>CM040129.1:34969722-37369722 GCA_022559845.1 Amorphophallus konjac
ACGTGTCGCTCCCTTGCAAAGCAGACGCCAAGGCGGGGCAGCTGTAGACACGCCATTCTTGACGTCTCATAAGAAAGTCTCATATTACTATACGACGCCCCGCGATGGCCTACGCATTTCGAATCGCTCGAGTGCTTCCTTTTCCTGAGTCTTCTTCCGCCCTTTTCGGCATCCGGAATCGTCCCGTCACGGCATTCGAACGGCATCAACACCAGTCGAACGCATCAAGAGGTTCCGGAATCAAGAAGGGGGTCTGCCAGGCGGCCGCCGACGCCTGATCCAAGGACCCGGGTGGGTCTTAATGGGGGCGTCCAGGCCCCTGGACGCCCCCATGATTTTGATTTATTTTATTTTTTCTTCAGGGCCCAAAATTAAATAAATAATAAAAAATAATAAATTAATGGAGGCGTCCAGGCATTTGGACGCCTCCATAAAAAGAAAATATAAAAAAATATATATTGCCAGTTGGCATATAAAAATAAAAAAAATTAAAAAAAAATGTTATATATTAATGGAGGCGTCCAGGCCTCTGGACGCCTCCATAAAAACATGTAAAAAAAAATATATAAAATGCCAGCCTTGGCATAAAAGACAAAAATAATAAAAAATAATAAACTTTTGGAGGCGTCCAGACCCCTGGACGCCTCCATTAACTCACTCACGGGCGCCGGCCACCGAACGACGGTTTGTCGTGTGTGAAAAAAGCCAAATTTAGAGACGTCCAGCTGACTGGACGCGCCCATTTCTGAATCACGAGGCGCCGCTCACAAAACCACGCGTTGTGCCAAACCGCGTGCGGCCGTCGTCGGTTTTCGGTGGACCTGTTAGAGGCGTCCGGGACCCTGGACGCCCCCATAAAAGTATTCTAAAAAAATCAATAAAAATAGAATAAAATATTATTTCGGCCCTGATGGAGGTGTCCAGGGTCCTGGACGCCTCCACCTTCCAGAACTCTATAAATAGAGGCCCACCCCCTCAGTTCTAAGGAGCTAAGCAGTGATCCGATAGGCTGCCGCAGCCCAGAGGCTACGGAGTCATTTTTCTAACCCGTGGGTTCTTTTGTAGGTGGAGGTTCTGCCGGCTTCTCGGGTGCTCACGCTCGCGAGAGGAAGGTCGTCTTCATCCACCGCGCTTCCACGTCGTCCCCACGCTGCCGGAGCTCCGCCGGATTTCACCCTCGGCTCATACAATAAGCCTGTTCTTCCCCTTTTTCTCCATAGTCCTTTACATCCATCATATTGCATCATCTATCCCCCTTCACAAGGGGGCCTCTTCTCTTATACTTCTTACATCCATCATCTCATTTTCCTCCTACTCGAGTCCGAGAGGGGTTTAAAAGATAACACCAACCAGGTGTGTGTCTTGCCATCATTTCGTTATTTTTATCGCAAGGATTCGAATACTACACCTCCGTCTTTCTAATCCACTTGTCATTTATTTGTCGTTGTCTTGCAAGGGTACCCGTGGAAAGCCCTCTCCGTCGGCCGGCCGGAAGGAGAGGAAGAAGCAACCCGCCATCTCCCGCTTTTGAGGTAGGCGCGATCACCTTCTTATTTTGGGGTCTTTTGGCCCCTGGCGATCACATCTTATCATCGAGGCCGCGGCGAGTCACTTCCCCAATGGCCGTTTAAATTTCTGTTTCCTATATTCTCTTTATATTTTGTTATATATTCTGCTTATATCATCGAGGCCGCGGCGAGTCACTTCCCCAATGGCCGTTTAATTTTCTATTCCTACGATCTCTTTATGCTTTGTTATATTCTGCTTATATCATCGAGGCCGCGGCGAGTCACATCCCCAATGGCCGTTTAAATTTCCGCTCTTATATTTTCTTTATATTCTGTTATATTCTGCTCATATCATCGAGGCCGCGGCGAGTCACTTCCCCAATGGCCGTTTAAATTTCTGTTCTCATATTTTCTCTATATTCTGTTATATTCTGTTCATATTCTCGAGGCCGCGGCGAGTAACTTCCCCAATGGCCGTTTCAATTCTTGTTATTTAATTTTTGCATCATTCCCGTCCCCCCGAGGTCGCGGCGAGTCACTTCCCGCTATGGCCGTTTAATCCCCATATTTTGCTATATCATACTTGTCCCGCTCGCCCCGCCGGAGCAATCTCCCGTGGTGGCCCCTTCTCTCTTTCCTCTCATTTCTGTGTTGCAGCAAACAAAACAAACAAAAAAGAGGAGCCCGCGCGCTCTCCACCTCTTCCTCTTCCCCGCATCCCAGCTCTTCTCCGAACCGCGTGACGTCGCTCACACCGTCCATCTCACTGCAGCAATTCCTCCCGCGTCCCTCGCAGCGTCCTAGGGCGGTCTATCGTAAGACCGCTCAACATAAGGCGGTCCTAAGGGAGCCGTTTCATTCCTCAACGCTGCACTAAGGCGAGTGTCTCCCCATTTTCCAAGGTACGGCGTGCCTATCGCGTACGGCATCTTGGTGGCGATCACGGTACTTTGCTTCGTTCCCTATCTTCTCTTCTTTCTCTCACTTGTCTCATGCACTTGACGCACTTTGACCCGTAGTGAAAGGGAGAGAGGGGAGAGAAATATATATCTACAGTGACGAGGACAGATGCCGATCACCGTCTCTCCAATCCTATAAATACCCCCCTTTCCTCTCATCTTAGGCACATCGAAGGTTAAGAGTAGAGTTGAGGAGTAAAAGGTTGGAAAGGGAAGTAGTGAGTGTTGTTCAATTTTCAGAATGGAGGGTGAATCAAGCTTCAGAGCAGAAGGTGAGTCCTCTCGCTCCTCGAAGAGGAGCAGATCGGGCAGCAGTGCCAGGAGATTCTTAGAAGTCGAAGGACAACCGAGAGAGAGGACCCTATCACAACTTGTAAGTGGCTCCTTGCATTCCTTACTTCATGCTTTCGTCTCCGTTCTTTCCGTTGCAAAGCTCTCATTTCTCACGTCATGTGTATGTGCAGACCGTGATGAGATCGCACATATCGTGGGAGCTGGTAGTGGCGGCCTATCGAGGTCTCCCGGCCTTCCAGAAGGCAAGGTTAGACGTGATGGGGTTCGGGGCCTTTCTGAGAATCGAGCCGATCAAGCTCGACCTAGCCCTGATTCAAGCATTACGTGAAAGATGGGATTCGGCAAGTCGGGCATTTCTGATGCCATGGGGGCACATGGTGCCCAGCCTAGAAGACATGGTCCGGATTACGGGCCTCAAAGTAGATGGGGAAGCAGTGACTGGCGTTACTTACGCGGACTACCGAGAAGGTGCCCACAAGCTATTGGGGATGGAATTAGACGGCAGGAAGAACAGGTCAGTAGCCAAGGCATCGATCATGGAGGCATTAGGACTTACTGACACGCGTCCTCGTGATGACGAATCCCTTGAAGAATTTATGGAAAGGGCAGAAAGAGGTGCCCGTGCGGTATATTGTGTGGACACCAGCAACTGGGAGAGGACTAACATGGATCTTAGGAGGTTCCTCCTCTTTCTTTTGGGCAAGTTGCTATTGGGCTCCAAGGGCGACAGTATCCAATGTCGCTTCTTAGAGCTGCTTGTAGACCTGGAGAGAGTAGGACAATATGCCTGGGGTGCTGCCATATTGGCTCATCTGTCTACAGGTTTGTCACAAAGGGCAGACCGAGAGATGACACTCAGTGGGTTTACGCCCTTCATCCAGGTAAAGAATGTTTTCGTTGTTTTGTTTTATGCCCTTTTTTCTTGAATTTGTTGATATTAATGACACATGATGGTGTAGCTATGGAGCTACTATTACCTTCCAATGGGGAGAGCTCGTCACTGCCGGCCACTGACGGTCCCGCTTGCTAGACGGTGGCAACCCATCATGAGTATAGCACCTCTATCCTATCAACTGATGGTGTTAAGGCGGGAGTTGCAAGAGTTCCCTGCAGCAATGGTATGATACTTTTTCTCCCCCTTTTTTTTTTGGTTTGTTTTGTTTTATCATCATTTTGTAACTAACCAAGAAGATGCGTACAACCCATCAAAGGTGAATTGGAGGCCTTTCTCGAACATGGTCGATGTTGACCAGCCGTGGGTAATTGGAAGTCGCGCCCGATTCGGACGGGACCTCTGGCTCCATTGCTTGAATGAAATCGAGCCCCTCAGACTGAGATTAGCTATGAGGACCCTAGGGCTGGCCCAGGAATAGGTGGATATGACCATATCTCCCAGCGTCGGAAAGCAGACGCGTGGATCGGCAACCTGTGTCGATTGGAGGGTGCGCTTCCCCGAACAATATGAAGACTGGCAAAGGGGTGTCACTCAACTCTTGCTCAGTGTCCGCCAGACGAGCTCGTAAGTTCATTATTATAGTATCACGGGCATCCTACAGGTTATGACTTATGAGTTCACACAAATAAAAAAATCAAAAACAAACCAATGAATGAAATGAAAAAGACAAAAACATGGTTTCTTAACCTCTATAAGCCCTCCAGGCTGGAGAATTTGATGCGCTCGACAGTCGTCTTTTAAAAATGCCGTGCCACACAAATTTTAAATTTTATAACCGCACTCACTCACTCGAATGATTTTTGAAAATACGAGTACAGTGGTGAATACGGGTCGATCCCACGGGGAGAGAAGTTTGATTTTAGTTCAAGTTGAAAATACCCTGATGTTTGGAAAATCAAATTTTGTTTGTGGAGTGCGATTATCACTGAAGAAATTGAAATTGCAACTTTAAATGACAAGAGATAAGTAAAGGAAATTTAGCTAAAGGAAATTTAGCCAATTGATTGAAGAATGCCGTCGTTTCCACGCCGAGCCTTTGATGAAGATCGCTCCGCCTTGGAAGTCGACGCCATGAGATGATTTGAAGAAGACTTACCGCTTTGGGTATGTGTGATGAAACCGTGAAGAAAAGGTTTGGATTGAAATTGAAACAAAACACAAGTGGAAACACAAGTGGCAATTACAACAGAAATCTATTGAAATAGAGGTTTGGAAGGTAAAGAATAATTTGAAATCTAAAAGGAATTAGACAAAGTGAACTAAATGAAAGTTGTAGAGAATAAAAAGATGAATAACTTTTATGAAGAACACAGAAACATAAAATGAAAGGAAGACAATGAAAAACTTGAAAAACTATGACCTATTGGTTTGGATGAACAGTAACAGAGCAAAAATCAGAACGTTGAAAAATTAATTCTAACAACACAAAATAAGCAGAATTTGGAGAAGTGGTAGAAGAACAAAACTTAGATCTACAAGTAAGGAACAACTTTCATGAAGAACTCAGAATAAAATTAAGATGGGAAAGGCTTCAAAATGAAGAAATGACAGAAGGTATTAACTCGGATGAACAGTAATCACATAAAATAGCACTTAAGAAAAAGGGTAATAACTCTATAAATTAGGAAGAATTTGAAGAAATGATAAACATAGAAGTTGAAGAACACTTGAAAACGAAAAACTTTTATGAAGAACTCAAATTGAAATGAAGATCACAACAATGAGAAATGAGGTTAAGAAAAGACTGAATTTCAAAACCAAACTTGTATTGAAATAACTTCAACTTACAATCTTGACATCAAAAGCTTACAAAACACCACTCCTACAATCACCAACTTCAGAAATACAAAGAACAAACTTATATTACAAATGACCCATAGCTTCCTACTCTCCTAACATCTCTTCCTTTCTTCTTACAATGGCCAATAGACCCTCTTTTATAGAGATCACAACACTCCCTTTCTCTTCATGTGAATATAATTGATGCTCTATTGGATCCAAAATGTTAGGCTGGATGTGCTGCACACTCTTCTATTTTTTTCGGATTTTTCCAAATTTTTTTTGGAATTTTTATAGCCCTTTCTTCCTTCTCTTTCTCTCTTTTTCTTTCTTTTCTCTCTCTGCCGGCACAACGCGCCGGCCGGCCGACCGCGTTAGGCCGCCCGCCTGTGGGCCCGCCGTGCGCCGAACCCCGCCCGCCGTCGCCGCGTGTCGCACGCGGGCGCGTGCGCCCGTGCCTCCCCTTGGGCTGCTAACCGCCACGACCCCCCCTTCCTTTGCTCGCCCTCGCCTCGTCGCCCGTGCCATTGGCGCGGGCGGCGAAGGCGGGAAGGGGGGGCGGTTTTAAACCTTTTTTTTATTTTATTATATAATATATATATATAATATATATATCTATATATCTATATATATATATCTAGTATATATATTGTTAGAAAATTTTAAAAAATATCAAATAATTTTATTTTTTTTCTTTTCTTTTTGAACAACTTCCTCGGCTTTTGGCCCATTTTCACATATAACTTTATTTTCTTTTTTTTTCTTTTTCTTGGAGTTTTCCTCGTATTGCGTGCCTGCATAAATAAGTAAAAATCGTTATTAAAATTATTTAATTTCAGAAAATTAAACATTTGATTCAAAATCAACAGTAAGTGTGAGAAGTGTATATTTATTATTATTTAAGCTCATAAAAATGCGGATAATCATGAATTAAAACGTAAAAATACACACTTATCAGGCAGCATAACGGTACATTAATTAAGTTCCATAACTTAATATTAACTTGTTACACATAGGTTTGGAATCCAGATAATCCTAAGATCATCCAAGAATAAAATCTAGACAACCCCTAGGTCAAACCTCGGGTTAAAAACAAGACAGAAATAAATGGTCATCTAGTGGGCCGTTTCCAGAAGTAAACGGTCACAGCTAGGCCGCTTAATCGATAATAATGGTCCAGTGAAGGCCGCATTTAAACTATGTCTATCAGAATGAAAAGAAAATTGACACTTAAAGAATTCTGAATAATAACGGTCGCCAGGGGGGCCGTTTTATGAACAAAACGGTCTGAGAAAAACCTCTAAGCAACAGAGATAGTCTCCTGTAGGCCGTAATTAACCAGAGTATAGAAAAAAAAACACCGATCATGTGAGTGCTTTCTAGAAAATTTAAGTTTTAAGGGTACAACCAGCTCGGCGTCCTGTGGGAATCCCAGGCTCGCGGAGTCTTCCGGAGGCCTTGAAACATGATCCCCTAGTCCGACAGGGAATATCCGGCGGAGAGGTTCACAAGTCTAAGAAGTGTGCCTATACGTGCAAAGTGTATCTAATGGTCGCATACCCGAACATACGCCATGTACTTAAGAAAATGACTCAAGAGATAAGAGTGAAACAGTGAAACATACGGATAAACCACCACATGAACTATGTCCACATCATAGAAATCATTTAATTACAAAATTATAATATTTTGGCATGAAATTACATAATAGCCAAAAATAAAGTCTTAACCATGCTCATGCTAAATCTGGGTATTTAATAGGAAAATAAACATAATTTGAGTAAAAAAATAATGTAATTATAAGGTTACTAACATGTAAAATTCGAATAGGCTCGGACTAGCTCTCAGAACCAGAAAATGGTCAGGGACTAGTCGCCCACTGACAGAAACAGTCTTGTTCGACTGCTGAAAAAGGTACAGACGGTCACCTATTAAACCGTTAAGGTTCCTATGCGGTCCCTTTAAGGCCGCCTTCTGTCTAGCTGATAGAAGTTATAAAACAAGGAATAAATACTAAACTAAGACAAGTTATGCATGGAAATCAACGAAAACATGCTGTAAAACATGCTAGGAAGAAAATAGACCAAGAACATGCATAGGATTGTGTGAAATAAACAAGTGTCCATCTAAATTGCATTAAGGTTAAGTTCATTCATGAAAAATAAGCTAAATGCGCAGTCCCAATAAAACACGAAATTCTCTATCTCTAATGCAAGAAAATGACTGGAAGTAGAGGGGTTTTATTCCTAACTTCGAGTTTGAGCCATTCATGAGATAACCTACCTCTGGATTGGGCTTTAAACGCCGAATTTAGTGCTGGAACTTGACCCTAGTTTCTACTCGTCCTGAACCGAACCAGCAACTTCTCGCCCTTCTAACACTTGACTCCCTTCACCTAAGACCATGAAAATTGGAGGGTAGGAAGATGGTACTAAGGTGAAGAAATAAGTCTAAAGAACTAACTTCTAATTACCTCATTTAGGGCTTCTAATTTGTAGATCTGGGTCCGTTGCACGGGTTCCTGGTTTGCTTGCACCAAACCAGCAACTTTGCAAGCTTCTATCTTTCTGACGGCTTAATCTCCTAAGACAAAATTTTGAGGGTAGTTAGTCCTTATTATTATGAACAAAATACTCTAAAGAACCTACCTAAAATAAAGTATCCTTACCTTAGTTCCACGCGAGCCAAAAGTAAGGGTCGCGCAGGTTGGACTTAAGGTCTATTTATGGGATTAGCTAGGATTTTGAGGATTTGAACGAACCTAGCGCCCTAATTAGGTCATCAATTCGATCCTCACACATTCTAGACTCATCCAACTAGTAGATAGCATCGATCCCTAGTGATTATGTTTGAAGAAAACCAAGGTTTCCACGTTTCCAAACCATTCGCGATCGGACGGAGAATAGCGGTCATGTGGAGACCGTTTTATACTAGAGGCGGTCCCTCGATAGACCGTTTTATCCCTTGTCGTCGAATTTGAACTATTTCAAACTCTTTGCTATTATTCATTTCATTGATCCGATAAATAGTAATTTATCCTCTAAATTTCGTAAATAGCCTATTTTAAGCTTCTATAATATGGGCCAAGTCTTGTGGGCTTGGATTTGGGTCACTTGGGCTCATCTAAAAGGGCTTGATCAATCAATAAATATTGGGTCTTAATATTTTGCTTTAAGTAACCCAAACTCATTTAATAATCTATTTATTTCTAGAAAAAAAATTAGAAAATCTGAGAAAAATTCTCAAAAATTCTAAAATATTTTATATATAAAACTTTGGGGTATTACATCCTCCCCCACTTAAGAGAATTTAGTCCCCAAATTCAATATATGGATTTTATGGAGAGTGTACTTATAGTGGAATAACTTGAGAAATCTCCTGCGCATAGCTTCTTCCGTCTCCTATGTTGCTTCATGTAGACATGATTTGGCCCACTGGACTTTGACCATGGGAATGGTCTTATTCCGAAGTTGACGTACTTCTCATTCAACTATTCTGATTGGCTTTTGCTCGTACGTCAAATCTTTTTGAATTTCCAGATTATCATAAGTGATAACGTGGAATGGATCATAAACATATTTCTTTAACATAGACACATGGAATACATCATGAACTCCAGCCAGCTGTGGAGGCAATGCTAGGCGATACACCACTTCTCACACTCTTTCAAAAATTTCAAAAGGGCCAATGAATATTGGTGTAAGCTTACCTTTAATACCAAACCTGTGAATACCACGACCAGGGGAAACCTTGAGAAATACATGATCTCCCACTTGAAATTCCAAGTCTCATCTTCGATTATCAGCATAGGACTTTTGTCTATCTTGGGCCATCTTGAGTCTTTCTCTTATCACTTTCACCTTGTCGGTCGTATCACGAACAAGATCAGGGCCTAGAATTTGTCTTTCACCGACCTCGTCCCAGCATACAGGTGTACGGCAACTTCTTCCATATAATGCATTAAACGGTGCCATTTGAATGCTAGCTTGGTAGCTATTGTTGTAGGCAAATTCCACAAGAGGTAAATGGTCATGCCAGCATCCACCGAAGTCTATAACGCATGCCATTAACATATCCTCCACTACCTGATTGGTCCTTTCAGTTTGTCCATCAGTTTGTGGATGAAACGCAGTGCTAAACTTCAATCGGGTCCCCAAAGAATATTGTAGCCCCTTCCAGAATTGTGAAGTAAATCGAGGGTCTCGATCAGAAATAAGGGTGACAGGGACACCATGTAATTTAACAATCTCCTTTATATATAAAGCAACCAAGATATCCACAGACCATCGACTTTTAATAGGTAGAAAATGAGCTGATTTTGTTAGACGGTCTACGATCACCCATATCCCATCATGTCCACCTCTTGATTTAGGCAGTCCATGATAAAATCCATTCCTATACTTTTCCATTTCCATTCTGGAATTTCCAAGGGATGTAGTTTTCCAGCAGGCCTTTGATATTCTACCTTGATTTGCTGATAAGTAAGTGATGCCGGACGGACACGCGACCTAGGACTCTAGCTCGCGATCATCCCTTTGCGAGGGAAACGCTGGACCGTGCGTGGTTAAGAAACTGACAGTAAGTCTCGGGTATCAGCTCTTCGGTACTCGGATCGAGTCACTGGACGGGTCACACTCACTCACTCTCGCAGCGGTGATAAAAAATAGATATCAAGCTAGGAATCTACACTCGCAGCGGCATATATGAATGAATACGAACTAAGTAAAATGTGATAAAGAGTGGGGGCGAGTGTACCTCCACGCTCCGGGCGTGGGGAAGACGTTCCCGGCCAAGTATGGTAACTCCCGGTAACAACGGTAAAAACTTAATTACAACAGTGAATTGTATTACCCATTCCACGCAGGGAGGTAAAGGGCTACAAGTGGGGCCCGGGAGGACCGACCCTGGGTTGACGGGTAGCAATCTGTAGGTGCATTCCGGACGAACTCGGCCTGCTGGTCCGACTCGGTCCTACGCTGACTCGGTACTACGCCGACTCGGTTCTGACTCGCTGGATAGCAAGCCACGGATTCCAAAGGAACATCACCCTCCTAAGGTCTTATGAAGGCACCGCTTGGCTGGGACGATGGCGGGATGTCCCTAATCGACTCCCTGAAGTGGTGGTTCCAGAAGTTGACTTTTGGTATTTTTGCACGAATTATTCCCGGACTGTAATTTCAGACCTACACAGGGAACAGATCTGCACGTCTCGGCTACAAGAATTATGTGGCTCAGATCCGGAGGCCGATCGAGGGGTGGCTTGTACCGTTGGAAAGAGCACTCAAAGAACTACAACATATAATTTTTACAGCTCCATCCACTGAACGGATTGAAGATGAGAAGGACTTTAACACGGTTTTGTTTTCTGACCCGGACAGACAGACACACAGGGCAGACTGTGTTTTTCCTGAGACTGACCTTTGACAGGATGGGAAATGATTTGTATAAACTCCAATAAAAGTATGGTGGAAGGGGATATATGTGAGGAACACTGAGAAATTTTTGTGATTTTTTTGGAAATTTATAAGTTGGTGGGAAAAATACAAGAAGGTGACTCTGTCTCGTAGATTTGCAGAATGACAGATTACAGGGGGAGAACAATAAATGCGGGAAAAACACCAAATGAAGTCCAAATGACACGAAATTTGAATTGGAGGTTAGAGGAGATGGACAGAACAAACCCTCAAAATTAGGGCTCGATGGACAAAACCAAGGTTTCCACGTTTCCAAACCATTTGCTATCGGACGGAGAATAGCGGTCATGTGGAGACCGTTTTATACTAGAGGCGGTCCCTCGATAGACCGTTTTATCCCTTGTCGTCGAATTTGAACTATTTCAAACTCTTTGCTATTATTCATTTCATTGATCCGATAAATAGTAATTTATCTTCTAAATTTCGTAAATAACCTATTTTAAGCTTCTAGAATATGGGCCAAGTCTTGTGGGCTTGGATTTGGGTCACTTTGGGCTCATCTAAAAGGGCTTGATCAATCAATAAATATTGGGTCTTAATATTTTGCTTTAAGTAACCCAAACTCATTTAATAATCTATTTATTTCTAGAAAAAAATTAGAAAATCTGAGAAAAATTTTAGAAAATTCTAAAATATTTTATATATAAAACTTTGGGGTATTACATCCTCCCCCACTTAAGAGAATTTAGTCCCCAAATTCAATATATGGATTTTATGGAGAGTGTACTTATAGTGGAATAACTTGAGAAATCTCCTGCGCATAGCTTCTTCCGTCTCCTATGTTGCTTCATGTAGACATGATTTGGCCCACTGGACTTTGACCATGGGAATGGTCTTATTCCGAAGTTGACGTACTTCTCGTTCAACTATTCTGATTGGCTTTTGCTCGTACGTCAAATCTTTTGAATTTCCAGATTATCATAAGTGATAACGTGGAATGGATCATAAACATATTTCTTTAACATAGAGACATGGAATACATCATGAACTCCAGCCAGCTGTAGAGGCAATGTTAGGCGATACACCACTTCTCACACTCTTTCAAGAATTTCAAATGGGCCAATGAATCTTGGTGTAAGCTTGCCTTTAATACCAAACCTGTGAATACCACGACCAGGGGAAACCTTGAGAAATGCATGATCTCCCACTTGAAATTCCAAGTCTCATCTTCGATTATCAGCATAGGACTTTTATCTATCTTGGACCATCTTGAGTCTTTCTCTTATCACTTTCACCTTGTCGGTTGTATCACGAACAAGATCAGGGCCTCGAATTTGTCTTTCACCAACCTCGTCCCAGCATACAGGTGTACGGCAACTTCTTCCATATAATGCATTAAACGGTGCCATTTGAATGATAGCTTGGTAAGTATTGTTGTAGGCAAATTCCACAAGAGGTAAATGGTCGTGCCAGCATCCACCGAAGTCTATAACGCATGCCCTTAACATATCCTCCACTACCTGATTGGTCCTTTCAGTTTGTCCATCAGTTTGTGGATGAAACGTAGTGCTAAAATTCAATCGGGTCCCCAAAGAATATTATAGCCCCTTCCAGAATTGTGAAGTAAATCGAGGGTCTCGATCAGAAATAATGGTGACAGGGACACCATGTAATTTAACAATCTCCTTTATATATAAAGCAGCCAAGATATCCACAGACCATCGACTTTTAATAGGTAGAAAATGAGCTGATTTTGTTAGACGGTCTACGATCACCCATATCCCATCATGTCCACCTCCTGATTTAGGCAGTCCATGATAAAATCCATTCATATACCTTTCCATTTCCATTCTGGAATTTCCAAGGGATGTAGTTTTCCAGCAGGCCTTTGATATTCTACCTTGATTTGCTGACAAGTAAGTGATGCGAGACGGACACGCGACCTGGGACTCTAGCTCGCGATCGTCGCTATGCGAGGGAAACTCTGGACCGTGCGCGGTTAAGAAACCGGCAGTGAGTCTCGGGTATCAGCTCTTCGGTACTCGGATCGAGTCACTGGACGGGTCACACTCACTATCTCTCGCATCGGTGATAAAAGATAGATATCAAGCTAGGAATCTACACTCGCAGCGGCATATACGAATGAATACGAACTAAGCAAAATGCGATAAAGAGTGGGGGCGAGTGTACCTCCACGCTCCGGGCGTGGGGAAGACGTTCCCGGCCAAGTACGATAACTCCCGGTAACAATGGTAAAAACTTAATTACAACAGTGAATTTTATTGCCCACTCCACGCAGGGAGGTAA
Organism: Amorphophallus konjac; assembly: GCA_022559845.1. Taxonomy (NCBI): domain Eukaryota; kingdom Viridiplantae; phylum Streptophyta; class Magnoliopsida; order Alismatales; family Araceae; genus Amorphophallus; species Amorphophallus konjac. The sequence goes on from CM040129.1 coordinate 34,982,939, forward strand.
AGGGATACAAGTGGGGTCTGGGAGGAGTGACCCTGGGTTGACGGGTAGCAATCTGTAGGTGCGTTCCGGACGAACTCGGCCTGCTGGTCCGACTCGGTCCTGCGCTGACTCGGTACTACGCCGACTCGGTTCTGACTCGCTGGACAGCAAGGCACGGATTCCAAAGGAACGTCACCCTCCTGAGGTCTTATGAAGGCACCGCATTGCTGGGACGACGGCGGGATGTCCCTGATCGACTCCCTGAAGTGGTGGTTCCAGAAGTTGACTTTTGGTATTTTTGCACGAATTATTCCCGGACTGTAATTTCAGACCTACACAGGGAACAGATCTGCACGTCTCGGCTACAAGAATTATGTGGCTCAGATCTGGAGGCCGATCGAGGCGTGGCTGGTACCGTTGGAAAGAGTACTCAAAGAACTACAACATATAATTTTTACAGCTCCATCCACCAAACAGATTGAAGATGAGAATGACTGTAACATGGTTTTGTTTTCTGACCCGGACAGACAGACACACAGGGCAGACTATGTTTTTCCTGAGAGTGACCTTTGACTGAAGGGGAAATGATTTTTATAAACTCCAATAAAAGTATGGTGGAAGGGTATATATGTGAGGAACACTGAGAAATTTTTGTGATTATTTTGGAAATTTTTAAGTGGATAGGAAAAATACAAGAAGGTGACTCTGCCCCGTAGATCTGCAGAATGACAGTTTACAGGGGGGAGAACAATAAATGCGAGAAAAATACCAAATGAAGTCCAAATGACACGAAATTTGAAATGGAGGTTAGGGGAGATGAACAGAACAAACCCTCAAAATTAGGGCTCGATCAGACAACAAGAACCAGAGATAAAAATCTGGAGATGAGCTTCTATTCTGATGTAGACAGAATCCGACGATGGTGGCGGCGGCGCGACGGCGGTGCGATGGCGGCGACGGCAGAAATGGAACTCAGAGGGGCTACGGAGAATGGGCTTCACACCCTAGAGGGCTGGAGGAAGCAGAAGAACCAGGGAAGAGGGGAGAGGGGCGCACCCTCCAAGGGAGATCCAAGCAATTTTTCACAAATTTCACTTCATTAATTCTACATAAAATGGAAATACATGGTATTTATAATAAATGTAAAAAGACTCAAAATGACCTCAGATCTCGGGGTACGAGGGATAAAAGAGGGAGTTCAAATCGATTTCTCCCATGTGGTTTGGAACCACATTAAACTAGTATTAAGGGGGGGGGCCTTGACTATATGGTAAGCATCTTGGACTTTTTGGTCCAATTGTCTCCCATGACCTGTCAAACGTTCTAGATGCCACCTAGGATGGTTGAACAGCCCCACGTGGACCCAAATGACTTAGGTTGACCAATGGGGAAGGAGTGAGGGCCCCCTTGCTGGACCTACAGACATTTTACACAAAAACCCAAACAATCCAAGGGAATGACACATTGGCTTATAAAGCCTTACAATTGTCAACATACTTTCCCAATGATATAAAAGCAAACTAAAGGACACAAATACAAATAAAATGTTAGTGCTCTTGGTGTCGATTCCCATCAACTCTCTCCGGGTGGGAAGAACTCGACCCCGTCGAGTAAGGGGTGCGGCTGCTCGAGTAGCTCCGGCAGATCCATCACCGAACCTGGAAGCGCGGAGTACGCTCCACTCCAAGTAATCGACACCTGCTCATCCCGTATAGATTCGATATGCACACGCTGCTGGGGAAGAGGCTAGAGGTGGACACTCCGGGGTGGGGTCACTCTCAAAGGAGGGAAGGCGGCTCGAAGACTCACTAGGAATCACCGCTTGTCCCTTATGTGACTAGATCCGATATGTGGAGTAGAACCGATCCCAAAGTCTGACAAGTCTCGAACTCGAAAGGGACTAACATCGCGAGCGTACAAAAGACTGACTCGACTCGATGTATGCACAGATAGACAAACGAAACAAAGACTCACAAAGACCATCAACAAACCTAATGTTAGTCCGACCCGTACATGGGTGACGGCGGACCAGGACATCCGAATATGTGCCATGCATGCATCTTATGTACCCGAAGGTTGGTGGTATGGGAAACACCTAGACGCCCAAGTATGACCCAGTCAGGCATGAACAGCCCTTTGGATTTGGGAGACTTGAGAGGGTTAGGAGAGCCGGGTATAGGTGTATCGAGAACGGGCATGGTGGGTATAGACGACCTGGCCCGTAGGGAAGGGGTGTGGTAGTGGAGTCCCTCGAAGAATTGAAGTATATATGGTGGGTCAAGGGGCCCACTAGGGAATGGGTCAAAGGGATCAAAGAAGGTATGACCCCTTGTGGTGGGTTCCCACAAGTCACGGTCCCATGTATGGAAGTCTTGAAGGTGTGTATGGTCACCTTCATACATTGTGGTAGGTGAGACGGTGAGCATATGTAGGATGTATGGTTCCTCCCTTGGGCAAAAGGGTATGAAGTCGGAATCGACCAGCATAGGGAGGAATAGAAGAATTTCCGTGGTGACAACCCACGGTGCACACGGAGGTAATGGACCCTAAGGCCGGATGGGTGAAGCTAAGACTAGCAGGTTGGTCGAAGCTTCGGGCCATGGAGTGCGTCAACTGCCATTGCGAGTCTAATCCCGTAACAAGGTCATCCAAGGTATCAACATGGTGACTAGACTGGAATGTAGTGTGGAAGGAGTTGACGGGCACTAGAGGTAAGGTGGGGTCCATGGGTGGGTAAGGAGGTGGGACCAAGTCATCCTTGAGCCAACTAAGAAGTGGCTCGGCGATAAAAAGCGTACCCGTTAGAAACACGAGTGGCTCGGGCTTGGGTGGCTCCAAATAAGATGGTTCCGAATAAAGTTCGGAAGTAGAAAGTGGCAATGGAGCACTCACGGGTGGTGAAGGAGCATGTGTCCTTTCTATCCTTTCCAACCAATCCGAAAACATTTTCTTGATTTCATCTAAGGTGCGGGTTGGAGTAGGGGCCTCGGGGTGGACTCGCTCCTCATCTCTCGGCCCGGATGCGGACCTAGACTTGACTATAAGTGGGGCTTCCACTTAGTTGGAGGCGATTGGGTGGGATTGGACGGAGGTGCCAAGGGGTGGTTGGTTGGACACGACAGGGAGGGCCACTTGATTGGGGTTGCTTTGGTGGACTTGGATGGAGGTGAAGAGGCGGGGTTGGTTGGAAGTGTGGCCCACATGATTGTGGGTGAGTTGGTGGGGTTGGCTAGTGGTATGACCCCCGTGGTTGGAGGTAGGTGGGCGGGGAAGGTAGACCCTCCTAAGCGCTCTCTTCATATCCCACCATGACTCGATGGGCCTTAGTCTCCTATCCTCCCGAAAATATTTGATGTCTCTCCATGTTTCGATGGCTTCATAAAAAAGTCACCTTTTGGCAAAGTCGACTTGCGCGGGACCGGACATAAGGTGACACTCAAAGTAGTCGTCCATAACGGCTTCCCACTCTAAGTAGTCACTCGGGTTTTCAGAGCCATAGAAGTCCCGGGCTACGGGTCTACGGGGGTGGTCCGGGTGGTTTTCCCATCTTAGGTAGTATCACCACCATGGATAAGATCCGGGCGTTTGGTAATCCATGGGACACGGGAAGCTATTGAGTGAACATGCCGACACGTGGAGACAAGACAAACCAACTAGACAATGGACTAAACACGACCCTAAACAACAATGCAAGTTGGAATGCCGACTCGACTACCAACCTAGACACGACCAAGATTCGGTACGTGGCGGAGTTAATCGATTCGAAGATCACTCGCGCAAGTGTGCGGCCTTCCCGATAGGCATAGCCTAACGTTCGGACAACACCATTTTATATACTGAACAATGGTATGCGGATGCAACTATAGACCGACTTAGACGATGACTAGACGTAAATGACACTTTTTTTTATTTTTGACCAAATACTACCCTAGACTCAACTGGCGCTCTGATACCAAATTGATGCGGGACGGACACGCGACCTGGGACTCTAGCTCGCGATCGTCCCTATGCGAGGAAAACGTTGGACCGTGCGCGGTTGAGAAACCGGCAGTGAGTCTCGGGTATCGGCTCTTCGGTACTCGGATCGAGTCACTGGACAGGTCACACTCACTCACTCTCGCAGCGGTGATAAAAAATAGATATCAAGCTAGGAATCTACACTCGCAGCGGCATATACGAATGAATACGAACTAAGTAAAATGCGATAAAGAGTGGGGGACGAGTGTACCTCCACGCTCCGGGCGTGGGGAAGACGTTCCCGGCCAAGTACGGTAACTCCTGGTAACAACGGTAAAAACTTAATTACAACAGCGAATTTTATTGCCCACTACACGTAGGGAGGTAAAGTGCTACAAGTGGGGCCCGAGAGGACCGACCCTGGGTTGACGGGCAGTAATCTGGAGGTGAGTTCGGGACGAACTCGGCCTGCTGGTCCGACTCAGTCCTGCGCTGACTCGGTACTGCGCCAACTCGGTTCTGACTCGCTGGATAGCAAGGCACGGATTCCAAAAGAACGTCACCCTCCTGAGGTCTTCTGAAGGCACCGCTTGGCTGGGATGATGGCGGGATGTCCCTGATCGACTCCCTGAAGTGATGGTTCCAGAAGTTGACTTTTGGTATTTTTGCACGAATTATTCCCGGACTGTAATTTCAGACCTACACAGGGAACAGATCTGCACGTCTCGACTACCAGAATTATGTGGCTCAGATCCGGAGGCCGATCGAGGTGTGACTGGTACCGTTGGAAAGAGTACTCAAAGAACTACAACATATAATTTTTACAGCTCCATCCACCAAACGGATTGAAGATGAGAATGACTGTAACACGGTTTTGTTTTCTGACCTGGACAGACAGACACACAGCGCATACTGTGTTTTTCCTGAGACTGACCTTTGACTGAAGGGGAAATGATTTTTATAAACTCCAATAAAATTATGGTGGAAGGGTATATATGTGAGGAACATTGAGAAATGTTTGTGATTATTTTGGAAATTTTTAAGTGGATGGGAAAAATACAAGAAGGTGACTCTATCCCGTAGATCTGCAGAATGACAGTTTACAGGGGGGAGAACAATAAATGCGAGAAAAATACCAAATGAAGTCCAAATGACACGAAATTTGAACTGGAGGTTAGGGGAGATGAACAGAACAAACCCTCACAATTAGGGCTCGATCAGACAACAAGAACCAGAGATAAAAATCTGGAGATGAGCTTCTATCCTGATGTAGACATAATCTGACGATGGTGGCGGCGGCGCGACGGCGGTGCGATGGCGGCGACGACAGAAATGGAACTCAGAGGGGCTACGGAGAATGGGCTTCACACCCTAGAGGGCTGGAGGAAGGAGAAGAACCAGGGAAGAGGGGAGAGGGGCGCACCCTCCAAGGGAGATCCAAGCAATTTTTCACAAATTTCACTTCATTAATCCTACATAAAATGGAAATATATGGTATTTATAATAAATGTAAAAAGACTCAAAATGACCTCAGATCTAGGGTTAGGAGGGATAAAAGAGGGAGTTCAAATCTATTTCTCCCATGTGGTTTGGAACCACATTAAACTAGTATTAAGGGGGGGGGCCTTGACTATATGGTAAGCATCTTGGACTTTTTGGTCCAATTGTCTCCCATGACCTGTCAAACCTTCTAGATGCCACCTAGGATGGTTGACCAGCCCTACATGGACCCAAATGACTTAGGTGGACCAATGGGGAAGGAGTGAGGGCCCCCTTGCTGGACCTACATACATTTTGCACAAAAACCCAAACAATCTAAGGGAATGACACATTGGCTTATAAAGCCTTACAATTGTCAACATACCTTCCCAATGATATAAAAGCAAACTAAAGGACACAAATACAAATAAAATGTTAGTGCTCTTGGTGTCGATTCCCATCAACTCTCTCCGGGTGGGAAGAACTCGACCCCGTCGAGTAAGGGGTGCGGCTGCTCGAGTAGCTCCGGCAGATCCATCACCGAACCTGGAAGCGCGGAGTACGTTCCACTCCAAGTAATCGACACCTGCTCATCCCGTATAGATTCGATATGCACACGCTGCTGGGGAAGAGGCTAGAGGTGGACACTCCGGGGTGGGGTCACTCTCAAAGGAGGGAAGGCGGCTCGAAGACTCACTAGGAATCACCGCTTGTCCCTTATGTGACTAGATCCGATATGTGGAGTAGAACCGATCCCAAAGTCCGACAAGTCTCGAACTCGAAAGGGACTAACATCGCGAGCGTACAAAAGACCGACTCGACTCAATGTATGCACAGACAGACAAACGAAACAAAGACTCACAAAGACCATCAACAAACCTAATGTTAGTCCGACCCGTACATGGGTGACGGCGGACCAGGACATCTGAATATGTGCCATGCATGCATCTTATGTACCCGAAGGTTGGTGGTATGGGAAACACCTAGACGCCCAAGTATGACCCAGTCAGGCATGAACAGGCCTTTGGATTTGGGAGACTTGAGAGGGTTAGGAGAGCCGGGTATAGATGTATCGAGAACGGGCTTGGTGGGTATAGACGACCCGGTCCGTAGGGAAGGGGTGTGGTAGTGGAGTCCCTCGAAGAATTGAAGTATATATGGTGGGTCAAGGGGGCCACTAGGGAATGGGTCAAAGGGATCAAAGAAGGTATGACCCCTTGTGGTGGGTTCTCACAAGTCACGGTCCCATGTATAGAAGTCTTGAAGGTGTGTATGGTCACCTTCATACATTGTGGTAGGTGAGACGGTGAGCATATGTAGGATGTATGGTTCCTCCCTTGGGCAAAAGGGTATGAAGTCGGAATCGGCCGGCATAGGGAGGAATAGAAGAATTTTCATGGTGACAACCCACGGTGCACACGGAGGTAATGGACCCTAAGGCCGGATGGGTGAAGCTAAGACTAGCAGGTTGGTCGAAGCTTCAGGCCATGGAGTGCGTCAACTGCCATTGCGAGTCTAATCCCGTAACAAGGTCATCCAAGGTATCAACATGGTGACTAGACTGGAATGCAGTGTGGAAGGAGTTGACGGGCACTAGAGGTAAGGTGGGGTCCATGGGTGGGTAAGGAGGTGGGACCAAGCCATCCTTGAGCCAACTAAGAAGTGGCTCGGCGATAAAAAGCGTACCCGTTAGAAACACGAGTGGCTCGGGCTTGGGTGGCTCCAAATAAGATGGTTCCGAATAAAGTTCGGAAGTAGAAAGTGGCAATGGAGCACTCACGGGTGGTGAAGGAGCATGTGTCCTTTCTATCCTTTCCAACCAATCCGAAAGCATTTTCTTGATTTCATCTAAGGTGCGGGTTGGAGTAGGGGCCTCGGGGTGGACTCGCTCCTCATCTCTCGGCCCGGATGCGGACCTAGACTTGACTATAAGTGGGGCTTCCACTTAGTTGGAGGCGATTGGGTGGGATTGGACGGAGGTGCCAAGGGGTGGTTGGTTGGAGGCGACAGGGAGGGCCACTTGATTGGGGTTGCTTTGGTGGACTTGGATGGAGGTGAAGGGGCGGGGTTGGTTGGAAGTGTGGCCCACATGATTGTGGGTGAGTTGGTGGGGTTGGCTAGTGGTATGACCCCCGTGGTTGGAGGTAGGTGGGCGGGGAAGGTAGACCCTCCTAAGCACTCTCTTCATATCCCACCATGACTCAATGGGCCTTAGTCTCCTATCCTCCCGAAAATATTTGATGTCCCTCCATGTTTCAACGGCTTCATAAAAAAGTCACCTTTTGGCAAAGTCGACTTGCGCGGGACTGGACATAAGGTAACACTCAAAGTAGTCGTCCATAACGGCTTCCCACTCTAAGTAGTCACTCGGGTTTTCGGAGCCATAGAAGTCTCGGGCTACGGGTCTACGGGGGTGGTCCGGGTGGTTTTCCCATCTTAGGTAGTATCGCCACCATGGATAAGATCCAGACGTTTGGTAATCCATGGGACACGGGAAGCTATTGAGTGAACATGCCGACACGTGGAGACAAGACAAACCAACTAGACAATGGACTAAACACGACCCTAAACGACAATGCAAGTTGGAATGCCGACTCGACTACCAACCTAGACACGACCAAGATTCGGTACGTGGCGGAGTTAATCGATCCGAAGATCACTCGCGCAAGTGTGCGGCCTTCCCGATAGACATAGCCTAATGTTCGGACAACACCATTTTATATACCGAACAATGGTATGGGGATGCAACCTTAGACCGACTTAGACGATGACTAGACGTAAATGACACTTTTTTTTATTTTTGACCAAATACTACCCTAGACTCAACTGGCGCTCTGATACCAAATTGATGCGGGACGGACACGCGACCTGGGACTCTAGCTCGCGATCGTCCCTATGCGAGGGAAACGTTGGACCGTGCGCGGTTGAGAAACCGGTAGTGAGTCTCGGGTATCGGCTCTTCGGTACTCGGATCGAGTCACTGGACAGGTCACACTCACTCACTCTCGCAGCGGTGATAAAAAATAGATATCAAGCTAGGAATCTACACTCGCAGCGGCATATACGAATGAATACGAACTAAGTAAAATGCGATAAAGAGTGGGGGACGAGTGTACCTCCATGCTCCGGGCGTGGGGAAGACGTTCCCGGCCAAGTACGGTAACTCCTGGTAACAACGGTAAAAACTTAATTACAACAGCGAATTTTATTGCCCACTCCACGCAGGGAGATAAAGTGCTACAAGTGGGGCTCGGGAGGACCGACCCTGGGTTGACGGGCAGCAATCTGGAGGTGAGTTCGAGACGAACTCGGCCTGCTGGTCCGACTCGGTCCTGCGCTGACTCGGTACTGCGCCGACTCGGTTCTGACTCGCTGGATAGTAAGGCACGGATTCTAAAAGAACGTCACCCTCCTGAGGTCTTCTGAAGGCACCGCTTGACTGGGACGATGGCGGGATGTCCCTGATCAACTCCCTGAAGTGGTGGTTCCAGAAGTTGACTTTTGGTATTTTTGCACGAATTATTCCCGGACTGCAATTTCAGACCTACACAGGGAACAGATCTGCACGTCTCGACTACAAGAATTATGTGGCTCATATCCGGAGGCCGATCGAGGAGTGGCTGGTACCGTTGGAAAGAGCACTCAAAGAACTACAACATATAATTTTTACAGCTCCATCCACCAAACAGATTGAAGATGAGAATGACTGTAACACGGTTTTGTTTTCTGACCCGGACAGACAAACACACAGGGCAAACTGTGTTTTTCCTGAGACTGACCTTTGACTGAAGGGGAAATGATTTTTCTAGACTCCAAAAAAATTATGGTGGAAGGGGATATATGTGAGGAACATTGAGGAATTTTTGTGATTCTTTTGTAAATTTATAAGTGGGTGGGAAAAATACAAGAAGGTGACTCTATCCTGTAGATCCGCAGAATGACAGATTACAGGGGGAGAACAATAAATGCGGAAAAAATACCAAATGAAGTCCAAATGACACGAAATTTGAACTGGGGGTTAGGGGAGATGGACAGAACAAACCCTCAAAATTAGGGCTCGATCAGACAACAAGAACCAGAGATAAAAATCTGGAGATGAGCTTCTATCCTGATGTAGACAGAATCCGACGATGGTGGCGGCGGCGCGACGGCGGTGCGATGGCGGCGGCGGCAGAAATGGAACTCAGAGGGGCTAAGGAGAATGGGCTTCACACCCTAGAGGGCTGGAGGAAGGAGAAGAACCAGGGAAGAGGGGAGAGGGGCGCACCCTCTAAGGGAGATCCAAGCAATTTTTCACAAATTTCACTTCATTAATTCTACATAAAATGGAAATACATGTTATTTATAATAAATGTAAAAAGACTCAAAATGACCTCAGATCTAAGGTTATGAGGGATAAAAGAGGGAGTTCAAATCTATTTCTCCCATGTGGTTTGGAACCACATTAAACTAGTATTAAGGGGGGGCGCCCCCTTAACTATATGGTAAGCATCTTGGACTTTTTGGTCCAACTGTCTCCCATGACCTGTCAAACCTTCTAGATGCCACCTAGGATGGTTGACCAGCCCCACATGGACCCAAATGACTTAGGTGGACCAATGGGGAAGGAGTGAGGGCCCCCTTGCTGGACCTACAGACATTTTACACAAAAACCCAAACAATCCAAGGGAATGCCACATTGGCTTATAAAGCCTTACAATTGTCAACATACTTTCCCAAGGATATAAATGCAAACTAAAGGACACAAATGCAAATAAAATGTTAGTGCTCTTGGCGTCAATTCCCATCAGTAAGACAACGTGACACATAGTCTGCTATCTCTCTCTTCATATTGGGCCACCAATAATTTCTCTTAAGGTCTTGATACATCGTGGTAGCACCAGGGTGAATAGTATATTTTGATTTATGAGCTTCCTCTAAGATCATCTTCTTCATATCAGTATGATCCAGGATACAAATACGACCTCTAAACAATAATATTCCGTCATTTGTAATAGAGAAGTCGGGTCGTTGTTCCATATCAGCCTTAATCTCTAATAATATATGGTCATTTTCTTGTAACTTGACTAGATCTTTAATCAATGCAGGTTGTATCCGGATATTGGCTATAAAGTAATCTTCTTCTTCACATCAACATCTAAATTCAACTGAGCAAATTTTGAAACAAGATTAGTCATACCTTCCAGAAGACTTGATAATTTTCCCACTTATTTTCTACGGAGCGCATCTGCTACAGCATTCGCCTTGCCTGGATGATATTGAATATCGAAATCAAAGTCCTTGAGATACTCCAGCCATCGCCTTTGTCTCATATTCAACTCTTTTTGAGAAAAGAGGTATTTTAGGCTCTTGTGATCTGAATATACAGTAAATTTCTCTCCATAAAGATAATGACGCCAAATCTTCAAGGCGAATATGACCGCAGGCAGCTCCAGATCATGAACATGATAATTTTCCTCATACCGCTTCAATTGTCTTAAGGCGTAGCAAATCACCTTACCATTTTGCATGAGAACGCACTCTAGACCAATGTCGGATGCATCAGTATAAACTTCAAATCCACCACCTTCAACAGGCAACATCAGCACAGGTGCCGTGGTGAGATGTTCCTTAAGGGCCAAGAAATGTTCTTCACATTCTTTTGTCCACTTGAAACGATTTTCTTTTCTAGTGAGTTTTGTCAAAGGAGCGGCGATCTTGGAGAAATCTTTGATAAATCGCCTATAGTAACCAGCTAGGCCAATGAAACTTCAAACTTCAGATATGGTGTTCAGTCGGCTCCAATTCTTAACCGCTTCAACTTTAGAAGGATCTACTACAATACCTTCTTTAGAAATAATGTGGCCAAGAAAAGAAACCTCCTTAAGCCAAAATTCACATTTGTTCAACTTAGCATAGAGTTGGTGTTCTGGTAAGGTTCACAAAGTAATCCTTAGATGTTCTTCGTGTTCCTCCTTTGTCTTAGAATAGATAAGGATATCATCAATGAGAACGACCACAAATTGGTCAAGATACGGCCGGGACACATTGTTCATTAGTTGCATAAATACTGCCGGGGTATTGGTTAACCTGAACGGCATTACCACGAATTCATAGTGCCCATATCTGCTTCGGAAAGCAGTCTTGAGAATATCTTCCTCCTTGATCCTTAGTTGATGATAGCCTGATCTGAAGTCGATCTTGGAGAAGTACTTTGTGCCAGACAGTTGATCAAATAGCTCATCGATATGTGGCAGTGGGTATTTGTTCTTGATGGTAAGTTGATTCAACTGCCGGTAGTCAATGCATAACCTGAGGGAACCATCCTTCTTCTTGACAAATAAGACCGGCACACCCCAAGGGGATGTGCTAGGTCGAATGAAACCTTTTTCTAGTAGCTCTTGAAGTTGCTTCTTTAATTCTTTCAACTCTATGGGGGGCATCCTGTAAGGAGCTATTGACACAGATGCTGCTCCAGGTGTGAGTTCAATGGTGAAGTTAACCTCCCTTTCGGGCGGTAAACCAGGCAACTCGGAAGGGAAAACATCAGGAAACTCCTGAACTATGGGGATTTCGTCTATCTGAATTTCTTGAGACTCGGTAACTACTACGGAGGCAAGGAAAGCTTCACATACTTACGAAATGAGTTTCCAAGCGTGAAAGGATGAAATAATGGTAGGATGTTTCCGGTATTTAATACCAAGGAAGGAAAATCGTGGAAGACCTTGTTTCCGGAAAGAGATTATCCTGTTGTGATAATTAATATAGGCGTCGTGGTCTACAAGCCAATCTACACCTAGGATAGCATCGTAGCCTTCCATATCAAGGCATACCAGGTTTGTCAGAAGATTATGACCTTCTATAATTACCTCACTATCGGGGTAATAAGTTGTAAGTTTAGTTCCAGGACCTAAGGGTGTAGTAATAGCTAGGTCCGAAGGTAGAGAAACTGATGAAATTGGCAAGATTTTTACAAAAGCAGTTGATATAAAGGAATGAAAAGCACCAGTATCAAATAACACGAATGCAGGAGGGGAATAGATTTGAATAGTACCTTCCATCAGCCCATCATCCTTAGGTGCTTCTTCATCATCTAGAACAGCGTTAAGACGAGCATGTCGCTTGCGTCCACCGCTGGAAGACTGATCCTTCATGAGGGGGCAATCTGGCATGCGGTGCTCCCGGCTTCCACATCTTAAGCAAGCGTCGAGACGCTTCCAGCATTCCTTGACTGCATGGCCAAATTTCTCGCAGAACGTGCAAGCCGTCATGACTTGCCTATCTTCTTCCTTTGCCTTTTTTGTTCTTGTGGTAACTGCTACCACCACCGTTCCGGGATCTCTTCTTACTATCACGGGATTTATAAGGTTCTGTGATGCTGAACCTTTCCTTCTTCCCACGCCGATCTGTCTTTCGGCTAGACTCCTCTCCCTTGCTTTTGAGTTTCTCGACCTTCTCCAAGGTCCTTTCACATAAATAAGCTCGTTGGACCATCTCTGCATAGGTCTGAATATTTTGAAAGCCAAGTTGTTGAATGAAGACGGGCCTTAACCCATCTAGAAAATGATTGGCCTTTAGAAGATCTGTGCTTACTAGATGCTGAGCATAAGGTGCTAGGCGAGAGAACTGTAATTCATATTCCGCCACCGTCATCATGCCTTGACGCAATGAAGCGAACTCCACCGCCTTCCTCTCTTTGACATGCTCGGAGAAGTATTTTACTCTGAAGAGGTTGAGAAATCCCTCCCAAGTGTGTGGTGCGTCTGCAGGCGATGCTAGAATAGACTTCCACTAGGTACGCACATTCTTGTTAAGTTGAAATGTGGCAAGATGAACCTTTTCTTGGTCGGTACATTACATGACCTCGAATATACGGTTCATTTCATCGATCCAATTTTCAGCTTCATCTGGATTGGAAGAGCCAGTAAATCGTGGAGGATTTAAACTCCGAAAGTTACGGTGCAGATCACCAACCCCTGCCCTTGCGCCTGCTTGGGCCATAGTTTGCAATGCCTGGGTGAGGCCTACAACGGTTTGTTACATTCTGTTCCAATCCACACGGTGAGCCATTGTAAGAATGACGTACCTGAGAAGAGTAATAGATTTGTTAATTCTAGCGGAATTGGTGGGGTTAATCTTAGAGATAATTTCTTATTACTATCTCATCCCGGTTTTTACCCGATTCCTCTCTTGGGTGTGAAATTTCTTTCCATGTTTCATAGGTATGGATCCTTAACCCTTGGACTTAGCCTATGACATGACTTTTTCCTAGGAATAAGTAAGTCCTTAGACCTAGGCTCTGATACCACTCTAACTGTCACGCCCCGAGCTTTTATTACAGCGGAAGGAATTTTGGGAACATGAACAGCCGGCATGGTAAGCCTCTCGCAAGCAAGTAATCAGAGCGCAAGACAACCACATAAAGTAATTGCACAAGTAATTCCTCAAAATTCTAACTTTTTTTCATAACAATAATCAAAATTGCATAAGGTCACTACTTGACATCCTTCCAACACTATGACTCAAGAAAAAAAAATACAATCCGACTTGACTAAACACATGTCAACTAGGGCTTCTCTCATTTCCAATTGACCATCACTCGCTCTAGGACCCGCTACTTGCATAATCCGAATCCAAATCACTAGTGTTTCCTAAAAAAGATGAGAAAATAGGTATGAGCACACTTGCCCAGCAGGTATCTTCGTATCAACATGATGGCATTATTTAAGTGATTAATGTTTTAGCTCTAGAATCAAGGTAAAAATGAGAATGTGATAAATCATACGTCATAAACCAATAACCAAGAATATAGAGTCACGAGATCTCTAAGCAAACAGACATAGTCGAGTATATAGACAAGCAAGAATTAATCATGTAGATATCCATTTGGCCTTACATGAACAAGAAAGTATGAGCATGTATCGAGAAAGTACTTACACAACCTTGTAAAGGCTATGTACTAGAAGGTCATTAACAAGCATGTAATTTCTATAAAGAGCCTCGTGGTATTTTTCACTCATTTATAAAAGAAAGTACTCTCAGCGCAATGCGACGCCAGTATCATCGTATCCCATGGTTTATAGCACAGTTCCGACCATCGGCCGTGGGGGCTAGCATGGAGCCCTTGGACACAATCCGTGCCCGATCTTGCATCTTCAAGTTATAAATCCAGCTACTTCCACGAGATATAACAATAAAGTGTGGCCAACAATGTAATAAGTTCAATGATAGTTTCATGACCAGTAACCAAGGTACAGAACGTTCCGAAAATGATATATGATTCCAAAGAAGAATTAAAAGAACATTATGCTACGATGACATTCCGGCAGCATAACAATACATTAATTAAGTTCCATAACTTAATATTAACTTGTTACGCATAGGTTTAGAATTCAGATAATCCTAATATCATCCAAGAATAAAATCTAGACAACCCCTAGGTCAAACCTCGAGTTAAAAACAAGACAGAAATAAATGGTCATCTAGTGGGCCATTTCAAGAAGAAAACGGTCACAGCTAGGCCGCTTAATCGATAATAACGGTCCAGTGAAGGCCGCATTTAAACTGTATCAACCAGAATGAAAAGAAAATCGACACATGAAGAATTTTGAATAATAACGGTCGCCAGGGGGCCGTTTTATGAACAAAATGGTCTGAGAAAAACCGCTAAGTAATAGAGACGATCTCCTGTTGGCCGCAATTAACCAGAGTATAGAAAATAAAACACCGATCATGTGAGTGCTTTCTAGATAATTTGGGTTTCAAGGGTACAACCAGCTCGGTGTCCTAGTGGGAATCCCAGACTCGCGGAGTCTTACGGAGGCCTTGAAACATGATCCCCTAATCCGACAGAAGGAATATCCGGCGGAGAGGTTCACAAGTCCAAGAAGTGTGTCTATACGTGCAAAGTGTATCTAATGGTCGCATACCGGAGCATACACCATGTACTTAAGAAAATGACTCAAGAGATAAGAGTGAAACAGTGAAACATACGGATAAACCACCACATGAACTATGTCCACATCATAGAAATCATTTAATTACAAAATTATAATATTTTGGCATGAAATTACATAATAGCCAAAAATAAAGTCTTAACCATGCTCATGCTAAATCTGGGTATTTAACAGGAAAATAAACATAATTTGAGTAAAAAAATAATGTAATTATAAGGTTACTAACATGTCAAATTTGAATAGGCTCGGACTAGCTCTCAGAACTAGAAAACGGTCAGGGACTAGCCGCCCAGTGACAAAAACGGTCTTGCGATAGACCGTTGAAAAAGGTACAGATGGTCATCTATTAAACCGTTAAGGTTCCTATGCGGTCCCTTTAAGGTTGCCTTCTGTCTGGCTGATAGAAGTTATAAAACAAGGAATAAATACTAAACTAAGACAAGTTATGCATGGAAATCAACGAAAACATGTTGTAAAACATGCTAGGAAGAAAATAGACCAAGAACATGCATAGGTTTGTGTGAAATAAACAAGTGTCCTTCATCTTAATTGCATTAAGGTTAAGTTCATGCATGGAAAATAAGCTAAATGTGCAGTCCCAATAAAACACGAAATTCTCAATCTCTAATGCATGAAAATGATTGGAAGTAGAGGACTTTTATTCCTAACTTCGAGTTTGAGCCATTCATGAGATAACCTACCTCTGGACTGGGATTTAAACGTTGAATTTAGTGCTGGAACTTGACCCTAGTGTATGCTCGTCCTGAACCGAACCAACAACTTCTTGCCCTTCTAACTCTTGACTCCCTTCACCTAAGATCACGAAAATTGGAGGGTAGGAAGATGGTGCTAAGGTGAAGAAATAAGTTTAAAGAACTAACTTCTAATTACCTCGTTTAAGGCTTCTAATTTATAGATCTTCCTGGGTCCGTTGCACAGGTTCCTGGTTTGCTTGCACCAAACCAGCGACTTTGTAAGCTTCTATCTTCCTGACTGCTTGATCTCCTAAGACAAAATTTTGAGGGTAGTTAGTCCTTATTATTATGAACAAAATACTCTAAAAAACCTACATGAAATAAAGTCTCCTTACCTTAGTTTCACGCGAGCCAAAAGTAAGGGTCGTGCAGGTTGGACTTAAGGTCTATTTATAGGGTTAGCAAGGGTTTTGAGGATTTGAACAAACCTAGAGCCCTAATTAGGTCATCAATTCGATCCTCACGCATTCTAGACTCATCCAACTAGTAGATAACATCGATCCCTAGTGATTAGGTTTGAAGAAAACCAAGGTTTCCACGTTTCTAAACCATTCTTGATCGGACGGAGAATAGCGGTCATGTGGAGACCGTTTTATACTAGAGGCGGTCCCTCGATAGACCGTTTTATCCCTTGGCATCGAATTTGAACTATTTCAAACTCTTTGCTATTATCCATTTCATTGATCTGATAAATAGTAATTTATCCTCCAAATTTCGTAAATAGCCTATTTTAAGCTTCTAGAATATGGGTCAAGTCTTGTGGGCTTGGATTTGGGTCACTTGGGCTCATCTAAAAGGGCTTGATCAATCAATAAATATTGGGTCTTAATATTTTGCTTTAATTAACCCAAACTCATTTAATAATCTATTTATTTCTAGAAAAATCATAGAAAATCTAAGAAAAATTCTAGAAAATTCCAAAATATTTTATATATAAAACTTTGGGGTATTACAGCTTCGCCTTCCAAAGACCTTAGGTTAGTGTTTCGCCTTGACATTTATTTTATCATTTTGTGCTGAGGCAGATGTTAAGGGGAATATATGATGGCGAATGCTTCGCCTTTTCAGAATTGCCTTTTAAATTAGTTAAGGTGAATACTTCGCCTTTCAGATCACTAAAGCAAATGTTCCACCTTACAACTCTTTTTGCCTTTTTTCTGTGAAGGCAGCATTCAAGATTGTGTTTTGCCTATCTATTGTTTTTATCGCATTTCGATTGAAGACTTTGTACTTGGACGATATTAGTTATTATCCAAGATATTAGAGGATATTTGTATTTAGGTTAAACTTGTAATATCAATTACTAGGATAATTAATTATTTATTTTATCATAATTTAAAACAATAACTTTTTAGTGGAGAGGGGTAAAATCAGCGGCCTAAAGACATGTGGCCCGAAGCGGCCCAATAAGGTCCATTCTTGACCCAAACAGGCCAGACTCCCCAAGTGATAGCCCCATTTTACAGGCCCACTTATTTTGAAGCCCAAACTTGCTCGGCCCAATACTTCCTAGGCGGCCTTCAGGCCCGGAAGACCGAGTAACGATCGCTCGGGAGGATCCCAAGCGGATCCGAGCGTAACCGACCGATGACGTCTCCGCCTCCCAGGAAGAGTCCTAAACGAGTGCCTCACGCTCAGACTGCCCACCAGGCGCTTATCCAGGTGGACGTTACATTGTCACCCAGGAGTAGGAATTCAAAGGGATAAGGAAGGCTAAGAGTCCTCAAGAGCCAGAAGAGCCCTCAACAAAGACGTAACTCCCCCAAGTCCTTCGAGCTTCCTTGACTCTAGTACGGGGCGGGCGACTATATAAACTCCAAGGAAACCCTTCAGGGGGGGAAGCAAGTCTGAGTACTCTAAGCCACGCTTGTTGGTGGAGAGCAATCTCATGCCCATCTTTCTCCTCCTCTCACACTTCTCCCACCTACGCTCTATCAATTTACTGACTTAGGCATCAGAGGGTTTTCCCTGGGGTCACAACCCTGGGCTTCTCTGATCTATTTCCTACTTTGCATAATCCTCGTTGGTGGCAACGATCAAGGTTCGCCAAGGATAGTATGGCTCAGACTTACGCACGAGATCACGCCTCTTCATCTGGCGCCGTCTGTGGGAAACGAGCAAAGAGCCAACATGGTGCGTAGAAGTTCCAGCAGAAGAAATGCCGGCGACAAAGGAAATGCACCGGCAGCAGTGGAGGGGGGACCAGTGCTCTCGCACTCCTCTATGGGCCCTCTCTCCCATGCCAACAATCAACCCAACGCACTGTCTCCGCCGGCCACGGGGGGACAACCCTTTCTCGGGAACCCAGACGCCCTCCGGACCCTCAATGCCAAATTGGATATCCTCGTCGATTTGATGAAGACCCAGGAGGCTAGGGAGGAGAAGTCAAGGCTTCCCCGGGTGAGCACCCCATGTGCAGAAGCCTGTCGGGTTACGGCCGGAGACCGCTTTACTCTCCAAGGATGACGACTCATCCGGAATGGGCCTGGCGGGCCCTCGCAACCTCCACCCCCAGAACAAGAAGCCTCCTCCAATCCACGGGGGAAGAAATCTAGACTACCTCCACAGCACACGGAAGTGGACACTCCCGCCGAGGAGTGGCGGGGCAACAGTCGGGGAAGTACTCAGAGCCCCTTGGCCCGCCTCGGCATCAACCAGAGTTGTCCCTCTATCTGTGAGACTTTGAGCGGTGCTTCGCCGAGCAGGACCGCGCCCTCCGCGCCCTACAAAAGAATTCTACAAAGGATGACGAGGAGCAATCCCCGTTCTCCGACCATGTTTTGAAGGCAGAGATCTCACCGCGAGTTTCCCTGCCCACCTTCAAATCTTACGACGGACAGGGCGACCCGGCCGACCATTATGACAGCTTCGATGCTCTAATGACCCTGCACGGGGCGTCCGATGTTGTCAAGTGCCGAGCGTTCGTGACCACTCTGGTCCAGGGTGCTCAAGCCCAGTTCCGAGCACTCGCCCCCGGAAGCATCCTTAACTTCCGACAATTCAGGCAATTGTTCAAAGCAAGTTTTGATGGCCCGGTTAGGAAAGCAATCAAGAGGGGGGTGAATTGATTACACCCTCTTTTTAAAACACAACACAGAGATGACAAAAGATATCCAGAAAGCTGAACAAGAAGATTTAAATATGATGAAGATCAAGCAAGCTCTCATAACTCTCCAGCGCAGTTTGATGAACCACTCAGAAAAAATATAAAGAGCGGACAGATTGTATGAACTCTCAGCTCACTGCATCACACTCGTAAATCAGAACAGATAGACTAGAAAGGCAATCTCACAAGCAGCAAACCACAGCACAAGGAATTTTTAGGTGGTTCGGACGCACCCGAGTGTCGTCCTACATCCACCCCTCTCAACCCGAGAGGATTTCACTAAAACCTACTGCACGACGGCAGCAAAACAAACACACACGGGGTCAACGACCCCACAAATATGCGTGTTCTCGCACAACGACGAGAAGCCACGCACACGGAGACGACGCTCCAAAATCGTCTATGAAGAACAATATATGGAAATACAAAGCCCAGTCTAGATTCAATATATATGCTCAAATAGAGATATAGAAGCAAGAGAACATGAGATCCCCCTTTAAATCTTCAACTGATCTTGGAGTTAAGGTAAAAGGGTGCACTAGAAATGACAAACTAGGGAGTGGAAGCAGCCGCCCCTTGTAGATTCAAACACCTAAGACAGTAGACGGTGGAGAATAGCCACAGCCGCCTCTAGATCTGAGCTCAGGCTCGTGAGAAGCGATCTCTGCCGCTCCTTCTTCCTTTCTCCAGCAAGTATGCGTCGCCCTCTCCTCCTCCTACAAGAATAAAACGAGATTAGCTCCAAGGATGTATCCATCGTATGAGAGTTGCGGCTACATATACCCAAAGGAGAAGGATGTAAAAAGACATGTTAGCCCATAAGAAAACCCTCTCTAATCAACACTCAACCATGTAGAGAAACCCTAAGGATATTATGGTAAAAGCCCAAGTCAAACGGATCACAAAATGGGGATTTCGAAACCAAAATCGGAAACCCGTTCTGGATGCCCGGGACAAATGTCGACTCTTAAAGTCAACTCTTGTTCGCGGGTGTTCTGCCAGAGAATAAAAACAACAACACACAGCAAAAAGTGTCGACCCTTTGCCAAGTGTTCTGTCAACATATATAAAAACTGAATCCAAGGTGAAAGTGTCGACTCTATCAGGGGTTCTGAAACGATCAAAGAACCAAAGTCTAGCCGAAAGTGTCGACTCTCAGAGTCGACACTTTTTGGCAACCGTTCTATCTACGTGAAAAAACAGGCACTTGCTTGTAAGTGTCGACTCTTAGAGTCGACACTTGCAGCCTGCTGCATCAAGGCAGCGAGCTGCTCAACAAGTGTCGACTCTGAGAGTCGACACTTGCAGAGCCAAAATTGAAAATGGCCTTAAGCTTCTGAAATTAACCCCAACAACATTAAAGATGCATCAATACAAATCTTGCCACATTGAAATGCATTCAAACAGGAATTCTTACCATGGATCCAACTGATGAAAACCAAAATGAACCTGCACTTGGTGTTCACAAAATACTCAAGATAATCTTAAAGAAATGAAACTGAGTACTCAAATGCATTAACATAGTTTGTTCAACCTGCATGTTCATTTATTGAAATGCAATATCCCATGTGAGTGATTCAAGGCTTTTCAAACCAAATCCTTCATAAGTTCACATATCAAAAGTGATCCAAGCAAACCACTCAAGAATTCCAAGTCACTCCAAAATTCAAAGTTCATTCCAAAAGTTCAGAGACAATTCAAAGCGGTCTGAACTCACATTAAAATCATATATGAAATTGTCATGCAGTCCAAGACTAACTGAACTCTCACAAACCATTAAACATAAAGCCATATTGATTAAGTGTATGTGCATTTGAATTTCAGCTCAAGAATGGCCATACATGAGACCAATGAATTTGACTCACATTCATCAAAGGACATTCAATGCAAATCATACAAAATAGAACCATTCGTCTTCGTCAAAATACGTCGGGGCACAACAATCTCTCCCTTTTTGATGAAGATAAAACACCTTGAAGAATCACAAATATTTGCATGAATGAAACAAAATGACCATCACCCTTGAAACAACCATTCTAAAATATGATAATCAAAGCATTTCAAAGCAAAGCATGTTTTTGTTTGTTGACCAAAAACCATTTTCAAACCAAAAACAAAATATCATGCAACCATTTATTTCTTCCCCTTTTTGTCAGAGTCAAACAGGGGATGAGTGAGGATGCAAAGTAAATAGAATGCCTCATATTGACAATTAGCTAAGTGTAATGCATGTGAAGTGGAATGGATGAACACGCAAGCACACATGCATCCATAGTAAGATATAGAATCAAACAAGTCCATTAGGGACGGGTTAAGAAAGATGCAATCGATTTTAAGCATGATGTGCATGAACAATATTAAGAAGGTTGTGCTTACAAAATGATGGTACTGTATTAACCATGAAATATGACTGATTCAAAAGGTACATTCACACAATCAAACCCAAAATGAAAAATAAGCAATGAAATCTATAACAATATGGATTAACAGATTTTCTAAAGAACACTAGAAAGAACCTTTCCTCCTTACACTTTCATACACAGTGCTCGACCTTTGGTAGTTTCGCACAGCCCCAATTTTTTTTTGATTAAATACAAACAAGATGACTAACTTTTTGACACGAGTCATACCCTTTGTTTCAGGGGCATTTCTCGGTTACTCAATTTCGTCACTTATTTCTTAATGTGGATTAGATACTTTTCGATGTGAGTTTTCTCCTTTATTTCAGGGGAGATTCCCGACTACTCGGTACTAAATCGCACTTATTCAGAATTTTGGTGATACTGACAGCTTTTTCCTCACGAGACACGTAATTTCTATGTAGGGAATCAAGTGCCCTCAAGAGTGTTGAGTGGAATAATTGAAATCCTTATTAGACAGAGTCATTTAACTCAAAAGTGCACATTGTGAGAGATTATACTGAATGTAAGAGATGAATTAGTCTAATCATTGTTATGTCTCCCCCTAAGTGTATGCACAGTTATGAAAAGAACCTCCCCCTTAATGTGTGACATGTAATAAACATGTCTAAACCAATGCATTTTTATTTAGCAAGGGAAAGGGTCATAGGAGGAATAAAAAAGAAGGGTGATATCATATATACACTCAAACATGCATTTAGATAATGTGTTCAAGCAGGTTGATTACCGGTACGTGGCAGAGAACGTAGGTCCGAAGACCACCCTCACGCATGGGGAAAGCTTCCAGCTGGACATTATCCAACCTTCCGCAATCATCATTTGATATACCGGAAATCTTGGCATTCATGCACGCAATAGTATGAGATATATGCAGTTATATACATGCGGATGCAAAGGAATAAAAATATGCATGAAGTTTAAATGTTATTCAATGTGTTATGCACAAAAAGGAAAGATTGAAACGTAAGTGCAATGGAAAATCTCCTTATGTGCAAGAAAGTAAACCAGTATGCTCAATTGCTTTATTAGAAATTTTGAGAGAGTATGTACAAAGCAAATCAAAAGATTGTAACTATCTAATCTGCACACTCCTAATTCTCTTCTAATGAAAGAAAATTGATCAGGATTCAAAGGCTTTGTAAAAATATTAGCAAGTTGATGTTGTGTATCTACAAAAGATAGCTCATTTCCTTTATTGATGTGATCTCTAATAAAGTGATGTCTAACTTCTATGTGCTTTGTGCGAGAGTGTTGGACAGGATTTTTGGACAAATTTATTACAGAAGTGTTATCACACATGATGGGAGTGTTTTTCAAGCAAAAATTAAAATCTAACAATTGATGTTGGATCCAGAGTACTTGGGCCGCACAACTGTCGGCGGCCACATATTCGGATTCAGCAGTTGATAAAGCCACACAATGTTGTTTCTTTGAGGCCCATGAAATCATGCAGTCCCCTAGAAATTGGCAGTGACCGCTTGTGCTCTTACGATCCATTTTACGCCCAGCATAATCAGAATCAGTATATGCAATCAAACCAAATGAATTATTTCTAGGAAACCACAAACCAAGATCAATAGAACCTTTCAAATACCTGAAAATCCTTTTCACGGCCGACAAATGAGATTCCCTGCGACAAGATTCATATCTTGCACAGAGACACACGTTGAAATGTATGTTAGGCCTACTAGCAGTAAGATATAACAATGAGCCTATCATACCCTTAAAGAGTTTCTGATCAACGACATTACCTTTCTCATCTTCTAACTTAAGTGAGGTGGACATTGGTGTAGCAAACGGCTTGGCATTTTCTAGTTGGAACTTTTTCAGAATTTCTTGTGTGTACTTCTTCTGGTTTATGAATATTCCATCGAATAGTTGCTTTATTTGAAGCCCCAAGAAGAAGTTTAACTCCCCCATCAAGCTCATTTCGAATTCTCCCTGCATAAGTTTGGCAAATTCATCATTCATCTTAAGATTCGTGGCTCCAAAAATTATATCGTCTACATAAACTTGTATAAGTAAAGCATGCTCATCACAAGTCTTAGTAAACAACGTTTGGTCTATGTTACCTCGTTTGAAGCCATTGTCAATTAAAAATGAACTTAAACGATCATACCATGCCCGGGGAGCTTGTTTTAACCCATACAGTGCCTTGTCCAATTTGTAGATGTGGTCCGGAAATTTTTCATCCTCGAAGCCCGGTGGTTGCTCCACGTATACTTCTTCCTTGATGACTCCATTGAGGAAGGCACTCTTGACACCCATTTGAAAAAGCTTGATGTTTCTGTGACAAGCATAAGCAAGAAGAATCCTTACTGCCTCTAATCTAGCCACAGGAGCGAACGATTCATCAAAATCAATGCCAAATTCTTAAGAGTAGCCCTTGGCTACTAATCTTGCCTTATTCCTCACAACCACCCCCGTCTTCACTAAGTTTGTTTCGGAAAACCCACTTAGTTCCGATTATGGGATGATTATCAGGCCGGGGCACGAGGAACCACACATGATTCCTTTGGAATTGGTGCAGTTCTTCTTGTATGGCGAGAACCCAAGAATTATAATTAAGTGCATCATCTAAAGTTTTAGGTTAAATATTGGAAAGTAAAGCTAAATTATCATGAAGTTCAACTTCCCTAATTGAAGCTCGGGTTCTTATCCCTTCATCCACACCACCAATCACATTCTCCAAGGAATGATCTTTAAGCGTGGTCCATTGGTGTGGAAGGGTCGGTTGTACTTGCTCCTCTTCTTGTTCTTTCTCCTCTTCCTTTTCTTGACTTTTTGCCTCACCTTGTTTGCTAGATTCTCCTTTCTCAATCTCACCTTCACCTGAACCAATAAAATGTTGATCATCATTAGATTTTCTCAAAGTAAATTCATCAATCACAACATGAGGACTTTCTTCGACTACAAGAGTTCTAGAGTTATACACTCGGTAGGCTCTAGATGTCAAGGAATACCCTAGGAAAATTCCTGTATCACTTTTAGCATCAATTTTTTCCAGATTATCATTACCATTGTTTAAGATATAGCATGTGGATCCAAATGGCTTGAGATGAGATATGTTCGGTTTCTTACCTTTGTATAGCTCGTAGGGAGTTTTCTTAAGAATCGGTCTTACCATAGCTCGGTTTGTGATGTAGCAAGCAGTATTAACTGCTTCAGCCCAGAAATATCGTGGTAGACCATTTTCAGCCAACATGGTACGCGTCATCTCCACGAGCGTTCTATTCTTTCTCTCAACCACTCTATTTTGTTGCGAGGTCCTAGGTGCTGAAAACTGGTGCTCATACCCCTGTTTCCTGCAAAATTCATCAAAATCAAAATTTTCAAACTTCTTTCTGTGGTCACTCTGAATTTTTTGAATAGCATATCCTTTTTCATTATGAACTCTCACACAAAAATCAACAAATTCATCGAATGATTCACTTTTCTTAGCCAAGAACAACACCTATGCATATCTAGAGAAATCGTCGACAATGACAAAACCATATAGTTTCCCTCTGATAAGTGTATATTTTTACCTATTAATTCATGATTATACATATTTTTATGAGCATAAATAATAATAAATATACACGTATCACACTTACTGTTGATTTTGAGTCAAATAATTAATTTTCTGAAATTAAATAATTTTAATAACAATTTTTACTTATTTTTGCAGGCGCTCGGTACGAGGAAAGTAATAAGAAACAAAAATAAAAAGGAAAAATAAAAAAAAAAGCCAAAAGCCCATGGAGTTGTTCAAAAAAGAAAGAAAAAAAAGAAAAATAATAAGTTTATTTGATATTTTTTTGAATTTTATAAAGATATATACCTAATATCTATAAATATAATATATATATATATATAAAACCTACGTGATGTGTGTGCGTGAGTGTGTGTTTGCAGGAGAAGAAGCCGCCGCCCCCTTCGCATCGGCACGGGGCGATGAGGGGGGGGGGGGCGAATGCGCGGTCAACGCGCTTGCAACGCGCGTGGAGGAGGAGCCCAGTCAGCGGCCGGGCGACACGCGGCGGGTAGCACACGGAGGAAAAGGTGGCGACGCACTGCGCCACGCGCCAGCGACGCGGCCGCAGGCGGTGCGACGCACCGGGAAGAGAGAGAAAAGAGAGAGAAAGAGAGAAAGAGAAAGAAAAAGGGGCTAGAAAAAATGAAAAAAATTACAGAAAAATTAGAAAAGTGTGCAACACATGCTAGCACATAATTCCAAGTCAACAAGAGCAGTAATTGTCAACAAAAGAAACAAGAAGTGTTCATATTAGCTAAAGGGTTGTTGTGTTACTCTATATAAAGGGGTTCAATTGTAATGAAAAGGGGGGAAAAGAGAGGATAGCAAAGAGGGGGGGCGAATGCGCGGTCAACGCGCTTGCAACGCGCGAGGAGGAGGAGCCCGATCAGCGGCCGGGCCCACGCGGCGCACACCGCGGCGGGTGACATGCGGCGGGCGGCACACGAAGGAAAAGGTGGCGGCGCACTGCGCCACGCGCCAGCGACGCGGCCGCAGGTGGTGCGACGCGCCGGGAAGAGAGAGAAAAGACAGAGAAAGAGAAAGAAAAGGGGGCTAGAAAATTTATAGTCAATTTTTGGCTCTTCATAGTCAATTTACAAGCTTGTGTGATCCTTATTTCAATTTATTATCTTCTACAAAGTTGTCAATCTGTAAGTGTTCTTCAACTTCTCTTTCTAGTATTTCCCTCAATTCCTTCTAAATTGAAAGTTATTTTTTATCTTTCTAAGTTCTGTTCTACGTGATTACTGTTCATCCGAGGTGATATCTTCTATTATTCTTCTATTTTGAAGTCTTTCCAATCTTATTTTTACTCTGAGTTCTTCATGAAAGTTGTTCTTCTCTTGTATATCTAAAACTTCTTCTTCTACCACTTCTTCTAAATCTTCTTATTTTGAGAGTTATAATTAGGTTTTCATTATTCTGATTTCTGCCATATTACTGTTCATCCGCACCGATAGCTCTTGAGTTTTTCATATTTTTCATTGTCTTCCTCTTGTTCTATGATTCTGTGTTCTTCATCAAACTTCTTCATCTTTTCATTCTCTACAACTTTCATTTATTCCACTTCTTCTAATTGTGTCTGGTTTAAAAGTTATTTCTCTTCCTAGTTCACCTTAGTTTCATTATAATTGTCTATTTGTTCTTCTATCGATTCCACCTTTCTAAATTGCATCCCAATCTTTCTAAGACGGTTTAAATTCAATTCTCTTGATTTTTAAATCTTAAAACGTAAGGTTTTCAACTTTTAAATCTATTTCTCCCTGTGGATTCGACTCGGTCTCACCACTTAACTATTCTGTTTATTTAATTTGTGGGTCGGATATTTTAATTTGATAGCGGAGCGTATTAACGACGTGCGTTTTCCGCGTATCAATTTTGGCGCCGTTGTCGGGGACGGTTTGAATTTGAAGTTGATAACTTTATGTTTTCTTTTGTATATATATTGGTGCTCACTCTTATTTTTACAGAAAAATAAAAGGATCAACAAAAGCAAAAAAATTAGAAATTTTTGAAAAATGTCAAAAAAATTTGTGTCTCCCCGAGGTAAGTCTTCTTTATATTCTACTCTTGTTATTTTTTATTTACCAAATAAAGAACGAGGGAATGCGTTAAGGTTAGTACTCTTACCCTCTTTCCATATATTTAGTTTCTTTATTTTTACTTTCAATATGTAATTTATTTTCATGCTTAGAAATATTCTTAAAAAAATAAAAAAATAGAAGAAATAAAAAAATATGGTGGATTAGCTCAGTTCACTAACAAAAAAATAGAAAAACAAAAGTAAAAAATAAAAATAAAAGTATAACTTGGTCTCACTATCATCTTTGAAACTGGTGTTTAAGGCTAGAGGTCAACGGCAAACGCTATAAGCGGGAAAGTGGTTACTTAATTAGGACCTTGCGAAAGCAAGGGGAGCCTCCCACTTCCACACCTGTTACCTGGCCGGTGAATAAGTTTGATGGTGAATCTCAGTTCGACTTTATTTGATAATTTGTTTGTATCAAAAAAAAATCAAAAAAATAAAATCTACAAAAAAATGGTGAGATCATAACTTTCATCTATGGATTGGGCACACAACTTAGCTAGGTTTGACCAATTGGCTCATAAATTTGATCAATTTCTAGCCATGGATCAAGACCCCTTCATATCACCTAGTCACCATAATAATGATCACATGTGGGATAACCCGGCCCATTATGTAGGTGGTTGCCCAAATCCACACTCATTTCTCACCCAAAATAACCCGACCTATTATGAAAATCCATACTTGTGGTCGGCCCAAAATGAGATCCCGTCACCTATGATGGCCCAGTTTCCATCATTTACCCAAGACCAGGTTCCAACCACTCAATTCTTTCAAGGGGGCCATGATCTATCTTCCACCCCAGAGCAAGCTCAATATGTCCAACGGTTTTCTCAGCCCAATTATGAATCATCTTCATATACTTATAACTCTAGCTGGGAAGATCAACCAACAATCTCTTGGATGGACCAAGCAAGGCAAGCCCCAATGCCTCAAGACCTCTCCACACCTTATTGTGACCCATGTCCACATACCTTTAATTCTGGTTGGAGAGATCAACATGATTCTTCTTGGGAGTCTTATCAGGATCAATCCCAAAGTCCTCTAGAACAAGATTTTTCAAATTGGGCTCCACACCCAACTGATTCTTACAATCAACCCTATTTGTTGGATCGATTGACATGGCTCTTCCAAACTCAACAACAAGCCTTCCAAGAACAACTGCAAAACTTTGAGGCCCAAGTGAGTAGGGTTGCTAAAAACATCATGGAAACGGAAGTGGATCCAATGCCTAACAACTCCACAAGTCTTGAGGACCAACTTCTTGGATTTGATGGATGTGATAATGATAAAAGTCCATATGATCAACCTATGATCCCCCAATCTACCACTCATATCACTGTTGATTTTGAGGGAATCATAGAAGAATCTTATGAGGAGGACTTAAAGGAAGAGCAGCCTAAGATGCCTACATCCAATTCCACTTGTGAAGAGGATTATGATGAGTTTGAGGATTATGATGATCTTGAGTCGTTGAGGGGAGAAGAAGAGGATGATGATTTGCCAGTCAATGACCAAATTCCATTACTTGCCATTCCTAAATTTGATGAATCTTCTTTCCGAGTACATGATGATGAAAATATGAGTGTGGAGAAAGACTTGAGTATGGCCATGGATCTATCTTCTTGGGTAATTGAGGAATCGGGTACTCCATTTGAAATTCACTCTAGCCGGGCATCTCCTGATTTAGGGGAGAATGTGGATCTTTTACCCATCCCTAACCTTGGTGAATCTATAATCATTCCAAATATTATGCAACTCACTAACTGGTTAGATCCATATGAGCCTTCTGAGAATTCTTGTGTTGAGGAGCGCACTGATTTCATTCCTAATCCTCCTTATCTCCTTGACACTGGCCATGTGGTAAATTCTCCAAAAATCTATAACACCCTTATCCTCTCTCACCTAAACAATACGCAAGTAACTCCTAAGAGTGAGGATGCAGAAGAAAAGCAAAGAAAAATCAACGTCCGCATTGATGTGTTTAATACTTATAAGGACCTTAAACATACAAAGAAATATTTTGTAATTGAAGATATGATAATTCCTCCACCATTCTCTGACCGAGGGGGTCCATCCAAATTCCTATACCCACCTTGGCATGCTTCTAGCCCACATGCATCGAGGCATAATCTTTTCCTCCAATGGTACACGGGCTGGAATTTATCGGAGGATAAGATCATTTGGTGGCTCATTCTGAATGCCACCCGTTGGTTAGTGAACTATAATATATCTGGCTGAAGACGTTAAACTAAGCGCTTCTTGGGAGGCAACCTAAAAATTTTGTGATTTCTGTGTGAGAATAAATAGCTTCTTGGGAGGCAACCCAAGTATTTATTGTGGTTTTATGTTTATTTTACAGATTTGAATAAAGGATAAGTTGGGGGGAGAGAGCTGACTGCTTACTCTGTTGCTCCAATTTTCAAAGCCGTCAAAAGTCAAGTACCACCTTTTCTTCAAAAGCAACAATTTTCGCAGTCCACCTCTATCAGGTTGTCCCGTTCCTTCATAAACTTCTCATCTACATTATTCTATTAATCTCAATTGTTCATGCCATTGAGGACAATGTCATTTAAGTTGGGGGACAGGAAATCGTGTTGCACATTCTGCATTCATATATACAACCTCTAAATTTTTCACCTCAATTTTTTCCTCAATTTTTTGGAAAACCTACACTACAAACACCCAATTGAGTTTTCATGATTCATGTTTCCATTGAAAAGAAATCTTGAATAGAAAAGACTAGGAGAAGGATGATGGAACATTTATCTAATCAAGCCATGGAAAACTGATTTAAGAATTTCTTTAAAGTTCATGTGCACTTTAGAAAAATACAATCACATTGCACGCTAATGCAACACGTAGGACAAGCCTTCTGCTATTTTGAGTATGTTGTCTGATATTCAGCACTTCTTGAAGAAGAGATCTTTTAGAAGCTTTCTGCCATGTTATCTATTGAAAAATAAAATTTTGAGAAAAACACCATGAAAAATGCTCCGATTCTGAGTAACCGGGCCTACTTCACTTAAGACGTGTTGAGGTTCGCGTCAAAAGGAAAAGGAAACTTTGATCTGTGTAACCGGGCCTACTTCACCTAAGACGTGTTGAGGTTCGCGTAAAACAGTGAAGGGTAGTGCAGCATCATGTGTGTAAAGAAAAAAGAAAAGAAAGAAAAAAAATATAGATCCCAAAAAGGGACAAAGCAATAAGGCAGACAAAAAGTTAGTATACTGAACGCTCTAATTAAGAAGTGTAGAATTGAAAGGCATTTGTTCGGAATAGCAACTGAAGGACGCAATTGTCTATACTGTGAATTTAGTATTACACATGCACGAGTGCTATTGACCTTTAAATTGACTTCTTGATCATGTACCTATTTCCTACATAAGGCTGGTCTGTGGTAATTATTCCAGATTCCTGATCTTTAGTTGACTCTATGAAAGATGATCTCGAAATGTAGCATGAATATTCTACACTCTTGTTGGTCCTAAAATTTTTCATTATTTACATTGCTAAGGGACTAGCAATGAGTAAGTTGGGGGGTGTGATAAGTATATATTTTTACCTATTAATTCAAGATTATACATATTTTTATGAGCATAAATAATAATAAATATACACGTATCACACTTACTGTTGATTTCGAGTCAAATAATTAATTTTATGAAATTAAATAATTTTAATAACAATTTTTACTTATTTATGCAGGCGCTCGGTACGAGGAAAGTAATAAGAAACAAAAATAAAAAAAATAAAAGCCAAAAGCCCATGGAGTTGTTCAAAAAAAAAGAAAAAAAATAAGTTTATTTGATATTTTTTGAATTTATACTAATATCTGTAAATATATCTAATATATATATATATATATATAACCTACGTGATGTGTGTGTGTGAGTGTGTGTTTGCAAGAGAAGAAGCCCCCCCCCCTTCGCCTCGGCACGGGCGACGAGGGGGTGGGCGAATGCACGGTCAACGCGCTTGCAACGCGCGTGGAGGAGGAGCCCGGTCAGCGGCCGGGCGCACGCGGCGCACACCGCGGCGGGCGACACACGGCGGGCGGCACACGGAGGAAAAGGTGGCGGCGCACTGCGCCACGCGCCAGCGACACGGCCGCAGGCGGTGCGACGCGCCGGGAAGAGAGAGAAAAGAGAGAGAAAGAGAGAAAGAAAAAGAAAAAGGGGCTAGAAAAAATGAAAAAAAAATTACAAAAAATCAGAAAAATTAGAAAAGTGTGCAACACATGCTAGCACACAATTCCAAGTCAACAAGAGCAGCAATTGTCAACAAAAGAAACAAGAAGTGTTCATATTAGCTAAAGGGTTGTTGTGTTACTCTATATAAAGGGGTTCAATTGTAATGAAAAGGGGGAAAAAGAGAGGATAACAAAGAGTTGTAAGCTATGGGTTGCTAAGATTTGTAAGTGTTCTTAAAGTTCTTACTTTGTGGCTTTGGTAGGAGAAGATTTTGAGAGCTTTGTATTTAAGTTTTGAAGTTTGTTGTTAGTTTGTATTGAATACTTTCATTGTACTCTTAGCCATTTTTGGCTCTTCATAGTCAATTTACAAGCTTGTGTGATCCTTATTTCAATTTATTATCTTCTACAAAGTTGTCAATCTGTATGTGTTCTTCAACTTCTCTTTCTAGTATTTCCCTCAATTCCTTCTAAATTGAAAGTTATTTTTTGTCTTTCTAAGTTCTGTTCTACGTGATTACTGTTCATCCGAGGTGATACCTTCTATTATTCTTCTATTTTGAAGCCTTTCCAGTCTTATTTTTACTCTGAGTTCTTCATGAAAGTTGTTCTTCTCTTTTAGATATAAAACTTCTTCTTCTACCACTTCTTCTAAATCTTCTTATTTTGAGAGTTATAATTAAGTTTTCACTGTTCTGATTTCTGCCATATTATTGTTCATCCGCACCGATAGCTCTTGAGTTTTTCATATTTTTCACTGTCTTCCTCTTGTTCTCTGATTCTGTGTTCTTCATCAAACTTCTTCATCTTTTCATTCTCTACAACTTTCATTCATTCCACTTTTTCTAATTGTGTCTGGTTTAAAAGTTATTTCTCTTCCTAGTTCACCTTAGTTTCATTATAATTGTCTATTTGTTCTTCTATCGATTCCACCTTTCTAAATTGCATCTCAATCTTTCTAAGGCGGTTTAAATTCAATTCTCTTGATTTTTAAATCTTAAAAACGTAAGGTTTTCAACTTTTAAATCTACTTCTCCCTGTGGATTCGACTCGGTTTCACCACTTAACTATTCTGTTTATTTAATTTGTGAGCCGGATATTTTAATTTGATAGCGGAGCGTATTAACGACGTGCGTTTTCCGCGTATCACCCTCCAAGACTGTGAGTCCTGGTGGGACTAAACAAGTCCAAGTGAAGTAACTGTAGGGGTTTTTTTAGTGGAAACAATATTTTTGCATTTAAATGAAACTCTGGTTTGTTTTCCTTTATTACATGATTCACATATTTTTGAAGTTTCAAATATTAAGCATGGAAGACCTCTAACTAAATCATTTCTTGTCAATTTCCTAATGACATTAAAATTGGCTTGCCCAAGACGGTGATGCCACAACCAAACATCATCATCTTTATTAACAACCAAACGTAAATTTTCAGAAGTAATTTCATTGAAATCAACATGATAAGTGTTGTTACTTCTCACTCCTATGAACTTAATTTCATGAGTGTTTGCATCAATGATAGAACAGTGAGAAGATTCAAAAATAACCTTGTGACCTTTGTCACAAAGTTAACTAATGCTAAGCAATTTGTGATTCAAACCTTTAACTAACAAAACATCTTTAATGCAATGTTTAGGATCCTTACTAATTCTCCCAATGCCTACTATCTTACATTTGTCCTATCCACCAAAAATTACCGTTCCTCCATCTTTCTTTGCTAGATCTGCAAAAAGTTATTTATTTCCAGTCATGTGCCTGAAGCATCCGCTGTCCAGGTACCATTTATTTTCCATTGCTTTCATGCAGACCTGCAAGAGCAAACATCAAATCTCATTTTGATTTGGGTACCTAAGCAAGCTTGGGTCCCTTGGTGTTAGCATTCATCACAGTGTGACTGTACTTTCTCAAAAATAAATCATTATCCTACTTCATCAACTGGCATATATACATGTCATGACATATTCTCCCACAATAAAAGCAGGTGGGTCTTTTCCTACCAAAACTATTTCTTTTATTTGCATTCCTAGAAGTAGAGGGGAATCGAGAATGAACAATTTGTGGATTAGTGTGTGTGTGTGAGCACTCTCCATGATCTTGTGAATTTATGACTTTATAATTGAAAACATTTTTATTGCCATGCATGAAACTTGAATTTTTCTTAAGGTGAACTTCTTTCTCCTTTAACTGATTTTTATGGACAGTTTTCAATGTATTCAATTCAGTGGTAAGTGATTCACTCCTTCTCACTACCTCAGTCTTGACTTTCTCGCATTCACTCATTTTCACATTCAGTTCATCCAATTCCTTTTTCAACATTTCATTCTTCTCTAGAATTTCTTCTTTGGTTTTGAATGCATTCTGTTTTTCTACCTGTAAGCATGAAATTTCATCTTCAAACATGATCAACTTGGATTCAAGAGATTCATTAACACTTTTGAACTTGCATTTCAAACAGACTACATTTATCACAAGAATTAGGTGAACGAATGATTTCAGGAACTTTCTTTCTCAAGTTTTTATTTTCATTTCTAATCTTCTTGTATTTTCCATATAACTCCTCATAAGCTAGTTCCCATCGATCATTGGTAATGAGTTCAAAATCAGAATTTACCTACACCTCATCTTGATCACTTCATGCCATAAGGCACAAGTTCTTGACCATCTCCTCGATATCTTTTTCTTCCTCGGACGTTGACTCATCCTCATCGCTCCATGTAGCTTTCATGGCCTTTGGCTTTTTGCCTTTCACCTTCTTGGTTTTTTTCTGCAGCTCGGGGCATTCACCTCTCATGTGCCCCATCTTTTTGCATTCATAGCACACAATTTCGGCAGCTTTAGATGGCTTAATCTTGTAACGCCCGAGAAAAATTTTGGGATTAAAATATAATTATATTAATTATTCAATGGGTGAAAAGGGGTATTAAATGAATTATGGTTAATTAAATCCAATTATTATGGCCCTGCACTGATCCAAGAGGATTAGGCCCATTTTGACACATCCAATTGGCCCAAATTATAATTTTAAACTTTGGCCCATGTTCTAGAAGCTTGGAATTTACGTATTTACGAAATTAAGGAGATAAGTAGGAATATTTTAGGATAAAGAGGTGGATAATAATACAAGAGTTTGAACTGGTTTCGAATTCGGTGCCCAAAATCGAAAACGGTCTATCGCGAGACCGCCAGCCACTGGAAAACGGTCTCCCAAATGACCGCTAAGCTCTGTAGATTCCGTGAGTGAAAGAAAGTGCAAAAAGATTAGATTTTTGACGTCTAAACTCCTAGCGACCGAAGTATGTACACTTGTAAGCATGCTTAGGACTCTCAGAGATCGATCTAATACCTAATAAAGACTCTAGAATCGTTCAAATCTATGAAACCCCAGCTAAACCCTATAAATAGACCTCAGAATCAACCAGTGCGACCCTTACTTTTGGCTCGCGTGAAACTAAGGTAAAGAGGTTGAATTAGATGTAAGTTTCTTCTAGGAATTTATTCATTTTAGTTAGATCTAACTTTCCTTAAAATTTCGTTCTAGGAGATCAAGTCTACAGAGAGATAGAAGCCTGCAAAGATGCTGGTTCGGTGCAAATAACCCAGGAAGTAGTGCGACCGACCCAAAAAGATCTGCAAATTGGAAGCCCTAAATGAGGTAATTAGATAGAGGTTCTTTAGAACGATTTGTTCCTTTTAGTACCCTCTTCTTACCCTCAAAATTTCACGTCTTTAGGTCAAGAGAATCAGAAGTTAGGAAGACGTGAAGTCGCTGGTTTAGCACAGGACGTGCAGAAATTAGGGTTAACTTCCAGCCTTAAATTCGAATTTTAAAGCCCAAAACAGAGATAGGTTATCTCATGAAAGGCTTAAACTCGAAGTCCAGGATAAAAGCCCTCTGATTTCAGCCGATTTCTGGCATTGTACACCAAGAATTTTATGATTTATTGGGACTATGCATCTAGTATACTCCTCATGCATAATTCTTAGCCCTAATTAAGTTAAAAGGAGAATTTTCTTGTTTATTACATAAACCCATACATATTGTTGGCCTATACTCGTTCTATCATGCTTTAGAGTATATGCATGTTTATTTTCATGTATGATATGCCCTAGATTAGTATTTTATTTTATTATTACTGAGTTTTCTGTTACCCAGGAAGAAACGGTCTTCCTGTCGACCGCCAGAACCCTTTAGCGGTCCTACGATAGACCGTTAGCACCCATGAAACGGTCACCCACTAGACCGTTTTTAGTT
This sequence comes from Amorphophallus konjac, assembly GCA_022559845.1. Classification (NCBI taxonomy): domain Eukaryota; kingdom Viridiplantae; phylum Streptophyta; class Magnoliopsida; order Alismatales; family Araceae; genus Amorphophallus; species Amorphophallus konjac. Next base: position 35,018,616 of record CM040129.1, read on the forward strand.
TTCTGATTTTTGTAATATTGTTAATGCGAAACATATTACAGATTAGCCCAAATTATTATATGCTAAGCTTAGTTAATAAGGTTATTACTCCAGTTTCAAGTGTTATTTTCTTATAACTAGTTGTACTCCAGAATATTTCATATTCTTTGTGTACTTGGGATTATTTTTAACCTATGTTATTTTTATGGCCAAAAACTTATACTCTTGTATTTATAGGCACGTTTTCATAAGGTTTATGGACTTATTTCATCATTGTTTCATCATGATCTCTCTTATCTCAGAGTCATTTTCTTAAGTACATGGCACATATCCAGGTATATTGTCATTAGTTACACATTGCACTTATAGGCACATTTTTCTTGGACTGGAAAACCTCTCCATTGGATATTCCTTCCAACGGACTAGGTGATCTTATTTCAAGGCCTCCATAAATCTCCGCGAGCCTGGGATTCCCACTAGGACGCCTAGCTGGTTGTACCATTAAAAGTCCAATTGTCTAGAAAGCACTTTATCGATGTTTTAATGAGTTCTGGACCTTAGCGGCCTAATGTATGACCGCCAGAGTTAGTTAGTGGCCTATTGATAGACCGCCAATGACACCTAGCGGCCCTGCCCTAGACCGCATGGTTCAAGCTTCTTTTTCATCAAATCTAATTATGTTTAACCCATGGTTTTACCTTTAGGTTGAGTATTCCTATGTTCGAGATGGTCTATTGATTATCTAGAACTTATCTTGATTCGAATAAGCCATTAATAAATTATGAAAATAAAGAATGTACCATTATGCTATCGAATTTTCTCCATGGCATAACCTAGTTATTAATGCATTTCTTGAATTCTCATGATCAATTATTGGTACGTTCTATACCTTGATTACCTTATCATGGAATTGTTGTTGAACTTGTACATTATTGGCCACATTATCGTTATAATTGTGGAAATAGTTTGATTTATACTTGAAGATGCAGTCCGAGCACTGATTGTGTTCAAGGGCTCTATGCTAGTCCCCTCGGTTGATTGTCGAAAATATACTGTAAACCATGGGGTATGATGTTACCGGCGTTGCATTGCGTTGGGAGTACTTTCTTTATAAATAAGTGAAAATCCACGGACATGAATGAAGATCCACGTAAATTCACGAAGTACTTGCTATTAAGCGAAAAGTACTTTCTTGCTTGTTACATGACTTTCTAGTGCATAGCCTCCATAGTTATGAAAAGTACAATCTTGTTACATTCTTGTTCATGGAAAGGCCAAATTTACATTCTTGTTATATACTTGATCAATCATATTTTCGTATCTCATCATGATCATATCTTGTTACTTTGGTTTTATTCACGTGTTTTACCGTATTTGCATGATTTATCCTATTCTCTAGAGCTAAAATGCTAATCACTTAAACTCACCTTCATGTTGATACGAAGATACCTACTAGGCAAGTGTACTCATTACCTATTTTCTCAATGTTTCAGGAAGCACAAGTGAATCAGATTCGGATTATACAAGTAACGGGTCCGAGAGTGATTGAAGTACATATGAACGAGAGAAGCCTTAGTTATCAAGTGTCTAGTCGAGTCATGATGTAATCTTTATTTTATTGAGTCTAGTAAAGAGAGTCAAAGATCTTATGTATTTTGGTGGTTATTTAAGTGAAATAAAGATGAAGGTTTTAGTGAATTACTTGTGCAATTACTTTGTGTGATTGTCTGGCGCTCTGATTATATTACTTGCAAGAGGTTTACCATATCGGCTGTTCACGTTCTCGATTGTTTCCGCTGCATAAATCTCGGGGCGTGACAAATCTTCTACTTGATCTGCCACTTTCCTTTCCTAAACTTTCTTCTTTCCTGCAAAAAATTGTCTAACCTTCCTTGTAATCATGGCAACTTCTTCATCATCTGTATGGTCCATGGAATCCTCCTGACTTGAGATAGACTCTAGGTTTGCTTTCAATGCGATCGACTTCTTCTTCTTGGTGTCCTCTTCCGTCCTCTTGATATTTATCTCATAGGCCATTAAAGACCCTATGAGAGCATCCAAAGTGAGTGTAAAAAGATCCTTTGAATCTTCTATCACGGTTGTCTTGGTGTGCCAACTAGGTGACAACGACCTCAGCACTTTCCTGACCAACTCAGTGTCCTTGAACTCTTTCCCGAGTGACTTTAACCCATTTGTTGTCTCCATGAGACGTGCAAACATCTCAGAGATTGTCTCTCCTTCCTTCATATGGAACAGCTCGTAGTCTTGATTAAGCATGTTAGCCTTCGACTCTTTGACCTCTAAAGTGCCTTCATAAATTAAGTTTAGCTTATCCCACATTTCCTTCGCACTGCTGCACAAAGAGACACGAGCATATTTAGTCGGGTGAATAGCACACTGAAGAATATTTAAAGCATTGAAATTCACAGTAGACTTCTTTATATGATCATCATTCCACATCTCCTCATCTGGAGGTAAAGTGTATAGACCATTCTTAATCACAGTCCATATTTCATGGCTTTGAGCACGGAGGAAAAGCATCATTCTATTTTTTCAATAACTATAGTTATTTCCATCAAAATAGGGAGGCTTGTGTATCGAATGCCCTTCAGGCATCAACCCCTTGTTAGCCATTCCTAACAGATCACTCTAAACCGCAAGGTTTCAAGAAAAAATAGAGCCGAGGCTCTGATACCAATTGTTGGCCCGGTTAGGAAAGCAATCGAGAGGGGGGGTGAATTGATTGCGCCCCCTTTTTAAAACACAACGCAAAGATGACAAAAGATATCCAGAAAGCTGAACAAGAAGATTTAGATATGATAAAGATCAAGCAAGCTCTCACAACTCTCCAGCGCAGTTTGATGAACCACTCGGATAAAATATAAAGAGCGGACAGATTGTATGAACTCCCAGCTCACCGCATCACACTCGTAAATCAGAATGGATAGAATAGAAAGGTAATCTCACAAGCAACAAACCACAGAACAAGGAATTTTTAGGTGGTTCGGACGCACCCGAGTGCCATCCTACATCCACCCCTCTCAACCCGAGAGGATTTCACTAAAACCCGATGCACGACGGCAGCAAAACAAACACACACGGGGTCAACGTCCCTACACACGCGTGTTCTCGCACAACGACGAGAAGCCACACACACGAAGACGACGCTCCAAAATTGTCTATGAAGAATAATATATGGAAATACAAAGCCCAGTCCAGATTCAATATATATGCTCAAATAGAGATATAGAAGCAAGAGAACATGAGATCCCCCATTAAATCTTCAACTGATCTTGGAGTTAAGGTGGAAGGGTGCACTAGAAATGAAAAACCAGGGAGTGGAAGCAGCCGCCCCTTGTAGATTCAAACGCCTAAGACAGTAGACGGTGGAGAACAGCCGCAGCCGCCTCCAGATCTGAGCTCAGGCTCGTGAGAAGCGATCTCTACGGCTCCTTCTTCCTTTCTCCAGCAAGTATGTGTCACCCTCTCCTCCCTACAAGAATAAAACGAGATTAGCTCCAAGGATGTATCCATCGTATGAGAGTTGCGGCTACATATACCCAAAGGAAAAGGATGTAAAAAGACATGTTAGTCCATGAGAAAACCCTCTCTAATCAACACTCAACCATGTAGAGAATCCCTAAGGATATTATGGTAAAAGCCCAAGTCAAACGGATCACAAAATGGGGATTTTGAAACCAAAACCGGAAACCCGTTCTGGACGCCCGGGACAAGTGTCGACTCTCAGAGTCGACTCTTGTTCGCGGGTGTTCTGCCAGAGAACAAAAAAAATAACACACAGTAGAAAGTGTCGACTCTCAGAGTCGACACTTTTTGCCAAGTGTTCTGTCAACATATATAAAAACTGAATCCAAGGTGAAAGTGTCGATTCTCAGAGTCGACACTTTTCATCAGGGGTTCTAAAACGATCAAAGAACCAAAGTCTAGCCGAAAGTGTCGACTCTCAGAGTTGACACTTTTTGGCAACCATTCTATCTACGTTACAAAACAGGCACTTGCCTATAAGTGTCGACTCTCAGAGTCGACACTTGCAGCCTACTGCATCAAGGCAGCGAGCTGCTCAACAAGTGTCGACTCTGAGAGTCGACACTTGCAGAGCCAAAACTGAAAATGGCCTTAAGCTTCTGAAATTAACCCCAACAAAATTAAAGATGCATCAATACAAATCTTGCCACATTGAAATGCATTCAAATAGGAATTCTTACCATGGATCCAACTGATGAAAACCAAAATGAACCTGCACTTGGTGTTTACAAAATACTCAAGATAATCTTAAAGAAATGCAACTGAGTACTCAAATGCATCAACATAGTTTGTTCAACCTGCATGTTCATTTATTGAAATGCAATATCCCATGTGAGTGATTCAGGGCTTTTCAAACCAAACCCTTCATAAGTTCACATATCAAAAGTGATCCAAGCAAACCACTCAAGAATTCCAAGTCAGTCCAAAATTTAAAGTTCATTCCAAAAGTTCAGAGACAATTCAAAGCAGTCTGAACTCACATTGAAATCATATATGAAATTGTCATGCAGTCCAAGACTAACTGAACTCTCACAAACCATTAAACACAAAGCCATATTGATTAAGTGTATGTGCATTTGAATTTCAGCTCAAGAATGGCCATACATGAGACCAATGAATTTGACTCACATTCATCAAAGGATATTCAATGCAAATCATACAAAATAGAACCATTCGTCTTCGTCAAAATACGTCGGGGCACAACAAGTTTTGTCAGAAATGGCCCTCCAAGGTCGATCGCGGGACTGTTGGCGCTGAAACAGGTGCAAGGGGAAAAGCTGCGGGCTTACATCAACTGCTTGAAGTCGGAAGCCCTGCGCATCCCCCGCCTGGACGTGGCCTCAGCCATTACCGCGCTGACCGAGGCACCCTCGACGAGAACTGGTGCTTCACCCTCCCTCCTCTCTCGCCGACTTGGTGACCCTGGCTCTGCGCCACGCTGAGTACGAAGAGGTCCTCAATGTGTACCGAGACCCGACAAGCTCGGGAGAGCGAGAAGGAGAAAAGAAGTGGCCGTCTGAGCAAGGCTCGGGCAAGGGGAAGCAAAGGAGCCGAGAAGGCGACTGAAAGGAGCCTCCGCGCAAGTTCGAGCGGTACACACCTTTGTCCACCCCCATCTACGAGATATATCAAGAAATTAAGGACTCGGGCCTACTTGACCGACCCAGGCCAATGAAAGCTGACCCCAGACGCCGCAGTTGTCGAAAGCATTGCCAGTTCCACAATGACCACGGTCATTACACTGGTGACTGTCAGCAACTCAAGGATGAGATCGAAAGTCTCATCTGCCAAGGACACCTCTCTCAATATGTGTCTGAGCAGGGGGAGGATTGCGGAGTCTCCCCAGAAGAGATTGACAATGGCCCCTGAGGGGTCCAGATCGACGTTATCTCGGGGGCATCAGCCTCAGGAGAGGACAATAGCCGAGGGAGAAAGCGTCATGCCGAGCGAGCCAGTTGAGCCTCCGAGCCCCCCAAGGCTCCACCGGTGATTGACCAACAGAGCCTGGTTTTCTCCGACCAAGACCTAGAAGGAGTTACCACCCCGCACAACGACGCCCTTGTAATCTCGACTACTATAAACCATTGTAACGTAGATAGGATTCTAGTGGACAATGGCAGCGCCCCTGATGTTCTGGCGTATGAATGTTTCTTAAAGATGGGTGAGAACCCATCGAAGCTCCGCCCGATACGGACCCCCCTCTGTGGGTTCAATGGCCAGGCAATGTTTCCCGAGGGAGCCCTAAGCCTGCCTGTCACCCTTGGTACCCCTCCCAAAACTGTGACGACCCGAGATCCGAGTACCGGAAAGGAACCGGCGCGTCTCGAATCTCGGCCCACCAACCCACGAGCCCGAAGACTCGGAAGGGTAAAAATGGATGGTGTGGGAGTACAAGAGAAGCTGAAGCAACTGCAGAGATAGCACAATAATCTAAAATAAAATGCACAGCATAATATAAATAAATAAACTGCTACAAGGTCCACATAGTCTCATGTCCAAATAAAGTACAATCAACAGAAAGAAAAGTACAACTACACGGGGCATCCCCCGGTATACAACTACACGGGGCATCCCCGGGCTCTGGCAGACTGGCGACTAACCCTGGCCAGAAGAACCACGTTGAAACTTGGCCGCACCTCTCGATGACCCCGCCTCACCTGAAAAGCAGGGGTGAGCCTCATTTCATTGGCCCAGTAGGGATCCCCCGGACCCCGACCGCACAACGAGAAAAACGGCTGTAAGGCACGAGCAACCACGGAAGGTAACACCACCTAGCATAAGTATGGTAGAACCACACGCTGAAGCAGATAAACGAAAAAGCCGCCTGCTCTTCAGTACCGTACCACAAAATCTCGGTCCGACAAAACTCGAGTCTAAACCTGCCAGCAAACAGGAGCACCACCCACTAGAAGAACGACCGGATGCGTTCCCTGACGTCTTACACCGAGTCACAAGTGTCTAGCTACAACGCCCCGGGCGCGAGACTCTGATACACACAGTAACCAGTACTACAAAACAAGGACTAGCTGAGGTCGCCCTCGTCAGCGCGGGTCTGAAACCCTCAGCCCCGTGTGCACACTCAGACCATACGCCCTAGGCCTGTCCTCTAGCTGGTAATTCCCCCTAAGCCCAGACTCGACTGTACACGGGGGCCCTACAGTAACCAGCCTACTCACCGTCTCTCTCGGGTCAGCCGCTCCACCACTCCCGAGTGGGTCAGCACCGCGTGCCGTAAGAAGGCTACGACTAGTGGACGTGTCACCGGAGGTGAGACTCGACTCACGGAAACCACCGACTAACACACTAACACAGACCCTCGGTAACCAAAACAGTAGGTACGGATGCCGGGGACACGTATGAAGTCCAACCGTCCCTCAAGTCACGCGGCACCCCTACCGAGGTAACTGATTCTCCGGGGACCCCCGGGCGCCCCTGTGGCTCTCACTGGGTGCTCACGACAACCCTCGGGCCACACGCCACAACCGGATCCGAGACTCGCTCCACCGGAGGTACAATTACCAAAAGGAAACGCGGCTCGGGGAGGGGGATTAACGCGCTAAGGACCCAGGGCACGACACTGTCGCGCTCTGGTCCCCGGGCGCGACCCCTGAAGAACGTGCTAGCAGAAGCTAGCGCGTTCTCCAAGAAGGCGCTAGCCCAAGCTAGCGCGTTCATCAAGAACGCGCTAGGAAAGGCTAGCGCATTCTTCGAGAACGCGCTACCTGCCCCAGGTGCGACACGAACCGCCAAACTGTTCGTCTTCTTGGACGAACGCGCTCGGACGACACAGCACGTTCAAACAGAACGCGCCCCTGGTACCTAGCGCGATAACGGGCCGAGCCCGGTTCGTAAAAATGTCCGAAAATCTAAAAACCACGCCCATTCACCCCCCCCCTGGTGAAGGGAAAACAACGAGGAATCATCCCCCAGACGTCCTAGCATGCATCTAGAGCCCCAAATCGATCAAAAACCCCCAAGAATCAATGGATCCGGCGCTCAAACCCCAAGCATGAAAATAACCCTCCCGACATGAATTTAGCCCCTCTCGGCCTCTCCACGGCCTAGAAATCACGGGGAATGCTGTAAAGAGGGCAAGGATCCGTCCCCCTACCTCAATGAAGATCGAAATCCGCCGAGAAGTCACCGATCTTCAAATCTAGCTCGAACACGAACTCCACACACGCGCCACGAAAAGGGCACCGCTGCGATCCTCTCGCCGCCGCCGTCGTCACCACGTCACCACCGATATCTACCACCCGTTGCCGGAGGGGGAGGGAGCGTCGCAAGCTCAAACGGAGAGAGGGGGGTTGCAACGGTCGGGAGCGGTCACGGGAGGAAGAAAGGGGAAAAAGAAAAAGGAAAATAGGGGGTATTTATAGAAAATCCAAAAAATGCCAAAAATACCGAAAAATGGAAAATACATATTCTCGGTCCTCAGAACGCACCGATCGCAACGGTGTCACCCGCGGGTAGGTGAACGACCCGGTTCACCTGCTACGGGGTTCCGTAGCTTTTCCCGAAACACACACGCGGAAATCAAAAAACGCACGGAAGAAGCCGCGGAACGCACTCCGGGCCTCCAAAATAGCTCCGAATCGCACCGATCCGAACACGAAAGATGCCCGAAACATAATTTCGGACACAAAGGAGCTGGACTCTTCGAGAAAGCAGTTCTGGGACCCAAAAAGAGGGATGTGAAAACTCGGGACATCACAGCCCTCCCCCCTTAAATGAATTTCGTCCTCGAAATTAAGGATAGGGCACAGGGACAGGGGAGAAGACTCACCCGAACAAATAAGGATACAGCTGCCGCATCTCATCCTCGCGCTCCCACGACGCCTCACCACCAGAGTGACGCTGCCAGACCACCTTAACCAGAGGAATAACCTTGTTTCGCAGGTGCTGCTCACGCCGATCCTCAATACGGACAGGGTACTCTGGAAGGGACAAGTCTGGGGTCACCTCAGGCCAAACGGCATCCTCCAGAACATGGGAATCATTGGGCATATACCTTCGAAGCATGGACACGTGAAACACATCATGCACAGAAGATAGCTCCGGGGGTAACTGCAACCGATAGGCAACCTCACTGATACGCTCGACAATGAGGAAAGGACCAATGTAGCGGGGACTCAGCTTCCCACGCATGCCGAAGCGCATCACACCCTTCATGGGAGAAACTCACAAAAACACCCGATCACCTACAGCAAAACTGAGGGGTCGCCTCCTCCAATCGGCATAGCTCTTCTGCCGGCTCTGCGCAGCCAACATCTTCTGCCGGATCAGATGCACCACCTCAGTGCACTGTTACACCAAATCCGGTCCTATCAGGACACGCTCTCTGACCTCGAACCAATCAAGCGGAGTCCGACAAGGTCGCCCGTACAACGCCTCGTACGGTGCCATACCAATGCTTGAATGATAGCCATTGTTGTAGGCAAACTCCACTAACGGTAAGTGGTGGATCCAACTCCCTTGCCATTCCAGGCAACACGACCTCAACATGTCCTCCAAAGTCTGGATGGTCCTCTCATACTGGCCGTCCGACTGAGGATGATACGCCGAGCTAAATGCCAAATCGGTGTCTAGAGCCTTCTGGAAACTCCTCCAGAATCCAGAAGTGAAGCGGGGATCACGATCAGACACAATGGAGATGGGAACTTCATGCAACGGAACGATCCGTTCCACATACAAACGAGCCAAACGATGCACGCTCCAACTGACCTTGACCGGCAGCAACCGCGCCGTCTTCGTCAGTCTATCCACCAGCACCCAGATACTATCCTACCCACTGGATGTCCTCGGAAACCCCACCACGAAATCAGTGGTCACGTGGTCCCACTTCCACGCAGGAATATCCAAGGGCTGAAGTGTACCTCCCGGTCGCTGGTGCTCAGCCTTCACCTGCTGACAGATCAGGCACCTGGCCACGAACTCCGCAACATCTCTCTTCATACCAGGCCACCAAAATTGCCTCTTCAGGTTCTGGTACATCTTCGTCGATCCGGAGTGCACGGCATATCGGCTCCCATGAGTCTCTCGCAACACCACGCGTCTCGTCTGCTCCTCGGCTGGGACGTACAACCTACCTCGGAACCTCACGGCTCCATCCTCACCAAACTCCACCTCGGCCAATGACAAAATCCGGGGTAGCTCGGGGTCCGCACGCTGAGCCTCAATCACCTGACGACGAATAGCTGGCGTGACAGTCAAGCTGGCAAGAACAGCCGAACCCTGATCCCAAGGGATATTGAGCCTAAAAGTCATGGCCGGAACCTGCTCCCATAACCTCCACTTCCTTAACAACATCCGACTGACCACCACCTTCCTGCTTAAGGCATCAGCCATGACATTCATCCTTCCAGGCTGATACGACAGAGTAAAATCATAATCCTTCATGTACTCCATCCACCTCCTCTGCCTGAGGTTAAGATCCTTCTGGGTAAACACGTACCTCAAACTCTGATGGTCAGTGAACAACTCGAACTTCTCACCATACAGATAGTGCCTCCAGATCTTCAGAGTGAAAATCACCGCCGCCAACTCAAGATCATGAGTAGGGTAGTTCTCCTCATGTGGCTTCAACTGCCGAGGTGCATACGCCACAACTCCACCGTGCTGCATCAGCACAGCACCCAAACCTACCCCGAAAGCGTCTGTACACACCACAAAGCCTCCTGATCCCGAAGGCAACACCAACACCGGAGCAGTCGTGAGCAATCTCTTCAACTCCATGAAGCTATGCTCACACTCCTCCGTCCAGACGAACAGCAAATCCTTCCGCATAAGCCTGGTCATTGGGGCCGTAATACGAGAAAAATACTGGATGAACCTCCGATAATAGCCTGCAAGCCCCAAAAAGCTCCAAATCTCCGTGACAGAACTCGGCCTCGGCCACTGCACCACAGCCTCGACCTTAGCCGGGTCCACGGAAACACCATCACCAGAAATCATGTGCCCCAAAAAGTGCACCTCACGAAGCCAAAACTCACACTTGCTGAGCTTGGCATACAACTGGTGGTCACGAAGGGTCTGCAACACCACTCTCAAATGATGCACATGCTCCTCGGCAGACCGCGAATACACAAGGATGTCATCCACAAACACGACCACGAACTGGTCTAGATATGGACGGAACACCCTATGCATCAAATCCATAAATGCCGTGGGGGCATTGGTGAGCCCAAACGGCATCACCAAGAACTCATAATGCCCATACCTCGAGCGAAACGCCATCTTCTCCACATCGGACTCTCGAATCCGCAGCTGATGATAACCCGATCTCAAATCAATCCCTGAAAACACCCGGGCTGACTGAAGCTGATCAAACAAGTCATCAATCCGGGGCAACGGATACTTGTTCTTAACAGTCGCCTGGTTCAACTGCCGGTAGTCGATGCACAGCCTCAAACTACCATCCTTCTTCTTCACAAACAACACCGGCGCACTCCAAGGGGAGAAGGTAGGACGAATGTACCCCTTGGCCAGCAACTCCTACAACTGCGCCTTCAGCTCTCTCAACTCCGCCGGTGCCATACGGTAAGGGGCCTTCGACATAGGCGCCGTACCAGGTACCACCTGAATCACGAAGTCAATCTCTCGCTGCGGTGGCAACCCTGGCAACTCCTCGGGAAAAACATCAGAAAACTCACACACAATTGGGAGGTCCTCCACATCCGGACACTGTCGATCGACCAACACCACAGAAGTGAGAAAACCTTGACAACCCGTGTCAAGCAATCTACGAGCCCTAATAGCCGAGATAAGAAAATGGGAGGAGGAAGACCGGATACCTTGGAAATAAAAGGTGGGTTCACGAAGCTGCCGGAAGAAGACCCTCTTCGAGCCGCAATCCACCAAGGCATGATGGGTCTCGAGCCAATCCATGCCCAAAATCACATCAAAGTCCTGAAGCGGCAACGCATAAAGCCTGGCCGGTAAGTTCCGCCCATCCACCCACACAGGCACCTTCTTGAAGAAGTACGGGGTGAGCATGAAGTCACCGGTAGGCAACTCCACTGCCAGATCACAGGACACCTCAGTCGCCGACTCCTCGGCACTCTGAGCAAACTCCTCTGAAATAAATGAATGAGATGCACCGGAATCGAACAAAACTCGAGCTACGCAACCAAGAATCGGAGTAGTACCTTCCACCAACTGGGATGCCTCAGCCTCTGCTCTAGTAATGTGGGTAACTCTGCCTCAGGCTCTGTGCCTCCCTGTGGTAGCTGACCGAGTCAACTGAGGATACTGACCCTGCTGCTGGTACTGCTGCGGCTGTGACGACATCTACTGGGGCTGAAACTGCTGTTGCTGCTGAAACTCGTGCGGCTGACGCGGTCTCTGCGGACAGTCACGCGCCATGTGCCCCGGCTGGTCACACCTAAAGCAACCCACGGGCGACGTACACTGCCTGCCTGGATGAGAATCGCCGCACCGAGGACACCCGCCCTGAGAACCACTCACTGAACCCTGACGCAAGCAAAGGATGCCTCAGCTCCAACCTCAGACCCCCAATAAACTGATCGGTCCGCACCATCTCATCCGCTACAATATGCGGTGCATAACGGCCCAACTCAACGAACTTGGACCTGTACTGCACCACGGTCATGTCACCCTGGTCTAGGTCCAAAAACTCACGCAACTACTGTGACCTGAGAAAAGACGGACAAAAAGTACGCTCGAAAGCCGGGACGAACTCCTGCCACAAGATCTGCCGAAGGGGACGGGATAGAAACACTGCTCCCCACTCTGACGTCCACCAAGTCCGGGCTGGCCCCTGCAATCGATACGTAGCCAACACCACCTTCTCTTCTACAAGACACTCCATCGAACTGAACACTCGCTCCATGTCATCTAACCACTCTCTCGCCACCTATGAATCTGGCTGCCCACTGAAAGTAGATGGCTGGTACTGCAAGAAATCTCTCAGCGCGCGGTTACCTCGAGAGGATGAGCCCTCACCAGCATCACCGCCCTGCTGCTGCTGCGGCGGTTGCTGATACTGCTGCTGCTGAATAACATACTGGTACATGCCCCGGAAGAACTCCTCTGGTCCGGGAACTCTCGCCCCCTCAGCTGCATCTGCTGGGAGCTCTGCTCTGCTCTGCCCTTCCTGGCCCCCACCCGACTCTCCCTGCTGGGAACGAGTCGCACTCCTGGGCGCCATAACACCTGCTAACAAAATAATCAACGATGTTAACAAAAACACGCGGAGCCCTACACCAGTCGCCAACTATACATGACATTTATGGACCTTTGGACCACTGCAATCGTTTCAAGTTCTGATGTACCTCCACAACCTACGCTCTGATACCAACTGTGACGACCCGGGATCCGAATACCGGAAAGGAACCGGCGCGTCTCGAATCTCGGCCCGCCAACCCACGAGCCCGAAGACTCGGAAGGGTAAAAATGGATGGTGTGGGAGTACAAGAGAAGCTGAAGCAACTGCAGAGATAGCACAATAATCTAAAATAAAATGCACAGCACAATATAAATAAATAAACTACTACAAGGTCCACAGAGTCTCATGTCCAAATAAAGTACAGTCAACAGAAAGAAAAGTACAACTACACGGGGCATCCCCTGGCGTACAACTACACGGGGCATCCCCCGGCTCTGGCAGACTGGCGACTAACCCTGGCTAGAAGAACCACGCTGAAACTCGGCCGCACCTCTCGATGACCCCGCCTCACCTGAAAAGCAGGGGTGAGCCTCATTTCATTGGCCCAGTAGGGATCCCCCGGACCCCGACCGCACAACGAGAAAAATGGCTGTAAGGCACGAGCAACCACGGAAGGTAACACCACCTAGCATAAGTATGGTAGAACCACACGCTGAAGCAGATAAACGAAAAAGCCGCCTGCTCTTCAGTACCGTACCACAAAATCTCGGTCCGACAAAACTCGAGTCTAAACCTGCCAGCAAACAGGAGCACCACCCACTAGAAGAACGACCGGATGTGTTCCCTGACGTCTTACACCGAGTCACAAGTGTCTAGCTACAACGCCCCGGGCGCGAGACTCTGATACACACAGTAACCAGTACTACAAAACAAGGACTAGCTGAGGTCACCCTCGTCAGCGCGGGTCTGAAACCCTCAGCCCCGTGTGCACACTCAGATCATACGCCCTAGGCCTGTCCTTTAGCTGGTAATTCCCCCTAAGCCTGGACTCGACTGTACGCGGGGGCCCTACAGTAACCAGCCTACTCACCGTCTCTCTCGGGTCAGCCGCTCCACCACTCCCGGGTGGGTCAGCACCGCGTGCCGTAAGAAGGCTACGACTAGTGGACGTGTCACCGGAGGTGAGACTCGACTCACGGAAACCACCGACTAACACACTAACACAGACCCTCGGTAACCAAAACGGTGGGTACGGATGCCGGGGACACGCATGAGGTCCAACCGTCCCTCAAGTCACGCGGCACCCCTACCGAGGTAACTGATTCTCTGGGGACCCCCGTGCGCCCCTGTGGCTCTCACTGGGTGCTCACGGCAACCCTCGGGCCACACGCCACAACCGGATCCGAGACTCGCTCCACTGGAGGTACAATTACCAAAAGGAAACGCGGCTCGGGGAGGGGGATTAACGCGCTAGGGACCCAGGGCGTGACAGTGTCACACTCTGGTCCCCAAGCGCGACCCCTGAAGAACGTGCTAGCAGAAGCTAGCGCGTTCTCCAAGAAGGCGCTAGCCTAAGCTAGCACGTTCATTAAGAACGCGCTAGGAAAGGCTAGCACATTCTACGAGAACGCGCTACCTGCCCCAGGCGCGACACGAACCGCCAAACTGTTCGTCTTTTCGGATGAACGTGCTCGGACGACACAGCGCGTTCAAACAGAAGGCGCCCCTGGTACCTAGCGCGACAACGGGTCGAGCCCGGTTCGCGAAAACGTCCGGAAATCTGAAAACGACGCCCATTCACCCCCCCCCCCCCCCCGGTGAAGGGAAAACAACGAGGAATCATCCTCCAGACGTCCTAGCATGCATCTAGAGCCCCAAATCGATCAAAAACCCCAAGAATTAATGGATCCGGCGCTCAAACCCCAAGCATGAAAATAACCCTCCCGGCATGAATTTAGCCCCTCTCGGCCTCTCCGCGGCCTAGAAATCACGGAGAATGCTATAAAGAGGGCAAGGATTCGTCCACCTACCTCAATGAAGCTCGAATTCGGCTGGGAAGTCGCCGATCTTCAAATCTAGCTCGAACACGAACTCCACTCACGCGCCACGAAAAGGGCGCCGCCGCGATCCTCTCACCGCCGCCGTCATCACCACGTCGCCACCGATATCTACCACCCGTTGCCAGAGGGGGAGGTAGCATCGCAAGCTCAAACGGAGAGAGGGGGGTTGCAACGGTCGGGAGCGGTCACGGGAGGAAGAAAGAAGAAGAAGAAAAGAAGAAAAAGGAAAAAAAAGGAAATATGGGGGTATTTATAGAAAATCTGAAAAATGCCAAAAATACCGAAAATGGAAAAATACATATTCTCGATCCTCGGAACGCACCGATCGCAACGGTGTCACCCGCGGGTAGGTGAACGGCACGGTTCATGTAGCACCCCGTATAAAAATATATATATATATTTATTTATTTATTCATTAATAATATTTCTCAAATAAAAAAATATATTAGATAAACTCTAATGGAAGCTTAAGTAAGAAGTTGGAACACGAAGTTATCATATGTAAAGATTATTCACTTAACATGTGGCTTCCTAGTGTAGTTGGTTAAGTAACTTGCCTTTCATCCCAATGACCAGGGTTCAAAGCCTAGCATCCACCATTTACATTTTGTGCAATTAATTATACATTATAGGCTAGCAATAGCAATGTATAGACTTTGCACAAATGGCCAATGTATAGACTTGAATGTATAGACTTGGAGTTGCAGCAATGTATAGACTTGAGCTGCAATGTATAAACTTTGAGAGGATGTACAGACTTTGTGATGTAAGCCATACAGACTTGTTTTGTGATGTACATACTTGTGAAGAGGGAGAGGATGTACAGACTTTGTGATGGAAGCCAATGTATAGACTTTGAGAGGGAGAGGATGTACAGATAGACTTTGAGAGGGAGAGGACGTACAGACTTTGTGAAGCCAATGTATAGACTTTGAGGAGGCCAATATATAGACTTTGAGGATGTACAGGCTTTGAGGAAGCCAATGTATAGACTTTGAGGATGTACAGACTTTGAGGATGTACAGACTTTGAAAGTGTGCACATTGAAGAGGGATCGTGTATGAATGTGGGAGGCAGACTTTACGATATGGGCCATCGATTGGCTGTCCAAACATTATCCCTTATCTTTCCAGCCTGTACAAGCTGTAAAGCCCCATTATTCCAGATCTTGCCCCCCTATCCGGTCATACCAGACCCTATAACATACCCTTTGCTACCCCCATTCTAGGTTAGCTAAGGTTGGGGCAAAGCTCTGCAGGGATTACACAGTCACCTAGAAGGGTTCTGCTACTGCTAGAGATCTTCCAACAATGTAGGTGTTCTCAACTTTTAACTAAACTAGTAGCTAATCTAGGATGATTAGTCTAGACATTTAGTCTTAGGCTCATTTCCATGCGATATTTAGTGTTTATAAAGCATGTGTTAGCTTAAATCTAGGACGATTAGCATGTATTAGCTTCATACCTAAGATAATTAGCATGTATTAGCCTTATACCCAGAATAATTAACAAGTATTAGTAAGTATTAGCAAGTATTAGTCTCATACCTAGAATAATTATGTGTTAACTTAAATCTAGGACGATTAGCATGTATTAGCTTCATACCTAAGATAATTAGTATGTATTAACTTTATACCCAGAATAATTAGCAAGTATTAGCAAGTATTAGTAAGTATTAGTCTCATACCTAGAATAATTAGCATGTGTTAGCTTAAATCTAGGACGATTAGCATGTATTAACTTCATACCTAAGATAATTAGCATGTATTAGCCTTATATCCAGAATAATTAGCAAGTATTAGCAAGTATTAGTCTCATATCTAGAATAATTAGCATGTGTTAGCTTAAATCTAGATTAGCATGTATTAGCTAATATCTATATTTGATATAGTTCATGCTTTAGTAAAGGGCCTGTCATTATGTCAATTTCTGTGAAATTGAAATCACCATGTTAAAAATGTTATATTAGAGTTAAATTAATCTGTTAGCCTACCTAACCTAATAATATGTTAGGCTAAATCTCCATGTTACTTGTTTTACCAACACGTCTTACGTTGAATGATCACCTCAGATTTGATATAGTTCATGCTTTAGTAAAGGGCTTGTCATTATGTCAATTTCTGTGAAACTGAAACCACCATGTTAAAAATGTTATATTAGAGAAACTAAAACTTGAAAATAGTGAAGGAAGAAATTGTAGCCAAGAGGATGAAAAACGTGGAAAAAGACCAAGTTGAAAAAGACCAAGTTGAAAAAGACCAAGTTGAAAAAGTCCAAGTTGAAAGTACAATGAAAGTATATTAAAAATAGAGGGTTCTAAGAAGGAGAATAATGTAAAATCTAGAGAGAATGAGAATATGTGAAAGAAGAGAAAGTTATAGATTGGAGGGTTATGAAGAAGTTTTATGAAGAGTGTAGAGAGAGAAAATGAGATGAAGAAGGTGAAAAATGTGAAAAATCGAGATCTATAGGCGCAGGTGAACAGTGACTGTGTAGAAAACAGAATCGTAGAAATTTAATTATAACTTAAAAACTAAGAAGAATTGGAGGAAGTGGTAGAAGAAGAAAATCTATATCTACAAGAGAAAAAGAACTTTTGTGAAGAACTCAGAGAGAAAAGAGGATTGGAAGGGCATGAAAACTGGGGAACAAAAGAAAGTATCAACTCAGATGAACAGTAATGTGCCAGGACAGCAAGTGGAAAAATATGCAATAACTTGAAAATGGAGAAGAATTAGAGAAAGAGGTTGAAAAAGAAAATGTAAAGCACTTCAGGATGAACAAGTTTGCAGAAGACATGAAATTGAAAAGAAGATCCGAAAAGTATGAAAAGGACTAAGAAAGATTAAAATCTCAAGAACTTACATGAATAACAACATAAACATACAAACCCAAGACCCCTCTCAATTGCATGTTTAGAAAATAGATATAAAGTATATACGACATGTTTCTCATGTATTAGTCTTATACCCAAGACGATTAGCAGGTATTAGCTTCAATCTAGGGTAATTGGTATGAATTAGCTTCATATCCATACGATATATCCGTATAACGCAAGTTTTATCATTTAACTAACCTATTAAAATTTAATAGAAGGTGGCAGACCCAAGGGCGCCTTCTTCTAAGAGATGGCAGCCCCATGGGTACCTTCTAACTGCATAATGTTAAACTAATCGTCCAGTTAACCCTAGCTTAATCAAAGATTAATACCTTAAGCCATTTTGAGCAGATATGAGCTGCAGAGTCGACCCAGCCAGTTCACCGCGTTGACGCGATGAACTGCAGAGTCGACCCTGCCTGTTCACAGGGTCGACCCAGCCTGTCCACCACGTTGACGCGATGAACTGCAGAGGCGTGTTCACAGGGTCGACCCAGCCTGTCCACCGCGTTGACGCGATGAACTGCAGAGTCGACCTAGCCTGTTCATCGCGTTGACGCGATGAACTATTGAGTCGACACAGCTCGCTCATTACGTTAACGTGATCATTAGGCTTTCACTTTTGCCATCTCCACTGATAGATGGCAGCCTAAGAGGTGCCATTTAACTCCTGACAGGTTCCTCTAAACCTTGTATAGTTCCCAGAAAGGGCATCCCACAGTGAGGGTGTCGTTTCTAAACTTGTCAGGTGACCCATAAGGCATCTCTCTTATCTAATTTTTTTCCGTGTATCAAACGTTACTGATTTCCACTCCTAGTTTATCCCTACACATCAATGCGCCCTTGGATTCCATTCCATAATTCCACCTTATATATCATACTGGTCAAACCTTGAAATTCCATATTGACTATAAATTAGAGTGGTTGTCAACAAACATGATTAATGCTGTGCATATAGGGCCCGGTCTGGTCCTGGGAGGAGCACCCGAAGGTACTTGTGCCCATGAGAATTTATTGACCACGGTGTTTGGCATTACACCTGAGTACTTGCTTGCTAGGCTTTAGACATTCCACTCATTCTCGTGATATTACTCGATTGATTTGACTTGAGACCTGCAGAATGATAAAGTTTTTACTTGAATGAAATTGATAAATAGCCAATTCCAGTTTTTCATGCTTGAATTTATATTACTTTCTATTACTTGCTTGACATGAGTTCTTACTCTCTTGGAAAGATTTTGTTAATTCTAGTTATTACTTGCTTGAATCTCTTGCTATTGCTGCATTGAAGTTGGAATCCTTGTACTCTCACTTGTTATTCCTTCACTGCTCTTGTCGATTTTTATAATCCTTGATATCTACTCATCTACATGCATAGCTTTACTGACATTAATTGAACTTGTAAACCACTTAAAGCATGTTAAATCTTGAGATGTAATTCCTACTGAGCGATTCACTCATCTAGTTGTTTTCTAATATTTTCAGGTAATTTGGATGTCAACCAACACTCAGAAGGGAATGAGACTGAGTGATGAGTGTTAGAGTGAAGTTATCAAATTGTCATGTCCTTTGTGTTATTGTATTAGTTCACTTATGTCAGTTGTATCAATTCATCTATGTCATTTGTATTAGTCAACTTGATTAGAACTACTTAAGATTTGAAGCCTAGTCGTTGGACTCTGGGAACATATGTATTTATCCTTTGATTAGTTGTGACAATTGTCAGCTTGTACTATTTGTATTAATTTTGAGTTAAATCTTAGTTATTTGCGCACTCTGATATTTACATGATTGACACGATCTATATAGACGTGTCACGCCTCCGGGTAATCTTCCACGCTCGGGGCGTGACAGTCTTCGTGGTATCAGAGCAGGGTTTTCAAACCTAGGGAACTAGAAAAAATAAATGGTTAGAAATTGAAATCGAAGTAAAAACTTGAGTCCAAGGATAGGTAAAACCCAAGTTCAAGGATAGATATACCTTACCCGGTGAGATGGATAGAGCCATGGGTTAAGTGCTACAATGACTTTCGACCTTACAAGTAAATCCAATCTCTATCATACTTAACTCTTTTGTAGGATCATGGCTGCAGAAAGAGCACAATGGCGCGAGATGCAGCGCACTGTGCAAGGCCTCACACAGGCACTACAGCAAGTGGCCCAAGGTGGAGCAAATCGTGGAGCGGGAGATCTCCACCGAAGTTTTCGTAACATGAACCAACCGAGGTTCACGGGTTCGTCCGACCCCGAGGATGCCGAGAATTGGCTAAAGGAGATGGAACGAATCTTCCGTGTGATGCAATGCGCGGATGAAGAGAAGGTTTTACTTGCCGTATTCCAACTAGAGCGGGACGCTCGATGCTGGTGGGAATCCATAGAAGCAACACTGCCAGAATACCATGTCACATGGGATGAATTCATGGAGCATTTCAACAACAAGTACTTCTCCGATCATATCCAGGAAAAGAAAGCCGCGGAATTCGCCATTCTAAAACAACGGGGCTTGAAAGTGGCCGAGTATGAGGCCCAATTCTCCATATTATCTAGGTATGCACCCCACTTGGTGTGTACGGAAAAGATGAAGGCGAGAAGATTCTTCAACGGGCTTCGGCCCCATTATATCACACAACTTGTCCCGATGGACATCCAAGTCTATTCGGAGATGGTTCGGCGTGCTCAACTACTGGAAGACGCCACCAAATTATCTGAGAGAATCCGAGGAAGAGACAAGAAGGAACCCGTCACAAGCCCGAGAAAATTCAAACAATCCTTCAACAAGAAGCGATTCTTCATGGGAGGGGAGCCCTCTAAGGTGAAGAAATTCCATAAGAA
This sequence comes from Amorphophallus konjac, assembly GCA_022559845.1. NCBI lineage: Eukaryota > Viridiplantae > Streptophyta > Magnoliopsida > Alismatales > Araceae > Amorphophallus > Amorphophallus konjac. The sequence continues at coordinate 35,039,037 of CM040129.1, forward strand.
TGACAGGCCATTCTCTACCACCACACCATCAAAGGAGATTTGCAAGTATTGTGATAAAGCTGGTCATAAGACCGAGGAATGCTGGAGAAAGTTAGGAGCTTGTCTTCGATGTGGGAGCCGAGAGCATCGAATCCCAGACTGCCCACTGATGAAGGAACAAGACACCAAAGATGAGAAGCGTCCGGTAAAGAAACAAGGCCGTCTGCAAGCTCTCCAAGAGACGGAACCCACTAAAGGTGGAATTGTGGAAGGTACTCTCACTATTTGTTCAAAAACTGCTCAAGTTTTATTCGATACCGGAGTAACTTATTCATTCGTTTCCAAGAACTTTGCTACTTCATTTTCTAAGAAACATGAACTGTTAGATTTGGTCATATCTACACCTCTTGGGAATGAGTCTGATGTCACTTATCACTATCCAAACTGTGAAGTGATGATTAAGGGAAATAATTTACCTGCTGACCTGATATGTCTAGATATAAAGGGTTATGATGTCATACTAGGTGCCGACTGGCTATCCACATACCAAGCAACTGTAGATTGCCGGCATGGCAAGGTAACTTTCGTAGATTTCCCAGAGCTAGTTTACAATAGCCCTCGGAGTAAATCACTTCTTATATCAGCACTCCGGGCTAGTAAACTTATGAATAAGGGATGCATGGCTTTCATAGCATTCGTGACCGCCACGGAAGTCGAGAAGGTTAAACTTGAAGACATCCGTGTAATACGAGATTTTCTCGATATTTTTCCAGAAGATTTAACCGGCTTACCTCCAGAAAGGGAAGTGTCGTTCACAATCGACCTTGTCCCTGGTGCTGGTCCTATTTCCAGGACACCATACAGAATGTCCCATGCTGAGCTAAAGGAACTAAAAGAGCAGCTAATGGAGTTATTGAACAAGGGTTTCATCAGGCCGAGTACTTCCCCATGGGGAGCACCCGTGCTATTCGTCAAAAAGAAGGACGGATCGATGAGATTATGCATAGATTATCGGCAGCTAAATCACCTTACAATCAAGAACAAGTATCCATTGCCAAGGATTGATGAGCTGTTCGATCAACTATCTGAAGCTTTATATTTCTCCAAGATTGATCTTCGTTCTGGTTACCACCAATTGAAGATCAAAGAAGAAGACATTTATAAAACTGCATTCCGAAGTAGGTATGGGCATTACGAATTTACTGTTAGGCCTTTCGGACTAACAAATGCCCCCGCAGCTTTTATGCAGTTAATGAACAGCATATTCAGGCCCTATTTAGACCAATTTATTGTGGTCTTTATTGATGATATTCTGATCTATTCAAAGACCGAAGAGAATCATGAAGAACACCTCAAGAAGGCATTGCAGATATTAAGGGGAAACAAGCTATATGCCAAATTCAGCAAATGCGAGTTTTGGCTCGAGGAAGTATCCTTCTTAGGCCATATCATTTCAAAGAGCAGAATTACTGTTGACCCATCAAAGGTCGAAGCCGTGAAGAACTGGGAACGACCCACAAATGTAACTGAGATTCGGAGCTTCTTGGGTCTAGCTGGTTACTACCGCCGTTTTATAAAGGACTTCTCTAATATTGCTGTTCCCTGACCAGATTAACCAGCAAAGAAGTGCCTTATGAGTGGAAGGAAGACTGTGAAAAGAGTTTCCAAACTTTGAAGGATCTTTTGACCACTGCTCCAGTCTTATCATTACCAATGGAAGAAGAAAAATACGAAGTATATACCGATGCTTCTGGTATTGGCCTCGGATGTGTATTGATGCAGAATGGGAGAGTCATTGCATACTCTTCCCGACAATTGAAGAAACACGAAGAGAACTACCCAATTCACGACTTAGAACTGACCGCAGTAGTATTCGCTTTAAAGATCTGGAGGCACTATCTCTACGGAGAACAATTCACTGTGCACTCCGATCATAAAAGCCTCAAGTACTTATTCTCCCAAAAGGAGCTGAACATGCGGCAAAGGCGTTGGCTCGAGTATCTCAAGGATTTTGACTTCACTATACAGTACCATCCTGGTAAGGGTAATTCCGTAGCTGATGCCCTTAGTCGAAAGCCGAGAACAATATTGGCCAACTGCATGATACAAGAATGGAAACTGCTGGAGAAATTCTCTGAGCTTGATATCAGCACAGATGAGAAGAACATGTGTATTATTCTATCTCATATGAGCCTACATCCAGATTTACTACCTGAAATCAAGAAGTTACAAGAAGAGGATCCCTCGCTAGTGGAGATAAAGAGCAAGCTGGACGAGAGACTGGATTTCAAGCTGGCACCTGATGGCAGATTACTATTTCATGAACGGACATGTGTGCCCGACTGTCCCGAATTGAAGAAGAAGATTCTTGAAGAAGCTCATAGATCGAGGTACACAATCCACCCTGGAGCCACTAAGATGTACCAAGACTTGAAAAGAACTTTCTGGTGGCCTAACATGAAAAGGGAGGTAGCAGACTTTGTGTCTCGTTACCTCACATGCCAACAAGTGAAGGCGGAACATCAAAAACCCGCCGGAAAACTACATCCGCTGGATATTCCCAAGTGGAAGTGGGAAGACATTGGCATGGACTTTATCATGGGTTTACCCAAATCTAGGGGCGGATATGATGGAATTTGGGTAATTATCGACCGGTTAACTAAATCGGCCCATTTCTTACCCATTAAAAGTCGATGGTCAGTCGACGTACTTGCTGCCCTGTATATTAAGGAGATGGTTAGATTGCATGGAGTTCCCGTCTCGATCGTATCTGACCGAGATCCACGCTTCACCTCTCATTTTTGGAAGGGTCTACAACACTCTCTGGGGACGAAACTTAATTTCAGCACTGCTTTCCATCCCCAGACAGATGGTCAGACGGAAAGGACAAATCAGGTTGTTGAAGATATGTTAAGAGCATGTATTATAGATTTCGGCGGAAGCTGGCATGACCACTTACCACTAGCCGAATTTCAATATAACAACAGCTATCAAGCCAGTATACGAATGGCACCTTTTGAGGCATTATATGACAGGAGTTGCCGATCTCCCATATGCTGGGATGAAGTCGGTGAAAAATAAATTCTAGGCCCAGACATGGTATGAGATTCTACTGAGAAGATACAACTCATTAGAGAAAGGTTAATGATAGCACAGTCAAGGCAGAAATCTTATGCCGATAACAGAAGGCGAGACCTGGAATTTCAAGTCGGAGATCATGTTTTCCTCAAGGTATCTCCCGGCCGAGGCATTAGAAGATTCGGTGTTAAAGGCAAACTAACACCAAGGTTTATCGGTCCATTCGAAGTACTGGAAAGGGTAGGCGAAGTGGCTTATCGCATCGCCCTACCTCCACAACTGTCTGAAGTGCACAACGTATTTCATGCTTCTATGCTGAAGAAATACGTGCACGATCCCTCCCATGTCATTAACCATAGTGTTATAGCGGTACAGAAGGACCTTACCTACGAGCAGAAGCCACTGAAGATCCTTGACCGAGAAGTCCGAGTTCTAAGAAACAAGACGATCCCTATGGTGAAAATCCAATGGAATCAATGTTCAGAACAATAAGCTACCTGGGAAGCTGAAGAATTTATGAAAAGAAGGTTTCCCGAGTTATTCTAATTGTAAGAACTTTACACCTTCCCTATTTCTGTATAATGTAATTGAATTTGGGGACCAAATTCTTTTAAGTGGGGGAGGGTGTAGCACCCCGTATATATATATATATATATATATATATATATTAATAATATTTCTCAAATAAAAAAATATATTAGATAAACTCTAGAGGAAGCTTAAGTAAGAAGTTGGAACACGAAGTTATCATATGTAAAGATTATTCACTTAACATGTGGCTTCCTAGTGTAGTTGGCTAAGTAACTTGCCTTTCAACCCAATGACCAGGGTTCAAATCCTTACCTTTTGTGCAATTAATTATACATTATAGGCTAGCAACGTACAGACTTGGTAAATAGGCTAGCAATAGTAATGTATAGACTTTGCACAAATGGCCAATGTATAGAGAGTTGCAGCAATGTATAGACTTTGCACAAATGGCCAATGTATAGACTTGAATATATAGATTTGGAGTTGCAGTAATGTATAGACTTTGCACAAATTGCCAATGTATAGACTTGAGCTGCAATGTATAGACTTTGAGAGGATGTACAGACTTTGTGATGTAAGCCAATGTATAGACTTTGAGATGGTACAATTAATTATAGGCTTTGTATAGATTTGAATGTATAGACTTGAATGTATAGATTTGGAGTTGCAGTAATGTATAGACTTTGCACAAATGGCCAATGTATAGACTTGAGCTGCAATGTATAGACTTTGAGAGGATGTACAGACTTTGTGATGTAAGCCAATGTATAGACTTTGAGAGGGTACAAACTTTGTGATGATGTATAGACTTTGTGATGGAAGCCAATGTATAGACTTTGAGAGGGAGAGGATGTACAGACTTGTTTTGTGCTGTACAGACTTGTGAAGAGGGAGAGGATGTACAGACTTTGTGATGGAAGCCAATGTATAGACTTTGAGAGGGAGAGGATGTACAGATAGACTTTGAGAGGGAGAGGACGTACAGACTTTGTGAAGCCAATGTATAGACTTTGAGGAGGCCAATATATAGACTTTGAGGATGTACAGACTTTGAGGAAGCCAATGTATAGACTTTGAGGATGTACAGACTTTGAAAGTGTGCACATTGAAGAGGGATCGTGTATGAATGTGGGAGACAGACTTTACGATATGGGCCATGGATTGGCTGTCCAAACATTATCACTTATCTCTCCAGCCTGTACAAGCTGTAAAGCCCCATTATTCCAGATCTTGCCCCCCTATCCGGTCATACCAGACCCTATAACATATCCTTTGCTACCCCCATTCTAGGTTAGCTAAGGTTGGGGTAAAGCTCTGCAGGGATTACACAGTCACCTAGAAGGGTTCTGCTACTGCTAGAGATCTTCCAACAAGGTAGGTGTTATCAACTTTTAACTAAACTAGTAGCTAATGTAGGATGATTAGTCTAGGCATTTAGTCTTAGCCTCATTTCCATGCGATATTTAGTGTTTATAAAGCATGTGTTAGCTTAAATCGAGGACGATTAGCATGTATTAGCTTCATACCTAAGATAATTAGCATGTATTAGCCTTATACCCAGAATAATTAACAAGTATTAGTAAGTATTAGCAAGTATTAGTCTCATACCTAGAATAATTATGTGTTAACTTAAATCTAGGGTGATTAGCATGTATTAGCTTCATACCTAAGATAATTAGTATGTATTAGCTTTATACCCAGAATAATTAGCAAGTATTAGTAAGTATTAGCAAGTATTAGTCTCATACCTAGAATAATTAGCATGTGTTAGCTTAAATCTAGGACGATTAGCATGTATTAGCTTCATACCTAAGATAATTAGCATGTATTAGCCTTATATCCAGAATAATTAGTAAGTATTAGCAAGTATTAGTCTCATACCTAGAATAATTAGCATGTGTTAGCTTAAATCTAGGATGATTAACATGTATTAGCTAATATCTATATTTGATACACTTCATGCTTTAGTAAAGGGCATGTCATTATGTCAATTTCTGTGAAACTGAAATCACCATGTTAAAAATGTTATATTAGAGTTAAATTAATCTGTTAGCCTACCTAACCTAATAATATGTTAGGCTAAATCTCCATGTTACTTGTTTTACCAACACGTCTTACGTTGAATGATCACCTCAAATTTGATATAGTTCATGCTTTAGTAAAGGGCTTGTCATTATGTCAATTTCTGTGAAACCGAAACCACCATGTTAAAAATGTTATATTAGAGAAACTAAAACCTGAAAATAGTGAAGGAAGAAATTGTAGCCAAGAGGATGAAAAACATGGAAAAAGACCAAGTTGAAAAAGACCAAGTTGAAAAGGTCCAAGTTGAAAGCACAATGAAATTATATTAAAAATATGGGGTTCTAAGAAGGAGACTAACGTAAAATTTAGAGAGAATGAGAATATGTGAAAGAAGAGAAAGTTATAGATTGGAGGGTTAGGAAGAAGTTTTATGAAGAGTGCAGAGAGAGAAAATGAGAGGAAGAAGGTAAAAAATGTGAAAAATCCAGATCTATAGGCACAGGTGAACAGTGACTGTATAGAAAATAGAACCGTAGAAAATTAATTATAACTTAAAAACTAAGAAGAATTGGAGGAAGTGGTAGAAGACAAAATCTATATCTACAAGAGAAGAAGAACTTTTGTGAAGAACTCAGAGAGAAAAGAGGATTGGAAGGGCATGAAAACTGGGGAACAAAAGAAAGTATCAACTCGGATGAACAGTAATGTGCCAGGACAGCAAGTGGAAAAACATGCAATAACTTGAAAACGGAGAAGAATTAGAGAAAGAGGTTGAAGAAGAAAATGTAAAGCACTTCAGGATGAACAAGTTTGCAGAAGATCCGAAAAGTATGAAAAAGACTAAGAAAGACTAAAATCTCAAGAACTTACATGAATAACAACATAAACATACAAACCCAAGACCCCTCTCAATTGCATGTTTAGCAAATAGATATAAAGTATATACGGCATGTTTCTCATGTATTAGTCTTATACCCAAGACGATTAGCAGGTATTAGCTTCAATCTAGGGTAATTGGTATGAATTAACTTCATATCCATACGATATATCCGTATAACGCAAGTTTTATCATTTAACTAACCTATTAAAATTTAATAGAAGGTGGCAGACCCAGGGGTCTTCTAAGAGATGGCAGCCCCATGGGCACCTTCTAACTGCATAATGTTAAACTAATCGTCCAGTTAACCCTAGCTTAATCAAAGATTAATACCTTAAGCCATTTTGAGCAGATATGAGCTGCAAAGTCGACCTAGCCAGTTCACCGCGTTGACGCGATGAACTGCAGAGTCGACCGTGCCTGTTCACAGGGTCGACCCAGCATGTTCACCGCGTTGACGCGATGAACTACATGGTCGACCCAGCCTGTTCACCGCGTTGACGCGATGAACTGTAGAGTCGACCCTGCCTGTTCACAGGGTCAACCCAGCCTGTCCACTGCGTTGACGCGATGAACTGCAGAGTCGACCCTGCCTGTTCACCGCGTTGACGCGATGAACTACAGAGTCGACCCAGCCTGTTCATCGCGTTGACGCGATGAACTATTGAGTCGACACAGCTAGCTCATTACGTTAACGTGATCATTAGGCTTTCACTTTTGCCATCTCCACTGATAGATGGCAGCCTAAGAGGTGCCATTTAACTCCTGACAGGGTCCTCTAAACCTTGTATAGTTCCCAGAAAGGGCATCCCACAGTGAGGGTGTCGTTTCTAAACTTGTCAGTGGCCCATAAGACATCTCTCTTATCTAGTTTTTTTCCGTGTATCAAACGTTACTGGTTTCCACTCCTAGTTCATCCCTACACATCAATGCGCCCTTGGATTCCATTCCATAATTCCACCTTATATATCATATTGGTCAAACCTTGAAATTTCATATTGGCTATAAATGAGAGTGGCTGTCAACAAACATGATTAATGCTGTGCATATAGGGCCCGGTCTGGTCCTGGGAGGTGTAGATCCTGATAAATCCACTTAAGGAAAAATTAAGAATATGAATAAATAAGCATGAAATAGCACGAGGTGCAAAGAGGAGTTTGTGATCGCCAGAGACGCGAATGCCTCAAAAGGTATAAACAATAATAATCAAGGAGGGATCGCGAAGAATACCTTTAAAAGCGCGGGGATGTGAGTGCTCCTTTCTCTTCTAATCGGCCGGCCGATGAAGAGAGTTCTTCAATTAATTACCCTTGCAAACAAAAACAAACACCAACAAAGATATGGATTAGAAACATGGTGAGTGTAGCATCAACTCCATATATATAGATGAGCATGAAAACATGTGCAAGAACACACCTTAAGGGTGGTTGCCCTTAAACCCCTATGCAAAGAGGGTAGAAAAATATGAATGTATGAAGATGCAAATATATGAATAAGGGAAAGAGTGCAAAAGTTGCACTAAAAGAGTTTCTCAACGTGGTTGAGCAGGGGAGTTAATAGGAGATAAAACATGCATACATGAGCAAACCGATGATGATAAAAAAAAACAAAAGGAAGAATAGATAAAAGGAAGAAGGGCCTGTTGCTTATACTTTTGGCTTTGATTAACGTTTGGGAGGAGGCTTTGATGGAGGAAGAGGTGGGACGTAGGAGCCTTCTCCTTCAGCCACAACAACACCACCCTGCGTGAAGAGGAAAAGAAAAAGAAAAACTAACAGAAAAACAAACAGAAGAAGAAGAACGTCGGAAGGGAGAAGAAGAAAAAGAAGAATCCAACCGATTAACAGAGCTCAGAAGCTCTATTAATAAGATAGAAAAAGAGATAAGAAGGAAAGAGTCCAAAGGAGGAAGAGATAAGAACGGGCAAGAGCCCAAATAGGGGAGGATTAAGCTGGGCAAGAGCCCAAACGAAGCAGGAGTCTCTCTGGGAAAGGCTGCGTTCGTTCGGAGCACAAAAGTGAAACACGACCTGGTTCAGGGCGTCAATTTTTGAATTGACGACCTGCCCAGAGGGTGTTTCTTAAAAACACGCCCTGCACAAGGGCGTTTCTAAAAAACCAATTTTTAGAAATAAAAACTCCAATAGTAAAACACGCCTCAACCAAAGCCACGTTTAAAAAAACACGCCCCTGGGAAGGGCGTTAATTTCAAGTTTTAAAGTGAGGGAAGTCGGTCAAACATGAAGAATTGACGCCCTCAGGCGTGGGCGTCCTTTCTCCAAGAAACGCCCTAGATCAGGTCGTGTTTTAAAAACACGCCCTTACCCAGGTCGTGAATTTCAAAATATTCAGATAAATGTCCAGAAAATCCAGAAAAATAGGAAAAAGGAGGAAATGAGGGGAAAATAGGAGAAATTCAAGAAAAGTGGGAAAAATCACTCAAACAAGCTAATTTGAGGGTCAAATGGGGCATTGCACGGCAATATGAAATATACTCAAAATAATGTCAATTTTAGCGTGTCTACAGCTGCCCCGCCTTGGCGTCTGCTTTGCAAAGGAGCGTAGCAAACTGAAAAGTAGATGCCAAGGTGTGATGAGACACGCAATCAACATCACTTGATGAGAATTAAATCAAAAGCACGAGATGAAGTAATCTCAGGAAATTCAATGAAACCAACGATGTTTGGATAAAACGGGGAGATGTGCACGCGGTGCACGAAGGAGATAAAATAAATGATCAACTTCCAGCGCGGTGGAAGTACCCCAGGTCATAAACCTGTAAGTTTCACCATTGGGGAGCGGTTACCAGCCAGTGGACGTGCTGCAGCCAAGGTGGATCAAAGGAAAGGATTGAAATAAGATGATAAAAATCCAAACAAGGAGCTTTCGAGAAAATCACCCAAAACAGCAACAAAACGAACTGAAGATTCAATCCGGCATGGAATATCTCATATCTGGAAAGATTAAGATCAACTTCAACCCTCAAAGTCAGCTCATCAGAATGATTTTTCAACAATTGTTTCAAATTCCTACATGAATGCATGCTGGGTTTAAAAGGGAAAATTAAATCAAATGAAAATATAAGATAATCAAGGATAATATTACTAAGCTGCCAAGACTGGGTCAAGAAACCGATTTCACGAGCTGATACTAAGCCGAAGCCCGTTTATCCGCGCATCAACTCGTAAAAGGAACCATCGTCCCCAGTCTCGGACGGCTCAACGGCCTATCCGTATGACTGAGATGCCTCTGGAATCGTCATCGTTTTTGATGAAGGGGAACTCAAATTCCAGATTTACCAAAGCCACAAGGTCCTTGATATAATCTAGTAGCATATGTAACATATAGTAAAATGCATACAGGAGATGGTAGTGCAATGAGCATGGGAACTGAGAACTGAGTTGCAAGCACCGTGGGGCTTGGATGATGATGCCCAGTCGGTGGGACCAAGAGCTTCTTATCCTGCGCTCAAAAATTTATCAGCCAAGATATAAAAGATAACAAGCAATGAATAAGGCATTTAAGCGTAGCAAGCATAGCATGAATCAAAGCATCAATAGCATGTCACAATATAGTAACCATTATGAGTTGAATCATGATATTACAAAGCATCATTGTTTGTTATTTTGTCATGAGGATGCCAACTTGGCTAATCAAGATTTGGAGTTGAATGATCAAGATCTGATAATGCCCATCGGTAGAATTGATCAAGAGAAATTAGTAGGAGTTGATTGAAAGATCTGGAGATGAATAATCAGAATGATAATCAGGAGATATAACCAAAATGATATAAGGAGGTGATAACCAAAAATGCCCAGGGTGGCATGTCATGAGAATATCGGGAGAATCAATAGATTGATAGCAATGAGTGGAGATAGGACTCATCCCGTGCTCTTGGTCCTTGCAAAGCTGTTCCTGCAAAACACCATCAGAAAATACAATGTAATTTTTATGGAGTTTTTTTTTTTGAAATATGCAAATTTTTATGTGGTTTTTGAAAATATACTCAAATTTTTATGAATTTTGGAAAATATTTCAAATTTTTATGGGTTTTGGATAAGAAATATTCAATTTTTTGTTTGATTTTGGTTAGACATTGCTAAAGCAGCATCAAAGGGTGGCTTAAACCACTGGCTAGGGGTCCTCGTTCCTTCCCCTTTTGCTAAAAATTGCCCAAAGCTGGGCGTGCATTGAAGGGTGGCGCCCTATAACCGACTGCCCTTGATCAACGGTACCCCTACCAAGGCCATACCTGAGAAATGTTCGGTCTTGGAGGGAGAAGAGAAGAATAATTAGAGATAAGCTTTATGCAGGATGGGAGATGTCGGGACTTGAATTCTTTCCAAGGTGTTCCCCCTCAAAGAGGTAGTCTGTTGCGCCGGGGCTTTATGCCTGTTGAACCCCCTCCTCATGTAAAATGCCTTATGGTTTTGATGTTGACCAAATTCTTTTTGAACTGAAAATGAGTCGTTCTAACGTCTTGAATCCCAACTCCGTCATATGTGGTTTTGGCGTGTTATGAAGGCTCAATGCAATCTTCTTCAGGGTAAGTGAGTTAATTTGACAGTTTGGATGAAAGAATTAACTGCGAGATATTTTGACAGGCCAATCTTCAAGGACAAGAATTTCAATGCTCTGGGACGTTTGGTGAGATCGACTTCAACCTTGATCTTCAATTTTGTGATTGAAGTCCTTTAAGATCATCTCTCATTTGAATTATGTCTAAGTATGAAATGGTTTAAGCTTAATTGATTGACATGTTTTAAAAACCATTTTTGTAGCTCATAAACTTGTTCTTGAACACTTCTCATGGTTTGCATGTTTATATTAGACGTTCTGGAACTTGACTCCGTTGTTTGGATCGCGTTCTCGGCAAATTCGTGTTCTGGCTGAAAGGGTCAACCCCTAGCCAAGGGTCGACCCCAGGGGTCGCCCCCTGTTGTCTTTATTTTTTGGCCCGCTGGTTTGTGGTTCTGGACTGAGAGGGTCGACCCCAAGGGTCGACCCCTCAGGCTGTGGGTCGACCCCAAGGGTCGACCCCTTCAGTAAAATTTCTTAAACAGCAAGCGTTCCTGAGAGGGTCGACCCCAGGGGTCGACCCATGCCTTCTGGGCAGAAAAACCACCCACGAGGGTCGACCCCAAGGGTCGACCCCTTCATTTCCGGGCCGAGCCGTATTTGTTGACCCTTGGAATTTCGACCTCATGGGTCATTTGTTTTAGGTTGGGGGCCCGTGCTTTTCTCCACATTTTGCGGATCTGGTCCCTTGACCGTCTCCAGAACTCTCTTAGCATATATAATGTCGCTTGGTTGATAAAAAACCCTAAGGGGAGAAATCGTATGTTAAACTGTGAGCTTTCTTTCTAACCCCTTGTGTTTGCAGGTTGAAGTCGCCACCTCCTGACCTGGTTCCAGCTTGAAGAGCGAGTGAAAGTGAAGAGAAGGAGAAGGAGAACTACTTCCATACAAGCCACAGCTGCTGGATGCGATCCAAAATCAACCTAAAGCTTCATTCAAGCCAAGATCGTCACCATGCTGCACAAAGTGTTCGATTAAATTCGTGGAAGTGATAGGGGGAGCTCCAACCAGGATAATCCAACCTCTTTTCACTCTTCTCACTTTGAATACCTTGAGTTTAACTTCATCATCTGTTTGTAATCAGTAAATCCGAGATTTGTGTGTGTGTGTTCGTGTTCGACAACACGAACGTTTGTGTGTGTTTGTGCTTGCTGTTCTACACAGCGTGTGTGTGTGGTTGCTGTTGTAAACAGCGGGTGTTGTGTTTCACTGTCTAGTGGAAGTTAATCCTCCGTGTGAGGGGTGGACGTAGGGGACACGGTGTGTACCCGAACCACCTAAAAATTCCGTGTGCACTTTGTGGTTTGATTTTCTGCTATATATCGTGTGGGCTTCACGGTGAGGAGAGAATTCCATTGCTTGTTAATAAATCACCCCATCATCACGCATTCACGTGTGTATTTATGTTCGTGCTAGATTTGAGTTTGTTGTTTATCTTGCCTTGGTTCCGTGTAGCTCATTTTTAGTTTTTATTGGGCCATCAATTCACCCCTCCCCTCTTGATTGCCACCCTCCGGGACTCAACAATTGGTATCAGAGCTTTGGTCTCTGGTTATTTACGATCTCACGGTCGTCAGAGAAGATCCCGTTAAATGGCAAATAGAGGGATGATGCCCGAAGGGCATTCCATTCAAAGACCTCCGTTCTTTGATGGATCGAACTACCCTTACTGGAAAAATAGGATGTATGTTTTCCTACGTGCCCAGGACTATGATGTTTGGCGTGTTATAAGTAAGGGTCCTTATGTGTTATCTGAAAAAGAAGATGAATGGGATGAAGAAGATATAGAGAAGTGTTCAACGAACTTTAAGGCTATGAATATAATTCAATGTGCCGTTCATCCTAACGAATACTCACGTATATCTATGTGTGCCTCTGCGCAGGAAATGTGGGATAAGCTACGGCTTATATATGAAGGAACATCGGAAGTCAAGGAAACAAAAGCCAACCTCCTAGTTCGGGACTATGAGCTGTTCGCAATGAAGTCAGAAGAATCAATTTCTGATATGTTTGCAAGGCTAACCGAAATTATAAATGGACTAAAGGGACTTGGCAAGGAGTATTCCAACAAGGAACTCGTCAGAAAAGTCCTAAGATCCCTCACTCCACAGTGGCATACAAAGGCCACTGTAATTGAAGACTCCAAGGATCTAAGTACCTTAACCCTTGACGAGTTAATTGGCTCGTTGATGACTTACGAGATAAACATCAAAAGGAGTGAGGAGGATCACAAGAAAAAGAAGGTTGTTACCACAATGGCTCTAAAGGTGAATCCACACGACTCAGAGGGCAGTGAAAATGATTCAATAGGCAACACTGAAGATGAAGAATTAGTTGCCATGATCACACAAAGGGCAAGACGGTTTGTGAAACGAACCAGAAATTTTGGTGGTCAGTTCAGAAAAGGACCAAGAGGGCAAGGTCCAAACAGAGGAGAAAATAGCAAGAGAGAAGAAGTGATTTGCTATGAATGCAAGAAACCCGGCCATATGCGGGGTGAGTGCCCTGATCTCATCAAGAAGGTAAAGAAAGGCAAGTTCAGAAAGCCCGAGGCCATGATGGCCACATGGAGCGATGAAGATCAAGAGGAGTCCGGAAATGAAGATGGACTAGAGGAGATAGTCCAGAATCTATGCCTCATGGCAAATGACGACAAAGGAAATGAGGTAGATTCTGAAACTGAAACTCTCACCTCTGAACAATGGCAAATTGCATATGAATCTTTATATGAAAAATGTAAGAGATTCAAATCTGAAAACAGAAATTTGAAAAAGAAAATTGATCATTTTGTGCATACTAAAAAATCATGTGAAGAGTGCCATGCTTTAAAATCAGAAAATGAAATTCTTTCATCCAAAATTGAACTATTTGAAGAAGAGATTTCATGTATGAGAGAAGAACAATCTACATTTCTGAAAATGCATGAAGAATTGAAAGATGACATGGAACAAGAAAAGCTTCAAATCTCGGCTTGTAATGAAGCCAAAGAAAAGGCTGAAAAGCAAAGTCAATCTCAATTGGCTGAAATAAAAATGTTGAAGGATGCCCTTGCCATCCTTGAAAGATCAACTTCAGCATCTCTTAAACCAAAGAAACACATGCATAACTCCTTTTCGAATGTTGGTAGATGGAGAAAAAGAGATAGAGCCATCACTTGTTTCTATTGTGGAAAAATGGGTCATGATATGTATGATTGTAAAATTCTGAAATATGATGAAGAAAATTCTGTTGGATTCAGAAAAAGATCATATATGCATCATGCCTCTAACCATCATGGACCCAAGCTTGCTTGGGTACCAAAATCTCCATAAGAACTTTGGTTGAATTGCAGGTCCACTCGAGAGCTCAAAGGAACAAATGGTATTTGGACAGCGGTTGCTCTCGACATATGACGGGAAACAAGGAATGGTTTGTGGACCTGCAAGAAAAGGATGGCGGAACGGTAGCATTCGGTGGTAAAGACAAAGGTAAAATCATTGGAGAAGGTAAGATAGGTAAGAATCAAAATCATACCATTGAAAATGTATTGCTTGTGAAGGGTTTGCAACATAATCTTTTAAGCATAAGTCAACTTTGTGATAAGGGATGCAATGTGATTTTTGATTCTAACCACTGCACTGTTTTGAATAGGAATACTCAAGAGATCAAATTCATTGGTTTCAGGTATAACAATGTTTACATGATAGACTTGAATGATGCTTCTCATGAAAACTTATGTTTGACTGCAAGGAGCAACGATGATGCTTGGCTCTGGCATCGGCGGCTTGGGCATGCTAGCTTCAATGTGTTGCTGAAATTATCCAGAAAGGATTTGGTGGTTGGACTGCCCAAGTTGAAGGCCGTCAATGATGGAATTTGTGGAGCTTGCAGCATGGGCAAACAAACAAGGACATCATTCAAGTCCAAACAAGATGTGACCACATCAAGACCTCTTGAACTCATCCACATTGATCTTTTCGGACCAAGTAGAACTCACAGCTTGGGTGGTAAACTATATGGATTTGTGATTGTGGATGATTATTCAAGATTCTGTTGGGTCTATTTTCTCTCTCATAAAAATGATGCCCTGACGGAATTTGAAGCATTTTGCAGATTTGTTCAAAATAATAAAGGGTATTGCATCAAAGCTGTGCGGAGTGATCACGGCCGAGAATTTGATAACCATGAGTTCAGCAATTTTTGCAGGGCTCAAGGCTATATGCATGACTTCTCCGCACCTAGAACTCCGGAACAAAATGGAGTTGTGGAAAGGAAGAACAGAACGCTAGTTGAGATGGCAAGAACCATGCTGAATGAGAATAAAATACCAAGGTACTTTTGGGCTGAAGCAGTGAACACGGCCTGCTACATCATAAATCGAGCCATGGTAAGACCACTGTTGAAGAAAACTCCATATGAGCTATACCGAGGTAAGAAGCCTAACATTTCATACTTGAGACCGTTTGGCTCAATATGCTACATTCATAACAATGGTAAGAAGGACTTGGCTAAATTTGATCCCAAAAGTGACAAAGGCATACTGCTTGGGTACTCTCTCAATTCGAGAGCATATCGAGTGTATAATTTGAGAACTCTCGTAGTTGAAGAAAGTCCACATGTTATTATTGATGAATCATCTCCATTTAGAACTGATGAAAAATCTATTTTGCAGGATGATGTGTTGAAAGATGACAATATCGAGAAGAAGCAAGAAAATTCAGAAAAACAAAAAGAGGAAGAACCAAAAGAAGAAGATGTAAATCAGGAAACTCAACTTGAACAGGAGCTACCATTGCAATGGACATTTGCAAAGGATCATCCTCTGGAGAATGTATTGGGAAATGTACAAGAAGAAATAAGGACACGAGCCTCCTTCAGGGAAGTTGAAACTCATGACTTATTAGCCTTGCTCTCTCAATTTGAACCTCACTCCATTGAAGAGGCCTTGAAAGATGAGTCATGGATCATGGCCATGCAAGAAGAATTACACCAGTTTCAAAGGAACAAGGAGGATGTGTATGTGGAGCAACCACCGGGGTTTGAAGACACAAAGCATTTAGACCATGTGTACAAGCTGGACAAGGCACTTTACGGTCTGAAATAAGCACCTCGTGCATGGTATGAAAGGTTAAGTGAATTCCTCATTCAACATGAATTCAAACGAGGTAATGTTGATCAAACCCTCTTCACAAAATTGAATGGTGAGGAAATCTTGATTGTTCAAGTTTACGTTGATGACATTATTTTTGGCTCCACTAAAGATGCCCTTAGCAACGACTTTGCAAAATTGATGCAAAGTGAGTTCGAGATGAGCCTCATGGGAGAGTTAACCTTCTTTTTGAGATTGCAGGTACATCAAACGGTGGACGGGTTGTTCATACACCAAAAGAAATATGCAATGGAGTTGCTGAAAAAATTCGGTTTGGCATCAACTAAGCCACAACCAACACCCATGTCCACTTCATTAAAAATTGATCAAGATGAGAAAGGTACATCAGTGGACCAAAAACTCTTTAGAAGTATGATAGGTTCACTATTGTATCTAACTGCCAGCAGGCCCGACATACAATTTGCTGTTTGTCTATGTGCAAGATTTCAGTCAAATCCAAAGGAATTTCATTTGTCGGCTGTGAAACGGATTTTTAGATATATTGCTGGTACAGTTAACTTAGGATTGTGGTTTCCACGGAATTCATGCTTTGAACTTGTCGCTTATTCTGACGCCGATTATGCGGGTTGTAAGATGGATCGGAAAAGCACTAGTGGTTATTGCCATTTTCTTGGGGGTTGTGTGGTCTCATGGGCCTCCAAGAAACAAAATTCAGTGGCATTATCAACAGCCGAAGCCGAGTATGTGGCTGTCGGTAGTTGCGTTACCCAAGTGCTATGGATCCAACAGCAAATGATTGATTATGGCATTTCCTTTAAAAACACCCCAATTCTTTGTGATAACACATCCGCCATAAATCTGTCCAAAAATCCAGTTCATCACTCCCGCACCAAGCATATTGAAATTAGACATCATTTCATCAGAGACCATGTGAGTAAGGGTGATATTAACATCAGTTTTGTTGAGACAGATCATCAAATTGCCGACATTTTCACCAAACCTCTTAGTGTAGACAAGTTCACATCATTTAGAAGGGAACTAGGGGTTTGTAGGATAGATCAATCTGAGTCTTAATCATGTGCATCAATGTCATTGCATTGCATGTAGTGTGTCATTTTTTTTATCATGCATGTGCATAGTCGTGCTTGAAAAACCACAAAAATTTTCTATTTCTTTTGCATGAAAACCTTGATTGCATGGTATGCATGTTCTTATTATAGAATACAACCATTGGCTTTGCAAATTCTATGGCCGATAATTCCTTGAATTTTCTTAAGGCCAGCAAAAGAGCAATTGATATCAAAATCTGAACTTTCGGAGATGGGAAACAACACCTTCTATGGTCTAAGTCATTCTTGAAACAAGTTCCCCAGTGTGTATACCCATTCATATAACTCCAATTTCTTGATTCCAACTCAATATAATCACTGGGGACTCGAGCCATATCATTCGCTCCCTTAAACTTACGTTTTTCTTCATTTTTTGCAGCAAACCCTGAAAGGGTCGACCCCAAGGGTCGACCCTCGTTAACGGGTAATGTTCTGGGGCGGGGTTTAAAAGGGGACGACCCATAGGGTCGACCCGTTCCGGTCGGGCGGCCTCGCCGCGTCCGAACCGGCTCCAATAAGGGAGGAAACCCTAAGTTTCCTCCCCTCCCATCCCTTAAAACCCCTCAAGCCCCCTTCAAGCCTAAAGCCACCTCTTTCTCCAAACATTATACCCCTCCTTGGCATCCCCCTTTGTGCCCTAGCGCGGCCCTCTCGGTGGCTACCCGCGCGGATCATTCTTCCGATGCTAGCACCGCGTCTCGTTGTTCTTCCCTTCACTGAGGTAAGTTCTTGATGTGTGGAGGATCCCCATTCTCTCTCGTGGAAGCATCTCTTTCCAAGTTGAGCCATTTTGATCTATTCCCTCATCTCCGGTTCCGTCGATTTGTGGTTAGATGGCGCCAAAGAGGCACGCTTCTCGCAGCCGTGGAGAGTCGAGTGCGGCCCCAGCACGATGTGGTCGGGCGGGCATCCAAGGCAGAGGACCGGCGCCGCCACCCAAAGTTTTGGATAGAAAAGTCCTCCGGCCGCGGTCGGTATCTCTTGTAAACTTACATCGTCATCTTCCGGGGCTCGTTGATATGTTATGCAGTCAGCCGAATCTAGAATATTTCATGTCTGCACATCGACGTATATATCCCAACTTGGTACATCAATTTTATGGCAATTTTATCATGTCCGGGGAGCACCCAACTACAGTGGTTCATGGCCATCGGTTAATTCTCACTACAGAATTTTTGGGAGCAGCATTTAATCTCCCGACTGAAGGTTTTATGCTTGGAGATATTGAAATTCCTGAAGATGCAGTTTTTCAAATGATGAAAGGTGAAGAAAGGGGTAACCGTTCTGTGGTAGGATTGAATGCAAATCATTTTCCGCCCATGCAACACATTTTACACAGAATGATCACCACAATTCTACTTCCACGGGGCGGTGGTCATGACAAGGTCACTGAAATTCACATGTTTCTTTTCTACTACATTTTAAGTGGTATTCCTGTGAATTTCCCAGCCATGCTTTTATTTCATATGAGCAATAGCATGAAGCACAAGAACCGCACCATTCCATATGATGTTGCACTCACTGCCGTGTTTACACATTTGGGTATTGATCTCTCCACCGAAATCTCACAAACTATACGAGAGGCTGACATTTTCACAATTCATTCCATTTGCCATAATATGGGATATGAGCTGCTTGATGGAAACTTAGTTCGCACTCTGAAAAGTACCGAACAAGAGATCCGTTCTGAGGATGAATCTGATGAATATGAACAGGCCCCACCTGCCGAAGATATGCCTTCCGAGGCGGTTCAGCTACTCATGGATCGGTTGGATTCGATAGATGACCGGTTAGACACTTATGGGGAGACTTTGGAGGGCATGCAACAACAACTTGCGGATCTGAAACTTAGTCATCAAGAGCACACCCAGTCTGTTCAAGCCACATTTGATAATCAAACCCACTTGCTTGAAGAAATCTTGGGCTATATGAGGCGTCCGCACACCTCCTCGTCGTCCGATGAAGATTAGATGACATTGCTCTTGGAGCTTGGACTTTATCTACTACTTATTTCACCCCCTCCTTTTTGATGTTGCCAAAGGGGGAGAAAAGAACTATTTCGGCTACTTATATGTATGTGTGATGAATGCTTGCATGCATGTCTGCTCATTTTCAGTTGGCTTTAGTTTGCATTTTAGTTTTGCATTTTAGAGTCATGTGTGTCATATCATATTGTGTGAGTCTCAAGTTCCTTCATGTCTCATTGTTATTGCATTTGAACTCCTCCTATTTCCTCCTGTTGTCGGCACACCTTGTGGTAATGCTACTCAATCTCACATGTTTTGCTAAATTGCCTTTGATATCGGTTCAGCATGGTGAATTCAGTTCAATATTTGTGGTTGATATGGTTCATAATTATGTGGTTTCATTTATTCTTGAATGGTAGTTTACATTGATCAAAAATGTAATTTTAAATTTTATCATCATCAAAAAGGGGGAGATTGTTGAACCCCCTCCTCATTTAAATGCCTTATGGTTTTGATGTTGACCAAATTCTTTTTGAACTGAAAATGAGTCCTTCTAACGTCTTGAATCCCAACTCCGTCATATGTGGTTTTGGCGTGTTATGAAGGCTCAATGCAATCTTCTTCAGGGTAAGTGAGTTAATTTGACAGTTTGGATGAAAGAATTAACTGCGAGATATTTTGACAGGCCAATCTTCAAGGACAAGAATTTCAATGCTCTGGGACGTTTGGTGAGATCGACTTCAACCTTGATCTTCAATTTTGTGATTGAAGTCCTTTAAGATCATCTCTCATTTGAATTATGTCTAAGTATGAAATGGTTTAAGCTTAATTGATTGACATGTTTTAAAAACCATTTTTGTAGCTCATAAACTTGTTCTTGAACACTTCTCATGGTTTGCATGTTTATATTAGACGTTCTGGAACTTGACTCGGTCGTTTGGATCGCGTTCTCGGCAAATTCGTGTTCTGGCTGAAAGGGTCGACCCCAAGGGTCGACCCCTAGCCAAGGGTCGACCCCAGGGGTCACCCCCTATTGTCTTTATTTTTTGGCCCGCTGGTTTGTGGTTCTGGACTGAGAGGGTCGACCCCAAGGGTCGACCCCTCAGGCTGTGGGTCGACCCCAAGGGTCGACCCCTTCAGTAAAATTTCTTAAACAGCAAGCGTTCCTGAGAGGGTCGACCCCAGGGGTCGACCCATGCCTTCTGGGCAGAAAAACCACCCACGAGGGTCGACCCCAAGGGTCGACCCCTTCATTTCCGGGCCGAGCCGTATTTGTTGACCCTTGGAATTTCGACCTCATGGGTCATTTGTTTTAGGTTGGGGGCCCGTGCTTTGCTCCACATTTTGTGGATCTGGTCCCTTGACCGTCTCCAGAACTCTCTTAGCATATATAATGTCGCTTGGTTGATAAAAACCCTAAGGGGAGAAATCGTATGTTAAACTGTGAGCTTTCTTTCTAACCCCTTGTGTTTGCAGGTTGAAGTCGCCACCTCCTGACCTGGTTCCAGCTTGAAGAGCGAGTGAAAGTGAAGAGAAGGAGAAGGAGAACTACTTCCATACAAGCCACAGCTGCTGGATGCGATCCAAAATCAACCTAAAGCTTCATTCAAGCCAAGATCGTCACCGTGCTGCACAAAGTGTTCGATTAAATTCGTGGAAGTGATAGGGGGAGCTCCAACCAGGATAATCCAACCTCTTTTCACTCTTCTCACTTTGAATACCTTGAGTTTAACTTCATCATCTATTTGTAATCAGTAAATCCGAGATTTGTGTGTGTGTGTTCGTGTTCGACAACACGAACGTTTGTGTGTGTTTGTGCTTGCTGTTCTACACAGCGTGTGTGTGTGGTTGCTGTTGTAAACAGCGGGTGTTGTGTTTCACTGTCTAGTGGAAGTTAATCCTCCGTGTGAGGGGTGGACGTAGGGGACACGGTGTGTACCCGAACCACCTAAAAATTCCGTGTGCACTTTGTGGTTTGATTTTCTGCTATATATCGTGTGGGCTTCACGGTGAGGCGAGAATTTTATTGCTTGTTAATAAATCACCCCATCATCACGCATTCACGTGTGTATTTATGTTCATGCTAGATTTGAGTTTGTTGTTTATCTTGCCTTGGTTCCGTGTAGCTCGTTTTTAGTTTTTATTGGGCCATCAATTCACCCCTCCCCTCTTGATTGCCACCCTCCGGGACTCAACAATGCCTTTGATTTTTAGACCCTCGACATGCATACGACCAGGGTTTTCCCTGCGGGGACTTTGCCACTCTTGTCATGCCATAATTCACAATCTTGCTTTTATCGAAATTCTGACTTGATTTTCATAATAGCCCTTTTGGCGAGATGTATATTATGAAATTCATATTTAGTTTGGGTCAAGACTGCCCCTATTTGAGACTCCTCTCGTATTGGGGATTACCAAGGTTGGTCATCTCATCCGTCAACCTCTTGCCCCTGCACGTGGCCGAGTAAAGAAGAGAAAAGACTTTCAGATATACTCATGGCATGGCCAAAGTAGCAACGGTGTTTAACCAAAGGAGTCGGCTAAGGACGCCGTGAAGTGTGTGAGGTGCCCAGCTGAGGGTTGATCTTAACAAGCAGGGAGAGAATGTTGAATTCCCAGCGCGGGGTTCTTATTAACCAAGGTGCTGCATAAGCAAGCCTAAAGACTCTTTTTAATAATGATTTAATTTAACAAAAGCCTAAGATAAAGATCTAAAACACCACTCTTAATCTTGTTAGGAAGCACTTCATTTTGAAAATCATGCGTGAAGTAATGAGGTAATGATATCATAAAATGCATACTTACGCCAATATATTACCTTGCAACCTTTGTAGAAGCAGCTGTCAGAGGCGAGGTTGATCATCGTGGGGTAGTCCTCTTTGGCAGTCAAAAGGATTGGAAGCAAAGGATTGAAAGTGGCTTAACAAGAAGGAGTGGTGCCAAGACCAGACTCAGACGAATAAGGAAAAAAAAGGAAAAGGGGCGAGGGCTAGAACTCCCTCACTAAGGCGCGGAGACCCTGATCACATGGAACAGTCTACAGAAGGAGAGGAGAATTAGAAGGAGGAATGAGGACTAAAGCCTCGAAAGTAATGGGAGAATGGGCAGATGCCCAAGGCAGTGGATGTGGAAGAAGTTGGGTCGGACCCAGAATCAGGAGGAATTAGAAGAAGAAATTGGTAGATAGAAAGAGGCGGATCCGGAGGGTCCGGAGGCAGAGGAGAATCATGAGAGGAAAAATCCGAAGGCTCCGGAGGGATGACAAAAGAAGGGACGCGATGCCCTGAGACGAAATAGGGAAAAAGATGATGGAAAAGGAAGAAAAAAATGAAGGATGTGATGTTCAGGAAGATTAGAAAGATGAATCGGAAGAAAGATGGAGGGTCCGAAGTTCCGGAGGAAGCAAATGCCGAGGGACGCGATGCCCAGGGAGGAGAGAAAAATCCGGAGGTTCCGGAGGAATGAAATCAGGAAGGAGAAGGTGGAAAGGGGCGTCGTGCCCGAGGGGAAAGTCCGGAGGTTCCGGAGGAAGCAAATAAAAAAGGTGGAGAGGGGCGTCGTGCCCGAGGGAAAAGTCCGGAGGTTCCGGAGGAGGAAAATGAAAAAGGTGGAAAGGGGTGTCGTGCCCGAGGGGAAAGTCCGGAGGTTCCGGAGGAAGAAAATGTCGAGGGACGCGATGCCCTGGGAAGAAGGGAGAGAAATCTGGGAGAGTGAGATGAAAAGGTTGGAAAGGGGCGCGATGCCCAAGTAATGAAGATGAATATGAATAAGGTGGGAAATGCGGAGGATCCGGCGGTGCCGGAAGGCGGGGAAGATACGGGTTTGGAAATCCGGGAATCAGGAGGTGCAATTGTATGCAAATGTAATGCAATGAATAGAATGAATGAATGAAAAAAAATGCATGAGATGCAAAGAATATGAGGAATATGAAGGGCGAGAGGGCGAGATCCTCCTCTTTCCCCTTGGAGTGGTCCATGAAGAGAATGTGATGGATAAAAACATGGATGTAGTGGATAAAGGAGTGGAAGGCCCCTTAGTGCCAAAATAACTGCCCCTCCACGGCAGTGAAAGAGTATAGCCAACTGGCTTAATGGACAAAGCATAAGCCCATGATGAAGCTTCAATGGTAAATAACAACTCCCTTGGAAGGTGAAAAGTAATAGCGGGAGGGAGTTGGAAAGTTAGGCTCGGAAGCATCATGTTGCCGAGGAGTTCAAGATTTGGAAATTGGAACAAAGGGTGCCCTGCCCGGCCCTTACGCAGCATCAATGCTTGGTGTGGTGGCGACTTGGCCTCTTCAATCATGCTTGGCACAATGATCCGGATTGGCATCCGGCAAATAAATTCTTGGGTCTTGAACATCACGGCCATGGCCAAATCTGTCTTGCCCGGCTCTTGATCATCTTCGGCACATATACTTGCAGAAGCACCCACATTTCGAGTAGTAGCAGGAGGTGAAGCGGAGGCGGAAGGCTTTGTGAGTGGTGGAGGTATAATGGAAAGTGTTGGCGTAAGTGGAGGCGGAGGTTCAAACACATCGAGTTTCTCTCTTTGCTTGCAAGCGGTCGGGGTTAACTCGAGTGCAAAAAGTGGTGGATCCTGCTCAGGATTAACCATAGGTAAGGGTGAAGGGTTAAATGGTGGGGTAGGTAAAGTGGGTTTTAGGGATGGTGGTAATGGGATAACGGGAGGTTGAATTGGGGACAGTTCAATGGTAGGCTCGGTGGAGGCCGATGGTGTGGAGGTTGATGGCTTAATAGGTGGAGATTTAATTAGTGGAGGGTTAATGGGTGAAGGTTTGGTGCGTAGGAAATGTCGGACGGGGCGAGCGGTGTTAGGAGTGGGAGTGGGAATGGGAAGAGACTCAATAGGCGCCGACGCGGGCGATTGGAATATCGACCCATCGTCGTAACACCAACTAGTCTCATAAATAGGGGTTGAATTAGGAGTGGTTTCCTCCTGAGCAGGGGGTTCATCGAATGAAAATGGGGAAAGCGGAAAGTTAAGGAAACTCGGAAGTGGTGCCTGCGGAGCTTCATCATCATCGTATACTGCCTCGGATTCTTCGAATGTCGGCACTTGCTCACTTGAACCGCCGACGCCGTAATCATCCCTCCTGTCTTTCCATTCTCTCTCCATCTTTGTAATCTCGTCCAAAGTGGCATGGAGAGGATTGACTGGAGTAGGAGGAGCCATGACCCTCTTTATTTGTTCCTCCATCAAAGTAATCTTATCAAGCAGAGATTGTTGGAGGGGTGTGACTTGAACAACCGAGGGCTGGCAGGGCCTTGAAGGAGGAGGGGCCGCATAAAAAGGCCGTGGAGGGGAGTTGACGGGATGACCCGTAAAAGAACCCGGACGGGCCGGATTGCAAGGAGTAAATGGGCCTCGGGGCCGTGATGGAGGGGGAATAGAAGGAGGCGGGTGTCGGACCACCCGAGGAGGAGTGTGAATAGAAGGGGATGGGTAATGGGCTACCCGATTAGGAATATGAATAGAAGAGGGAGGTGGGTGATGGCCCCCCCGTGTAGGATTGTGAATAGAAGAGGGAGGTGGGTGATGGGCCACCCGTGTAGGATTGAAAGGGGGAGATGAAGGAGATGCACCCTCAACAGCGGCCTTAAGGGCTTGGATCTGTTGAGGGGTGAGATGATCTAATGCATGAATGAGTTGAGAAACTTTCTCATCATTAGGACGAGGCGGTCCCGAAGGAGTAGTGGCTCGAACTTGAGTAGGGGGATCATGAAGATGGACATTGCCCGTGGGTCGGGCATGGCCATAAGAATGAGGACGTGGTCCCTTGAAAGTATGGTGAGAATGATGAACATGTTGAATTTGAGGGGAATAAGATGTGCTAGGTTGATCACCCTCATGAATATTAATTGAATTGAACATGTTATTTTGTCTATCAAAGTAAGCCATTATGCAAGCAATTTAATATGCAAACAATTGGCAAAGAAACACACCCAAGTTGAAATGGTTACCTTGATTTTTATGTTTGAACCTTGGTGAATTAATGAATTTTAACAAGATTGATGTGATTCACACATGGTGGGATCCTAGTTTCAATATGATTTAACTCCAATGCCAACTAGGAACACTCTCTCACCACGTTTAGGCCAACTAATTCGGGACTTCAAAGGGTACAACCTGCCCGGCGTCCGTGAGGGAATCCACGGGTGCGGGGACTTATGGAGGCTTGGAAAAGGGATTTCCGGTCCAAAGAGACGGAATGCTCAATGGAGGGTCGTCCCGATTCCAAGAGGGTGTGTGGAATCCTAGTGAGGAGAGAGGAGGTCTCCCAAACCAGTGCAAATAGATGAATGAATGCAATACCAGGAGATATAAGCAAATCACAATGATAAACAAGAACAATCAATATGGTAATCACTGGAGCACGGGTCTAAAAAAATACAGGAAGAAGACGACCGGGGGAAGGTCGCTACCAACAAAAGAGACGCCCTGGGGTAGGGCGTGAATCACTGTGGAGGGCCCACAGGAGCGAAAAAATGCGCCCTGATATGGGACGCTACAAACCAAATAAACGCCTCCTGGTGAGGGCGTCAACTCGTAAAGGGTGCACGGCCAAATCAAGACACGCCCCTGGCCGAGGCGCTATGCAATAAAAAGGAGCCCTGTGGCAGGGCGTTAATTCACAAAGCACCAGGGACGCGCTGGAAAACGCCCTTGCCAGAAGGCGTTATAGAATCAAAAGGCGCCCTGTCTGGGGGCGTTAATTTTAAACACGCCCCAGGTTGAGGCGTTAATTCACAGGAAGCTCAACGACCAGCAAAATGAAAACACTCACAGTCACACAAATAAGGCAATCAACAGGATATCATGCTCATTAAGATTTTTTTATTTTTAGGAGGATAAGTGGAATTTCTAAAAAGAAGATCTAATAAACTAGCCAATCACTAGTGAGGAGAGTGCAAAGCACAATAGAGGGTGCCCGTGGGACACAAGGGAAAGGGTACCGAGGGTACCAAGGGGAAAGGGCACGCGAGGGTGCCAAAGGGGAAAGGGGTAATCAAAAAAAAAGAACAATAGGGGTCCCACCGTGATCGCCAATTTGTAGATCCTGATAAATCCACTTAAGGAAAAATTAAGAATATGAATAAATAAGCATGAAATAACACGAGGTGCAAAGAGGAGTTTGTGATCGCCAGAGACGCGAACGCCTCAAAAGGTATAAATAATAATAATCAAGGAGGGATCGCGAAGAATACCTTTAAAAGCGCGGGGATGTGAGTGCTCCTTTCTCTTCTAATCGGTCGGCCGATGAAGAGAGTTCTTCAATTAATTACCCTTGCAAACAAAAACAAACACCAACAAAGATATGGATTAGAAAGATGGTGAGTGTAGCATCAACTCCATATATATAGATGAGCATGAAAACATGTGCAAGAACACACCTTAAGGGTGGTTGCCCTTAAACCCCTATGCAAAGAGGGTAGAAAAATATGAATGTATGAAGATGCAAATATATGAATAAGGGAAAGAGTGCAAAAGTTGCACTAAAAGAGTTTCTCAACGTGGTTGAGTAGGGGAGTTAATAGGAGATAAAACATGCATACATGAGCAAACCGATGATGATAAAAAAAAACAAAAGGAAGAATAGATAAAAGGAAGAAGGGCATGTTGCTTATTCTTTTGGCTTTGATTAACGTTTGGGAGGAGGCTTTGATGGAGGAAGAGGTGGGACGTAGGAGCCTTCTCCTTCAGCCACAGCAACACCACCCTGCGTGAAGAGGAAAAGAAAAAGAAAAACTAACAGAAAAACAAACAGAAGAAGAACAACGTCGGAAGGGAGAAGAAGAAAAAGAAGAATCCAACCGATTAACAGAGCTCAGAAGCTCTATTAATAAGATAGAAAAAGAGATAAGAAGGAAAGAGTCCAAAGGAGGAAGAGATAAGAACGGGCAAGAGCCCAAATAGGGGAGGATTAAGCTGGGCAAGAGCCCAAACGAAGCAGGAGTCTCTCTGGGAAAGGCTGCGTTCGTTCGGAGCACAAAAGTGAAACACGACCTGGTTCAGAGCGTCAATTTTAGAATTGACGACCTGCCCAGAGGGCGTTTCTTAAAAACACGCCCTGCACAAGGGCGTTTCTAAAAAACTAATTTTTAGAAATAAAAACTCAATAGTAAAACACGCCTCAACCAAAGCCACGTTTAAAAAAACACGCCCCTGGGAAGGGCGTTAATTTCAAGTTTTAAAGTGAGGGAAGTCGGTCAAACATGAAGAATTGACGCCCTCAGGCATGGGCGTCCTTTCTCCAAGAAACGCCCTAGATCAGGTCGTGTTTTAAAAACACGCCCTTACCCAGGTCGTGAATTTCAAAATATTCAGATAAATACCCAGAAAATCCAGAAAAATAGGAAAAAGGAGGAAATGAGGGAAAAATAGGAGAAATTCAAGAAAAGTGGGAAAAACCACTCAAACAAGCTAATTTGAGGGTCAAATGGGGCATTGCACGGTAATATGAAATATACTCAAAATAATGTCAATTTTAGCGTGTCTAGAGGAGGAGCACCCGAAGGTACTTGTGTCCATGGGAGTTTATTGACCACGGTGTTTGGCATTACACCTGAGTACTTGCTTGCTAGGCTTTAGATATTCCACTCATTCTCGTGATATTACTCGATTGATTTGACTTGAGACCCGCAGAATGGTAAAGTTTTTGCTTGAATGAAATTGATAAATAGTCAATTCCAGGTTTTCATGCTTGAATTTATATTACTTTCTATTACTTGCTTGACATGAGTTCTTACTCTCTTGGAAAGATTTTGTTAATTCCAGGTATTACTTGCTTGAATCTCTTGCTATTGCTGCATTGAAGTTGGAATCCTTATACTCTCACTTGTTATTCCTTCACTGCTCTTGTCGATTTTTACAATCCTTGATATCTACGCATCTACATGCATAGCTTTACTGACATTAATTGAACTTGTAAACCACTTAAAGCATGTTAAATCTTGAGATGTAATTCCTACTGAGCGATTCGCTCATCTAGTTGTTTTCTAATATTTTCAGGTAATTTAGATGTCAACCAACACTCGGAAGGGAATGAGACTGAGTGATGAGTGTTAGAGTGAAGTTATCAAAATGTCATGTCATTTGTGTTATTGTATTAGTTCACTTATGTCAGTTGTATCAATTCATCTATGTCATTTGTATTAGTCAACTTGATTAGAACTGCTTAAGATTTGAAGCCTAGTCGTTGGACTCTGGGAACATATGTATTTGTCCTTTGATTAGTTGTGACAATTGTCAGCTCGTACTATTTGTATTAATTTCGAGTTAAATCTTAGTTATTTATGCACTCTGATATTTACATGATTGACACGATCTATATAGACGTGTCACGCCTCCGGGTAATCTTCTGCGCTCGGGACGTGACAGTTCACCCGCTACGGGGTTCCGTAGCTTTTCCCGAAACACACACTCGGAAATTGGAAAACCCGCGAAAAAAGCCGCGGAACGCACTCCGGGCCTCCAAAACAGCTCCGAATCGCACCGATCCAAACATAAAAGATGTCTGAAACATAATTTTAGACACAACGGAGTTGGACTCTTCGAGAAAGCAGTTGATGCGGGACGGACCACAGACTTGACTCGAATTAGGAATGCGATCCTCGGACTCTAGACGAGCTCACGATTGTCCCCTAGCGAGGGAAGCGTCGGACGTGCACGGTTGAGAAACCGGCAAGAGCTAGGGTGGTCAACTCTCAACTTCGTGCCCGGATCGGGTCACGGGACGGTTTCGCTCTCTCTCGCAGTAGCGGTGAGTAATAATATAACGAGCTAACGGCCCTAACACATGCTCTCTAGCAGCGGCATATAAAGCATATACGAATAGAGCAAATGCCGAGTAAGGGAGCGAATACGATACCTCCACGCTCTCGGCGTGGGGAAGACGGTCCCGGCCGAATTCGGTAACTCCCGGTAACAGTAATGAATTAAATTACAGCAAGGAAATATCACCCACTCCACGCAGGGAGGTAAAGGGCTACACAAGTGGGCCCGGGAGGACCGATCTTGGATTGACGGGCTGCATCTTGATCACCCCGTCGGCACGGTTCGGACGGCGTGTGCTGTTGGTTGTGGGGCCCACGTGCTGGTCGGTGGGGCCGTGTGGGACCGAGGTGGCACCACTGGGGTGGAGACGCCTGGAGGGGCGCTTCCTGGGTTGGCGGCTCGCTGGTTCGCCGGCCGGAGGCCGGGCGGCTCCGATCGGCACCGATCAGAAAGAGTGCCCACGGATCTGCTGCTTTTATTTTCAGGCGCGCGATCTGGCGAGATCGGCTGCTGCGATCAATCCTGATGTCGGATCGAAGCACATAAGGTATCGTTGGAAAGCGCTTTCGAAGTACTTCGATCTAGGGCCATAGAAACAAACTGGATCTGCACGGATATATCCTTAGTCTATTTTTGAAGTTGCTATTGGACAGTGCCCGAAATCTTAGGGCAGCAGAGAAGTTTCCTGAGAACTACCTTTGACCGTGGAGTAGACCTCATATTCAGACATCGATATCTTCATAAACGTTGTGGAGGGGAAAGAGAGGAAAACGGAAATAATTTTTGTGAAAGGTTTTGTTGAGATTTAGGTGGGGAAATGTATTTTAGACTGGTGGGTGGTCGGATCTGGACAGAAGCAGATAGAACTAAAGGGGATCTGAAAATGAATTTTAGAAAATATGTAAAGACATGTGGAAATTCCACAAAAATTCTTGGGTCGAGAGGATGGTGGGTAGAACCTCCAGTAATTTTGGGGATTCCAGAAAAATTGAAAAGATGGTCCGGAAATGGGAAACTCAGGGTTGCTATTAAGCAAGACAGAACAGAGACAGAACTGGTGGGTGGGAAAACACAAAAATGGGAAAATAGAAAACGGGGTGAGAACTTTTTTTCAATTTTGCTGGAGAGTGGGGTTGAACCCTAAAACATATCCTGAAAATCCCAGCTCCAGATGATATGGGAGCTAGGATATAAAATTCATGGAGTGGACCTTTGTTCTGAAAAATAGAACGTTGACAGCACTTCGGTAGATCGCTCGCGGTGGCTCGATGGCGGCACGAACGGCGGCGGCACAGAATGAAATTAGATGTGGAGGGGCTAAGATAGAAGGGTCACAACTATGAAATACAGAGGAGGGAGATGGAATTCTAGAGGGGAGAGAGAGAGGGGCGCACCAGCTCCAAGAGCTCCAAGAAAATTCAACAATTACTTCTCATTAATTCTAACAAAATGTGAAAATACAAGGATTTATACAAAATGTAAAAAGACTCAAAATGACCTCAGATCTAGATCTGAAAGGGGTATTAAGGGGATGGAAGAAATTATTTCTCCCATGTGGTCAAAACACATTAAATATATTCCATTCCACCTTAGACCATTTCCATTCAAACCACACCTAATTCACCTACTTAGCCTAATAAGGCCAAATAAGGGGGCGCCCCCCTTCATGGGCTTCTTGGGCCAAGGCTAGTCCAAGACCAGCCAACTCAAGTCCATTAACCCATGTCTAGCTTGGGCCTTCCAAACCTTGGTGGTCCATGAGAGGGAGAAAAGCCCACTTGGGCCTTTAAGTGAGTTAAAGACCAATATGAACCCAATTTGAACTAACCCCTTAATGGACCCTTCTAAAAGCAACTCATTGATGTATTCTACATGGGATATGGCCCATTGGCTTGTTAAAAGCCTCACAATGGAGCCCAAATGAAAGAAATCAAATAAATACACAATTACAAACTCATACAACCCATAAGACACACCTATACAAGCCAAATACACACTAATACATCCCATAAGCCATTGATATTCCCATCAGCAGTCCTGGGACCCAAAAAGAGGGATCCGAAAACTCGGGACATCACAAAAACCGTCACATTCATGGCAAACTTTGTGGTGATTAAGGGATGTCGGCCTATAATGCCATCTTCGGCCGAGGTATTATCGGCCGGATAAAGGCAGTGCCCTCCACCTATCACTAGAAAATGAAGTTTCCCACCAAATACGGTACTGTGGAAGTCTAAGGTAACCAAGCAACAGCTAGATGGTGTTATGTGATCTCGGTCGAAGCCGTGGGGCCTGAAGAAAAAAATAAAGAGTTCAGGGTAATCGAGGACAAAGCTACGGTAGGCAAACCCGGTGGGGAGCTGCTGTCAATCTTCCTCGAAGATGACCCAACTCTCGAGGTGAAAATTGGGGCAGATCTATCGCTCGATGTACAATAGCAATATAACGACTTCCTTT
Organism: Amorphophallus konjac; assembly: GCA_022559845.1. Taxonomy (NCBI): domain Eukaryota; kingdom Viridiplantae; phylum Streptophyta; class Magnoliopsida; order Alismatales; family Araceae; genus Amorphophallus; species Amorphophallus konjac. Next base: position 35,070,524 of record CM040129.1, read on the forward strand.
CCGAGTATATTGAAGTCTTCGCATGGTTTGATGATGATCTTCCCGGAATTCCTGGGGAGATAGTGGTACACGAGCTTAACCTAACCCGTCGGTGAAACCAGTCCAACACCGAAGAAGGAAGCATGCCCCAGAAAAATAGGTGGTCATTAAAGAGCATATTAATAAGGGGAAGAAAAGCGGGCTGTTTCACCCGATCCTTTACCCGACGTGGCTCGCCAATGTCGTCCTAGTACCAAAAGTTTCGGGCAAATGGCGGATGTGCGTGGACTTCACCGACCTTAATAAAGCTACTCCGAAGGACTGCTATCCATTACCGAACATCGACCAACTAGTCGATTCAACCTTGGGTAATGAACTCCTCAATTTTCTGGACGCTTACTCCGGGTACCATCAGATCCGGATGAACCCCGATGATACCGAGAAGACTGCCTTCGTCACCGACTTCGACGTATACTGCTAGACCCGAATGCCCTTCGGGCTAAAGAATGCCGGCGCCACTTATCGGAGGTTGGTCAACCAGATCTTCGAAGACCAGATCGGGCGGAACATCGAGGCCTATGTTGACGACATGCTTGTCAAGACACCCAAGGCCGAGGACCATTTCGCCGATTTGGCCGAGACCTTCAACACCCTCCAGAGGTACAAGATGAAGCTTAATCCAGCCAAGTGCGCCTTCAGAGTTAGATCTGGAAAGTTGCTGGGGTTCCTGGTGACCCAACGAGGGATCGAGGTCAACCCCGACAAGATCCAGGCCATCCTGGACATGCGGCCGCCCACCTGTGTCAAGGATGTTCAACGTCTGACGGGAAGAATTGCTGCACTCAACTGTTTCCTGTCCCGTGCGGCAGAACGATGCATGCCCTTCTTCAAATTGTTAAAAGGGCCCAAGTTGGCATCATCTACCTTCGCCTAAGACGGTGAGTGCCAGAAGGCATTTTCTGAGCTAAAAGAGTTTATGGCCTCGCCGCCAGTATTATCGAAGCCTATGGCCGAAGAGACATTATACCTTTATCTCTTGGCAACTTCGTCTACAGTAAGCTCGATCTTAGTTTGAGACGACCAAGGAGTGCAGAAGCCCATGTATTATGTCAGCAAGGTGCTCCTCGAGGCCGAAAGAAGGTATCCCTCAGGACATGTGACCTCGGCTAAGCGTCTCCGGCCCTATTTCCAAGGGCACACCATCGTGGTGTTGACCGGTGAGCCCCTAAAGAAGAGTTTGACTCATCCCAAAGCTTCTGGTCGTCTCGTCAGATGGGCAATACTGCTTGGGGCCTATGACATCTCTTACCGACCCCGCACGGCCATTAAGGGGCAAGCTCTAGCGAATTTTATCGCGGAGAGTGTTGTCCCGCCCGAGGAAACATCCCAGCCAACATTCGGCCCCGCCTGGGACCTGTTCGTGGATGGATCCTCAAATTCGACCAGATGCGGCGCCTGTATTCTCCTCAGGTCCCCAGAAGGAGCGGAACTACAATATGCTGTAAAATTCAGCTTCCCGGCATCCAACAACCTCTATGAGTACGAGGCCCTAATCTCTGGGGCCAGGATGGCACGGCGCCTGGGAGTCGAGCGAGTCAGAATACACATTGATTCTCAACTAGTCGCCAGTTATATGCAGGCTACGAGGCTCGGGAGCCGCAGATGATCAAGTACCTTTAGCTGGTAAAGGAGATTGCCCGACTGTTCGAGAGTTTTCAGGTGATCCGAATAGCTCAGGAAGAAAATTCCCGAGCGGACGTCCTCTCTCGCTTGGCCTCCTCTATCAACCCAAAAGGGACCCGGTCGATCCACCTTGAGGAATTATAACGACCGAGCGTAGAAACCGAGCCCATGGCCGTTATGCAAATTTCGTCCGAAGACTGGAGGGCTCCATATGTGTCATGGCTACGTGACTCCCAAGAGCCCACCGACCCACGGGAAGCCAGAAGACTAAAGTAACAAGCTCGACGTTTCTTCCTCCTAGATGAAACCCTTTATAAAAGATCCTTTGCTGGCCCCCTCCTCAAGTGTCTCGATGCTCCCGAGGCTCACCGGGCAATTGGAGAAGTGCATGAAAGCATCTGCGGCGCGCACCAAGGGGGGTGGTCGATTGCAAGGATCCTGTTACGAAGAGGTTACTGGTGGCCCACACTCCAGCGCGACTGCTCGACATACGTTCGAGAATGTGATCGGTGTCAACAGTTCGACCATCTAGTCCACCAGCCAGCCTCGAAGCTCGTAACCCTGATCGAGCCTTATCCCTTCGGTCGGTGGGGAATCGACATCCTTGGCCCGTTCCTGGTGGCCCAGGCTCAGAAGAAGTTTATCATCGTCGCTATCAACTATTTCTCCAAGTGGATCGAAGCTGAAGCCACTGCCAAGATAACCGAGACGGTAATCTGGAGTTTCGTTTGGAGGTCGAGCGTTTGTCGCTTTGGCATCCCCCGAGTAATTGTGAGCGATAACAGTCGGCAATTTAACTGTGCTTATTTTAAGAATAAGTGCGCCGACCTACACATTCGTAATCACTTTACTTCGGTAGCCCACCCTCAAGCTAACGGACTGGTTGAGAATGCCAACAAAACTATCCTCAAAGGCATCAAAACCAGGCTCGAAAAAGCTAAGGGTAACTGGCTCGAGGAATTGCCTAGCATACTATGGTCGTACCGAACCACTCCCAGAACTGCCACTAGCGAAACTCCGTTCCAGTTAGTATATGGTACCGAGGCTGTGATTCCACTGGTGATTGGCAGCCCGTCCCTACGAGTTATTAACTTCTCGCCTGAGCCGAACGAGCAGAAGTTACTCAAAAATTTAGACCTGGCGGACGAGCTACGTGAGACTGCCCGGATCCGAGCAACGGAGTACCAGCGTCGCATGGTTCGCTACTACAACGCTCGAGTCCAAGACAGACAGTTCCAACAGGGAGATTTTGTTCTGAGAAAAGCCGAAGCCGCTCGACCACTGGAGGCGGTGGGGAAGCTGGCCCCTAACTGGGAGGACCCCTACCGAGTGATCAAGACGCTCAGAAAAGGAGCATACCGATTGTCTACTATGGAAGGAACTGGTGCGGACACCGGAGCAGTTGAGCGGCGCGACACGCCGAGCCACCGGTACCGCACACGGAGCACGACTCGAGCCACCTCAGCGTCCATCTGGCTCGGAGACAGCCTGGAGACTCCGCCTTGAGCCTCCCCATTTTTCATATTTAATTAGACTTTATTTGTGTGTAAGGTGTGTTTATTTCATTTTATACGGTTTGCAATTATGAGTGTACGATGGGCTTATTTGTAAAATGGGACCCCTGGGCCCCATGGGACCCCCAGGCCCCCTCCTATTGGTCCATATCAGCCTTGTGGGGTTGGTCAACATCCAAGGTGGACATCTAGAAGCCTTGACTAGTCAATTGTCTACATGGGGGACAATTAGACTAATTTGTCAAGGTTGGCCACCAACCTTACACCTACCCCCACCCCTAGTCAAGGGGGCGCCCCCCTCTCACCATCAAGGTTTTAATTTTTGAAAAATGTGAGTAGAACTAATTAGTTCTACTCCATTTTTATATTCCCACAAATCCTAGGTCCAAGGGTAGTTTATGTCTTTTGCCAATTCATACATATACCTTGTATTTTCATTTGATGAGAATTAATGCCATTTTGAATCAAAGTATTTCCAAGAGCAAGGGCTGGTGCGCCCCCCTCCTCTCTCCTCCCTCTCCCCCTTGAAGCTGTGAAGGCTTCCATTCTGAGGTGTGACGCCTCGTGTATCGGTTCCGACGATCGCCGCCGCCGCCACGAGCCGCCACCGCACCGCCTTCGCCATCAACGGAGTTCTGCCCGCGCAGTATCACAGAAGCTTCCACGAATTTCTTGTCTCAGCCCCGAGCTCAGATAGATTTGGGGATTTTAGTGGATGTTCCAGAGGTGTCAAGGACACCCCACAAATTTTGGTTTGCCATTCAGATCTCGTTTCATAATTTTTGATTTTCGTCACTCTTCCATTTTGGTTCTGCCAGAGTTCTATCCAGATTCATCCCCACCCTGAGTTTCATGTCTTAGGTCCACTTTTTGATTTATTTTGGTTCTCCCAATTTTACTGGAGGTGCCACCCATCCACCCCTTCATCCAAAATTTTTCTCAATTTTTGGTTCCTCCATCTCATATTTTCTAAAAATCGTTCTCAGTCCCCGCTACAGTTCTGTCCCCCAGTTCCCAGATCCGACCACCAGTCACCCAAAAAATCATAGTAAATCACCACCACCTCCAAATCAAATTCCAAAAATAGTCCCAGTTCCGTGGTTTGATACCCTACAACTTTGAAGAAGAGATCAAGAGCTGAAGCGGAGTTTTACTAGGCGGTCAATGGTGGTTCTCAGACAAGTACCCTGTAGATCTGAGATTTCGGTTACTGTACAACAGGGACTTGTAAATTCAATAAAGTTCTGATCCGACTAGATCCAGTAGATCTCACTGTGTCTAGATCGAAGCATTTGGAGAGAGCTTTCTAACGATAGCTCATGCGTCCCGATCCGACGTCGGGATTGCTCGCAGCGGTCAATTTCGTCGGAGCGCGCGCCTGAAAACAGCAACTAAAAATCCGTGGGCAGCAACTTCAAAGCTTAGGAATCGGGACCGATCGACCCTCGATCGGTGTTCCCGGCCGACCGCCGTCCGTGGAGGCGCGCCACCAGGGGTCCCCATCATAGTGGGTCCCACCCCCGCAGATCCGGAGGACAGCGCCATCCGTGGGCCCCGCGGGCCCGCAGAACCCGCCGTTCGGAAAGCACGAAAACGCGGAGTTCGGCACCGCCGGGCGACATCAAGATGCTGCCCGTCAACCCGAGTTGCGTGATTCCCGGACCCCACATGTGACCTTTTACCTCTCTGCGTGGAGTGGGTCGACTTAGTGTATTGTTGTAATAACTGTTAACCGGGAGTCCGTAATTCGGCCGGGGTTGTCTTCGCCACGCCAGGTGCGTGGAGGTAATGGTCCGAACCTCTTGGCGTTCATTTACTTAGCTAGTATATGGTCTTTTGCCGCTGCCGAGAGCGTAGATACTAGCCCGTGTGTCCATGTCACCGCTGTGAGAGTGAGTGTGACTCGTCCCGTGACTCGATCCGAGTCCGGAAGTTGAGTCGGACTACCCTTGACCTCCGCCGGTTCCTTAACCGCGCACGGTCCGCGCTTTCCCTCGCTTGGGACGACAAGTGAGCTTCCACTTCTGTTAGCGACGTTTTGCCACTAGGAGCTCGTAGTGTCGGGCTTAGTGTCTCCCTGGTGTGTGCTGCTGGTCGCGTCTTCATCTAGAGTCCGAGGGTGGCACCTAATAGTGTCGTCTCCCGTGTCCGTCCCGCATCAGTTTGGTATCAGAGCAAGTCGAGTCTAGGGTAGTCGTTGCATAAGTCATGCATCATGGTCTAAGTCGAGTCTAGGATCATCCTTATTTTCAAAACAACAAAAAAAAAGGTTTTTTCAAATTGCATTTGCACCCTTTATTCGGTATCTTAAAAGGTGTTGTCCGAACGTTAGGCTACGCCTATCGGGAGGTCGCACACTTGCGGGAGTGATCTTCGGATCGATTAACTCCGCCCCGTACCGGATATTGATTTAGGTCTAAGTGCATCATTTAGTGTGTGTTTGCATTAGTCGGTGTCTTCTAGGTCGTGTGTCTTTGCATGCCCACCCGTCGAGGCACCCAGTACTCGCCACCACCACCTATGGCGGAGTCCCGAGCCCGTAGTTCCGATGAGTCTTCCACGGCCGAGATGTTCCGGGCCATCATGGATCGTTTAGATACGCGTATGGATGGTCTTAGTACGCGTATGGATGGCATAAGAACGCGTCTAGAAGGGCGGATGAAAGCCCTCGAGGATCGGGCCGAGTCTTCGGATCAGTCCATCCAGGGCTTAGTTGGGAGGATTGCCATCCTCGAGAGGGGCCCAGTAGCGACGCAACCCGCGCCGACGAACGGCCAACAGAAGCCGGTTCAGCAGCCTGCTGTGCCAAGGGCTCAGGCAGATAATGTTGGGGTTCAACAGGTGCATGTGGTGGATGATTATGCATCTGATAATGATCATGGGGGTAACGGTCGTCGTCATCAATGACGGAATCGTGATGACGAGGATGACGACCGCATTCTTAGGGGTGTACGTGCGGACCCTCCCACTTTTAGCGGGTCCTTGGACCCTAGGGTGTATTTAGATTGGGAGGCCGGCATGGACCGGTACTTCGAGTGGTTTGAGATGACGGACCACCGAAGAGTCCGATACGCAAAGATGAAGTTGCAAGGGCAGGCCCAAACTTATTGGATCAATGTGGAGAGCCTGCTCAACCAGCGACGTCAACCCCAGATCGGTACTTGGGATGATATGAAAACCAAGTTGAGGGAGAAGTACCTTCCCGCCTCATATCGCCAACGTCTCATAGACAAGTGGCAAAGCATCTCCCAAGGGAACCGATCCGTGACCGAGTACACCGCCGAGTTCGATGAGTATTACTTGCGGTGCGGGGTCACGGAAGAGAGCACCATGACGATATCCCGCTTTCGGAGAGGTCTGCGGCCCAATTATCAATATGAACTCTTTCGCCGCAACGCGACCACTTTGGAGCAGGCGTATCAGATTGCTCTCGAATTGGAGCAGTTCGAGGCCGAGTTCGAGTCACCCCACTGGTTGGGCTCTTTTCCCCTTCGTAGTGTCGAGCCCCGTGGCTCTTCTGGCACGTATCCGAGGGCCCCCATGGCTCGACCTCAGGAGCCCGCTCGTCCCGAGCCGTTTGCTCCTAGGCCTCGTCCTCCACCCCCGAGGGACCTTCCTCGTCCCCAGCATCTTACAGCCCCACCCATAGCCCGTCCACCGGCACCCGCACCTCCTGCACGTCCTTTGTTGCCTACGCCTCCTATCCGTCGGGAGGATAAAGGTAAAGGACCTATGATTGGGGAGCCTAGTGGATCACGGCAGCAGTGTTATCGCTACAATGGGTTTGGCCATTTCGCCAACCAGTGTCCCACCCGCCCATCTCTTCACATTGGGGACACACAGGCCGAGGATACCACCCCTACGGGCCTCGAGTTAGTCAGCTATGAGGCAGATGAAGAGTTAGCTGACGAGTACTATGAGATGGGAGGTGAGGCCCAGGATGTCCAGCAGTCGGACAATACCCACGTGGGGGTCGTCAGATGTATCCTCACCCAGCCACAGGCCAGTGATGACTGGCGTCGGACCACTATCCTTCAGGTATTCTGTAGGCTGGGAAAGCAAATTTGCAAGGTGGTCATCGATAGCGGGAGTTGTATCAATGCAATCCTTACGAACGCTGTCGCTCGTCTTGGTCTCACACCCGTAGACCACCCTTGCCCCTATCAGGTATCATGGGTGGATACCACTTCCATTTCGGTCAGGCTGCGGTGCTTGGTCCCGCTGCAGCTCCACTCCTACCGTGACGAGATCTGGTGTGATGTTCTCCTCATGGAAGTGGGAAGTATCATTCTTGGTAGGCCGTGGTTATTCGACCGAGATGCCACACTCCATGGTCGGTCGAACACCTGTACCTTCGACCACGATGGCCAGCGGGTCACCCTCCACCCCATCGGCCCAGGAGCCCATCAGTCAGGGGTCCTACTGGCCCTAGTACTCCAAAGCCTTCCGTACCCGGGCCCAGTACCCCATCCCCAGCTCGGACTATGACCGTTACCTCTGGCCCAGGAGAGCCCTCGACGAGGAGATTGATGATGATTAGCTCCCGGGAAATGGAGCAGGAGCTTAGTCAGGGCTGTCCGGTGTTTGCCATTACGGTCCGAGAGGTGGAGCGGGACTCCGAGGGTGAGCTCCCACCCGAGGTTGTTCCCATTCTGCGGGAGTATGCTGATGTCTTTCCCGATGAGCTTCCCGAGGGACTCCCACCAATGCGGGATATTCAGCATGCCATCGACCTTGTTCCGGGCTCTTCTTTGCCCAACCTTCCTCATTATCGCATGAGTCCCACGGAGCATGTCGAGCTTAAACGGCAGGTCGATGAGTTAGTGCAGAGAGGGTCTGTTTGGGACAGCATGAGTCCATGTGCTGTGCCCGCATTACTCGCCCCGAAGAAGGATGGCACGTGGAGAATGTGCATTGATAGTCGTGCCATCAACAAAATCACCGTGAAGTACAGGTTCCCTATTCCCCGCCTTGATGACATGCTGGACATGATGGCAGGTGCCACTATCTTTTCGAAGATCGATCTTAAGAGTGGCTACCATCAGGTGAGGATTAGGCCAGGTGATGAGTGGAAGACCGCATTTAAGACCAAGGACGGTCTATATGAGTGGTTGGTCATGCCTTTTGGGTTGACCAATGCCCCTAGCACTTTCATGCGGCTCATGACTCAAGTCCTTCGACCTTTCATTGGAGTCTTTGTAGTGGTGTATTTTGATGATATCCTTATCTATAGCCGCACCACGGGGGACCACTTAGACCACCTTCGGCAGGTCTGTCTACTTCTTCGGCGAGAGCAGCTGTTTGCGAACCCACAGAAGTGTGCCTTCATGACACCTCAGCTTACCTTCTTGGGTTTCATTGTGTCTAGTACGGGGGTCTCCGCCGATCCGGAGAAGGTCCGGGCCATTGTTGAGTGGCCGGAACCCCGTACCGTTCATGATGTCCGCAGCTTTCATGGCCTTGCGACGTTCTACCGTCGCTTCATCCGCGGATTTAGCTCCGTCACCACCCCGATCACGGATTGCATCCGTAAGGGCACATTTGTATGGACGCTGCCGCCTTCAAGGACATCAAGGAGTGCATGACCCAGACACCTATCCTTCGACTGCCTGATTTCTCTAAGGTGTTTGAGGTCTCTTGTGATGCGTCGGGCGTGGGAATTGGAGGAGTTTTGAGTCAGGAGTCCCACCCGATCGCATATTTCAGTGAGAAGCTGAATGACGCGAAGCTACGATATTCCACATATGATAAAGAATTCTATGCAGTTGTTCAGGCTCTTAGGCATTGGAGGCACTATCTTTTACATCAGGAGTTTGTCCTATACTCCGACCACGAAGCATTGAGATACCTCCATTCCCAAAAGAAGCTTAACTCGCGTCACAGTCGTTGGGTCGAGTATCTCCAGCAGTTCACCTTTGTGCTTAAACATAAGGCTGGAGTGGGGAACAAGGTAGCTGATGCCTTGAGTCGGCGAGCATGTTTGCTTACCACCATGAGTGCCGAGGTCATGGGGTTAGAGAAGATGAAGGAGGCCTATGTTGATTGCCCTGACTTCGGTCAGATTTTTACCACTCTCCAGGCCGGACCCTCGAGAGACCTTGATGAGTACGTGCTTCAGGAGGGTTACCTCTTTCGAGGTAGCAGGCTATGTGTTCCCCGAACTTCGGTTCGAGATTTCTTAGTGTGGGAACTACATGCGGGAGGTCTAGCCGGCCACTTTGGTCGGAACAAGACTATTGAGGCAGTGGAGCATCGATTTTATTGGCCGAGCTTGAAGCGCGATGTCGCTAACATCGTGGCTCAGTGCCGTACATGTGCTACGGCCAAGATGAAGAAGCAAAGCTCGGGCCTTTATACGCCTCTACCCGTGCCTGATGTCCCGTGGCAGGATGTTAGTATGGACTTTGTTTTGGGATTGCCACGTACCTCCAGGAAGCATGATTCGGTCTATGTAGTGGTTGACCGTTTCTCGAAGATGGCCCTCTTTATCCCTTGCCCGAAGACTTCGGATGCTTCTAGGGTAGCCCGCCTATTCCTTACTCATGTGGTGTGCAAGTTTGGGTTGCCTCGCACTATAGTGTCTGACCATGATGTTAGATTCACTTCCTACTTTTGGAAGACACTATGGCATATGATGGGTACTCACCTCAAGTTTTCCACTGCATATCATCCCCAGACAGACGGTCAGACCGAGGTGGTCAATAGGAGTCTGGGAGATCTTTTGATGTGTCTAGTTAAGGACCGCATTGGGGATTGGGATCTCATTTTACCTATGGCTGAGTTTGCATACAATGATTCGGTGAATAGGTCTACCGGCATGAGTCCATTTGAGATTGTCACAGGTCGTAGGCCTAGGAAACCCGTTGACCTTGTCCCCATGCCTATCCATGCTAGAGTGTCGGAGTCGGCCGAGTCGTTTGCTAGGCACGTTAGGAGTTTGCATGACGACATCCGTCGTCACATTGAGGCCAGCAATGCACGGTACAAGGAGTTAGCCGATGCCCACCGACACCACCGAGAGTTCCACGAGGGCGAATACGTCATGATCAGGGTAAGACCTGAACGGTTTCCCTCTGGAACCGTTAAGAAGTTGCAAGCTCGCGGAGCCGGTCCATTCAGAGTGTTGAAACGCGTTGGATCCAATGCGTACGTTGTGGACTTGCCCGAGGAATATGGTATAAGCTCTACCTTCAATGTATCAGATCTTGTTGCATATAGGGACCCAGCGGTGATCCCTAGTGAGCCTTTTGAGCCATCTCCTCCCCTTGAGAGTGATCCCACACCTGAGTGTCCACTTCCACCTCCAGCCCCTTTTTCACGGCAGCGTAAGCATATAGATCGTATACTGGACGAGCAAGTGACAGTTACCAGGAGTGGATCTTACCCGCGCTACCTAGTGCGATGGAGAGGACGGTCCGCTACTGAGGACACATGGATCACACATGGCGAGTTGCAGCAGATCGATCCGGACCTTCTGGAGCGATACAGGAGCGATGCAGACCCTTACTCGACAGGGTCGAGTTTCTCCCACCCGGGGAGAATTTGTGCGGACACCCGAGCAGTAGAGCGGCGCGACACGCCGAGCCACCGGTACCGCACACGGAGCACGACTCGAGCCACCTCAGCGTCCATCTGGCTCGGAGACAGCCTGGAGACTCCGCCTTGAGCCTCCCCATTTTTCATATTTAATTAGACTTTATTTGTGTGTAAGGTGTGTTTATTTCATTTTATACGGTTTGCAATTATGAGTGTACGAGGGGCTTATTTGTAAAATGGGACCCCCAGGCCCCCTCCCATTGGTCCATATCAGCCTTGTGGGGTTGGTCAACATCCAAGGTGGACATCTAGAAGCCTTGACTAGTCAATTGTCCACATGGGGGACAATTAGACTAATTTGTCAAGGTTGGCCACCAACCTTCCACCTACCCCCACCCCTAGTCAAGGGGGCGCCCCCCCCCCTCACCATCAAGGTTTTAATTTTTGAAAAATATGAGTAGAACTAATTAGTTCTACTCCATTTTTATATTCCCACAAATCCTAGGTCCAAGGGTAGTTTATGTCTTTTGCCAATTCATACATATACCTTGTATTTTCATTTGATGAGAATTAATGCCATTTTGAATCAAAGTATTTCCAAGAGCAAGGGCTGGTGCGCCCCCCTCCTCTCTCCTCCCTCTCCCCCTTGAAGCTGTGAAGGCTTCCATTCTGAGGTGTGACGCCTCGTGTATCGGTTCCGACGATCGCCGCCGCCGCCACGAGCCGCCACCGCACCGCCTTCGCCATCAACGGAGTTCTGCCCGCGCAGTATCACAGAAGCTTCCACGAATTTCTTGTCTCAGCCCCGAGCTCAGATCTCGTTTCATAATTTTTGATTTTCGTCCACTCTTCCATTTTGGTTCTGCCAGAGTTCTGTCCAGATTCATCCCCGCCCTGAGTTTCATGTCTTAGGTCCATTTTTTGATTTATTTTAGTTCGCCCAATTTTACTGGAGGTTTCACCCATCCACCCCTTCATCCAAAATTTTTCTCAATTTTTGGTTCATCCATCTCATATTTTCTAAAAATCATTCTCAGTCCCAACTACAGTTCTGTCCCCCACTTCCCAGATCCGACCACCAGTCACCCCAAAAATCATCATAAATCACCACCACCTCCAAATCAAATTCCCAAAATAGTCCCAGTTCCGTGGTTTGATACCCTACAACTTTGAAGCAGAGCTCAAGAGCTGAAGCGGAGGTTTACTAGGCAGTCAACGGTGGTTCTCAGACAAGTACCCTGTAGATCTGAGATTTCGGTTACTGTACAATAGGGACTTGTGAATTCAATAAAATTCTGATCCGACCAGATCCAGCAGATCTCTCTGGGTCTAGATCGAAGAATTTGAAGAGAGATTTCCAACGATAGCTCATGCGTCCCGATCCGACGTCGGGATTGCTCGCAGCGGTCGTTTTTGCCGGAGCGCGCGCCTGAAAACAGCAACTAAAAATCCGTGGGCAGCAACTTCAAAGCTTAGGAATCGGGACCGATCGACCCCCGATCTGTGTTCCCGGCCGACCGCCGTCCGTGGAGGCGCGCCACCAGGGGTCCCCATCATAGTGGGTCTCACCCCCGCAGATCCGGAGGACAGCGCCATCCGTGGGCCCAGCGGGCCCGCAGAACCCACCGTTCGGAAAGCACGAAAATGCGGAGTTCGGCACCGCCGGGCGACATCAAGATGCTGCCCGTCAACCCGAGTTGCGTGATTCCCGGACCCCACATGTGACCTTTTACCTCCCTGCGTGGAGTGGGTTGACTTAGTGTATTGCTGTAATAACTGTTAACCGGGAGTCCATAATTCGGCCGGGGTTGTCTTCGCCACGCCAGGTGCGTGGAGGTAATGGTCCGAACCTCTTGGCGTTCATTTGCTTAGCTAGTATATGGTCTTTTGCCGCTGCCGAGAGCGTAGGTACTAGCCCGTGTGTCCATGTCACCACTGTGAGAGTGAGTGTGACCCGTCCCGTGACTCGATCCGAGTCCGGAAGTTGAGTCGGACTACCCTTGACCTCCGCCGGTTCCTTAACCGCGCACGGTCCGCGCTTTCCCTCGCTTGGGACGACGAGTGAGCTTCCACTTCTATAAGCGACGTTTTGCCACTAGGAGCTCGTAGTGTCGGGCTTAGTGTCTCCCTGGTGTGTGCTGCTGGTCGCGTCTTCATCTAGAGTCCGAGGGTGGCACCTAATAGTGTCGTCTCCCGTGTCCGTCCCGCATCAGGAACACTCATCCCTCGGACGTGGAATGCTACAGCATTGCAAAATTTCTATTTCTGATCCCCTTCCATACATGTAAGAAAGCAATTTAAATAGCAACTCTTATTCTTATTACATCAAAAGTTTGGTACATCAAATAGGCCGTAGCCAATACAGCGTGCATAAAAAAAACTGATACAACATAAGCTGATAGCTCGGTGCGGACAAAGTTAGCAGCTTCAAACCGAGCCACTGACTCACCCAGTGTGGAAACTGGCTCGGAGAGGTAGGCGGCTGACTTAATTTGCTCGGGTAGTTTGGAAGAGATGGTATCAGTAAACAAAAATAAGAGTGTATGCCCTGCCACCAACTTGGTAGAAAACAATAAAAGGCTCCATCAAGAATTGATGGGGGCAGCAAGCAAGAAAAGAGGGGCAAACAAGAGAAGGCCCCCTCAAGAGGAGGTGGGGTCGACTAGAAAGGATGGGCAGGCGAGAACAGAAGAGAGAGAAAGATTTGAATACTCCCTTGGATAGGGAGTGAGGGGGGAGGAGAGGAAAGTCACGGGGCAAGAGAGGCGAGGCCATGGTGTTGAATGCCTTCTTCTCTCTACTCCTCCCCCGAGCTCTTTCCCCTCGGGTGGGGTGAAGGTCCAGAAGTAACGAAATAGCGCCTCGTTATGCGCCGACCATTCTTCTACGCCAACGTAGCCCGGACGCCCCAACGACCACTACAGTCTTCGTTTTCATCGTCGGCCTCCATGCTTCACCAGGCGGACGGCAACAGAGAAGAAGATGATACAAGAAATATGAAGTGATCTAGAAGGGGAGGGGATGAATAGATCACTGTTTTCAACCGATTAAAAATTACTGAAGAAAGATTCACTTAAAACAAGCAATCTCGGAGTTGAACCCACAAAAATGCAGTGCGGACAATAGCTCGAGTGGATAGAGGGCACACCACAAAAACACCACAGACAATCACACTAGTACCCAGAGGTTTTTAAGGTGGTCCGGTCAGACCTCCAGTCTGCCTACGTCCACCCCTCACTTCAAATCGAAGTGAGGCTTCCACTAGCACTTGCTAGCAAAGCAGACTCAGTCTGCGACAACGGCTGATTCACAGCTTCACCAGGGGAACACCCTCCCCTCTTCCTCCACACTCGGAGGGAACCCTAAGGACACCAAGTCCCTAGAAACCAGGAAACAATTTCCTCTTCCTCCAACCGGAGGGAACACTAGTGATCTGCAGTCACTAGAACCAGAGACCAAGGTCTCTCTTCCTCTGAAGCCCAGAGGGAACACCTCTTCTACGAGAGGGAACAATACTGCAACCTCTGTTGCAAGTAAACCAGAGAGAACACGTCTCTCTCTTCCCCTGAACACCAGGAGGTAACACAGAGAACTTTCAATCAAGAACGAAAAACATATGAAAACGAAAACAAGAAAGAAGGAATCCAAATTTTAGAAACTGGAAACAATGTAGCTCAAACTGAGCAGCAGACTTCGGATTTGATCCGTAAGTCAATACCCATCTTCTGATCACTCTTCTGCTCTTTCTTCTCTCTCAACTGGAACACTCTAGTTTCTCAGGGAGGCTCTTTCTCTTCTGTTCTCACTCAAATTTCTTTTCTGTAACCTCGGAGCTCCTCCCTTCGTAGATGGTGAGGCAGTGCTTTTATAAGCGATCAGGAGGGTTCATGCAAGGCGTGTGCTTCCCGCGCTCGATCCAGAACCTTCTTGCCACGTGCCCTTATAGCATTGGTTCCTTTATTATTGGATCACGTGCAGCCCAGTCACTGGGAATATTCTTCCTCGGACCACCTTCTTCTTTTTGTTCTTCTTCTTCTCCTGCAAAGAGATTAAAACCATTAAAAACTCAGGGCCACAAAAACTGAAACTGCATGAGGTATGTGATAGCAATACGAGATGCACTATACTGAGAACGACACGAGATACACAAGATGCTACAGCACGAAATAAAGAGAGAATGACATGAGGTCAGATGAGAACATCAAAGGAAATAACAAGGAGTGAAACGATAGAAACACACGATCAGAGGAACCTTGGACGAAGATAGAAAGAAGCAACACGAAGTCATAAAAACAACACGAAGACACATACACAGAAATAACATGAAGACTCAAACACAAAAATAACACGAAGACACAGGAAGACGACTCGAAAACGAGGACGACACGGGTTGAAAACAACTCGAAGACGAAAACAGATACCGACACGAAGTGTGGTCACAAAGCAAGAAAGACACGGGGTCTAGGAAAAATAACACGAAGACAGCAAACAGGAACAGCTACAACGACACGTGATAAAACAGTGAAAGCAGGAAAATGACTCGAGTAACTACAGTAAATGACACGAAAACACAAGAGCGAAAATAAAAACGGATAACTCGAGATGAACAGCTAAATACTGAAGAAACGACACGAGGTTCACAGAGCAAATCGAGCTGCTTCAGTAAACAGCACGAAGACAATCAACAAACATAGTTGGAACAACACGACGTACAAAAGGACAACACGAAGTGTAGTAAACACAAACAACACGAAGTATGAAAGGAACAGTACGGACATGCAAGGTACTACCTCATAGCAGTTTTTCCTGTTAATCATGGAAATTTCAAATGCATAACATTACTCAAGATATTTGATTAAAATGACAATATTTAACATAGTGATGCTCATCATCAAAACGCTAGGGAAGTCACAAAAATCCAACAATCTCCCCCTTTTTGATGATGGCAACACTATATTAAATAACAGAGATGAAGTGCAATGAGATTATGTGAAGATAAGCAATGTAGACACACAACACACTCGCCTCCTCTGATGACTCCCAAGAGCTCCCCCTGAACACAACAACTGCTTTCCTCTGACTAGATAACTCAGGGCACTTATCTTTCGCTCCCCCTCAGCAAAGCACAAGCAAGACACGAAAGCAAAGCACAAGCAAGACACGAAAGCAAAGCACAAGCAAGACACTCTCCCCCTTTGACATCATCAAAACTAGGGGCAGGTCTGAAGATATCACGAAAAGAAAATTACTGACAGCGGAGAGAAAACAAGAGAGAGTATGGCTGATAAAGGAAAGTTATTGAGATGTTTAGGTAATTAAGAAAGCCATTAATTTTATGTGAGGATTTTGAGGATCAGTTAGTCAGACTGTGCAAAATGGTGAATGAAGATCCGCTCCATACACAGAACCAGATTCTAAGCAATTAAGGTACAAGATACTAGTATGGTCAGAGTAAGTCTTTACTCAGAGAGTATAAAGTAAGGAAGTCAGGAAAACAAAGGTCTGTGGTATTGAAAACAAACAAACCAAGACCTAAAAGCCAAGTGAATAGGATCTGGATACCAAGAGGGAGAAGATTTTTCAAAGATGGTCAAGATCAACGGTAATTCTGTCAAGTACACATTTGACATTAGGGAGACACCTTGTTTAGAGGCAGGAATCCCCAGTTACTTGGTGGCAAGACTACATTACCCCTTCTGACAAGAGGACAGAGATAGTATTCTAACTGGTGTTGACATTAAGGTGACACCTTTACCAGAGGCCAGACACCCCAGTTACTAACCAGATATGTACCATAGCTCTGTATGATCAAGACAGCTAATTAAGCCTGATTTATACTGCCATCTCATGACATGGGATTCTTTCACTTCATTGATGAAAGTCCCAGTTTCTCAATGAACAGTTAACAAGGTTGTTAAGACTTCTTTCATGAATTTTTTTTCATTAAACAGCACTTGAAACCTTGTAAATTAGTCTTGATTCAGTTTGAGAACAATACACCAGCTCCAAAGTTTTTCAGACAAAAACACTATATACCTCATTTCGGACTTAACTAGACTAAGTAGGTATGCTGTACTGGCTAGATCAGAAGTCAGTTACAGTGTAGGAAGATAGTCTTGAATTCAGATTTTGATCTCAGTGGGACTAACAGCTGAAATTCCAACAAGAAATTAGATGAACAGTCTTAACGGATAAAGCATCCAAAAATTTCTTTTATACACCTACTCAAACTGATTCTCTTATAAGGTCAGCAACAGTCCGTTCAAAGTATGTTCAGATTTGGCCAAAAGAGCATGACTCCAATTATTAATATAGCTCCCTCTGAGACCTTGACTCCAACTCAGACTTAACCAAGACATACCTCAAAACACCTCAAAGAAAACAAGGTGATATCAATCAATACGAGTGAATCAGCAAACACTCATAATGAGGTTATTTTCAACAACAGACAATGAGCATAGATAAGCATAAGAGCACATGACAGATTATTCAGAGATCAATTATTCAATCATGAAATTCTGTAAATACCTAATTCTCTGCGCAATGTGCTAAATTTTTCAGTATCTAGTGGCTTAGTGAAAATATCTGTAATTTGTGAGTTAGTGCCAGCATGGATCAACTCAAAGGTCTTCCTAGCTACTTCATCTCGAATAAAATGATGCCTGATTTCGATGTGTTTAGTTCTAGAATGAAGTACATGATTCTTTGCAATGTTTATTGCACTAGTATTGTCACAAAAGATGGAGGTGCAACCTAGCTCAACTGAGTAATCCAGAAGCTGGTGTTTTATCCATATAACCTGTGTGCCACAGCTCCCTACTGCCACATACTCAGCTTCAGCGGTAGAAAGAGCCACAGAGTGTTGCTTTTTGGATCCCCAAGAGACTAGGCACCCTCCTAAAAATTCGCAGTGACCACTAGTACTTTTCCTGCCCAATTTACATCCTGCATAATCTGCATCTGTATATGCAATGAGATCTAAACTACATGATGCAGGATACCAAAGACCTAGATCATGGGTAGCAGATAAGTATCTAAAGATTCTTTTTACAGCTGCCAAGTGCAATTCAGTAGGCCTAGACTGGTATCTGGCACACATCCCTACACTAAATTGAATGTCAGGCCTGGATGCTGTTAAGTAGAGGAGTGAGCCGATCATACCTCTATATAATTTAGCATCCACCTCTTTACCTTTTTCGTCTGAATCCAGTGAGGAGTTGGTGCCCATGGGTGTTGAGATAGTCTTGAGGTTGGTCATTCCAAACCTTTTCAGCATCTCCAGAGTATACTTAGTTTGATTTATGAAACAACCATCCTCCATCTGTTTGACCTGCAGCCCAAGAAAATACTTTAGTTCGCCAACTAAACTCATTTCAAATTCATGAGACATAGATTCAGAAAATTCTTTACACAATTTTGAATTGTTAGATCCGAAGATGATATCATCAACATATACCTGGACCACTATTAAATCCTTTCCAAGATTTTTGGTGAAGAGGGTTTGGTCAACCTTACCTCGAGTGTAGCCCTTGCTCAAGAGGAATTCAGAAAGTCTCTCATACCAGGCTCGGGGAGCCTGCTTCAATCCATAGAGGGCTTTATTCAACCTAAAAACCATGTTAGGCTGAACAGAGAAATTAAAACCTAGAGGTTGTTCAACATATACCTCTTCCTTCAATACCCCATTTAAGAATGCGCTTTTGACATCCATGTGCTGCAGCCGAATGTTCCTAGAGCATGCAAATGCAAGCAGAATTCGTATAGCTTCCATCCTAGCCACTGGGGCATAGGATTCATCAAAATCCACACCAAATTCCTGACTGTAGCCTTGAGCTACAAGTCTTGCTTTGTTTCTAGAAATAGCTCCATTCTCATCAACTTTATTTTTGAAAACCCATTTAGTGCCGAGTGTTATCAGGTCTGGGAACTAGTTCCCATACAATATTTTTCTCAAATTGATTTAATTCCTCACACATGGCTGATACCCAAGAATCATGTTTTAATGCTTCTTCCACAGATTTGGGTTCCACCTGAGATACCAATGCAGCTAAGTCCTGTTCTTGGACAATTCTAAAATGAGACCTTGTCCTAGGAGGATCATGCAAATTGCCTATGACATTTTCACTAGGGTGGTCTTTGTGAAATATTATCTCACCTGAGGGTTCACCTACCTCAGCTGCTCCTTCTTGCTGTGAGTTTTCTGGTTGAGCAGCTGGCTGCATCTCTTCTTCTTCAATTCTCTCCAAGAAATCTCCCTCATTAGATGGCTCCCTGTCATCATTCATCACTTTGTTAGAGAAATCATTTTCATCAAACACTACATGCGGTGTTTCTTCAACAGTTTGATCATCTTTATTGAAAACTCTGTAGACCCTTGAGGTTTCTGAATATCCGAGAAAAATTCCAGGAGAGCTTCTAGCTTCAAATTTGTCCAAACCATTCTTACCATTATTGTGAATAAAACATTTGGAGCCAAAAACTTTAAAGTAAGAAATGTTTGGCTGCTTACCCTTGAGAAGTTCATAAGGAGTTTTCCTATGAGTAGGTCTTACCAAGGCTCGGTTTAGAATGTAGCATGCAGTATTCGCAGCTTCAGCCCAAAATCTCCTTGGAAGTTCACTCTCAATCAGCATAGTCCTGGCCATTTCAATGATTGACCTGTTTCTTCTCTCAACAATTCCGTTCTTCTCCGGTGTCCTGGGAGAAGAGAATTTGTGAGTCACTCTCTCTCTTGAGCAAAATTCAGAAAATGAAGAATTCTCAAACTCTCCTCCATGGTCAGACTGAATTGTAATGATATTATGTTCACCTTGCAGTTTGATTTTATTGAACAGTTCTTCAAAGTGAACAAAAGCATCATTTTTATTTGCTAAACAAAACAACCAAGAAAATCTAGTGAAGTCATCAACTATGACTAATCCATATCTCTTACCTGACAAACTTTGTATGCGAGTAGGACCAAAGAGATCCATGTGCAAGTGCTGTAGCGGTTTACATGAAAGACTCTCAGTTCTCAACTTAAAAACTACACGAGTCTGTTTACCTTGTGCACAAGCATCACATAGCTTGGACCCTAACTGAAATCTTATTTTGGGCAAACCTCTAACAAGGTTATGCTTAGACAGTTTATTCATTGTAGACAAACTAGCATGGCCTAGACGCCTATGCCAGTCAAAAGCAACCTGTTCAGAGTTAACAGACATACACAAGTTAGTTTCAGGATTATCATCCAGGTCTACGATGTATACGTTGTTTACTCTATGACCTTTGAACATGACGTTATCAGAATTCAGCTCAAAAACAGTGCAGGAATTGTGGTCAAAGAGTACCTTGTGTCCTTTGTCGCAGAGTTGACTTATACTTATCAAGTTGTGCTGAAGTCCTTCTACAAGATACACATCTTCAATGTAGTTAGTAGAGGACTTACCAACTGTACCAATTCCAATTATTCTTTCTCTGTTATTTCCACCGAATTTGACCAGGCCCCCAAACTTCATTTTCAGTTTACTAAATTTGGACCGGTCTCCTGTCATGTGCCTGCTACAGCCGCTGTCAAGATACCACTTGTTATGCTCAGCTGCCAGGCTAACCTGCGAGAGTTTAGACAGAGTAATGTGGAACCCAATTCAAATTGGGTCCAGAGACAGTTTTCAATTTATGCAAAAAGCACTTAGGAACCCACATTTGTTTTACTGTTCTTTTCAGTGGTTTCATGTGAATTGATTCTTCCTTCTTGGCATTTCTCAGTGGGCGTTGAATGAGCCCATTCCTATTAAAATTATGCTGTTTCCTAACAGAAAAATTATTGTTTGGCCTCTTAGAGGAAATTCGTGTGTGCTGAGCATAATTAATGTAACCATTTTTATTCAAATGAAAATTGTACTGAAGGTGGTGCATGTTTGCATGCTTTCCTTGATAACTAGCATGCTGAACTTTCTCAGCAAGGCTGTTCACCTTTCTAGTGACATCAATAGGAATGGTCCTGTGAAAACTTTTGTTCCACAACTGTTGCACAGGAACAGTTCTAGTCTCAGGATTTCCTGACTTAGCCTGCTGACCATTGGATTGAATAGATTTGCTGGTCGAAACCTTCAATGTAGAGACAGATTTGGAACTGGATGGGGTTTCCTATTTTTCTTTGCCCTTGGCGGGGCAGAACGTGACAGTTTTAAATTCAAAGGATTTTTTACTTGTGGGATTGTATCCTAATCCCTCCCTATTGAAATTTACCCTCGACCCCAGAAGGGCATCCAGATTGTTTCTCCCCTCTGTAAATTTTTCTAGCATTTTTCCTTTGTCCTCAATCTCCTTCTGAAGTTCATTACATTGGTCCTGGAGTTCCTGATTAACTTTTCTAACCGCCTCATACTTTTCTGCAATCAGTCTAAACTCTTTTTTACTCTCTTCAGTTTTACTCATCATCTCATTCATCCTAGCTAGATTTTCCTCTCTTTCCATTCTAAACTTCTCGTTCTCACTTCTATCCTGATCTAGCTCAATGGCCATCTCCTTGGTTTTCATGTTATCCGTAACAGCAATAGAGTGTTCCTCAGAAACAGAGTGAAACTTTCGTTTAAGCATTCTGTGCTCCTTGGTTAGAAAATTATATTTAGCTAACAGGTCGCCATAGGCGTCTTCCCAATCGTCCAAAGTAAAATTCTCAAATAAGTTCATTACCTCTTCCTCATGGTTGGCCATGAGGCACGTCTTCTCTTCACCTTGACTGGACGAGGTGGCTTCTGGATCCTCCTCCTCGTCGCTCCATGTACACATCATGGCTTTCTTCTTCTTGTGCACCATCTTCTTCTGGTATCCGGGAGCCTTAGCTTGCAGCTCTGGACATTCACTTTTCATGTGACCAGGTTTCTGACAATGGTAGCATGTAACTTTCTTAACAAACCGGTTCTTCTCAAGTTCTCGTTCAGGAGACTTCCTTGCAGCATTAAATCTCTTTCTCCTGTAGAATTTCCCTTTAGTCCTCAAGAACTTTCTGAATTGCCTGGTGAGCATGGCCTGCTCGCCCTTGTCCAGGTCTGAGAATCCGTCAGAGTCTTCGCTGCTACCACCACTGCTGCTGCTGCTGCTGCTCTTCTTAGTATGTCGTGAGACTTTCAGAGCAACATTCTTTCCCTTTCTGTCATGTCCATCATTTCCTTGTCTGAAGTTCATTTCGTGGGTCATGAGAGACCCAATCAGCTGGGTTACTGACATGGTGGATAAATCTCTAGATTCCTCTATGACGGTCACCTTAGTATCCCAGATGGGAGTTAGGGACCTAAGGATCTTCCTGACAATGTCTTCTTGCTGAATCTCCTTTCCAAATCCTCTCAGACTATTGATGATCACAGACAATCTAGCATACATTTCTGTGATCGACTCCTCTGGCTTCATCTTAAACAACTCATACTAAGTTGTAAGCATATTGATCTTGGTAGCTTTCACTTGAGATGTGCCCTCATAAATTAACTGCAATTCATCCCACATTTTCTTTGCAGTCTTGCACGCTGAAATCCTCAAGTACTCTTCCGGGTGGACGGCGCACTGTATGATGCTAAGAGCTGTCCAATTCAGTGCGGAAAGTTTAACCTGTTCCTCTGTCCATATGTCTTCGTTCGGTGGAAGTTGGTACGGACCATCTGTAATTACTCTCCAGAGCTTGTGGCTTTGGGCCCTGATGAAGACTTCCATCCTGTTCTTCCAAAAGAAATAGTTATTACCATCGAAGAAAGGGGGACGGGTGATTGACTGCCCTTCAGCAATGTAGCTGCGAGGACCAGCGGATCCGTTTCCCTGGCCGTTGGACCACATATTGGGAAATACCTGCTCTGATACCAATTGATACAAGAAATATGAAGTGATCTAGAAGGGGAGGGGATGAATAGATCACTGTTTTCAACCGATTAAAAATTACTGAAGAAAGATTCACTTAAAACAAGCAATCTCGGAGTTGAACCCACAAAAACGCAGTGCGGACAATAGCTCGAGTGGATAGAAGGCACACCACAAAAACACCACAGACAATCACACTAGTACCCAGAGGTTTTTAAGGTGGTTCGGTCAGACCTCCAGTCTGCCTACGTCCACCCCTCACTTCAAATCGAAGTGAGGCTTCCACTAGCACCTGCTAGCAAAGCAGACTCAGTCTGCGACAACGGCTGATTCACAGCTTCACCAGGGGAACACCCTCCCCTCTTCCTCCACACTCGGGAAACCAGGAAACAATTTCCTCTTCCTCCAACCGGAGGGAACACTAGTGATCTGCAGTCACTAGAACCAGAGACCAAGGTCTCTCTTCCTCTGAAGCCCAGAGGGAACACCTCTTCTACGAGAGGGAACAATACTGCAACCTCTGTTGCAAGTAAACCAGAGAGAACACGTCTCTCTCTTCCCCTGAACACCAGGAGGTAACACAGAGAACTTTCAATCAAGAACGAAAAACATATGAAAACGAAAACAAGAAAGAAGGAATCCAAATTTTAGAAATTGGAAACAATGTAGCTCAAACTGAGCAGCAGACTTCGGATTTGATCCGTAAGTCAATACCCATCTTCTGATCACTCTTCTGCTCTTTCTTCTCTCTCAACTGGAACACTCTAGTTTCTCAGGGAGGCTCTTTCTCTTCTGTTCTCACTCAAATTTCTTTTCTGTAACCTCGGAGCTCCTCCCTTCGTAGATGGTGAGGCCGTACTTTTATAAGCGATCAGGAGGGTTCATGCAAGGCGTGTGCTTCCCGCGCTCGATCCAGAACCTTCTTGCCACGTGCCCTTATAGCATTGGTTCCTTTAGTATTGGATCACGTGCAGCCCAGTCACTGGGGAATATTTTTCCTCGGACCACCTTCTTCTTTTTGTTCTTCTTCTTCTCCTGCAAAGAGATTAAAACCATTAAAAACTCAGGGCCACAAAAACTGAAACTGCATGAGGTATGTGATAGCAATACGAGATGCACTATACTGAGAACGACACGAGATACACAAGATGCTACAGCACGAAATAAAGAGAGAATGACACGAGGTCAGATGAGAACAGCAAAGGAAATAACAAGGAGTGAAACGATAGAAACACACGATCAGAGGAACCTTGGACGAAGATAGAAAGAAGCAACACGAAGTCATAAAAACAACACGAAGACACATACACAGAAATAACATGAAGACTCAAACACAAAAATAACACGAAGACACAGGAAGACGACTCGAAAACGAGGATGACACGGGCTGAAAATAACTCGAAGACGAAAACAGAAACCAACACGAAGTGTGGTCACAAAGCAAGAAAGACACGGGGTCTAGGAAAAACAACACGAAGACAGCAAACAGGAATAGCTACAACGACACGTGATAAAACAGTGAAAGTAGGAAAACGACTCGAGTAACTACAGTAAATGACACGAAAACACAAGAGCGAAAATAAAAACGGATGACTCGAGATGAACAACTAAATACTGAAGAAACGACAAGAGGTTCACAGAGCAAATCGAGCTGCTTCAGTAAATAGCACGAAGACAATCAACAAACATAGTTGGAACAACACGACGTACAAAAGGACAACACGAAGTGTAGTAAACACAAACAACACGAAGTATGAAAGGAACAGTACGGACATGCAAGGTACTACCTCATAGCAGTTTTTCCTGTTAATCATGGAAATTTCAAATGCATAACATTACTCAAGATATCTGATTAAAATGACAATATTTAACATAGTGATGCTCATCATCAAAACGCTAGGGAAGTCACAAAAATCCAACAGAAGACGGTCGCTTCACCAGAGAAGGCGGAAGAGATGGAGAATACAACGAGGGCCCCTACGTAGCATGAAGAGAAGGAGGCGCCCTTTGAGACCTTTTATAGGCCGAAGGGGGAGATTTCGCCTTAATTGATCCTCCCCTCGAAAAGATGTGAAGGGACTTTAATTAGAAAGCGGACACCCTCCTCGAGGTGCAACCACGTCTCTCCATCACTAATTTTCTTCTACGGGAAAATGCGAAAAGGCAATGCATTTAACGCTTGAGAAGATAGAAAGGCGCCAGATCAGCACTAACGATTTGATCGATCGACACGTGACCTGATCTTTCGGCTGAAAAATCGCACAAGATATCCAATACGCTGACGCCCACAGATACGATAGATCAGACTCAGTCAAACACGGTAAAGAGTATTCAAATGCTCTCTGAACACTATTGCCAATATATATATCTAAATAAAAAGAGAAAGTACACAAAAAGTTTCTAGACGGCCCCCCTCAAAAAACAAAAAAGGGAAAGGCCAGCAAAACAAGTACATGTTTAATCTATAGAGATCGGAGAAGGGTGGGGGGTCAGCGGCCCTCCTTGAAGCTCTGTGGTCGGGAGGCCTGTGTCGCTCGATTTCCTCCCTGCAGTCGAGGACGGCTCGCCCCCGGATCCCTCTGTGATGGCCGGCTCGGGTATTGACCCCACTTGTGTAGGAACTGCCTCGACCGTGTGCTCTCCCGAGACAGTCAGAGTTGGCGAACCTTCTTCCTCAAGAACAGAGGTATCTTCGTTGTCTTCCCCGACGCTCGACACTGAAGAATGAGGAGTCGAGCATTCTTTGCCTGAGTCGAAGCGTTGCCCAGGGATGAAGACGAGCTCATCAAGGGCCTGCTTATGGGCCTCAATAACTATCCGCCTGAAACCTTGAGCAAAGCCCTTCCGCAGCCCCCGCCGGTAGCCGGTAGCCTGGTTCGTAGCAAGCAAAGGCGGTCTTCTCCAAGGACTCGCGGTACTCCTACGAGCCTAGATATCGCTCGATCGCCTCTGCCCCGGATCTCGCTACCATCTCTTCGAGATCGGTTATCTTCGCTCTGGCCTCGGTTAGCTTTGCCTCGGCTTCGACTCGGACCATTTCGGCCTCCCTCTCAGCTCGCTCGGCCTCCCTCTCAGCTCGCTCGGCCTCCAGGGCACGACTCCCGAGCTCCTCTTGCTCGACTGTCCACCGTCCCAAACTCGCCGCATAGGCTTGACACTCCTTTTCTAGGAGCAGGAAATTCAAAGGGATAAGGAAGGCTAAGAGTCTTCAAGAGCCAGAAGAGCCCTCAGCAAGGACGTTACTCCCCCAAGTCCCTCGAGCTTCCTTGACTCCAGTACGGGACGAGTGACTATATAAATCCCAAGGAAACCCTCCAGGGGGGAAGCAAGTCTGAGTACTCTAAGCCACCCTTGTTGGTGGAGAGCAATCTCGTGCCCATCTTTCTCCTCCTCTCACGCTTCTCCCACTTACGCTCTATCAATTTGCTGACTTAGGCATCAAAGGATTTTCCCCAGAGTCACAACCCTGGGCTCCTCTGATCCGTTTCTTACTTTACAGAATCCTCGTTGGTGGCAGCGATCAAGGTTCGCCAAAGATTGTACGGCTCAGACTTACGCACGAGATCACACCTCTTCGATAACTTTTATGAAAAAGATATTTAGTGTTTCGCCTTGACATTGATTTTATCATTTTGTGTTGAGGCCGATGTTAAGGGGAATATATGAAGGCGAATGCTTCACCTTTTCGGAATTGCCTTTTAAATGAGTTAAGGTGAATACTTCGCCTTTCAGATCACTAAAGCAAATGTTCCGCCTTAAGACTCTTTTTGTCTTTTTTCTGTGACGGCAGCATTCAAGATTGTGTTTTGCCTGTGTATTGTCTTTATCGCATTTCTATTGAAGACTTTGTACTTGGACGATATTATTATTATCCAAGATATTAGAGGATATATGTATTTAGGTTAAATTTGTAATATCAATTATTAGGATAGTTATTTATTTATTTTATCATAATTTAAAATAATATTTTTATGAAAAAGATATTTTCCAATAGACCTCGATGGGATGATAGATTGATAGATCAAGGTCGGAAGGGAGCTCTCTAAATACCACTCCTCCGTGCTGATTCAGTTCCTTACATCTAATCAAGATGTTTTCGCCTGGGATGATTCTAAAATCCCATACATCGATCCCATCATCTGCACACATCAGCTCAAGGTAATTATCGCGCTCTCTTACCCCACCTGACCTATATGTCTATACAAGGTGCACCCTATCGGATGGGCAAAAAAATTTAACTTTATTTTTCTATTCTCGTTCTTTATTTTTTTAACTCTCTGATATGGGTTCACCTTGTCCGGACACGTGGAACAGATGAGTCCAGAGACCTAGGTAATTTTTAGGACCAAAAAATTTCACTAGAGTGCAATCACCCTGATTGTGCAGCAAAGTATAACTCATTATGAGTAATTTGAAAGTTTTGGACTATTTAACTGTGGTGCATCTTGCACACGTTCAGGTCGGATGAATTAAGGGCCAGTTTACTATTCGAGCCCGTCATGATGTGCGAAGGAGAGGTGGGACCCAATCATTCTATTTCTCTCGTATGTTTTTCCACCCTAACTCATTCTCAACTGGCCCCGACAGATTAAGATAAATTTAAAAATAAAAGAATAAAATAAGTTCACTGCACATGAGATATGTGCAATGACCCTGGATGTACAGCAATTATGACTCGATTAAGGTAGATTTGTGGGCCGTGCAAGCAGATGGGCTGCCGAAACGGTTCGCTCACGGGCGGAACTGGGCGGGCTTCCAGGTAGGAAATGGGGCCTTTATGAGGGGAGGCGGTTGGAGGCGCAGTTGCAGGTGAGCATAATTTCGTGCTCTTTCTGGAGGTCCGGACAGACACCTGCGTGCCCAGCGTCTCCCCTGGTCGCCGGGGATGACGACCGTCCGCAGATTCACCTGCAACGACCTCCTCCGCTTCGCCTCCGTCAACCTCGATCACCTCACCGAGACTGTGAGTAGAAACCGACTACTCCCTCCCTCCCTTCCCTTCTCTCTCTCTCTCTCTCTCTCTCTCTCTCTCTCTCTCTCTCTCTCTCTCGGCGCTAATATCGTTTCCTGGGGCTGGCAGTTCAACATGTCCTTCTACATGACTTACCTGGCGCGGTGGCCGGACTACTTCCACGTCGCCGAGGCGCCCGGCAACAAGATAATGGGTTACAGTAAGCAACCGTCATTCCCAAAGATCCCTTTTTTAATCCGGGAATCTGCCGGTGGTACTGTGTGGCATTATGTGCGAAGATTTTTATATATTGGTGATAATGGATTTATTAGATTGAGATCCTGTAAGAGCCACTTTTTTTCGATTTGTTCCTTCTTGGTGAAAACTGGATGTGCCGTGCGTCTGGAAAAAAAGGGTTTTTGGTCCTTCTTGAAGAAGGAACTTGTTAGGTTTTCTCCTGTTCTTGTTCCTTTTGTGTGAATTCCTGTGAGGGGGTTGAGGTGCCGTGTTATAAAATTTATGGGAGGTTGTGATATCGGGGTTAGATGAACCTAGGCTACATTGAGTGGTACAACAGTATGATGTTTGGCATGGGTTTTATTGTTCTGACCATCCATGCGCAAAAGGCCTTTACCCGTCCAAATCTTCTGTCTGATATAGTTTCCAGTAACCTTTCAGTTATTTCCTGGCAGCAGTGCTTGTCCGTTTCATTTGACATGTAACATTTTGCAGGAGTCATAATTCTCTGTGAATTGCTTTAAGGTGGTTAGTTAAGCTAAAACTTCAAATGCCAATGAATGTATTGATGCACTACATTTTTGCTTTACTTTTCTAGAGATCCTTTCTTTTTTCCTAAAAAGCTCAGATTAATTATTTATCTAGCGGGTCTCATGTGCTGTAAAGAAAGGGTAACAAAAGCTGCTCTTTTACTTTTAGATGATATGTAAGGGGGAGAGCAAGGAATTTATTTTCCCCCAAATAAGGTGCTGAATGTAAAAACAATTTATCTCAAAGTAATAGAGGAAGTACAGACAAAGGGTGAAGAGGAGAGGTTCCTCTAACACCACAGATCAAAGAACAGAAAACAGAGATCACAGGGAATTAAAAACTCCCTTCCAAGTACCTACAGTAACTTAGGTAGGCATCTACTCGAATGTACAATGAATCCACTGCATGTAGAGAGATATTCCCAATATAAATGATACTTCCCTACAAAAAGCAGCATTACATTCTTTCCAGGTACTCCAAGAAATTGCATGTGGAAGTATGGCTAAAATCTGTGCTTTACCTCCCTCTCCTGTGCTCATCCTCAATTTTTTGTAGGACCACAGTTCTTTGGTTGACTGAAAGATAAAAGTATAGCCTGTTGTCTGCCCAAAAAGTTTGCATACTTTGTGGTAATTGGGCATTTGAAGAATAGGTGATCAACATCTTCTGTTTCTGAACCAATACGGGTATTGTTGGAGGCCCGAACTCAACCCAAAACCTAGGCGTTGAGTTGAGGGAATTCCTTTACAGATATAGAGGTGAGGCTCTCATAGATATCTGATATGGGACTAGACCACAACAGCCCCCCTTGTGCCAAACCAACTGGTTTGGGGGGCATTTGGGGTAGGGCCAAGTGTTCACATATGGATCCAATGGGTAAACCCACTCTGATACCATGCTGAAGGCCTGAACTCAATGCAAAACCTAGGCATTGAGTTGAGGGAATCCTCTACATATATAGAGGTCAGACTCCCATGGATATCTAATGCACAACTAATCCACAACAGGTATAAACGAACATCGCAGTGAGCACATCATTTATGACATTTGAGCTTTGTGACAATTTGTCTTTGACAATTAGTCTTTGAGTCATCAGCCACATGGATGATCTGACTTTAAGTGGAGCCTTGACTCTTCAATTAACTAATGCAAATATTTCACATAGAAAAGACCACTGTTCAGGTTCCAAGAAATCTTATCCATCCTAGATGTGAAAATCTGTTTTCCTTCCAGGGGATGTAGAGAAGATACGTACTCTTCTATCTCCTCATCCTTTAAGGTTAACTGAATATTTCCAAACACCACCTGTAACCCCTGATCAAGGTACAGCCCATTTGCTGAAGGACAATACAAAAATTCTTAGAAGGTTATCCTTAAAAGCACTATCACCGGCCCATTTCTCCCACCAATAGAAAGTGTCTTCTCCACTACCAATTTGTATGCAGATTCCTTTCTCCACCCAAATAGTAGCTTTCATCATGTCTCTCCACATCAGTGACATCACTGTATTATTCTGGGCACCCAACCAAAATTTAGAAGTACCATTGAAATGCTTAGCCTTTATAAAAGTTTGCCATAATGCTTTATCATCTGAAATTAGCTCCCATAACCATTTACCTATCAAAGCCAGATTCATGTACTGTAGATTCTTAACACCCATACCTCCTTTCTGCTTTGCCCTACAAACTGCTTCCCATTTAATCAAAGAAATGCCTTCAGAGTTCTGATTGTTGCTTCTTGCAGGAACTTATTGTCTCAATCTATCAATCTTAACTTTACCAGTCATGACATAAGAAGCAAGGACATAAATTGTTGAAGCATACAGGATAAAAATGAGTTCAGCAAGGTGATTCTGCTCCCACAAATACAGAAGTCTAGCTTTCCTGTGGGCTGTTTCTTTCTGCAAACGAAGAAATAAACAATCCCCGTGAAACTTTTAAGCCTCTAAGATGAGAAGGTGGGCCCAAATACTGCATTGAGTTTACAGCCCAGAATATATGCTTCTCTCTGGATATCCTCTCCATCCATGTTCATTCCCACAATAGAGCTTTTATCAAAATTGATTTTGAGCCCAGAAAACCTCTCAAAACCTTCAATGGCAGATAATGGTCATTAGCAAGGATCTTCATATTGCCATTGTTCATTCTAAGACTGTTGTCACCCCTATAATTGTTGTCTCACGGTATGTACATATTAGTGCCTGATTTTATTATCCACTCTAATATGTGGCAGTGCAATAGTCAAACCTTTCGAGATAAAATAGAGAGCAATAGAAAGTGTCAAGTTTTATTGCTATATCAGGGGGAGGCCACCTTGTTGAAAGGACTTTCCAGACGGAGAGAACTGTTTTACGTGTCATTAAGATGAGATAATGAACTCATGAGAGAAACAGCTGTAGATGGATTTTTTTTGGTAATAATATGATAGGAATTGGAGAAGGCCAGTTAAAAAGCTTGATGGTTGTGGGAGGTTACAAGTCTTATTAAACAGCTTTCATAATGTATAAAATATTGTAGTAGGACATTCTTAATCTTGTGCTCCAGTTTTATGATGCATAATGCTTGAAGCACATAGTGTGCATGGCATCTTTCTTTAGAAGCCAAATGTTGGAAATTGGTTTTTGGCTTAGTTTTCTTGCTGGCTTCAAGAGTGACTTTGATTAAAGAATGGGAAGTGAGGCAAGATTGTGAGGAGAGAGGGGATAAACCTATCTGGAACTTTTAATGTGTGGAGATATGCATGGTTGTTGAACCCCATAATGTTCATTACACATATTTCTGATTAATTTCAGAACCAAGAAGAATTAGATAAATTAAATCTACATAACGGCTTGAGCAAGTCTAGACCATGGCCGTCACATGTGGAGTAAGTCTAAATACCCTCGGCGTTCTGTTGGGCAAAGCTTTACACAAGAATGGGGGTGTTGGTAACACACAGTCACTTCACCAAACATCTGAAATGAACTCTGCTAAATGATGGCGTGAAGCGATTTAAATCGCAGTCATTACACGAGGTTTAAATTCAAGTCCCCTTGGTATCCCATCGGGTGAAGTTTCATACAAGAATTAGTGTGGTTTAACACATGGGAATTTCATCGAACACATGACGTGCGGTGTTAAAATCACACACCTACGCAGCAAGAGATAAAACAAATGGCGGTCCCCGGCGTCTGGGAAGCGTTTCTAAGGTGCCACAAGACTATCTCTTTGTTCCAGTGACAAGGACAGCAGTACGGGGTCCGAGAAGTCAACAAAACCAAAAGGAAAAGACCGCCGGTGCCCTGTTCTACTGAGAGGAGCAGAAGGCTTCAAAAAATAGTGGAAAATGACAAGTCAAGGTGGCTTTTATAATTTTTTAATGGAGAGACTGGGGGGACCGCCCCCTCTCCTCTTTCTTTCTCACTTGGCCCGGCAAAACAACCCGGAGGGACTCCCTCCGGGTGTAGTACACCCGGAGGGCACCCGGAGGTAGCCCCTCCGGGTCTTGCAGACCGGAGGGCCCACCTCCGGGCCAAGCAGCACCCGGAGGTGGCACCTCCGGGCCCGCAGACCTGGCAGTCCATCGTCCGGGTTGCGTGTGGCCATGGGAGAGGGCCCACCGGCCTGTCCCTTCCCCTCTCTGTGCTGCGGTCTGACCCAAACAAGAAAAAAAGCAGCAGCAGCAGGAAGAGAAGAGGAAGACTCGGAGGAACCCGGGCCTGCAGACCCGAGGGGGGAGGCCCTCCTCCGCCCCCTTTTCTTCCTCTCACATATTCACAGCAAAAAAAGGGGGGGAGATGAAGGGGCAGAGATTACCTGGAGTTGCAGCCTCTGGGTTTGCTTCTGCCACTCCTATGATTAGGAGCCAAAGCCAAAGGAGAAAGGGACTTCTTCCGAAGAGAAAACTTGGAGCTTGAAGACTTGGAGCAAGGCGCAGCAGCAGCAGCAAGGAGCAGGTGGCTCCCCCTTCTCTTGGAGTTTTTATTGAGTTTAAACTCTATATTGTAAAAAAGACCCACTTAAAGGGTACTTTACCAAAATACTCTCATGTGAGCACCTTATGTGTATTGTGACTTTAAGCAGATCCAATCTACACAAGAGGATTATGTTGATCACACAAATGTCAAAGATGTGAAATTTTTGTTGTTCATGTTCAAGACCATGGGGGAAGCCCCCCACATGTGTAAAATTACGTTTTCACCCTCACACTTTGGGAAATTGCACAAATATCCTTAAGGAGCCACAAAAATTATGGAATGCAATTATCTCATGGAGATGGCATAAGTTCTTCCAAATATCGCTCAAGTTGGCAAGATGCCATGACTAAATCATCAAAAATCCAAGAGTTCGCAATTGTACCCTTAAAGTTCATGAAATGGCGTAAACGTCTGGAAAATTTTATGCAAAACTCCAAAATTTCAGAAAAGAGCTTGAGGGTGGAGAGGGGGAGATCCGCGGCCCAACATTTACACGGCCCAAAGGCCCACAAGGGTCTGTGCGGCCCAATAAGTGACAGTCCCAATAGGGCCCACTTACTATAGGACCCCAGTCAAAAGGTCCAACAGGGTCCACTGAGCCTTGGCTTGGTTGTCCGAATGAAGGCCTCCCCAATGCTCGGGAAAAGCCCAGAGGGTAACTAAATCGAGCCATCCAAAGGTGGATAAGACGCTCTCTCAGGGATGCTCAAGCCCCAGACTCCCTGCCTAGGCAGGAAATATTCCTTATCTCTCAAGGATCAGCCCTTCGTCAAGACTCCTTAATGAGCCAAGGTGAATTCCTCGCGGCTGGGCACTTATCCTTAATAATTAAAGCGAATGGTACACTACCACCTGAGAGTAGGAAGCTCAAGAGGCTAAGGGGAAGGGTAAGAGTCCTTGAACGGTAAGAGTTCCTACCGCGGACGTAACGTCCCCTAGACTTTCACGCTTCCCCCTACTCAGGAGAGAGAGTCCGCAGCTATATAAACCCAGAGAACCCTTCCGGAAAGATAAGCCAAATTCTAGCCACTTCAACTGGTGAAGAGCAGTCTCGTGACCTACACCTCCCTTGCCTCCTTTCGCACCCCGCTCATACCTTTGTTAACTTAAGCATCGGAGGGTTTTTCCCGAGATAACAATCTCGGACCCCCTGATCGCTTCTTTCTTTTTTGCAGAACTCCGTTCTGAGGTGGCTATGACTCACGATCACCTTAAGATCTGACGGCCCGCGGCTTTACACGAGATCTCGCCTCTTCATCTGGCGTCGTTTGTGGGAAACGAGTAAGAAGCCAATATGGTGCGAAGGAGCAGCAGCAGGAGGGTCATTGGCGATAGGGGGAAGGCACCGGCGGCCGCAAACCAGGAGCCTGTGCCGTCACATTCGTTGACTGGCCCTCTCCCTAATTCTCAGGCCAATGCCCCACCCTCACTGCCGCCTCAGGGGGGACAACCCACTATCGTGGATCCGGAGGCTTTCTGTTCCCTCAATGTTAAATTGGATACCTGGTGTCGCGCTTTTAAATATTATTATTTATTT
Organism: Amorphophallus konjac; assembly: GCA_022559845.1. Classification (NCBI taxonomy): domain Eukaryota; kingdom Viridiplantae; phylum Streptophyta; class Magnoliopsida; order Alismatales; family Araceae; genus Amorphophallus; species Amorphophallus konjac. Next base: position 35,104,276 of record CM040129.1, read on the forward strand.
ATTATTGGCGTGCCAGTCACTTTCGTGACAAAATTTTTATTGTGCGCTCGATCTGACTTGGCCAGACGAATGTGAAGTCCGTGTCGGGACCAGAAGTCCGTCATACCATAAAGACTATGACGTTAATTACATCCTTCCAGAAGAAGGAAAACCCTTGACTAATCGCCAGAGATTGAGGGCCCTTGGGGCCGAGGAAAATACATGACAACAATATTTTGCCGCGTAAAACAGGTTATAACATATACGAACATGTAATGCAGTGAGGTTTATTTATTAAACCAGCTCCCGGTACATGGCGGAGTGTTACACTCACGCATAGTGAAAGTTTCTCGTAGGACCTAACCTGACATTCCACTAATCATTATTTGATATACCGGAGCATCGAGAAGGTACAAATATTGGTGCAAACACTTGCTCATTCTCAATTTGCTTCAGTCCCATACTCAAAGTGTATGCATACGATGAATGGATGCAGCAATTCATAAAGAAGATGATATTAATTAATCAACAATTCGGAAACTGAACTTAAAAGGGTCCTGAGTTCGGGAGAGGGACTTTTAGCCCGGAGCAAATTGAGTCATGGTCATGATGGGGATGATTCCCTGGAATCCAAACACAGTTGCTGGGACTTCAAATGTATATTTCCCCTTCGGGGGTCTGAGGAAGATGAGAGCTCCACAAAATCCACTAGAACAAATATCATCTTTATGTTTTTTTATGTTTTTTTTTTGTTTTATTCTTTCTGATTTTACTTACGAGTGAGATTTATTTCAACCATATGGATGCATTGATTGGGGTTCAGATTGAGGGGGATATGAATGCCAATGGTTTCCCCAATCCTTGAGGGAAATCATGGCCGGCGCGGCGGGGATCCCCTCGGCCCTGCTGGGGGTTTCAACAGATCGATCAGGGGCTGGATCTCCCTCTACTGGTGAAATCTCTCGACGAACCTTTGCTCAAGTCATCATGGAGAAACAAAGGTCTTCGTCCATTTCTATACCGATAAAGGAGCCTGCATTCACAGATCAAGGAGAGCCAGCTGTACATTTCTCCAAGGCTGACATACAAGCATCTATCCAGTTTCTTTCATTCGCAATCGTGGCAAAGTGTTCATACGGTAGGCCTTCTTTTGCAGAAATAAAGTCCTGTATGGTGCAAGGATTAGCTATTTCTAACAGTTTTGTCATAAGCAAGTTAAATCCCCGACATCTTCTCCTAAGATTCGACAGAGAAGAGGATTTTCTGAAACTCCTTCTGCAGAAAAACTTGTATATAAAAGGTTTTCTATTTCGATTTTTCCGGTGGACTTCAGATTTTAGTTTTAAAGCTGATCCGCCGACCGTTCCGGTTTGGATCGGATTTCCTGCACTCCCGGCTAATCTGTACCAAGAAGATTGCCTGCGTTCCATAGCTGGAAATTTTGGTATAGTTCTGCGAATTCATGAGAGATCTTTAGCCTTGACGGACACTTCAGAGGCCCTTGTTTGTATAGAAATGGATCTTTTAGCTCCGCGTCAGGAGAGACTGTGGATTGATCTTGATGGGAAAGGCTATTGGCAGTCTGTCAATTTCCTTCGAGCACCAGTTCTCTGTTCGTTTTGCCACAAACTTGGCCATGCTGCTGAAGTTTGCAAAAAGAAGCTTGTGAAGATAAGTCGACAGCCGACAATCACCAAGAACCTCCGTCAGACTTTCAGGTCTCGGCCTGCCGTACCCCCTGTTTCGGCCGGAAATCAGAATAAGGAAATAAAGGACTCTAACAAGTCACCTACAGCAGAACCACAACATGCTCGACAATTGGTCTCAGAGGAGAATAGATTTGCAGCCTTACATAATGTTGATGAAATGACTGGAATTGACTCAACTGATTTTACTCAAGTGAGCAAGGAAGAAGTTCAGGAACAGGCTAGTAGCAAAAATCAGATTTTCCTTCAGTTGGAAACCAAGACTTCTTCTACAGAACCTGTACAGCCTCGAATACCCCTAGATGGGTGTGATTCTAATCTTGATGAAGATAAGCAAGTCTTTTCTGATGGAGAGTTTCAGCAAGTAGACGAGGAAGTTCTTTTAAGCCAGAAGGATACTTTAAACCCCGAAAGCATCAAGCCATTGTTGGTTGAAGCAAAGGAAGACATAGAAGCACCAGAAATCTTTAGTATTCTTGGGACTGAATCCTCTTCAATACCAAAAAGAACAGAGTCTGAATGGCAAGGGGATGAGGAAAGGCTAGACATTCAGAAGTTATCAGAAGTGGGAAATTCTGTTGCTGAAAAGGCCAAAAGTGATAATTCCCTTATGCAAATAGTTGAAGTAGTGAGGGGAGCTCATGTTGGACGAGCCCCTTCAAAAAAGGGGATAATCACACGATCTAGAGCTAGATCGGTAGAAGCTCAACCACAGGAATTTCAATGTTAAACACAACCCTTATTTGGAACATCAGAGGAGTAGGGAATCAAGGTTCCCGGAGATGTTTAAAGAAGCTAATCCAAATTCACAAAGTAGACTTAGTTGCTATTAGTGAGCCAATGCTGGATGCAGATAAAGCTATGAAGCTTGGAAGGTTTATAAAATTGGTAAAATTTGCTGTTAACTCCCCAAATGATTCAAAAATCTGGGTGTTTTGGCATGACAGTTTTAGGCTGGATGTTCTCGGTTCATCTGCTCAGCATATTACTTTGGGTATTAAAGAGGGTGATAGATATTCTAGTCTTTATTCCTTTGTGTATGCTTCTTGTGATCCCCACCTTAGAATTGAGTTGTTCAATGAATTAGCTAATTTTGCTGGTACAGTTTCAGTCCCTTGGATAGTAGGAGGGGATTTTAACTGTGTAATGAAGCCTTCGGAAAAGATGGGTGGAATCACTCCCCCATTGGCCACTATGGCTGAATTCAATGCTTTTGCTTGCTCGGCAGGGCTCATGGATGTAGGCTACTCAGGTGAACCAATGACTTGGAATAACAACCGTACAGGAGCTGCTAACATTAAAGCTAGACTGGACAGGATCTTCATTAACACTGATTGCCAAAATGTTTTTCCCCAGCTGGTTGTGAAGCATTTGGCTAGAGGCCCTTCTGATCACACCCCGATGTTACTATCATCATCTAACACTTCTCATGGTCCTTCCAGGTTTATCTTCCAAAAGATGTGGTGTACTCATAATTCTTTCCACCAAGTAGTAGCTGATGCTTGGAATCAATGTACAGTTCAACATCCAAATGTTATGGTTAGATTATCTACCAAGTTAAAGGCTGTGAAAATGTCCCTAAGCAAATGGAATAAGGAAATCTTTGGAAATGTGACTAAGAATGTCAGATTAGCAGAATTAGAAGTGGAACAGAAACAAAGAGAATTTGATCTAATTCCTTCAACAGAAAATAGATGTAATTTGAATGCTGCAGTGGCAAAATTCCATCAGGCATTGCACAGGGAAGAAATATTCTGGCACCAAAAATCCCGTACAGATTGGATAGAAAGTGGGGACAAAAACACTTCATATTATCACTCTCTTGCTCAAAACAATCGTAGAAGAGGCTTTATCAGAAGGTTAAAACTGGATGACTCTGACAATTGGTGTGAAGACCAAGTAATTCTTTGCAGGCAGGCAAAGCAGTACTTCCAAAAGCTGTTCTCTTCTGAGAACCATATTATGGATTGTTCCATGCTGGATTGCATTCCTCACTTAATTACTAATGAACATAACAGTCTTCTATGCTCTACTCCAGGAGGCAATGAGATAAAAGAAGCAGTGTGGTCTCTCAAAGGATCCAGCTCCCCTGGTCCGGATGGATTTTCAGGAGAGTTTTACAAACATGTATGGGACATTATAGGCCAAGTTGTCACTAATGCAGTGCAAAGCTTCTTTCAGGGGTTTCCTATCCCTAGAGGTATGGCATCCTCAGTTATTGCCTTAGTCCCTAAAGTTCAAGAGCCTAAGTCCTTTAATGATTTCCGGCCAATAAGTCTATGTAATTTCTCCTAAAAAATAATCTCTTCAATCATCTCTAAGAGGTTAGCACCAATCCTGCCGAACATTATTTCGAAGGAACAAGGAGCTTTTGTTCAAGGCCGAAACATCCTGGACAATGTAGCTTTAGCAAGACAACTTATGAAGGACATTGATAGGAGAGTAAGGGGTCACAATGCCATTGTAAAATTGGATATGGCCAAGGCTTATGACAGAATTGAGTGGGACTTTTTACTGGCAGTCCTAAGGAAATTTGGGTTCAATACTAGATTTACTTCTTACATTGGAATGATTCTGACTAACTGTTGGTTTTCAGTCAATTTCAATGGTAATATGGCAGGTTTCTTTAAATCTAGTAGAGGTATCAGACAAGGTGACCCCCTTGCCCCATATCTTTTTATTCTAGCCTCGGAAGTGCTGAGTAGGGGGCTGACAGCTTTATTCCAGTCAGGAACCTTGAGGGGCTATAGTGGGCCTAAAAATATTATCCAAATATCTCATCTCTTGTATGCGGATGACACGCTTATTTTCATGAATGCTAGTAAACATAACTTAGCAGCATTTCAGCAGTTTATTTCAAGATATGAGAGAAGCTCAGGGCAAAAAATTAATGTTGGAAAGAGTAGCATTATTGTTTCAGACAAAGCCCCTCTTTCGATTAAGCTTTCCATACAACTGCAGACAGGTTTTAGAATTGTTTCTACCAGTTTCAGTTATCTTGGCATCCCAGTGAAGAAAGGAAGATACACATGTCAGGATTTTAAATACATTGTGGACAGAATCCAACAGAAATTAGAGGGTTGGCAGTCCAAATTGCTCTCGCAGGCTGGGAGGGCAATTCTCATCAACTCAGTACTCCGAAGCATTCCTATATACCTGGCCTCTGCATGCTTCTTTCCCAAGTCTATTATAAATGCCATTGACAGATTATGTGCTAATTTTTATTGGCAGGGTTCTGACAATTTGAGACGTCGCCACTGGATTTCTTGGCAAAGAATCCAAAAGCCTAAACTGGAAGGGGGTCTTGGTATTAGAGATCTTAACCTTGTCCAGTTGTCCTTGGCAACCAAAAGCCTGTGGAGAATAATTCAGGGGTCATCCCTTTGGTCCCAGTATGCAAGACAAAGGTTTGTTAAAACCAATCTTTTTGACTGTACTAGACCTTTCCCTGCTGGAATATCCCAAAGTATGTTTCAGCAGGCGAAGAAGCTTATCATTAACTACTCCAGGTGGATGATTGGGGATGGTAAGGGAACAGATTTCTGGAAAGATAATTGGACGGGCAGAGGGCCTTTAATTAATACTATACCTTCAGGAAGCTTTAACAGCATTCAGATGCAGCCAAAGCAGACTGTAAGAGAGGTCCTTCTTGATCCAAATCATTCAGCTTGGTCTCTCCTCAGTATTTCTTCATTATTACCCAAAGTTCAGCTAAGCAACAGACCAAATCATTGTATTTGGACTGGTACAGTTGGTGGAGACTTCAGTGTTCAGTCCTCCAATAATCTGTTGAGACCAAGAGGAGTAATAAGGCAGCCATGGGCCAAGTTATGGCATTCTAGCATTGCTCCTAGGGCAGCAAATTTCTTTTGGAAGCTGATTCAAAGAGCTGTTCCAGTTGATGGCAGAATTACAGAGTGTGGTTTTTCCTTAGCTTCTAAATGCTGTTGTTGTCTATCCCCATCCCAGGAGGATTTGGACCACCTTTTCATTAAGGGAGATTTAGCTGCAGCCCTATGGAAGTGGGTCTCCCCCTTGATTAGTGCCAAAATCAATCTCAGTGAGTATATCACTATTCGTGGTTGGAACATTTTGGCAGGCTCCAAATTGCACTCAGCTTTCAGCTACTCTGGAATGTATGCAGTGATCCTATTAGTATGGGAGATTTGGAAGGCTAGATGCTCAACCAGGTTCGAAAACTCTGCCATCAACATAACTTGCATCAAGAGGAAAGTGGTGGCAGGTCTCTCTCAAGCTCTGGAAAACCTATCTTTCTCAGTTTGTAGCTCGGCAGTTCAAATCAAAATTCTGAATCAATTCCAACTGTTTCCGAAGATTATTTCAAGGAGGCCAATGATTGTTTCATGCAGCCTAGCCCCCCTCCAATTCACTCTTCATGTAGATGGAGCTTCAAAAGGTAACCGGGGCATATGTGGAGGTGGTGGCTGTGTCAGAGATTCAGTAGGAAACATGATCATCAGTTTTGCTTTCAATTATGGATTTGGGAGCAGTATATTAGCAGAAGCAAGGGCTCTTTATGATGGGCTGTCAATAGTTAATAACGGAGGTCTTAAAGTGACTGCAGTTTTTTCTGATTGCGCCCTCCTTGTGGAATCCATACATAGGAAAAAAGCTCCTAGCTGGGTTGTCTATCCATGGTGGAGTGAAATCCTGAAACTCATATCCTCAAGTGGTTGTTCGGTGAGACATGTTTACAGGGAAGGCAACCAGTTGGCCGATGCATTGGCTTCCTATGCAAGCTCAAGTCATTCTAACTCTATTTTTACTCATGTAAGTGAACTCCCTAAAATGGTGAGGGGAGTTTATAGGATGGACAGAGGAGGTTTGCCTTCTCTTCGTCTTTGTAAATAGATATCTCGGAATTCCTGAACTGCATTGGCAGCTTGTACAGTCAGGGGTATGTCCCAAAGAGCTTGTATTCTTATCACAAAAAATTAATAAAATTTTAGGCCACAGCATCATCCTGGGGGAGTGAGAACATGTTCCCCTGCTGGGGGGACATGCACTCGACTAGTCGATGATTCTGAGGGCCGGTGTTGATTGAAAAAAAAAAATCCCTGAGGGAAAGGGATGGGCAATTGAATTTAAGAAGACCTCAGCAAGTGGCTTTCAGACCCATACTTTTATATATTGTTTATTCTGTTTTTTTTGGATTACGGCTCACATGGCAGTGATGGGTAGAAAGGAGGACAGCTGGGTCGGAGGAGGAGTCGACTCCTGCTCGGCCCGGCCTCATGAGGGAGGCAGGCAGAAAGTGTGGAAAAAGGAGTCGACTCCAGGAGTCGACTCCAAGATGGCCCATATGCAGAGAGAAAAGGGGGCAGAGTGGCCAGGGGTTTATTTGAAGGAACATAATTTTTTTTTTAAACCTAGTGCCCAACTGATGGCACTGAAGGGAGCTCATGAACAATGGCCAAAAAGAGGATCAGATATTCAGGTAAGAATGGATTCAAAAGGGACGGGAAGCCCAAGGTTCAAAAGATTGGAATGATTTTTAATCTCGAGGTTTTTTCTCTAGCTGCGTCGACCTGCCCATGTGATGCATCGACCTGCCCATGCAATGCATCAACCTGGCCTTGGCAGTGCATCGACCTGCCCATGCAGTGTGTCGACCTCACCATGTGCTTTCCTTCAGCTGCGTCGACCTACCCATGCAGTGCATTGACCCCACCATGTGCATTTCATGTAGTTCTTCTTAATGCAGTTCATGCTCACAAAGCTGCTGGACTGGGAAGCTTGGGCTGCAGTGTTGTTAGTGTTGCAGGAGGTGTTGGCATTGACTGCTGGATTACTGCTATCAAGTCTGCTGGAATGCTGCTGCTGCATGAGTCTGCTGGAGCCGGGCTACTGTCAGAATTGTTGAATTGGTTGCAAGCCATATGGGCAAGGAGAATGCTGCAATGTCACTGCTGAGAATGGTAGAGTAGAATGCACCGAACCATCAAGATGGTGATATTGTATTGCTGCTGCTGCAAATAGATCTGCTGGACTTGGCTGACGGGCTTGGCTACCTGGCAGGCTTGGAGTATGCTGCGGGGTATGCTGAACCTGTTGTGCTGCTGCATTGAGACATTTATTGGACTTAGTTGTCAGGACCCTTGCAGAGGATCCTATATTCTGCCTTCAATGACACTTATGTCATTTCTCAGAACCTTGATAAGATTTCTTAAATTCATCATAGCAGATTCAATCTTTGCTGAGCTCACAGACCTCCTTCGCTTCTTCTGCTTCATGGGCCTCCTACCAAGTGTCCCAGTCAGTTGTACCAATGATTGGTACTAAGAATCACATGGCTCCATAAGTCAGCTGTGGGAGGCAGGCCTAGTTCACTGGGAAAACAGTGCGCTGGATGCTGACAAGCCGAGTTGCTGCAAGGCACAGGTCGACCTGCTATAAATCGCGGGTCGACCTGCTTGGCAGCCAGAAGCTTTAGTGCTTGTTGGACAGCAGTGTTGGTCTTGCTAAGTTTGCCAATATTTTAACCCAGTTGTTAAGTCTTCGTCCACACTGTTCATCAATAGATTTGAGTGAAATCTTCTCGCTCCAGATTTGAGCTCGAAGCTTGTTGGCTTATGCTGACATATGAGAATGAACATGCATGAATATACATGCTTAATAAGAGTGCATATGGAGAGATACGCATGGGTACTTCCTACTGCTCCAGAGCAGTCAGAGAAGCTCAGAACTTACTGGATGAGGATAGGTACTTCGTGATTTCTGCAGCTTTCTAAGTTGTCGTAAACTTTTGCTTATTGTAATTTCTGAACTCATGAATTTTCCTGAAGCTGCTGATTTGTTTGAACTGAACTTTCTGAGATGATTGTTTCTGAATTTATTTGAAAGCTTCTGAATTTTTTTCTTGAATCACTGAATTTCAAAGAATCAAGTCAGGGAACTAAGCGTCCAAGACCTTCTGAACAACTGACTTCCAGCAGCTCTTTGATCCTTAGCTCGATTTTTCAGACAGTGTGGCTTTTCTGGACCCTGTCATTTTGCTCTTTATAGAAATTCTAGATTTCACAGAATTGAGAAGATATCCATATGACAGCATCAAAGAGAATCAATTTCTTAATTCAGAAATGCAGTCAAGGACCCAAAAGCCAACCCAGCTGAGGGTAGGACAGCAGACCTTCCGTTCGGCAAGTTGAATGAAGGATCACAAAGATTTTTTTTTTCGGAATGAGGGTTTTAATTACTTACCCATGTGGAAATGCATCAGAAAGGAGTCAACCAAATGCATTGGGTATGCCCCAGATGTAGGGAGGCAAGCTTTGCACATGCATTGACTCAGCTGGGAAATTACAGAACACTTGAATTCTGATCTTCAGTCATCAGACCATCAAGAACTTGATCAAATAAGGGTTATGCAATAGGTGTTTGGCGAAATGCCAGCCTACTGAAGTCACCCAAGACCTATATAGGAGATGTTTGATGAAATGCCATTGAACACCAAGCTCACTATTTCTGAGCAAGACATCATCAAAAGAGAAGCTCAGTTGGATACATGTGTTTACATGGGTGTTGGGATCCCAAAGGGAGTTTAAACCAGTTGGAACGGGCCAAGGTTCATGAGTCATCAGTAGTATGGGACTGAACTCAGCTGAATTCAGTGACATAGTGGTGGGTTCGCATGGTTGCTGAATTTTATAGATGCTTGGATGAGTGCAAGAGATGGGGAACAGTTTCTGAATTGTGGTGGTTCTGCACTACTGAACTTGGTTTGCTGCTGACTTCATGCATCAAAAACTGCTGAGCTTGATATAGTGATGCAAGGGAGGTTTGTTGGACTGATAGTGCTGCTGCACTGCAAATGAGTAGCTGGACTGCAAGTCCGCCGAGCTTAGCTTACCGAAATGGGGAGGGAACAATTGATATACCCGGATGCTTAGAGCCATTTTTTTTAATTATTAGGAAAGGTGGTGGTCGGTCGACCGAAATCCTATTTCGGTCGATGGATTTTGGTCGACCGAAATTTCCAGCACTGGAAGGTTTACAATGTTGCAGGCTCAAGTCGACTGGGGACTTAGGGCAGATCGGCTTGCCCCTTCCTGTCAGCAGTTTTTTTTTTTGATTCAGTTTGATGCATTTGGTGTTTCGACTCAATAAAGTACATGTGTGAAGCCTTAATCTACTCACGATTTCCTTTGTTTATGAGATGCATGAATGAGATTTGGGACTATTCAGGAAGGATATGTGGATGATTCCCTTTTTGTTTGGGCAATGCATGGGAAACTTTGGTCTGTCAATGAAATGCATGAGTGTGGTTTTGATTCATCCATGCAATGCATGTGAATGGTTTGATCTATTTTATGCAATGTATATGAGATGTGCAGTTTTGAAAGGACTGGGTTGAAGGGCCTTGGCCTTGTGCATGTCAAAGCCCAAAGGGGGGCAGGCTGAAGAATATAGTCATGGAGGGGTCGACCCCTGGGTTTGCAAGGGTCGACCCTTGTGCAGTGGATCCCTACACAAGGAGCCCAAGATAGAACAAAGGTGACGAAATCTAATGGGGAAAATTCCCAACAATGAGGGTCTATATGCATTCTCAATGCATTGATATGCACTGTGCACATGCTTGACTTCGGCAGCATGAATGCGGAGAATGTATGAAAGAGGTGAGTGGATGATGGATCTGGATTCTTGATTATGCAGGAGGCTTCTACAATTCCCCCCTTCTTTTTTTTTTTTTACGAAAGAGCCAGCAGGGACTCTACATATGGTCATGGGTTTATTGCATATGAATGAAGGAAAATGACTAAAAGGCTCAAAAGTGCAGAGGGGTTATTTTGTTGGGAAAAGCTTTGTGGATCTCCAATGCAGGGCTATGCAATATACTATCATGCTCATGCTGAGTGCCAGCCTTCACTGCTCATGGTGGGTATGTCCAAAGGTTCAAGACTATACCATTCTATCCGGCAGAATTTGATTGGGTGCTCTCATGCACATATGCAATCGTGCTATACTCATGAAGTATGTTGAATTCCCAGAATGGAAGGAGACATGTTTAAGGCGTATGTTGAATTCAGCAATGCAGGGAGGTCCTTAGCAGGTTCAAAGCAGTTCAGCGGAGTTTGGTTAGGTGGGCTACATGCATATGCACAGCCATGCTATGCTCAAGCAAATTGCTGGATTTTCAGAATGCAGAGATGGGTTGTTTCAAGGTGCACCTGAATTCAGAAGTACACGGAGTCCCTGGCTGGGCTCATGGTAATTTAGCAATGGGATGGGGGTTGGTTACCATTTAAAATGCCAGCCATTCAGTCCAGTAGAGTTTGATTAAATGTCTTTATGCATGTCCGCAGCCCGACCATGCTCATGAAAAATGCTGGGTTTTCAGAATGCAGCGGAAGGGGAGAGGTTTGGCTCAATTGTGCATTTGATTTGAGAAATGCAGCATAGTTCTGCCTGTGATTTGGAACAATACAGCAGCAGAACTGCCCAATGGATGTGTTTGATATTTTCATCTGTTTTGAATGCACATTCCTTTTGGGATTTGATTATGTTGTTTATTTCACAAATCCAACTGAGTGCACAGCTCAACATACCTGTAGAAATTCTGATTAGGATTCAGTTTTATTAGTATTCCCTTTTCCTTTGGAGTAAACCCTTTCATTACTGTCAAACAGTGAGCTCCACTAGACGTTTGTTCATTGCAGCATTGTTCTTTGTTGTGTTCATGTCTTCAACAGGGAATTGTTTATGGGAACATCATGCTTCAGTTTGTTCATGTTTTGGTCATCAGTCCAATTTCTGTTAAGTCCATAATTCTAATAAAATTTTGGCAGCACCTCCCCCGGACTGAGCATTTGCCAGGTGACAAGTGAAGCGCATCATCAGGATGGCATCTAAAACGCCTCTGAAACAGAGGAAGCCGCAAGAGGGCTGCTCCATGGTCCCCAAATTGGGTAGGGAAGAACCCCGAGGGCTAACCTACGAGGAGAGCTCCACAAACCCGGGGATCGACCTTCAATTCCTTGAGAGATGTGAGACACGGAATATTTTCATGTGGGAAAAATAAATGTTCTTTTTGAAAAGAGACATTCCTCTGCATAGAGAGGGTTATTCCGTGTGTGCGCATAGTATCAGACGATTTGGGTTCGAGTGCTGGACCTCTCCCCACTGACCGTAGTCAGTGTTGATTTACATCGGCCTAACGTCCGAACACCTTTGTTTGACTGTCAAAGAAATCCCCAAAGTCTTTTACAAGGTTCTGATGTTGAGGGCAAACTCTCTTGAAGAGCTCATGATGTCCACTCACTCACCACCGACCAACAGAAACGACTGAATTAGGGCTAGGTCTGAGCAAAACCCTAAGATTTAGGAATGGAAGCGCAAATATGCGGAAGCCATAGGCATTTTTGAAGTAGAGAGAAGTTTTCTGGGCCCCGAGGGTATTTTGATAATTTTACCTAACTCAGGGGTATTTTGGTAATTTTACCAAGCCAGGGACACTTCTGAAATTTCTGAGCTGGAACGGAAGTAGGACCGGATTCCTGACTTCCCAAGGCGCTGAGGCTCTTCCTGAAGGGTTACGGGGGCAGGTAGGCCGTTTTTAGGTTGCAGGGGTATTTTGGTAATATTTCCGTACCCTACACAGACCTAGGGTTGGGATGACCTCTGAGTGTCGGGTTGAGCTGACAACATCTCTGGGTTGAAGGAGTGACACTGGCTTCATAAAAGACTCATGTGTGTCAGGTTTGCCAAAGAAGGGGCATATGCACAATTTTATAAAAGTCGGGGTTTTCTTATAATTTTTCCCCGAGGACATACATAACAGATGCTGAGTGCTTTTGTATTCCAAATGAGTACAAAGGTTGTCGACGAGTTGTCGACTGTACAGAGTTTCGCGTTGGAGCGGGAGATAGGTGCGTAGCTCCAATTACAAAAGTCGCAGGGTATAACTGCAAATTACAGGACTTGGGTCTTTTACGATCTCGGCGAGGACATTTTTGTAATTTCGCTATTATAAGGGCATAAATACATGACTTAGTCGTCTCGGGACGTAAAGACTTACAAACATGGACCGTTGAGGGGCATAATTACAAACACGGCCCGCTGAGGGGCATAAACGTAAATATGCCCCATAGGGGCATAAGTACAAGACCCGGGGACTTACCCCACGCGGGCCAAAACAAACGAACAAAAGAGCTCTGAATGCTGGATGCTCCGTAGGTTGTCCCTTGTGTGTTTTTTCGTCTCTCTCCTCTTCTGGACCTCCGGGGGTCTATTTATAGAAGTGGGGAACCTCCCCGGGAGTGTTCGACCCCGTACGGGTCCAACGGGATGAAGATGACCCCGGGGAGGTCACTTTTTGATTTCCGTGCGCGGGAGATGGGACCTCCCCGGGGTGGGAGGTCCCCGGGCCGGTCCGGGACCTACCCGGGGTCGCGGACCCCGGGTGGGTCCCACCCGGGGTCGGGCGACCCCGGACGGGTCCGCCCGCCCAGGGGCGGCCCCGCGCCGGTTTGCCCACCTCTGGGCGGACCCGGCCGGGTGAGGGCGACCCCGTACGGGTCCCTCCGACTCCGGACGGGTTCCTCCGACCCCGTACGGGTCTTCCATCTCCAAGTTGGCCCATTTATGCTCCAACTAAATAAAAGCGGAGTTTACAAACAAAATTTGCTTCCAACAAATGCCCCCCACAGAACGTTCGTCAATGCCGGGGCGGAGGCGGACGGTCCGTGCCTTCTGTAGAACTGCACCTTACTGCTTCGTTGCTTTCCAGAAAGTTGAGGGTTGATCCTGGCTTGCCTCGGAGAGGCTTGTTGTCCCGAAGTTGACGTAGGCCTGCTTCTGAGAGACTTGTTGGCCTAGAGTTGATGGGGGCTTGCTTCTGAGAGACTTGTTAGCCCGAAGTTGATGGGGGCCTGCTTCTGAGAGACTTGTTAGCCCGAAGTTGATGGGGGCCTGCTTCTGAGAGACTTGTTGGCCCGAGTTGATGTAGGCCTGCTTCTGAGAGACTTGTTGGCCTAGAGTTGATGGGGGCTTGCTTCTGAGAGACTTGTTAGCCCGAAGTTGATGGGGGCCTGCTTCTGAGAGACTTGTTGGCCCGAAGTTGATGTAGGCCTGTCTCTAAGAGGCGCATCCATCTGAGTCGTCGTTGATTGACTGTTGAGCTGTGATAGCTAGAGATTGACACTGGCCGACCCTTGGGGGTGCGTTTGGCCAAAAGTCATTGTGCCGGCTGACCGCTGAGGTATGTCGCCGAAGATGTGCGGGCTAATATCTGAGGTGTAGTCGAACATGTTGATGTGTCGACTGACCGCTGAGGTATCATTGAAGATGTGTCGGCTGACCACTGAGGTGTGTAGCCGAACATGTCGATGTGTCGGTTGACCGCTGAGGTATGTCGCCGAATGTTAAAGCTGGCTAACCGCTGACTTGTGATAGCCAAGGTTGATGTAGACCAGCCCTTAGGGCATGTTGGTCTGGGTAGATGTCGGCCGTACACGGGCTGAGGCAACTCCTTTCTTTGTTTTAGCTTTAGCTAGTAAGGCTTCAAAGCTACTTTAGAGTTTCATGGCCCTCGGGATGGAGTGGCCGAATGGTCCTCAACTTGGTGTAGCATTGCCAGATGCATGCATTTGGTCTCCCTCAGGACACTTGGATGACTGAGCTTGCGTCTTTGTGGGAGGAGTTCGCCCGCTTTCGCGCTATTCAGGAGCGGAGGCGGAGCAACTTTGCAGACTTCGGAGAGCCCAGGTTGAGGTGGGCGCCCAAGTCAAGGCCACTTACGAGCGCGAGCAGATGGCCTCCCACAGAGTGGAGGGGCTTTTGTGAGATGTCCGGGGGACCGAGAAGGAGCGCAGTCTTGCGCGTGCCGATATAGACTCTTCGTCGTAGGCTTGAGGGACTCTAGGAGCTTTTGCGAGAGCTCCGAGAGACCGAGGAGCACAGTTTTGCGCGTGCTGATGTAGACTCTCCGCCGTGGGCTTGAGGGGCTCCAAGAGGAAGCTCTTCAGAGTGAGACTCGCCTTGCTGAGCTGAGGAGGAGTGAGTCTGATGCTTGATAAGCCTTTTCTTTTTTTTTTCTTTTTCTTTTTTCACTTTACTAGCCCTACCGCCCTTTCGGGTTTTCGCCAGGACTGGCCCCCTTTAGCTTTTTCCAGTGCGCCCTTGCGGGTTTTCACACTGAGGGGTACCCATTTTTTCCTAAGGCGCCCTTTCGGGTTTTCACCTTAGCCGGGTTAAAGCCTTTTTGCCATTGATTGCTCTTCTAACAGAAACAACCAAGTCCGCTGGGGCCTCAATATTTTTAACCCCGTTTTTTTTTTTGAACCTATAATGCCAAAAGGCAAGGAGTAGGTGGCACTCCCGTAGGGACGTGTGTGCCACAGAGGTGGGACAAATGGGTGGATTCGACTGCCCTAGTGGGACGCAATTAGCCAAATCCGAAAGTCGAAAGTTGAACGGGTTGGCAACCCAAGAGAGGTGTGTATGTGCCAAGTCCGGTTGGGATAACAAAGGAGAAGATTTAACAGTCCGAGAGGGACATGCGAGTTAAACCTGGAGACCGATAGGCGGGATGGGTTGGCAGCCAGAGAGAGCATACATAGGCCAAACCCGAAGCGATGAAAGGAGGGGATTTGACAGCCCGGGTGGGACGCACGAGTCAAATCCGTGAGCCGACAGACAAACAGGGTTGGCAGCCCGACGAGGGCATGCGGAGGCCAAGCCCGTGGGGACAGAGGAATAGACTTGGCGATCCCGGTGGGATATATGAGTCAAGTTTGAAGCCAAGAGGCGGGATGAGTTGACAGCTCGAAAGGGGCATGCAGAGGCCAGACCCAGTAGAAGAAAAAGGGTGGATTTGACAGCCCTAGTGGGACGTGAGAGCCAAATCCGAAAGCCGATAGGCGAAGAAGTGGGTTGGCAGCCCGAGAGGACATGCTGAAGTCAGACCCGGTGGGACATGTGCCTGAAGGCATGATGGATTGGCAGCCCGAGAGAGCATACTGAGGCCAGATCCCAGAAAGGTAAAAGGTGCCGAAAGGCATGATGAGTTGGCAGCCCGAGAAGGCATACTGAGACCAATCCCAAGAAGGTAAGATGAGCCGAAGGGCGAGGTAGGTTGGCAGCCTGAGAGGGCGTACTGAGGCCAATCACTAGAAGGTGAAATGAGCCAAAAGGCAGGATGGGTTGGCAGCCCGAGAGGGCATGCTGAGGCCAGTCCCAGAAAGGTAAAAAGTGTCGAAAGGCATGATGGATTGGCAGCCCGAGAGGGCGTACTGAGGCCGAACCCAAAAGGGTTAGATGAGCCGAAAGGCATAATGAGTTGGCAGCCCGTGAGAGCATACTGAGGCCAATCCCGGTGGGTAAAGTGAGCCGAAAGGCATGATGGGTTGGCAGCCCGAGAGGGCATACGGAGACCAAACCCGAGATAGGAGCCGAAAGGCATGAAGGGTTGGCAGCCCGAGAGAGCATATTGAGGCCAGTCCCAGTGGGGCAAGAGAGTAAGCGGGTTTAACCGCTCAGAATAGACACCTGAGCTGAACCTCGAAGCCGGTAGGCAGAATGGGTCGACAGCCCGAAAGGGGCATGCGTAGGCCGAGCCCGATAGGACAGAGTATAACAACGTGAGAACGTCGGTGGGACTAGGCGTCATGAGATGACATGTAAGGTGTAGCCATAGTATCAATATGATGTTTTGGCCGAGATGAGGTGGAGTCATTGACTTAGAGCCACCCTTAGAATAGACATAGAGAGGATTTTTTTTTCGCATTACCAACCTCACCGCCCTTTCGGGTTTTCGCCGAGGCTGGCCCTCTTTAACTTTTTCCGGTGCGCCCTTGCGGATTTTCACACCGAGGGGTTGCCCATTTTTGCCCGAGACGCCCTTTCGGGTTTTCACCTCGACCGGGTCTGTGGCCTTTTTGCCCTCAGCCAACCGTTGAAGGCTGACTGAGTCCGCCGGGGTATCAGTATTTTTAACCCCATTTTTTTTTTGAACCTTCACTGAGGAGAGGTACTGTCCTGTGTGGACTGCTGTGGAAACTCCTGCGGTGGCGCATGGTAGAGCTTCATATGCTTGCCGTTGAGAGGAGGGAAGGGATTATCTCCCTTGTGGTCAAGGACCGTATAGGCCCCTCCTTCGTAGACCTTCTGGATGACGTAAGGCCCACGTCAATTAGGCTAGAGTTTGCCACTGGATCTTCCTGCGAGAACCTCCTTTTCCTTAATCATGACGAGGTCACCTTTCTTGAACGCCCTTTGCTTGACCAGCTTATCATACGCACGTGTCATGCGGGCTTGATACACTTGTAAGTGCTTGTAGACTTTGAGTCTTTCACCTTCAAGGTTGGTCAACTCTTCAAGCCTCATTTCTATCTCGGACTGGTCTTGGCCTGGCAATCCGGCGTGCACAGCAACGCGGTAAGCTGCTAGCTCGATCTCCACAGGGACCACCGCCTCGGCTCCGTAGACCAAAGAGAATGGGGAACATCCCGTAGGGGTTTTGTAAATAGTCCGGTAGGCCCATAGGGCTTCGTGGACCTTCTCGCCCCAATCTCGCTTGCGGCCATCTACTATCTTGGACATCAGTTTGCAGAGGGTCTTGTTGAAAGCTTCGGCCAATCCGTTGGCTTGGGGATTGTAGACTGATGACGTTCTCCAATCGATATGTAATTTGGCCGCCAAAGCATACACAGTCTTGTTCTTGAATGGCGTGCCATTATCGGATATAATCCGACTAGGGGTGCCGAATCTGTATATGATATAGTGCCGCACAAAACGGGCAACTATCTCCCCTGTAACCTCTCGTAGCGGAACGGCTTCGGCCCATCTGGAAAAGTAATCAGTGGCGGCCAATATGAACTTGTGGCCTTGGGATGATGGCGAGAATGGTCCCACAATGTCCATGCCCCACTCTGCAAATGGCCAGGTAGGCGCTGTTGGATGGAGCGGGTTGGGCGGCCGCCGAGGGACTGGACCAAATGCTTGACATTGATGACACGTACGAGCATATTGATTGCAATCTTCGTACATGGTGGGCCAGTAGAACCCTTTGAGCTTGATGTTGTTCTTCATCTTAGCTCCTGCTTGGTGCGCGCCGCACAACCCGGAGTGGACCTCGTGCATGAGGGTCTTTGCTTCCTTGGACGAAAGGCACCGTAGGAGGACCGATCGATCTTTTTCATGGACGAGCCTGAAGAGCAGACCGTCAATCAGCTGGTAGGATGTCGCCCTGCGTAGTAGTTGCACCCTCTGAGCCCGATCAGGAGGGAGCCAGCCGTTCTTTATCTTTATGATCGGCTCACGCCAATCTTCTTCTTCAGGAACATTCTCCTCTTGAATATTGTCGACCTCGTAAACAGTGAGGCCGGATTCTTCGTCGAGCACACTTGGCATGAGCCTTCGATGTCTGACAGTAATATTTAATTCTCCCTCAGGCGGGAGTTTTAGGGCTGCTGCCAATTTTGCAAGAGCATCAGCCTGGGAGTTGCTGCCTCTGGGGACATGGCCTATTTCAAATAGGTAGAATTTTTCCTTGAGCCTCATGACGGCTGCATGGTAGGGGACGAGCTCCTTCTTCCGGACATCATAGACGCCCAGTACTTGTCGGATGACGAGCTGAGAATCCCCGTACACTTTGATGCACTTGATGTCCATCTCTAGTGCCAACTGGAGCCTGATAATTAGCGCTTCATACTCTGCCTCATTATTAGTCAGCGACTTTATGAGAGCGCAGGAGTTGTGGAGGATGCCGCCTTGTGGAGATACAAAGACTACCCCGCGCCTGAGACATAGTCTGTAAGGCCATCGGCCCTTTTGATTGTCCGAGAGGCACCATCAAAATATAACTCCCAGTATGGGAGGTCAAGAGTGAGGACACCCGGCTCCATCTGTAGCGGGACTTTTTCAGAATGCTCCCCAATTTCTTGAGAAGGCACTAACACCTCCTCATCGGGTAGCTCGAAGTTGAGCGGCGAATCTTCTGGCACGGGGTGCGCTGCTAAGAACTCCGCCATTCCTTGTCCTTTGATCGCTTTGCGTGGGACGAAGGTGATGTCGAACTCCATGAGGATAAGTGCCCATTTACCAAGTCTACCAGAGAGGACATGCTGGCTGAGCAGAAACTTGAGTGGGTCACATTTTGAGATGAGCTCCACCCGATGGCCTAGGAGATAGTGCCTTAGCTTCTTGACAGCAAACACCAGAGCTAGGCACACCTTTTCCATGGGAGCGTACCGATGCTCAGGCCCAATCAGCTCTCGGCTGAGATAGTACAACGGCTGCTCCTTGCCCTCTTCATTAATCTGGGCTAGGAGAGCCCCCAAGGAGGCATCCATGGCAGCAATATATAAGATAAGGGGCTTCCCTCTGACGGGTGCCCCTAAGACAGGAGGAGTCAGCAGATACTCCTTGATTTGCTCGAATGCCTTCTGACAGTCTTCGTCCCATTTGAAGGGTGCCCCTTTCTTCATCAGTCTGCCGAAAGGTAGGCATCTTCCTGAGAGGTTAGAAATAAACCGCCTAATATAGGCGAGTCTTCCCTGAAGAGATCTGAGCTCTGTCAAGTTCTTGGGCGGAGGTAGTCCTCTTATAGCCTTGATTTTGTCAGGGTCGATTTCTATGCCCCGGTACCTGACGATGAAGCCAAGGAACTTGCCGCTGGAGACGCCGAAGGCGCACTTCATCGGGTTCATCTTGAGCTGATATTGCCGAAGCCTTTCAAAGACTCGACGCAAGTCAGTCAAGTGATCCTCCCGCTTCTTCGTCTTGACGACCAGATCATTGACATAGCATTCGACCAGGTCATGTAGCATCTCGTCGAAGACCTTGGTCATCGCCCTTTGGTAGGTTGCACCGGCGTTCTTTAGACCAAACGACATCCTTTTGTAGTTGAAGATCCCCTTAGGAGACCGGAAAGCCGTATGGTCTTTGTCTTTGATGGCCATGCGGATTTGATTATAGCCCGACGACCCGTTCATAAAAGACAAGGCTTCATGACCGGTGGTCATATCCATCATTGTCTCAGTGATTGGGACAGGGAAGTCGTCCTTTGGACATGCTTTGTTCAAATCCCTGAAGTCGATGCAGACTCGGACTTGGCCATTCTTCTTCTTGACGGGGACGATATTGACGAGCCACACAGGATACATGCAAGGCTCTATAAAGTCCACGTTGAGCATTTTGTCAACCTCAGCGTTGACCTTCAGCTCCAGCTCGTGGCGCATACGCCTTTGAGCTTGCTTGACTGGCTTGACTGTTGAAAGTATTGCCAGTTCATGTTCAGCCACAGAAGGATCGAGCCCGGGCATTTCTTTATAAGTCCAGGCGAAACAATCCCTGAACTCTTCTAGGAGCTGTCGATACGATTGCTTTTCTTCCTCGCTGAGGAGAGCACTTATGAAGGTGGGACGACGGTCATTGTTGCTTCCGAGATTGATCTCAATCAACTCGTCCACAGTTGCCTGACCACCGTCTTCAAGCTCCGGTGGAGCTGGTTGGAGGTCGACGAAGTCTCCCTCGTCATCAGTATTTGCTTCATAGATATCAAATTCCTCGAAGCACTCTTGCTCGTGACTTGAAGCCGAAGGGCTTGCTTTGTTTTACCGATGGTTAGCAGGCTGAGCTGCTCTACCCTCTGAAGGGTGATCATTGTCGACTCCTGATGAAAGTGATGATGTGGTTGACACCTCGCCGGACTCCCTTACAGAGTCGTTAATCTTGGGCTCAACTTCTGCTTGCCCGTGAGGGGGAGATAGTAGCCCTATGGTGTTGACTGCAAAGTGGACCTCGAAGTCCCTCTCCTGGTCATAGCCGAGTCCTCGCGTATCTTTGCGGGAGAAAGGAGGTTGTTCTCGGACCTGCGGAGGGTTCCACAACTGGTGGAAATATGCCGCTCGCGCGGGATCCAGAGTTTGCGGGATGTGTTACTTTTTACACATCTCCTTAATATATTTTGGCGTATCGTCCATCTCCTGGACTGGCTCTGGCACCACATCGGTGGGGGTATCCCAGCCGAAGTCATCTTCAGGAGGGCACGGTGGGACTAAGTCACCTTTGTAAAAGATGATCGGCTTGTCCCTCTTGCTCTTGTTGTATCTCCTTCTCCGTTGATAGGAGACTGTAAAGGTCTTCAACGGCTCCACCTCGTATTCTTCCCGTTGGGACGAGAGCTGGAGGCACTTGGGCGGTAAGGAGATACTCCCGTTAATGACCCGGCTGATGAGGTTGGCTTCAAAGTCAACATCCCGCCTTTCTGGTTGAGTCGGCTTGGAGGCGGCACTAAGGCTCAGCATGTGCAGCTTTACCATGTCTTGGTTAACAGTGAAGAGCTGCCCTTCCTCGACTTCATGGTCCACCTTTTGCTTCCCTTTACCCTTTACAGATTCAGGGATTGCTAAAGTGGGCTTCCCAAAATATAGCGAAGCATCGGCCAGATGGCACTCATTGGGGTAGAACGGGGCCTGGTCCGCGAAGACCATATGTTGCTCCCCTTCCTTGGCATATTTAATGCACTGGTGCAGAGTTGAGGGAACAACCCAATTTTCATGCAGCCAGGGTCTTCCAACCAGCATCTTGTAAGATGTGTCGGAGTTGATGATATAAAATGTCGCTTGGGTGATAAAATCGCCCAAGGCTAGTTTGACCACAACCCGACCAAGCGCCTCCTCGGAACCCTGATTGAATCCCGAGATCTTGACATCGGTCACCTTTTGCAAAGAAGGTGCCAGGTATAGAGACTTGAAAGTCTTCAAAGGCATGATGTTGACGGCTGCCCCGGCGTCAACCAAAATGCGATTCACGTCATGCCCATTAATCGTCCCCTTCATATATAAGGGGCATCAACATGTCTTTGTTGACACGGAGAGGACATCAACATGTCTTTGTCCGTGAAGGAGATGTTGGCTGTGAGTGCTTCATATGCCTGGGCTTGCAACTCTGCAACATGGGCTTCATATTCCTCTGGATCTTGAAGTATCTTGACAAGAGCCTCTCTGAGGTCTTTGCTCCAGGCAATGGCTTCCCAAATAGTGACATTTGTTGGGAACCGCTTCATATAATGAATGATTTTGCGGTCTGCTCGAGCACGGGTCTTATCAAATGGCAGGATGATCTCCGCCAGAGTCTTCGGCGCCTGGCGAGGCTTCTCTTGCTTAAAAGGGCGCTCCGTATTCTGGCCTTCTGCATCTTCTTGGAATAGCGAAGCCAAGGATTCCTCTGGAGGTGGCAAAGGCCCATCACGCTGGTCTTCATTAGAAGGACCAGCCTGGCTCGCGGGCTCGACCCTGTTGGAGGGGCCGGCCTACTCTGACGCCTTCTCGCACTTCGGCGACTTGGCCGGCTCCTCTTCTTCATCGGAGGAGGTGATTGTAAAAGGGACGCCACCCGGCTTAGCCGTTGAGATGGGACCTGAGCCCTCTGAGGGGCTGAGGATGAAAGGGATCCCCCTCACTTGAGTTTTCGGGACAGGACCCGGTTTCTCCCCTCTGAATATTATGACCCGGTCAAGAGTCAGGGGACCTTCACGTCCACGTCCTCGGCCACGACCTCGGCCACGTCCCCGGCCATTTCTTGCCGAGCGGCGCTGATATGTCGCCATAGGAGCCTTGCCTCCAGTGCTATCAGCCGTGGGACAGTAAATATTGTCGGGCGGCGGGATCGCCACCATGTTGCAGGAGAGCTCTTGCAGCATTTCCTCGAGCATTTCCACAGTGAGCTCCTCATCTTTGTAGAATAATGAGAGCTCTTCTGGGATTGGGAAGTCTTCACCCTCTTCAAGGCGGTGGGCCATTTCCTGGAGCCATTGTAGAAGACGGGCTTTGCGTCCAAGCTTGTCCTAGGGAATATATTCGTCTAGAGTGACGACCCTGGTGGGGCGAGGGGGAGTGTACTCCTCCAGCTCATCTATGAGCTTTTGAAGTCTTTGTAGAGGAGTTGGCTCCTTAGGAGCCTCCATAGCAGCGGCTTGCTCGACTTGCTTCTTCAATCTCCTCTTCAAATTCTTCCTGTGGTTCTTCTCTTGTTTCTTTTGGCGTGTCGCCTCTTGAGAAGAGAGAGGAGCTTGCTTCGGCGGTGGGACTCGCTTGCCCCCAGAATTCTATTTTTTGCTCCGGGTCGGCTCCTTAGGGACCTTACTGCCGCGGCTTTTTCTGGGGGCAACCTTGGTCCAATTAGCCTCCTCTGGCTGAGGCTGGAAGGTGGCATTGATTGCCTGAGCAATTATTTCAGGAGGCAACTCCTGGAACTCTGTCAGTCCACAGTGGGGCCTCTGGGGGCTTTGTAGTTCCACCGACTTTGCTTGGGCTGGTGGGTTGGCTTGCTTGAGCTGCTGAAGCCTTTCTATAATTGGCGGCCTCGCTGGGCTGACAGAGGCCTTAATTGGGGTCTTCGCGGGCTCAAGAAGTCGAGTCCTCTCCACGACTAATGGCCTTGCTGACTGGGCAGGAGCTTTGGTTGAAGGTTCTGACGCCTTGGCTTTGCCTTTGTCGTCTGGCCGAAAGTTCTCTCTTATGATGATGCCAGGCTGATTGGACTCGGGACGGACCTTGGAACTCTCTCCCGCGGCTTGGCTTCCTGGGTTCTGGACCTTAGGCCCTTTATAGGTGGCCTTGCCTCTAGTGAGTAATGGGAATTCATCATTTTCTGCAGGCTCACTTGGTCGGGCTAATCGGGAGAAAGCCTCAGTTTCTCGCCGAACCTGCTGGAGAGTCTCCCTGGCGGCCTCTGCAAGACGCAACCTCGTCATGGAGTTCCCCTGAGTATCGACAGCCCCTCTCTGGATGAGGGCTTCAATGAAGTCTTGAACCTCTGGGCATTGCCGAGTGGGGTGAGACACCCTTGCATGATACTTGCAATAGCGGGGGTGACTCTTGGCCGTCTCATTGTAATAAGACGGTGGGTCATGTGTCAGCATCCAGCCATCCTCCAGAAGTTTATCAAAAATCTTCTCAGTGTCTTCCTTAGGAAAAGAACACTGATGAGAGAGTCGCCACCCTGGGTACCACAATGTGGATTTAGGTGGCTGAGAATTGACTCCCTGGGAACTGACTCCCTCCTCCTGTGGCTCTGGGATTTGAAAAGATGCTGAGGCATGTATGACGTTGACGGAGAAGTGAAGACTCCTTCGTGCATGCGACTGCGGTGGGTCGACTAGAAATTCGCCCATATCAACCTTCCCTCGTCTGATTAAGTCTTCGGCGAGGTCCTTGAATGGCTCACAGTTGTGGATAATATGGCCAACAACTTCATGATATGGGCAATAGCCCTGAAGAAAAGCAGCACCTGGTGTCTGCTCCAAGGGTGACGGGCTTATCAGCCCTGCTCGCTGGCATGCGAAGAAGATGTTTGGAGTCTTCTCGCAAGGGAATGAGTATAACTTCTCTGGAGCTCGACTTGAAGTGGAGCTCCTCGCCTTCCGGTGAGTCCTCCTCGTCTTCGGATGAATCTGAGGATTCTTCAGAGAGCCAGCCCCTGAGCAGAGCCCGACCCGCGGGTGATACACCTGCCTCCCGTATGTAGACTGGAGCTAACCCCCTGGCAAATGGGCCAAAGGGGAAGGTGGACAACTGCTGATCAATGCTTTCCAGGAACTGCAGCAGGCGCCTCTGTTCTAGTTGCAGCTGCCGGACTTCCCCTCGGATCTTCCGATGGTCCTCCGCAGTGCTAAACATTCAGGGAAGGAGGAGGAGTGGCTCTGGGACCACCATTGGGCTGTTGACTCGAGGGCCCGGCTTCGGAGGCATTGGAGCTTGAGGCCATCGCCACCATATGGACCACGTTAGCTGACCGGTTCGATCGGCTCCAGGCATGAGGCTGGGGTGGGTCGACTGCATGGCCCAGCATATTTACCAAGCCCTTTTGAATGAGCTCTTCTGCTATATTCTTGAAGACATAGCAATCCCCAATAGTATGACCCAACCTTCGGTGATACACACAATAGGTAGGATCATCTGTGTTGTCCACCTCTGAGGGCTTCCGCGGATCTGGCAGAGTGACGAGCTGCTCCTTCATACATAGATCAAAGAGCATCTTGGTATGCTCCTTTCTGAAGGAATATGGCGTCTTCATGCGCTCCGCTAAGAAAGACGCATTTGCCTTGTCGTCAGACTTCTTGCCTTTTCCTTGGACTTTCCTTCCCTTTTTCTCATTCGTCGGGGAGAAGTCCACGGCATTCACCTCCTTATCGCTAGCCAGACGGTCTTTGGAGGGTTTGCCTTTTGTAGAGGCTTGTGCAGGGTGATCAGCGAAGAACATCTCAATCTCCGCCACCACCGTGTTGAGCTGGTCGAAGCCTCTGATATTGGAGCCCAGAAGCTTTTTGCTGACTTCTGCCGAGAGACTCCTGCGGCAGATGGTGATCGCATCTTCAGGCGTCGGAGGATTATCGCAGCGCATGCTGACGTCCCTCCATCGCTTGATGAAGTCTAATGCTGTTTCACCCTTCTTCTGTCGAAGGGAACAAAGCTCTGCTAAGGAGACTTTGCGTTCGACAATTTGGAAGCGGTCGACAAACTTCTTCTGCATATCAGCCCAATCAGATACTGAGTTGGGCTTCAACCTTGAATACCACTGGAAGGCGGTGCCAGTCAAGGACGTGGCGAAATACCGCAGCAAATATGCCTCTTCCAGGGCTAATTCACCCATGGCCGTCATGTAATAGGCCAGGTGTTCATGCGGAGAGCCTTGCCCGTTGAACTTCTGGAGCTTCGGGGCCTTCGGGCAATCTGGTGGAAGCTTCTTGAATTGATGATGGAGGGGATATGGCACGCTGTACAAATCAACGGTAGCCACACCCTCGCCATGTTGAGCGAACTTCGCTTCCACGATGCGCTCGATCATCTGCTTCTGCGCCATGAGGCTTTCTGCGGCAGGAGTAGCAGATGACCGCGCATTGGCTTCATGCGGCGGGACTTCGAAGTCCACCGCCAGTGGGAGTCTTGCAGCAGTGGCGGAAGCGTTGGCTGCTGCTGGAACGGGAGAAGGCTGTTGATCCGCTCCAGCCGGTGCCGCCTGAGGCGGGGCAGGAACCTCCTTTTCGCGCAAGAGCGACTGTAGCAGTTTCTTGAGCTCTTGGTTCTCCCGTCGAAGCTCGTCCAATGTGGGGGCCCGTGGCTCTTCCCCCAGCTCTTCTTCGTGCCGGGAGTGACTGTCCCCATCAACACTGTGGACGTCTTCCTGGCGCTCTTCTTGCCGTGCCGGCTCAGGCTGAGATGTACCGGCGGCCGGCGCCTGCTGCGTCTGCGCTAGAATCCGGGAGACCGGCCTTGACCTCCTTAAATATTGGATGGGTTGGTCAAGCTCTCCCGAGGTGTTCTCGGGTTGTTTGTCGCCGGAGGTGGCGTAACAGGTGAACACTTTGACGGTGTCATCAGTCACCTGGACCACCTGCTTTTTCTTGGGCGGTTGTCGCTCCGGCTTGGGCGGCCTCCCAAGTCTGTCAAAGACCGACACTCGGGATGTAGATGCTTGAGGGGAGCGATCCTCCTCCGTGTGCGTGGAACTGGCCCACGGGGAAGTCGGCCGCACCTTCTTGCCAGCTCCACGGCGCTTCTGCCCCCGTAGGGGCTGATTTGTAGATCTCGGAGAGACTGAGGCCTCAGTGCTTGTCGGAATCCGCATTCGTCGCAGATCCGACCTGCGGAAGGCTCCTCCGCCCTCGCGCGCCTTATAATTCGGGCCTCCTCCTTGGTGACCCAGATCTTCTTTAGATGGAGCTGGCGCTCCCCCACTTGGTTGCCCCCTGTCTTTGGACGGGGAGCTCGTAGCTTGGGCCGTTGCAGAGGGCCCTGGGTTGTCGCCGGTACGGCAGACTTCTTCTTCTTCGCTCCGTCCCCCCCGGACTTGCCGGAGGGGCTCGAAGCAGTTGGAGGTAGAGATAGTCGGGACATGACGATCCCGTGGTAGGATCGGCTCACCTCCATCGAGCCGGATGTGAATATCTCCGACGATTATAGTCTTGCCGGAGCGAGAGACAGCCGCTTCAGGCTTTGCACCCTTGCGGCTACGGCGTTGCCCCCATTGGGCAGGGGCAACAGTGGTGGCGCCCGCCATAGGCATGGCGTCATCCTGACAGCGGCGGCGTTGCCCTCGTTGAGCAGGGGCAGCACCTCTGAGGGTAGCCGCAGTAGGTTTGGCGCCGTTGCGGCGTTGCCCCCGTTGAGCAGGGGCGGCGCCGGCAGTGATTTGATTGACCGAGAAGACTCGGCCAATAGTCGGGGCAGAAGACCTGACACATTCGGCCATTGACATAGCAGTCAAGGGAGCTCGGCTGGTTGTCGGGATGAAGGGCTTGACACTCTTAACAATTGGAGAGTTGACCGGATGGACCCGGCCAGATGCTGAAGCAGAGGGTCTAACACCCTTGAGGACAGTCTCCTTGACCGGGCGAGCCTGGCCGGTTGATGAAGTAGAGGGTCTGATACCCTCAGTGATTGGTTTCTTGGCCAAGTGAACCCGACCAATCGACGAAGCCGAGGGCTTGACGCCCTTAGAGACGACCTTGTTGACCGGACTAACCCGGCAAGTTGTTGAGACCGAGGGCCTGACACCCCCAACAGTTGTCTTCTTAGTCGAGCGGACTCGACCAACAATTGAGGTTGAGGGCCTGACACCCTCGATAGTTGCCTTGTCGACCGGGCGGACCCGGCCAGTTGTTGGAGTAGAGGGCCTGACACCCCCAATGGTGGTCTTGTTGACCGGACTGACCCGGCCAGTTACTGGGGCCGGGGGCCTAACACCCCCGACTACTGTCTTCTCGAGCGGGTGGACCCGGCCAGTTGATGGGGCCGAGGGCCTGACGCCCCCGGTAGTTGGCTTCTTGACCGGGCGGACCCGGCCGGTTGCTGCAGTAGAGGGCCTGACGCCCTCAGCGACTGTTGGTACTGCAGGAGCGGCTGAACTGACTTCAGCCACTGGCACCACGCCCAAGAAGAAGGGCGAGCCGACGACCGCTGGGAAGTCGCCAAAGTCGATCGGAGTTGCCAGGTATCCGAACCTGGCATGGTCGGCAACGACTTGGGGGCCGTAGGTGACGGCTGCCATCGCTGCTGCTGGTGTTGGTGGTGGTGGTGCGTAGCACAAAAGGAGTGGCGTGCTGATGCACGAAGAACTCTCAAATGAATAGAGAGGTGTGCCCTCCTCTTCCCGTCCTGTAAGAGGAAGAGGGGCAATTAGAACCTTGAAGAAGGTTTAGGGGACTTTCTTTGACAGAAAGAAGAAAGGCGGGAAAAGTCCCACCGGGCGTGCCAGTCTATGAGACACGGAATATTTTCACGTGGGAAAAATAAATGTTCTTTTTGAAAAGAGACATTCCTCTGTATAGAGAGGGTTATTCCGTGTGTGCGCATAGTATCAGACGATTTGGGTTCGAGTGCTAGACCTCTCCCCACTGACCGTAGTCAGTGTTGATTTACATCGGCCTAACGTCCAAACACCTTTGTTTGACTGTCAAAGAAATCTCCAAAGTCTTTTACAAGGTTCTGATGTTGAGGGCAAACTCTCTTGAAGAGTTCATGATGTCCACTCACTCACCACCGACCAACAGAAACGGCTGAATTAGGGCCAGGTCTGAGCAAAACCCTAAGATTTAGGAATGGAAGCGCAAATATGCGGAAGCCATAGGCATTTTTGAAGTAGAGAGAAGTTTTCTGGACCCCGAGGGTATTTTGATAATTTTACCAACTCAGGGGTATTTTGGTAATTTTACCAAGCCAGGGACACTTCTGAAATTTCTGAGCTGGAACGGAAGTAGGACCGGATTCCTGACTTCCTAAGGCGCTGAGGCTCTTCCTGAAGGGTTACGGGGGCAAGTAGACCGTTTTTAGGTCGCAGGGGTATTTTGGTAATTTTATTGTACCCTACACAGACCTAGGGTTGGGATGACCTCTGAGTGTCGGGTTGAGCTGACAACATCTCTGGGTTGAAGGAGTGACACTGGCTTCATAAAAGACTCGTGTGTCAGGTTTGCCAAAGAAGGGGCATATGCACAATTTTATAAAAGTCGGGATTTTCTTATAATTTTTCCCCGAGGACATTCATAACACATGCTGAGTGCTTTTGTATTCCAAATGAGTACAAAGGTTGTCGGCGAGTTGTCGACTGTACAGAGTTCCACGTTGGAGCGGGAGATAGGGGCGTAGCCCCAATTACAAAAGTCGTAGAGTATAACTGTAAATTACAGGACTTGGGTCTTTTACGATCTCGGGGAGGACATTTTTATAATTTCGCCATTATAAGGGCAGAAATACATGACTTAGTCGTTCCGGGACGTAAAGACTTACAAATATGGCCCGTTGAGGGGTATAATTACAAACACGGCCCGCTGAGGGGCATAAACGTAAATATACCCCGTAGGGGCATAAGTACAAGACCCGAGGACTTACCCCATGCGGGCCGAAACAAACGAACAAAAGAACTCTGAATGCTGGATGCTCCATAAGTTGTCCCTTGTGTGTTTTTTCGTCTCTCTCCTCTTCTGGACCTCCGGGGGTCTATTTATAGAAGTGGGGAACCTCCTCGGGAGTGTTCGACCCCGTACGGGTCCAACGGGATGAAGATGACCCCGGGGAGGTCACTTTTTGATTTCCGTGCGCGGGAGATGGGACCTCCCCGGGGTGGGAGGTCCCCGGGCCGGTCCGGGACCTCTCCGGGGTCGCGCGCCCCCCGGAGGACCCGCCCGGGGTCGCGCGCCCCCGGGGAGGACCCGCCCGGGGTCGCGGACCCCGGGTGGGTCCCACCCGGTGTCGGGCGACCCCGGACGGGTCCGCCCCGGGGGCGGCCCCGCGCGGGTTTGCCCACCTCCGGGTTGACCCGTCCGGGTGAGGGCGACCCCGTACGGGTTCCTCCGACCCCGGACGGGTTCCTCCGACCCCGTACGGGTCTTCTATCTCCAAGTTGGCCCATTTATGCTCCAACTAAATAAAAGCGGAGTTTACAAACAAAATTTGCTTCCAACAAGAGAGTAGGCCACAAGTGGCTATTCTAGGACCCCAAATTGGGTAGGGGAGAACCCCGAGGGCTAGCCTACGAGGGGAGCTCCAGAACCCGGGGAATATCCTTCCATTCCTTAATGTGCAGCCGTGGACTGCTGGCTCTAGGGCCATTAATATCCATTCCTTAAATGAGAAGTCATCCGGAGATCATGCTATGAGGCAGCAAATCCCCGGAGACTTGAGGGTGGTTAGGGAGGGTCATTCAATAATAATGGAAGACAATACACAATGTGCCTCTTCCCCAAATATAGATCCGGTAGTATGAAACTCAGTGCAACCTGCAGTAATACATTGTTGCTTCGGAATATGAAGCCTACAACGGATCAGGTGCAGAAGATCGGCACACTGCTCTCATTAAACAGAGGTGAATTGATGTGTTGATGTGTGCGCAGTGTTCCCTAAGCAACAGCCCACTGGGCATTCAGACAAATAGCTGAATGTTCACACGTGGCAAACATATAAACCATGGTATATACATGGGTTTCAGAGGATTTTTGGATGGACCAGAACCCTAACAACCCATGGACGAGGGTGATGAGGCCCGTGGCCATTTCCAGAAGAGTGACATGCTCTGAACAACGGGGGATATACATATTAACAGGAATAAAAAAACCGTGCCGATCGGACACACAAAACTTGTCCAGATTAAGGATGATGCCCAGAATCTGTCTGGCGTATTAGGGGAGAGACTTACATAATATTGCCTATGAAGGCATTAGTATCCATCGGGCAGACTAGGAAAGACAGAGCTAGGGACCCATCCATTGTAATTGGAGGGCCCTGGTTGCCTCCTCGTGGAGCAACATACCCACAACATCAAAGAAAATAGAAACATCAAAGACATAATGAAAATTTGGGGAGAGGAGAACATATACACCCAGAAGAGGAGATAGAAGCATTTCATTTATCCACATAAACAAGGAATACATCATCTAGGATTATTACATACCGGAAGCAAAAGAAGAAAAGAAATGAATGTACAATAAGAAAATGAGTAAAGAGAACGATGGGGGAGGGAGGAGCATTGACTCTGTTCCCTCCCCATACAAGCACACGTCCTCTTCCCTCTTCTTTCCTCTCGGAGGTGGACGCTCACAGGTGGACGCAGCTTGGAGAGCTGGGAATTCTCTAGTCGCAGAGGGTTCAGGGGATTAGCAGATGGAGTCCGGAGAGGAGGAGCGTCCGGAGAGAGCTTGTTCTTCGGGCTCTGCTTGCTTTTTATAGCCGCCACCTGAGGGCACAGACGAGGAGCAACTGATGATTGGAGGATTCCCATCCACGTGTCCTCGTTCGGGCTTCGCGCAGGCTTCCGAAAGGGCTTCACAGCTCGACCATCCTTCGTGCGTGAGGCTCCTGCTCGTGGTCGATGACACAGGGAACCAATGGGTGGAGCTCGTGCTTTGCTCCGGTGGTCCAATGTGCAGGGGCCAGGTGGAGCTGCCGCGCGGTTGCGAGGGTCCTCGCCGGTGTGGGTGAAGAGAGATAGACACGGCCGAGTTCTGGTGGCCCAGTGCGCAGGGGACTCCGCCAGAGTTGGTTTGTCGGTGCAGAGTGCCAAGAGGGAGGGTGGCGGAGCCGTTGCTCTCCCGTTGGTCCAGCGGGAAGAAGGCTGTTGGCCTGGCGCTGCGTGTGCGTGAGGGAGGGTGGCGGGGTCGCTCTCCCGTTGGGCCAGCGCGAAGAAGGCTTTTGTCTTCTTTTGATTTGTTTGTTTGTTCTTTTCATTTTATCTTTGTTTTTTATATACATATATATATATGTATATATATATATATCTTTTGTTTGTGTTTTGTTATTATTATTATTATTATTATTATTATTTTATTGTTATTATTTATTTTGGGTGTCAACAATGCCCTCGTCGACCTGATGAGGGCCCAGGTAGCTAGGGAGGAACGGTCCCAGCACTCACGTTCGCCCCCCCCGTTGAGGTCTCTCGGCAGACGGCATGAGGTCGTTTTATTCTTCAAGATGGCCGCATCATTTGCAACATGGTGGGTGAACCTTCACACCCCCCGCCCCCGGCTGCAGAACAGGAGGCCTCCAACTCGCACAGGAGGAGGAGCGAGGCGTGGCCATCCGTCCCGCCGGTGGAAACCACCGTCCCCACCACGTGGTGGTAGGGAGAAGACCAAGAGCTCGCTGGGAGCCCCCCAGTGCCCTCTCGCGCCCACCCGGAGCTCACTCTCTAGCTCCGGGACTTCGAGCGGCGATTTGCGAATAGGAGTAAGCACTCCGAGCTCTGCAGCAGAGCTCTACGAGTAAGGAGGATGAGGAGCAATCTCCGTTCTCCCCTGAGATTTTGGAGGCCAAATTATCCCCTAGGATTTTCCTTCCGACTTTCAAGTCTTATGACGGCCTGGGTGATTCGGCCGACCACCTCGATAGTTTCGATGCCCTGATGACTCTGCAGGGGGCATTGGACCCCATTAAGTGCCGAGCCTTTGTTACCACCTTGGTGCAAGGGGCTCAGGCCTGGTTTCGAGCTCTCGCCCCCAGAAGCATCACTAGTTTTCGGCAATTCGGGCAATTATTTAAGAGGAGCTTTGCCGGGAGCAGACCCCCAAGGTCGATTGCGGGGCTTTTGACGCTCAAATAGGCCCCAGGGAAAAAGTTGCGGGCTTACATTAATCGCTTCAAACCGGAGGCCCTACGCATCCCCCATCTTGACGTCGCATCCGCCATCACCACTCTGACTGGGGGAACCCGCGATGAAGGGCTCCGGCGAGAATTGGTGTTCCATCCCCCCACCACCCTTACTGACATTGTGACCCTGGCCCTGCGCCACGCAGAGTGCGAGGAGGTTCTCACCGCCTGCCGGGATACTCCCGGCCAAGGGAAGGAGGGAGAGAGGAAGCGCCCATCAGAGCAGCCCTCCAACCAAGGAAAGAGGAGGAACTGCGACGGTGACCGTAAGGAGCCGCCCAAGAAGTTCGAGTGGTATACTTCTCTCACCACTCCTGTCTACGAGATTTATAGGGAGGTTAGAGATTTGGGTTTGCTTCGTTGGCCCGAGTCGATGAAGGCCGACCCAAGGTGCCGCAACTGCCGAAAGTATTACCAGTTCCACGACGACCACATCCATCATATTGGTGACTGCCAACAGCTCAATGATGAGATCGAAAGTCTCATCCACCGAGGGCACTTGGCCCAATACGTGGCCGAGCGTCGGGACGCCTCACTGGACCCCTCGGAGGAGATCGACAACCGCCCCCGAGGGATCCACATTAACGTCATATCGGGGGGTTCGGCTTCCGGGGGAGATACTAGCCGAGGGAGGAAGCGCCACACCGAGCGAGCCAGTCGGGTTGCCGAGCCTGCCAAGCCCACAACTTCAGCACACGAGCAACATGCCCTGGTGTTCTCCGACCAGGACTTGGAAGGGGCGGTTACCCCGCACGATGATGCTCTTGTAATCTCGATAACTATCAATCATTGTAATATAGATAGGGTGCTTGTCGATAATGGCAGTGCATCGAACGTTTTGTCTTATGACTGTTTCCTGAAGATGGGTGAGAACCCGTCAAAATTACGTCCAGTCCGAACCCCTCTTTGATGGTTCAATGGTCAGGTTACTTACCCCGAGGGAGCACTGAGCTTGCCTGTTACCCTCGGAACTCCCTTTAGAGCCGTAACCTTCATGACGAATTTCATTGTGGTAAAGGGGATAACGGCTTACAATGCCATCTTTGGCTGAGGTATCATCGGCCGAATAAAGGTAGTGCCCTCCACCTACCACCAAAATATGAAGTTCCCTACCAAATTCGGCGTGTGAGAGGTCCGAGGTAGCTAAGCAATAGCTAGAAGGTGCTATCTAATCTCGGTGGAAGTTGTATGCCCCGAGGAAGTAAACCGAGGCAAGGGTATCATCGAAGAAAAGGCAACAACGAGCAAGCCCGGTGGGGAGCTGTTGCCAATTTGCCTAAAAGATGACCCGACTCTCGAGGTCAAAATTGGGGCAGATTTGCTGCTCGAGGTGCAAGCTCAATACAAGGATTTCCTTTCGGAGTATGTCCATATCTTTGCATGGTCTGATGATGATCTCCCCGGAATCCCCGAGGAAACTGTGATGCACCGCCTCAATCTTGATCCTGCCGTCAAACTAGTTCAACAGCGGAAAAGAAAGCATGTCCCGGCGAAATAGGCGATCATTAAAGAGCAAATCAATAAGCGGAAGAAAATCAGACTATTTCGCCCGGTCCTTTACCCGACTTGGTTGGCTAACGTCGTCCTGGTGCCCAAAGTCTCGGGCAAGTGGCGAATGTGCGTCGACTTCACCGACCTCAACAAGGCTACTTTGAAAGATTGTTATCCCCTTCCGAGCATCGACCAACTGGTCGATTCGACTTCGGGCAACGAGCTTCTCAGTTTTCTCGACGCCTACTCCGGGTATCACCAGATGCGGATGCATCCTGAAGACGCAGAGAAGACATCATTCACTTCTGACTTCAGCGTGTACTGCTATACTCGGATGCCTTTCGGGTTAAAGAACGCCGGAGCAACATATCAAAGGCTGGTCAAGCAGATATTCGAGGACCAGATCGGTCGGAACGTCGAGGTCTACATCGACGACATGTTTGTGAAGTCGTCGAAAGTTGAGGATCACTTTTCCGACCTAGCAGAGACTTTCGAAGCTCTTTGGAGGTACAACATGAAGCTCAACCCCTCAAAGTGCGCCTTTGGGGTCAAGTTCGAAAAGTTTCTGGGTTTCTTAGTGACCCACCGAGGGATTGAGGCGAATCCCGAGAAAATCTAGGCCATCCTGGATATGTGGCTGCCAGTAAGCGTCAAGGACGTTCAACGTTTGACGAGAAGGATCGTTGCGTTGAATTGCTTCATGTCCTGAGCTGCGGAGCGCGACTGCCTTTCTTTAAACTATTGAGAGGGCCAAATGCGGCTGCCCCGACCTTCACCTGGGACGATGAGTGTGAGAAGGTCTTCATCGTGCTGAAGTAGTTTCTGATGGCTCCCCTGATACTCTCGAAGCCTCTGCCGGGAGAGACTTTATACTTATATCTCTCGGCGACATCCTCCACTGTCAGCTCAGTGCTGATCCGAGATGACAAGGGAACTCAGAGGCCGGTGTACTACGTCACTAAAGTGCTCCTAGATGCTGAAGCGGCCAAGAAGGTCGTGCTAGCGTTGGTAACCTCGGCGGAAGCGACTTCGGCCCTACTTCCAAGGGCACAGTATCGTAGTGTTGACCAGCGAGCCCTTGAAGAAGATTCTGGCTCACCTCGAGGCTTCGGGGCGCCTTGTTAAGTGGGCGGTTATGCTCGGAGCTTATGACATTTCATATCGCTCCCGCACGCCATCAAAGGCCAAGTGCTCGCGGACTTCATTGCAAAGAATACTGCTTAGTCCGAGGAAGTCCACCACCTACGGCCGGCCTAACCTGGGAGTTTTTCGCCGACGGGTCGTCAAGTTCGGCCGGCAGTGGTGCAGGAGTCATCCTCAGCTCCCCAGAAGGGGTAGAATTGCAGTACACTCTAAAATTCAAGTTTGCGGCATCCAACAACGTCTCCAAGTACGAGGCTCTGATTTCGGGACCTTGGATGGCAAAGTGTCTGGGAGTGGAACGGGTCAAGATTTACATTGATTCGCAACTAGTCACCAGCCAGTTCAATGGGGAACACGAGGCTCGGAACCACAGATGATCAGGTACCTTTAATTGGCGAAGGAGATAGCTCGACAATTTGAGAGCTTTCAAGTAATCAAGATAGCTCGGGAGGAAAACTCCCGAGTAGACGCGCTCTTCCGCCTAGCCTCCTCCATTAGCCCATCTGGGACCCGATCGGTTCTTCTAGAAGGGCTAGAGGGCCCTAGCACCAGCCCCGAATTAGTAAGCACCGTTCGAATGTTGCCGGACGATTGGAGGGGGTGCCGTTTATCCTCTGGCTGAAAGATGGTCAGGAGCCCTCTGACCCTCGAGAAGCCAAGCATCTCAAGTATCAAGCTCGACGCTTTGTCTTGCTCGATGGATCGCTCTACCGACGATCGTTCGCAAGACCTCTCCTCAAGTGCCTCGAACCTCGTGAAGCTCGACAAGCCATCGAAGAAGTTCACATGAGGATTTGTGGCGCGCATCAAGGAGGGAGGTCGGTTGCGAGAATTTTGCTGTGGCAGGGATACTGGTGGCCCACTTTGCAGTAGGATTGCTCGGCCTACGTCCAAAAGTGCGATCGTTGCCAGCGGTTCGACCACCTGATTCACCAGCCGGCTTCAATGCTCGTGTCGCTCACTGAGCCTTACCCTTTCGCTCGGTGGGGAATTGATATCCTGGGCCCTTTCCCTACGGCCCAGGCGCAGAAGAAATTCATCATTGTTGCCATCGATTACTTCACCAAGTGGATCGAGGCAGAGGCTTCCGCGAAGATAACGGAAGGAGTGATTTGGAGTTTTGTGTGGCGGTCGATCATATGTCGCTTTGGCGCCCCTCGAGTGATGGCGAGCGATAATGGCCGGCAGTTCAACTGCGCTTATTTTAAGAATAAGTGTGCCGACTTATATATTCGCAATCACTTCACCTCGGTAGCCCACCCGCAGGCTAACGGTTTGGTCGAAAACGCTAGTAAGACCGTGCTCAAGGGCATAAAGACCAGACTAGACAAAGCAAAAGGAAATTGGCTAGAGGAATTGCCTAGCGTACTATGATCCTATCGCACTACTTCAAGGGTCTCTACAGGTGAAACCCCATTTCAAATGGTCTACGGCACTGAGGCTGTCATTCCACTGGAGATCGGCAACCCATCTCTTCGGGTCATCCATTTTGAGCCCGAGCTTAACGATAAGAAACTGTTGGAGAATCTCGAGCTAGCAGATGAGGTACGCGAAGCCGCAAGAATCTGAGTGATGGAGTACTAGCGGCACATGGCCTGTTATTACAACGCCCAGGTTCGGGATCGATAGCTCCTCCCGGGGTACTTAGTCCTGAGAAAGGCCGAGACCTCTCGACCACTAGAGGCGGTGGGGAAGCTGGCCCCTAATTGGGAGAGCCCCTACTGAGTGGTCGAGATGCTCGGGAAAGGGGCGTATAGGCTAGCAACGATGGAGGGTGGACCGGTCCTGCGAATGTGGAATGCTACTTCGCTGTGTAAATTTTATTTTTAAGCTTAGGTTTCACCTGTAATCTCGATACAATATATG
This sequence comes from Amorphophallus konjac, assembly GCA_022559845.1. Classification (NCBI taxonomy): domain Eukaryota; kingdom Viridiplantae; phylum Streptophyta; class Magnoliopsida; order Alismatales; family Araceae; genus Amorphophallus; species Amorphophallus konjac. The sequence goes on from CM040129.1 coordinate 35,141,063, forward strand.
CACAAGAACAAATGCATAAGACAAAAATAAAAGTTTATTGCATTTCTGTGCTTATTCATACATTGAGGCAATGATGGCCCATACAAGAGGAGATAGATAGCTCGGCATGCGCAGGGCGAGTAACCTCAAGCCGAGCCATTGACTCCACTGAGTGTGGAAATTGGCTCGGATGGTGAGACTATGGACCCTGCCATGTCCATGCTTATCATCTGGAAAGATAGCGTCGGGAAGAGGAAACAAGAAAATACAGAAAAGAAATGCCGTGTCTATGCTTACCATATGGAAAGATGGTACTGACAAGAAGAAACATGAAAAGAAAAAGAGGAAAAGGGGGGAAAAGGCGGGGAGAGCCCCGCCCGAGGAAAGAAGTGGGAGGGGAGGCGGATGACATGGAGCCCTCTCGTGCACGGCATGTAACCGTCTCTTGCACAAGGTGGAGGCTTCTTCTGCACAACCCAGAGCGGCCTCCCTGAGGCATTTTGTCCTCCTATCGAGGGATGCAACAGAGGGCACGTCTCCGAGGTCCCCTTCCCTCTCCTTAGGTCGCCGACAGAATGTCTGGGGGGGAGGATCCATCATCTGTCCTTCCTTCTATTTTGCCGTCCACCCTCTTGTCCTTCATTCTGTTATGCCGAGATGGTCCATCCACTCTGGCAAACTCCAGAATCTTCGTCTTCATCAGCAGACTCTATGGCTCCGCAGGAGTAGAAGAAGACGAGAAAGAAAGAGGATGGGGGACGAAGGAGGTTGGTTGGCACGACTGAGGAGTGAGCAGGTCGAAGCCACTCTTCGTAGCCTTTTATAGGCAGAAGTTGAGGCGGTGCCCCTCCCCCATGTCAATGCCCCCTTGCCTTAACTGTCTCCTCCCCTGAAGAGACGTGAGCAAACTTCGAAAAGCTGCATGCAGATTCTACGAGGAGCAATTCCACCTATTTGCAAGGGTTTTATGAACCCTCCGTGGGAACACGCGAAAGACTTGCTCGTTTAATGCCTAGGGATACGAACGGATACGCGCACTGCACCTGAGAATTCGTACAGGCGAAACGAGCGCTATACACGGAGCCCTGATTTTGGCAGGAGAATCGTACGAAGATATAGTTTGCTGACGTACACGGATACGATGGGCAAGTTTCGGTCAAAGATTTCTGTGAGCCATTCATTTCCTTTTTGCAGAACGTTCTTTTTATAAACAAGCAAAAGAAGTAACAGAGATGAAAAAAAAGCGAGAAGAAGGGAGGGAAAAAAGCCAAGTACAAATTGATCTCAATCTATCGAGATCGGAGACGAGGATCGAGGGATCGACTGTATCTCGGAGAGTGCGGAAGCTGGTGGGTCCGCGATGCCCGGCATCACCTCGATAGTCGAAGGCTGCGCACGCTCGGTCTCCTCGGAAACCACTGGCTCGAGCACTGACCCCACTTGTGTGGGAACTGTCTCGACCATGCGGTCTCCTGAAGCGGCCGAGGCGGGCAGCTCTTCCTTGACGGCGTCATTGAGGCCCTCACTTTCTTCATCCGAGGCACAAGGCTCGAGTGTGGATGAAGGGGTCGAGTCTTCTTCATCCGAGTCGTATTGTTGCCTGGGCTCGAATATCAATTCCTCAGCGACTTGATCTTGGGCAAGATGCACCGCTCCGTTGAACCCTTGAGCAAAACCCTTCTTCAGTTTGCGCCTGTAGCCAGGTCCGTAGAAGGTGAAGGTGGTTTTCTTCAGGGCCTCTTGTTATTCTTCCGAGGCTAGATATCGCTCCACTGCCTTCGCCTCGATTTATGTTCCCCTCGCCTTGATCTCCGATAATCTCGCCTTGGCCTCTACCACTTTCGTCATGGCCTCTGCTCTCTCCCACTCCATTGTCAGCAGCAGCCCTAGAGCTCTTCCCGTTCGGCCCCCCATTGCCTCGAGCTCGCCTTATGAGCCCGACGCTCGTCATCTAAGAGCCCGCTCTTGACGTCGGCCATATAGCGGGCCTGGGACAGTTGATCGGCTAGAGAGCGCGCTTCCTCCTAATCTACTCGGGCCTGAGAGCGGAGTGACGCAACTTCCTGGCAGAGAGCCTCATGCTTAGAAGTGAGTTGGCCGAACTTCCGATCCAGCTCGGCGCGGGCCTTAGCTTGCGCCGCCTCGCCTTTCTCTACCCGCGCCATGTGGTCCAAGCCCTTAGCCCCCAATTGAGCCAGAAAGAGACCTCCTTCCATGACCCTCTCAAGGAGTGTCTGGGAGGAGCAACGCTGAAGCTCAGCTCGGACAGGGGGAGTCGCCAACGATTGGCAACAATCGTAGATAGAAGCCCGGAAGGCGATCCGCCCTCGTTGGGGATCGGGACCACCCTCTGTCTGCGGAAGTGTCGGAGGGACCCCTTCGGGACTTACTCAAGCCGGAGGCAGCGGCACCCGACTGAGCCAGAGGAGCCAGATCAACCTCCTCACCGTGCGGAGGCAGTATCTCGCTTGGCTCGACGACGGCCGCCCGGCTGTAAGTTGATCCGTCGAGGGGTCAGAGGTTGGGCCCTCGGCGGAGGCATAAGTGGCTGGGGCGTTGGGTGTTGGGGCCTCGGACGGAAGGGTCGGCAGTACCGGAGGACAAACATAGTCGCTCGGAGGGTCTCCCACCAAGTGAGGAACTTTCGCCCTCTTCCGCCTGCTTTCCTCGGTTGCCATCGCCTTTAGGGAAGCCAACATCAACCTTTGTTTGGGGTCCTTTCGTTTGCACCCTCACCGCTCCATCTCTTCCCCGGTGAGGGCCCGCTTGCCCTTGTCTCGGGCAGCCGGAGTGCCCTCGACCTCATGTACCGCGGGAAGGGTTACTAGAGCGGCAACGGTCGTCTCCTCCGGGAACTCCTCCTCCTTAGCCGTGGCCTCAGGTGGGTCGCTCGGCTGACCTTCTCCATCGCCACGAGGAACCTCTGCAGGCCGAATAGAACCGTCAGAAGAAAGTCAAAAAAGTCGTTTGACGGTAGCAAGTCCGCCCAAATTCTTACCTCTGGGATACAGGGGAGCGCGAGTATAGCGTTGGAGATTGACCTCGGATAGGAGTTCGGCGGTCGGTTGCTTATTGTTTTGGAGGACTTTAATACTGTCCTCGATCTCTTGGGAAACAGTCGAAGGTTTTGCTGCAAGCACGGGCTGGAAATTCGGTTGGGTCGGGAAAAGTCAGGGGGAACCTTTGGAGTATCTTACCCAGAAGTACTGGGTCTTCCACCCCTTGTGTGAGGAGTCTCGAGGGGAGAGGGTAACACAACTCTTCCCTTTCCTAGCCTGAAGGAAGAAGCCCTTTCCGGCTTGCGCGTGTTCTTTTAACTCGTAGAAGGCGTGAAAGAGATCGAGAGACAGAGGAACATGGCATTTCCGGCAGAGGACAATGAATGAGAAAATGAAGGCAAAAGAATTAGAGAGCAGCTGGACCGGAGTCAGCTTGAAGTAATTCACCAGTGCCACGACAAAGGAATGGAGGGGGAGACGAAAATCACACATAACTGCAGAAAGCATCTGAACGGGTGCTCAGGCTCGACTCGTGTGATTTGGGGAGAGAGAAAGAGTACCGCCAAGGCAGCCGGTACCGGAATTCGAATTCCTTTACCTCCTCCGCCGTGAGCTCGCTGCGGAGATGGCGGCAGGACGTCGGAGCAGAACTCCCCGCTCTCTGCTCGACCTCCTTGTCGCGAACGTCCTCGTCTCGCCCCGCCATGGAGGATGAGGAAGACGGCGAAATGTTGGAGTTTGATGAGCAAGCAGGAGGAGGGAGCACACGGACTGCCTCTACGGTGGTCTCTCCAAGCTCCGCGAAGGCTCTGGCGATTTCCTGCTCTCTTCGATTCTTCTCATAGGACATGAATCTCCCTAAGAACTTGCGCAAGCAAGGGGAGGCAAAAAACCCTAACGATGGAGACGAGAAGGGCAAGTACAAGGGGAATTTATAGCCCTGAGCGGCCATGGGAGAACCACCGCGACGTCTCGAAGCGCCTTGGAAAGCTACACGCCCCGAGTCGGCGCTTCAAACAGGCGTAAAAGATGTAATAATTGCGCTTGAGCCCCCACGCGCTAGGGCAATCACATTAATGGACCCAGATAACTGCTTTATCGAAACTCGAGGCTATAGACGTAGGTGTATGATGACAGGCTTGACAGTGATAGGCATTAAAAAATGTGAATATGGGAAGATATGCGCTTGAATATTGAACAATCAGATTTTGATGTTCTTGCTATACGAAGGGATAGTCGCCTATCCATAAGAGACACTATAAACTTATAGCTTGAATAAATGGTGAAGAGGCGTGATCTCGCGCTGGTCCTGAGCGGATGGAGGATCACCGGGTAGTGAACTGCAAGACAGGGAAACGGATCAGGGGGCCCAGGGAGAGTCCCTGGGGAAAACCCTCCGATGCTTAAGTCAGTGGAGCTATGGCGGGAGCAGTAAAGGGAGAAGAGAGCGTGTGCGCGAGATCCCTCTCCACCAGAGGGTGAAGTGGTTCTTGTTCAGGAGCTTTGAGCGTATGATTGCCCTTACCTTCGTCGGAGGGTCTCCCTGGTTTAAATAGTACGCCGTTTCTTGGAGTCCTGTAAGCCGAGGGGTTTCAGGTGGGGGTTACGTCCTCATCGTGGGCTTTTATTGCCTTATCGTGGGAGCGTTATCACCTTGGGGAAGAAGAAGTCCCTTGCCTTCCTGAATTCCTGCTTGCTGTGGACTCTTAACGGCTGCAAAGGATAAGCAATCGTCGGCCGTTCCGAGCTCAGAGAGGCCAGCCCTATCGGGCGATAGGCTTAGCTCGGAAGAGGATGGGTCGGATGGGTCGGCATACGCCTTCTTCTCCCGGGCGGAGATATGGCTTGGGCCGGACCTTTCCTGTGACCTGACCGACACTCGGGCCTTCCGAGCCTAGAGGCTGCCTAGGAAGGTTGTGTCCTCGAGCGATTTTTTATTGGGCTTTCTTCCCTGAGTGGGCCCTGTGGGCTGTCACTTAGGCGAGCTTGGCCTCGTTGGGTCCTGTCGGGTCTAGTCGGGCTGCTCTTTGAATGGGCTACAGAAATCCCCCTCTCCACTTGTCCCCCTCCTACTCCCGAGCCAAAGGAGGCTCGGACGAGTAGTATTTGAGGGTTTTGGACCGGCGTGGCTCAGGTGGGTGGAGATCTGGCGGTGTTATGAAGCCACGTGCCGTGGTCACCTGGGCCCGTAATAGTTGTGATCCTGACGGATTTGAAATGAAGGGGCCCCCTTTTTCTCGGAGGTCGGAACGACGCGCCGCCTTCCCGTGAGGGTTTATAGGTGTTGGGCGCTGGTTTTCATTCCAGACTCTCTAGGGTTTTGGCTTTCCTTCACTTTGCTTTCGGGGCTCCTTGATGCGCTGTGAAGACACAGCGGAGGAGCAGAGACTTGCGGCAGCGTTTGAGGAGTTGGCGAGGATAACTGCGGAGGCGGTCCGGCAGCTTCCTCCTCCCCCGGAATCTTCGAGATCCCTTGAGAATTCTTCTTCCAGCTCTTCCTCGGAATCCATGGCGGGCCAGTGCTTGTGTGCTGAAGGATGGGGCGACGAACCGGTGGCGAGAGCGCCCGTCCCGAATCGCAGCGAGCTGGGGGAAGCTGAGGTGAAGAGGCTGGAGCACAGGTTCCGTCTGCCTCTTAGGTACAACTTTGTTGCTGCTGCTCCGTACGAGACGAGTCTGGACGACCGCACGGGCCACATCTGCACCTTTCTTCTGGCGTGGAAGAGCGGGTTTCGCCTCCCCTTCGAGCCCTTCGTCCTCACACTCCTCAATTTTTTCCAGTTGGCGCCCATTCAGTTGGTTGCCAACTCGTACCTCCTCCTTTCTGCCTTCCGAATTCTCTGCCGTCAGTGCGGGGTTCCTCCTTCTCTGGACCTTTTCCATTATTTCTTTGAGTTGAAGGCGCATCCGTCGGCGGGGAAAGGTTTTTACTTCATCCAGGCGAGGAGGAACAGGAGCTGCATTTCGTTGGCGGCGAAGGATTCCTCGCATAAAGGGTGGAAGACCCAATTTTTCTGGGTGAAGATACATTCGGTGGAGGAAACTTGGAGATGCCAAGTGATGCCCAATTTCCACCCGAATATCCCTCCCCGGCAGAGGAGTTCCCTTCAGATGTGGAGGAGTATGCCGCTCGCTTGCTGAAGAATCGTCAGTCTACCGAGGAGCTGGTGACGCCGGAGAACATCGAGCGGTGTCTTCTCACACGGCTGAAACCGTCAGGTATCACAACTGAGATTCTCCTTAGGATGTGGAGGTCGTCCTTCTCTTCTTGATTGCGCCTTCTTCTTTGTTGCAGACACCAGGCGGGAGCCTCTGGAGGAGGCCGCTGAGGTCATTGACCTTGGTGACGACTCGACGACGGATGAGCCGGGCGTCCCTGTGGGTCGCTCCCAAGCCCGGGACAAGGGCAAGGGGGTGGCTCCCGAGGGGACTTCACGGCCGGGCGGCGCGAAACGCAAGGATCCCATGGGGGGAAGGTTGCGGGAGGCCGTGAAGGCCAAAAAGCGGGCCAAGAAGGCCGGTCTCCTCATTGCCGGGGCCGACTCTAGCTCGGCGGCGCTCCCCGCTCGGGGGCAAGATAGGGCCGACCCAACTGGGCCGGCTCCCCCATCTGTCGAGCGAGAGAGGGCCGAGGAGACTAGGGGCACCTCGGCGGGTGGTGACGATGGGTTGGCTCTCCCCTCGGTGGGAACAGAGGGGGCCGAAGCAGAAACAGCCGTGGCCGAGACCGGGGGGCCGATCGAGGTAGGCGATGTCTCGGGCGGCGATGTGCGGGCCGAGACGGTTGAGGTTGGGGGTTCGCCTGCGGAGGCGTCGCAGCCCCAAACGCCCGTGGTGCGCGGGTCGGCCGAGCTCGCAGCGCCGATCGAGGCCAGGGGTTCGCCCGCAGGGGCGTTGCAACCCCAGCCGACCGTAGTGCGCGGAGCGGCTGAACCCGCATCTCGATCCGGACCTTCTGGCGAGGCGCCGGGCGCGGAAGGGGTTCCCATGCCGGTGGCGTTGGAAAGGCTCGGTATCTCGAGCAGCCTGTACAAGCTCTGCCGCGAGGTGTCCGCGAGGATAAAAGGCGGAGACAAGCGTCACTCCCCGGCCGGGGTCCTCGACGTCATCATGGAGGGCGGCCTGGTCATGGCCCAGATGGGGGCCACGATGGCGGAGACTTACGCCCGGACGGAGTCAGAGCGGTCGAACTTCGCTTGGACCCTCGGGAGGTGTGAGAGGAAGTTGGCTCAGCTTAATGAGGCGCACGAGGGGCTCCGGCGGGAGTTCTCCGCGATCAGGGCGTTGGCGCGGTGGAGCCGGCTGGAAGTCGGAGCGTTGACCGAGCAGCTGGCCAAGGCCCGGGAATCGCTTGAGAGGAAAAACAAACTCCTTGAGGAGGAGCGCCTTCACCATCTCGAGCTGGCCGGCTGTTGGGAGGTTGAGCGCGCCGAGCTAGTGGACCGAGCGGAGGCAGCGGAGCGCCTTTGTTTTGAGGCCGAGGCCGACCGAACTGAGGCGGAGGAGCGATCGGCGGAGACCAAGGAGCGGGCGGTCGAGGCTGAGCTGAAGTTGGCTGAGGCAGAGAGGCGATCAGCGGAGGCCGAGGAGCGGGCGGTGGAGGCGGAGCGGAAGTCGGCTGAGGCAGAGAGGCGATCAGCGGAGGCCGAGGCACGTGCGGTCGAGGCGGAGCGGAAGTCGGCCGAGCTTGCCAAGAGAATGGGGCTGGTCGGAGCGGAGGCGATCGAGCAATACAGGGGCTCGGAGGCCTACCTAGCCGACCTGCAGGAAGCTGCCCTTCCACACTACGAGGCAGCACTTCGCCGAGGCATCTGCAAAGGGTTCGAGCAGGGTTATCGCCGGGCCGTTGCCTATGCCGATGCACAAGATTCCTGGATCGACTTCCCCTCTGGCCAGTGCTATGACTCGGACGAGTCGTCTTCTAGCTCCTCTGCGTCGGGCGGGGAAGATCCAGAGAGCTCTTCTTCGGTGGGGTCACCAACTCCGGCTGCCTCGGGAGGGCTCGCGGCAGAGGCAGTTCCCGCGCAGGCGGGGTCAGCGCCAAGGCTGGCCGTCACCGAGGGTGCCGGGGGCGAAACACTCGTGCCTTCCGTTCCTGAGCCTCAAAGTGGGCCCGAGGCCTGATGTATCGCTCTATTTTGCCTTCTTCCTTTGTTTGTCTCTTTTCTTTTTCTGAAAAAGAAAGATTTTCCTTTTTGCAAGGCAATAAATGACTTACGTGCTTCTTGCCTTCCTTGCCGTGATTCGATTAGCGTATCTGCAGTAGTTGGAAATTGCCGATACGTCGTGCGTGGTTTTCGCATGCTGGTTGGACAGGCTCCTGACAGGGTGTCTTTCCGTTTTCTCACGCTTTGAATGCTAGGCCGCTTCGTGTATTCTGCTGAGGCGGAAAATGAGGGGTTTGAGGTGACCGTTCAGAGGGGAAAAATTCCTTTGGCGTGTTTTCGAGGGGGGAGTCATTTAAGGCAAGTAGCCTCCCTTAGCCTATAAAAAGACCGAAGGGCGTCCCTTCCTCTCCATCGCTTAGGATTTCACTACCAGTCTTTCCTCGCCCCTTCTTCATGTTGCGCTGTGCCGTTGCATTCGGAGCATGGAGGATCCTTCGGAAGACGACGCTGCCGGTGATGGAGGAGCAGAGAGTTCTTGCTGCTTTGGGCTGTTGAGCAGGTCCGACGGTCGTCGCGCGGGGTTGAGACGGGTCCGATGGTCGTCGCGCGGATCTGGAGAGGGTTCGACGTGCGGAGGCACGCCGTTTACCCTTTACCAGTTCCCGCGAGGCTTCCCGGGGGGCGCCGAGATGGAGGGCGGATGGGGGCATCCGGGACACCCGCCGCCACTCTCTCTCTGCTCGCTCCAGGGGTGGGGAGGAAGCAAATTAAGCTCACTCCTTTCTGGGCCCTCCCCTGTCATTTCTTTCACTCTGCGGAGGCTGCTTGCTCTCTGTACGTTCCAAAGAATTGGCAGGTTGGGAAGGAGGAGGCCTTCATAGGCGTTCCTTCCCTCTTCCTCTTCCAAGTTCAACTTGGAAGGTAGCCTTCCTTCTTTTTAGTCCCTCTGTCACCTTTGTCACGGGCCACCCGAGCCAATTGGGTCGACCGCCCTTTGACCGAGCCAGTTTCTGCGCGAGGCAGAGTCAGTGGCTGGACGCAAGGAGATCAAGACCGAGTCGGCCGAGCGATGGCCTCTTGCGGTGGTGCTAGATGGATTTTTTGCTTTTTGCTATGCGATGTACTGGCTTTTGCCTTTCTGATATACCAACAATTGTTTGAATGAAAAGAAGAGAATTTTATTTCCCTCAAATTCCCTCAAATTGTTCGCAGATTTTTAAAAGTAGAACTTGCGTAGTGCGGCTGAGTTCCACGTCCGAGGGATGGGTTCCCCTTCCATTGTAGCTAGCCTGTACGCACCTTTCCCGAGCGTCTCGACCACTCGGTAGGGGCCTTCCCAGTTAGGGGATAGCTTGCCCGCCGCCTCTAGTGGTCGAGAGGCTTTGGCTTTCCTGAGGACGAAGTCTCCTGGTTGGAAGTGTCTGTCTCGGACTTTGGCGTTGTAGTATCGGGTGAGGCGGCGCTTATATTCTGTTGCTCGGATGCTGGCGATCTCTCGGAGTTCATCTGCTAGGTCGAGATTCTCGAGTAACTTTTGCTCGTTTACCTCGGGCGAGAAGCGGATGACTCGGAGAGAAGGGTTGGCAACCTCTAACGGAATAACGGCCTCAGTGCCATACACCAGCTGGAAAGGACTCTCACCGATTGCCGTTTTGGGAGTCGTTCTGTGTGACCAAAGTACGCTAGGCAATTCCTCGAGCCAGCTACCCTTGGCCTTGCCGAGTCTGGTCTTTATGTCTTTTAAGATAGTCTTATTGGCATTTTTGACCGGCCCGTTGGCCTGAGGGTGGGCGACCGAAGTGAAGTGGTTGCGAATGCCTAGGTCGGCGCATCTATCTCGAAAGTACCGAGAGTCGAATTGTCGGCCGTTGTCGCTCACTATCACCCGGGGGATGCCGTAACGACAGATGATCGACTTCCAGACGAAACTCCAGACGACTGTCTCGGTGATCCTTGCCGTGGCTTCGGCCTCGATCCACTTGGTGAAGTAGTCGATGGCGACGATAATAAACTTCTTCTGGGCCTGAGCCGTGGGGAACAGCCCACGGATGTCGATCCCCCACCGAGCGAAGGGATATGGCTCGGTCAGGGTGACGAGCTCCGTAGCCGGCTGATGGACTAAGTGGTCGAATCGCTGGCATCGGTCGCACTGTTGTACGTGGGCCGTGCAGTCGCGCTGCAGGGTGGGCCACCAGTAACCCTGCGGTAGCAGGATCCTGGCGAGCGACCTTCCTCCTGAATGCGCTCCGCACAGACCTTCATGAATCTCTTGGATGGCTCGGCTGGCTTCGTCGGGGCCGAGACACTTCAGGAGAGGGCCGGAGAAAGATCTCCGGTAGAGAGTGTCGTCTAGAATGACGAAGCGCCGGGCTTGGTTCTTCATTCTGCGGGCTTCTCGAGGGTCGGAAGGCTCTTGGGAGTCCCGGAGCCACGACAGGTAGGGGGTACGTCAGTCGCTGAGAATGGCCGAGTCAACAGCGAGGAGCTCCGAGTCAATGCTCGGGCGCTCTAGCTCTTCAAGGAGGACCGATCGGGTGCCTTCAGGATCGAGAGAAGAGGCCAACCGAGAGAGGGCGTCCGCCCGGGAGTTTTCCTCCCGAGCTATTCGGACTACCTCGAATCCCTCGAACTGTTGGGCCGGGTCTCTGACCAATTGGAGGTATTTGATCATTGGTACCTCTCGAGCTTCGTACTCGCCGTTGATTTGGCTAGCGACCAGCTGGGAGTCAGTGTGGATTTTGACTCTCTCAGCCCCCAGCTGTCGGGCCATGCGTGCTCCCGAGATAAGGGCCTCGTACTCGGAAGCGTTGTTGGATGTCGGGAAGTTGAACTTCAAGGCGTACTGTAGCTCTGCTCCTTCGGGGGACTTCAGGAGGATTCCGGCACCACTACCGACCGAATTGGAAGATCCGTCAACGAACAGTTCCCAGGTTGGCCCGGGCGCGGACGGGGATCTTTCTTCAGTCGGGACGGTACTCTCGGCGATGAAGTCGGCGAGCGCTTGGCCTTTCACTGCTGAGCGCGGCCGATAGGAGATGTCGTAGGCCCCGAGCATGATGGCCCATTTGACGAGTCGCCCTGAAGCTTCGGGGTGGGCCAGAATCTTCTTCAATGGTTCGCCGGTCAGCACGGTGATGGGGTGCCCCTGGAAATAGGGTCGGAGGCGCTTGGCGGAGGTAACCAACGCTAACACGAGTTTCTCGGTTGCGGGGTACCTCCTTTCAGCCTCGTTGAGCACCTTGCTGGTGTAGTAGACCGGCCTCTCGATTCCCGATTCATTTCTGACCAGGACCGAGCTGACCGTGGATGGTGTTGCCGAGAGATAGAGCAGCAAGACTTCGCCCGGAACGGGCTTGGAGAGCACCGGGGGCGAGGCCAAGAACTCCTTTAGTTCGGCGAACGCTCTCTGGCATTTCTCATTCCATGCGAACGTAGCAGATGCCAACTTGGGCCCCCTCAAAAGTTTGAAGAAGGGCAAGCATCGTTCGGCCGCACGGGACAGGAACCGGCTGAGAGCGGCGACACGCCCGGTTAGGCGCTGGACGTCCTTGACGCAGGTGGGCGGGCGCATGTCCAGGATGGCCTGGACCTTGTTGGGGTTGGCCTCAATCCCGCGTTGAGTGACCAAGAAACCCAGGAACTTCCCAGATCTCACTCCGAAGGCGCACTTGGCATGATTGAGCTTCATGTTGTACTTCAGGAGGGTGCCGAAGGTTTCGGCGAGGTCGGTGAAGTGATCTTGGGCCTTGGGGGTCTTGACGAGCATGTCGTCAATGTAGGCTTCGACGTTCCGACCTAGTTGCTCCTCGAACATGTGATTGACCAGCCTTTGATACGTGGCTCCAGCGTTCTTCAACCCGAAAGGCATCCAGGTGTAGCAGTATACGCCGTAGTCGGTGATGAAGGCGGTCTTCTCGATGTCTTCTGGATCCATTCTGATCTGATGGTAACCTGAATAGGCGTCTAGGAAGCTGAGTATCTCATTACCCGAGGTTGAGTCAACCAATTGGTCGATGCTCGGTAACGGATAGCAGTCCTTAGGAGTGGCCTTATTCAGATCGGTGAAGTCCACGCACATCCGCCATTTACCCGAGGCTTTAGGCACCAGGACGACGTTGGCTAGCCACGTCGGGTACCGGAACGGTCTGAAGAGGCCAGTCTCTTGTCCCTTGGTGACCTGCGCCTTGATGATCGCCTGCTTTTCGGGTGCATGCTTCCTTCTGCGTTGCTGAACGGGCTTCACGGCGGAGTCGAGGTTGAGCCTGTGCATTACAGTCTCCTCTGGTATCCCAGGGAGTTGATCATCGGACCAAGCAAAAACTCGGACGTACTCAGAAAGGAATTTCTTATATTGCTGCTGAACCTTGGGCGGTAGGTCGGCACCGATCCTTACTCCTAGGGTCGGGTCATCGTTTAGGAAAACCGTCAGTAACTCGCCACCAGGTTCGGTGGTTGCGGTTTTATTCTCGACTCCTCGGGGGCCCTTGTCCTTCCCGTCCGGCCTTGTGGCCTCTATCGAGATATTGTAGCACCTTCTGGCCGTGGCTTGGTTACCTCGGACCATGGTTTGCCGTATCGGATTTCGGCTTCGTCTCGGGGGGGTCGGAGAGAAGAGATTTCGGAGAGATCTCGGAAAAATCTCGAGAGATCGGGTTTGGGGATTTCGGAACAATTTTTCATACATATAACCTATTTCTAAAATAATCTTAATTCTTTTATACTAATCACTAAATTTCACAAATATGTTTTTATAATTGACAACTCAATCTTACCAAGTAAAGGGTAATGATAACAATAACAAATCAATTCACATGCACTAATGTCAACATACATCAAAAGTTACACAAAAAAGAGATACATAAAATAGTACATGAATCACAAACTGAAGACACACACACAGTAAAGGGTAATTATAAAAAAAATTCAAATCTCTCTCTCTCTCTCACACACACACACACACACACACACACAGTCACACACACACACAGTCACACACAGTCACACACACACGCAGAGACTCGCCATTTCTACAGACACACACACAGTCACACACACACACAGACTGTGTGTGTGTGTGACTGTGTGTGTGTCTGTAGAAAGGGCGAGAGAGAGAGAGAGAGACAGACGGAGAGTGGGAGACAGAGATCGGGGGCGGGAGGAGAGACAGACAGAGAGAGAGAGAGAGAGAGAGAGAGAGAGAGAGAGGAGTGTGGGAGGCAGGGAGAGAGAGGGTGGGAGGTGGGGAGAGTGTCGGGGAGACAGAGGAGGGATCGGGGGCTGGCGGGAGAGGGACAGAGAGAGGGAGAGAGAGTGAGGGGGGAGATCTCGGGGGCCGGGGAGGAGAGACAGAGGGACTGAGAGAGGGACAGACAGAGATACAGAGAGAGGGAGAGAGGGATCGGGGGGCGGGGAGGAGAGATCGGGGGCCGGGGAGGAGAGACAGAGGGACAGAGAGAGAGACAGAGAGAGGGAGAGAGAGAGATCGGGGTCGGGGAGGAGAACGGAGATGGGGGAGGAGGAAGACGGGGGCGGGGGGAAAGGAGGAAGGCGTACCTGACGATCGGCGGGCGGGGAGGGCCGGCCTGCGCGTTGCTGCAGCTGCTCGCGGTGGAGATTCTTCGGCGCCGGCGAGCTGCGGCGAGAGCAGGAAGGGGGGTGGGGCGTGAGGGCTGCTCGAGCAGCTCGGCAGGTCACGGGGCCGAGGGGGGTGAGGCCGTGAGGGTTTAAGCGTCGCGGGCGGACCCGAGTACCGACCCGACCGCCTGTTCCTGTGCGCCCAAACCGAGCGAAGCCCGCTCCCGCCCGCCCGCCTGCCCGAACCGAGCGAAGCGTTGTGCGCCCAAATCGAGCGAAGCCCGCTCCCGCTTCTCGCCTCGCCGAAGCCTCGCGCCTCGGAGACGCGCCGAGACCGAGATCTCGCCGAGATCTCGGCGAGATCTCGCGAGATGGCGAACCATGCCTCGGACTTCCCCCAACCCATTTTTGGTGGGGAACTTCATTTTTTGGTGATAGATAGATGGTACGGCCTTTATTCGGCTGAGGATGCCCCGGCCGAAGATGGCGTTGTACGCTATCATACCCTTAATCACTATGAAGTCCACCATGACCGTAACGGTTCTGGGTGGGGTGCCGAGGGTAACCGGCAGGCTCAGGGCTCCCTCGGGATAGGTGGCCAGGCCATTAAACCCGCAGAGGGGGGTTCGGACCGAGCGGAGTTTGGATGGATCCTCCCCCATCTTAAGGAAACAATCATAAGACAGTACATCAGGGGCACTCCCATTGTCAACCAGAATCTTATCTACGTTACAATGGTTTATCGTAGCCGAGATCACGAGGGCGTCGTCATGCGGGGTGTTCAGTCCTTCCAGGTCTTGGTCGGAGAAGACTATGACCTGGGGCTCACTCGGCGGGGCCTTGGGAGGCTCTATGGCTCGGCTCGCCCGCTCGGCATGACGCTTCCTGCCTCGGCTACTGTCGCCTCCTGATGCTGTCCCTCCGGAGATGATGTTGATGTGGACCCCTCGGGAGGCGTTGTCGATCTCCTCTACGGCGCCTCGATCTTCTTTACGCTCGGCTGTGAACCGAGCTAGGTGACCCAAACGGATGAGGCGTTCTATCTCGTCCTGGAGCTGGTGGCAGTCACCAGTGTGGTGCCCGTGATCGCCGTGGAATAAGCAATGCTTGTCGCGATTACGGTTCTTCGACCTCATCGGCTCGGGCTGGCGGAGGAGTCCCGAGTCTTTGATGGCTTCATATATCTCATAGACCGGGGCGGCTAGTGGGGTGTACCGCTCGTACTTCCGCTTGCGCTCCCTATCACGGTCTCTCTTTTTCCCCGGGCCTGAGTTTGGCTCGGGAGCCCGCTTCTTGTCCCCCTCCCGACCCGGGCCGGTTGCGTCTCGGCAGGCGCTGAGCACTTCTTCGCACTCGGCGTGGCGCAAAGCCAGAGTCACTAGCTCGGCGAGGGTCGAGGGAGGGTGGAGGACAAGCTCGCGGCGGAGATTCTCGTCCCGGGTGCCCCCAGTCAGTGCGGTTATGGCTGAGGCCACGTCCAGGCGGGGGATTCTCAGGGCTTCCGATTTAAATCGGTGAATATAAGTCCGGAGTCTTTCCCCTCGCGCCTGTTTAAGGGCCAGGAGCCCCGCTACTGACCTCGGGGCACTTCTGGCGAAACTCTCTTTGAAGACTCGCCCGAATTGCTTGAAGTCTCGGATGGACCCGGGGGCGAGGGCCCGGAACCATGCTTGAGCGCCTTGGACCAGGGTGGTCACGAAGGCTCGGCACTTGATGGCGTCGGACGCTCCGTGCAGGGTCATCAGAGCGTCGAAGCTGTCGTAATGATCGGCCGGGTCGCCCTGGCCGTCGTAGGGCTTGAAGGTAGGGATGGAGGTTCTGGGAGATACCTCTGCCTTCAAGATGTGCTCGGAGAACGGGGATTTCTCTTTCGTCCTCCGGGAAAGAGGTCTTCTGCAGGGCGCGGAGGACGCGCTCCTGTTCTGCGAATCGCCTCTCGAAATCTCGTAGTCGGAGGGATAACTCCGGCTGTTGCCGCGTCGTGGGGCTAGGCTCCGTCTTGGCGATCTCCGGGAACGTCAGTCTCCGGGTTCGGACGGTGCGCCCCCAGTTTTCCTCTCCTCGGTGTGGAGGAAGCCTCTTGCTCCGGAGGCGGAGCATGCGAGGGGCCTCCAATCCGGTTGCGGATGATCTGCTGGCCGCGGAGGGTGAAGCGGCCTCCGGCGGTGTGCTGGGAGATACTCCCGCTGGGAGGGCTCCCTGACGGAGCGCGGGACCTTCCATCCCTAGCCGCCTGGGCCCTCATGAGCTCCACGAGGACATCCAGTTTCGCGTTGAGGGCCTGGAAGGCTTCGGCGCCACCGTTGGGTGGTAGCCCTACCGCCGTAGGAGGAGGTGGTGGATCGTCGGCGGGGGCGCTGGCGTTGGAGGGAGGGTTCTGTGAGGTCCGAGAGGGGCCATCCCCTGCTGCTACCATGGCCTTTCCCCTCTCGCCGGCGGACCTCCTCCCTGAGCTCCTTCGTACCATACTGGCTCTTTGTACGTTTCCCACAGACGGCGCCAGATGAAGAGGCGTGATCTCGCGCTGGTCTTGAGCGGATGGAGGATCACCGGGTAGTGAACTGCAAGACAGGGAAACGGATCAGGGGGCCCAGGGAGAGTCCCTGGGCAAAACCCTCCGATGTTTAAGTCAGTTGAGCTATGGCGGGAGCAGTAAAGGGAGAAGAGAGTGTGTGCGCGAGATCCTTCTCCACCAGAGGGTGAAGTGGTTCTTGCTCAGGAGCTTTGAGCGTATGATTGCCCTTACCTTCGTCGGAGGGTCTCCCTGGTTTAAATAGTAAGCCGTTTCCTGGAGTCCTGTAAGCCGAGGGGTTTCAGGTGGGGGTTACGTCCTCATCGTGGGTTTTTATTACCTTATCGTGGGAGCGTTATCACCTTGGGGAAGAAGAAGTCCCTTGCCTTCCTGAATTCCTGCCTGCTGTGGACTCTTAACGGCTGCAAAGGATAAGCAATCGTCGGCCGTTCCGAGCTCAGAGAGGCCAACCCTATCGGGCGATAGGCTTAGCTCGGAAGAGGATGGGTCGGATGGGTCGGCATACGCCTTCTTCTCCCGGGCGGAGATATGGCTTGGACCGGACCTTTCCTGTGACCTGACCGACACTCGGGCCTTCCGAGCCTAGAGGCCGCCTAGGAAGGTTGTGTCCTCGAGCGATTTTTTATTGGGCTTTCTTCCCTGAGTGGGCCCTGTGGGCTGTCACTTAGGCGAGCTTGGCCTCGTTGGGTCCTGTCGGGCCTAGTCGGGCTGCTCTTTGAATGGGCTACAGAAATCCCCCTCTCCAAATGGGATAGGTGCTGAGTAAGATAGTCAGAGCTAAGATGATAGATGCTCTTTTTAGAATAACTTAAGATAGGCGCTATATGTGATAGCCTAAGCTGAGAGAATAGTCGCTGATAGGATAGTCAAGATTGTCTTACTAAGATAGGCACTGAGTATGATAGCTCATGCTTGAAGATAGGCGCTCAACTTGAAGTTATGACATGATAGGCGCTCGAAGACTGATTAGATCAACTGTCAAAGTGAAATAGGTGCAAATCTTTGACAGAATCAACTATCTCATCAAGAGATAGGCGCATGAGTTACGATAGTTGATGTTTTTATACTTAGTGTTTTTCATGTTTTCTTCTCTGTACTCTTTACATGTCTCACAGTTCATCAATATTGATACAATGAAATGCTTTCAATTTTTTGAACATCTATCTATTCCAAGGTATACATCCTTAATTCCCTACGAATAGTGGTTAATCTTTTTTCTGGGAGTGGTTTGGTAAAGATATCAGGCAATTGATGCAAAGTATCAACAAAATTATGTAGAATATCACCATTATTAACTTGCTCTCTAATAAAATGATGGCGTACCTTTATATCCTTTGTCCTGAAATGTTGTATGGGGTTCTTAGTCAGGTGGATTGCACTTGTATTGTCGCATATCACAGGGATCTTATTTAGTTTTAGCTCATAATTCTCCAACTGATGCTTGATCCATAATAGTTGTGCACAACAGCTTCCAGCAGCTATGTACTTAGCTTCAGCTGTTGACAATGTCACTGAGTTTTGCTTTCTAGAGGACCAAGAAATGAAGTACCCTGCTAAAAATTGACAGGTACCATTGGTGCCTTTTCTATCTATTTTGCATCTAGCATAGTCAGCATCAGAGTAGCCTACCAAATCAGAGGAGTATGACTTTGGATACCATAGCCTTAAACTAGAAGTTCCAGCAAGATATATCTAAAAATCCTCTTAATATGAATTATGTGAGATTCTTTAGGATTTGCTTGAAATCTAGCACATAAGCACACACTAAATAGAATATCAGGTCTATTTGCAGTTAAGTACAAGAGTGAACCAATCATACCTCTATACTTCTTTTGATCCGTGGACTTATCTGATTCATTCTTATCTAATTTTGCAGAAGAGCTCATTGGGGTAGAGAGGGGCTTTGCCCTTTCAAATCTGAATTTCTTTAGCATTTCTTTGCAATACTTGGTCTGACAGATGTTGATTCCTTCCTTCATCTGTTTGATCTACAGACCTAGGAAGTAGCTGAGCTCTCCCATCATGCCCATCTCAAACTCCCCCTGCATCAACTTCTCAAAATTCTTGCACATTTTCTCATTAGTAACTCAAAATATGATATCATCTCCATAGATATGAACAATTTGGGTTCCTAAGTTGTTATTTAGAATAAATAAAGTGGTATATACTTTACCTCTTTGGAAATCATGGCTTATCAAGAATGAGCTCACTCTTTCATGCCAAGTTCTAGGGGCTTGCTTCAATCCGTAGAGTGCTTTATGAAGCTTGTAGACATGATCCACCTTGTCTAGGTCTTTAAATCCTGGTGGTTGTTCTACATAGACTTCTTCTTTGATGAATCCATTTAGGAAGGCACTCTTTACGGCCATTTGGTACAACTTGAGCCCATGAGCAACTGCATATGCAAGCAGGATCCTTATAGCTTCAAGTCTAGTCACAGGAGCAAAAGTCTCATCATAGTCGATCCCCTCTTGTTGAGAATAGCCTTGTGCCATTAGTTTGGCCTTGTTCCTTGTAATCATTCCTGACTCATCCAATTTATTTCTGAATACCCACTTAGTTCTAACAATAGGGTGATCTTTTGGTCTCTCTACCAAGCTTTAGACTGGATTTCTTGTGAACTGATTTAATTCCTTTTGCATGGCTAGAACCCATGCTTCATCTTCCAGGACTTCATCCACATTCTTGGGTTCTACCTGAGAAACATAAGTCAAGTAGTCACAGGTAAAAAGATTTCTCCTAATTCTTACCTCGGCCTGTGGATCCCCTATGATGTTTTCCTTTAGGATGGCTTTTAGCATACCTTCACTCTTTTGATAGCTCTTAGTCAACTTCTTCTTCTTGCTAAAGTTTTTCTAGTGGTATATCTTGTTACTCTCCTTTTTGAATTGAGAGATCCTCCACTTGTTTTATCAGCTCATATGCTTCATCATCACATAAATTCCTTTCTCTTTCTTTCAAAAGGGTTAGTTTCATCAAACTTGATGTGTGCAGACTGTTCTACAAGAAGAGTTCGTTTATTGAAGACTATAAGAGATAGATTTAGAAATATACCCAAGAAAAGTACCTTCATCACTTTTGGACTCCAGCTTCCCTAGATCATCTTTGCCATTGTTGAGTATGTAACATTTACACCCAAATGACTTTAGGTGACTGATATTGGGCTTCTTTCCCTTGAATAGCTCGTATGGAGTCTTTTTGAGTATATGTCTGATCATTGGTCGGTTGATCACATAACATGCTGTATTTATTGCTTCTGCCCAAAAATATCTTAGAAAGTTATACTCAGCCAACATTGTTCTGGCCATGTCCAGCAATGCCCTGTTCTTCCCTTCAGCCACTCCATTCTGTCGTGATATTCTTGAAGCTGAAAAGTTGTGCTCAATTCCTTGTTGTTCACAGTATTGCTGGAATTCTTCGTTCTGAAATTCTCCTCCACGATCACTTCTTAGAGTTGTAATACTGTATTTCTGATCCTTCTAAATTTTTCGGCTGAATATGATGAAGGATTCAAATGTTTTTTCCTTCTGCTCTAAGAAAAAAATCCATGTGAATCTGGAATAGTCATTGTTTCACACGCGAATAAAATAGATAAATAAATGCGGGCACGCTGATGATCAATTAGAGGTTTGTAGGGCTTCGGGCATCACCGGCATGTTTATTTGCATTTATTTACTTCACGGGTTTTGAGTTTTTCAGACGATTTAGGGTTCGTGTACAAGACCTTTCCCCACCGACCAGAGTTGGTGTTAATTTACATCGGAATAAGTCCGAACACCTTTGATTAATTGTCAAAGATCTCTTACCATTTTCGGTATCAACTATGATGCAAACTTTAGCTCCGGAGAAGAATTCTTTTACCTTAAGGTTGGGGCATTAGCACAACTTCTCTTTTTCATGAGGGCTTATTGGCAATTTTTTTTGGAGGGGTTTATTTGTAATTTTTTCCTTTACAGAGGTTTCTTTGGCATTTTCCCTTTAATTAGGGTTTATTTGTAATTTTTCATGAATCGGAGGTTTATTTGTAATTTTGAATATTTGTTGTACAATTTTTGCATTTTTTAGGATTTTCTTTGAAATTTTAGAATTTTACATAATTTCACACATTTGTAGGGACTTTCTTATAATTTTACACACAGCAGGGCTTTTACATAATTTCTTGCACGAAAACAAGTTCCATATGCATTTTTATAGTTTTTCTGATTTTTTTGCACAATTTTCTGTATTTTCATAAAATTTTTCTCAGTTACAAATAAAATCCCGAGGGAGGGGTCTAGGTGTAAAAACACCAACATACTCTTCCACAAGGGATTTTTCAGATCAAATAGACAAAATTTTGGGGATTGGGCGAACCAAACCTTATCCTATGTCTTCACGATCTCCAAGTTCTTCACGTTCTTGAAAGAAGTCTCCTTGGAACTTCTTGTGTCTTAATTTGCATCTCCGTGTCTTCTCTCCTTTTTGTATGTGTGCTCTACCTTTTTATAGGGGATGAATCGGGGTACCCCATCTCTTGCATTTATTGCATTTGGGAAGATCAAGAGTTCTTCCTGTTTGGGCTTTTGTGGAGGGTCGAACCTGGGGGAGATCTCCCCGGTTGACATTTAATTAAATGGAGATAGGGTGCCCCCCCGGCTAGATGGGCCCGGATGGAAAGAGGAGGAACCGAGGGAATTCTCCCCCGATCTAGGCTGGCAGAAGGAGAAGAGGGGGGCGGCGGGGGATTTTCCCCCGGTCCACCCTTGCAGCACTGGGGGGAGGAAGAAGAAATAACCTGGGGGGGGGGGGTTCTTCTGATTTAAGGCCTTCTATTTCTTTCTGCAGCA
This sequence comes from Amorphophallus konjac, assembly GCA_022559845.1. Lineage (NCBI taxonomy): Eukaryota > Viridiplantae > Streptophyta > Magnoliopsida > Alismatales > Araceae > Amorphophallus > Amorphophallus konjac. Next base: position 35,162,082 of record CM040129.1, read on the forward strand.
GTAACAGAGAGTGGGAGAAAGAGGCTTAAGGCCTTCCGTCTCTTTCTGTAGCATCACAGAGCGTGGGAGAGGCCTAAGATTTTCTCTCTTTTATGCAGCATACCAGACAGAATGTGGGAGGTAATTGCTTAAGACTTTTTGTCTCTTTGTGTAGCATAATAGATAGAACGTGGGAGGCAGCTGCTCCCCCTGTGCACATTGCACGTCCACCGAGAATAAAGGTCTAGCCGCCACTTTCTTGTCTCGTGGACCCAAGAAGACCCCGCAGGAGACCTTTATACCTGTTCAGCAAGGCCCATACCCCTTTTATAATATTTTTGCTGTTTTGTCCAATGGCCTTACAATTCCCATATATTGCTCGGAGGCCTTTGTATGTGAGGTTTGTCCCTGTAGACGCAGATCTGCTGTTGAGTTTTTTTTGCTGCGTAGGATCGCATTCTGAGACACCAAACGAGGTCCTCAAAATAAAAGACGACGTCGTTGGTTGACTTTGTGCACGGGTTTATGTCACCCGTAATATGTTTGATAAAATTATGTCATATAAACCACGCCCGGATTTTGTATATTTCCTCGTCCAAGGGATACCCAGGATGTATATGGTGATTGAACGGCGATGATTTTTTATCATGTCATGTCATCATAAAAAATAATTTTTCTCTAAATTAAATCAGAAAATTATAAGTTTAATTTTTGGGATGCCTTTAAATGGCAATATATTTTAACGCCGTCTCGAGTCGTCTGAAATTTCCCAGAAAATGATATGAACATTCTCCAAAAATTATTTTGTAATTCCTAAAAATTCTCAAGAAGTTCAGAAAATATTTAAAAAATATTTTCTGAAATGTGTTTAATCATTTGTGAAAATTATTCTCTGAAATTTTATATCCAGTCTGAAAATTATCAGAAAATTATTAAAAATGGTCAGAAAATTCTAAAAATTCTTAATAAATTTCATAGATGCCTCACAAATTTGCGGGGTTCAACAAATGTCCCCCACGGGATGTTCGTCTGAGCCGGAGGCGAGGGTGGGCGACCCGTGCACCTTGTTATATTTAAAATTTTTTCTCTCCCGAGATCTTGATGACTTGCTAGGGCCTTGAACGACACATTTCTCCATTAATTGACTTTCTTCATGCTCTGTGAATTTTTTTCATAAAATGTTAATGATTGTTTTCTCTCTTTTTTATCATTTTTTCTTTCAAGTTTCTTCTTCATGGCTCGTTTCAGGGATCGTTGTTTCCAATCTTCCGCCGATAAGAGTTATGTGGTGGTGATTTCTTGCTCTAAAGATCCCATGCCTAGCTGGGGTCGCCTTATTGTGACTCGGGCAAATGTATATTTGCTTGAACATGGTTTGGATTTTGTGTCCGAGGGACCATTACCCGAGGATGACCCAGGGAAGGGTGATGTTGACCTGTCCCGCATTGTGAAGCATAACGGCATTTATTAGTACCAACGATCAGGGGATTATCCAAAGCATCATCCTCTGGATGCTTATTTGTTCCCTTTTATTCAGAGTTATATTCCAGCTGATATGGAGGATGGTGATCCACGTCTACCGGCTGAGTGACGTCGTTTGGAAAGGGCGATTCTTGAGCACCGGGACAACATGTTCCACATTTTTTCTCCATCATTTCACAGTTTTCCATTGGGTTTCAGCCGTTCAGTACGTTTTCCTTCACGAGATCAACTGGATCTCTTTGGTGATCATGTTGGCTGCCATGTACACCGACTGACTTTGACACCGGTAGTGATGGACTTCCGCGGTAATCACAAGCTCTGGGTCGCCCCCGTTTTTGGTTTGGTTTTGAGATCCTCAGGCACACAATATGCTAGCGAGGGTCATGACAAATTATGCATGTTGGGTGGCATTATGAGCCTCTCAGTCCCAAGCTGGTATGGTAGCTGGTCAGTTGTTTTCTCCCACAAATTTCACTTGGGAGCCACAGAGTGGCTGGTTGGTGCGATTCATCATTATCGGGACATCCTAGATGATTCGGGTATTCGCCACATGGTGACTGCAGCACTTTATAGCTACCCATGCTACATGGGACTTCTGCAGTGTATAACTGAGCGTTTCAATCGTAGATGGAATACGGTTGGGACAGCCGGAGGCGAGACTACCTTAGACCTTTGGAGCTTAACAGGCTCTCAGGTCTTCCCATTTCTGGTATTCCTTACGAGGAGGTTATTTTGGATGATTTGCACAGGAGCTGTTACACAGGTACAGGGTTTTATGAGATGTCCTACAGCTATCGATATTTGATGAAGGTTTGGAGGGACTTGGCCCGGGTTGGGAAGGATCACATTCCTTCCAGTTCTTCGAGCACAGTTCGGGTTACATTGAATGCATGGGTCCGCCGCTTCTACTTTGGTCCATACTGCTTTATGGACAAGTTTGCAGACGACAACAAACCCTGGAAGGATTATTGCAAATTGATTGCCACTGAGAAGCCTAATAAAAGGCATATAAATGCTGACAAGGAAGGGTGGAATCCTCATTAACTCCCAGATAGGACCTATTTAGCAGCATATCTTGCATACTGGCTGGCCACCTTCGCAGTGCCCTATGGGGAGGATGAGGTATTGAGGGCCGAGGTGATTTATCTTGCGTGCCTCTTGGCGGAGGGGAAGAAACTCGCGATTGCACCAGCAGCATTGGCATGCATTTATTATTCTATGGGGAGTTTGACCAACCACAGCTCTCCACGGGACAAGAGCCTCCTAATGGCCACGCGTTACTTGAGCTCCTGGGCAGTCTTACTTTTACCAACTTGGTCGCAGCAAATTGGCTTGCTTCAGCCATATGATCCCTTGATTTTCTTGTTTCGTAATCACCCGAGCCATGACCTAGTAGATCAATTAACAAATGCTCAGAGGTCCTTGTCATATGTGCCTGCTGAGGGGGAACAAGGTTTAGATTTTGCGCACATCTCCAAGGGTTTCAGGCCCTGTTTAATGAAGCATCAGGGCAATGATGAATGTTTCCTTCCTCATCACGAAAAGCCTTGCTCCTCCTTCCGTGATGAATGGGTTTACTGTACTAGGCCCAACGTTCTTGTCTTTCGTAAAGGCTCCACCACCATTTTAGAGCTATATTACCCCCACCGCTTCGCGCCGAACTTTGGCTATGATCAGTTTGTGCCTCCGAATGCAGAGTTTCGGTTGAAGAGCCGACGATGCAAGTACAAGGACACCCATCTTGTGGCGGCCAGTTGGTGGGATTTCTTCTTCAGACAGGAGCCTGAGCCCAGGAGCGAGCTCCCTACTTTGACAAGGGTTGGCCATTGTGATTTGTACTATGTGAGATGGTGGTTCAGTCATAGCAATGTTTTTCGCCAACCCCTTTCTAAATTGAGGGAAGCAGAGGAGGCGCGTTTGACTGCGATTGATTCTCCTCCCATCTCTGTTGAGCCTTCCTTTCTTCAAGCTCATTTTAGGAGCTGTATGTCTGAGGTCCGAGATATTCATGCTGCTTGGATGACAGAGCATGGAAAGATTATGGTGGACAAGACTCCTTACCTTGGGGCAATCGAGCCATTGTTCCGCTCAATTACTGAAATTGCTGATACAAATTCATGTGGACAGCCATCACAACCATCGAAAAACACCTACTTGTGGTGGGACTATTTTCTCGTTGATTGTGGCTTTTGCAAGAGTACTCCTAAGACAACCAGGCTTAGGCCAAAGAGTTTTTCTGACTCAGGGTGGAAAGGCTGGCAATAGTATTTGACTAATGCAATTGGTTGTATTGGTCCCTTGGCCTATATCACACTCATCGAGGGAGCTACCACTATTGGAGATGTAAGGAAAGCTATGGAGAAAGCCACCAAGGCAGTGAATCTCACTCTGAAAGATCTGATTGCGTAGCCTCCTTGCCCACTTGGTTCTCTTAGTGAGTAATCTTTTTCTTTTATGTTGTTTATTAGCTCGGTGTGCTTTGTATAATGACTTGTATGCTTGTTGGCCACGGAATATGGATTTATATGATGTTCTTTTTGAAAAGAAACATTTTTATATATGAGGGTTTATTCCGTGGGTGCGCATCGTATCAGACGATTTGGGTTCGGGTGCTGGACCTTTCCTCACTGACCGCAATCAATGTTGATTTATATCGGCCTAACGTCCGAACACCTTTATTTGACTCAAAGAAACCTTAAAGTCCCCCGCATAGGTTCTGATGTTGAGGGCATGCGCGCTTGAGTGACTTAATTATCATTCATTCACCACCTACAGACTGAAGGAATTAGGGTTTCATCAAAGGCCTCTTAAGTTCAGGCGAAACCCTAGAATTTCAGAGTATGAAGGCAATTCTGCAGGAGCCATAGGCATTTTTTGAAGTAGCGGGAGATTTCCTAGACCCCGGGGGTATTTTGATAATTTTACGCTTCCAGGGATATTTGGGTAATTTCACTAGGTCAGAGGTGTTTCTGAAATTTCCGGGTTGGAAGGAAAGTAGGGTAGGATCCCTCGACATTCATCTTGAGCTTTTCCTGCTGAGAATTACCTTTCTGACTTGGGTGAGAAGTCTTTTCTCATAGTTAAGGAGAATCTTGGGCTTCTTTTCGGGCCGCCCTATCCTCTTTGTTGACAAGCGGGGTAGGTGGGCCTTGCCTCTCGCTCTTGGAATTTGCTTCAGGGCGACGTTGGGGAGGATCATGCACCAAGATTTCTTTACCTCCCAGGAGAATCTCGAGCAGCCTCTGGGTTTCCTCCTTCGGAAAGAGCAAGGACTTCAAGTCCTGCCACGGTCGCCATTCAAGACACTGTTGTGGATCGACCCGAACTGGGACCAACCTCCTGTGCTTCCAGCTTGGAGGGTGTGTGGGAAGTTGATGCCTGTATGACATTTACCGAGAAAATTGATTGGCTCTGTCGGGGAAACCTTGAGGGTCTCTGGAGGGGACCATCTATATTTATTACCCGCTGGGTAATTAAATCCTCCGCAATGTCTTTGAAGGTAGGGCAGTCATAGATGTCGTGACCCAAGCGATGGTACAAGCAATAGCCCGATGCCTGATACCAGTGCCTGGATCATCGTCCAATGCGTGGAACTGTATCAATCCCTTTCTCAGGCAAATATGAAATATCTCCAAAGTTTTATACCGAGGGAAAGAGTATAACTTTTGCGGGGCTTCATTGGCGGAGGAGTCTGCTGAATCCTCGGACAACCACCCTCCAGCTCTTGGCAGCCTTTGAGGTTCTACCGTGTTCTCTGAGTTGCCGGTGAGGCTGGGAGCCTGGGATAGACTGTCCCGCTGAAGGTGTCGGGAAAAGTGTTGACAATCGGTCATCAATTCGTTCCACAAGCCGCAGCAGACTCTGCTGGTTACACTGTAGTTATATGATCTCCTTTTTAATTTTCTGAGCAGTCTTCCAGATAGCTAGGCATTCAGACACTAAGAGGGATATGCCCCTTTGTGAGGCTTCTTGTGGCCCAATAGGGAGGGTTGGCTGAAGCTCGTTAGCCCTAAACCTCGCCTGGCTCTTTCCCGAGACTTTATGAATGACATTGACCGAGAAGATTAATTCTTCCCGCATGTGAGGCCGAGGCGGGCACCCCTCAATATAGTCTTGATTTAAAATTTGCTCGGCGGCTTCTTTGAGACTTTTCCTTGTCGTGCTGTCTCCTTGAATATCGATCTCCCCCTCTGAATGAGGATTTCGATACAATCTTATACCTCCTTACATTCTCCGGTGGGGTAAGATATGGTGGCATGGTATTGACAATACCAAGATGCTTTTTCTCGATCTCTTTGTAATTTGGCGGCGGGTCATGTGCCATGATCCGACCCTCCTTAAGTAAGCAGTCAAATATCTTCTTGGTATTCTCCTTCGGAAAGGAGCACTGATGAAAAGGCCTCCAACCTGGATACCACACAGTGGGTTTGGTCCGATTGGGGCCGACTTCCTCTATTTCTGGCTCGGGGAATGTGAAGACTGTCGCCATATGGTTCTCATTGATTGAATGGTGGATTACATTGGCTGACCGAGTCGGCCGATCCCAAGCATGGAGTTGTGGGGGATCCACCAAATTACTTTTCATCGTGATGAGTCGGTTTTGGATCATCTTCTCTGCCCCATCCTTGAAAACATAACAATTTTCAATAGTATGACCCAATATGCGGTGATATACGCAGTAATTGGGGTCATCAGACTTGTTGACGTCCTCTGGCTTCTTTGGGTCCTGTAGGGATATCAACTTCTTCTTAAGGCAAAGATTGAAGAGCCTTATGGTATGCTCCTTGAAGGAATAAGGGATCTTCATACGCTTAGATAATCTTGTTGATGTCTTCCCTTCGGACTTCTTGCCGGAGTTGGTTGGGGTCTTCACTTCATCGGACCCGTTTGTGGGGGAGAAATCGATAGCATTAGCCTCCTTCCCTATAGCATTACGCTCCTTGGGAATCTTACCCTTAGAGGGGATAAATGTTGGGTGGTCTGCAAAGAACATTTCTATCTCTGCGATGACTGAATTTAGCTGGTCGAAACCTTTGATTTTTACCTCGAGGAGCTTTTCGCTGACCTCTGCTGACAAGCCCCTTCGGCATATGTTATTGTATCTTTCTGAGAAGGAGGGTTGTTGCATCTCATACTGAAGTCCCTCCAGCGTTTGATATAGTCCAGGGCGGTCTCCCCTCTTTTTTGCTTGAGTGAGTATAGCTCCGCAAGGGAGACTTTCCTCTCGGCTGCTTGGAACGATCAATGAACTACTTCTGCAGATCGGTCCAGTCAACTACAGAGTTGGGCTTCAGTCTTGAGTACCATTGGAAGGCACTGCCCGTGAGAGAAGTTGCAAAACTGCGAAGGAGGTTTGACTCCTCAAGTGCCAATTCGCCCATAGCCGTTATGTAATAGGCCAAGTGTTCATGTGGGGACCCCCGCCCATTGAACTTCTATAGCTTTGGTGCCTTTGGACAGTCCGACAGAAGCTTTTTGAATTGGTGGTGGAGTGGATATAGCACACTGTATAGATCAACAGTGGCGATACCCTCGCCGCGTTGGGCAAACTTGTCTTCAACAATCTTTTCTATCATACGCCTTTGGGCGATGACGTCTTTGGCCGCCGGAGTCTGGGAAGACTGGACATTGGGTGGAGCACGAAGTGGTTCTGTCCCTACTTCAACGGCTATATTGTAGGGTGCCGCTATTTGTAGGCTAGCAATGACGGGATTACCCAATCGTTGCCCTCGTCGGAGATTTTGATTATGGACCGGTGTTAGAGGTCTCTGGGCATTCACACTCATTTACCGCTTCATCTCAAGCATGAGATTAGTCATCTCTATGTGCCAACGCTACATGGTTTCGAACTTGGCATCGTCGGACATGGCTTGGAATGCAGCCCTCGTGGGCAGTTCAAACACCAGGTTTATGTATCCACCGATGGGTTGAGCTCCCCCTTCTCCATGGATGCTTCTAACTTCATCGGGGTTGTTTTCTTCTTGGGCCAAGTTCTCATCTTGGTTCCGAGCTTGCTCCAGGACTTGCCCCTGATGTTGACCTTGGCTGGAAGTCCTAGCCTGGCCACTAAGTTGGGCTTGGAGGCTCCTTCGGGTAGCGTTGCGAGTGTTAAGATACATTGCGTCCGCTGCAGGCTTTTCAGCTATCTCATTGGGGTAAGTTGGGATGCCAGCGGCCTCCATCGGGTCTTGGCTGGAGACATAGTAGGTGTAGACCTTCATACTGCCCCCGGCTTCGGACATTTGGACCACTCTCTTCCTTCTTGGTGGTTGGACCCTAGAAGGGGTTGGTGCCCCTAGCCTGTCAAAGACTGAGATGCGTGTTGTCGAGGTCTCAACATGTGTAATTTGTCCCACTTGGACTGGTGCCGAGGCTTGAGTAAGATTGGGCTTGCGATAGACCCCTTTTCTTTTTTGTCCCCGGGAGCACAAAGGCTTAACGTCCCGAGATAACGGAGAAGGGTCTTCCTGCCATTCCTGAGCTTGATCGGGCTTAGCTGCCTGGGCTCGTCTGAGGGCGTGAGGCTCCTGTTTGGTGACTCACATCTGTTTCATCTTCTGCGGGCGCTTCCTGGTTACGTTACCCCTGTAGTTGATCTTGGACCCCTTTCTGAAATTGGGTTTGTCCTTGCGCACCTTATGAAGGAGCGCAAAACGGTTGGAGGTTGAGATGGTTGGGACATGGTTGTCCTGTGGAAGTATCAGGTTGTCACCGTCGAGCCGAACACGCAAGCTCCCGACGAGGACCGTTTTATCGGAGCGGGAAATTGCCGCTGCGGGCTTCTTGTTTTGGCGGGTCCAGCGGTGCCCCCATTTAGTAAGGGCAGAGTTGTGTAAGACTGTATGGACCAAGAAAACTCAGCCGACTCTTCCTGTGGGGCGGGGATGACTCCTAGTTAGAAAGGGGAGCCCACAATTGGGGGAAAGTCCCCAAAAACAATCAGGGTTGTGAGATAGCCACATGTTTCATGCGTAGCGACGACAAGCGGTCCGTACGTCTCGGGAGCCATTGAGGATTGAAGAAGATTACTTTCCTTTGAAATTAGCGGCGAACTCGGAAGCTCTCTTACTCCCTCTTGCAAGGGCAAACGAGGGGAATGAGCATCTTGACAAAGGCATTTAAAGATCTTTTGGCAAAAAGATGAAAGACAAGAAAGGTCCCACCGGGCGTGCCAGTCTGTTTCACACGATGATAAAATAGATAAATAAATGCTGGCACGATGATGATAAATTAGAGGTTTTCAGGGCTTCGGGGGTCACCAGCATGTTTATTTGCATTTATTTACTTCGCGCGTTTTGAGTTTCTCAGATGATTTAGGGTTTGTGTACATGACCTTTTACCACCGATCGGAGTTGGTGTTAATTTATATTGGAATAAGTTCGAACACCTTTGATTAATTGCCAAAGATCTCTTTTACCCTTTTCGGTATCGACTATGATGCAAACATTAGCCCCAGGGAAGAATTTTCTTACCTTAAGGTTGGGGCATTAGCACGACTTCCCCTTTTCATGAGGGCTTGTTGGCAAATTTTTGTGTGGAGGGGTTTACTTGTAATTTTTCTCTTTATAGGGGTTTCTTTGGCATTTTCCCCTTTAATTAGGGTTTATTTATAATTTTTCATGAATCGGAGGTTTATTTGTAATTTTTCCTCAATCGAGAGTTTATTTGCAATTTTCCCTCAATCGGGAGTTTATTTGCAATTTTGAATATTGGTTGTACAATTTCTACATTTTTTAGGATTTTTCTTGATTTTTTAGACATTTGCGTAATTTCACATGTTTGTAGAGACTTTCTTGTAATTTTACACAGCAGGGACCTGTACATAATTTCTTACATGAAAATAGGTTCCAGATGCATTTTTATAATTTTTCTGATTTTTTTCCATAATTATTTATATTTTCACAAAATTTTGTTCATTTACAAATAAAATTTCGGCGGAGGGGTCTAGGTGTAAAAACACCAATATACTCTTTCACAAGGGATTTTTCAGATCAAACCGACAAAATCTTAGGGGTTGGGCGAACCAAACCTTATCCCAAACCTTCACGATCTTCAAACGTTCTTCACGTTCTTGAAAGAAGTCTCCTTGGAACTTCTTGTGCCTTAGCTTGGATCTTCGTGTCTTCTCTCTTTTGTGTACGTGAGCTTTGACTTTTTATAGGGGATGAAGGGTAGATCAAGAGTCCCTCCTGTTTGGATTTTTGCGGAGGGTGGAACTCGGGGGAGATCTCCCTTGGTTGACATTTAACTAAATGGAGATAGGGTGCTCCCTTGGTTAGATGGGCCCAGACGGAAAGAGGAGGATCTGAGGGAATTCTCCCCCGGTCCAGGTTGGCAGAAGGAGAAGAGGGGGAGCTAGGGGATTCTCCCCCGGTCCACCTTGGCAGCGCTGGGGGAGGAAGAAGAAATAATCGGGGCGGTTTCCCCTAGTTGAGTGGGCCCTGCAAGAGAAGAGGAACCGAGGGAATGCTCCCCCGGTCCAGGCTGGCAGAGACGAGGGGAGGAAGAAGAAATAACCGGGGCGGTTTCCCCTAGTTGAGTGGGCCCTGCAAGAGAAGAGGAACCGAGGGAATGCTCCCCCGGTCCAGGCTGGCAGAGACGAGGGGAGTTCCCTCGGTTAGTAGGCTGGTTTCTTTCTAAGGTTGAGGTCGCCCGTGACCACCGGAGTGCTTTGGAGGCGGAGCAGCTTGGCAATAAAAGAAAAATGACCCAGCTCCGAGAAGCGGCTCGGTCTTTATTGGACTAGGCGTAGCAACTGGCAGCTATAGTGGAGTCGAGTACTGAGACGGTGCAGCCGTTGGAGGTCGAGGAAGCTACCTTCCTGCAACATGATTCTGACCTTCAGCGTGAAATTGGCATTAGGCGGGTGGAGATTGAAGCATTGATGAAGGAGAAGCCTCAGGATCTTTCAGGTCGCCTCTTTGTACTTTTGTGATTCATTGGTGTATCTCTACCTTTTCTTCTTTTTTTTTTTTCAGCATTCATCATTTGCTTGTTACCCCGAGGGCTTGTCTCGAGCTCTAATTTTGTGGATGAATGATAGCAATTACAGATGAGTTGATAGAGCTGAGAAGCTTGTTGTCATATTTGAACGTTGCACATTGTTCTAATATCCTGTCTCCTTTTTTTTCTAGTCTTAGCGCCCTTTCGGATTTTCACCAAAACTAACCTCCTTTAGTTTTTTCCAGCGCGCCCTTGTGGGTTTTCACGCTAAGGGATTTCCCATGTTTGTTTGAAGTGTCCTTTCGGGCTTTCATCTCAGCCGGATTATGACCTTTTTATCTTTAAGCAACCGGGAAGCCGGTTGTCCAAGTCTATCGGGGCACCTCTATTTTAAGCCCCATTTCTTTTCTTTTCTCTCGCTCTCTTTTTTTTTTTGACCTGGGTAGTTAACCACTCATGAGCTTAGAGTTGAGGGTTGCACTTCGGGAGTGAGTGACCGTGGGGTGATCACTTGACCTTTACTGGTTTACGAGCCAAAGATAGAGTTTGGAATTTAGAACATTGGATTTTAGGGCTGACAAGAGATGACTTAGAACCCGAAAATTGAGTTTCTGCATTTGGGGCGCTGACCAAACATGGTTTGGGAGTCGAAGATTGAGTTTTTGCATTTATGGTTGACGAAACAAGGTTTGGGAGTCGGAAATTGACTTGTTGGATTTGGGATTGGCCAAACAGGGTTTGGGAGTCGGAAGTTGAGTTTTTGGAACCCTAGGTTTGGGAGTCGGAAATTCAGTTTTTGGATTTGGGGCTGGCTAAATAGGGTTTGGGAGCTGAAAATTGAGTTTTTGGATTTGGGGCTGGCCAAACAAGGTTTGGGAGCCGGAAATTGAGTTTTTGCATTTGGGGCTAACCAAATAAGGTTTGGGAGTCGGAGATTGAGTTTTTGGATTTGGGACTGGCCAAACAGGGTTTGGGAGTCGGAAATTGAGTTTTTGACATTTAGGGCTGACCAAACAAGGTTTGGAAGCCCGGAATTGAGTTTTTTGAATTTTGGGCTGACCAAACAAGGTTTGAGAGCCAGAAATTGAGTTTTTGACATTTGAGGCTGACCAAACAAAGTTTGGGATGAGTTTTTTGAATTTAGGGCTGATCAAAGAAGGTTTGGGAGCCGGAAATTGAGTTTTTTGAATTTAGGGCTGACCAAACAAGATTTGGGAGCTGGCAATTGAGTTTTTGCATTTGGCGCGGTGGGATACGAACAAGGGCTGTTCGAAGTAGCCCCTAGCTTTTCAGATCTTCTGTTGGGGTAGACCCCTTTTTTCTTTTAATTCTCTCTGGGAACGGAGATATCCAGCAATGATCATTGCTTGAACTTATGCTCGGAAGCATGGTACAACTTTAAATCTTTTCCATTAGTGGCGGTAAGGGCATTTCTCCATTGTGGTCAATGACCGTATATGCACCTCCTTTATATATCCTTGTAACGACATAGGGCCCGTGTCAGTTGGGTTGTAATTTGCCGTTGGATTTGCCTGTCATGACTTCTCTTTCTTTGACCACGACGAGGTCACCTCTTTTGAACGCCCTTTGTTTTACCAGCTTATTATAAGCTCGTGTCATTCGGGCTTGATATATTTGAAGATGTTTGTAGGCTTCCAACCTTTTGCCTTCTAGGTTAGACAGCTCTTCGAGCCTTCTTTCTATTTCATCTTGCTCCTGGGTTTGTAAGATGACATGTACAGCTACCCGGTAGGAAGACATTTCAATTTCAATTGGCACTACGATTTCTACCCTATACACCAGAGAGAAGGGGGAACAACCGGTGGGAGTCTTATAGGCTGTTCGGTATGCCCAGAGAGTTTCGTGTACTTTTTCGTTCCAATCTCTTTTGCGGCTGTCGACTATTTTGGCTAGGAGCTTGCAAAGGGTCTTGTTAAATGCTTCAGCCAATCCATTGGCTTGGGGATTGTATACTGTTGAAGTTTTTCAGTCGATGTGAAACTTTGCCGCCAATTAGTAGATGGCTCTATTTTTGAATGGAGTGCCATTATCCGACATGATCTGGTTGGGAGTGCCAAATTTGTATATAATGTAGTGTTTAACAAATTGAGCGATTGCCTCTCCTGTGACCTCCCCCAAAGGGATAGCGTCGGCCCATCTGGAGAAGTAGTCTGTTGCGGTTAGGATGAACTTGTAGCCTTTTGTGGATGGTGGGAAGGGTCCCACGCTGTCCATCCCCCATTCTGCAAAGGGCCACGTAGGTGCCATGGGGTGTAGTGTGTTAGGGGGTCTTCTTGGTACTGGGCCAAAGGCTTGACACTGATGACATATGCGGGCGTACCAGTTGCAATTTGTATACATGGTGGGCCAATAGAAGCCTTTAGTTTTATATTAGTTTTTATTTTGTCCCCGGCTTGATGGGCACCGTAGAGCCCTAAGTGGACCTCGTGCAAAATCATTTTGGCTTCCTCTGGTGAGGGAGAATGCAGGAGAATAGACTTGTCTTTTTCATGGACAAACCTTTTAAATTGATCTCATATCAACTGATATGATGTTGCCTTTCGCAACAGCTGAACTCTTTGGGCCCGATCTGGGGGGAGGCAACCATTTTTTATCTTGATAATTGACTGGTGTCAATCTTGTTCCTCTTCCTTGGTCAGATCACCTTCTTCAATTGCGTTGACCTCAGAAGTTGTGTGGTCGGCTTCTTCGTCTAAGACACTTGGCATAAGCTTTCTGTGTCTGACGGTTATGTCTAATTCTCCTTCGGGTGGGAGTTTTATGGTAGAAGCCAACTTGGCTAAGGCATATGTCCGAGAATTTCTTCTTCTGAGGACATGACCTATTTCAAATAGGTAGAATTTCTTCTTAAGCCTCATCACATCGACATGGTAAAGAATTAACTCGTGCTTACGGACATCATAGTCCCCTATGACTTGTCGTATAACAAGCTGTGAGTCTCCATAGACTTTGATACATCTAATGTCCATGTCCAGAGCTAATCGGAGCCCGACAATTAATACTTTGTATTCTGCCTCATTGTTTGTTAGGGGCTTCATAAGTGCACAAGAATTATGTAGGATCCCACCTCGAGGAGTCACGAAGACACTACACGCCCCTGATGTGAGGCTTGTAGTACCGTCAGACTTCTTGACTGTTCGGGAAGCGCCATCAAAGTAGAGCTCCCAACATGGCAGGTCAATTGCGAGGGTGTCCTCTTCTTTTTTTGATAAGGTGTCCTCAATTTGATCTTCTGCTTCTAGTTGAGGCAGGAGGGTTTCTTCATCGGGCAGTCTGATGTTAAGTGGAGAGTCTGTCGAGACTGGATGTGCCGCCAGAAACTTTGCATTCCTTGTCCCTTGATCGCTTTTTATGGGACAAAGGTTATGTCGAACTCCATGAGGTGTAACGTCCATTTTCCTAGTCTCTCTGACAGTATGGACTATTTGAGGAGGAACTTGAGTGGGTCGTACTTTGAGATTAACTCCACCCAGTAGGATAGGAGATAGTGCCTTAATTTCTAGGAACGCCAAGCATACTTTCTCTATTGGGGAATAGCGGTGCTCAAGGCCAACCAGATTCCTACTGAGGTAGTATAGCGGCTGCTTCTTGCTCTCTTCATTTATTTGTGCTAGTAGAGCTCCCAAAGAAACGTCCATGGCAACTATGTAGAGTATTAGAGGCTTTCCTTTGATCAGTGCTCCCAACCCCGGGGGAGTGAGGATGTAGTTTTTAATTTCCTCAAATGTATTCTAACAATCCTGGTTCCATATGAATGGTGTGCCCTTTCTCATCAATTTTTCAAAAGGTGCACATCTTTATGAGAGGTTGGATATTAAGCGTCTGATGTAGGCAAGCCTCCTCTGGAGAGACCTTAATTCAGTTATGTTCCTAGGAGGTGGTAACTCTCAAATTGCCTTGATTTTGTCGGGGTCTATTTCTATTCCCCGGTATCTGACAATGAAGTCGAGAAATTTTTCGCTTGAAACGCCAAAAGCGCACTTCATGGGGTTCATTTTGAGTTGATATTGACGGAGCCTTTCGAAAACGCAACGCAAGTCGGCCAGGTGATCTTCCCGCCTTTAGGTTTTAACGATGAGGTCATCAACGTAGCACTCGACCAAGTCATGGAGCATTTCATTAAAACTCTTGGTCATTGCCCTTTGGTAAGTGTCACTGGCGTTCTTTAAGCCGAAGGGCATTCTTTTGTAGTTGAAGATCCCTTTTGGGGATCGGAAGACCGTGTGCTTCTTATCTTTGATGGCCATATGGATCTGGTTGTATCTCGACGATCCGTCCATAAAAGATAAAGTTTCGTGTCTAGTGGTCATATCGACCATGGTTTTAGTGATCGGGACAGGAAAGTCGTCCTTTGGCAAGCTTTATTTAAGTCCCTGTAGTCAATGCGGACTCGGATTTGGCCATTCTTTTTTTTTTGATGGGGACTATATTGATGAGCCAGATCGGATAGATGTAGGGCTCTATGAAGTCCACTTATAGGAGCTTGTCAACTTCAGCATTCACTTTGAGCTCGAGTTAATGGCGCATATGCCTTTGAGCTTGCTTGACTGGTTTGGTTGTGGGGAGTATTGCCAATCCATGTTCGCCACGGAGGGCTCCAACCCGGGCATTTCTTTGTAAGTCCAGGCAAAGCAATCCTTGTACGTCAATAGGAGTTGTTTGTATGCCTGCCTTTCTTCCTCATTGAGGAGGGCACTAATAAAAATTTGCCGGGGCTCCTCAGCATCCCCGAGGTTGAGCTCGACTAATTCGTCCATAGTAGCTTACCTGCCATCTTCAAGTTCTCGCTGAGCTGGCTGCAGATCGATGAAATCCTCGTCGTCATCCGACCCGACGATGTGAACATCATAATATTTCAAATTGTTGACAATTGCCGACTAAAGTTACTCGTCCCGGTCTTCAAGTGTCACTTCTTTTTGGTGTTCATTTGTGGAGTCACTGGGTCCCTCGTCAGGGTCTAACTTTCTGGAGGAGGGTGACAACCTTATGGTGTTGACAGAATAGTAAACTTTAAAGTCAACTTCCCGGCTATGGGAAAACCCTATCGCATCTCTTTTGGAGACAGGAAGCTGTCCCGGGAGTGCTTCCTTTGCCACAAACTTAGGCAGTGTAGGTGCAGCTAAAACAAATTTGTTTAGCCGAGGATTTTGGCTTATCCCACTGATGAGGTTGCGGGGGAGACACCCAATGACTCTTAATTTAGAGGACTCCTGACTGTATCAGGCTTTCAACTTTGTCTTTAAGGACATAACAATCTTTTGTGGCATGGCCTGGCATTCGGTGATACCGACAGAAACTGGCTTCTTTGACTCTGCCTTCCTTGGCTGGCTTTCAAGGTTCTAGCAGTGTTATAAGCTCCCGCGCCATGCAGAATTCAAATAATGGCTCGGTATATGCCTTGATGGAGGATATGGTGTCTCCATTCGTTGTGCTAACGTTATAATAGGAGACTTTCCTTTGGCATCTTCATAGGCCCTACTCGAGCCGATTCTTCCTTGTGAGTGAATATCCATAGGGGAGGAATCCATGTCACTTGTCCTTTTCTTAGTGGCATGATGGACCTTAGCGGGCCTGACTCCACTAGCCGGTGCCAAAATTGTTGGAGGATTGACATTTGCTGATGGTCGCATGTTGATTTGATAATTTGATGAAGATGCGAGATATCTAAGACATCCCGTTCTCGCAATAATTCTTCGACAAGAGACTTTAATGTTTGGTTTTCCCGCTTTAAACCCTCCACAGTGGTGGTTGAGTCTTTTCGCTGTTGATTTGTAGGGACATTTGTAATGATTGGTGTGGGGTCCTCCAGCTCCCTGAGGTCGAGACCAATCAATTGGTCTAAAGCCACTTGCCCAACATCTTCGAGTTCTCGCAGGGCAGGCTGTAATATGATACAATTTTCTTTGTCATTGGGGCCGACAATGTGGACGTCCAAGTTGTCGATAACAGGCGATTGAACTTGACCATTGTGGCTTTCAGGTGCTAATTCGCTTGTGCAGGCACCGGTATCCTGGCCGGGGATTGAACCGTTGGTGGAGGGTGACAACCTTTTAGTGTTGACAACACAATAAACTTTGAAGTCTGCCTCTGGTTCATAGCCCAACTATCTTTTGTCTTTCTTGGAGAAAGGGGGCTATCCCCTGACTTGTAAGGGGTACCACAATTGCCGAATGTAGTCGCGCCTGGAAGTTTCCTGTATTTGCGAGATGTTTTGCTTCCGGCATATTTCTTTGATATATTCGGGCATGTCGTCCATTTTCTGGACAAGTTCGGGGGCATTCTTGGGCACCTCACTCCAGCCGAAGTCATCGTCAGGAGGACCTTGAGGTACTAAGTCTCTCTTATAGAAGATGATGGGCTTAATGGCCTTATTGTTCTTCTTTTTCCCCTTTCTTTGGTATGTGACGGTGAACATCTTTAACTGCTCAACTTTGTGCTCTTTCCATTGGAATGGGAGTTGCATATATGCAGGAGGTAGCGAGATGCCCAAGGTAGCGGGAGCAGCTTTCGAATGTGTTTTGTGCCAACATTAGGCTTTAACAGAAAACCTTCCCTTTAATGCCTCCAGTGGCAGCAGCCATGGCCGGGGCGATGTTGCCTCTGATTAGCAGATGCATCTTGGACATGTATTGTGTTGACATTTGGCCTTCGATAGGAAGCCTTAATCTTGATCCCCCTAGCGGCAACAGTAATGGTCGGGATGACGTTGCCCCCTATTAGCGGGACTGGCTTCAGATGTGCTTTGTGTCAACATTAGGCTTCAAAAGGAACTGCTTAGCCTTGATGCTCCCGGCAGCCTTAATGTAGCACCTCGAGAATTTAATAAATAATATAAAGGGTAATAATTGAGAAAACTATTTACTATTAACTTGGAAATTCCTTTAGGTGAAGTTTTAACTAATTTATAAAAATCTAGAAAATTCATAATCGTGTAGAGGACTAAAAGTTTAGGCAATTTATCTCCTTGGTCGAATCCTAAATAAAATTTTAATCAAGCCGAATTAATGGAATTAGGGCTAAAATCAAGTTTAATCTAATCAAACCTTAGATCGCTTAATTCGAGCCCAAATCTCGATCATTTGAGCCCAAACCAGGCCCATTCGAACGGCCTTGATGGGTAGCCCATTTCCCCTCTCGTTGTGCGTGAAAACCCTAAACCTAGAGGTCTAATTCTGGGAGAGATGGCGGCGCGACTTGGTCAAATGCGGAATCTGCGCGCGTCGAGTTCATGGGACTCTTCCCAGCCTTATCGACGGCCCTAGATCCAATTGCCCTTATAAATCAAACCCTCAACCAACCTAGCAACCCTAGTTGCTGCGGCGGCATGCGAGGAGCGCGATCGAGGAGGGATTTCAACGACTTTTGGAGGGTGTTCGTCTCGCGAAACCGGCGACCTTCGTTCTCTTCTTCCTTCGATTAGGTAGGTAATCGTGGTCTAAACTCAAAGTAAAATATACCAGGAGAAGCGTCTTCGAGTCCTCTTCCTGTCAGTATTAAAAGCCTTAATTTTTATTCAGTACATCATGCGTATTTTCTGGTTTAGTAGCAGCATGTCACAGTTAGGGTTCCTACCATGTCCTATTCTTTTGATCGATTCAATACTTGGTATAGGCAGGCCCAAACTCTAATTAAACATGATATACTGTGTATTACTATGTACTCTTTTCGTTCATACCATTTTGCCTAATTTTTATGCATTATATCGCCCTAATTAGTTCCTAGAATTGGGGTCTATCGGAGTTTGCCGGAGATCGGACGCGTCGTCTCTGTTGCGGTCGAAACGGGAACCGCCCTGGAACCTAGCGGTCTCGCGATAGGCCATCTATTTCATTGGACCATCCTGGATCTTTGCGGCCTACATTAGACCATTTTTATTCAGAGCGGTCGCTCGACAGACCGTCTCTGCCTATAGATTTTTTTTTTAAAATTTGTGACATCATATCGTGAAGCGGTCTATCGACCGACCGTTACCCTGGTTAGCGGCCCTTGACAGACCGCCTTGGACGCACAGATTATACTTGGTTTGATGTTTTAATAAGTGTGTTTTATCTTGTTAAAGTATATGCGTAGGATAGAAACCCACATAAAAATTTGGAATATATGAAACATGCTTGATTTAACTATGTTCATGACTGAATTTCACCTTGTCCATCTACAATCCTATCTCATATTCTTTTACAACAATTAATGAACATTAATTTTTAAGTAATGGTTACATTGATTATAATGTTTTTGCAAATTACTAGGATTGTTCTGACAGTCACGCCACTCCGGTGGTGCTGGCTGATCGATTATACACTGTTTTCCGAGGTTCTATTAGCCCTTAATCTTGTAATAGTGGGGACTCTCCGTCGGATATTCCTTCCGTCGGACTAGGCCCCCGATTATGAGACCTCCATAAGACCCCGCGAGCCTGGGATTCCCACTAGGACGCTGGGCGGGTTGTACCCCCAAAACCTGAACTTATCGACTTGATCGAATTGCGTGTTTCCACAGCCTGGAATCGGGACTGTCCTGTTAATTACGGCCCTTCTAGGACCGCTACCATCAGGTTGCGGCCCAGGCATGACCGCCTGACCCTTGAAGCGGCTCTTTTGTGACCGCATCTAATTGGCTAAGTGCCAGGTTCCGCTGGTCGATTTTCCTTGAATTCCATCGACCTAGCTATGTTTGAGTCGACCTATAGCCTCTAACTCGACCTGAGAGAGGTGGGCTGGACCCTGGTTCGGTTCCACCATGTCTCGGGCGGGCTGAGAGCCCATTCAGTCGACTACTTTAGTCTTGCTGGGCCCAAACTAGTTGCGGTTGTCATTGGACCGTTTTATCCGCTAAAACGGGCCTCCGAGAACCGTTTATGTGGTGGGGCAGCCCAGTGGGGACCGTTTCCTTTGTTGTGGCCCAGGAACCTTCCTGTTATAAACGGCCTACCGTGGACCGTCTTCCTTGGGGAAACGACCCATCCAGGACCGTCCTTGTCTTTTACGGCCCGATGAGGACCGTTTTCTTCCTTCAAGCTGGGCTTCGTCCCTATGGCCCAGTTTTGACCCTTGCGGTCCAGTATAGACCGTTTTATTCATCTTGGCGGGCCGCTCATGACCGCAACTTGTCCAGAGCTTGTTTTCATGTGTCTTGTGTGCTTTATACCCCTTAAATCTCATGGCTTCATTTTCAATTATTGAAATGTCACTTGGTCCTAGATGATAAGTTACATAGCTTGACCTTGGAATTCCTGGCCGATTCCAATGAATGTCTAGATATTATTTGGGATCTTGGATCCACCAAATCAATGCCAACGCATCATAAGGGCCCTGTCTGGTCCTCGGAGGAGCGCCCGAAAAGTACTAGTGCCCCGGGGAGTTGTAATGACATGGTGAGGCATTGCACCGAGTGCATGACTAGCGTGTTGTCTATGACATTCATTTTTCCTATACTTTTCTACAAGTTATTAAATTCCTACATGGAATTTATCTCTACATGACTTGCTTGTTTGCGTGCTCGATCGACCAATACGTGGAAATGATATATCTCTGCTCTACTTAATTCTAGTGCTCACATTCAATCTTCCATCATTGCTGTATTAGTTTTATTTCATCATCCTTTTATCCGCATGACACATTAATAGGTTAATTACTTAAACTTTGCCTGCTATTACCTACTGAGCATTCGCTCATCCAGTTTTCCCCCCCATTTCAGGTAGCTCCGATGATGAAACGCAAACGGACGGGGACGGGCAAGAGTGAAGATCGGAGTGGACCCGTTAGATGTGATCTAGACCGTTGTCTTAGTAGAATTGTGGAATGGTCACATAGTGGTTTTGATGAGTCGTTGTTTAGTAATGTCATTAAGAGCAGTCGTTAAGGGTTGTAATCTTTTCTTTATTTCCTTTTCTTCGAGTCGTGATGTTAGATGTTATGAAGTTGTTGGAAACATTTTATTCTCACATTTATGAGTAAATTTGGTATCTTTGGAGTAATTCTTTCTCTTTGCAATTATGTTCTTTTATTTCCGTTATTGCTCTGTTTATCATGAATGTATATAACTGCTGCGTTCCGATATTCCGCGTCGGGGCGTGACACTTAACCTTGAGGCCTCCGACAATAGCTTCAACGGCAGGAATCCTTTGAATTTCTTGCAAAAGTGTGAAGGAGTCGCAACTTTTATTGAGACATGGCAATTCTTTGACAGAGAGATGAAAGGCAAGAAAAGTCTCACCGGACGTGCCAGTCTGCTTACACGCGAAAATAATGCGGGCACGCTGATGATGAATTAAAATTTGGGGGTTCCGGGTATCATCAGTATGTTTATTTGCATTTATTTATGTCGCGTTTTGGGTTTATCAGGCGATTTAGGGTTCGTGTACAGGACTTTTTCCCACCGACCGGAGTTGGTGTTAATTTACATCGGAACAAGTCCGAACACCTTTGATTAACTGTCAAAGAACACCTTTTATTTTTATCTGTTGTGACATTAATGATCTTGATGATCGCCCATGACGGGTACATACTCTTGCAAAGAAATTTGAAGGTTTTATTTCCTTGAACACATGTAATTTGAATTACAATTGGTCTTTCAAGACATTTACATATGGTCCATATTGTGAAATCAGGTCTTCAGGATTACATCCGGTCATGACCAAACTGTTTGAATTTGTTTCAGTCTGCATTTGCTTTTGAGTTTGCTTTCGTCCTGATCGACTCATTAAATTTACTTTTGTCTCCTAATCGGATAATTGAATTTGAATTGCATCATGATCAGACTGTTGGATCGCCATCCGACCATTGATTTCAAATTTCATCACGATCGGTCCGTTAGATTGCCAAGATGATCATTATCGAACCGTCGGAGTTGCTTCATAGTCATGACCACTCTTTTGATTGTGATCGGACCCTTAGTTTGGCTTGATGTCCATGAAGGGTATTTTTGCAAAAGGCGAGGGTATATTTGTAGTTTCTAGCCCTTCTCGGGTGTTTATGTAGTTTTCCTAAATATTGGGATATTCTTGTAGTTTTAGAGAGACCCCGGACATTTCTACTTTTTCTGACCATTTGTTGGCATTTCTGCAATTTCTTTCCCTTTCTGGGTATTTCTATAATTTCTAACCCTTTCTGGGTACTCTTATAGTTTCTTGACCTTTTGGAGATAGCCCTGTCATTTCTAGACTTCCTGGGCATTCCTGTCTTTTTTCGACTTCTTGGAGATCGTCCCGTCGTTCGACTTCATGGCCGCTCTTGACTTCATTTCTTGACTTTTCGGAGATAATCCCGTCATTTGACTTCCTGAGCATTCCTCGTTTTCATTTCTTGACTTCTTGGAAATAACCCCGTCATTCGACTTCTTGGGTTGGGTATTCCTCGTTTTTATTTCTTGACTTTTCAGAGATAGTCCCGTCACTTCTTGACTTCTTGAGTATATCTGCCATTTTTTGATTTTCCAGAGATAGTCCCGTCACCTCTTGACTTATTCGGCTTATCTGTCATTTCTTGATTTGTGAAGGTTTATTTGCAATTTTACTTATTTATGAGTTTTCAGACATGATAACTCTTGACCATGAAAAAGATGCATGAATTTGGATGGTTTGCCATAAGTTGAATTTAGGAGTGCACACCGCTTCAAGGAAAGGGCGTGGTCTCGCTCCACCGAGTTGTGCAAATGGCAAAAATCAAAATAAGAACATTCTTTGGTGATTTCTGAACAAACCATGAACTTTGTGCAGTTTCTAGACTAAACCGATGACTTTCATGCAACTTTCCCACAAATGGAGTATTTTTGTAATTTTCTGACATTTCAGGTTTTTCTACATTTTTCCAACTATCAGGGGTATTCTTGTAATTTTTTCACCATCGAGGGTATTTCTATAATTTTTTCACCATCGGTGGTATTTCTATAATTTTCCTACCATCGGAGGTATTTCTGCAATTTTTTCACCATCGGGGGTATTATTTCTATAAGTTTCCCACCATCGGAGGTATTTCTAATTTTTTTCACAAAATTTCGGAACCTTGGACATTTCTGCAAGATTGTAAGACTCGCAGTCATTTTCAACACCATTTTGATTTTCCTTTCAATCATTTTGATTTTCCCTTCAATACATCTTCATTTTATTTTCCCTTTCCCTTCTATGCATTTTGATTTTCCTTCGGATTTTCATTTCAATATACAGGCCATCCAAAAGCATCTACATTATCATTTTTTCTTCATTGCTTTTGGAGCTTACAAGTCTGTTAAGATCACCACTCCCAAAGGAGGTGACAGGAACTCCCTAGGGGACCTTTTTGGTGGTGACCATACTCCCTTTTTTCCTCACCATAGGCCCCCCTCCTTCCCCTTCTATATTTCTCCTTTTTCTGTCTTCTTGTTTCTCCTTGCGCAGAGCAAACAAGAGAGGACCGGAGGGGGGGCCCCCCTCTGGTTACACAGTGACCGGAGGGTCCCCTCTCCAGTTGTACTGTACCGGGGGGGGGGGGGTTCCCTTCCGGTTATAACCCCACCGGAGGGGGATCCCTCCGGCCTCTGCAGAACCGGAGGGGGCCTCCTCCGGTGTTGCAGAACCTGAGGGGGCCCCCCTCCGGTCTCCCTGCTGTTTTAGAGAGAGAGGAGAGGCAGAGGGGGTGTCTGCCCCCTTTTTCTCTCTTTTTGCAGACCGGAGGGGGCCTCCTCCGGTGTTGCAGAACCGGAGGGCCCCCCCTCTGGTCTCCCTGCTGTTTTAGAGAGAGGAGAGAGGCAGAGGGGGTGTCTGCCCCCTTTTTCTCTCTTTTTTCCTTTTTTTTCTCTTTTTCTTTTTCAAAAAAATTAAGGGTTCAACAACACTTGAAGATAAATGATAGAGAAAAAGTAATAAAAATTAGGGATCTATCGATACAGAGAGACAAAGGACATGACAATCCATATATGATATTGTTCCTTTATTTTCTACATTCTGTAGCCAAACCATCTGTCTATGGCTGATGTCATATCTACAAGGCATTCGATCCTACTGTTAGATCAACCAAGAGGTTTTCATTTCCATGGGGCAGAATACCATGATAATTCTCATGGAATTGTTGAATAGGTATATGGGAGACTGCAAAGGGAGAAGTTTTGCATTTAGTATATAGAGGGTTTGATTTCCAAGTGGAAGAATGCCATCATAAGCGTCACAAACTTCACTGAATCAGCAGACGGGAGGCCGTGAAGGAAGATGTTTTTGCACAACTAAATAGATGTTTCACTGGAGCAACCTGTGGATCTAAGTTATTGTAGGCTAATTTAAGCCTTGAAGTTCTGCTCTCTCCATTTGGATAGAAGAAGATTTGGCTTTTCTGTTGAATATTAGATACTTGATTGATGCCCTCTTCAGAGAGGCTTCCTTTTTTAGAAGATTTGGCCATCCCGTTGTTGAATATTGACAGCCTAATACTAATTGTGATTTGCCGTGGTGACTTTAAATCACGTCATATTAATTGATTGTCACCCTAGCATTGGTTGTTTTAATAACAACATTTAAATTACTAATTGGTTTCTGGTTTTCTATCTTGGAAGACTTATTGGGTGGTCTATTTGTTCACTGCACATATTGGGTGGTCTATGATGCTGGCATCTCCATATGGTAAGCTCCAGATTCGTGAGGAGTTAATGTCCTCAGTTGTCTAAGTTTGCTTATGAGCAGTTCATCATTTTTAATTGTCACAAAATAGTTGAGGAAGTCGTAGGTTTTTTTGAAGGGTTCTATGTCTGCTTCTTACTGTCTCAGATGTGTATTTAATTCTATTCATGATACACAACGATTGAAAACCTGAATTCTGCGTACTTCTCCAAACAATGAAATATGGTCTGTTTTGCAGTCATGGGAAAGGTTGAAGGGCAAGGTGAATCCTGGCATGGGCATGTTACTGCAGTTACTGTTTCCTCAGAATACCGAAGGCAAAAATTAGCCAAGAAACTCATGCACATGCTGGAGGACATCAGTGACAAGTAAGCGTGATACTTGGATCACATCAATCTGTTTTTTCACCGTGACATTTTATATGTAGCAATGTTAATGGTACCAAAGAATTTATAGATCCTTCCATTTCTGAAGCTTAAAGAGAGGACACATTTTTTTGGACTATAGATAAGGATAAAGATACCATCCATACTGGATAGTTTAAGACTAGGATAAGAATATACCTACTTCCATATCTAGTTATCTGATTATCCATCCCACTTTTCTTTTAATACAATAGTGGTACTACCCACTTTCAACAAAAAATCCAGTATGGATTGTATCTTTATCCTTATCTATAATCTAAATGTAAATTCTCTTTAACTCCCCTCTTTTTGTTTTGCTGGGGGATTAGAGGGTACCACACCGGCTTGGTGTGTTTTTTGTACAGGGATTTTTGGGAGCTCATTGACTATACTTGTACATCCCATTTTTCTTTTAATACAGTAGTACTATCCACTTTTTTAAAAAAGTTGTCTGATTATGCATCCATTTTATTTTTGCTCAACTTAGCCATTGATCACATCTTATGTTCTACTTTCATTTTTCACCTGTTTATGTATAAAATCCCAATATCTATCTCATTATCTACATCATTCTTTTAACCCTTATTTCTATCATGTATATGTAAAACTTGTTGACATAGGACGCATGCAAATATGCACTAGCAACATGCATCTGTTATGGCAAATAGTTTCAAGCAGCTAGCAAATTCCAAACATGATAACCATGCAATAATCCAGTAAATAGCAATCCAGCACTAGCCGACCATGTAATATTTCCCACATGATGAACCAATGGCAGTTAAGAAACAACCCAGGAAGTGTAGTTCCAAATTTAATGCATCACATTAATAGGCAAGCATGAAAAATAGACACTCTCTCTCACTCTACTCTGGGCACAGAGTGAGACAGGGTGGCCCCTGGAATGAACCTGTGAGCACCTATCTTCCATGCTTGCCTGTTAATGTGATGCATTAAATTTGGAACTACACTCTATCATGTTGTAATTTCTTAATTTCCATCAATCTGTCATTCGGGACTTCTTAGATGGTCCATTAGTGCAATATTGCTTTTTGCTGGAATATTGCATGGTTATCGTGCTTGGAATTTGCTGGATGTTTGAGATTATTTGCCACACGTTTATCAGTTCATTGTTGACATCAGATGCACGGTGCTAGTGCATATTTGCATGTGTCTGTCCTTCGTTACATTGTATAGGTGAAGTATCAAAAATGGTGAAGATGATGAAATATTATAATAGATATATGTACATTAGACATCAAAAGTGATATGATGATCGGATAAGGTAAATAGCATGTTGTATCCATTTCCTTGATGTAATAAAGAGGACACTAATAAGATCTTTATCATTTTCCTAAAATTTAAAATAACTTGAATCTATGGCCTTTCCTATAAGCTTTGGAAGAGGTCACTAGTATTTCAGTTATTTACATCATCCTTTTTGTCCTTTCGTCATTGTGGGTGGGTGGGTGAGGAGGGAGAGGAAAGTGTTTCTTTGGTTTTGATTAACTAATTTTTCCTCAATGTCTATATTAGAAGCCATCAAGAAAAGTAATTTTCCTTGTCAGCCACTTGTTACACTCAAAAAAGCGACAATGACTTAGTTTCTGAGAACATCACTTTTGTTGTAAATTATCATATTTATGTTTACAGCTTTATAGAATCTACTGACGAAATAAGTATCCGTCAACAGGTTTGGCTGGATGTATGAACTCTCAAACATAAATATTTGTCAATGTCTCATTTGCTTATTGTCAGAAAAAGTTGATTTTTTCTCGAGGCATTTTCATAGCAAGTAACAAAAAACTTTTATCTCTAGCATTGTCAATCTTTCTAGTTTAGCCATCAAAATTATATGGCTTGATGAGATGCTTTCAAAAGGTTTTGACAAACAGTTGACACCCAAACACAAGGTTTTTGCTGTGTGACTACAACAAAACATGGTAGCTTGTCTGCACGGACATTATTTGCCCTTAAGGTGAGTCAGCACACGCACCTAGCAATGTGCTGAATGCTCGATAATATTATTGATGGGTGAACACCAAGGCAGTTTCTATTTTGATTGTTCCTGGCGTCATTTCCGCTACTTTTATTTAATTATTTTATCTAGAGGCATACATTGTGATTAATGCTGATGAGATTTCTTTTTGTAGGGATAAGGCATATTTTGTGGATCTTTTTGTGAGAGCATCCAACATGCCTGCAATAAAGATGTATGAAAAGGTTGTTGTCCCCCAAATTTTGCAGAAGAAAACCTTTGTTTTGGTTGTGAAGAAAAGATCCCCACGAGATAAATTGAACAAACAAGATCCCATATAATCTTATGGAATATTATATTCCATGCTTGTTGTGTTGCACCTATTTTTTTAACGCTAGTTTTTAGGAAGTTAAAAAAGGGATTTTCCAAGATATTTGCAATTCTCCGTTATACTGTCATACTAAACAACTTTGAATTTGTTGGTCACAGTTGGGATATGTGATATATCGGCGAGTATTGCGCTATTATTCTGGAGAAGAAGATGGATTGGGTGAATATTGAGCTAAGCTCTGAGGATGAGTTGTTGAGAGCTATATCCTTGTGTACTTACCAGGGTCTTATTTATATTTTCAGATATGAGGAAGGCATTGTCGCAGGATGTTGAGAAGAAGTCAATTATACCTTTCAAAAGACCAATTACACCTGACGAGCTTGAGTATGACTAATTGTAAAAATGTCTTTTCAACTGTTATCACTGATTCCTTTCAAATAGCTTCATATGCTAGAGGATAGGTGGGAAAACATGATGGTTGTAAAGGTTAATAGAGAAGCGTAGACATGGCTGCGAGGTTGCAAACCTGCAATTTCGTGTGCGCAAGTGTGTGTTTCTGTGCTTTTCTCTAAGACCATGATACCTGTGGAGTTTCCCATGTATATGCTGCATGTTTGTGAATTCCGTGTTTGTCTATGCTTGTGGTGTGTGCGCAGTGTTTGGTTTGGATGGGCAATGACTTGTAGCTTGCAGTTTTACTAGTCTTCTATTCTCATCCCTCGTATCCCTACAATTTGCCCATCATATTTTTACTAATTTTTAGATAATAATTACTTGCGTATATATATATATATATAGGATGTAATTTCTGTTACCATGGAACAGTGAACTTTTCATGCGAGTTCTTACACATCGATTGTATTTTAAAGGGATTTTTCATGCAAGTTCCTATACATCGATTTGTGTTTTGGCACGTTCCTTTCTTATCCCCTTTCTGTTTTATTAGTTCACATATATCCCGTACTCCGATACGATGCTATTAGATCACTTGCACTTGATAGGAAAATCGCTTGGACCTGAGAGTCTTTTCATCGGATATTCCTTCTGTCGGATTAAGTAATCATGTTTCAAGGTCTCCGTAAGTCTCCGCGAGTTTGAGATTCTCACTAGGATGTCGAATTGGTTGTACCATAAAAATTCAATGGTCTAGAAAGTGTTGTATAAATGATGTTTGGATGATGTCACATTATAAGTCATTGGCCAATTAATTTAGAATCTCATGCAACATCTTCTAATTGGCTAGGTATGAAGAAGACTAACAGAGCTTAAAGGCTGCGTCGATCTCACCATAACATGTGTCAATGCATCTCTTCGCAAGAAGAGGAAAAAGTTCAAACGAGTCTAGGTTGCGTCGACCCCATTGTCTGCTGCGTCGATGCACAACATGTCGTTCGTCAAGAAGAGTCGACCTCAGGAGTCGACTCCTCTTTTTTCAAGCTCTGGCTGGAAGCAACTCAGTTGGCTGCGTCGACCCCAGAGTGAACCTACGTCAACGCCATCAGTTCTAGCAGCTCACGCATTCACATGAGTTTCAATTAGCTCTTAGCCACGAGCAAAGAAGACAAATGGAGAAAAAGGTGACGGCTCACAAGGCTGAAAAATAACACTTCAGGGTGGTAAATAGATACCTAAGGGCGTAAAATGGCTTACAAGGCTGAAAAATGGCTAGTGGAGCTGAAGTCACCAATTTCAGCATAGCTGTGTTGACGCAAAGCCCACCCTGCGTCAACGCAGTCAAGTGGAAACGGCTCAAGTATGCACAAGGTTGACAAAGAGCAAAGGCGACGGCTCCTAGCGGCTAAGGGTGAAAAATAGCTGTTACCGATGACAAATAAGCGATAAGGCTGAAAAATAGTCTAGCAAGGCTGACAAATAGGTGATGCCGGTGTCAAATGGCCTGAAAGGTAGTTTTTGCAAAGGATGCGTTGACGCATCTGAGATATCGTGTCGACACTAAGAAGTCCAGCCCGCCAACAGTTCTAAAGAACAAGAAGTTGCGTCAACGCACCCAAGTCAGGGCGTCAACGCAAGGGCCTCTCCCAGAAGACGTTTTGAAGGCCACTCTCAACTGATGCGTCGACGCCATCTCAACAGCAGGTCGACGCATGCAACTTTTCGGAAGCTTTTCAAGATATTTTTGTCAAACACGCTAGTCATCCAGAGAATAAAAATATAAGGCGTAAATCTCCATAAACATGATTTTTGAGGTGAGGAAAAGATTGCTAGGACTTACAAATGTCCCTGTTATCATAAGTAACAAGAGGAACCTTTTGGACAAAATATCTGTCAGTACATTAACCGGGACAGAAGGACGTCCTTCTCTGCATGCCGGCCAATGGACATTCAGATGCAGCATGGATATTTGGTCAAACCCCTCTTAGTTTATTCCAGCCAAATCTCAAATCTTTTGGAGGGAAATTTCCATCTGCTTGCGCCTATAAATAGGACAGACCGTGCTTGCATGGAGTTGCTGCTGGAGCTTATGAAAAATTTGGAGAAGACATGAACGTGAGAGTCCAAGAGAGAAAAGAAAGGAAGTGCAGTCTTGAGAGAAGAAGAAGGAGAAGAAGAGTGTGTCCAGCCAGCCAGCCATCCAGCCAAAAAGCCTCAGCCTGAACTGCTTGTTTCCATTCCGTCGAAGGCGTGTGCTTGTGTTATGTGCTTTTGCTTTCAGCAATTTCAGAACTTCCCAAGAGTGTGTGACTGGAGATCTGTCCCCGTGTTTTGTTGCACTTGCAGTAGTTTGTTTCCTTTTCTTGTGTGTGTGTTTGTGGGAGGGATCTTCCCCGTGGGACTTGTCCCCGTGTGTGTATGAAGACCTTGTCTTCGTGTGTGTTTTGCTGGGCAACCAGCGTGTGTGTGTGTGTCTCTCTTTTGGCCAAAGAGTGGAAGTCTAACCAAGTTGGTGAGGGATGGACGTAGGTGTGCTTGATAGCAACCGAACCACCTTAAAATCACTGTGTTGTAGTTTGTTGTTTGATACTCATTCCCTCTACTCCCTCTTTACGGGTGCTTTAAGTTATCAAGAGCATTTCAACATCATTCTGTTGCTAACGTTTCAGTTGTCTAGTCTAGTGTTGCACTTGATCCGGTCTCCTTGCCTTACGGATTTTAATAATAGTCGAAAAGTGAGTGTAGGATCTATTCACCCCCCCTCTAGATCCTCTCATACCGTCCAACTGTTGGTATCAGAACAGGTTCTCTAGAGATGTGGTCCAACGACCCAGGGAGATCAGATGGGAACGTCCCCCGTAGCTATGTAGCTAAGGGTCATGTCATCTGTAACGTCCCGAGATCCGATTCCCAATTTATGGGCATATTTTTTTCTTTTCTTCCATCGGACCTCGAGATATTACGTCGTACGTATACGGAAGCACCAATAGGTAAATTTGTAAGAGAGAGAGAGAGAGAGAGAGAGAGAGAGAGAGAGAGAGAGAGAGAGAGAGAGATCATAATCACATGAAATATAAATAACATCTCAACCATTCATAATCCAAAAAGATACATATCCATTGTCCTTTTACATATGAGTCCATACATGATCACCAATCCACAACTAGCCATAATATGAAAGATAGATATCCATAGACTACCCTGACGTAGGCAAGACTAAACTACTCATCGATCGCAGCCTCCTCCTCGACCTCCTTCACTGTGTCTCCTGAAACGTGTGTCACAAAGGGGGTGAGTGTGATGCTCAGTAGGCAGTCTAAACAAATCGGGGTTAACTCGCATTCATATATCCAATTTATATATATAATTCAATGATCACAATACAAGAGTGTAAAAACCCATATAATCTTTCCAGAACCCTCTAAAATGACCCTAATAGGTCCGTCAAGAATCCAAGGATAAATGGGTAAGGGATGGAACCCAAGTGTACCAAATTGATGGGTTACATGAAACTAGAGCGGCCATCGATCGACCGAACTAGGCCACCGGTCGACCGAACTGTAACAAGTTACAGACCGGCCAACACTGGCAAATTCGGTCGATCGAAATGCCCAGGTCGGTCGACCGAACTCTGCTACAATCTTGATAAACAACAGTTCAATCTCAAAGGTAAAAACCCAATGTTACTCAATGATCCATTCATTACCATCTGCTTAAAATAATTCATACGAGAAAAATACATGTTTATTAGCTAACATATAAGATACCCATGCATGCACCAAAACCACGGTGAATGAGTAGTTACACATGATCACATTTTCACGAGTTTCACATTTTCGTTATTCATGAAACCAAACAGTTGCCGCAAGTATAGGAGGCCCACACACTCACAACGAACGAAAGAGTACTGCACAGACCCGAGAGCGAACTCCCACCTAGACTCCTGCCGCCCGGGGCGTTACGTTTCACTGTCCACCGGGTTCTGTGGCATTATGTATCACCGTCCCACAGAATGAACCAGCCGAATCATAAGATTTCAACCAGGGCGTTACGTCTTACTGTCCCCTGGGTTCTTTTACTGTCGCGACGTTACGTATCGCCGTCCCGCAGAAGGGACCGGAGTCCAACCTCATAGAATATTGCTGTTTTCCATTCATAACATTCACATCGTATTCGCATTCACATTCATATTCATATTACATTACTAGTATCATACTTTTATCATAACATAAGAATGCTTCCATATGGTTTAAGTGGCTAATCATACTCATAAGTTCACTATTGTGAAACTGAACATGATCAAGTTACCAGCAATGTTTCTATTTAAAAGAAGACAGATTTATTTCTAGGTTACACATGCGTAGAAAATAAATCATAACTACAAGTGCAGAATTTCTGTGAGCATGAAATTTTTACAGTGAGTTACTAACTTAGTC
The DNA here is from genome assembly GCA_022559845.1 of Amorphophallus konjac. Lineage (NCBI taxonomy): Eukaryota > Viridiplantae > Streptophyta > Magnoliopsida > Alismatales > Araceae > Amorphophallus > Amorphophallus konjac. Next base: position 35,193,628 of record CM040129.1, read on the forward strand.
TTCTATCATTTTTTAATTTTTTAGATTTTCAAAATTAGAATAGCCTCTCAAAACTCTCTTTTTCTAAGTTTCTGGAAATTGGGACAGAGCCCCAGGTGTGTCGACACAGTCCAGACTGTGTCAACACAGCATTGTAGATTTTAAAGGGGTGCATCGACCCAGCCAGGGGCTGTATCGATGCAGTCAATCCCCTGAAGGAGGATGCGTTGATGCAGCCCTCGATGCAGCCAAGAGCTGGATCGAGGCAATCAGCACTCTGAAGTGGCTGCGTCGATGCAGTCAAGAGCTGTGTCGACGCTGTCAATGCAGCTGAAGTGGCTACGTCGATGCAGTCAAGAGCTGCGTCGACGCTGTTAGTGCAAAGACCCAGATTTTCAATAAAAACTTAGAGAAACCTCACGAAAGCACGTAATTTGATGGAAAAATTAGAAAATAAATATAGTAGTCGATCCCACATACCCTTAGTCCCTCTTTAACGTACAAAATCTATTTAGAAATTGTTCTAATGCATCGTTGGCCCCTAAGATTTGAGGATAGGTGCCTACCTTCGAAGGTGATAAACCGACGACCTGGGGATGAAATCCACACCCCAGATCCACCTAAAGCTTCTCCCCTTCGTCCCAAGGCGCTGCAAGATCGTCCTCCACACATCGGCTCGTCCACCACGCGCCGGATCGTCCACTCTTGCGGAGTCAAGGTCCCTCATCTTTTCTCACTCAAGAAGGATAGAAGATGGTGGAGAGTGTTGGATTTCCAGCGTCTCCCTTAGGGATTTGCTGTTTGTTGGTCCCTGGGGTAGGTGAGCGGACAAGAAGGGGGGTTGAATTGTCCCCCACACTAGATGGCAAAATAAAATGCTTTCGCAGCGGAATTAACAATATTAATGAGATTGAAGAAATTAACTAAACAAGTTAACTAAAGTCTCTCAATCTCTCCGTTCACACACGATCATACAAACGGATATATCAAACAAATCACACAATCACACAGTGCAAAGGGGGATTTTTAAGGTGGTTTGGGACCACGACGGACTCCCTACGTCCACCCCTTACCAAACCGGTAAGACTTCACTCGGAGATAAATCCCCAACACGGAGGCGACGCTCCAAACACACACGGGGACAAGCCCCAACACACACACACACACACACACACACACACACACACACACACACACACACACACACACACACACACACACACACGGAGACGGAGTCTCCCACACGATCCGACCACGGATCACAACACACACACACACACACACACACACACACACACACACACACACACACACACACACACACACACACACACACACACACTGCAACAACCGCAGCACAATAAATCCACAACCATACGCAGACGGTCACACACACAGTGTATTTTCAGGTTCAAAAAATAAACACAAAAATCTAAATAATGCTGAACCCAAAATACAAATCATGAAAGACATCACAAAGAACATTTAGAAGATATAGAAATCATCCCCCTTTGTTTTCCATAGCCGAATGACGATGTTCTTTGATGCTTGGGTCGGAGGGAAGCCGGATGCCGTCGATTTGAACGTCAACGCGTTCCTCTCTTCAATCCGCTTCACTTTCTCTTCATGCACGATCTCCAAAAACACATGGAAGTAGATGAGATCCACTCCACAAAAGCTCCTCCTTCCTTTCTCCTTTTCATCACCTATAAGGTAGAAAGATATTAGCCCTTTGAGATATATAGGAACAAGAGACATGAAAAGACCCATATACCTTTCATAAAACCCTTAGAAAACCCCTCTAACATATGTATAATAACCATAGGGGCAAATGGGTAAGTTTAGAGCACAAATGGATTGGGTTTAGTGGGTTTTCGGATTCACGTATTTGGGGTTCGCCGTATTCGGTTGACCTAAACATAGGGGTCGGCCGACCTAACTTTTACAGGGCCAAAAACCTGCCCACTCTGGGAATTTTGGTCGACCGAAATCCCAGGGGCGGTTGACCGAAATCTGGTTCAGTCCAGATTTGCAGAAGATCAGTCCATAAGTGGAAACCCCGGTGAAAGAGAGAAATGGTTAGTTAATGAAAATTATCAACCAAGTATTCCTTGATATTAAATAATGTATAAATACATACCAACCACATTCTATCAAGATTAATAACTCCAAATGGGAACTTACCATTTTTCTCCAAAAACATACACATGCAAAGTGCCAAGTTCTCACCATGATTTATGATATCTTTGCATATGAGATTAGCATTACTTTCTAAACTTGCATAACAGAGTAAATGAAGTTAAAACCACGCAAGTTCATCCTCTTCGATCCCATCAAACATTTAATCAATGTTATGGTGTCTTGGGAGTCTATTAAACCTTTTCATACCAATCTTAACATCAAAACCCAAACTCACATCTTACATCAAGAGATTAACATTATTTGATACATGAAAGTCCATTCAAGTTCTCAACAAGCAAGCTTTTGAAGAAACCAAATAGTCAAGAGTTTTCATGTAAATCCTCCATACAAAGTCCAAGGCCAAATTGGCCAATCACTTAACCAATGTGTGAAAGCCATACAATAACCATTCAATTCACTAAGAACAAATAAAAGATAAGCATGAGAACCATGTAGACCACATGAGCAATTTTGTTCTAGATTCTGAACCATATGAATTCTGAAATATATGAATCAAAGCGACAATGATCATGATAGCATGAAAGCACACTTATACATAAAGTTTAGTTATCATCAAAAGCATATGTAAGGCACACAACAATATCCTCCTTTTTGATGATGAAAAATTTTATGACTTAGGTCAATATTCTTTCTCCCCCTTTGACATAATCAAAAAGTGGGAGGAAGGCAATGAAGTTCAAATTTCTGCCAGATATATTCATGAATCCATAAAAGCTCATAACAAGATGTTTCATGGAATGTCTTTGACACATCAAATGATTTTTCTTTGATTTTCAGATTTTTAATTTTCTTTTGGAATGCATGAACCAAGATACAAACAAGTGATGACATATGAGACGCACACAATACAACCAAGCAAATATGTATATGCATACATGTAAAATATCTCCCCCTTACTTATTTAAGAAGGGAATGGGTATAAGTATGACAACTAGGATCCTCATGTGTAACACCTAGGAGATTGTGCAATCACATATAAGAGTTATGCAATAGTCAATGTAGTCAATTAATTTTCTGAATACATATTAAATCAAATTTTCATATGTGTCCGTGAATAACATGAAAATAGATTGTTGCCATATGGATATTCAGATTTTAAGATCAACACAATGAGAGATTATACATACTGCACTTCAATTTATGAGAACAATGTATTGGAGGCTACGCTAGGCCACAATAAATTTTTCACCAAATTTTTTTAACTCAAGCAATTTCACATTGATAAACAGAATTTTTCAAGAGTGATCAGGTTCAAATAATTTTTTTTTTACGCGAGGAGACACATGGAGCTCATGTCAGACTCTCCGATTACTCAGAATATTAACCGTTTCACTCATTTTGAGCAGAGGTACTTAAGTATAACATTTTTCAGACATGAACCACATCACGTCTCAGGTGACGTGTATCCAGTTTACTTAGTGAGACTAAGCATTGCTCTGCCATTCTCTTCAGATTCTTTCAATAAAAATAGGCAGACAGCTTTTTCCTCAACTGCCTCTATAACATTCATGCAACAAGTTTAAGATCTCTAGAGTGTTGAAAAGAAATTCCTACATCCTTATATTAACACTTATTTTCACATTTTGTGCATGAAGTGTATGAATTTGATTCAATATATATACAGAAAATACATGGACACATAACAATGCAGCTCCCCCTAAATAGATGCACTTATTAAATATTTACTCTCCCTAGGTGTGTAACATGAACCACACCAGTAATGACTCAATTGTAACATTATTTATCAAGAAAGCATAATGTCATAGAAATTCCAAGGATGGGAGTGAATAACATATATAAACATACATGCACACAAAGGGAATATATGCAATATGCAATGCAAAATGTAATATAATGTATGATTTCAGATTTTATTTGAAAGTTCATTGCAAAATTTAACATGGGTGCAAAATATGAATTTTTAGTTTTTCATTTGAATGAACTAGATGCACGAAATGCATGAACTTTAATGCATGCAATCCTATAACAATATGAGAATGTAATGCAAGATGCAAAAGTAAGATGCAAAAGCTTGATTTTCAGAATATCATGACAGATTGCACAAGAAAGCATTCACATTCAAATGATGAACAACAAGTATTTTCCATGACATTACCTTTATGAATAAGGTTACAAAAATGATCAAAATTAAGCGATGCAACCTAATTATTTTCAAAAATTGTTTAAAAATAGGTTTTCAACAACATTTCACAAGTTTAGAAATCATCTATAAGCCAAACAGATTTTTCACATTCTGGTATGAGGCAGAGGTGAAGGTCCGAAGACCCTACTCACACATAGTGAGAGTTTCCGACTGGACATAATCCAATCTTCCGCAAACACCATTTGTTATACCAGATATGCATTTTAACTCAAGTGTGCTCATGCAATTCAAATTGAGAAATATTCAATAGCCAGTCACCTCATACACACTTCTCAAGAATTTCAGTTCTATTCAACCATTTAGACATATTCATCACAGCAAAATAGGGGAATATTAGGTCAAGTTCTCAGAATTAATACCTGTCATATGAACAATGTCACCAAGTGACATAAGCCATTGCAGAGATTTGAGGGATTCACCTTTTCAAGAATCATGATCAATTCAGCTTTAGCAATAGGCAAGAAATACATTTCTACAGAGATGAGTTAGATTCACAAATCATGTCATTCATTCGAAAACAAACTCCCCCTTTCTACGTGCATAGATTTGACAATTGACATTTTTTCTAAAAATCATGCAACCTATGACCTATATGAGCAAGTGACTCATGATACAAGGCGGAGACACATTCTCACGCATGGTGATAGATTTCAGACAGGAATGACCTGCCCTTCCTCAAGTCACCATTTGATATACCATGTAGTCATGCAATGATGAATAAATAGATGCAATACAAACTCATAAGAAAAATAGATTTTTCTTGATTTTCATGAATTGAAATTTAGTCAAAATAAATTTTAGTTTTTCAAAAATAATTCAAAAATTTATTTTCAAAACCTGTGTCTTGAGCAACCATTATTTTCCAAGCCTTCCACTTGGCCTCAAGGCAATCCTACACCAAAAGTTCTCATTTGGATGTTTTGAGTATCTAAGTCTTCTTGGGTCCCGGATGGTTAGTTGCACCTCTAGTGGGTACCTTCCACATTCTCTAGGCATGCATATCATCAAAATACATCAATTCACAATCATGCATGGTATGTCTAAACTCATCACAATAATGACAACAACCAAAAGATTTCACAATTTTCTTATATGCACAAGCATTGAATTTCTGTGATTTAATAAAAGTATTTTTATTTTCAACATGAAAATTTTCCTTTTTCTTGACATGATGGTTGTCATTTTTCATTTAAAAGCAAGAGTTCATTATGTGACCATATTTCTTACAATAATAGCAATGCAATGGGGAAACTCTATTATATGGTCGTTTTGCATGAACATAGGAATTTTCAAATTCATTTCTTCCCTTTGAAAGCTTTCTTGAGTTTTTGAAATCAATTTTTCTATTTCATACTTTCGATTCATCTACCTTCATGATATGGCAGTCATTCATTTTATGTCCAAGCATTCCACAATAGAAACAAGAAATACTTCTTCTTTTGGAAACAAATTTATTTTCACATGCTTTCAGATCATCGGATTTCGTAACAAAACAAGCACACATTACATGGCCAAACATACCACAATAAAAGCATTCAACATTAGATTTTAACTTCTGAGATCTATTTGGCATGGAAAGCTTAGTGTGGACATTTTTCTTTTGATTCTTAACAGAAGATGCATTTGAAACATTTGAAGAGCAAGAGACATGCACAAATGAGGTTTGAGTTTTCAGACCAAAGATTTTCTTTTTAGTGGGTTCATACCCAAGACCTTCCATTTGAAAATTTACCTTGGTCCCCAAGACTTTATCTAGATTATCTTTCCCATTCGCAAATTTAGACAAAGAAGCATTCAAATCAAGAATTTCCTTTTTCTTGTTCACTGCAAATGACACATTCATTCAATACTATATTTGTAGTTTTATAGCTTTTAAGTTCTTGTTCTAGCACATGTAATTTTTCACATTCATCCACAACCAAATATTTTCCCTTTTCAAATGCAATCATTTTTTCAGACATGATTGTATTTAGATGTTTCAGCTTTTCATTTTCTTCTCTCATACATGAAATGATTTCTTCATGTTTTTTGATATCAATCAAGAAAGATTCATTTTCAGTTTTGAATTCTAAGCCTCTATCACATGAAGAATTTTCCTTTTGAAATTTTTCAAGATTTTTCACATTGCTTTCAAGTAAAGAGTTCTGAATTAATAAAGCAATATTTTCCTTTTTCATTTCTTCAAGTTCAGAACACTTATCACAAGAAGCATTTTCATGAAAAGCATGTTCAGGTTTCTTTTTAAGTTTTATATTTTTAAATTTAACCTTCTTATACTTTTTAACCAATTCATCATACAACTCCATAAACTCTTCGAAAGAGATTTCCTCACCTTCCGAATCTAGCTCGGAGCTTTCTTGACTTGATTTATCGTGCTTGCCGGCCATCAAGCACTCACTTTTGTTCTTTCCTTTGTAATTCTCGATCAAACACTTCAATATTTCCCTAGCCGTCCTGCATGAGAAAATAAGTGAAAATTTGTGAAGATCAATTGAACTTCTAAAAATATGTCAAAGCTTAGCATTGTCTTTGTATCTCTTCACATGTTCCACAGTCCACTTAGACTCATCACTAGGCATTCCACATGAATCATGCTGAACTAAATCCAAAAGTTTGGGATCAATGGTTTTAACATATTGACCCATGTGTCTAAGCCATTCATTGAAATTTAAACCTTTAAAACACGGAGGAGGAGAAGATAAACAAGTATTAGACATGATGCTAATAAAAAAGCTCGCCGAGGGATCACTCTGAAGATCGTTAGATCTTGAAATAGCAGAGCCTCGCTCTGATACCAATTGTTGGTCCTTGGGATAGATGAGCGAACAAGAAGGGGGGTTGAATTATCCCCCACACTAGATGGCAAATTAAAATACTTACGTAGCGGAATTAATAATATTAATGAGATTGAAGAAATTAACTAAACAAGTTAACTAAATTCTCTCAATCTCTCTGTTCACACACAATCACACAAACAGATATAACAAGCAAACCACACAATCACACAGTGCAAAGGGGATTTTTAAGGTGGTTCGGGACCACGACGGACTCCCTATGTCCACCCCTTACCAAACCGGTAAGGCTTCACTCGGGGATAAATTCCCAACACGGAGGTGACGCTCCAAACACACACGGGGACAAGCCCCAACACACACACACACACGGAGACGAAGTCTCCCACACGATCCGACCACGGATCACAACACACACATGCTGTAACAACCGCAGCATAATAAATCCACAACCGTACACAGACGGTCACACACACACAGTGTATTTTTAGGTTCGAAAAATAAACACAAATATCTAAATCATGCTCAACCTAAAATACGAATCATGAAAGACATCACAAAGAACATTTAGAAGATATAGAAATCATCTCCCTTTGTTTTCCATAGCCGAATGACGATGTTCTTTGATACTCGGGTCGGAGGGAAGTCGGATGCCATCGATTTGAACGTCAACACAATCCTCTCTTCAATCCGCTTCACTTTCTCTTCATGCACGATCTCCAAAAACACATGGAAGTAGATGAGATCCACTCCACAAAAGCTCCTCCTTCCTTTCTCCTTTTCTTCACCTTCAAGATAGAAAGATATTAGCCCTCGGAGATAAATCTCCCAAATTCGTAATATAGGAACAAGAGACATGAAAAGACTCATATACCCTTCGTAAAACCCTTAGAAAACCCCTCTAACATATGTATAATAACCCTAGGGGCAAATGGGTAAGTTTAGAGCACAAATGGATTGGGTTTAGTGGGTTTTCGGATTCACGTATTTGGGGTTCACCGTCTTCGGTTGACCTAAACATAGGGGTTGGTCGACCTAACTTTTACAGGGCCAAAAACCTGCCCACTCCGGGAATTTTGGTCGACCGAAATCCTAGGGGCGGTCGACCGAAATCTGGTTCAGTCCAGATTTGCAGAAGATCAGTCCATAAGTGGAAACCCCGGTGAAAGAGAGAAATGGTTAGTTAATGAAAACTATCAACCAAGTATTCCTTGGTATTAAACAATGTATAAATACATACCAACCACATTCTATCAAGATTAATAACTCCAAATGGGAACTTACCATTTTTCTCCCAAAAGTATACACATGCAAATTGCCAAGTTCTCACCATGATTTATGATACCTTTTGTCACGCCCCGAACAAGGCGGAAATATCGGGACGTACAGTTAGAGACACGCTGGCAAGAGAGAGAACTAATCTAAAATAATACACAAGTGCTACAAGATGGAAATACTAAATGATCATTAACAAACCACAACTGATACAATAACCTCAAGTTCAACTTAATACAACTGGAATAATCAATCACTAAAGCTCAATAACATGACTGAGACTAAATGCTCTCCAAAACACAACTAAAAGTAAGATAACACACTACTAACACACTAGAACTGATACACTCAAGACATCACTCCTGCCCTTCCCCATCGGTAAGTGCGTCACCTGAACAGCCTGGAAAAGGGGGAAAACACAACTATGAGCTGACGCTCAGTAGGAAATAACAGACATGTATAAGTGATTAACAGTTTAATTACATTTTAAAATGTCATGCTACAAATGATAAAATAATAAAAAGATAACGATGATATCACGAAACAAAATTCAAAGATCTTGCAAGGTCAAGAAATATAATGAATAGAATGGTAAGACAAGAATTTACTACAGGAGATAACGATAAAAAGTTGGCCATATCAAGACAATTCAAGTCATGTCAAGCACGTATGTAATTTCATTTCCACGTCCAAGTAATCAGCAAGTAAAGTAACAACAAGTAAAGTATAGAACAGTGAAGAGTGGAAAGTGAAAAGTAATAGAAAGTAATGTAGAGAGTAGTGGACAGTCCTAGATTTAACACATGTCAAGTACTGGTGCCAAATGCCACACCTAGTCATTCACCTCCCCGGGGGTACACGTAGTGTTCGGGCGCTCTTCCCAGGACTAGACCGAGCCCTTAATTGTTTGTCAGGCATTGATTTCTTTGGATCAAAGATCCCACGAATCTAGACTTCCACAGTTTATGGCCAGAATTCCAAGGTTTAAACTAAGTAGCAATAACAACTTCAAGTAGGAAAGAGATTCATTTCCAGAATTTCAAGGTAAGTATAATCATCAAGGAGATCGAAACCAAGTCACAACAAGAGTTAATCGTGCTGCGCTACTGTAAAACAGCAGCAATCAAACAAGCTAAACAACATATTAATCCTAATCACCAAGTTAAGATATCATGATTAACCATTATCATTTGTATTAGCCAAAGTGCCAACAAGCTAGAACAAGTTGTCGAGGTAAAGAACAAGCTCTCACAGCTGTGAAATAGAATGCATTATCAGGGGTTTTAGGTACACCATTAATCATTAATTATGTGAGTTTCTATTTAACCAATGTAAGTGTTGTAATGGAGATGGTAAACATCGTGTTTTGTACTATGTTTGCAAGAAAGGACCAATGCAAATTTGAAATCAAGGGGGGTACATGAATAGGTCAATTGTTCTTCAAAAATATAATTTCAGTGGGTCTAAGTTAAATGGGTTGATTCCCCACTGATTCGGATCCATCTTCGGGTCGAAAAATGATGAAAATCGGGTTTCTGGTGTACGGGTCGACCCCTGAAAAACTGGGGTCTGGAAGCTGAATGGGTCGACCCCTGGGGTCGACCTCAGCAATTTCTGAAGATGGGTCGACCCCTGGGGTCGACCCCCACCATTTCCTTCAGATGGGTTGACCCCTGGGGTCGACCCCTACATTCCTGTGCAATGGGTCGACCCCTGGGGTCGACCCCCATGCAGGGAGCTGGATGGGTCGACCCTTGGGGTCGACCCCCATGCAGGAACAGGAGGGGACGACCCCTGGGGTCGACCCTCGGGCCTGCAGGGTTGCCCAGAAAACGGGTCGACCCCTGGGGTCGACCCCTGCAAGAACAGCAGCGGTCTGCACTTCCGGAAAATGTGAAATCTCACCCAATTGAGTTGAAATCAAAACCACATGATCTAGGAATGTTAATAGACAATCTATGGTCATAAAACTACAATTTCGAAACACGAATTGTTACAGAAATTGATTGAATCTCAACTTATATATGGTAAATTCATGAAAACCCTAGTTCTTGACCTACTTCTACTAAATCATGCAATTCTCTTAACATACACAACGGAATTTAGGGCTTTTGGTGTCAAAAGAAAGCTGACTCGATTATGAATCCAACCATATATAATATGCTGCATGAAGATCAGGATACATGACTCAAAATTAGCCCGTAATCAAGCTCTGACTTAAAGGAACACTATATGAATCATGTTCTAGGTATGCTCTTACAAAATTTCAAATTTCACGAGGCATGTTCAATGGAATTTGGGGCTTTCTACGTTAAATGAAAGATAATAACATGCTGATTATATCATGTAAGTTAATTAGAGTTTGGTTGTTAGATCCTACCTCAAATCGGAGAGAGAAAACTCAAACCCTAGAATGAAGAACACTTGGACAGCACCTTAGAAAACCCGTGATAACTCACTCCACACCTGATGAAAATTGGGGCTTTCAGTCCCAATGGATAGATCTCGACGAGATGCACAACTTGCTATACTCATGATCAAAATTTGGTTGAGAATTCCTACCTCAATCGATGGATCAAAGAAGGATGAAGGGAAGCCAACGGCCTGCTGACCCACCTCCACAAATCGAGCTAGATCTCCCCAGATCTGAAACTTCAACGAACCCCACAGCAGCCAAATGAAAGAAGACTCGTAGGGCTTCATTTTGATAGCTCATAGAGCTTCTGGAGCCTTCGGAGTTGGGAGTATTCGCTGCTGCAAGCTACGTGTTTAGAAACGGCGCCGAAATCCTTGACTTGACCAAACTATGTCGGCAACACGTTTTGGGACTAGGTTTACCTCAAATTGATTGAGGGTAAATATTCCTTACATTGTGGCCTTCCATTTGCCACTGATTTCAGATCATTTGGTTGAGTATTCAGGTCAAATTTCGTGTTTTAATCTAAGGGTTAGGTATGGGTCAAAAGTGTGCACTTCTGGGTTTAAACTCTAAATAGATCTTACCACGGATTTACAATGGCTTAATGCCAGAAGGAATTGTTGTTATCTACCTCGACCTTAACATATTTACTATTTTTACAGATTTTTCTAAGGTAGTCGAATTTCACTCATACTATTTCTAACGAATTAAATATTAATAAATCCGAAATTCAATTATTAATTCAATAAAATTCTATTCTCAATTAATAAAAGCTTAATAAGAAATATTGGGCTCAAATAAATAATTTGGGGTCTTACACCTTTGCATATGAGATTGGCATTACTTTCTAAACCTGCATAACAGAGTAAATGAAGTTAAAACCACGCAAGTTCATCCTCTTCGATCCCATCAAACATTTAATCAATGTTATGGTGTCTTGGGAGTCTATTAAACCTTTTCATACCAATCTTAACACCAAGACCCAAACTCACATCTTACATCAAGAGATTAACATTGTTTGATACATGAAAGTCCATTCAAGTTCTTAACAAGCAAGCTTTTGAAGAAACCAAATAGTCAAGAGTTTTCATGTAAATCCTCCATACAAAGTCCAAGGCCAAATTGGCCAATCACTTAACCAAGGTGTGAAAGCCATACAATAACCATTCAATTCACTAAGAACAAATAAAAGATAAGCATGAGAACCATGTAGACCACATGAGCAATTTTGTTCTAGATTCTGAACCATATGAATTCTGAAATATATGAATCAAAGCGACAATGATCATGATAGCATGAAAGCACACTTATACATAAAGTTTAGTTATCATCAAAAACATATGCCAGGCACACAACACTGTTCCACGTGGATTATGGGGTCCACGTTGGGCATCGGTGCGTTGGCAGCCCATCCCGCCGTTTGGATTATGGGGTCCATGTGCGAAGCCCCTCATGCCCGCCCACAGCATGGATAGATGTGGAGTTCTGCAATGCCATAAGGAAATATGGGCTGCCTTCGCTACCAGCTCGAGCTTTTACCGCAATGGTTGGGGCATGATCCTGTAAACTGGTATAATTGTTGTGTCCCTGAGGTTTTGATGATGTCAACCACTTTGATGAGATTTTATGTGTTGCTGTTGCATAAACTATGATGCACTTGTTCATGATCTCATTATACATATGGAAGTATGTATTCTATCAGAACAGGTTCTGAAGATAAATCAAAAAGTCATGAAGAGATAGTCACTGCAGCCTTGTATAAGAGATCAGTAAAGCTGAAGAATTAACAGGTCAACACATCAAGTGATGTTGTGCAAATGCCTCGATACATCAAGTGCTATATCGTTGGTCAGTTTGGTACAACCATCAGCCGCATCAATGAAGCAAATCGAGTATTCTACTAGTAAGGTCGATGCATCAAGACACTCAAGTGCTACATCTGTGAGGAGGTCGGTGCACTTAAGAGACAGGTAGAGGCAGAAGAACAAGCTCCATCTAACAATGTCTGAGCACTCAAGAGATAGGTCGATGCAAAATTGGTATTACGCCTAGTATGGTCGATGCATCTGGCATTCCCAGTTTGATCAGGTTGACGCTGCTGAACAAGGCTTGGCGACATTAGGTTGATGCATCCCAGGTTCTTCAGAAGAAAGGTCGATGTAGTTATTTCAAGATCTGTTAAGTATGGTCGATGCACAGAGTTCCCGAGTGTTGATATGGTAACACAGGTCGATGCAGGAATTTGACCATTGCTTGGACATGTCGGTGCAGAAGCACAACATTCTTCCTGGACAGAGACTGGTTGATGCATCTTGCATTGACACATGCATAAGGTCGATGCAGCAGAAGTGGTTAATGGTCTCAGTGATATTTCAGCCTACACATTTCAGTCTACACATGCATGCAAACACATTCTAATCAAGTTAGATGAAATTAGATGCAATCTTACAAGCTGGATTAGCATGAGAAGGCATATGAAAAACTATGTTCAGTGGTCCTTGGACAGATGAGTCAAATCCATTGAAGAAGAAGAAGTGGTTGATGAAATGCATGAGTGAGCACAACCCAGTTGCATCAACCTCACAGTTCATTGAGTCAATGCATGCAACACATTATACTTGGGCTTAGAAGATAGTTTGCTTAGCAAATGCTGATGCCTCCAACTAGAGTCATCAAGAGTCATCAAGAAAAGCTTAAGGGCTCCAGCAGCTGAGTCTTATGATCAGCAGTAGCAACAAGTTCATACAGTTAACAATTGTTCAGCAGGTCAGTCTAATTCTCCAAGTCAGCAGAGTCCAAGTCAGCTGAAGTTCTCTGAAGTCAATAAAACTCAACTGAATTTCTTATTAAAGCAGCAGCAGCAAAAGAAGGACAAAGCAGCAGAAGAGCACAATGAAGCACTGCCTTAAGCCAGAAGGTCAGAGCATAAGAATAGTGCCTAGATGCACTAAGTCATAGGTCGATGCAGCTATGTTAACTGTTGCCAGTGAGGTCGATGATTCAGACAATCCAACTTTGAATCCCTTAACTTAAATCCAGATTCGATAAGGGAGCTCGAACCTGCTGTTAGTAAATTACTGGCATGTGATCTCAGGAAGGGAAAATGAGTGGCACGTGAACCCAGGAAGCAATTATTGGCATGTGATCCGAGGCACTCTATCAGAAGAACTTTCCCGCCTCTTGCCACGTTGACCAATGGGAAAAGCTGGATCAAATCGGTCTATCCGAAAGGATTTTTCGTCACCCCTGTTCTATAAATAGGGGACGTCTTCTTCCGAAAGAACAAGAGGAGATGAGAGACTACGGGGAGAGGAATTGCATCAGTGCTGCCAAGGAAAGAAGTGTAGTCATCTGAGAAAGAAAGAGACAACCAGAAGAGATAGAAGGAGAGCCAGTGAGCGTGAGATTAGAAGAAAAGAAAATAGTGTGAGCTTCGTAAAGAGAGTGATAGCATCCATGAGAAAAGTAAGATCGTGAGAAGAAAAAGAAAAAGAGAGTGTGGTTGAGAGAAAAGTGATTGAGAATTAGCCTGAGCATCTTGAAGATTAGATCAGATCGGTGTTGGCCTCTGGATCAGATCCAAGCCATGTTGCTCCTGCGAGAGATATATTCTTCCTATTTTCGTTTCTTAATTTCCTATTGTTTTGTTTTCTTTGATTCCTCATTCTTATAGCAAGCTGTGTTGCTCAGCAGCAAGGATTGATTCCTTGGGTTAGCAAGCTGTGTAGCAAAGCTGTAAGGCTCAGCGGATAGCAAGCTATGTTGCTCAGCGATGTAAGCAAGCTGTGATGCTCAGCGGTTCAAACTGAGTCAGCGGAAGCCTCTCTCAAGTTTGAGTGGGGGATGGATGTAGGTCTGTGGGTAGCAGACTGAACTATCTAAAAAATATTGTCCACCGTGGTTTGTCTTGCATTCTATTCCATATCCTCTATCCCCCTTCCCAGGTTGCTTATGTGGTTTATATTTGAAGTTCATCTATGTGTTATCCGTCCGTAAACAAATCAGCTGTGAAGTGTTTATCCGTGTGCTTAGTAGAATCACAGGCTGTGTGTGCGATTAAGTGTTTCAGTTAACTGTTGTGGAATCTACTCTGTATCAGTTTGGTATCTAAGTGTCCAACGTTACTTCTGTTTAAGGAAGTATTTTGGTAAGTGTGTTCTACACCTCTATCTCGCTGTTCAGTTGTTCATCCAATTCTAGTGTAGTTTAAATTTTGTGGGCGAGAGTTTTATATTCGAGCCATTTTTTAGAAGGGGATCTATTCACCCCCCCTCTAGATCCCAGCCGTGCACCCTAACAAATTGGTATCAGAGTAGGCTCTAATCCATCAGATCCAACGATCTGCAGAGGATCCTGCTATTTTTAGGTTCATTGTGGATTATCGCTCTTAGTCTATTGCTTTGAGTCATTTTTGAACTGTTTAAATGGCTCATCCACCGATGTTCTATGGTTCAAATTTTGAATCCTGGTTAGGCAATTTGAGTGCATTTGTAAACTCAGGGAGTCCACACCTCTGGAATCTCATCTACAATGGTCCACACAAATTACCTAAGGATGTGTCCAGATGGACCAATGCTCACCAGTCCAAGAATAGTGATAATCTTCGTGCTTTGAATATGATGAAAGCTACAGTTGACTCCAATGCTTTTCCATGTGTTTTAAATTGCAGTACAGCCAAAGGTATATTGGATGAATTGTCCCGCATCCACAAAGAACACGAGAATAGATGTCTGATGGCCAATCGCAGTGATCACAGCAGTGATCTGATGGATGAGACATCATATCAGGTAAACTCCGATTCTGATGTAATCTCGTTTGATGAACTGTTTACTCTTCATGAGGAATTGTCAGAGAGATATAGGAAAATAAAAACTAAAAATAAAAAATTAAAAAAGAAAGTTGAGCAAAATAATCTTAACTCTTCATGTGAAAGATGTTCTCAGTTAGAAGAGTCAAATAGGGCATGTGAGGTTGATGTTTGAATGCATAAGGAACAAATTTGTTGGTTGAAAAATGAAAATCAAGAATTTCTTTCCAAAATCTCTGAGCTGGAAGACAAGCTGAATTTATTGAGAGATGATCAAGTCTTAATAAATGATCTTGTTCAGAATGAAAAATTGATAAAAGAAAATGAAGAATTGAAGTAGTTGAATCCTGCTATGTCCGAAAGGCTTTTAAATCTAGAAAAAGGAAAATGTGTAGCTAATAATGAGTCTGAAAAACTGTCTGTTTTGGAAAAAGAGATGGAAGACTATAAAGCTACAAATGAAAATTTGAAAAACAGGTTAGAAGAATGTGAAGAGGAAAGGCTTAGTTCTGAATTGAAAATTTCATCATTTGAGAACAAAATTTCAGACCTAAATGATTCCCTGTCAAAATTTGTGAAAGGAAAAAATAACTTGGATAGACTCTTGGGAAGTAAAATCAATATTCAGAGAGAAGGGCTAAGATATAATTCTGAAAATAAGAAAAGGTTTGAAAACAAGCTGTACACACATTTTGTTCACAGCTCAGAGTCACCTAGCACTTCCAAAGAATCCCCAAAATCTACTATGCATTCTAAGAACACTCATGTGAAAAAATATGCTTCAAAGAAAGTGAATGCATCATGTCATTATTGTGGTACACATGGTCATCATATGCATGATTGTCTTGTCATGAGAAGGGGCGATATGAATGCTGATAGAAAGTGTGCTAGGAATTATCATGCTAAGAAACTTCCTGTCACTCAGAAAAAGAACATTACATGTTCTCATTGTGATAAAGTAAGACATATTGCTGCTCAATGCTGGTTTGCAAGTGGTAAGAAAAATCCACGGTCAAATCATGTTAAATTCTCTGCAAACTATCATGTTTTGAAGGAAAATGAATATGTTTCAAGAGGCCAGCATATGAAGTGCTTCAATTGTAGGAAGCTTGGCCATAGGGCTAGTGATTGTTGGTCGGCTGTTGAAAGAAGAAGTTCTTTTTCTTATTTTAATTATGTGAAGCATGGCCATACAGTTAAGGATTGTTGGCATCTGAAAAAGAACCTTAACTTCCATGACAGAAAACGCAAAATGTCTAGTTACCCACTGAAACCTCATGTACATACTCTGAAGAGAAATCTGAATGCATTTATTCATTGCCATTACTGTGGGAGATCTGGACATTCTATGAATAATTGCTTTGTAATGAAGTTTGATGATTTTTATGCTCAGAAAATGTGGAGAGCACCCACCAGAGGTGCTGCTAACAATTCGGGACCCAAGAACTCTTGGGTACCCATTTATGCAAACTAAGATCTATATGTAGGTGTGCCTTGGAGCTAGAAAGGGAATAAAAAAGGGTTCAATAAGCCAAGGCACCTGAGTTTGATGAAACCCCAAACTCTGCATTTTATTGGTTTGATCATGTTAGTTTTCAATAATCTGTTTCAGATAGCTGCATATCATGCCTGAAGTCCCGCGATCAATGACACCCAAGAGGGGGGGGGGGGTGAATTGGGTGATGACAGATTTTAAAACACTTTTTCTCGATTTAAAACACGTATTAAGAGCAAGCAACAAACAAGTAGAGATCTGATGGATTACAAAATGAATCTAGCTAAATCAACCCCTAACAGCAGTTCTTTGGTACCAGGCAGAGTCCGAAAATCTAAAGATTCTCTCACGCAAGGTATTTCCCTCCCGACAGGACTAACCTTGTCGATCAGAAATCACCTTTTTATATACCAGAGATCTCCCGTAAGATGGTTAATAAAACTAGATCTAAACAAAGAAATCAGATGATGCAATATGCAAATATACTAGAGCAGAATTGGAGGTAGAAGATAAGGAGCAAACCACATAGGAGACCACGATTTTTAGGTGGTTCGGATGCAACAACTGCAACCTACGTCCACCCCTCACCGACTGTGAGGATTCACACACTATCTTGTAGAGGGTTACAAGATCAGAGCACACACACACACTCGTGTGAGTTCAGAACTCCTATGAAGGTGCATAAGCACCAAATCACAAAGACATGTGAAGAACTAGACACACACACACACACACGGATCTCCGTAGATCCACACACACACAAGTATTCAGATATTACAAGAACACACACTTGACACTGAAGTAGAAATCGAATGGAAGACGCAAAGTAAAAACTTCAAATTCAAGTTCCCCCTTAGTTGATGAAGAAGGTTTTTGGATGCAGCTTGATCTCCACTTGGCTTGGAATTAATCTGCTCCAGATGTGGCTTGGATCACTTGAAGATGGATGAAGAACTTCCTTCCCGGAGCACTGTTCACGGCTATAGTAGCAGCACACTTCTCTCCCCTTGATGGCCTCCTCGAGCTTTCTTACATGATTAGGGTTTCTTGCCCCAAAGAGATATTTTTATAACTCTTGAATGGTCAAGAGACAAGTCAGGAACCAGATCCACAAATCATGGAAGGTTTGGTGGCTTTGGGATTAAACAAATCTAAGAAGAGGGGCTTCCCACGTTGAGAATACAAAGTCAACAAAAATGGCTTTTCGAGACTGGCGGTCGACAGGAATTTTACAGAAATGGGGGGTTTCGTTGTTGGTAAAATCGATCGACCGAAATATGATGGGCGGTCGACCGTCACTATAAAAAATTGTAGTTTTGAGATCCCTGGAAAATTAGGTCGACCACTCTGTGCCTTTAGGTCGACCGCCAACTGGGAATTCTACAAAATAGTATTGTTCAATGCATGAAACATAACCGAACATTTGAAGACTTATGTTTGCACAAGGATACATATAAAATGAGCTTGTTTGACCCTCAATCAACTCATGCACCCTCAATCAACTCATGCATTTGGGTTTCAATCTCATTTGGAGAAGTTCAAACAATTAAACAACCCATTGTAATTCCGGGGTTTTGTTATCATCAAAATCATCTGGAGACTCAACAATCTCCCCCTTTTTGATGATGACAAAACTCTAAATTACAATTGCCTTGACCTGCCGTAAAGTAAATTTTGGAGCTAAGCAATGGAATAAACCAATTACTCATTCCCTTAGGTGAAACATCACAAGCCATTCAAAACACGCAACCATTCAACATTTATTTGCCAAGAGAAAAGAAATGAGATACAGGAGCCAACCATTTGAGATCAAACACCAGTTGCTTTCAGTTCATCATTTCATTACAAGGTACATTGATGCAAGAGTGAATGCATGACTTTAGACACAAGAGACTAAACAAATGCAAAAATGCAGAACAGAGACACAATGAGCCTCACATGATCATACATGCAAACACACAACATACCGACATAGATAAATATATATCCTGCACTACTAGATAAATATAGAACCTGCACTACGACTTCTCCCCCTTTGGCATCATCAAAAAGGGGATAGGATAGACGAAGGGGGACCCAAGTGACACAAGACCAAAGTACAGCATCCGAGAGGTAGGAAGCAAGAGAAAAATCCTCACGGTGCGTCTGCAGGAGGCTGTTCCTCTGGAGGAGGAGGCTGGTAACCAAGGCGACGGTGGATGTCTTCAACAGAGTGATCTTGAATCTGAAGACTATCCCGAATACGGCCAATGGAGAGGTCACGAGCTGCATCATGGCGCGACATGCCAAGAAGTGTCATGTTCATGATGTGGAAGGCTTGTCTGGAATCAGCAACACTGTCGGTGAGGCTAGTCATATGAGTGGAGAGTGTGGCCATTTGAGTGGAGAGGGTATCCAGAACAGTGGAGAAGGAATCTATGCGACCTGACATGGTGTCAATCACATTACCCATAGTGTCGACACGATCTCCGAGGGTAGAAAGTCGATCCCCAAAAGTGTCCACACGAGTCTCTAGCCCAGTAAACTGCCTGTCAAAAGTCTCATAATCTACCCAAGAGTGCTGTGTGGCCTCTTGAGTGGAGGACTCTCTATGATAGAACTGTGGTGGAGGAGGCATCTCGGGTTCCATATGATGAGGTGAGGGTGGAGGAGGCTGGTCCTTAGCCGGAACTGGAGGGGGGACATCCCCTTGATCCTTCTACTGTTCCTGTTCCTGCTCTTCCTCACTATCGATTTCTTCTCCATAAGTAGGCACATCCCAGTGTAACTCACCATCGGGACCATAGTAATATCCCAGATCTGTAAAGATCTTATGCTTATTATATATATCATTCTGTCGAACATAAATGAAATATTCATTTGCCAAATTGATCCCAGCATGAATGAATATCCCGGTCAGTTGTGAAGCATACGACAAGGATCGCCGCAAATTTGTTCGGCAAGCTCCAATGAGAGTCGTCATGAGGCGACCCATGTTGACTTGAATCCCATTCATAACATTGTAAAACAGGAATTTGTGAACCTCTGTCACTTCATTTCTACTGTCACTCTTTGGAAAAATGAGAGAGGTAAACATATGGTGCAATATACGCTGCAGTGGTGGAAAATGATTCGCATTCAATTCAATTAAATTGCTGACACCACGCACGTACTCACAACTGGTCATAGCAAGAAAGGTTTCCTCAACAGCTCCATGACCAAAATTCATGTCGGCTCCTCTAGCCGCAACTCCTAAGCATCTCTCAAACAGATCGGGGGTAATATGAATTTCAACCCCTTGAACAACAGAAAATAATTCCTCATTCCTTGCAATCAAATTCCCATAAAACTGCTGCACTAGACTGGGTTAATAACGTGTATATCTAGTGACGAAATTAGTCCAACCTGGCTGAATCTCAAAGATAGCACATAAATCAGGCAAAAGCTCGTTCACCTCGTTGAAGTCGACCAGTCGAGGGTCGATAATAGGACGAGGAGGCAACCGAGGTGCATGACGAGGTGCATGTGCTTGCTGTGGTGGAGGAGCCGGTGCCTCGCGTCTCCGGCCACTCGCTTCCCCTTGGGCAGAATGCCGAGAACTCCGTCTAGGTGGCATCCCGAACTAGAAACCCGGTGAAAACACTTGAAAGGATGACCCTCGTCCCGGGGAATGAAGATAGATCAACGGACACTCCAGGGGCTTGCAAAAGCCTTCTCTACAGCCTGGAACCAAGGAGGGAACTCCACGTACGCACGAACGGCCAAATGGAGTTCGTCCCAAAATCGTGACGAACACGCCGGATCTTGTGCGGGTGGAGGAATGATGAGGTTTAGGGGCTTGGGAGGTGGAGTTTTGAGGTTCTAGGGTTAGGGCAAAGTGGTGGAGAGTGAATGGGAGTGATGGAATGAGAAGGAGGGGTTTTAGGACCCCTTATAAGGTGGCTCGGATGAGACCCGGTCGGGCTGGTTAGCCGCCACCGGTCGACTGGTGCGGGACCGGCGGTCGACCTCTAGCCCTAAAACCCCCAAATTTTGTATTTACTGTTTCTTTTTATTTTCTTTTCTATTTTCTATTTATTTTTTTATCATTTTTTATTTGGGGGGAACTATCATCCGACCTTCAGATTTGAGCCAACGTCTTGAAGTGGAGGGAAGGAAAGAGATGCAGATTTGAAGAAAGTTTCTAACTCCCCCTCAGAAGTTTCCTTAGGTCCGACATCACTGAGTCCACAATTATTTAACCAAGGAATATCTGGCCTTAGAAAATTTTTTCAAGGAGGGCTATATATATAAATACATTCAAGCATGCAGGAGCGTATGTGAACACACAAGGTATTAAAAAAGATATAGACAATATTCATGTTTTCCTACCCTTGATGCATATGAGTTTCTACAAATGCAACTCCATTTCTAAGTGCAAATCTATGCATGTATGCTCTCACCCTTGCACATCCCAAGTTCTCTTCTTATCTTGTTAAATTGATCCTGGTTTAGGGGTTTTGTGAAGATGTCAGCTAGCTGATTGTGTGTGTCAATGAAATTCAATTCAAAGACCCCTTTTCCTACACGATCTCTCAAAAAATGATGATGAATATCAATATGCTTGGTCCTAGAATGTTGAACATGGTTTTTTGACAAACTTATTACACTGGTATTATCACACAAGATTGGCACACATTTCATTACAATATCTAAATCTAGCAATTGATTTTTGATCCAAAGTACTTGGGCTTCACAACTTCCGGCGGCTGCATATTCAGCCTCGGTCGTTGAGAGAGCTACTGAATGTTGTTTCTTGGAGGCCCAAGAGACTAGGCACCCACCAAGAAACTGATAGTGCCCACTAGTACTTTTACGATCTACAATACATCTGGCATAATCCGCATCAGTGTATGCAATCAAATCAAAAGAACTACCGATGGGAAACCACAAGCCAAAATCTATTGTGCCAAGTAAGTATCTAAAAATGCATTTAACAACCGATAAATGAGATTCTTTAGGGCATGACTGAAAACGGGCACAAAGACATACACTGAATTGAATGTCAGGGCGGCATGCTGTAAGATACAGTAGTGATCTGATCATACCTCGAAATAGTGTAGGATCTACTGTTTTACCATTTTCATCTTTGTCTAACTTTGAGGTTGTGGCCATTGGAGTTGACAAATGTTTTGCTTCAGCCATCCCATATTTCTTCAATAGCTTCATTATGTACTTGACTTGACTTATGAAAATGCCCTCAGATGTTTGCTTCAGCTGCAGTCCAAGAAAGAATGTTAATTCACCCATTAAGCTCATCTCAAATTCTCCTTGCATAATTTCTGCAAATTCATCACATAACGCATTATTAGTAGCTCCAAAAATTATGTCATCCACATACACTTAAACTACTAATATATCTTTACCTGATTTCCTTGTGAAAAGTGTTTAATCAACCTTACCTCTCTTGAAACCATTTTCAATCAGAAATGAGGTGAGCCGTTCATACCATGCCCTTGGTGCTTGTTTCAGTCCGTACAAGGCCTTCTGGAGCTTGTACACATGTTGTGGATGTTTGGGGTCTTCAAAACCTGGAGGTTGTTCTACAAAGACATCCTCTTTGATATACCAATTTAGAAACGCAGATTTAACATCCATTTGAAATAATTTAAAGTTAGATGAGCAAGTATAAGATAATAAAATCCGGACTGCTTCTAGACGAGCTACCGATGTAAATGACTCATCAAAATCAATACCCATCTCCTGGCTATACCCTTTGGCCACAAGCCGGGCCTTGTTCCTAACAACCAATCCCGTATCATTTAACTTATTTCTGAAAACCCATCGGGTTCCGATTATGGATTGATTCTTAGGTCGCGGCACAAGAGTCCACACCTGGTTTCTTTCGAACTGGTGCAATTCTTCATGCATAGCCTGGATCCATGATTCATTTTAAAGAGCTTCATGGATACCCTTAGGCTCTTCCTGTGAGATTAAGGCTATCAAATCCTCTTCTTCTACTTGCTTTAGTGATGATCTGGTTCTTACCCCGTCTTGAGGATTACCGATTATATTTTCAGCTGGATGATCCTTTAAGAATGTAGAGATGCTGGGCAAGTCGGGGTGCTGCACTTGCTGCTCTTGCAGTGTTTCAATTGAAGGATCTTCATCTTCTTCACTCTTGCTGGGTATTCCTTCCTTTGGTTCATCCTTGGCTTTAGATGTTCCAGCATTAGTTGAGTTTTTGGGAACTTCTCCTGCATCCACAATTTGAATAGATTGGTTTGTCAGTTTTAGTTCAGATTCATCAAAAATCACATGAGGACTTTCTTCAACAACCAAAGTCCGTTTATTAAACACTCGATAAGCTCTAGAGTTAAGTGCATAGCCTAGGAAAGTTCCCTTGTCACTTTTCTCATCAAACTTACCTAGATTAGACTTACCATTGTTCAGGATGAAACATGAACATCCAAAGGGTTTAAGATGGGAAATATTCAGTTTCTTACCCTTGTAGAGCTCATAGGGAGTTTTCTTCAAAATGGGCCTTACCATTGCCCTGTTGATGATGTAACACGCTGTACTTACCGCCTCAGCCCAAAAATATTTTGGTAGAGAATTTTCACTTAACATGGTTCGTGCCATGTCTATCAATGTTCTATTTTTCCTCTCCACCACTCCATTTTGTTGGGGCGTCCTTGGTCATGAAAAATTATGCGTGTACTCCTGCTCTTCACAAAAATTGTTGAATTCATGATTTTCAAATTCCCCACCATGATCACTTTGAATGGTGATGATAAGGTAGCCTCTATCATTTTAGATTTTCCTGCAAAACACTTGAAACTCTATCAATGCATCATTTTTATTGGATAGAAATAACACCCATGTAAATATGTAATAATCATCAACAATCACGAAACCATAGGATTTCCCTCCTAGGCTAGATGTCCTAGTTGGGCCAAACAAATCAAGATGCAACAATTCCAAAGGCCGGGAGGTGGAAACAATGTTTTTATTTTTGAAAGATATGCATGTTTGCTTACCTTTTGTGCAAGCCTTACAGATCTTATCACTTTCAAACTTCAATTTTGGCAAATCATTCACCAAGTCATGTTTAGACAACTTGGAGATTACTCCAAAACTAGCATGACCTAATCTTCGGTGCCAAAGCCAAGCATTTTCATGATTATTTGCTACCAGACACATATCATCACAAGAAACATCATCAATATCAACAGTGTAGACATTATTGTTTCTTTTTCCAATGAATTTGATCTCATTTGTGTTTTTATTCATGACAAAGCAATGCATTTCATCAAAAATAATCTTGAACCCTTTGTCACATAACTAGGTTATGCTCAAGAGATTGTGATTTAAGCCTTTCACTAAAAGCACATTCTCGATAAGAATTTTAGAATTCTTACCTATATTTTCGATTCTAATGATTTTACTTTTATCCTTGCCTCCAAACGCAACTGAACCTCCATCCTTATCTTGCAGTGTAGAGAACACCTTCTTGTCCCCTGTCATATATCTTGAACAGTCGCTATCCAAGTACCATTTGCTTCCCCTGGTTTCAAGACATATCTGCAAGAAACAACATTCTCATGCAATTGATTTTGGTACCCAAGCTAGTTTGGGTCCGTAGGAGTTAGTCCAATTCTGTGCATATCTTTTCTTGGTCCAAAAAATATGATTTCTTGGTGAGTTTTGTTTGAACCAGCAATTTTCAAAAATATGACCAAATTGAACCAGCAATTTGCAACAACATGATCAAATCTACCACAATGATAGCAATTAACAGGTGTAAACTTCCTTTGGAATTATCGTGGTTTGGGTTGGACATGTTTTGGCTTAGAGTTGGAACACGAAGCATGGTTGTTTTCTTTTTCATGAACATAGGATGTAGTGATCTTATGCTCGAAGGGTTTTTTATTTTGGGAAGTATATCCCAATCCTTCCTTCTGAAAATTGACTCTAACTCCCAACAAGTTATCTAGATTTTATTTTCCCTTGACAAACCTAGAGAGAGTGAACTGCAAGTCAGTCACCTCTTTATTTAAACTCACATTTTTATTTTCAATTTCTAAAATGGATGAGGTTAGAATTTCTTTTTCATTTTTGAGCTTTTCACAAACTTTTTCAATTTCAGACATTTTACATGATAGTTCCTCTTTGGCTTTTTCAAGATCTGAAATCGTTTGATGCAAAGTTTCTTTTTCTTCGGTTAGCTCAAACCATTCTTGTTCCAGTTTCTTAAATTTAACAAAAATATCTTCGTGTGACAAATCATCAATTTTCTTTTTGAGAGTTTTATTTTTAGATCTGATTTTCCTGTATTTTGTATACAAATTTTCATATTCTGACTCCCATTGTTCATTTGAAATAAAATCAGGGTCAAAATTTACCTCCGTCGAATCATCTTCGTGTGCCATAAGACACAGGCTTTCCATGAGCTCTCCGAGCTCTTCTTCGGACAGCTCTTCTTCTTCGTCGCTCCATGTAGCGACCATTGCTTTTGGCTTCATGAAATTCTCCTTCTTGAACTTCTTCTTCAGATCTGGACACTCTCCTCTCATATGTCCGGACTTCTTGCATTCATAGCAAATGACGTTGTTGGGCTTGCTTGACTCGCCCTTGGTTTGAATGGGCTTCCTTTGCCCCTTTTTGAAGTTGCCTTGGAAATTCCTCTTCTTTCTCAAAAATCTCCTCACTTGGTGAGTTATCATGGCCAAGTCTTCTTCTTCATTGCTTCCGTCGCTGGATTCTTCTTCTTGAAAGTCTTCATCAGATTGATGAGCTTTCAATCCAATCACTTTCTTCTTCTTCGTATCTTCCTCGACTGTTCTCTTCATATTTATCTCATAGGTCATGAGTGACCCTATGAGCTCATCCAAAGAAAGTGTGGACATATTCTTCGAATCCTCAATTACTGTGACTTTTGTGTGCCACGCTGATGGAAGTGATCTCAGAACATCCCTTACAAGATCGGAGTTTGTGTACTCCTTTCCAAGGCTTTTGAGACCATTTGTGATCTCAGTTAATCTTGCGAACATTTCTGAAATGGTTTCTTCAGGTTTCATTTTGAACAGCTCATAGTCTCTAACAAGTAGATTTCCCTTGGTCTCTTTGACCTCTGAGGTTCTCTCATATATGAGACGCAATGTAATGCCCTGGATTCTTACCGGATTCTTATTAGGTCTTTCGGGTCTTCTTCAGAGAGTTTCGGATCGCTTTTGTGGGTCTTGAGTTGAGTTTTACGATCCGTGTGGGTTTTTCTCTCGTACTAGTTACGGAACCGTGCGGTGAGTTTGTTGTTCAGTTCATCGACTCGTGGATGCCGCAGTTGCGATGTACTCGTCGAGAGGATCGTTTCGACTATTTTTGCGTATTTTTCTGAATTAGTCCATTTTCGGGCCAATTATGCAATTTTCAGAAATTAGGAAAATTTCCTAATTTCTTTCTTTTTCTTTCCTTCCTCTCTCCTCCCTTCTCATTTCGCCGCCGCGACCTCTCTCTCCTGTTTTCTCTCTTCTCTCGCCCTTCCGGCTCCGGCTGCAGACGGAGGAGGCTCGGGCAGGTAGAGGAGATGCCGTGGGGATGGTCGGATGCGCGAAGGGGAGAGGATCGGATCGGATCGGTTTTGGCGCGATCCCGAACGGTGGATTCAAAGCCGACGGTCGAGCTCGCGACATGGTTTTCGGCGTGGTTTAGTCGCTTCGGCGCACATTTTCTTCGGTGGAGGTAGGGAGACGGATCGCCTACTTCTCCTGCGTGTTTCCCTACAATTTCGTGTTGTTCGGTGCTAGAACGGGCGAGTTTAGGCTCATTTAGGTAAAACTGTGATTTTAGGAGTTCGTAGGGTTGGGCGGAAAACGGCGACCATTCTTAGTAAAATTAGTATCAAACGAACCCTCGGGATGTCTGCATCCCGTTCCCGTAAGTTTCGTCGTGATTGGTCGTCATTCGGGGCTGGTAGGAGTCTGGGAACCCCGGTGACCAAATTTGGGTCGATTCATTGGAATCGCCCGTTTCTCGCCAACGAATGGTTGCATGTGACCCTTCCGGCTTGTGGAAGGTGTTTTTCACCGTTTAGGACTGTTTGCCTTGCATTTAGACGCGAATGGGGCGTGGAACGGCCGAGATCGGCCTTTTCCTTAGTTTTCCCGCCGTATCGCTTTGGCGGCCGTTCCAGTGACCGCTACAGGTCTCTGGCGGCCCCACGATAGACCGCCACATCCCTTGGCATGTCGGTCAGATCGAGGTTCGGTAAGGGTGGCGGCCCAACCTTGGACCGCCTCTTGCCTCTGGCACCCCTGTGCTGATGCGCCAAAGCTTCACTATTTCTCGATATTAATGTCTGTCGGTTCGTTCTCGCAGTTCTAGCTCTGACCGCCAGAGTGTTGTGGCGCGCCTTCCTTAGGCCGCCACATGTTGTTTGACCGGGTCAGAGGTCTATGTCGGTTGGCTCTAGCGGCCCAACCTTCAGGCGTTTCTTTGTTGTAGCGCGCCTTCCTTCGGTCGCTACAGTCCGTTTGACTTAGGTCAAAGTTATAGGGCAGTTTGTGTGGCGGTTCATTCTTTGACCGCCAGGTCCGTGTAGCGCGTCTATATTAGACCGCTATGGTTGTTTGACGGGGTAAGTCGGTTCGGGGTAATCTGTGTCTAACGGCCTATTCCTTGACCGCCACAGTGCCCTGGTGGCCCAACCCTTGACCGCCAAAGTGTTTGTGCCTCCGTGAGTGCAATGACTTCTTCCTTGACTGCTTATGTCGTTAAGCGGCCGAGAGATAGATCGTTTGCCTCCCAGAGGATGGTTTACCGATGTTTCGGTTTCCGATATGTCTTGGTTTGACCTTATGGTCTGCCCACTGTCCCGTGGATGTCTCTTGACATCCTATGAGGGCTAAGAC
Organism: Amorphophallus konjac; assembly: GCA_022559845.1. NCBI lineage: Eukaryota > Viridiplantae > Streptophyta > Magnoliopsida > Alismatales > Araceae > Amorphophallus > Amorphophallus konjac. The sequence goes on from CM040129.1 coordinate 35,221,629, forward strand.
TACATTAGAAGATAGCCAGGAGTTTTCTTACTTGAAGTAGGATTCTCTTTCCTACTGTAGAGTCGTCATTGTCTGGTTCCGGTCAACCCGGGGTCATCCAATGGTTGACAGGTAACCTTGTGTCTGTCTCGGCGGTTCTGTCCAGCCCGAGACATGGTTCTGGACGCCTGGAGGTGTTGTCTTACCTCGGTTTACGTGTCCAGATGTGCTGAGGGTCTTGGTGTTCCCTCATGTCCCCGTGTGTCGTTTTACGTGGGCATGTTGTTTCCTCTGACTTAGGATTAGACCGATTGGCGGCTTGTTCCGCTTTGCACAACGATCTTGACTCCGAGTCGTGAGACTCAAGGATCGTGTAGTAGTAGGTCTAGTTGACTGTCCTGAGTCCGGTAGTAGTCTGGTATGCTACCTCGTGTCCTGTGCTTCGTAGTACGTACGACAGTGCTTCCTCGCCTATCTGTACTATATCACTTCTATTTCAGAGTTCTGTGTCTAGTGAGCCTCCACTAGTCGTAGCCTGTCGACACGTTCCAGTGTTGGCCCACCTGGGAGTGGTGGTACGGCAGTTCCCGAGGTACGGTTTGTAAGCTAGTTTCCGTGGGCTCCCTTGCCAGGTAGTAGCGTCCTGTTAGGGGAGAAAACTAGCTAGAGGCCTGGCTCAATGCATTGAGCTTGTGTGTGGACATGTGGTCAGAGGCTTGGACTGACGTCGACGGGCGTTACCCTGTCTAGTCACTAGTTACTGTAGTTCCTGTTCTGGTTCTGAGCGTGTCGTAGTCTCTGTCGTGCTTCAAGCGGCATTGTAGACGAGACACTTGTAGGCGCAGCATAAGACATAAGGGGACGCAGCTGGCTATTCTTCTAGTGAGGAGGTGCTTCCGCCACGTGACACGTGACTCTCGCGTTTCTCGTACGTCATGACCTTTCCGGGTTAGCCCTCTCGCGGTCTTGCCCGAGGTCAGTGTTGTGTAGAGTGCACGACGTTCTAGTCGTGTGTGTGTGGTCGTGTCTAGAAGAGCGGGCACGACAATCGAGTCATGTATGCTTTAGGGCGTCTGTGTCTGTCTAGATCTTTTCTAGGCTTTTCGCCTGTCACACCCCGACGCGGAATATCGGGACCGGCAGTGGAAAGAGTTAACACTAATATGCTGATTTCCGGACATGCTATGAATTGAGCTAGAGAACTAACATAACACCAAGAACATAAATAGTTCCATCAATCTAAATAACTACTAATTTATCAAAATCCAAGCTTACAACAATCCCAATCAAAAGAACTTAAGAAAACTTCCAAAACAACATTTGACTTAACATAGTTACATTCACTGACTTTATTACAACATCGTCGACATCAACTCTAATCCACAACTAAACTCAAGACATCTACGAATGACTCCACATAGTCTTCTAACTGGTTCGCTCCAGGGGCTTCACTCTTGCCCATCCCCATCAGTTTGCGAGTCCTCACCTGAGCTACCTGAAAAAGGGGGAACAACTGGGTGAGCGAACGCTCAGTAGGTAATAGCAGAAAAGTTTAAGTAATTAATCAATTTGCATATATGTTATACGAGAAATGAAAGAAAAGATGATATAAAAGACCGAATAAGGACAGTAAGAGAACAGGAACAAAGTATAACTGGAAATGGCCAATCAAGCATGAAATAACCAAGTCATGAAACTAATTCCAAAGGAATTCATCAATCTAGAACACAAGAGAGAGATCATGTACAAGAATATGTCGTAGACATCACGCTAGTCATGCACTCGGTGCAATGCCACAGCATGTCATTACAACTCTCCGGGACACTAGTACTTTTCGGGCGCTTCTCCCAGGACCAGACCGGGCCCTTATGATGCGTTGGCATTGATTTAATGGATCCAAGATCCCAAGTTATGTCTAGACATTAATCAAGTTAAATGGCCAATAGCTTCAAAGTATAGAACTTACTAAGGGTAAGTTGAAGTAGACATTTTGTCTAGAAAGTTCAAGTTTATCAAGAACCAACAGGTCCTTGGTATTCAACATCATAAACCACGGAAATCATTTCTGGAAAATACACGGTCCATATTGGGCCGCTCAGTGAACGAACGGTCTATAATTGGACCGCGCAAGAAGGGTTGGGCTGAAGGATAGCCTAACAGGACCCAAGGATGAACGGTCCATTAAGGGCCGCTCCAATTATAGAACGGTCAAAAATGGGCCTTTTAACATATCTGGACAGTCCACTTTGGGCCGTTCGCTACAGGAAAGATTTTGAAGCCCACGATGAAAGTAAGCGGGACGGATTGGGCCGCTCAGGAAATGAATGGTCCAAGGGTATCCGTTCAACAACCTGGACGGGCCTGTCCAGTCCGTTCAATAATGGGCCTAACTAGTCAAGGAAAAGTCCACACAAGCGGGCTCCTGGGTTGCCATAGGCGGGGTGGAACTGAACCAGGGTCCAGCCCACTATCCGCTGGTCACCCCAAAGGCTTTTGGGTCGACTATAACATAACCTGGTAGAAGATAGAACAAGGGCAATCGACCAATTAAGATAGGGCATTCTGCTAGAATTGCACGGTTCATATTGGGCCGTCCCGAATGTTACACGGTCCATTTCTAGCCGCGCAATAATTCGGACAGTCCAATGTGACTTGTGACTTAAACCAGGGTCTTTCACGTGGTTCAATCGAGTCAAACTGGTGCAGGACTTGTCGTACAACCTGTCCGACGTCCTAGCGGGAATCCCAGGCTCGCGGGGGCTTACAGAGGTCTCATAATGGAGGTCCTAGTCCGACAGAAGGAATATCCGGCGGAGAGTTCCAACCATTATAAGAAATGAAGGCTAGAAATCATCGGAACACAAGTGTACAACGGTCAGTCAATCCTACCAGAGTAGAATGACTGTCAAAATAACCCTAGTATCATTAGTTCATTCTTCATTATAACATGTTTGAGATTAACTTCATGGAATGATGAAGAAGGTCATGAGAGAGTAATTAAGCAAGAAAAATTATAATTTCTTAACTTTCATACGTTCCAATTAACATGTAGGTTGCTAAATTACCATTATCATTAGTTTACTAAGATGAATCATGCTAGAACAAGAATAAAGCATTTGGCGGGACAGAACGGTTCGTCCAGAACCGCTCAGAGGGCCTCAGCGGTCGGTCGATAATCCGTCTAATCCCTAAAGGCCAGGGGGCCAGATGGGGTTTGAGCGGTCTATCGAGGGGCCGCGGGGGTCTCTGCACGGTCTGGATATGGCCGCTCTGCTCATGGAGAATTCAAGACGCAAGGGCAATAAGCGGTTAACTACTAGCCATCGATATCGACCACACAGTCTATCGAGGGGCCGTTCATAATAGGGCGGTTCCTGTTGGACCGCGCTAAGGTCGCCCTGCCCGCCTCCGATGAGCTCGGCCAGGGTTAGCAAGGATGATGAAATACTACGCATGTAAAGCATGAAAATTGGGCAAACACCCATCAACAGAACGAGAATAAGATAATATACAGGATTGCATGATCAATTTAACGTTAAAGCCTACTAATCCCTACATTAATCTAGGTTTAAGCAAGAGAAACCCTAGATAGACATGCTTCTATTAACCTGATTAATACGCACAAGATGCTTAACCAAAATTAGGGCTTTAGGCATCAATGGAAAGAAGACTCCGAGACGAGTTCAATGGTATATGGTACTTAGGGTTTGGTCTACTATCACCTACCTTAATCGAGGGAAGAAGAGGGATGAAGATCGTCAGTCGCGCACGAGACACGTCTCCGATGATCACCGAAATTCACCCGCGTCTGCGCTCCTCGTCGGCCGCCACAACATCTAAACTCTTCTAGGGTGACTAAGAGTTGATTTTATAGAGTTAATTGCTCTCTAAAGGGTTCTATTCGGGGAGATAGAGTCCTCCGAATCGTGGGGTGCGCGAATCGCGCGAGACCAAGTCACCGCCGCCGTTTTCCCCCAAATATTCTCACTAGGGTTAGGGTTTCGACGGGGATCGAGAGGGGAAAAGATCAACTAATCAAGGCTGTTCATTTAGGTCCGATTTGGGCTTAAATGATCGAGAATTGGGCTCTAATTTCACGTTTTAAGGTCCAGTTAGATTAAGTGTTGATTTGGGCCTTAAACTTCCAATTCGGTTCGCTTAAAATTTTATTTTGGGCTGACTGCAGAAGACAAACTTGCTAAGTTATTAGTCCTTTTCATGAATATCATTTTTTAGGATTTTTATAAATTGGTTGAAATTTGACCTATTATATTTTTAAAGAATTTTCTTTATAATTTCCTTTTATTTTATTTAATAATACATCAGGGTGCTACACCCTCCCCCACTTTAAGGAATTTGATCCTCCAAATTCACTGTACTTATTGAAATGGGGAGTAAGATAACTGACCTTTGAATAAATCAGGGTATTGCTTCCGAATAATGTCCTCAGATTCCCAAGTAGCTTCTTCCGTTCCACGCCGACTCCACTGAACCTTGACTATAGGTATAGATCGATTTCTGAGTTGCTGCTGCTTGCGGTCCAAAATCTTGATGGGTCTTTCCTCATAAGTCAAATCTTCCTTCAATTCCAAATCCACATGCTGAATGATATGAGTGGGGTCATACACATATTTCCGTAACATAGATACGTGGAAGACATTGTGAACTCCAGATAACTGGGGTGGTAAAGCTAATCTGTATGCAACTTCCCCAACTCTTTCCAGAATCTTGAATGGACCAACATATCTTGGACTTAGGTTGCCACGGATGCCAAATCTTCGAATTCCTCTCAAGGGCGAAACTTTCAGAGACACATGTTCGCCGACTTGAAACTCTAAGGCTCTCCTTCTACAATTAGCATAACTCTTCTGTCTTGATTGCACCACTTGCAAACGGTCTCTGATAATACGGATGTTCTTAGATGATTCTGAAATGAGATCTGGTCCCAACCATTGCTTCTCACCTACCTCATCCTAACATAATCGGGATCGACAACTTCTTCCATACAGAGCTTCAAGCGGAGCCATCTGGATACTGGACTGGTAACTATTGTTGTAGGTGAATTCAATCAGAGCCAAATGCTCATGCCAATAGCCTACAAAATCAATCACATAAGCCCTAAGCATATCTTCCACAATCTGATTGGTTCTCTCAATCTATTCGTCTATTTGTGGATGAAAAGCGGTACTGAAATTCAGACGAGTACCCAGGGATCATTGCAGTCCTCTCCAGAAGTGTGAAGTGAACCTGGGGTCTCTATCAGACACAATACTAACTGGAATTCCATGAAGTCTTACAATTTCCTTCATATATAGAGCAGCCAAGACATCAACTGTCCATTTGGACTTAATGGACAAGAAATGGGCAGACTTAGTCAATCTATCGATAATAACCCATATTGCATCAAATCCACTGCGAGTCCTAGGTAGACCCATGATAAAGTCCATACCAATGCTCCCCCACTTCCATTGAGGTATATCAAGTGGTTTTAATTTCCCTGCAGGTCTGAAATGCTCCGCCTTGACTTGTTGACACACTAAACATCTGCTTACAAATTCTACAACTTCCTTCTTCATATTCGGCCACCAAAAGGATCTTTTCAAATCTCGATACATCTTAGTGCCTCCAAGATGAATAGTATACCTGGACCTATGAGCTTCTTCTAAGATCTTACTCTTTACTTCAGTTACATCTGGCACACAGGTCCTTCCTTGAAATAATAATCTGCCATCATCAGCTAACATGAAATCAGGTCTATTGCTCAAACTTTCCTTGATCTCTACCAATACCGGATCATTGTCTTGCAAGGACTGAATTTTCATTAATAACTCTGGACAAAGCTGAATCTGTGCAATCATAACCCGATCCTTGTCAACATTGAGATCTAAGCTAGCAAACTATTCTAACAATCTCCATTCTTGCAACATGAGACTTGATAATCTAGCGATCGGCTTGCGGCTTAAAGCATCTGCCACCACATTCCCCTTTCCCGGATGGTACTCTATAGAAAAATCAAAGTCCTTCAAGTACTCAAGTCATCTCCTCTGTCTCATATTGAGTTCCTTTTGAGAGAACAAATACTTCAAGCTCTTATGATCTGAAAACACCGTGAATGTTTCTCCGTATAAGTAGTGCCTCCAGATTTTCAAGGCAAAAACTACTGCTGCAAGTTCCAAATCATGAACAGGATAATTCTCTTCATGCTTCCTTAACTGCCTGGAGGAATAAGCTATCACCTTCTCGTGCTGCATAAGCACACAACCTAGGCCAATACCTGAAGCATCAGTGTATACTACAAATCCTCCTTCTCCAGAAGGTAAAGTCAAAACAGGGGCAATAGTTAAACACTCCTTCAGAGTCTGAAAACTCTGCTCGCAAACTTCTGACCAATCAAATTAGTTTTCCTTGTGGGTTAATCTTGTCAGAGGTACCACAATTTTGGAGAAATCTTTAATAAACCTTCAGTAATAGTCTGTCAGACCTAGAAAACTTCTTACTTCGGTTACATTAGTAGGCCTATCCCAATTCTTTACTACCTCAACTTTCGAAGGATCAACAGATATACATTCCTTAGTGATAATATGACCCAGAAAAGATACTTCTTGTAACCAAAATTCACACTTACTAAACTTGGCATATAATTGATGGTCTCTTAATAACTGCAACACCATCCTCAAGTGTTCAGCATGCTCCTCCTTACTCTTGGAGTATATTAAAATATCATCAATAAACACCACGACCCATTGATCAAGATAGGGTCGGAACACGCTGTTCATCAACTACACGAAAGCTGCAGGTGCATTTGTTAGTCCAAAAGGTATTATTACAAATTCAAAATGCCCATACATGCTACGGAAGGCCGTTTTATAAATATCCTCATCCTTGATCCGCAACTGATGGTATCCAGATTGGAGATCGACCTTAGAAAAATATTGAGCTCCCACTATCTGATCAAACAGCTCGTCGATGCTCGGTAATGGGTACTTGTTCTTGATAGTAAGCTGGTTCAATTGCCGATAATCAATACACAATCTCATCGAGCCATCCTTCTTCCGAACAAACAATACTGGAGCTCCCCACAGGGATACACTTGGACGAATGAACCCTTTCTCAAGCAATTCCATCAATTGTCGCTTCAATTCCCTCAGCTCCGCAGGAGACATACGATATGGAGCTTTTGAAACAGGAGATGTTCCAGGAGTTAAATCGATAGAGAAGACAACCTCCCTCTCAGGTGGAAGTCCTGGCAAATCCTCCGGGAAGACATCTTGAAAATCTCGAACAACAGGAATGTCCTTAACCTCAATCTTCCTCTCAAGGGTCATAGAAACAAAGGCTAGAAAAGTCTGACATCCCTTCCTCAACAACTTCTCAACTCGAAGAGCCGAAATAAGTGGCACAGACCTAGAGTGCCTAACCCCAACAAAAGAAAGCGTAGGATGTCTAGAAAAAGTCACCGAGCTAGTGCGGCAGTGAACATCGGCCTCATACTTAGCCAACCAATCAGCTCCTAGGATTACATCATAATCCTTCATATCCATACAAACTAAATCTGCTGGCATATTTTGCTCATTAATCATAACCTTACTAGAAGGGTAGAAAATTTTAATAGCAGATCCAGAGCCAATAGGGGTTGAAATTTCTAATGGAGAATTCATCAACACAGGCTTCACAGCTAAAGACTTAGCAAATTTCTGAGAAACAAAAGAATGCGTCACTCCGATATCAAACAGAACAAATGCCGACTTATCATGTATAATAAATGTACCTTCAACAAGTCCACCCTCCTCGGGGGTTCCCGCATCATCTTCCTGTAGGGCTTGAAGCTTGCCCTGCTGCTTCCGATTTCCTTGCGGCTTAGTCGGTGTAGCTTGATCTGACAGGAGGGGACACTCTGGAATACGATGGTCCCTACTTCCACAGCGCAGACAGGCGCCCAACTTGCGCCAGCATTCCTCCATCTTGTGACCTGGACAATCACAATACTTGCACATGCCTTTGAATGATACAATCGGGCCAGGTTTCTTATCTTCATTCTTCGGCACCTTGCCCTTCCACGAACTAGACCCACCATTGGGCCTTTTCTTGCCATTGCCAGGTTTAGAGTTCCCGGAACCAGTAGTTTGTTACTTCTTAGGATTCTTTCCACGAATTCTCTCCGTCATTTCTAAAGTGTCCTCCGAGACTTGGGCTTTCCTTACCATCTCAGCATAAGTTTGGATTTCCATTGGGGCCAACTGGTTGATATATTGCAGCTTCAAGCCATTAAGAAAGCGCTTGGCCTTCATCTTCTTGGTAGATACTAGGTGAGTTGCATAACGAGATAATCGGGAAAACTGAGCCTCATACTCAGCAACAGAAAGGTTCCGCTGCTTCAAAGCAGCAAACTCTGCCACCTTCTTCTCTTGTACTCTATCAAAAAAGTATTTGTCATTGAAGAGTTCCTCAAACTCTTTCCATGTGACTTGCTTGTCTCCGAGAGTAGCCTTCACTGCATCCCACCAAGTTCTCGCATCTTGTTCTAGTTGGAAGGTCGTCAGAAGGACACGTTCTTGATCACTACACTGCATCACTTCAAAAATCATCTCCATCTCCTTCAGCCAGTGTTCGCCTTCGTCTGGATCTGTCGAGCCGCCAAATCGTGGGGGATTCATCCCATGGAAGTTTTGATGAAGATCTCCCGCTCCTTGATGAGCCGCTCCGCCCTGGGCCACTTGTTGTAGAGCCCGAGTCAATCCTTGAACTGTTCACTGCATGTCCCTCTATTGCGCACGTTCGGCTGCCATTTCACGAACCCTACACATAGAATGGACTTATTTAGGATCACTTAGAAGGAATAGTTCTAGAATTAGATTATTAGCTCAACCCAAATCTCTACCCAAATTCTCACTTGGTTGGATCCTTAGACTTGTAACGAGGTTATAGGTCCTATGACACCATTTAGAATCCTAGAACTTAGAAAACCTAAGAATATTAGAAAACCTAGGCTCTGATACCACCAAACAGTCACGCCCCGAAGCGAAATATCGGGACCGACATTAGAAAGAGTTAACACTAATATGCTGATTTCCAGACATGCTATGAATTGAGCTAGAGAACTAACATAACACCAAGAACAGAAATAGTTCCATCAATCTAAATAACTACTAATTTATCAAAATCCAACCCTACAACAATCCCAATCAAAAGAACTTAAGAAAACTTCCAAAACAACATTTGACTTAACATAGTTACATTCACCGACTTTATTACAACATCGTCGACATCAACTCTAATCTACAACTAGACTCAAGACATCTACGAATGACTCCACATAGTCTTCTAACTGGTTCGCTCCAGGGGCTTCACTCTTGCCCATCCCCATCAGTTTACGAGTCCTCACCTGAGCTACCTGAAAAAGGGGGAACAACTGGGTGAGCGAACGCTCAATAGGTAATAGCAGACAAGTTTAAGTAATTAATCAATTTACATTTATGTTATACGAGAAAGGAAAGAAAAGACAATATAAATAACCGAATAAGGATAGTAAGAGAACAGGAACAAAGTATAACTGGAAATGGCCAATCAAGCATGAAATAACCAAGTCATGAAACTAATTCCAAAGGAATCCATCAATCTAGAACACAAGAGAGAGATCATGTACAAGAATATGTCGTAGACATCACGCTAGTCATGCACTCGGTGCAATGCCACACCATGTCATTACAACTCCCCGAGGCACTAGTACTTTTCGGGCGCTCCTCCTAGGACCAGACCGGGCCCTTATGATGCGTTGGCATTGATTTAATGGATCCAAGATCCCAAGTTATGTCTAGACATTAATCAAGTTAAATGGCCAATAGCTTCAAGGTATAGAACTTACCAAGTGTAAGTTGAAGTAGACATTTTGTCCAGAAAGTTCAAGTTTATCAAGAACCAATAGGTCCTTGGTATTCAACATCATAAACCACGGAAATCATTTCTGGAAAATACACGATCCATATTGGGCTGCTCAGAGAACGAACAGTCTATAATTGGACCACGCAAGAAGGGTTGGGCTGAAGGATAGCCTAACAGAACCCAAGGATGAACGGTCCATTAAGGGCCGCTCCAATTACAGAACGGTCAAAAATGGGCCTTTTAACATATCTGGACGGTCCACTTTGGGCCGTTCGCTACAGGAAAGATTTTATAGCTCACGACAAAAGTAAGCGGGCTGGATTGGGCTGCTCAGGAAATGAACGGTCCAAGGGTATCCGTTCAACAACCTGGACGGGCCTGTCCAGTCCGTTCAATAATGGGCCTAACTAGTCAAGGAAAAGTCCACACACGCGGGCTCCTGGGTTGCCATAGGCGGGGTGGAATAGAACCAGGGTCCAGCCCACTATCCGCTGGTCTGCCAAAGGCTTTTGGGTCGACTATAACATAACCAGGTCGAAGATAGAACAAGGGCAATCGACCAATTAAGATAGGGCATTCTGCCAGAATTGTACGGTTCATATTGGGCCGTCCCGAATGTTACACGGTCCATTTTTTGCGGCGCAATAATTCAGACAGTCCAATGTGACTTGTGACTTAAACCAGGGTCTTTCACGCGGTTCAATCGAGTCAAACTGGTGCATGACTTGTGGTACAACCTGTCCGGCGTCCTAGTGGGAATCCCAGGCTCACGGGGGCTTATGGAGGTTTCATAATGGAGGTCCTAGTCCGACGGAAGGAATATCCGACGGAGAGTTCCAACTATTATAAGAAATGAAGGCTAGAAATCATCGGAACACAAGTGTACAGCGGTCAGTCAATCCTACCGGAGTAGAATGACTGTCAAAATAACCCTAGTATCATTAGTTCATTCTTCATTATAACATGTTTGAGATTAACTTCATGGAATGATGAAGAAGGTCATGAGAGAGTAATTAAGCAAGAAAAATTATAATTTCTTAACTTTCATACGTTCCAATTAACATGTAGGTTACTAAATTACCATTATCATTAGTTGACTAAGATGAATCATGCTAGAACAAGAATAAAGCATTCGGCGGGACAAAACGGTTCGTCCAGAACCGATTAGAGGGCCTCAGCGGTCGGTCGATAATCCGTCCAATCCCTAAAGGCCAGGGGGCCAGACGGGATTTGAGCGGTCTATCGAGGGGCCGTGGGGGTCTCTGCACGGTCTAGATATGTCCGCTCTGCTCATGGAGAATTCAAGATGCAAGGGTAATAAGCGGTTAACTACTGGCCATCGATATCGACCACACGGTCTATCGAGGGGCCGTTCATAATAGGGCGGTTCCTGTTGGACCGCGCTAAGGTCGCGCTGCCCGCCTCCGACGAGCTCGGCTACGGTTAGCAAGGACGATGAAATACTACGCATGTAAAGCATGAAAATTGGGCAAACACCCATCAACAGAATGAGAACAAGATAATATACATGATTGCATGATCAATTTAACGTTAAAGCCTGCTAATCCCTACATTAATCGAGGTTTAAGCAAGAGAAACCCTAGATAGACATGCTTCTATTAACCTGATTAATATGCACAGGATGCTTAACCAAAATTAGGGCTTTAGGCATCAATGGAAAGAAGACTCCGAGACAGGTTCAATGGTATATGGTACTTAGGGTTTGGTCTACTATCACCTACCTTAATCGAGGGAAGAAGAGGGACGAAGATCGTCGGTAGCGCACGAGACACCTCTCCGATGATCATCGGAATTCGCCCGTGTCCGCGCTCCTCGTCGGCCGCCACATCATCTAAACTCTTCTAGGGAGACTAAGGGTTGATTTTATAGAGTTAATTGCTCTCTAGAGGGTTCTATTCGGGGAGATAGAGTCCTCCGAATCGTGGGGTGCGCGAATCGCGCGAGACCAAGTCGTCGCCGCTATTTTCCCCCAAATATTCTCACTTGGGTTAGGGTTTTGACGGGGATCGAGAGGGGAAAAGATCAACTAATCAAGGCCGTTCATTTGGGTTTGATTTGGGCTTAAATGATCGAGAATTGGGCTCTAATTTCACATTTTAAGGTCCGGTTAGATTAAGTGTTGATTTGGGCCTTAAACTTCCAATTCGGTTCGCTTAAAATTTTATTTTGGGCTGACTACAGAAGACAAACTTGCTAAGTTATTAGTCCTTTTCATGAATATCATTTTTTAGGATTTTTATAAATTGGTTGAAATTTGACCTATTGTATTTTTCAAGAATTTTCTTTATAATTTCTTTTTATTTGATTTAATAATATACCAGGGTGCTACATCGCCTGTCTTGGTAGGCCTTTGTCTAGGGCCTTGTGTTGTGTCAGCAGATCGGTAACTCCTGACTTTTTGAGATCAGGGTTTGCCTTTCTGTTGCTGCCCGGAGTAGTTCAAGGAGCCGAGGCTAGTTCGGCAGCCGCGCTTGTTCGGTACGGCTTTTCCCTTTTCTTTTAGCTGGTTCTACTCCTTCCGTTTCCGGTTTTCTTTTACAGCTTTGTAGTTTAGTTTTCTTGCTTTACTACTCTTGCTGTTTTAGCGTGTTACTGCGTTATTTTTCAGTGGGGATCTGCGTGACCCTACTGGGCCAGTGACACGAGGCTCACCCCTGCTTTTTAGGTGGGTGGCGTCTTCTGCTTCCGCGGTTCCTGGTGTGGCGTGTTCGTAGTTGCCAGTGGTACCTGCGTCGGGCTTCCCCCGATCTCAGGGTACGTCTTCTTTCTGTTGGACTGTACTGCTTATCTTTAGCTTTGGACTAGACTCTGGTATAATTGTTAAACTTGAAATTGTTAATTAAAAAGTAATTTTATTTCTGCTACTTTAGCAAACCGATCTAAAGAAATTTAATTACTTACTATTATATCTCTGTGGCTTCAATATACTACACGACAATCCTTTTATCCCTTCGGAGCTTTATTGCTCTTGGGAGGCTTCACGGGTTCCAAGTGGTATCGAGTCTGCTCAGTAGTCCTATCGGGTATATCCGGTATCCGGGATCCGGGCCGTCACAGTTGGTATCAGAGCATTGTTGTGTGAAGTACATGGGAATCTGAAATATATAGTATCCAGAGTCCTGAAAGTCCAGTACAGTCTTCAGCCGTCATTAGGTTTCGCGATTCTTGTCATTTTGTTTTCCGCGTGTGATCTTGTGCGTGCTGTGTTGGCATTGGCATTTGTTGAGTATTAAGGAATCTATCGGCATTTTTGCTGGTTAAGTATCCTCTGCTCTGCAATGCTTTCTTGGGTGTTGTGCTCTCGAAGCGTGATCGTGGTCCTTTTGATGCATTTCCTGAGATTGTCATTTTCTCGTTATTGTGGGTCTGTTCTTGGTGAGCTGCTCGATGCATGACTAGTCCCTGGTAGTCGTGTGTTCAGTTGTCAGCATGCCTTGATGTGACCCAACTTGCAGTTGTGTTCTATGGTTCTGTATTCTGTACGGAGTCGGAATCCTGCAAGTGCTGCTGTTATTGTTGTTTTAGCACTGTTTCTCTATGATTTTGTGCATCTGTCTTGGCACTGTGTGGACCAGGTCTTGTCGGTTAGCCTTGCTGTACTCTTCTCTCCTAGTAGAGTTAGCATGCGACTCGATCGGATGTAATATCTGAGTGAGGACTGACTTGATTGTGTTGTGGTCCGGTACTATCGTTGGTGTCCTGTGTGCCAGGTGTTCCCTGTTACCTTTGGCACTGGAGCCGATGATGTGTCGAGCTGTCAGCTGAGAGGACTATGTTTCCTTGTTTAAGCTGATACTCGCCGTGTTTGTCGTTTTGTTTTCCCGATATCTGTTGTCGTGGCATGAGTCGTGTCTCATTTCCTGCGAGACGTAAGCGACGTTGTCTTGTTTCGAAAATGTCAGACTTGTGTTCACTTGTGTCGTGCACGGTCCAGAGCGTGTACTTGTGATTATGGTCTGATTATGTCCCTCTGAATTGTGCTTCTCGAGATTCGTGTTGTTTCAAGTTGTGTCTTGGGGTTGTTCTTCCCTGCTTCTCCTTTGCTAGTCCTTAAATTTCGAGGATGAAATTTCTTAAAGGAGGGGAGGATGTAATGCCCTAGATTCTTACTGGATTCTTATTAGGTCTTTCGGGTCTTCTTCGGAGAGTTTCAGATCGCTTTTGTGGGTCCTGAGTTGAGTTTTACGATCCGTGTGGGTTTTTCTCTCGTACTAGTTACGGAACCCTGCGGTGAGTTTGTTGTTCAGTTCATCGACTTGTGGACGTCGCAGTTATGATGTATTCGTCGAGAGGATCGTTTCGACTATTTTTATGTATTTTTCTGAACTAGTCCATTTTCGGGCCAATTATCGAATTTTCAAAAATTAGGAAAATTTTCTAATTTCTTTCTTTTTCTTTCCTTCCTCTCTCCTCCCTTCTCATTTCGCCGCCGCGACCTCTCTCTCCCGTTTTCTCTCTTCTCTCACCCTTCCGGCTCCGGCTACAAATGGAGGAGGCTCGGGCAGGTAGAGGAGATGCCGTGGGGATGGTCGGATACGTGAAGGGGCGAGGATCGGATCAGTTTTGGCGCGATCCCGAACGGTGGATTCAAAGTCGACGATCGAGCTCGCGACGTGGTTTTCGGCGTGGTTTAGTCGCTTCGACGCACGGTTTCTTTGGGGGAGGTAGGGAGACGGATCACCTACTTCTCCTGTGCATTTCCCTGCAATTTCGTGTTGTTCGGGGCTAGAACGGGCGAGTTTAGGCTCGTTTAGGTAAAACCGTGATTTTAGGAGTTCGTAGGGTTCACCAGAAAATGGCGACCATTCTTAGTAAAATTAGTATCAAACGAACCCTCAAGATATCTGGATCCCGTTCCCGTAAGTTTCGTCGTGATTGGTCGTCATTCGGGGCCGGTAGGAGTCCGGGAACCCTAGTGACCCAATTTGGGTTGATTCGTTGGAATCACCCATTTCTCGCGAATGAATGGTTGCATGTGACCCTTCCAGCTTGTGGAAGGTCTTTTTCACTGTTTAGGACTGTTTCCCCTGCGTTTAGACGCGAATGGGGCGTGGAACGGCCGAGATCAGCCTTTTCCCTAGTTTTCCCCCCGTATCGCTTTGGCGGCCGTTCCAGTGACCGCTACAGGTCTCTGGTGGCCCCACGATAGACCGCCACATCCCTTGGTGTGTCGGTCAGATCGAGGTTCGGTAAAGGTGGCGGCCCAACCTTGGACCACCTATTGCCTCTGGCGCCCCTGTGCTAGTGCGCCAAAGCTTCACTGTTTCTCGATATTAATGTCTGTCGGTTCGTTCTCGCAGTTCTAGCTCTGACCGCCAGAGTGTTGTGGCGCGCCTTCCTTAGGCCGCCACATGTTGTTTGACCGGGTCAGAGGTCTATGTCGGTTGGCTCTAGCGGCCCAACCTTCAGGCGTTTCTTTGTTGTAGCGCGCCTTCCTTCGGTCACTACATTCCGTTTGACTTAGGTCAAAGTTGTAGGGCGGTTTGTGTGGCGGTTCATTCTTTGACCGCCAGGTCCGTGTAGCACGTCTATATTAGACCGCTATGGTGGTTTGACGGGGTAAGTCAGTTCGGGGTCATCTGTGTCTAGCGGCCTATTCCTTGATCGCCACAGTGCCCTGGCGGCCCAACCCTTGACCGCCAGAGTGTTTGTGCCTCCGTGAGTGCAACGACTTCTTCCTTGACTGCTTATGTCGTTAAGCAGTCGAGAGATAGATCGTTTGCCTCCCAGAGGATGGTTTATCGGTGTTTTGGTTTTCGATATGTCTTGGATTGACCTTGTGGTCTGCCCACTGTCCTATGGATGTCTCTTGACATCCTATGAGGGCTAAGACTACATTAGAAGATAGCCAGAAGTTTTCTTGCTTGAAGTAGGATTCTCTTTCCTACTGTAGAGTCGTTGTCTGGTTCCGGTCAACCGGGGGTCACCCAGTGGTTGACAGGTAACCTTGTGTGTGTCTTGGCGGTTCTATCCAGCCCGAGACATGGTTCTGGACGCCTTGAGGTGTTGTCTTACCTCGATTTGCGTGTCCAACTGTACTGAGGGTCTTGGTGTTCCCTCATATCCCCGTGTGTCATTTTACGCGGGCATGTCGTTTCCTATGACTTAGGATTAGACCGATTGGCGGCTTGTTCCGCTTTGCGCAACGATCTTGACTCTGAGTCGTGAGACTCAAGGATCGTGTAGTAGTAGGTCTAGTTGACTGTCCTGAGTCCGGTAGCAGTCTGGTATGCTACCTCGTGTCCTGTGCTTCGTAGTACGTACGATAGTGCTTCCTCGCCTATCTGTACTACGGCACTTTTGTTTCAGAGTTCTGTGTCTAGTGAGTCTCCACTAGTCGTAGCCTGTCGACATGTTCCAGTGTTGGCCCACCTGGGAGTGGTGGTACGGTAGTTCCCGAGTTACAATTTGTAAGCTAGTTTCCGTGGGCTCCCTTGCCTGGTAGTAGCGTCCTACTAGGGGAGAAAACTAGCTAGAGGCCTGGCTCAAGGCATTGAGCTTGTGTGTGCACATGTGGTCAGGGACTTGTACTGACGTCGACGGGCGTTACCCTGTCTAGTCACTAGTTACTGTAGTTCCTGTTCTGGTTCTGAGCGTGTCGTAGTCTCTGTCGTGCTTCAGGCGGCATTGTAGACGAGACACTTGTAGGCGCAACATAGGACGTCAGTGGACGCAGCTGGCTATTCTTCTAGTGAGGAGGTGCTTCCGTCACGTGACACGTGACTCTCGCGTTTCTAGTACGTCATGACCTTTCCGGGTTAGCCCTCTCGCGGTCTTGCCCGAGGTCAGTGTTGTGTAGAGTGCATGACGTTCTAGTTGTGTGTGTGTGGTCGTGTCTAGAAGAGCGTGCACGATAATCGAGTTGTAATGAAGTTTGATGATTTTTATGCTCAGAAAATGTGGAGAGCACCCACCGGAGGTGCTGCTAACAATTCGGGACCCAAGAACTCTTGGGTACCCATTTATGCAAACTAAGATCTATATGTAGGTGTGCCTTGGAGCTAGAAAGGGAATAAAAAGGGGTTCAATAAGCCGAGGCACCTGAGTTTGATGAAACCACAAACTCTGCATTTTACTGGTTTGATCATGTTACTTTTCAATAATCTGTTTCAGATAGCTGCATATCATGCCTGAAGTCCCGCTATCAATGACACCTAAGAGGGGGGGTGAATTGGGTGATGACAGATTTTAAAACACTTTTTCCCGATTTAAAACACGTATTAAGAGCAAGCAACAAACAAGTAGAGATCTGATGGATTACAAAATGAATCTAGCTAAATCAACTCCTAACATCAGTTCTTTGGTACCAAGCGGAGTCCGGAAATCCGAAGATTCTCTCACGCAAGGTATTTCCCTCCCGACAGGACTAACCTTGTCGATCAGAAATCACCTTTTGATATACCAGAGATCTCCCGTAAGATGGTTAATAAAACTAGATCTAAACAAAGAAATCAGATGATGCAATATGCAAATATACTAGAGCAGAATTGGAGGTAGAAGATAAGGAGCAAACCACATAGGAGACCACGATTTTTAGGTGGTTCGGATGCAACAACTGCAATCTACGTCCACCCCTCACCGACTGTGAGGATTCACACACTATCTTGTAGAGGGTTACAAGATCAAAGCACACACACACACACACTCGTGTGAGTTCAGAACTCCCATGAAAGTGCATAAGCACCAAATCACAAAGACATGTGAAGAACTAGACACACACACACACACACGCACGGATCTTCGTAGATCCACACACACACACAAGTATTCAGATATTACAAGAACACACACTTGAAACTGAAGTAGAAATCGAATGGAAGACGCAAAGTAAAAACTTCAAATTTAAGTTCCCCCTTAGTTGATGAAGAAGGTTTTTGGATGCAGCTTGATCTCCACTTGACTTGGAATTAATCTGCTCCAGATGTGACTTCGATCACTTGAAGATGGATGAAGAACTTCCTTCCCGGAGCACTGTTCACGGCTACAGTAGCAGCACACTTCTCTCCCCTTGATGGCCTCCTTGAGCTTTCTTGGATGATTAGGGTTTCTTGCCCCAAAGAGATATTTTTATAACTCTTGAATGGTCAAGAGACAAGCCAGGAACCAGATCCATAAATCATGGAAGATTTGGTGGCTTTGGGATTAAACAAATCCAAGAAGAGGGGCTTCCCACGTTGAGAATACAAAGTCAACAAAAATGGCTTTTCTAGACTAGCGGTCGACCTGGCGGGCGGTCGACCGGAATTTTACAGAAATGGGGGGTTTCGTTGCTGGTAAAACCGGTCGACCGAAACATGCTGGGCGGTCGACCGTCACTGTAAAAAATTGTAGTTTTGAGATCCCTGGAAAATTAGGTCGACCGCTCTGTGCCTTTAGGTCGACAGCCAACTGGGAATTCTGCAAAATAGTATTGTTCAGTCCATGAAACATAATCGAACATTTGAAGACTTATGTTTGCACAGGGATACATATAAAATGAGCTTGTTTGACCCTCAATCAACTCATGCATCCTCAATCAACTCATGCATTTGGGTTTCAATCTCATTTGGAGAAGTTCAAACAATTAAACAACCCATTGTAATTCCGGGGTTTTGTTATCATCAAAATCGTTTGGAGACTCAACAATGCCTTATTTGTCAGTGAAAATATTGTGCATACATTAGATTGAGAGTACATTGCATATCATTCTCTAAAATCTGGCAAGTTAAATTCACTTGCTCATACTGTCTGAATGCTTTTCAACTGATTGATTGTTTGAAGAGAATGTGAGGTAATTGGGTAATCAATGAAAATTCAGGTTGTAAATTGAAAATATGTTGCATACATTTTCACATGTGCATAGACAAATTGCATAGTCATGCATTGTCATGAAAAATTCATTTGCACTGTCATGATTGAATCTGAAAAATATGAGGTGTTTATAGGACTGCACTTGAATTGCATTTTTTATGCATGACTTCATGGTATAATAAATGGTGATATGAATAAGGACATGTTAAGCCTGTCTGTAAGCTTTCACCATGCGTGAGGTGATCCTAAGATCTAAGTCCTCCGCCTAGTACCTTGGGTCAAACTTGCACTTAGAGCAGTCTAGATGTTCATGAGCATAATGCATTAAACTTCATGCATAAGTTTTCATTGCATATGCTACATTCAGAGTTCAGTCTTACAATGCATATTAACAGGGGGAGTCAGTCAAGACAATTTTGTGTCTCATGCATATGCATATGTGTTTAGATCAATCAACTCCCTACATGGTCTTCATGTCATATTTGATGTTTGAAGTGCATTCATAAAAGGGGAGTTCCTGCATCTTATAGGTTGCTCATGTGCATGCTGTTGCCTGACTCACTTGCACATCATCATCAACAAAAATGTCAAAAGATTGCTTAAAAATGGATGTACACACATAGGAGGAACTCTTGTATTCTGAAGATTGTTTATGTGTATTAGGTTGTTCATATGCACATCAGATCATTGTCTTTTATTATTCAGATATATCTTGCTTGTTGATTCATGCATACATTCAGGGGGAGCATAAATCAAGTCCTTGAAATTGCATGATTGACATCTGCTTTATGTCTCTTATTCCATTACTGTCTATCTCGGTTGACCAAATCACTCATTTAGGTCAACCGATGCTCCTATCTTCAGTATGAGCTGCTCTCTTGATAGTAATCTTATTGGTGGGTGGCTTGTGTTGCAAATTTAAGTGAAATCCATTCTACTCCACCAATATTTGAAATCTCTGAAGTAAAATTCAATTCAGTCCAACAGGTCAACCTACTGTTCGACTAGGTCGACCTAGCTGTTTCTATCTGTTCCAAAGTTGATTGAGCTCACTCTACTCATGGTTATAGAATCATTGTGAGTTGCTCTTCCATTTGCTGAGGGGGAGCTTGCTGTTCTTTAAGTCACCTAAAAGTGTGTCATATCTGCTACCTGATTAGGCTTCAATTGTTGAATCCCTTAAAGTCCCATCTGCCTGATGCACTCTTGGCCATCTCTGTCACATGTCTGAACTTCAAGTTTCTCACACATGGTACATGTTCCTGTTGTGTTTCTATTGATATACTGGCTGCTTCTGAAAACTTTCTTGATCGACCTGTAATTTGGGAAGATTTCAATCCGTGTACCTTGACCATAAATCTGAAAAATATTTTATCTAGGAATCTTTTGTTATACAAGATTATGAATGTCTAAAAAGATCAAATTGATTTAAGTTTAATGTATTCATTGAGTTGATTATGAATATCTATCTGAGTCAACTTTAATAAACTTTAACCAGCTGTTTCATATTGAGTCATGTAAAATCTTCTAAAATCTGAAAATGTTGAAATCATGACTTTCTTTGGTTGAGATACATATAGTGAGTATTGTTTTTAAACATCTGAAAGATATGAAAAGTTTCTAAGGGTAAATTTATGTCAAAGCAATGACAATGGCTACTGAGAAACCATGTCTAAAATTAGACTGTGTCATGAGGTACCATAGTTATCTCTGCTAAAAATTTATTGCAATATCTGTGAAATCTTTGGCAGAGCAATGACATGGTGAGTGGTGAGTAACTGGGTCACTTCACCTAAGACTTGTTGTGCCTTACGTCAAAAGCCATTCTATTGTTAACTCTGTTCAATATGAAGTATGACGGTTAGTCATACCTAGTGCTTACAGATACTAGCGTCTAAACAATATGTATCCTCTAGTTACAATGGTGTACTAAACTCAATTGCTCCTGAAATTTGAATATGAAAACTGATGTTAGAACAAAAGAAACATCTGAAACTGATTGAAAAGAAAAATGGCTGAACCTCAAGAATCAAATCTAAAATTTTCATGGTTTTTTCTGTTAGAATGATGTAGTGGTGCAAACCAAGATTCAGAGGGGGGGGGTGAATGAATCTCCCTCTAAAAACCTTTTCAAATGAAAGCTAAATCAGAAGACTCAAGACTAATGCGGAATTAAAATCAATCAGGATAGAAGACAATAACGTGCCTAACAAACACCTAACGATTGACACATTCAAAATCATACCACAGCACACAAGAATCTTTTAGGTGGTACAGTCCTCCAGACCTACATCCACCCCACACTCAATCCAGAGTCTGGATTACTGCTGCCTCACAGCTTGAAACCGCTGGGCCTCACAGCTTGCCTACATCAATTAGGCATTACAGCTTGCCATTCGCTGGGCGACACAGCTTGCCATCCGCTGATACACAGCTTCAACCGCTGGACATTAAAACTTAAGCCTCCGCTGACACACAGCTTGAAAGGGAAATGGAAAATAAAAAATAACGGTGGAATACAGCAACAGAAAGCTGAACAAATGAAGCTCAAACTATAGCTCACTATGGAGCACTATAGCTCGCAAAGGAGCAATCGTAGCTTGGATTTGACCCAGAGACTACGAGACCTTCTTCTTCCTTAGCACTTGATCCTCTCGCGCTTTCTCTTTTCACTCAGATTCTCCTCTTATGCTACTCTCCTCTTTCTGCTATCTTCCTTTTCTTTTCTCAGCCTCTCTCCAGATCTTGTCTCTCTTTCTACTTTTTCTTTCTGCTCTATTCTTCTGCTCGTCCTCCAGTAGATCTATTTGCTTTAGAAGATAGGGCCGCGGTCTTCACGATTCCTGCCTAAATTTCATGCCAGATCTGATCCAGACTTTCCACGTGTTAGGGTTACAGTGCCTCTACTTTACAGGTGGCAAGATCACCTAGTATCAGCCTGCTTTGGATCACGTGTTGGCTTCCAATGTTCCAGGAGCATATATCTTCGAAGCTTGCACTCACGTGTTTTCTTTAATCTGGATATTAGAAGAGAAACATTTCATCAAACACCTTGCAGTCAGCTATACTTCTAAACTAGATTAGTCTAGATGCAATGTGCATAGACGTTGCCTTTCGAAGACTGATATGATATGCACGGACCTATGTATATTCAGGCGTGATGCAAACATTGCACTGACGTTATATGGCTATATGCAAGACGTGCACCGACTTACTACAGTGTGTGCACAGACTTCTTATGCATTGAAGACAATCATGCACAGGCCTTGTAACGTGCATGAGACAAATGTGCACCGACCGTGTGTGAACAAGCTGCATAAGTATGCACCGACTATGTGCATAGGACATTGAAGGATGCACCGACCATTGTATAGCACATAGCGCAGCTAGCACCGATGTTATGTGTGAAAGAGAAAAACATGCTCAGACTTCCGTTATGCAGACAGCCAAACATTGCACCGATCGTGCTAGTGCCAAGGAAGACTTTGCACTGACCTTCCTTGTGCAGTGAAGGCATTGCACCGACTTTGTGTGCAAAAGGTGCAGCTAGCACCGACTATACATGCATGAGATGAAACATGCACATACCTTCTATACAAAGGCATTTAACGACATTGTGTATGTGCAGAAGGTGTATGCATCGACCTTACTTAGCCCAGGCAGACATTGCACAGAGTTAGTGGGTAGAACAAAACATGCACGATGCACATTGCACAGACCTTATACGTACGTAATGATGCAAACGTGCACCGACGTTATGTGCACAGACCTTGTTCTTGCATTCCACAGACCTTGGTCAAAACAATGCACCAATGTTGTGTGCATATGAGTAGAGTATGCATAGACTTACATACATAATATAGAACGTGCACCGACCTTGATCTTTTATATGCATGCATATGCACATACCCATTCAATTCAATAACATGACATATACCGACGTTATAAGTCCATGCAAGATGTGTACAGTCCTTAAAAACATTCACTGATGCATTCAAGTGCGCAGGGCAGAACCTGCACAGACTTTCTTAGTGCGTCAGGCAGAAACTGCACCGACTACATGTGCTTTCTACACACAGAATATGCACAGATCTGATATGTATACGACGGTAAAAATGCACTGACTTACAATGTGTGCATAGACCTATATGAATGCATAACATAGACATGCATCGCCCTTGGTGTATATATGAATGAGATATACATATGCATTCCAGTCTTAACATGATTCATATAATGTCATTCTCAAAACTAGAGTTCCAACATTCTCCCCATTTTTGATGATGACAACTATGAGTCATGTATGACTTAACCAATTCATTCTTCACATACTCATTCAACACAAATATGCATTCAACACATTCACACAAGTATGCAATATGTAGTAATGACATTTCTGTGTACAGTAAGAAAATGCAAATTAATGTTTGAGTGATGTATCTCATTGCACAAAGGATAAATTCTCATTCAACATTTTTACATCAGAAAAAAATCAATCCACTAAGAACAGTCAGCATCTATCAAAATTTCAGCATCTGCTCAGCATCTCAGTATCTGTTAGATTTAGACTATAAACTGTCCACTAAAAGCTTTCATACATGACCAAACCACTGTCCACTAATTCTCCCCCTTTGTCATTATCAAAAAAAATGGAGGACTCTTAGACATCAGCGACTTGAGTGACCAGAACTTGTACCTCTAGAGCTTCCTCTTCCTCTGGGTAGTGGTGTATTGCTAGAGCTCCGAAGAGGTATTGTCGGTATTGCTCTTGGAAAAGAAATTCTGTCAACTTTTGTTCCGAGAGCTGCAAACTTGGTCATCACCTTCTGGTCATTTTGCTTGACCAAGTCATGAAGTTCTTTCACAGTAGCTGTCAAATCCACAAACCAACTTTGCATCATGCCACCCCGATTATCTAATTGAGAAGATTGCTAGTTGTGTATGTCAGCCATAAACGTGGATGAACTGGTGGCCTGTTCAGAGGCAATATTTTGGAATCTGTTGACTAAGTTCTCCACTGGAGTCTGAACGATATCAATTTTCTGATTGATTTCTTGCTGATCTTGCTTGAATATGTTCATCTGAATCTTCAGCAGTTCAATTTGTATCTTGAGGTCATAAGTGTGATCAAGAACTTTAGACAGACTAGTAAAGGATGTAGCCTATGTGTCTTGCACGTTATTCAAGATTTCTCCTACTTTCTGACACACTGCTACTATGGAGTCCAAAACACCATTTAGTTTTCTGTCAGACTTATGCTTATCATATAAAAACTTGATCCATTGGCTGTCTACAGTCTGTTCCATATGGCGCATTCTAGTATCCAATCGTTCAATAGCAAAATTTATATGGACAAATTGAGCATTCATCATACTGTTCTGAGACATCACAAGGTTTGTCAGTGTGTTAAGCATTTCAACAATCTATGGCTCTGAGCTTGGACTAGTGGAGCTAGGATCTTGAACACCTGGAGGAATAAATGGTTGTTCAGGGGATAGAGGAGGCTGTATCCCAAGTGCAGTTAATGGCTCATGATAGGGTCCATACAACGGAGCAGGACCTAGAAATTGATCCTGTGAAGCTACTTCATCAGCCTCTTGAACTTCCTGTGGTTGCTCATCCTGAACTATCTGTTCTTCAACAACTTTGTCAGCAATTTCTTCTATGATTTTATTGGCTTCTTATTGCATGATTTCAACAACCATATCAACCAATGAGTGTACATCTATTTCAGTCTCTATCTCCCTTCTTGAATCATTTCTGTGTTCTTCTGAGAGGACTGTTTCATCAATCATCTGATCATCTTTAGCTATTTCTGAGTGAGACACTTCTTGAGTCTCTTCTACTTGTTGCTTTTCCTGAAGATTTTCTTTTATCTGCTGTATAGTTATCTGTTCAGACTGACCAGTTTCTTTTTGCTACTGAGTCTGCTGTCCAAAATGATCAAATAGTTCATCAATATGCTGATCTAGTTGATTCGATACTTGCTCTTCAGTCAGGTTCAATTCATGAACCTCTTGTTCCAATTGCAAATTTTTAATATTCTGCTCTTCTGTTTCCTTTTGAAGTACCTGGGGAGGTTGCTCTAAGGATTCTATTTGCTCAACTACAGTTTGTAGATCCTTCCACTGACTGATATGAAGTTGTTCAATGTGATCTCTGGTGTCACGCCCGGAGCCTTTATTACAGCGGAAGACTCGCTCGAGGAACGCGAACAGCCGGCATGGTAAGCCTCTTGCAAGCAAGAATGATCAGAGCGCAAGGCAATCACACATAAGAATGCAATCGCATAATAATTAATCAAACTCCAACTTTATTTCATTGATAATCGAGTATTCAAGTACAATAACCTTTTCATACCTTTTCCATTCCACTATACTCAAGAAATAAGAAATTACAAAGACTCGATCTAAACATTGTAGACTTTCTAAGTCTTCACTCTCAATTTGATATGATTTTCATTCGCTCTCGGACCGGCTACTTGTATAACCCGAATCCGAATTCGTATCACTTCCATCTCCTGAAAAAGATTGGAAATAGGTAATGAGCACACTTGTCCAGTAGGTATCTTCGCATCAACATGATTAGCACTATTAAAGTAATTAGCATTTTAGCTCTAAAGAATTTAGGTAAAATCATGCGAAATGCGATCAATCATGCGAGTAACCAAAGTAACAAAACGATCATGTAAGATAGAATGAGAGCAAGAATGAACTAGCAAGAACGTAACAAGAACATGATATTGGCCTTTCATAAACAAGAATGTATCGAGAATGTACTAGCAAGCCACATAATCATCACTCTAGTATCTTTTGCTTATGAGCAAGTACTTCGTGAATTTCTGTGGAATATCAAGCAAGAAAGTCATGTACAAGAATGTCATGTCATGCCGTGTATTTTCACTTATTTATAAAGAAAGTACTCCCAACGTAATGCGACGCCAGTAGCATCATACCCCATAGTTTATAATAGTATATTTCTGATAATCAGCCGAGGGGACTAGCATAGAGCCCTTGAACACAATCAGTGCTCGATCGCATCTTCAAGTATAAATCAAGCTACTTTCACGCATGTAACAATAAAGTATGGCCAAGAATGTAATAAGTTCAATAAGTTCATGATAATAATAATCAATGAATGAACACTTCAATTTAGAATATGAAAGATCAAAAATGACTTATACTATGTTATGCTTATGGAAATAATTCGGTAGCATAACGACTCATTTCTTAACTTTTTATCCTTTAAAATTAAGTATCTTGATCATTGTGACAAGTCCTAGAACATCAATGATCCACCTAGGAACTTTAGAATATCAACCCCT
This sequence comes from Amorphophallus konjac, assembly GCA_022559845.1. Taxonomy (NCBI): domain Eukaryota; kingdom Viridiplantae; phylum Streptophyta; class Magnoliopsida; order Alismatales; family Araceae; genus Amorphophallus; species Amorphophallus konjac. The sequence continues at coordinate 35,247,622 of CM040129.1, forward strand.
TGGTCAAACCTCGGGTTAACAAAATATAGAACTGTGACGGTCTTGTACTGGGCCGTTACATAACGTGACGCTCCAGTATTGGGCCGTTACAATGGTCTGAATCCGAACAAAATAAAGATGGACTCAGTACATGTGACGGTCGTTTATTGGGCTGTTAGATGAGCCTGACGGTCCAACCTTGATCCGTTACATATCCGAAAACCAGAAACCATCGATAGTGTTTTCTAATGATTAGGCTTTCATGGTACAACCAACTCGGCGTCCTAGTGGGAATCCCAGGCTCGCGGAGAATTACGGAGGCCTTGAAATAAGATTTCCTAGTCCATTGAAGGAATATCCAATAGGGAGGTCCTCATGTCCAAGAATAATGTTCCTATAGTGTAAAGTGTGAACTAATGGACAACATACCGGAATATGCGCCATGTACTTAAAGGAAATGACTCTATTGATAGAGAGAGAATGTGTAGCAATGTGAAACCAAGATAAAACTCCGTCAATACAACATTGAAAAAATCATGATTTAAATACAAAACTATAAAGTTAGTCAATAAAATTAACATATGCTTTAAAATGACTCAAGATCATGCAATTCCTATTATGAATCAGTAGATAAACTTAAAGTCACTCTAATAGGTCAAAACTTAGATAACTAGGCATATTTATAAGTTAATGTGACTGTTCTTCAATTCTGTCTCGAATTGCCTGATCAAAGCATTTTGACGGTCTAGTCTAAGCGTGTTACACTTATGTAACGGTTTATCGTGGGACCGTTAGAGTTATATAATGCTCCAGTTATGGTGCGTCAGAGTCCACAAAGAGCTTTGAATACAACAGAGGGTGTGACGGCTTATCGTAAGACCGTTACAGTGTTGTGACGGTCCTACCTTAATCCGTCAGAGCTTCTGCTGACAATAATAGATAAAAAGATCAAAGGTTTCAACTTACATCATGTCTGGAAATCATGTATAAACTTCCACATGATAAAATGAAGGCTAAACTAATAGCATGCTTGGGTTTTCTGTGAGTTTGACAAGAAAGTTCCTTTTTAACTTAGTTAGGGCGAAGAATACACATGTATGCATGACTCTACTAAAACATGAAATCCATGATCTATAGTGCATGAAATCAAGTCAAATCAGAGGACTTTTATCCCTAACAGGATGTTTTTATCAATCATGAGATGAGCTACCGCTTAACTGGGCTTTAAACTTCTAATTTGAGTCTGAAAGACGTGCTCTAGTTCTCCCTTTCCAGTGAGTTTCCAGCAACTTCACGCTGCTCTAGCTCCTCAGCCTCTTGACCTAAGGACGTGAAATTTTGAGGGTAAGAAGATGAAACTATGGGGAACAAAAGTTTTAAATAACCGAACTCTAATTATCTCGTTTAGATGTCCTAATCTCCTGATCTTCAGAGGACTTGCGTTCAGTTGCCTGGGTTGCTAATGTCCGACCAGTAACTTTGGAAGCTTCAATCTCTTTGGTTGGTTGATCTCCTAGCACGAAATTTGGAGAAATATTAGTCTAAAGTATTATAAAAAAAACCTTCTAAAGAACTTACCCGAAATTCTATCTCCTTACCTTGATTCTTCATGAGCCAAAAGTAAGGGTCGCTCAGTTCAGAACTAGGTCTTATTTATAGGGATTTGGCTAGGGTTTGAGGATTAGATCGATTCTAGAGTCCTTAGTTGGCCAAAACCTGATCCCTAAGAGTCCCTAGTAACCTTACATGTTCTCCTAATTAGGTCTCTTGTAGATAGGATCCCAAAGATCCCATCTTTTTGCAAGTTCTTCAACTCACGGAATTAACAGGGTGTGACGGTCCAGTCCTGATGCGTTACATGCATGTGGCGGTCGCCCGATAGACCGTTACAGCCAACGTGTGCAGAATTTTAAATTAATAAAACTCTTTTATTCGTTTTATCCATATAATTATCTAATTAAGGGATATTTATCTTTTAAAATCCGTGAATAATCTAAATAACCTTCTAGAATATGGGCCAAACTTAATGGGCTTGATCCTTAAACCTTTTGAGTCTTACTTGAATAGGCTAGGCTAATTATTTAACACAATTGGGCCTTATAATAACCTATTAATCCAATAATCCATTTATTAATTTATTTAGGCCTTTATAAATACCAAAAAATTATTAAATAACCTAGAAATTACTTATATAAATTTTGGGGCACTACACCCTCCCCCACTTAGAAGAATTTGGTCCCCAAATTCAATACATGGATTATTGAGAGTGTACTTACAGTTAAATAATTCTAAAAATCTTTTCCGCATAGCTTCTTCGGTTTCCCATGTTGCTTCATATGGCTATGTTTTCTTCCATTGAATCTTGACCATAGGAATAACTTTATTCCTTAGTTGACGCACTTCTCGTTCTAAAATCTTTATTGGTGTTTGCTCGTACGTCATGTCCTTCTGAATTTCTAAATTATCATAAGTGATAACATGGTCAGGATCATATACAGACCTTTTTAGCATAGAGACGTGAAATACATCATGAACTCCTGCTAATTGTGGAGGTAAAGCCAGTCTATAAGCTACTTCACTGACCCTTTCAAGAATTTCAAATGGGCCAATGAACCTGGGAGTTAGCTTACCTTTGATGCCAAATCTTTGAATACCACGACCCGGAGAAACCTTTAGATATGCATGATCTCCAACGTGAAACTCTAAATCGCGCCTTCGATTATCGGCATAAGACTTTTGCCTATCTTGTGCCATCTGCAGTCTTTCTCGAATGAGTTTGATCTTCTCTGTAGAATCTGTTGTGCCTCTTAGGCACAAGCATGTGCTATTTGGTTTTGATGATAGCAAGACAGTGAGTGCATTTGAGTGCATTTGATATTGCATTTTGATGATAGCATGCTGGTTTGTTTTGACGATTGCAACACAGTCAGTGCATTATGATATTGTGCTTTGAATATGGCTGCTGATTTGATAGCATAGGACTGTGTCTGATATATAGCATGAATTTGCATGAGTATTGCATGATGCGTTGATGCATGGGATCATTGTGTCAACTCACTGGTCTGTCCTAGAGCTGGGCTATAAAATATGTCAACTGGTGCGTCGACGCAGTGGATTCAATGCGTTGACGCATTGGAGTTGTTTTGAAAAAGCTCTTGCTCTGCTTCATGCATTAGTCTAAACACTGTCCATCTGAGTGTCTCATGCAGAGTCAATTCATATAGTCTTTGCGTTTAGCATACTCTGCATCAATGGCGTTTGTTGGTTATATAGATGCATTGCATTCTGTCAGATGTCATGGTTTCTGCATGTCTCACTTTGTGCATAGGCTAGACAGCACTGGCCAAGTCTATACATTGGCTGTCGGTTGCATAGTCTACACATCAGACTGCATTGCACTTATTCATGGCTAAGAGTCTATACACTGGACTGTGTCATTGTGCATCATGCAAGTCTATACATTGGACTCTCATTCAAGCCTATACATTGCATTGGCTAAAATCCGTCTCATGCAGCGTCAACGCTGTGAGCATTCTCAAGTGTACAGCGTCAACGCGTGAAGTCTGTACATCAGTCTTAATATTCTAAGTCTGTACAGCTGTGTCATATGCTCCTAAGTCTATGCATTACTGTTCATGCATCAGTCTTCATCAAGTCTGTACATTGACATGCCAACCTCTTTGAAGTCTGTACATTGCTTCAGAAGCTTTAAGTCTACACATCGCTTCGCTCCATGAAGTCTGTACATCCACAGTGTTACTTGAAGTCTGGACATTGGTTTTCAAACTCAGAGTCTGCATCTTTGGAAAGTCTGTACAGCGTGAAGTCTACACATTGGCACTGTAGCTCGCTCGTGCAAGTCCATACATTGGACTGTTCTTCAAAATCTGTACACTGGCCTCAGCCCTTCAGGTCTACACACTGATGGCTGAACTGAGAACTCTATACATCGTCTGTCTGCACTAGAGTCTCATGGAGTCTATACATTGCCATCGTCTTCGTGCTGTTTCTGCGTCTGAGTCTTCTTTGTTATTCGTGTCTTCGTGTTGTTTTTCCTAGACCTCGTGTCGTTCTTGTTTTGTAACCACAATTCATGTCAGTTTCAGTTGTTTCTGTGTTTGTGTCGTCGAGTTGTTGTTGTGTCTTCGTGTCGTTTCCTTATTGTGTCTTCGTGTTGTCTCCGTGTCATCCTCGTCTTCGAGTCGTTCGTACGTTCGAACAACTTAGTACTCGAGTTGTTACAGTGTATTTCGTGTCGTTCCCTTTGTAGTGTTAGAGTCACTTACTGTTGTTCCTCGAGTCGTTTCTTCTTCTTGTTTCACTGCTTCATCACGTGTCGTGATAGTGTCTGTTTTTCTATCCTCGTGTTGTCTTTCCTAGACCTCGTGTCTGTCTTGCCTTGTGACCACACTTCGTGTCTGTTTTTGTGTTTCGTCTTCGAGTTGGTTTCAGTCCATGTTGTTCTCGTGCCGTTCTCTTTGCTGTTTATTATGTCGTGTTATTTTTGTATTCGAGTCTTCGTGTTATTCTTGTGTTCATGACCTCGTGTCGTTCTCTTTGTAATATTTGTTTTGTCACCTTTGAACCTCGTGTCGTTCTCTTTGTAGTGTTTGTCGTGTCACCACTATAACTCGTGTCATCCTCAGTACAGTGCACCCCTTGTTGTTCCTACATACCTCGTGCAGTTTTAGTTTCTGTGGCCCTGAGGTTTAATCGTGTTAATTCTTTGCAAGAGAAGAAGAAGGTAATCCGAGGAAATATTCTCGAGTGACTGGGCAGCACGTGATCCGAGGCTAGAATGAAGCTGGCTGAGAGACTGCCACGTGGTCCGAATTCTTAGGGCGGGAGCTGTGAAAGCCACACGCGCCCTAGCTACTGCTGCTGCTGCTATATATATGGGTCTTCATCCTCTGTAGAAGATTGATCGAAAATAGTAGCCTGAAGAGCAGAAAGCCCTTCGATCCAGAAAAGGAGAAAAAGAAGGAAAAGAGAAGAAGGAGAGATTAGGAGAGAAGCCGTGAAGGAAGAGTAGAGAGGGAGAGATTAGGAGAGCAGAAGAGAAAGAGAAAGAGAGATCGTGAGTTGAGAAGAAGAAGAAGAGAAGGAGAGATAGAGAGTGAGCGAGAGAGCTCGTTGAAAAGAAGGAAGAAGCTGCTTGAAGATCTGCCTTCACTGGACCGTGGATCAGATCCAGGCCAGTCAGCTCCATTGAGAGCCATATCTGTGTTTTCATCTTCTACAGCTATCTGTTTGCTGAAGTTATTTTCATTTCGTATTTTTGTTTCTTCTTTTTCATTTGGTTATCTGGTTCTTCCGATTGCCCTGCTGGGAATCGGGTTCCTCCTGTGGATTCAGGAGAAGGGAGACTTGTCTCCGGTTCTGGGCTTGTGGGTTGCAAGTCCAGGGGTCCCTCCGGTTGGAGGAAGAGAGGTCTTCGACCTCTGGTTTGCTGGTGACTGGAAGTCACCGGTTGGTTCCCTCCTGGTCTGGAGGAAGAGAGACTTTGGTCTCTGGTTTCCAAGTGGCTGGAAGTCACTTGGGGTGTCCCTCCGGTTGGGAGGAAGAGGGGAGGTTGTTCCCCTGGTCAAGCTGTGTGCCATCACCTGTTGCAGACTGAGTCTGCGGTTTCTAGCGTGAGCTAGTGGAAGCCACACTCGGGTTGAGTGTGGGGTGGATGTAGGTCTGCTAGACCGAACCACCTAAAAACCCCTTGTGCAGTGGTTTGTTGTTTCTATCTATTTGCTTCCGCTAGATGTTTGCATAGGGGCGCTCCAAGTGTTTGATCACATTTTCATTAGATGATTTGATCAGCTTTTGTTCTAAGTGTTTAATCTGTTGAGTGAGCGAAATTCTAATTGAGCGAAAGTTTTTATTGGGTGGAAGTTTTTATAGTCTACATTCATTCAGCCCCCCCTCTGAATGCTTGCACCGAACACAACAATTGGTATCAGAGCGGGTCTCTGATCTATCAGATCTAACAATCTGCAGAGGATCCTACTGATTTGTTTGGTGCATTTCAGAGTGTGCTTTCAGTGCTCGATATTTTATGTTATCGACTTGTGCATTGCCTTGCTCATCTGGTTCTGCTGCATTCCCTGTCATCTGGTCTACTGCGCTGTATCTGGTTGCCTCATACTCAAATGGGTCGACCTCCGGTTTATGACGGTTCTAACTTTGATAGTTGGCTAGGAGGCCTATGTGTGTACGTAGACTCCATAGATTCCAAACTATGGAGGCTACTATCTAAAGGCCCACACAAACTGCCTCATGATAAGACCAAGTGGTCTAAAGAGGACAGTATAAAGAACCGAGACAATGTCATAATCCTTAACATCTTAAGAGATGCAATCAATACTGATATGTACCCTTTTGCTCTCAGGTGCACATCTGGAAAGGAAATATATGACAGAATCGTCTCTGCGCATAATCAGCAAAGTGATAGCTGCTTGATGGCCAACCGGGATGATGAAGATGAGATCTCATCTCAGGTAAGCTCTGAATCAGATGGATACTACTTTGATGAATTGATAGTGATGTATGAAGATTTGTTCAAAGTATCCAAGAAATTAAAATCTGAAAATAGAAGGTTGAAAAAGAGATGTGAACAGATTAACTCTAATGTTCCCTGTGAAAACTGTCAAAGACTAAAAACATCTCATGATATGTGCTTAGCTGGTCTGAATATGAGTAAGGAACAAATCTCTTTATTGGAAAATAAAAATGAAGAATTAAGGTTGCTAAATTCTGCCATGTCTGAGAGACTCTTAATGCTTGAAAAAGGGAAGAATTCTGTTGAAAATGAATGTGAGAGAGTGAGCACATTGATAGAAGAGATTGATAGCTACAAAGCCATTAATGTCTTACTTAATGAAAAGATCACAGATTCTGAAATGCTCATTTCTTCTCTCAAAAATGAAATCACAGAACTGAACAATTCCCTGTTTGAGTTCCTTAAAAATAAAGAAAATCCAAAGGATGTTTCTAAGAAGAAAGTCTCTGATGGAGGCAGTAATCAGGAAGAAAGAAAAAGACAGCACATAACCTTTGTGCGTAGCTCTGAGTTAGCTAGCACTTCAGGCTCCTCTTCAAATATGGATGCTAATCAGGAAAATAAGAAAACAAAGGAGAAGATAAAAGTTTTGAAAAAGAATGATAACGATCAGCATGCTAAGAAAGTTCAGGTCAAAAAATCAAATGTCAAATGCTTTTACTGTGGAAAGTTTGGCCATGAGATGGATGATTGTTTTGTGATGAAGAAGGATGAATTGAAGTATGATAGAATTCATGCTAGGAAGCCTACTGTGAGGAAACCTTCTTCTGCTCACACCAAAAGGCATCAATGTTTTTATTGTCATAAAATAGGTCATCTCATGCATGATTGTAGACAAATGAAATTAGATGATCTATATGCTGTTAGAATGCATGATAAACTGTTCCATGCTAAAAATCATGCATCTCATAAAAGAAACACTCAATGTTCTCATTGTGGCAAATTGGGCCAGATGGTTGAAAACTGTTGGCATGCTAAGGGAAGAACAATTAACTCCAAAACTGCTATAATCCCTGTAAAAAGACATGCATTCTATAAGAATCTTGACAGAATGAATTCTGCATGTTTTGAATGTGGAAAATATGGCCACACAGTCAAGGACTGTTGGCATGTTCAGAAGAATCATATTAACCCCCATGCTGTCAAATTCCATGCAAAATAATTTGTGAAATTCTCTTATTTTAATTTTGGAAAACCTGGCCACAAAGCCTCTGAGTGCTGGGTGGCAGAGTTCAGAAAATAAAATGCCCATGCACACAACAAAAATTTTGATGTTCATGAACATGAATTTAATGCTTACAATAAGGTACATAAAAGGAACTCAAATTCTGTTAGTTATCATGGTAAGTCTGGTCAATTTGGTTATTCCTTGTCCAGCTATAAGTTGATGGGCTATGTTGATAATTCTGTTAAGAGATTAGTCAGAACACCTGTTAGGGCTCATACAGGACCCAAGGCAGCTTGGGTTCCTGCAAGATCATATTGATTGACAAGTTGCAGGTGTGCCTTGGTGAGAGATATAAAAGGGGTAATTTAGCCAAGGCACTCAAAAAGGAAGCCCCAGGATTCTACATCTCAGGTTATTTCTGAACTTTGTTTTAAATTCATCATCTGAAATTGTTGTTTTGTTTGGTTGATTTTTGATGTTCTCTCTATGTCTAGCTGATCAGTCTGCATTCCAGACTCAGCTATTGAATTCATTTCTGCATATATCTGATGCACTTCTCTTGCTATATGTTGAACTGAAATTGAATGCTTCGCTAAGTATATTCAGTTGATGCACTACATATGCCTTGTGTCAATGCATTGCATGCTTGTATTTGAATGCATACTTGGACTAAGTGTGAATGGTTCATTTAGTGTACACAGTTAATGCATGTGTCTTATGTCTGCGTACTTCATTTGCATGACTGTCAATGATGCTGTTCAATGCATAATAAGGCTGATTTGCACTACATCATATGTTGAAAAATCTAGAAAAGGATGAAAATGCTTATAACTTGGATGCATAAATCTGAATTGATTGCATACTTGTCTCATTTATCCTTGGTGCATAATCTGTATGTAGGACAATATGTTGCATAGCATATCTCTTGCATCATGATGTCAGGGGGAGCTGAGAGTTTTTCTGGTCAATTCATTGAATCCTTACTACTTCTCACTGTCCCCATCTAGTTCTTTCATATCTTTTGACATCAGGTGCTCTAGGAACTCAATGCCTAGTGCTATCATTTCCTTAACCTTCACTGAACATCAGTTCTGTTTCTGGTTTAGTACATTGAGTTGTGATTATTTCAATTATTCTTTTATAAGAATCACTCTCTCAAATTGAAAAGAACTAAAGGTTTAACCTTTATAAATTGAAGAGTCAAATGTCTGCCTTCAGAATCTGAGATAAAAGAAAAACTTTTATAGCTCTTAATTTTTGTCTCATGGTAAGATTAGAAAAAGATTTTGTAATGCCTAATGTGTTGATCTGGAAATTTCTAGAAAAGGTGAATAAGAGTGTGTACTGTTTTTCAATCAATCACTATAAAAGAGATAAGGGCAGCAGTAAATAAGATCATAAATGCTATGAACTGAACATAGTGACAGAGCAATGGCTGATTGCACTGAGAAACTGTGAACTCCTCCAAAGAAGTAGGAGAATTCACATGTCATGAGGTGATTCAGAATATCTCTGTTCATAGGGTCAAATCTATAGGGGGAGTCCTCACCAAGTAACTGAGGGTACTGGCCTCTAATCAAGGTGTACCCTTAATGTCAAAAGTGAAGACTATCCTTTGTGGGTTTTGATCTGAAATAGGTCTAGTAGTTTATGCCTAGTAACTGGGGCTACTTGCCTCTGATCAAGGTATACACCTAATGTCAACAGCATAAATGCCACTGATCTATTTACTTAGTTCAGGTTCTGAAAAATTCAAAAGTGAAAATCAAACTGCTGTAACCCTTCGGAAAAATCTCTAGTCAATGAGTGAAAATTGTTTATCAATACATGTTCAAGTTACCTCTCTTGAATTTCCTTGTATAATCACAAAAGGGTATTATTTCTGACTCATCTATTAATACCATGTGCCCTAGACTCATTGCTATAAATGGAATCTATAAACTCTTTTTCAGGGGTCAGGTTCTTTACTCTAGATTTATCACTGTTAAACCTGTATTCTTGAAAACTGTATGTTGCTCATTCTTATACTTTAACAGTTGTTTATAATCATGCTTCCTTTCTGAACCTATGACTCAGATGTTGTCAAGTGACCCTTCTACCTTCTCTACCTTGTTTATCTGTTCTTATTCCTTCTCAAAGGGGGAGCTATTATTTAGGGGGAGAAATATGTCAGGGGAGAATGTTCTAGAGGAATTTGCATGCATAATGCACTTTGCACTTTTGTTTTTGCACTTTTATTTTTATTGGTTTTCTCTTTTTGATCATGTCAAAGGGGGAGAAAATCTTATGTGTGACTCACTGACATGTTGTGTTGCCATCATCAAAAAGGGGGAGAATGTTGTGCCTCTTAGGCACAAGCATGTGCTATTTGGTTTTGATGATAGCAAGACATTGAGTGCATTTGATATTGCATTTTGATGATAGCATGCTGGTTTATTTTGACGATTGCAACACAGTCAGTGCATTATGATATTGTGCTTTGAATATGGCTGCTGATTTGATAGCATAGGACTGTGTCTGATATATAGCATGAATTTGCATGAGTATTGCATGATGCATTGACGCATGGGATCATTGCGTCAACTCACTGGTCTGTCCCAGAGCTGGGCTATAAAATATGTCAACTGGTGCGTCGACGCAGTGGATTCAATGCGTTGACGCATTGGAGTTGTTTTGAAAAAGCTCTTGCTCTGCTTCATGCATTAGTCTAAACACTGTCCATCTGAGTGTCTCATGCAGAGTCAATTCATATAGTCTTTGCGTTTAGCATACTCTGCATCAATGTCGTTTGTTGGTTATATAGATGCATTGCATTCTGTCAGATGTCATGGTTTCTGCATGTCTCACTTTGTGCATAGGCTAGACAGCACTGGCCAAGTCTATACATTGGCTGTCGGTTGCATAGTCTACACATCAGACTGCATTGCACTTATTCATGGCTAAGAGTCTATACACTGGAATGTGCCATTGTGCATCATGCAAGTCTATACATTGGACTCTCATTCAAGCCTATACATTGCATTGGCTAAAATCCGTCTCATGCAGCGTCAACGCTGTGAGCATTCTCAAGTGTACAGCGTCAACGCGTGAAGTCTGTACATCAGTCTTAATATTCTAAGTCTGTACAACTGTGTCATATGCTCCTAAGTCTATGCATTACTGTTCATGCATCAATCTTCATCAAGTCTGTACATTGACACGCGAACCTCTTTGAAGTCTGTACATTGCTTCAGGAGCTTTAAGTCTACACATCACTTCACTCCATGAAGTCTGTACATCCACAGTGTTACTTGAAGTCTGGACATTGGTTTTCAAACTCAGAGTCTGCATCTTTGGAAAGTCTGTACAGCGTGAAGTCTACACATTGGCACTGTAGCTCGCTCGTGCAAGTCCATACATTGGACTGTTCTTCAAAATCTGTACACTGGCCTCAGCCCTTCAAGTCTACACACTGATGGCTGAACTGAGAACTCTATACATCGTCTGTCTGCACTAGAGTCTCATGGAGTCTATACATTGCCATCGTCTTCATGCTGTTTCTGCGTCTGAGTCTTCTTTGTTATTCGTGTCTTCGTGTTGTTTTTCCTAGACCTCGTGTCGTTCTTATTTTGTAACCACAATTCATGTCGGTTTCAGTTGTTTCTGTGTTTGTGTCGTCGAGTTGTTGTTGTGTCTTCGTGTCATTTCCTTATTGTGTCTTCGTGTTGTCTCCGTGTCATCCTCGTCTTCGAGTCGTTCGTACGTTCGAACAACTTAGTACTCGAGTTGTTATAGTGTATTTCGTGTCGTTCCCTTTGTAGTGTTAGAGTCACTTACTGTTGTTCCTCGAGTCGTTTCTTCTTCTGGTTTCACTGCTTCATCACGTGTCGTGATAGCCGTGTCTATTTTTCTGTCCTCGTGTTATCTTTCCTAGACCCCGTGTCTGTCTTGCCTTGTGACCACACTTCGTGTCAGTTTTTATGTTTCGTCTTCGAGTTGGTTTCAGTCCATGTTGTTCTCGTGCCGTTCTCTTTGCTGTTTATTATGTCGTGTTATTTTTGTATTCGAGTCTTCGTGTTATTCTTGTGTTCATGACCTCGTGTCGTTCTCTTTGTAATATTTGTTTTGTCACCTTTGAACCTCGTGTCATTCTCTTTGTAGTGTTTGTCGTGTCACCACTGTAACTCGTGTCATCCTCAGTACAGTGCACCCCTTGTTGTTCCTACATACCTCGTGCAGTTTTAGTTTCTGTGGCCCTGAGGTTTAATCGTGTTAATTCTTTGCAAGAGAAGAAGAAGGTAATCCGAGGAAATATTCCCGAGTGACTGGGCAGCACGTGATCCGAGGTTGGAATGAAGCTGGCTGAGAGACTGCCACGTGGTCTGAATTCTTAGGGCGGGAGCTATGAAAGCCACACGCGCCCTAGCTGCTGCTGCTGCTGCTATATATATGGGTCTTCATCCTCTGTAGAAGATTGATCGAAAATAGTAGCCTGAAGAGCAGAAAGCCCTTCGATCCAGAAAAGGAGAAAAAGAAGGAAAAGAGAAGAAGGAGAGATTAGGAGAGAAGCCGTGAAGGAAGAGTAGAGAGGGAGAGATTAGGAGAGCAGAAGAGAAAGAGAAAGAGAGATCGTGAGTTGAGAAGAAGAAGAAGAGAAGGAGAGATAGAGAGTGAGCGAGAGAGCTCGTTGAAAAGAAGGAAGAAGCTGCTTGAAGATCTGCCTTCACTGGACCGTGGATCAGATCCAGGCCAGTCAGCTCCATTGAGAGCCATATCTGTGTTTTCATCTTCTACAGCTATCTGTTTGCTGAAGTTATTTTCATTTCATGTTTTTGTTTCTTCTTTTTCATTTGGTTATCTGGTTCTTCCGATTGCCCTGTTGGGAATCGGGTTCCTCCTGTGGATTCAGGAGAAGGGAGACTTGTCTCCAGTTCTGGGCTTGTGGGTTGCAAGTCCAGGGGTCCCTCCGGTTGGAGAAAGAGTGGTCTTCGACCTCTGGTTTGCTGGTGACTGGAAGTCACCGGTTGGTTCCCTCCTGGTCTGGAGGAAGAGAGACTTCGGTCTCTGGTTTCCAAGTGGCTGGAAGTCACTTGGGGTGTCCCTCCGGTTGGGAGGAAGAGGGGAGGTTGTTCCCCTGGTCAAGCTGTGTGCCATCACCTGTTGCAGACTGAGTCTGCGGTTTCTAGCGTGAGCTAGTGGAAGCCACACTCGGGTTGAGTGTGGGGTGGATGTAGGTCTGCTGGACCGAACCACCTAAAAATCCCTTGTGCAGTGGTTTGTTGTTTCTATCTATTTGCTTCCGCTAGATGTTTGCATAGGGGCGCTCCAAGTGTTTGATCACATGTTCATTAGATGATTTGATCAGCTTTTGTTCTAAGTGTTTAATCTGTTGAGTGAGCGAAATTCTAATTGAGCGAAAGTTTTTATTGGGTGGAAGTTTTTATAGTCTATATTCATTCACCCCCCCCTCTGAATGCTTGCACCGAACACAACAGAATCTCTGATAAGGTCGGGGTCTAGAAATTTCCTTTCCCCTATTTCACTCCAACAAATAGGTGATCTACAGCTTTTTCCATATAATGCTTCAAAAGGTGCCATTTGTATGCTGGCTTGATAACGGTTGTTATATGCAAATTCTACCAGAGACAAATGATCATGCCAACTTCCTCCAAAATCGATAGCACAAGCCCTGAGCATATCTTCTTCTACTTGGTTTGTTCTTTTCGTCTGACCATCTGTTTGAGGATGAAAGGCTGTGCTAAAGTTCAATCTAGTCCCTAGTGAGTTTTGTAGACCATTCCAGAAATGTGATGTGAATCGAGGATCTCTATCATATATAATAGTGACAGAGATACCATGTAATTTGACAATTTCTTTTATGTATAATGCTGCTAGAATATCCATAGACCATCGACTTTTTATAGGTAGAAAATGTGCAGATTTGGTCAATCAGTCTATGATTACGCATATACCATCGTGTCATCCTCTGGTCTTAGGTAAACCCATGATGAAATCCATCCCTATACTCTCCCACTTCCATGTTGGAATGTCTAAGGGATGTAATTTACCGGCGGGTCTAAAATACTCTACTTTAACTTGTTGGCAAGTGAGACAGTGAGACACGAAATCTGCTATCTCTCTCTTCATATTGGGCCACCAGAAGTTTCTTTTGAGATCTTGATACATCTTTGTACCTCCTAGATGAATGGTGTACTTAGAATTATGTGCTTCTTCTAGGATCAATTTCTACGTATCCTCATGATCCGGTACACATACTCGGCCTTTAAATAGCAATCTTCCGTCATTGGAAATAGAGAAATCCGGCCTCTGATCTATGTTAGCTTTAATCTCCAGTAACGCGGGATCATCATCTTGCAACCTGACCAGATCCTCTATTAATGTTGGTTGAGCTCGGATATTAGCCATGAAGCAATCCTCTTCCTTTGTGTCAATATCTAAATTCAACTAAGCAAACTGAGGAATAAGATTAGTCATACTAACCATAAGACTTGATAGCATTCCCATTGGTTTTCTGCTGAGTGCATCGGCTACAGCATTAGCCTTGCCAGGATGATATTGAATAGCAAAATTAAAATCTTTGAGGTATTCTAACCATCTTATCTGCCTCATATTTAGCTCTTTTTGAGAAAATAAATATTTCAAGCTCTTGTGGTCCGAGTATACTGTGAACTTTTATCCATAGAGATAATGACGCCAAATTTTTAAGGTGAAAGTAACAGTTGCCAATTCAAAATCATGCACAGGATAATTTTCCTCGTGACATTTCAATTGTCTTGAAGAATAGCAGATTACTCTTCCATCTTGCATGAGGACACATCCTAAGCCAATACCAGACGCATCCGTATATACTTCGAATCCACCACCTTCCACTGGTAGTGATAGAATAGGAGCTGTAGTGAGATGATTCTTAAGAGTTTGAAAACTCTCTTCACATTCCTTGGACCAAACAAAGGGATTTTCTTTTTTTGTAAGTCTTGTTAAAGGAACTGCAATCTTTGAGAAGTCCTTAATGAACCTCCTATAATAACCAGCTAGACCCAGAAAGCTTCTTACTTTTGATACAGTCGTTGGCCGGCTCCAATTCCTGACAGCTTCTACTTTCGAAGGATCTACATCGATTCCTTCCTTGAAAATAATGTAGCATAGGAATGAAACTTCCTTGAGCCAGAATTCACATTTGTTAAGCTTTGCATAAAGCTTATGTTCTCTAAGTGTTTGCAGAGCTATCCTCAGATGTTCTTCGTGTTCCTCTTTTGTCTTGGAGTATATCAAGATGTCATCAATGAAGATGACGATGAATTGGTCCAGATATGGTTGGAAAACATTGTTCATAAGTTGCATAAATGCTACTGGGGTATTAGTTAACCCGAACGGCATTACCATGAATTCATAGTGGCCATAACGACTTTGAAAATCCGATTTATAAATATCTTCTTCTTTAATTCTAAGCTGATGATAACCTGATCTAAGGTCAATCTTGGAGAAATATTCTGCTCCCGAAAGCTGATCGAAGAGCTCATCAATACGCGGCAACGGATACTTGTTTTTGATTGTAAGTTGATTCAGTCGCCGGTAATCGATGCATAGCCTGAGAGAACCATCCTTCTTCTTGACAAAAAGAACTGGCGCACCCCAAGGGGATGTGCTAGGTCTGATGAAGCCCTTATCCAGTAGTTCCTGCAACTGCTTCTTTAGTTCCTTGAGTTCTGTGGGGGACATCCTGTAAGGGGCTATAGAAATAGGTGCTGCTCCTGGAATGAGTTCAATAGTGAAGTTTACTTCCCTCTCGGGTGGTAAACTGGGTAATTCGGATGGGAATACATCTGGGAACTCATTTACAATAGGGATGTCTTATATTTGATGCCAAGAAAAGAGAATCTTGGAAGACCGAGTTTTCGGAAGGATATAATCCTATTTTTGTAATTGATATAAGCATCATGATCTACAAGCCAATCTACCCCTAAAATGGCATCATAACCTTTCATGTCAAGGCATACTAAGTTGGCAGAGAGATTATGACCTTCTACTATCACTTCGCTATCAGGATAATAGTTGATAAGCTTTGTTCCAGAACCTAAGGGTGTGGTAATAGCAAGATCTGAAGGTAAGGGAACTGATGCAATTGGTAATATTTTTACAAAAGTAGTGGAGATAAAAGAATGAGAGGCACCCGTATCAAATAGCACAAATGCAGGACGGGAACAAATTTGAAGAGTACCTTCCATAAGCCCACCATCCCTAGGCGCTTCCTCTTCTTCTAGAACGGCATTGAGGCGAGCTTACCTCCTGCGTCCACCACCAGATGACTGGTCCTTCATAAGGGGGCAATCCGGCATGCGATGCTCTCTGCTTCAACAACGTAAACAAGCGCCGAGGCGCTTCCAACACTCTTCAGCCGAATGGCCGAACTTTTCGCAAAAAGTGCAAGCCATGGCGACTTGCTCCTCCTCCTTAGTCTTCTGGTTCTTCTGGGAACTTCCACCGTTCCCACTCCTAGATCTCTTCTTACTATCACGGCTCTTATGAGGCTCCGTGATGCTGAATTTCTCTTTCTTGTAACGCCGATCTGATCGTCGGCTGGACTCTTCTCCTTTCCGTTTCAATTTCTTGACCTTTTCTAAGGTCCTCTCACATAAGTATGCCCGCTGAACCATCTCTACATAAGTACGGATATTTTGGGTCCCAAGCTGCTGAATAAAATCGGGACGTAACCCGTCCATAAACTGATTTTCCTTTAATAGATCGGTACTGATTAGATGCGGTGCATAAGGTGCTAGCCTTGAGAATTGTAATTCATATTCGGCCACTGTCATCATTCCCTGTCAAAGAGAGGCGAACTCCATAGCCTTTCTTTCTTTCACATGTTCAGAGAAATACTTGGCACGGAATAAGGTGAGAAAGCCATCCCACGTATGAGGTGCATCGGCCGGAGGTGTCGGAATCGACTTCCACCATGTACGGGCATCTTTGTTGAGTTGGAAGGTTGCAAGATGCACATTCTCTAGATCGGTGCATTGGATGACGTCAAATATACGGTTCATCTTATCAATCCAGTTCTCTGCTTCGTCCGGATTAGAAGAACCATTGAAACGCGGAGGGTTTAAACTCCAGAAATTACGATGTAAATCGCCAGCCCTTGCCCCTGCGCCAGCTTGCGCCATGATTTGTAATGCCTGAGTAAGGCCCGCAACAGTTTGTTGCAGGCCATTCTAATTTACGCGATGAGCCATGGTAATAATAAGGTACATGCGAGAAATATAACAACTTGTTATTTCTCATGAAATTGGAAAAAAATTTATCTTAAGACTAATTAACTATCTTATCCCGGGCTCTTCCCAATTCTCACATGGGTATGGGAAATTTCTTCCTTAGTTCATAGGTAGGGGTCCTTAACCCTTGGACTTATCCTATGACATAATTCTTCTCCCTAAGTCCTGAGACTTAGGCTCTGATACCAACTTAACTGTCATGTCCCGAGCCTTTATTACAGCGGAAGACTCGCTCGAGGAATGCGAACAGCCGGCATGGTAAACCTATTACAAGCAAGAATGATCAGAGCGCAAGGTAATCACACATAAGAATGCAATCGCATAATAATTAATCAAACTCCAACTTTATTTCATTGATAATCGAGTATTCAAGTACAATAACCTTTTCATACTTTTTTCATTCCACTATACTCAAGAAATAAGAAATTACAAAGACTCGATCTAAACATTGTAGACTTCCTAAGTCTTCACTCTCAATTTGATATGATTTTCATTCACTCTCAGACCCGCTACTTGTATAACCCGAATCCGAATTCGTATCACTTCCATCTCCTGAAAAAGATTGGAAATAGGTAATGAGCACACTTGCCCAGTAGGTATCTTCGCATCAACATGATTAGCACTATTAAAGTAATTAGCATTTTAGCTCTAAAGAATTTAGGTAAAATCATGCGAAATGCGATCAATCATGCGAGTAACCAAAGTAACAAAACGATCATGTAAGATAGAATGAGAGTAAGAATGAACTAGCAAGAACGTAACAAGAACATGATATTGGCCTTTCACAAACAAGAATGTATCGAGAATGTACTAGCAAGCCACATAATCATCACTCTAGTATCTTTTGCTTATAAGCAAGTACTTCGTGAATTTCTGTGGAATATCAAGCAAGGAAGTCATGTACAAGAATGTCATGTCGTGCCGTGGATTTTCACTTATTTATAAAGAAAGTACTCCCAGCGCAATGCGACACCAGTAGCATCATACCCCATAGTTTATAATAGTATGTTTCCGACAATCAGCCGAGGGGACTAGCATAGAGCCCTTGAACACAATCAGTGCTCGATCACATCTTCAAGTATAAATCAGGCTACTTCCACGCATGTAACAATAAAATATGGCCAAGAATGTAATAAATTCAATAAGTTCATGATAATAATAATCAATGAATGAACGTTTCAATTTAGAATATGAAAGATCAAGAATAACTTATACTATGTTATGCTCATGGAAATAATTCGGTAGCATAACGACTCATTTCTTAACTTTTCATCCTTTAAAATTAAGTATCTTGATCATTGTGACAAGTCCTAGAACATTAATGATCCACCTAGGAACTTTAGAATATCAACCCCTTGGTCAAACCTCGGGTTAACAAAATATAGAACTATGACGGCCTTGTACTGGGCCGTTACATAACGTGACGCTCTAGTATTGGGCCGTTACAATGGTCTGAATCTGAAAGAAATAAAGATGGACTCAGTACATGTGACGATCGTTTATTGGGCCGTTAGATGAGCCTGACGGTCCAACCTTGATCCATTACATATCCGAAAACTAGAAACCATCGATAGTATTTTCTAATGATTGGGTTTTCATGGTACAACCAACTCGGCGTCCTAGTGGGAATCCCAGGCTCGCGGAGAATTACAGAGGCCTTGAAACAAGATTTCCTAGTCAATTGGAAGGAATATCCAATAGAGGGGTCATCATGTCTAAGAATAATGTTCCTATAGTGTAAAGTGTGAACTAATGGACAACATACCAGAATATGCGCCATGTACTTAAAGGAAATGACTCTATTGATAGAGAGAGAATATGTAGCAATGTGAAACCAAGATAAAACTCCGTCAATACAACATTGGAAAAATCATGATTTAAATACAAAACTATAAAGTTAGTCAATAAAATTAACATATGCTTTAAAATAACTCAAGATCATGCAATTCCTATTATGAATCAGTAGATAAACTTAAAGTCATTCTAACAGGTCAAAACTTAGATAACTAGGCATATTTATAAGTTAATGTGACTGTTCTTCAATTCTGTCTCGAATTGCCTGAACAAAGTATTCTGACGGTCTAGTCTAAGCGCGTTACACTGATGTAACGGTTTATCGTGGGACCGTTAGAGTTATATAACGCTCCAGTTATGGTGCGTCAGAGTCCACAGAGAGTTTTGAATACAACAGAGGGTGTGACGGCTTATCGTAAGACCGTTACAGTGTTGTGACGGTCCTACCTTAATCCGTCAGAGCTTCTGCTGACAATAATAGATAAAAAGATCTAAGGTTTTAACTTACATCATGTCTGGAAATCATGTATAAACTTCCACGTGATAAAATGAAGGCTAAACTAATAGCATGCATGGGTTTTCTGTGAATTTGACAAGAAAGTTCCTTTTTAACTTAGTTTGGGCTAAGAATACACATGTATGCATGACTCTACTAAAACATGAAATCCATGATCTATAGTGCATAAAATTAAGTCAAATCAGAGGGCTTTTATCCCTAACAAGATGTTTTTGCCAATCATGAGATGACCTACCACTTAACTGGGCTTTAAACTTCTAATTTGAGTCTGAAAGACGTGCCCTAGTTCTCCCTTTCCAGTGAGTTTCCAGCAACTTCACGCTGCTCTAGCTCCTCAGCCTGTTGATCTAAGGACATGAAATTTTGAAGGTAAGAAGATGAAACTACGGGGAACAAAAGTTCTAAATAACCGAACTCTAATTACCTCGTTTAGATGTCCTAATCTCCTGATCTTCAGAGGACTTGCGTTCAGTTTCCTGGGTTGCTAAGGTCCGACCAGCAACTTTGGAAGCTTCAATCTCCTTGGTTGGTTGATCTCCTAGCACGAAATTTGGAGAGCTATTAGTCTAAAGTATTATAAACAAAACCTTCTAAAGAACTTACCCGAAATTCTATCTCCTTACCTTGATTCTTCACGAGTCAAAAGTAAGGGTCGCTCAGTTCAGAACTGGGTCTTATTTATAAGGATTTGGCTAGGGTTTGAGGATTAGATCGATTCTAGAGTCCTTAGTTATCCAAAACCTGATCCCTAAGAGTCCCTAGTAACCTTACATGTTCTCCTAATTAGGTCTCTTGCAGATAGGATCCCAAAGATCCCATCTTTTTGCAAGTTCTTCAACTCACGGAATTAATATGGTGTGACGGTCCAATCCTGATGCGTTACATGCATGTGGCGGTCGCCCGATCGACCGTTACAGCCAACGTGTGTAGAATTTTAAATTAATAAAACTCTTTTATTCGTTTTATCCATATAATTATCTAATTAAGGGATATTTATCCTTTAAAATCCATGAATAAGCTAAATAACATTCTAGAATATGGGCCAAACTTAATGGGCTTTGTCCTTAAACCTTTTGAGTCTTACTTGAATAGGCTAGGCTAATTATTTAACACAATTGGGCCTTATAATAACTTAATAATCCAATAATCTATTTATTAATTTATTTAGGCCTTTATAAATTTCAGAAAATTGTTAAATAACCTAGAAATTACTTATATAAATTTTGGGGCACTACATCTGGTATGAAATGGCTGGGACTGTTCAATAACATCTAATGCAGCTATTGGAGATTTCTTTTCAGCTAGATTTTTCACCTTACTGACTGAGGATGACTTCAATTTCAAGAATTTATTAATGAAATCTGTTGGGTTCGGTGCTATGTATTCAGAGGGGGGGTGAATGAATACCCTTTAAAAAACTTTCACCCAATTAAAATTATAGTGCTCAGAACTGCGGAATAAAAGCACTAAGACTAACTAAGAAAAACTACTCCAGTCATCTATTGAACCTGTAGACAAATATGAAGAGTGCTCCTAAGCAAACATCTAATGTGGGCAGCAATTAGACAGATCAAACAAACACACAATACCACTGTCAAGCATATAGTGTGCGCATCAATGAAATGAACACATATAGAAGATCAACCTATCTCGACCCTATGCATTCATCTAGCGCGAAACACACAAAGAATTCAAACCACTGCTCAATGGGTTTTTAGGTGGTTCGGTCCAGCAGACCTACATCCACCCCACACTTAAACCAGAGTGTGGATTCCGCTGACTCACAGTTTGAACAGCTGGACATCACAGCTTGCCATACAACCGATGAGCAACACAGCTTGCTGTCCAGTGGAATCCACCACTGCAACGCTGGGGATTACAGCTTACCCGACCAGAGGCAACACCTCTGCAAACCGCTGGGCAATACAGCTTAGCCGTCCAGTGGAGTCCACCACTGCAATCGCTGACTAACAGCTTGAAGGAAAGTATAAAATGAAAACGAAAACAAGTAGCAACAGCAACTGAAAGCTGTAAATAATGAAAGCACAAATGTGGCTCCTAAGAGCTGACTGGAGTGGATCTGATCCAACTTCCAGCAGGATCGGTCTTCTCTGATCTTCTCTTCTCTCTCTCTTTCTTCTTATTCTCTTCACACTCTGCTAGAGCTCTCTATCTCTCTCTTTCTCTTCTTTCTCTTTTTCTTCTCTGCTCTTTTCTCCTTTTCTTCTCTCTGTGGATCGTGGCTCTCTGCTGCTTTCCTTTTCTTCTTCTTCTCTGTGGATCTCTCACTCTCTGTATATACTTTCCCACACTCGATCACTTTCATCTGAAGACGAAGCTTAGTATATATACATCAGCAGGTTGGGCGTGTGACCTCCACATTTCCCGCCCTAAGGAGTTTCACTAAAACCGAGGCATTTCGACCACCTGGCAGCATCCTGGCTGGGCTGCATCCACGTGTCCTCATCTGGGCACCTCATCCTTCCTTGGATCACGTGCCTTCATTAGGCTTCACGAAGGGTGCCTGTCAGACAGAGAATTACATTATCAGTTTAAGTATATGCATTGCAGTGTATAGACTTCGCTGTATAGACTTGTGAAGACGAAGCAATGTATAGACTTCATGAAGCAGGACAATTACATTGTACAGACTATGTGAAGACAAAGCTGTAGCGATGTATAGACTTCATGAATCAGAGCTGAAGCAGTGTATAGAGTTGCTGAAGTGTAATGCAATGTGCAGACATTGTTCAATGTATGGACTTTACAATGCAAACATCAATGTATAGACATTTCAATCGACAGGCAGACAATGTACAGACTTGTACATGCTTCAGGACAAAGTATGGACTTGAATGAACGAGCATGCAATGTATAGACTTGCTCAGCCTGAAGCAATGTATAGACTTCAGCTCAAAGCCAATGTATAGACTTCAAAGTATGCAATGTACAGACTCTGAAGAACAGCAGCCGGTGTATGGACTTAGGCAGGCTTCAACTCAATGTATAGACTTCACGACTGATGAATGCAATGCACTGGACAAAGTATAGACTTAACGATGTGCAGACTTGCCAAGACAAATGAGCGATGTACATACTTGCTCGTTGTTCAGACTTCATGGACGATGTACAGACATGCAAAGAGAAAGGCTGTACAGACTTGATGAGCGATGCAAGGCAAAGGAATGTATATACTTCCAATGTATAGACTTGCCAACTGAGCGATGTACAAACTTGAACAAGGAAGCTCTGTACAGACTTGATCAAGGCAAGGCAATCGAGTGTATAGACTTTCAATGTATAGTCTTGCCAAAGGGGCGATGTACAGACTTGAACAAGGCAAAGTTTGTACAGACTTTGAGATTCACAATGTATGGACTTTGGCAACCCAACGGCTGTACAGACTTCCACTCAACAGCGTTGTATAGACTTTGAATGCTCGAGACAATGTATAGACTTGAACAGCTTCAAGGCATAATGTGCAGACTTTACCAGTGTATAGACTTGGAGTTCTGAACGTAGGTAAAGACTGAGAATGTATAGACTTTGCCTTAGAAACGAATGTATAGACTTTGAGGCAGAAGCCAGGCAAACGATGTGTAGACTTGGCCATAACGTAGGGAAAGGTAAGAATGTATAGACTTGAAGAAGCAGACTGGGCAAACTCTGTACAGACTTGCTCAAACAATCCGATGTATAGACTTGGAATTTTAACAGAAGGATGTACAGACTTTGAATATGAAATCAGGCAAATGGATGTACAGACTTGGAAGTTCACTGATGGATGTATAGACTTCACCTCGAGCATCTACAGTGCAATGTATGGACTTTGAAGAATATGAACATGGCGCTGTACAGACTTCAAGTGAAGACCAGTGTACAGACTTCATTCGAAAGCAATGTATAGACTTGACAACCAAAGGGCTGTACAGACTTGAGCAAGACACAGCCATTGAATGTGTAGACATTGCACAGGAGAGTGTATAGACTTAGAACACGTGCAATGCAAAGACAACTCTGTACAGATTTGGAGGATGTGAGTGAGAATGTATAGACATCAGAGATGCGTGCTACAGTCCAATGTATGGACTTAGTGCTCTACATGCTACAGTGCAATGTCTAGGCTTGATAAACGATGTGTGGACTTCAAGGCGTGAGACGCTGAATGAGACGGTCCACTGTATAGACTTTACTTCGTGCATGCTACAGAGCCGATGTACAGACTTGCCAATGTATGGACTTTTAGTCCAATGCAAAAGGCTGTGTAGACTTGAATAAATGCTTCAAGTGGATGGCTGTACAGACTTCATGAATATACAGACTTGTCAACGAGATGCACAATGTGTAGACTATGCACATGCATGAAGAGCCCTGACGATGTATAGACTTGCTAGCCAAACACTATACAGATGCTCATATGCAATGAATGTATAGACATGCGAATCTGAGGGGGTCGACCCATCTAAGAGGGGGGTCGACCCACAGAGCTGGCACACTCATGCACACACTCATGCACATAACAGATCAGATAGAACACACTCATGCATTCTTCCACAGAATAGATCAGATATATTCAAAACAATGTAGTGACTCATTCATGTTGCTATCATTAAAACACCACATCATCAACAAAGCACAAGGGGCACAACAAAATCCATGTTGTAGATGTTCACTTTGAGAATTTCTTTCGAAGTTTCCTTTTCTAATGGAATGTTCATTTTCCTGAAAATTACAGTCAGATGGGCTGCATAGGGTAGATTTCTTCTTGATTCCTTGCAGGTACCCATAATCTAGATTATTATAGCTGGTAGGCTGATCCTGATTCCTTTGAGTAAGAAAAGGAGAATAAATCTCTGTGACTCAGTCACTCTCCCTCTACCTCCAACTTGTGGAGTTATCATTGTGGTAAGAATATGATACAATAATCTCCTTAGAGGGGTAAATTTGCATGCATTGAACTGAGCCAGTTTTACTTGTTTCTTTTGGTCTCTGGGATCTCTAGGCAATTCTGTGATGAGAGAGTAGGCCTCATGCAAATTGTAATCGAATTCACCTTCTACTACCCCTCCTTCTGGAATTCTAAAAATCTTGTGTAGAGAGTGTCTAGATAAGTCAATCTTGATCCCTTTAACAATAGACTAGATTTTTGATTTTTCATAATCATATTTAAGATTACAGTAGAACTCCGCAACCATTCTTGGGTAGTATATCCTATGCTTACCCAAAAAATTCTTCCATTTTTGAAACTTAAATATCTCCAATATTTCAGGAAATGCTGAAATCATAGGTTGGTCAGCAAAATCTACATACCGGGGAAGCATGATCTTGCCCGCTTCCAAAATCATCTCAACCTATGCTGAAGACTTAGCACAAAAATCTTTTTCCTCAGATTCATAGTGAGTAGCTTCTGCAGCAACTATTTTGCGTCGCTTGGAGGATGTTCCCTATGCCTTTTTCTTCCTTTTTCCTTTCTCCTGTTGTGGAGCTTCTTCCTCTCTCACAGACGCTGCTTCCTCAAGCTGCGGCCCTTCCATGATCTTTCTCTTCCCTCTACTCTTGGCGGACGACGATGACATAGTAGAAGAAATGATAATGGTGGAAGCGATAAAGGGTAGAGGATGGATCGTAGAAGAGCGAATATAGGGAAAGTGGAGAGGAAGGCTGGAGAGGCCAAGCTTGTGGTGAGGGCACGAGCGAGGGAGTCGCGAGTGCGGGAAAAAGGGTTATGGCTTAAATGAGAAGGGTATGTTAGACAGTGGTAAGTAGGGTTGAGTATTGTACATGATATACTGCCTACTTTACCGACTTCAACACGTAATGCCCAGAATACCCTTTACTTTAACGAAAATGCCTTTTTACACAGTTATGCTATTTCTGGCATATAGGATTATATCTTAAATGATGAACATTCACAACTTATTCCTATGAAGCAAAGTCAATGGAAATAAAACAGTTTTATCAATGAAACAGCCCAATCAGAGAAATCATTAATCTTACCAGTCTTTTTCATTAGCCGAAACTGATCGAAAAAATCTATTTTATATTGAACTTAAATCAGTCTTAATTTGCTGAACAGACGCAAAGTCAACCATATTATTCATTGATCTTTTATAATTTTTGATTGAGCAGTCCAGTATTACTACACCTTTTTACTCAAGGAAACATGTTGATTAGACACTAGAATCCCTGGTTACTTAGTGCAGTTTATCTTTATGCTTCATGTTTTGAACAGAGATAACATTTATTATCATGACTTGACCTATGAATTTTTTTGAAATAGATGGTCAGTTTCTCAAATAATATGTCATTGCTCTGCCACTTTCAATTTTTATTTAATGGCATATTCCCTGGTCTTTTAACATAATTATCTTAAAACATGGCTTAAGGACCATATAAACTCCAGATTTCCCATCAGATTGACTTATTACTAGACACTTTCAAATTTTTAGACACTCTAATGAGCAATTCCAATTTGGACTATTTTAAGACCATTGAAGAATCGTTCAAGGTCAATTGTGAGCATTTTCACATAAGATTTAATCTTCATACACAGAAAATCACACTTCAGTTAAAATCAGCAATTCTTCATTTAGTTCAGAGTGATCTCAGCAGTTAACTATTGAAGATTAATAAATGTGACAGATTTTAGATTTTACTCCCCCTAACTCACATAGTCTATGAATTTATTGTGAGGATTTGGAACAAAGAGAAGATGAGCAATGAGATATGGATGAAGATTGCACAAGAGCAAAGTTCAGATTTAGGGCCAATCCACAAATATTCAAACACTTAGCCTGAGGGGTCTAGGAATCAACTGACAACATTATGTATAATCTATCAACTTTCGACCTTCAGCTTGAATAAGAGTCAAAGTCTTCAAAAGAACATTTCCCAGCAGGTAACCAATTATCTCAGACATGACTTGAACTGACTCAGCGGCACCACATTACTACTCTTTTGTCACATCTAGCTTACTATCCAAGCAGCTAAACATCAATTACCAGCATCTCAAAACCAAATAATTCCAGCTCTAACATATTATGCATACAGACTCAAACAACTCAGATCCTTCTCAAGGAGTGCAGAGATTTCACCCAATCATTACGTAATTTTCTGAAGGTACACAGAAATGTAGCAACTAGATGCACATTAATTTCTAAATGCAAATTGACCCTTGGTACCTGGTGGAGGTTCTCCTCTACACATGATGTGGGTTTCCAGACATGTATAACCTACCCTTCTCCCAGCGTACCATTTTATATACCACAAGGTCATGCATGAATATGCAATGAGTCAACAATGACTAATTATGAATGAAAGCCTAAAATGACAGGTCTCATGTGGAGTTTGTATGTAGCAGGTAATTAGCATGAATTGCTCAGAATAATATTTCTTCAGATAGCATAAAGATTCAAAACAGTTACATGCAAAAACTCCACAGAAACTTTTATTTGAACAATCTTAACATATAAACAGAAACATTAAACCACTAACCTTGTGCGCCCCATTTTATTCAACTTCAATTTTATTTTATCTACAGGAGCACACCTGCATTCAAAAAGATATTTGAAATATCTCGGACCCCAAGAGTTCCTGGGACCAGCATGATTAATAGCACCCCACATTGGTGCTCTCCAATTATTCCAACATTCAAAGGAAATGTGGCCTAGTCTTCCACAATTATTGCATATAGGAGGTTTATGCATGAAGATAGGGTTATGAACTCTCCTAGAAGCAGAATGGTTCATGCGAGCAGGATAAATTACATTTTCTTTCAAGAACCAACAATCAGATCTAGCATGCCCAACCTTTCCACAGTTAGAACAGTTAACTCTCTAATTTTGAAGTTTCCTAACATGCTTCTTTACATAACTGTTTCTGAAATTTTGATCTTCTTGTTTCTTTAAATAACAGTTATGCATATAATGACCCTTTTTGTCACAGTAAAAGCATGCATTAGACACATCTCTATCAGACTTTTTCACATATTTATTTTTAACTGTGTTTACATGTTTGCATGCATCTCATTCATCATTTCTCAAAATAATATAATCGTCCATAATATGTCCTTTCCTACCACAGTAGTGACATGAAACATTTCTGTTGTACATATGTGAATGAGTAAAGAAGTTTTCTGTCACATGCACTGAATTATTGCATGTCTCAGAATTAGATACACTAACAACAGCATTATTCATGGAATTGGCAGGAACATATTTTACATTCTTCTGATTTGAGTTCTTTTTCTGTTTTCGCATCTGTTTCAGATTTTTATTTTGATTTTCAGTTTCCTTGGCTGTAAACTTAAAAGTAGATGAGCTAGAGGGTTTTTCCTGTTCCGAGCTTCTTACAAATACAGTAGAATTCTTCTTCACATCAACCTTTTTATTAACAGGATTAAACCCAAACCCTCTTTCTGAAAATTAACATTTGAGCCAAGAAGCTTATTTAAGTTTTCTTTTCCTTTAACAAAATTTGAGAGGGAATTTTTTAGATCTTCAATTTCAGCTTGCAAGGAGACAATATCATTTTCACAGATGATAACCTATTGATGCAGACCATCATTTAGACTTTTCAAAGTTTCATTCTCCTGTCTTAACTTGGTTTCACAATTAACTTCATCTTCTTTTAAGACAGTTTTTCCCTTTTCAATTGCTAACCATTTCTCTGACATAACAGTGTTCAAGACCATTAACTTCTTATTTTGTTCTTTCAGATGGTCAATCTCTTCCAATAGATTATCTTCATATGTATAAGCTTCCTTTTTCTTTTCAATTAGTAGTTCATTTTCTTCTTTTAAGGACTTGATTAAACTCTTCTGCATGTTATCATCAAAATCAAGATCCTCAATTAATTCTTTTAAGAAAGCACATTCATTACATGAATTTTCAGTTCTAAGAAGTTTGTTTCTAAGGCTTTCGTTTTCAGAATTCAATCTATCTATTTCAGATCTCTCATTTTTTATGTCTGCTTTTGGATTTTCATTTTCAGCTTTTAGACATGTGACTTCAACAATTTTTTCTTTTCTTAATTTCTTCTTTTCCGACTTCACTTTTTCATATTTCTCAAGCAAGTTTTCATGCAGTATAACTAAATCATCAAAGCTAATGTCATCAGTTTCAGAATTTACCTGTGAGGATGAATCCTCGGTCTGATCACAGATGCGATCTTTGGCCATCAAACATTTCACTTCATCTTCACAAGTACTTACTGATATCCTATTTATTATCTCCACTGCACTTCTGCACTCAGTAATACATGGAAAACAATTAGCATCTATCACCCTTCTAGTTAGATCTAGGGCCTTTTGATTTTCAGTAAATATCAGTCTGTCTGAAGCTCTCCATTGGAATTTGTCCTCTGGAACTTCATACGGACTATGTGTAATCAGTATCCACGGATCAGAATTAACATGCATTATATGATCTCTAAATCGACTAAACCAGTCATAAAAACCAAAACCAGTATATTGAGGAATTTCAGCTATGAATGACAATCAAATCAGATCGGATCAGAAACAACAGTAAGAATTAAAAGAAACTGGACCGCACCAAGAGTAATACAAGAACAGATCTGTAGGTCGTAGGATCCTCTATGCAGACACCTGCTCTGATACCAATTGTTAGAATGATGTAGTGGTGCAAACCAAGATTCAGAGGGGGGGTGAATGAATCTCCCTCTAAAAACCTTTTCAACTTAAAGCTAAATCAGAAGATTCAAGACTAATGCGGAATTAAAATCAATCAGGATAGAAGACAATAGCATGCCTAACAAACACCTAACGATTGACACATTCAAAATCATACCACAGCACACAAGAATCTTTTAGGTGATTTGGTCCTCCAGACCTACATCCACCCCACACTTAATCCAGAGTCTGGATTACTACTGCCTCACAGCTTGAAACCGCTGGGCCTCACAGCTTGCCTACATCAACTGGGCATCACAGCTTGCCATCCGCTGGGCGACACAGCTTGCCATCCACTGATACACAGCTTCAACCGCTGGGCATTATAGCTTAAGCCTCCGCTGGCACACAGCTTGAAAGGGAAATGGAAAATAAAAAATAACGGTGGAATACAACAACAGAAAGTTGAACAAATGAAGCTCAAACTATAGCTCACCATGGAGCACTATAGCTCGCAAAGGAGCAATTGTAGCTTGGATCTGACCCAGAGACTACGAGACCTTCTTCTTGCTTAGCACTTGATCCTCTCGCTCTTTCTCTTTTTACTCAGATTCTCCTCTTCTGCTACTCTCCTCTTTCTGCTCTCTTCCTTTTCTTTTCTCAGCCTCTCTCCAGATCTTGTCTCTTTGTCTGCTTTTTCCCTCTACTCTATTCTTCTACTCGTCCTCCAGCAGATCTATCTGCTTCAGAAGATAGGGTCGTGGTCTTCACGATTCCCGCCTAAATTTCATGCCAGATCGGATCCAGACTTTCCACGTGTTAGGGTTACAGAGCTTTATACGTGGCAAGATCGCCTGGTATTAGCCTGCTTTGGATCATGTGCTGGCTTCCAATATTCCAGGAACATATATCTTCGAAGCTTGCACTCACGTGTTTTCTTTAACCTGGATATTAGAAGAGAAACATTTCATCAAACACCTTGCAGTCAGCTATACTTCTAAAATAGATTAGTCTAGATGCAATGTGCACAGATGTTGCCTTTCGAAGACTGATATGATATGCACGGACCTATGTATATTCAGGCGTGATGCAAACATTGCACTGACGTTATATGGCTATATGCAAGATGTGCACCGACTTGCAACAGTGTGTGCACCGACTTCTTATGCATTGAAGACAATTATGCACAGGCCTTGTAACGTGCATGAGACAAATGTGCACCGACCGTGTGTGAACAAGC
This sequence comes from Amorphophallus konjac, assembly GCA_022559845.1. Lineage (NCBI taxonomy): Eukaryota > Viridiplantae > Streptophyta > Magnoliopsida > Alismatales > Araceae > Amorphophallus > Amorphophallus konjac. The sequence goes on from CM040129.1 coordinate 35,277,767, forward strand.
TGCATAAGTATGCACCGACTATGTGCATAGGACAGTGAAGGATGCACCGACCATTGTATAGCACATAGCGCAGCTAGCACCGATGTTATGTGTGAAAGAGAAAAACATGCTTAGACTTCCGTTATGTAGACAGCCAAACATTGCACCGATCATGCTAGTGCCAAGGAAGACTTTGCACTGACCTTGCTTGTGCAGTGAAGGCATTGCACCGACTTTGTGTGCAAAAGGTGCAGCTAGCACCGACTATACATGCATGAGATGAAACATGCACAGACCTTCTATACAAAGGCATGCATCGACGTTGTGTATGCGCAGAAGGTGTATGCACCGACCTTACTTAGCCCAGGCAGATAGTGCACAGACTTAGTGGGTAGAACAAAACATGCACGATGCACATTACACAGACCTTATACGTACTTAATGATGCAAACGTGCACCGACGTTATGTGCACAGACCTTGTTCTTGCATTCCACAGACCTTGGTCAAAACAATGCACCGATGTTGTGTGCATATGAGTAAAGTATGCACAAACTTACATACATAATATAGAACGTGAACCGACCTTGATCTTTTATATGCATGCATATGCACATACCCATTCAATTCAATAGCATGACATGTACCGACATTATAAGTCCGTGCAAGATGTGCACAATCCTTAAAAACATTCACTGACGCATTCAAGTGCGCAGGGCAAAACCTGCACAGACTTTCTTAGTGCGTCAGGCAGAAACTGCACCGACTACATGTGCTTTCTACACACAGAATATGCACAGATCTGATATGTATACGACGGTAAAAATGCACTGACTTACAATGTGTGCATAGACCTATATGAATGCATAACATAGACATGCATCGCCCTTGGTGTATATATGAATGAGATATACATATGCATTCTAGTCTTAACATGATTCATAGAATGTCATTCTCAAAACCAGAGTTCCAACAGTTTAACCTCAATACTAATGAAGGTAATTCCTAAAGAAGTCATTGAAATTGAATGAGTAAGATGAAGGGAGGTTAAACAAGATGTAAATGTGAGGGCTTGGTTCATTTTTATTAAAACTTGATTTCAGATATGAGTACAGAACTTTATTGACAAACTCTGTATAAATCATAATTAAACCATGCTATTCAATAAGGTTCAGTTCATAAGCCCTTATAATGGAAGACTATGAAACATCTATATTCTTAGATTTATGAAATTGGTATCTCATTGAAAACCTTCTTGAATTATCTAATCATCTGGAACTTCAGCCGAAACTCCTGTGTTCAGTCTCTATCTCTTCTGAAATTACTGAATTGAGATTACTAATGTCATCTCATTCTATTTCACTACACTTTTAATTCCATATTAGATTCTACTCACTGCTGATCACTACCTCTTGATGTAATCTCTCTTGATCTGAACTCACACATGACTGGTTCTATGTTTTTGATGAAATCCTTATTGTTTGTGTCTCTATAACATTTTATTTGTCATAACTTCTCTGCTACTTTAATCATCTCCAGAGTTTACACTTCCATTCCACTCCTTCTGTTGTGTAAAAAGGGGGAGATAATCTGATCTGGGTGATGTGCTCGTTTATTCAGAGGGAGAGTACTTGAGTGTGAATCACTGTGCATAATTGACAATCGGGGGAGAATAGTCTGCATTATCAGCTTAATGTTCCTTCTTTTTGATGTTGTCAAAGGGGGAGAGTAATTTGTGAGTCATTATTAATTGTGTGATGTGTGGGAGATATGTGGGAGATGTTGCACGCCTTTGCATATTCCATACTGGTATACTACTTTGCACTGAATATTCATGATTGCATAACTGCCACACATACTGGTTTGCACTGAATATTCATGATTGCATAACTGTCACATTGATCATCATGATGAATTTATTGCAATGACTCGTAGTGTTGCCATCATCAAAAAGGGGGAGATTGTTATGTCCCTAAGGTTTTGATGATGTCAACCACTTTGATGAGATTTTATGTGTTGTTGTTGCATAAACTATGATGCACTTGTTCATGATCTCATTATACATATAGAAGTATGTATTCTGTTGGAATAGGTTCTGAAGATAAATCAAAAAGTCATGAAGAGACAGTCATTGCAGTCTTGTATAAGAGATCAGTAAAGCTGAAGAATTAACAAGTCGACGCATCAAGTGATGTTGTGCAAATGCCTCGATGCATCAAGTGCTATATCGTTGGTCAGTTTGGTACAACCATCAGCCACATCAATGTAGTAGATCGAGTATACTACTAGTAAGGTCGATGCATCAAGACACTGAAGTGCTACATCTGTGAGGAGGTTGGTGCACTTAAGAGGCAGGTCGAGGTAGAAGAACAAGCTCCATCTAACAATGTCTGAGCGCTCAAGAGACAGGTCGATGCAGAATGGGTATTACGCCTAAAGGTCGATGCATCTGGCATTCCCAGTTTGATCAGGTTGACGCAGCTGAACAAGGCTTGGCGACACCAGGTCAATGCATCCCAGGTTCTTCAGAAGAAAGGTCGATGTAGTTATTTCAAGATCTGTTAAGTAAGGTCGATGCACAAAGTTCTCGAGTGTTGATCTGGTAACACAGGTCGATGCAGCAGTTCGACCATTGCTTGGACAGGTCGGTACAGAAGCACAACCTTCTGCCTAGACAGAGATAGGTTGATGCGTCTTGCATCTACACATGCATAAGGTCGATGCAGCAGAAGTGGTTAATGGTCTCCAGTGATATTTCAGTCTACACATGCATGCAAACACATTCTAATCAAGCTAGATGAAATTAGATGCAATCTTACAAGCTGGATTAGCATGAGAAGTCATATGAAAAATTATGTTCAGTGGTCCTTGGCCAGATGAGTCAAATCCATTGAAGAAGAAAAAGTGGTTGATGAAATGCATGAGTGAGCATAACCCAATTGCATCAACCTCACAGTTCATTGAGTCAATGCATGCAACACATTATGCTTGGGCTTAGAAGATAGTTTGCTTAACAAATGCTGATGCCTCCAGCTAGAGTCATCATGAAAAGCTTAAGGGCTCTAGCAGCTGAGTCTTATGATTAGCAGCAACAACAAGTTCATACAATCAACAATTGTTCAGCAGGTCAGTCTAATTCTCCAAGTCAGCAGAGTCCAAGCCAGCTGAAGTTCTCTGAAGTCAATAAAACACAACTGAATTTCTTATTAAAGCAGCAGCAACAAAAGGAGGACGAAGCAGCAGAAGAGCACAATGAAGCACTGCCTTAAGCCAGAAGGTTAGAGCATAAGAATAGTGCCTAGATGCACTAAGTCATAGGTCGATGCAGCTATGTTAACTGTTGCCAGTGAGGTCGATGCTTCAGACAATCCAACTCTGAATCCCTTAACTTAAATCCAGATCCGATAAGGGAGCTCGAACCTGCTGTTAGTAAATTATTGGCACGTGATCTCAGGAAGGGAAAATGAGTGGCACGCGAACCCAGGAAGTAATGATTGGCACGTGATCCGAGTCACTCTATCAGAAGAACTTTCCCGCCTCTTGCCACATTGACCAATGGGAAAAGCTGGATCAAATCGGTCTATCCAAAAAGATTTTCTGGCTCCCTTGTTCTATAAATAGGGGACGTCTTCTTTCGAAAGAACAAGAGGAGATGAGAGGCTGCGGGGAGAGCAATTGAATCAGTGTTGCCAAGGAAAGAAGTGTAGTCATCTAAGAAAGAGAGAGACCACCAGAAGAAATAGAAGGAGAGCCAGTGAGCGTGAGATTAGAAGAAAAGAAAACAGTGTGAACTTCATAAAGAGAGTGATAGCAGTCATGAGAAAAGTAAAATCATGAGAAGAAAAAGAAAAAGAGAGTAGGTTGAGAGAAAAGTGATTGAGAATCAGCCTGAGCATCTTGAAGATCAGATTAGATCGGTGTTGGCCTCTTGATTAGATCCAAGCCAAGTTGCTCCTGCGAGAGCTATATTCTTCCTGTTTTCATTTCTTAATTTCCTATTGTTTTGTGTTCTTTGATTCCTCGTTCTTATAGCAAGCTGTGTTGCTCAGCAGCAAGGATTGATTCCTTGGGTTAGCAAGCTGTGAGGCTCAGCTGGTAACAAAGCTATAAGGCTCATCGGATAGCAAGCTGTGTTGCTCAGCGGTTGTTGGCACCGGCTTATTTTCTCAAATTAATCGAGGATTAAGCATAGGGAAATACTCCTTATATAGAGCAAAACTGCATATCGCCAAAGCTGCTCTACTAGTCAAGTTGAGCTCAGAAATCGAGACACTTCGTCAGGTCAAGCGGCGCAACATAACAACCGGGCATCGGCCCCGAGTAAATGGCACTATGCCAGCCAGTTTCTCGACAACCAGGTCGGTTTCGGGATTCAGGACAACCTGCCGTACCTTACGGCACTCTGTAAAGATTCGGGGTTTACCCCTGGACACCCTGCATACGGTGTCACACCATCGGCGCCTCAACAAACGGGTTAACCCGGGACTCAGAACAGCCTGCCGCATCATACGATTCTTCACCAAGGAGCGAGGGTCACCCCGACCACCAGACAAACGGCATCGTCATGTCGACGCCCCAGTCACCGGGCCCAACCAAGGGTCCTAACCAGCTAGCCGTGACCCGTGGTAACATCAGCAATCGATCGGGCCCACCCCCGATCACTCAGTTTGCCAGTTTACCCGCGTTCAACACAGCTACCTGAGCCGACCTGGGGGCGCCCCGACTACAAGCCACGCCATGTGGCACCCAGAAACGAGGCCGGGGTCTACCCCCGAGTCGCTTCCCTCTAGCCCTCTGAAGTCAAAGGAAGACCCACCTGGGACCAACCACAAGCTTTAGGAGCTCACAGCGCCCATATACGGCCCACGCACGCGCGTCGAGAATTTCCCCGGGCACCTGGTGGGCGCATATGCTCCAGGCACTCTACAGCAAGTCCGAGCCCAACTCGGGACTCCCAGCAACCCATCGCGTCATGCACCACCATCGAGTGCTCTCGCACGCGGATCGACCTGCGCGGTCAGTTCGCAGGGTTCGACCTACCTGGTCAGGTCGCGGGTGGTCAAGGGGGCAGCGCCCCTTGCGGGGGTTTCCGGGGGCAAAGCCCCCTGGAGAAAATCTCTATTTTATAACAGGTCAAACCCTCAGTCAAATCCCAGTCTAACCCTCAGTCAACCCCATTCAAACTCGCAGTCAAACCCACGGTAAACACTCAGTCAAACCTGGCTAAGACCCTCGGTCAAACCCTCGTAAACCCCTCCGGGGAGGGGTTTAGGCGGACCAGCCCAGCCCCTTGGGCTGGTCCGCCTAAACCCCCCTGGGGGGAGGGGTTTAGGTGGACCAGCCTTACCCCCAAGGCTAGTCCGCCTAAACCCCAATTATAATAAAAAAATATTTTTTAATTAAAAAACACCCAACCCAGTCCGCCTAAACCCCCCCGGGGGAGGTTTTAGGCGGACCAGCCTGGACCCACAGGTTGGTCCGCCTAAACCCCCGGGGGGAGGGGGTTTAGGCGACCAACCTGAGGGGCAGGCTGGTCCGCCTAAACCCCCATTAAATAAAAAAAAACCTTTTCAAATAAAAAAGGCCCCAGTCCGGCCAAACCCAAGGGTTTAGGCGGACCAGACTGGGCCAGTCCGGTCCGCCTAAACCCCCTCTCCCCACTCCGTTACACACACAAAACACACACAAAAAAAATACAAAAATAAAATAAAAATGACACTGTTTAGGTGGTTTACCCGGACCAAGTTGAACCCTCAACTTGGTCCGCCTAAACCCCCCCATGACCCTTCATCTTCCCCTATAAAATCCCCCAAGGGGCTCAATAGAAGGGCATGCAATGAAATGCAATGGGATATGAAATGAAGGATGCAATGCAACACCCTCCGACCTAACTGCCGCGCCCTCGGACTCCCGAGGCCTTCGGCAAGGGTCGGGGACGCAAGGAACTAAGTGCGCGCGTGGTTGGCTTGTCGATCGGCTTATACACACCGAGGGTACGTCATACGTACTTCCCTCACACGGCATCTAGCCATCTCACACAAGTCCATGTTCGTCGCATGGAAGGCACTATAACGATGGTGAATACACCCGCATCTCAGGTCCGCCCGTGTGTAACAACCCACGATGGCTATACACACGCCCTGATGCCGCACCTACTTCCGACACGGAACTACATGCCCACCGCCCGCTCTGAGCTAGCCGTCGACCGCTCGGACTGATGACTTGAGTTATCCGGACCCTTGCCCGGGAATAATATTCCCGAGGCCGGCCTCGACTCCCCAGCAAGACGACATTCGCCTTTCGGGGCCCGGACCCAACCGCTCACCTTGAGCCGCGTCAACCTCCGTCAGGCGCCAGCCCACGACCTCCCCTACCACCTAGGTAGTCAGGTATGTCTCGATCTCCTCACGGGGAGCCTCTGTAAAACACGCGGATATCCGCTTTATCCCGCATTGACCCAGGGACCGACCCACCTGTCGGAATTGTCCCGCGGCTTGCGCCCATTGTACTTCAGCCTCCTCGGCCCATTTGTAAAGCCCACGCGGCTCTCATACAGTATGAAACCAATTGAACACATGTACATGTACTCGGGTCTCAGCCTCTTCACGGCACCCGCCTCTTTCAGTCATAACGGTGCCTCCGGCACCCAACTGCCAGTCACACCAGGCCCAGAGCATGACCATCGAGGTCTCCCGGTGCCTGCCTCCTTTAGTCACAACGGTGCCCCCGGCACCCGACTGCCAGCTACTCTTGTCACAACGGTGCCTACCGCACCCGACTGCCAATCACATCGGGCCGAGAGCATGACCATCGAGGTCTCCCGGCGCCCGCCTCCTTCAGTCACAATGGTGCCCTCGACACCCGACTGCCAGCAACTCCAGTCACATTGGGGCCCACGGCATCCGATCACTCAACAACTCCAGTCACAACGGTGCCCCCGGCACCCGAGTGCCAGCAACTCCAGTCACAACGGTGCCCCCGACATCCGACTGCCAACAACTCCTGTCACAACGGTGCCCTCGGCACCCGACTGCCAGCTACTCCAGTCACATTGGGGCCCGCGGCACCCGACCATTCAACAACTCCAGTCACAGCGGTGCCCCCGGCGCCCGACCACTCAACAACTCCAGTCACAACGGTGCCGTAGGCACCCGACTATCCAGCTACTCCAGTCACATCGGGGCCCGCGGCACCCGATCACTCAACAACTCCAGTTACAACAGTGCCCCCAGCACCCGACTGCCAGCTACTCCAGCCACATCGGGGCCCGCGGCACCCGATCACTCAACAACTCCAGTCACAACGGTGCCCCCGGCACCCGACTGTCAGCTACCCCAGTCACCTCGGGGCCCACGGCACCCGATCACTCAACGCCTCTTCAGTCACAATGGTGCCCCTGGCACCCGACTGCCAGCTACTTCAGTCACATCGGTGCCCGCGACACCCGACCATTCAACAACTTCAGTCACATCGGGGCCCGCGGCGCCCGACCACTCAACTTCCCTCACACAACGGTGCCCACGGCACCCCTACTGCCCTGACCACGACACTGTCTCGTATCGGGAATACATTGTGACACCCCTTGGGCGCCATCCTGCTAAGTCACAGGTCCTCTAACGGATGACACGTACAAATGCGGAAATACCCGCACAATAATGCAATGACCCGGGGACCGTCATGAATGACGGAATTGTCCCGTGGCTTGCAAGCAATTGTAATCGGGCTCTCATGCCCCCATATAAATGCCTTTCATGGCATATAAGTCATGTAATCCAGTCAAGGAGCGGATTCCCCTCCTCGCTGGAACCAGTCTCTCTGTCCCCAGTTATCCCTGTTGTGTTGCTGTTGCCCTGTCGTTGTTGCACGGACTAAGCCCTCCCGACGTCGCGGCTACCAAGGTCCATGACTCTCTCTTTGGCAGAAGAAACAAAGGTATTCGGATTCAATCCGATGTAAAATAAACACCGGTTGCTTACGATCGGTGGGGAAAGAGGTCCAGTACACGAATCCCCATAATTGCCTGTGCACTCGCACCCGTGGAACCCCTTTTATCCACGTGTCACCCGATCGCTCAAGCCACGTGCCGCGTCCTGGCGACGCTTCCCCGGTCAATCCTCGGTTCCATAGGTGATTGTCGAGAAATCGACTGGCACGCCCGCATTCCAGCCAGCCATCCCTGTCCCAGTCTCCCAGAATGATGAACCATACGCCGTCCCTGCCAGTTCGTTCCTATCGTTCTCTCTGCCTTCTTCTCAATACCCCCGGAATCCCCGCGTGCCCAGTCAACCTATCTCGACCTTTCGTAAAAGGCGAGTCTACACCCCCGCCGCGAGGATAAAACGACAAGTGACTCCCCGCGGTCACAAACAAGGATGGAACGCCTGGTGGGACGTCTCCTACCTTTCTTCTTTCTGCTGAAGAAGAGTCACACCTGTCAAGTGTATGCCGCAATGCCCTCGCCTTTTGTTATCGGAGAGGAAGAGGAGGGCCCCCGTCCAGAATGCAACATGCGACCGGTCGTCATCGAGTGACCAACCTGTACCAGCAACAACAACAACAAATCGGTGGCGATAGTGACCTACGGTCTAATCGTCATCGCCATCCACGTCAGGCACCTACGGTTGGCAACGCCAATCGTGTTCCGCAACACTGCCTTGACTTTCAGCTCGCCCTGATCCTCGGGCGCCATTACCGTGGCCGACAAGCAACCCAGTCCGATGACTGCCCATACAGGCAGCTGTCCCCTCTGCTCCTCCAGCAACAGAGACCCATGCGGTCATTGACCCCTGGGTCCCCAGCTCCACCAGCACCCGACATGGGCTTTCTGCCTTGGGTCCCCGGTTCCTCAGCAACTCACTCGGGCTCTCAGGTCCGAGTCCCAACCAAGCCTAACCCCAGCATGGGTTTCCCACCCTTGGGTCAAGGCCTCCCAGCATGCTATTCGGGCCTCTCGACCCGAGTCTCAGACGAGTCGACACTCAATACAGGCTTTCAACCCCGAGTTTGAGGCTCCCCAGCATCTGGCTCGGGTAGACGACCCCGGGTCTCATCAAGGTCGGTCCTCGATGCAGACTCTCTGCATTGGGCCCCTTGGCCTCCCAGCTCTACAGTGAGGTATTTACCCCTACGATCCAGCAAGGCCAACTCCCAGCAAAGGGTTTCCTCTTCGGGACAAGGCCACCTCAACACCCAAGATGAGCGTCTAGCCCTGGGTCTCAGTTCCAGCAACACCCAAGACGGGCATCTAGCCCTGGGTCTCAGTTCCAGCAACACCCAAGACGGGCGTCTAGCCCTGGGTTTCAGTTCTAGCAGCACCCAAGGCGGGCATTCAGCCCCGGGTTCCAGCTCCATCAACACTCGGGACGGGTCGCCTCCCCTGGGATCCAGTTCCATCAATACCCAAGGCGGGCGTTCAGCCCCGGGTTCCAGCTCCATCGACACCCCGGACGGGTCGCCTACCCTGGGATCCAGTTCCATCAATACCCAAGACAGGCTTCCTGCCTCGGGTTCCAGCTCCATCCACTCCCGGGACGGGTCGCCTACCTTGGCATCTAGTTCCATCAATTCCCAAGACGGGCGTCTAGCCCTGGGTCTCAGTTCTAGCAATGCCCAGGATGGACATTCAGCCCTGGGTCCTAGCTTTATTAACACAAGAGACATGCATTCGGCCTCGGGTCCTAGTTTTATCAGCACCCGAGACGGGCCTCCAGCCCCGGGTTCCAGTTTCGACAACGCCCAAGACCGACATCCAGTCCTGGGTCCCAGCACCATCAGTATTCAAGACGGGCTTCTAGCTCTGGAACCCAGTGTTGTCAAGCACTCAGTTTGGGTTTCTAGTCCCAGATCCTAGCTTCATCAGCTCCCAATACAGGCTTTCAGCCACGGGCACTAGCGTCGCCAACACCCAGTACGGGCGTCAAGCTCTGGGTCACCATCCCTCTGACATCCCCAGTTCACGAAATGGGTTACAAACCCCGAGTTCCGGCAACAACTCTGATGGACCAAGTGAACACCAAGTTCTAGGTCGCCATTCTGTCGGCCCCAGATCGGGCACTGCACTCCCGAGTTCCAACTACATCGGCACTCACCAGAAATGCCATGCTCCAGACAACCTCGGACCAGGTTCGTTCGGTCCACCACATTGGCGCTGAGTCAATCTCGGCCCTGCAAACAAAAAGGGGGGTTCCATAGCGGCTGCAAAAATGGGTGACCCACCGCCGCCACCCCTGCCTCCAGAAGACTAGGTGAGGCTCAGAGAAGCCGATACACCAGTATCACACTGGGGGCAATCACCCCGGTCCAGTATCCAACCTTCCAAGCCCAAACAATGGGGGCAACTCCAAGGAGGAGTGTCTGTCCTCCCTCGAACAAATATGGGTCATTAGAAAAGAGGCCCAACCCATTCGGAGGTTCCGAGTCAAGAGGTCCCTCCACTCACCAGAATGGTACCAAGCTCAAAAGCCAGCAGAGTGAAAGAGGGTGAATCCCACCGACACCCGCCCAGTAGCTCCAAAGAAACTCCACATGCGTCAGCTAACGACTCGGTGGAATCCCTGCCAACGTCAACTGATGATGCCAGCAAAACTCCGTCGGGTCCCCACCGGTGGCTACCAGCAAACCCTGGTGGGAGGTCTATCCCTTCGATATTTATCATGTCCCAAGGGGTAGCAACACCCAGGCGGACAGTCAGTCCAAGTGTGGCTTCGGCCATCATGTTCACTGAGGCCGAGCCTCCCAGCCCCCAGTTAAAGTCCCAACCATCTACAGCAAAGACCAGCCAGTCTTTGGATCTACCCTAAAGTCCCGAGCTACTTGGTGGAGGATCGATCCACAGTCGCTTCTACAACAGAAACAAGTCGCCAATGATGCAACCCTCGGGCAACGTCCCCCGACAACGTCAAGTTAAGGACGACAACTGCAAGGCTCGCAGGTACCGAAAAAAAAACAAAAATAAATAACAAAAAGGGGCTAAAAATAGAGATGCCCTGGCGGACTCAGCCACTCTCTCCATAAGGTGGCTGGGGAAAAAAAGGCCGCAAACCTAGCTGAGGTGAAAACCCGCAAGGGCGCCTCAGGCAAAATTAGGTTACCCCTCGGTGTGAAAACCCGTAAGGGCGCACCGGAAAAAGCAAAAGGGGGCCAACTCTGGAGAAAACCTGAAAGGGCGGTGGAGCTGGTAAAGAGAAAAAGAAAAATCTCTCTTCCTCTCTAGGAAGAGCCAACCACCTCACTCTAAATCCCTGACCGGTCTACTAGAATAGTGGGTCAGCATACCTTCTTCTGGCTGTCACACCATAACGGTCGGCCTACACCCAGTCTTTGACCAATACACCATCACGGTCGATCATTTCCCAGCTTCCAAGTCAATACACCATCACCGTCGACCTACCTATTCCCTCCTGTCTCACACTATCCCCGTTTGCCGCTACCCCCTTGACCCATATGCCGTCATAGCTGGTCAAGCCTCCACTTTGATCATCCTCCTTCACAGTCGACCTACACATACCCTTGACTAAACACCTCCACAGTCAATCCAACACCTGATCTCTGGCCAATACACCACAATGCTTGGCCTACACATCACTCAGTCCCTAACCAGTACACCTTCCTGGCCAGTTAAATCCATAACCTTTGGCCAGTACACCTCTTTCATCGGCCTACGTCAAGGCTTGGCCTATACGCCACCACAACGCAGAACCTCAGCCTTTGCATCATCAAAGCCGATCTGTTCAAGCTTCAGTCCAAGCTCTAGCTGCAAGCTACACAGATCAGCCAACCCTAAGGTCTACGTGAAGCTCCAGATCGCTCGGCGATTAGCCAAGCCCCAGCAAGCGACTCCAGCATCAACAACAGAGGATCAACAACAATGATCCCACCGACAGCGTCCTTCGACAGCAGCAAGCTAAGGACACCCAGCGCCAGTCACCGAATAGCTAAAAGGCTCTCAGGTAAACAAAAAAAAAACAACAAAAAATGGGGTTAAAAATAGAGATACCCCGACAGACTCTGTCATTCTCTTTTTTAAGGAAGCGGCTGGGGGCAAAAAGGCCAGTAACCCGGTTGAGGTGAAAACTCACAAGAGCGCCTCAGGCAAAATTGGGTAACCCCTCGATGCAAAAACCGGCAAGGGCACATCGAAAAAAGCAAAAGGGGCCCAGCTCTGGCGAAAACCCGAAAGGGCGGCAGAGCTGGTAAAGAGAACAAAAACAAAATTTCTCTTCTCCCTCGGCTGGGGCAACCAGCCACCCACCTTCCAGCAATCATATCCCCGGCCAGTTGGCTCGTACCAGTCCCTGACTAACCCCCTGCTGCAGTTTATAAATCCTGCACCTCCCTGTCGGCCATATACCATCACATTCGGCCTAAACCAGCTCCCCACGCCACTCCCCTCCCTTGGTGGCCTATACCAGTCCCTGGCTAGTACATCTCTCTAGCTCATTGATCTTACACTCCCCATTTAGCCATACACCACCCCAGTTGGCTCACACTTCATCTGGCCTCACACCTCTACGGTTGGCCCATATAAACCAACAATTCATGCATTAGTCCAGTCATTCATTCCAGCAAACCTCAGCCTACACGCCACCTCAGTTGGCCTCTACATCACAACAACCTTGGATCCATCTATCATGAGAATCCATCAACCCATAATTCCTAGTCACCAGCCTATCATGGTCGAGTCACCATGAACCCGGTCATAACTCCAGCAATACGCCGTAAAGGCATACCAGTTCCCAGATCCCAGTCATGATTCCAGCAATGCGCCACCAAGGCTCACCGGTTCCCAGACCACCAATCACACTTCATATTGCTCTGTAACCAGCTAAAGCCACTACCATGGCTACGACGGCGACAAGCCATCAACAACACAAACTCCAGGTCACGTCCCCTGACAGCAGCACGCTACGGATGGCAGCCACAAGGATCCCAGGTCAAAAAAAATGGGGTTAAAAATAATGATACCCCGGCGGCCTCAGTCAACTCCCTCTACGAGGCGACTGGGGGCAAAAATTGTCACCAACCCAGCTGAGGTGAAAACCCGAGAGGGCGTCTCATGCGAAATCAGGAAACCCCCTCGGTGTGAAAACCCGCAAGGGCGCACCGGAAAAAGTAAAAGGGGGCCAGCTCTGGCGAAAACCCGCAAGGGCGGTAGAGCTGGTAAAGTGAAAATAAAAAAAAAACTCTCTCCCTCTCTACTCCTCACTGATGAAAGCCGTCAACTGTGACATCCCACCGTCGGCGGCCTCAGCATCACTCCACAACACTGGTGGCCACTACGCCCCCGAGGGTCGGCCATCGCCAATTCCAGCTCCAATTTTTGGCTATACACCTCCACGGTTAGCCGACCAGCTCCAGCCCCAGCTACAACGCCTCCACAGGCCAGCCGCCAGCTTCTAGCTCCAGCCCCGGCTACAACGCCTCCAGAGGCCAGCCGCCAGCTTCCAGCTCCAGCCCCAGCTACAACGCCTCCATAGGCCAGCCGCCAGCTTCCAGCTCCAGCCCCGGCTACAACGCCTCCACAGGTAAGCCGCCAGCTTCCAGTTCCAGTTCCCGGCTACAACGCCTCCACAGGCCAGCCGCCAACTCCCAGTTCCAGTTTCGGCTACAACGCCTTCGCAGGCCAGACGCCCAGTCACCAGTCCCAGTTTCGGCTACAACGCCTTCACAGGCCAACCGCCCAGTTCTAGTCCCAACTTCGGCTACAACGCCTTCACAGGCCAGCCGCCCAATTTTCAGTTCCAGTTTCGGCTACAACGCCTTTACAGGCTAGCCTCCCAGTTCCAGTTCTAGTTTTCGGTCCCAACATTCCGGCTACGATGCCTTCATAGGCCAGCATCCCAGTTCCAATTCCAGTCACCAGTCCCAGTATTCTGGCTATAATACCTCCACAGGCCAGCCGCCCAGTTCCAGTTCCAGTCACCAGTCCCAATATCCGGCTAGAACACCTCAACGGTTAGCCAACCAGCTCCAGTCCCAGTCCCGGTTCTGGCTACGCCACCATGGCAGCGTGCCAGCCAACCTCAACTCTAACTCCCCAGACTAAACAATACCAGCAACAAAGGCCAACACACCCTCTCGGGTCGACCTCCAGCTCCCAGACTCCAATAACATAGGCCAACACACCCTCTCGGGTCAGCCACCGGCTTCCAGTCTCCAGCAACATAGGCCGAAGCACCCTCACGGGTAGGCCTCCAGCGTCCAGCCCCCAGTAATATAGGTCAACACACCCTTACCGGTAGACCTCCAGTCCCCTGCAACGTGAGCCAAAACACGCTCGCAGGTCGGCCTCTAGCCTCCAGTCACCAGCAATACAGGCCAACACACCCTTACGGGTAAGCCTCCAGCTTCTAGTCCCCAGTCCTCTGGGTCAACACCGCCTTATGGATTGTCCTCCAGCTTCTAGTCTCCAGCCATCCTGGCCAACATGCCTCATTCAGGCAGGCCCCTAGCACCCAACCTTCGATATCCAGCTTCCAGTACCCAATTTCCAGTACCCAGCTTCCAGTATCCAGCCTCCAGTATCCAATGTCTAATACCCAGCTGTAAAATCTAGCTTCCAGTATTCAATTTCCAGTGCCTAGTTCTAGTACCCAGCCTTCAACATCCAGTTCAAGTACCCCAATTCCCAGTATCCAGTACTAGTACTCCGCTTCTGGCTTCCAGTTCCAGCCTCCGATTCCAGTGCCCCGTTCCCAACATCTAATTTCCCATTTCCCATTTCCAATTCCAGTTTTCAGCAATGGGCTAGCACGGCTCATAGGGGCAGGCCTCTAGTTGCAGCACCCAGTATCCAATTACCAGTTGCCATATCTAACATCCAGCTCCCAGTTCCAGCCTTCCATCCCAACACCTAGTGGCCAGATTCCACTCTCCATTCTCGGTATCCAGTCTCGATATCCAATTCCCCAATTTCCAGTTTCCAGTCCCAATACCCAGTCTTCTATCTCAATATCCAGTTCCCGACCCTAAGTTCCAGTTTCCAACAACAGGCCAGTACGCCTCGCGCAGGTGGGCCTCCAGTCCTAGCGTCTGGTACCCAGATCTTGGTCTCTAGTCCCAGTACCCAGTTTTCGACCTCTGAGTTCCCAGTCTCTAGTCTCGATGCCCAGTCTCCAGTCCTAGTATCAACTATCCAAATCTTAACCTCCAAATCTAGTATCTAGTTTCGAGTCTCCGTTTCCTAATCCCCAGCCCTAGTACGAACACCCAGCTTCTAGTCTCCGGTTCTCGGTTTCTAGCCCCAGTACTTAGTCTCCTATATATTGGTCACAATCTCCAATCCAAGCATCCAATCTTTGCCTTTCAACCTCCAGCCTCTGACCTCCAGTTTCCATCAATAGACCAACATACCTTAACCAGGCAGATCTACGACAACAACCACATGAACCAGTCAAGATACCTCACAGACGGACATGCCTCGAAGGCCAGTCTACAGCAGCTCTAGACCAACGCACCCCCGAGGGTCGGTCTATCACACACTCTGATCATTATGCCTCAATGGTCAGCCAACGACAATCCCTTCATTGACACCTCAGTTATCAGTTGATCGTGGCTCCTAGTCAATATACCTCAGCAATCAGCCGAGTGGGACTTCCTAGTCAATACACCTCGGTGGTCAACCATCACATTAACAGGTACCATCCACCATATTATGATGATTATGTGTCTAACATCATTTGTGGTCATTGTACTATTTAAAGGGTCGGACAACCTCGACTATTTTACCATGACGGTTAGTCGCCAGCATCAACATTCGGCCATACACCGCGAGGATCGGCCGAATACGATTCCAAGCCAACACCCCTCTCTGGGGGCAAATCTAGCAACTCCAGACCAAGATGCCTCGCCGAGGCAGGTCTCCAGCAACTCCAGACCAAGACGCCTCGCCGAGGCAGGTCTCCAGCAACTCCAGACCAAGACGCCTCACTGAGGCAGGTCTCCAGCTACTCCAGACCAAGACGTCTCGCCGAGGCAGGTCTCCAGCAACCTCAGACCAAGACGCCTCGCCGAGCTAAGTCTTCAACAACACCAGACCAAGATGCCTCACCGAGGTAGGTCTCCAGCAACTCTAGGCCAAGACGCCTCACCGAGGCAGGTCTCCAGCAACTCTAGGCCAAGACGCCTCGCCGAGGCAGGTCTTCAGTAACCTCAGACCAAGACACCTTGCCGAGGCAGGTCTCCAGCAACTCCAGACCAAGACGCCTCACCGAGGTAGGTCTCCAACGACTTCAGACCGAGATGCCTCGCCTAGGCAGGTCTTCAACAACTCTAGACCAAAATGCCTCGCCGAGGCGGGTCTATAGCAACCCTAGGCCGGCATGCTTCCCTGAGGCAGGCCCTCAGCAGGACCGAGTCAATGACCCTTGTCGAGGCTGATTCCCAGCAACACCAGGTCAACATGTCTCATCGAATCTTGCTTCCAGCAGCATCAGACCAACACACCTACGACACCGATTATCTTCGGCAGCTTCGCCCCAGTTGGCGGATCACCCTACTTCTTGGGTGTGGTCCTCGTGGCTGCTCCGCAGCTGCCCACTTCTCAGTTAACGTCATCCATCCCCCTGTTACTCCGGCCTCTCCGAATTCCCTGACACCACCAGCCAACCAACCAGTCCCTGCCACTTTGACCGTGCAATGGCGGCCCTGACAGGAGCTGGAATCTCTCAACTTCAAAGCCCTATTATAATCCCAGTTCCCCTATAACCCCTGACCCACCAGCTATAATCCCAATCACATCCAGCCATGACAAAGTGGCCCCCAACATCATAACTTGACGATTTGCAAGTGCCCTACAACATAACTCCAGCTACAATGCTTCAGAGCTGTGACCAGCCTGTCCCATAGGACGGTGGGCGCCAAGCTTGGCAAATGCACCCCCATGGGCAGTCAACAGACGATGCCAGCATCCCACAAGAAGAACCAACCACCACAGCAGTGGTAGGCTGCTAACGACCGACCACAGGCTTCACCACAAAGCCCCGGTCAGAGCGGCGGTCATCTTGTCGCCAGCCAGCAATCCCAGGGGCTGAGGGATAGGTGGCCCTCCAATCCCCAAGACAGGGAAGTCTCGAACCCCCTTACACAGTATCGTCGGCTACAGTCACGACCAAAGGGGAACAGGCCAGGGAGTGAAAAATGCTCAAAGCACTCCTTGACTTAGACAAGGTGGAAAACCTGACAAAACACAAATCTCAGTACACAAGTCCACCTCCGGGGGCAAGGCATGGCCTCCGCCAGTGCAACCTCAGATAATGGAAAGGGAGCCACATGTGGTCTCCCATTGATCGCCAGCCACCCTACGAGGCGCGATGGACTCGACAGTCCTGGCCTCCCCCTGTCTCAATTTTCTAGTGGGGGAGGGTCCTTTCCACTGAGTCGCCTCTCCTCAGAAAACCAACAAATCTCGCTGC
Source organism: Amorphophallus konjac (assembly GCA_022559845.1). Lineage (NCBI taxonomy): Eukaryota > Viridiplantae > Streptophyta > Magnoliopsida > Alismatales > Araceae > Amorphophallus > Amorphophallus konjac. The sequence continues at coordinate 35,295,155 of CM040129.1, forward strand.
GTAAGGCAGGCCTTAGACATAGGCAACAAAGCCAGGGGCATTGTTGCACCAGGCTCCCCTGGCCTCTCTTCGCCATCGGCATTGGCGTCCACCCCATCCACACCATCGACCGCCGAAGCAACCACTTGTATGGAGAGTTCGGCGTCCAGACCTGATTACTCCCGCGATGCGGGCCCTGCGCACCTCTGCCACAAGCCCAACACGCGAGACAAATGGGAACATAATTCCCAAGTCACGGATAGCAGGCTACAACTTCAAGCACCATGCGTGTATCCAGTCACTCAGATCTCTCGGAAATCCAGTCCTACAACCTCTTGGACTCAACAGTCTTCTGCAAACATACCACCGTCGCATGAAAGATCGCAACGGGAGTGTCAACCCTCAGAACAGGTAACTCCCACCACACCAATAAGGTCGGGAGAAATCAAGTCTGAAAGGCGCACGGGCCGCACGCCGTCGTCTTCGCCTCCGACGCACTCCCCGTGGGGGGCATTTGTTGGCACCGACTTATGTTCTCGAATTAATCAAGGATTAAGCATAGGGAAATACTCCTTATATAGAGCAAAATGGAATATCGCCAAAGCTGCTCTACCAGTCAAGTTGATCTCAAAAATCGAGACACTTCATCGGGTCAAGCGGCGCAACATAACAATCGGGCATCGGCCCCGAGCAAATGGCACTATGCCAGCCAGTTTCTCGACAACCGGGTCGGTTTCAGGATTCGGGACAACCTACCGTACCTTACGGCACTCTGTGAAGATTCAGGGTTTACCCCCGGACACCATGCATACGGTGTCACACCACCGGCGCCTCAACAACCAGGTTAACCCGGGACTCAAAACAGCCCGTCGCATCATACGATTCTTCGCCAAGGAGCGAGGGTCACCCTGACCACCAGACAAACGGCATCATCTTGTCGACGCCCCAGTCACCGGGCCCAACCAAGGGTCCTAACCAGCTAGCCGCGACCCGTGGCACCATCAGCAATCGATCGGGCCCACCCCGATCACTCAATTTGCCAGTTTACCCGCGTTCAACACAGCTACCCGAGCCGACTTGGGGGTGCCCCGACTACAAGCCACGCCATGTGGCACCCAGCAACGAGGCCGGGGTCTACCCCCGAGTCGCCTCCCTCTAGCCCTCTGAAATCAAAGGAAGACCCACCTGGGACCAACCACAAGCTTCAGGAGCTCATAGTGCCCGTATATGGCCCACGAACGCGAGTCGAGAATTTCCCCGAGCACCTGGTGGGCGCGTATGCTCTAGGCACTCTACAGCAAGTCCAAGCCCAACTCTGGAATCCCATCAACCCATCGCGTCATGCACCACCATCGTGCGCTCTCGCACGCGGATCGACCTGCGCGGTCAGGTCGCGGGGTTCGACTTGCCCGGTCAGGTCGCGGGGGTTAAGGGGGCAGCGCCCCTTGTGGGGGTTTCTGGGGGCAGAGCCCCTGGGAGAAAATCTCTATTTTATAACAGGTCAAACCCTCAGTCAAACCCAAGTCTAACCCTCAGTCAACCCCAGTCAAACCAGCGGTCAAGCCCACGGTAAACCCTTAGTCAAACCCGGCTAGGACCCTCGGTCAAACCCGGGTAAATCCCTCCGGGGAGGGGTTTAGGCGGACCAGCCTCACCCCCAAGGCTGGTCCGCCTAAACCCCAATTACAATAAAAAAAGTATTTTTTAATTAAGAAACACCCAACCCAGTCTACCTAAACCACCCCTGGGGGAGGGTTTAGGCGGACCAGCCTGCCCCCTCAGGCTGGTCCGCCTAAACCCCCATAAAATAAAAAAAACCTTTTTTAATAAAAAAGGCCCCAGTCCGCCAAAACCCAAGGGTTTAGGCGGACCAGCCCAGCCCCTTGGGCTGGTTCGCCTAAACCCCGTCTCCCCACTCCGTTACACCCACAAAACACACACAAAAAAATAAAAAAATAAAATAAAAATGACATTGTTTAGGGGGTTTACCCGGACCAAGTTGAACCCTCAACTTGGTCCGCCTAAACCCCCCCATGACCCTTCATCTTCCCCTTTAAAATCCCCCAAGGGGCTCAATGGAGGGGGATGCAATGAAATGCAATGGGATATGAAATGAGGGATGCAATGCAACACCCTCCGACCTAACTGCCATGCCCTTGGACTCCCGAGGCCTTCGGCAAGGGTCGGGGACGCGAGGAACTAAGTGCGCGCGTGGTTGGCTTGTCGATCGGCTTATACACGCCGAGGGTATGTCATACGTACTTCCCTCACACAGCGTCTAGCCATCTCACACAAGTCCATGCCCGTCGCACAAAAGGCACTATAACGATGGCGAATAGACCAGCATCCCGGGTCCGCCCGTGTGTAACAACCCACGATGGCTATACACACGCCCTGATGCCGCACCTACTTTTGACACAGAACTGCGTGCCCACCGCCCGCTCTGAGCTAGCCACCGACCGCTCGGACTGATGACTCGAGTTATTCGGACCCTAGCCCGGGAATAATATTCCCGGGGCCGGCCTCGACTCCCCAGCATGACGACATTCACCTTCCGGGGCCTGGACCCGACCGCTCACCTTGAGCCACGTCCAACCTCCGTCAGGCGCCAACCCACGGCCGCCCCTACCACCTAGGCAGTCGGGCTTGTCTCGATCTCCTCACGGGGAGCCTCTATAAAACATGTGGCTATCTGTATTATCCCGCATTGACCCGGGGACCGACCCATGTGTCAGAATTGTCCCGCGGCTTGCACCCATTGTACTTCGGCCTCCTCGGCCCATTTCTAAAGCCCACGCGGCTCTCGTACAGCATAAAACCAATTGAACACATGTACATGTACTCTGGTCTCTGCCTCTTCACGATGCCCGCCTCCTTCAGTCACAACGGTGCCTTCAGCACCCGACTCCCAGTCACACCGGGCCTAGAGCACGACCATCGAGGTCTCCCGGCACCTGCCTCCTTTAGTCACAACGGTGCCCTCGGCACCCGACTGCCAGCTACTCCAGTCACAACGGTGCCTCCCGCACCCGACTGCCAGTCACACCGGGCCCTGAGCACGACCATCGAGGTCTCTCGGCGCCCACCTCCTTCAGTCACAATAGTGCCCCCGACACCCGACTGCCAGCAACTCCAGTCACATCGGGGCCCACGGCACCCGATCACTCAACAACTCCAGTCACAACGGTGCCCCCGGCACCCGAGTGCCAGCAACTCCAGTCACAACGGTGCCCCCGGCACCCGACTGCCAGCAACTCCAGTCATAATGGTGCCCTTGGCACCCGACTGCCAGCAACTCCAGTCACATCGGGGCTCGCAGCACCAGACCGTTCAACAACTCCAGTCACAACGGTGCCCCCGGCGCCCGACCACTCAACAACTCCAGTCACAATGGTGCCGTCGGCACCCGACTACCCAGCTACTCCAGTCACATCAGGGCCCGTGGCACCCGATCACTCAACAACTCCAGTCACAACGGTGCCCCCAGCACCCGACTGCCAGCTACTCCAGTCACATCGGGGCCCGCGGCACCCGATCACTCAACAACTCCAGTCACAACGGTGCCCTCGGCACCCGACTGTCAGCTGCCCCAGTCACCTCGGGGCCCACGGCACCCGATCACTCAACGCCTCTTCAGTCACAACGATACCCCCGGCACCCAACTGCCAGCTACTCCAGTCACATCGGGGCCCGCGGCACCTGACCATTCAACAACTTCAGTCACATTGGGGCCCGTGGCGCCCGACCACTCAACTTCCCTCACACAACGGTGCCCACGGCACCCCTACTGCCCCGACCTCGACACTGTCTCGCGTCGGGAATAAATTGTGACGCCCCTCAGGCACCATCCTGCTATGTCACAGGTCCTCTGACGGACGACACGTACAAATGCAAAAATACCCGCACAGTAATGCAATGACCCGGGGACCGTCATGAATGACGGAATTGTCCCGTGGCTTGCAAGCAATTGTAATCGGGGTCTCATGCCCCCATATAAATGCCTTTCATGGCATATAAGTCATGTAATCCAGTCAAGGAGCGGATTCCCCTCCTCGCTGGAACCAGTCTCTCTGTCCCAAGCTATCCCTGTTGTGTTGCTGTTGCCCTGTCGTTGTTGCACGGACTAAGCCCTCCTGACGTCGCGGCTACCAAGGTCTATGACTCTCTCTTTGACAGAAGAAACAAAGGTATTTGGATTCAATCCGATGTAAAATAAACACCGGTTGCTTGCGATCGATGGGGAAAGACGTCCAGTACACGAATCCCCATAATCGCCTGCGCACTCGCACCCGTGGAACCCCTTTTATCCACGTGTCACCCGATCCCTCGAGCCACGTGTCACGTCCTGGCGACGCCTCCCCGATCAATCCTCGGTTCCGTAGGTGATTGTTGAGAAATCGACTGGCACGCCCGCATTCCACCCAGCCATCCCTGTCCCAGTCTCCCAGAATGATGAACCATACGCCGTCCCTGCCAGTGCGTTCTTATCGTTCTCTCTGCCTTCTTCTCAATACCCCCGGAATCCCCGCGTGCCCAGTCAACCTATCTCGACCTTCCGTAAAAGGTGAGTCTACACCCCCGCAGCGAGGACAAAACGACAAGTGACTCCCCGCAGTCGCAAACAGCGGTGTAAGCAAGCTGTGATGCTCAGCGGTTCAAACTGTGAGTTAGCGGAAGTCTCACTCAAGTTTGAGTGGGGGATGGATGTAGGTCTGTTGGTAGCAGATCGAACCAACTAAAAAATGTTGTCCACCATGGTTTGTCTTGCGTTCTATTCCATATCCTCTATCCCCCTTCGCAGGTTGCTTGTGTGGTTTATATTTGAAGTTCATCCGTGTGTTATCCGTCCGTAAACAAATCAGCTGCGAAGTGTTTGTCCGTGTGCTTAGTAGAATCACAGGCTGTGTGTGCGATTAAGTGTTTTCAGTTCACTGTTGTGGAATCTGCTCTATACCAGTCTGGTATCTGTGTCTAACATTACTTCTGTTTGAGGAAGTATTTTGGTAAGTGCATTCTGCACTTCTATCTCACTGTTCAGTTGTTCATCCAATTCTAGTGTAGTTTAAATTTTGTGGGTGAGAGTTTTGTATTCGAGCCATTTTTTAGAAGGGGATCTATTCACCCCCCCTCTAGATCCCAGCCGTGCACCCTAATAGAGAGTTAAAGAGAATGGTTGCCAAAGGCTTACTACCCACAAAACCCATCTCCTTATATAGGTTTCAAGCCTCCCGGAGGTTTGCCCACGACCTACAAGGCTCAGTCCAGCTCCCAAAGTCGCTGGTTGGAGGGAAGTAAAGGCCATGCACCTGTTCGGTTTGAACAAACGCGACCCTTCGTCTACCTGGTCATAAATGCGAGTGGGCACGCTCTTCTGTTGGGATTTGGGTTAGGACGTCTTCGGATGAAATCAAGAGGACTTCCAGATCTTACTTTGGAAATAGTTTCATCGAGTTTCATCAACCCTAGCATTAGTTATGATTTTTCCAAGATTAACGTTCATTCTCCCGTGTTCCAGTCGCGACCTTTCGGTAGCCCGAGGTAATCAGAGCATACCTCTAATATCCAGGCAGAATTTAGCCTCGACCTCAACATAGAAGATGTATCTAACATGCCATTCGAAGTTGTGGTCTTGGTTTCACGTCATTTAATCTACTACAAACAAAGTTATGAATTTCTAATCATTCACATGCAAATTCTCTCAACAGTCACACCTCTCTATGTCAGTTGGTGACAAAGGGCTCAGAACCTCAGGTTCTGGTGCGAATTGGGTTTCCATCTCAACAGAAGAGTTTGGGTCATGGACCCAAGCTTTCTAATGGACCTAGTTTCAGCCCATTTGGATAACCATGGGCCAAGATATCCTTATTTCATCAGGTGGGAGTGTTTATTGTAACTGTTTCAACCTATTATCATAAACTCCTTCTTATCCCCTATTAGGCCTATTTTTTCAGAAGTCATAATCTTCATCCAAGTTGTTCTTTACCCAACGGCCATTGCATGGGCTTTGGTTTCAGCTAATTACGACCTTCCTAGGTTAAGTTATGAATTCCCTAAAGAACCTTCAATAATCTGTTTAGATTTCTGGTTTATTATGTTGATGGGCCGGAATTGTACCCAATTGGGCTAGTGTCCAATTGGTGGTTTTAATATCCTCTCCCCCTTAAAATAATTTTGTTCTGAAAATTAACTTGAAATCTTTAATGTTACTCACCGAATAGTTGAGGATATTCCCGACGCATCTTGTCCTCTGGTTCCCATGTTACTTTCTCGGAATGATAATTCTTCCATAATACCTTCACTAGCCGGATGGTTTTATTTCTCAACACCTGTTCCTTCCAGTCTATGATCTCACTGGGCTGCTGCACATAAGATAAATCTGCTCGAATCTCCAAGGGCTCGTACTCTATAACATGTGAGGCATCCGGGACATACTTCCTAATCATAGAGACGTGAAAGACCGGATGTACATGCGACAGAGTAGGCGGAAGTGCAAGTCGATACGCCACCTCGCCAACCTTTTGCAAAATCTTGAAAGGCCTAATATATCTAGGATTGAGCTTGCCCTTCTTCCCGAACCGCATGACTCCCTTGGTGGGAGACACCTTTAATAGCACATGGTCTCCCTCTACAAATGCTAACTCTATCCGCCGCTGATCTGCATAACTTTTCTGACGGCTTTGGGCTATGAGGAGTCGTTGTCTGATCATAGATATCTTCTCTGAGTAGTCCTATACCAACTATGGTCCAAAAAGCTGCTTATCACTAGCTTGATACCAACACACTGGTGATCTACACGGCCGCCCATAGAGTGCTTCATAAGGTGACATTCCGATGGCAGAGTGGTAATTATTATTATATGAAAATTCTATTAGTGGCAAATGATCATCCCAATTCCCCTTCCACTCAATACTGCATGCCCTCAGCATATCTTCTAGAGTCTGGATAGTGCGCTCGGTTTGCCCATCAGTCTGAGGATGAAATGCAGAGCTAAACTATAACTGTAACGACCCGAGAATCCGATTACCGGGAAGGCCCGATAACCCGAGACTCGCACCGCCACCCACGAGCCCGAAGACTCGGAAGGGTTAGAAGGATGGTGTGGAAACTACGCAAGCATCACAAATAATTGTAGAAATTAAACAGTTATAATATGAAGCAGGAAATAAATTAACATTTTACATGGTCCACAAAATAACAACAATAGTCCACAACTAGTACAGAGACAAGAAAGGAAAGTACAGCTACACGGGACATACCCCGGCTTTGACCTCTGGCACTACCTCTGGGCACCCGCACCGCGCTGGACCCCAGACGCGCTCCCCTGGGGCGGCGCCTCACCTGAAACACGGTGAAAACACGTAGAGAATGAGTCTCGGAACAAGACTCAGTAGGGATCACTCAAACCGTACCTCGTAAAATGAGAAACCACTACGTTAGCGGTAGGAGAGTACCTCGGAAAGGAAAGCCATGTACTCTACCAAACAAAGGTCCTATGGCACGTAAACCGGCACACGTGCCACGGTGAGACAACCGAAACTCAACGGTCGACCCGGCAAACCCGAAGGTCAGAAACACACGACTGACAGTCTGTCACTCCGTACTCGACAGGAGTAGCTCCCACTAGAAGCACAGCCGGTAGCGTCCCCTGACGTCTTACATCACGCCGCAGGTGATCCGCCTGGCGTGGTAGCTCCTACCAAAGGTGCGAACACCGAACAAGTAACCACAAACAAGTGACTAGCTGGGGTCACGCCCGTCGATGTGGGTCCAATCGCCCCCAACCAAGTGTGCACAAACAGACCGCGTGTCTTTGGTCTGACCCTCTGACCGATTTTCCCCTCAGCCGGACTCTGGCTGCAAGACGTGGGGCCCGACGGTAATCGGTCCACAAACCGCCTCTAAGGGTAAGCCAGTACACCACTCCCTGGTGCGACTGATACCGCGTACTAGTAGGCTACGACTAGTGGAGGGTCACTGAAGGAGTAGACTCTCAAGTCACGGAAAACGACGCCCGCATCCGACGACGCACGGGGACCACCCCACGCACCGGCCCCGTCGCACGGTGGCCACAGTCGGACTAAAAATGGGGTTGCAGCCCTCCCGGGGCAACCAGGCGCCTGACGGTCCACCTGGGTCCGTCACAAGGCAATAACGGTCTAGGCGAGACCGTTACACACACACTTGGCGGTCTAACGTAGGCCGTTACATGAACTGAGGAACGCAGAGGGTAATGCGCCTGGTCCAGCGCGTTACACGAATGTAACATGCCTGACCCAGTGCGTTACACAAACGTAACAAGCCTGGTCTGGCACGTTACACGCCCCTCACACCTGGGGTAGCCCAGGGAGTAACGCACTCGCCCCAACGTGTCACTCGGATGTAACGCGCTCGCCCTGGCGCGTTACACACGCAGACCCCCAACGGTCAAAAACTAACGGTCGGAAAGCCCCTGACGGCCCAGCCCAGGCGCGTCACATACAAGTGGCGGTCAATCGTGGGACCGTCACAGTCCCTGACCCCCTAGGGCTAAACAAAGGGCATGTGACGGCCCCCTCGAGGCGCGTCAGATAATGTGACGGTCCCTGGAAGGACCGTCACATGCACCCGACGGCGATAACGGCGGGAAAGCCCAAAAACTTCAACCACGCCCCCATGCCTCCACCGGAGAGGGGGAAATCAAAGGAGAAGACCCCTGGGGACCCCTAGCATGATTCTAGGCCATCAAAACGTGAAATCATGCATCAAATCCATAGATCGGGCGAGCTCTCCCCAAATCATGGAAAAACCCCAACATGCTCAATCACACCCCTCTCGGCCTCCCCTCGACCTATAAACCACGGAAATGAACGGCGGGGAGCTAGGGAACGTCACCCTACCTCAATGGAGCGAATGCTCCGCCGGATCGTCCGCGAACGCAAGAAATCACTTTGGAAAACCCTCGTTCTTCAAGCTTCCCACGAGCACCGAACGTCCCCACGATCGCCTCGCCGCCACCCACGTCGCCGCGCCGTCGCCCCGCCGCTGTCAGCAGCCGGAGAGGAGCTAGCCGCCCTCGAACGGGAGGAAGAGAGGGAGAGGGAGAGGTCATGGTGGGAGGAAACGGAGGAGGAAGAAGAAGAGGAAAGAGAAAGGGGAAAAGAAAAAGAAAAGAAATGGGAATATATAGAAAATCCGATTTTTTGGAAAAATACCGAAAATTTGAAAAATACATTTCCGGAATCCTCGGAACGCACCGATCGCAACGGTACCACTCGTGCCCAGGTGGACGGCCCGGTTCACCCGCAGCGAGGTTCCGAAGGAATTGCCGAAACACACATCGGAAATCGGAAAACACGCGCGGAAAAGCCGCGGAACGCCTCCGGGCCTCCGAAACAACTCCGGATCGCGTCGATCCGAACACGAAAGATGTCCGAAACGAAATTTTGAACACAACGGAGCCGGACGCTCCGAGAAACCAGATCCGGGACCCACGAAGAAGGATCTGAAAGGTCTGGGATATTACAGCCCTCCCCCCTTAAAGGAATTTCATCCTCGAAATTGAGAACAACCCAAGGGAAAGAAGAGAAGACTCACTCAAACAGGTATGGGAACTGCTGACGCATCACGTCCTCACGTTCCCAAGAAGCCTCACCACCAGAGTGCCGCTGCCATACCACCTTTACCAAGGGGATGACCTTGTTCCGCAGGCGCTGCTCTCGCCTGTCCTCCATGCGGATCAGAAACTCTGGGAGAGAGAGATCTGGAGTCACCTCGGGCCAAACAGAAAACTCGAGCACATGAGAGTCATCGGGCATATACTTCGCAACATCGAGACGTGGAACACGTCATGCACGGACGCCAACTCAAGGGGTAACTGCAACCGGTAAGCAACCTCACCGATGCGCTCCAAGATCACAAAAGGACCAATGTAGCGGGGACTCAGCTTCCCACGCAGTCCAAAACGCATCACCCCCTTCATCGGAGAAACTCTCAAGAACACACGATCGCCCACGGCGAACTCGAGAGGTTGCCTCCTACGGTCGGCATAGCTCTTCTGCCGACTCTGGGCCGCCAACATGTTCTGACGAACCAGGTGCACAACATCCACACATTGCTGCACCAACTCTGGTCCCGTTAAAACACGCTCACCAACCTCAAACCAATCAAATGGGGTCCGGCAAGGACGCCCATACAATGCCTCATAAGGAGCCATGCCGATGCTCGAATGATAGCTGTTGTTATAGGCAAACTCCACCAACGGTAGGTGGTGAATCCAACTCCCCTGCCACTCCAAGCAGCAGGATCTCAGCATGTCCTCCAAAGTCTGAATGGTCCTGTCAGATTGACCATCCGACTGAGGATGATACGCCGAGCTAAATGCCAACTCCGCGCCAAGAGCTCGCTGGAAACCCCTCTAGAATCCAGAAGTGAAGCGCGGATCCCGATCTGACACGATCGAAACGGGAATCCCATGCAACGGCACGATCTGCTCAACATACAAATGAGCCAACTTGGACACGCTCTAACTGACTTTGACCGGTAGCAACCGAGTCACCTTCGTCAGCCTGTCCACCAGCAACCAAATACTGTCCTATCCACCCGGGGTCCTCGGCAACCCCACCATAAAATCTGTGGTCACGTGGTCCCACTTCCACGCAGGAACATCCAAGGGCTGGAGAGTACCTCCTGGTCGCTGATGCTCCGCCTTCACCTGCTGACAGATCAGGCACCTGGCCACAAATTCTGTGACATCTCTCTTCATGCCAGGCCACCAGAACTGCCTCCGCAAGTTCCGATACATCTTTGTCGCACCCGGGTGTACGGTGTACCTGCTCCCATGAGCCTCGCGCAACACCGCACGACGAATCTGCTCCTCCGCTGGGAAGTATAGCCTGCCACAAAACCTCGCAGCACCGTCCTCGCCGAGTTCCACATCAGCCATCGCCAGAATCCGGGGTAACACAGGGTCCGCATGCTGAGCCTCTGTCACCTGACGATGGATAGCAAGAGTGACAGTCAGACTCGCAAGCACTGCCAATCCTGACTCCTGGGGAATCTTGAGCCTGAAAGATACTTCAGACACTTGTTCCCAGAGCCTCCACTTCCTCAACATCAAGGCACTGACCGCGACCTTCCGACTCAGGGTATCGGCGACGACATTCATCCTGCCCGGCTGATAAGACAAGGTGAAGTCATAATCCTTCATGAATTCCATCCAATGCCTTTGCCTGAGGTTCAGGTCCCTCTGCGAGAACACGTACCTCAAACTCTGTTGGTCAGTGAACACCTCGAACTTCTCACCTTACAAATAATACCTCCAGATCTTCAGCGCGAAGATCACCGCCGCCAACTCAAGGTCATGGGTAGGGTAGTTCTCCTCGTGGGGCTTTAGCTTCCGAGATGCATAAGCCACCACTCTACCATGCTGCATCAACACAGCACCCAATCCAACGCCGGAAGCATCTGTACACACCACGAAACCTCCCGATCCAGAAGGTAAAACCAACACCGGAGTCGAGGTGAGCAATCTCTTCAGTTCCCTGAAGCTCTGCTCACACTCCTCGGACCAGACGAAAGGCACATCCTTCCGCGTGAGCCTAGTCATCGGGGCCGCAATGCGAGAAAAATCCTGGATAAACCGGCGATAATAACCCGCAAGCCCCAAGAAACTCCGGATCTCCGTTACCGACCTCAGCCTCGGCCACTGCATTATTGCCTCGACCTTGGCGGGGTCCACGGAAATACCATCACCAGAAATCACGTGTCCCAGAAAGTGCACCTCACCGAGCCAAAACTCGCACTTGCTGAGCTTCGCATACAACTGGTGATCTCGCAACGTCTGCAGCACCACACCCAAATGGTGCGCGTGCTCCTCGGCAGACTGCGAATAAACAAGGATGTCATCCACGAAGATGACCACGAACTGGTCCAAATACTGATGAAACACCCTCTGCATCAAGTCCATGAAGGCTGCAGGGGCATTGGTGAGCCCAAACGGCATCACCAGAAACTCATAATGTCCGTACCTCGTACTGAATGCAGTCTTCTCCACATCGGACTCGCGAATTCTCAGCTGATAGTAACCGGACCGCAAATCAATCCGCGAGAACACTCGCGCAGACTGGAGCTGGTCGAACAAATCATCAATCGGTGGCAACGGATACTTGTTCTTAATGGTTACTTCATTCAGCTGCCGATAGTCAATGCATAGCCGCAGACTACCGTCCTTCTTCTTCACAAACAATACAGGCGCACCCCAAGGGGAAAAGTTAGGACGAACATACCCCTTGGCCAACAGCTCCTGCAACTGCGCCCTCAACTCCCTCAACTCAGCGGGGGCCATACGGTAGGGAGCCTTCGCCAAAGGTCCCGTACCAGGCACAACCTCGATCATAAAATCGATCTCCCGCTGGGGAGGCAATCCAGGCAACTCCTCGGGAAAAATGTCGGGAAACTCGCACACCACCGAAATGTCCTCGACATTCAGCTCCATCCGGTCAGACATAACCATAGACGCGAGAAAACCCTGACAACCAGAAATAAGCAACCGACGGGCTCGAATAGCAGAGATGAGGAATCGAGAAGAGGTGGAACGGATACCTTGGAAATAGAAGGTCCGCCTGCTCGGATGCTGGAAGTAGACCCTCTTCATTCCACAATCCACCATCGCTCCATGAGTCTCGAGCCAGTCCATGCCTAGAATCACATCATAATCCCGAAGCTACAACACGTACAACCTGCCTGGCATACTCTATCCATCGATCCAAATCGGAACCTGATCGAAGCAATACGGAGTGATCATGAAATCACCCAAAGGCAACTCCACTACCAAATCACAGGACAACTGGGTCACCGGCTCCTCGATGCTCAACGTGAAATCCTCTGAAATAAATGAATGAGACGCGCCAGAATCAAACAAAACCCGAGCCGCACAACCCAAAATCTGAACGGTACCTTCCACGAGCTACGACGCCACTGCCTCTGCCCTGGTAATGTGCGTGATCTGGCCTCGAGCTCTCTGCCTGCCTCCCACACTAGCTGACCTGGGTAGCGGCGGATACTATCCCTGTTGCTGCTGCTGCCTCTACTGCTGGGGAACCTGCTACTGCGGCGGCCTCTGAGGACAGTCACGCGCCATGTGCCCTGGCTGGTCACACCGAAAACAGATAATCGGCGCCGTGCACTGCCTGCCTGGGTGGAACCCACTACACCGTGGACACGGTCCTCGCGACCCACCCACTGATCCCTGACGCTGCAAGGGGATCGGCTGCTGTACACTGCCCGATGAAGCTTGCCCCTGATCCTTAGACTTCTTCTTGCCGAACCCTTTCTTGAAAAACTTCTTGACCTTCGTGCCAAAGGACGCAGATCCTGTCACCGACGCTGCCTGTGCCGGCACTCCTGAACCACTCATCGCATGCTGGAAAGAACCCTGCTGCTGGGTAGCCGACTGTTGGCTGCGACCTGACAAAGACTGCCCCTGGCTGATCGATCCTCGGGTCCTCTGCATATCCATCTCCAAGGAAGCCGCAACCTGAGACGCTGTCTCAAGATCAGTGGCCCCATTCGCGATCAGATGGTGCCTCAGCTCCTGCCTCAAACCCTGAACAAACTGCGCGGTCTTCACCCTCTCATGCTCCATGATGTGAGGTGCATACCGACCCAGCTCGACAAATCGGGCCCTGTACTGCAACACGAACATGTCACCCTGCACCAGCTCTAGAAACTCCAGCATCCGCTGCATAGCAATAAAATCTGGACAGTACGTACGCTCGAAAGCACTAACGAAGTCATCCCACTCGACCTGCTCAAGTGGACGAAGCTGAAAAGACGTCTTCCACTTGGAAGACCACCACTTCCGAGCCGTACCCTGCAACTGGTTGTAAGCCAACACCACTCTGTCCTCGGCAGCACTCTTCGCAGAACTGAACACCCGCTCCATCTCATCAAGCCAATCACGAGCCGCATCAGGGTCTGCCTGGCCGCTGAAGTAAGGCGGATGGAACTGCAGAAAGTCCCTCACTGCTCGGCCTGGCCCACCCCTAGCTGACGAGCCCTCACAAGCCTCTCCACCGAACTGCTGAGACATAAGCTGGTACATGCCACGGAAGAAATCCTTGGCCCCCGGAACTCTCGCAGTAGTCGCGGCCTCGGTAGCTCCTAGTGGCGCTCTGCTATGCTCCTCCTGGTCCCCCTGGACCCCCTGCTGGATCTCCTGACCTCCAGCCGACTGCCCCTGCTGAGAGCGAGAGCTCCGCCTCGGCGCCATGCTCGCTCCTGAAGCAAAAGACAGAAAACATGAAAACGGCATGGTCAAGAAAAACACACGATGCCCGATGCCAGTGTCAACTGTACATCATTGCTGTGGACAAGTGGACCACTACAATTACCTATGATTCTCATGTAATTCCACAACCGCGCTCTGATACCAGCTGTAACGACCCAAGAATCTGATTACCGGGAAGGCCCGATAACCCGAGACTCGCACCGCCACCCACGAGTCCGAAGACTCGGAAGGGTTAGAAGGATGGTGTGGAAACTACGCAAGCATCACAAGTAATTGCAGAAATTAAACAGTTATAATATGAAGCAGGAAATAAATTAACATTTTACATGGTCCATAAAATAACAACAATAGTCCACAACTAGTACAGAGACAAGAAAGGAAAGTACAGCTACACGGGGCATACCCCGGCTCTGACCTCAGCACTACCTCTGGGCACCTGCACCGCGCTGCACCCCAGACGCGCTCCCCTGGGGCGGCGCCTCACCTGAAACACGGTAAAAATACGCAGGAATGAGTCTCGGAACAAGACTCAGTAGGGATCACTCGAACCCTACCTCGTAAAATGAGAAACCAGTACGCTAGCGGTAGGAGAGTACCTCGGAAAGGAAAGCCATGTACTCTACCAAACAAAGGTCCTACGGCACGCAAACCGGTACACGTGCCACGGTGAGATAATCGAAACTCAACGGTATACCCGGCAAACCCGAAGGTCAGAAATACACGACTGACAGTCTGTCACTCCGTACTCGACAGGAGTAGCTCCCACTAGAAACACAGTCGGTAGCGTCCCCTGACGTCTTACACCGCGCCGCAGGTGATCCGCCTGGCGTGGTAGCTCTTACCAAAGGCGCGAACACCGAACAAGTAACCAGAAACAAGTGACTAGCTGGGGTCACGCCCGTCGACGTGGGTCCAACCGCCCCCAACCACATGTGCACACACAGACTGCGCGTCCCTGGTCTGGCCCTCAGACCGATTTTCCCCTCAGCCGGACTCTGGCTGCAAGACGTGGGGCCCGACGGCAACCGATCCACAAACCGCCTCTAAGGGTAAGCCCGTACACCACTCCCTGGTGCGACCGGTACCGCGTACTGGTAGGCTACGACTAGTGGAGGGTCACTGAAGGAGTAGACTCTCAAGTCACGGAAAACGATGCCCGCATCCGACGACGCACGGGGACCCCCCCACGCAGCGGCCCCGTCGCACGGTGGCAACAGTCGGACTAAAATTGGGGTTGTAGCCCTCCCGGGGCAACCAGGCGCCTGACGGTCCACCCGGGTCCGTCACAAGGCTGTAACGGTCTAGGCGAGACCGTTACACACACACTTGGCGGTCTAACGTAGGCCGATACACGGCCTGAGGAACGCAGAGGGTAACGCGCCTAGTCCAGCGCGTTACACGAATGTAACGCGCCTGGCCCAGTGCGTTACACAAACGTAACGAGCCTGGTCTGGCGCGTTACACGCCTCTCACACCTGGGGTAACCCAAGGAGTAACGCGCTCGCCCCAGCGCGTCACTCGGATGTAATGCGCTCGCCCTGGCGCGTTATACACGCAGACCCCCAACGGTCAAAAACCAACGGTCGGAAAGCCCCTGACGGCCCAGCCCAGGCGCGTCACATACAAGTGGCGGTCAATCGTGGGACCGTCACAGTCCCTGACCCCCTAGGGCTAAACAAAGGGCATGTGACGGCCCCCTCGAGGCGCGTCACATAATGTGACGGTCCCTGGAAGGACCGTCACAGGCACCCGACGGCGATAACGGCGGGAAAGCCCAAAAACTTCAACCACGGCCCCATGTCTCCACCGGAGAGGGGGAAATCAAAGGGGAAGACCCCTGGGGACCCCTAGCATGATTCTAGGCCATCAAAATGTGAAATCATGCATCAAATCCATAGATCGGGCGAGCTCTCCCCAAATCATGGAAAAATCCCAACATGCTCAATCACACCCCTCTCGGCCTCCCCTCGGCCTATAAACCATGGAAATGAACGGCGGGGAGCTAGGGAACGTCACCCTACCTCAATGGAGCGAATGCTCCGCCGGATCATCCGCGAACGCAAGAAATCGCTTTGGAAAACCCTCGTTCTTCAAGCTTCCTACGAGCACCGCACGTCCCCACGATCGCCTCGCCGCCGCCCACGTCGCCTCGCCGTCGCCCCGCCGCTGTCAGCAGCGGGAGAGGAGCTAGCCGCGCTCGAACGGGAGGAAGAGACGAAGAGGGAGAGGTCACGGTGGGAGGAAATGAAGGAGGAAGAAGGAGAGGAAAGAGAAAGGGGAAAAGAAAAAGAAAAGAAATGGGAATATATAGAAAATCTGATTTTTCGGAAAAATATCAAAAATTAGAAAAAATACATTTCCAGAATCCTCGGAACGCACCGATCGCAACGGTACCACTCGTGCCCAGGTGGACGACCCGGTTCACCCGCAGCGAGGTTCCAAAGGAATTGCCGAAACACATACCGGAAATCGGAAAACACGCGCGGAAAAGTCACGGAACGCCTCTGGACCTCCGAAACAACTCCGGATCGCGCCGATCCGAACACGAAAGATGTCCGAAACAAAATTTTGAACACAACGGAGCCGGACGCTCCCAGAAACCAGATCCGGGACCCATGAAGAAGGATCCGAAAGGTCCGAGATATTACAGTAACTCTGTCCCCATAGCCTACTGTAGACTCTTCTAGAACCTCGCTGTGAATCGAGGGTCTCGGTCAGAGATGATAGATAACGGTGCTCCATGCAACCGAATGATCTCAGTGATGAACAGTTTAGCTAAGGATTTGATTGGAGTCTACTTGTTGATGGGCAGAAAGTGTGCAATCTTTGTGAATCTGTCCACAATTACCCAGATAGTATCATCCTTCCTTCTTGTCATGGGTAGACTAGTCACAAAGTCCATTGTGATCTGTTCCCATTTCCATTGTGCCATTTCAATGGTCTGGAGAGGATCGCCAGGTCTTTGGTGCTCAATCTTCACCTGTTGACATGTGAGACATTTGGACACGAACTCCACCATGTCTCTCTTCATTCTTGGCCACCAATACATCCACTTTGTCACGCCCCGAGATTATGCATCGGAAATAATCAGGAACGCGAACAGCTGGCTAGTACGTCTCAAGCAAGCAATATAATCAGAGCGCTAACACATTCACACATAAGAAATAAATGCACAATATTTAGATAAAATCTTTACTTTATTTAAATAATAATCAAAAGTACATAAGGTTGACTCTTTGACTAACTCGACTCAATAAAATGGAAAATTACATAGCGACTCTTGACTATCCACTAATGGCAATCTAAGGCTTCGCTCCTTCTTTAATCACTCTCGGATCCATCACTTGAATAGTCTGAATCCGACCTGCTAGAATTTTCTGAAAATGATTGGAAAAGTAGGGAATGAGCACACATGCCCAGTAGGTATCTTCGTATCAACATGAAGGTAATGTTTAAGTAATTAACATTTTAGCTCTAGAGTGTAAGATAAGTCACGGAAATACGGTGAAACACGTGAATAAACCAAAGTAACACAAATAACAAGATATGATCAAGGTGAGACATGAGAATTCATGTAGATTTGGAAATATCATCAAGAAAGAATATAACATGAATGTAATTTGACCTTTCACGAACAAGAATGCACTTTTCCATAGCCATAAAGGCTATGCACTAGAAAGTCATGTAACGAGAATGTGCTAGCAAGCATGTAATTTCAAAAGATTGTATTGTGAGAATTCATGGATTTCACCTATTTATAAAAAAAGTACTCCCGGCGCAATGCGACGTCAGTATTCATCATACCCCACGGTTTATAGTATGTTTCCGGCTATCTGTCGAGGGGACTAGAGTGGAGCCCTTGGACACTGTCCGTGCCCGCTCTTGTATCTTCAAGTTATAAATCAAACTACTTTCACGAGAAATATCAATAATGTAGGCTAATAATGAACAAGTTCAAACTATAGTTTCATGATAACAATTATCAAGGTAAGAATGCTTCAATTAAGAATATACGAGTTCAAAGATTGATTTAGAACAAGGTTATGTCATAAAAAAATTCGGCAGCATAACGGCATATTCTTTAATTTCCATAATTCATTAGGTAGCTTTGGAAACAAAATGTGAGGTTCTAGATAATGATAGACAATCTAGGATCATAGGAAAATCAACCCCTGGGTCAAACCTTGGGTTAATCAATACTTAGACATAAAACGGTCATATCAGGGCCGTTTCTGGAAATAGTGGTTGTTTACTGGACCGTATGTGGATCTATGCGGTCATGACTGGAGCGTTTAGCAACCGAGTCGATGAAACGAATGAACTGGAACCATGCGATCAAGGCAGGGCCGCTAGGCATCCTTGGCGGTCAGGTAAATGACCGCTTCCAGACCCTGGCGGTTGTCCATAGGGCCGCAAAGGTCTAGAACACATAAAACACCGGTAAAGTGCTTTCTAGATAATTTGGGTTTTGAGGGTACAACCGGCTTGGCGTCCTAGTGGGAATCCCAGGCTCGCAGAGTCTTATGGAGGCCTTGAAATAAGATCACCTAGTCCGGTGGAAGGAATATCCAACGGAGAGGATCATAAATCCAAGATTGTGTACTTATAGTGCAAAGTGTATCTAATGACATCGTATCGAATACGTGCCATGTACTTAAGAAAAGACTCTAGATGAGAAGGGATCGTGATAAAACAGTGATCAAATCAAAACTAGACAAGTCCATGAACCCTATGAAATTTAAGATAAATGCAAGAGTATATGGTTTTGGCATAAAATTAACATAAGTTTAAAATAAGTCCGAAGTGCATAAAGAACATGAAATCTACTAGGATGAACAATTAATATAACCACGTTTATGAATACAGTACTTAAAACATGGGTAAGACCTAATTAGCTAGGCTTATCATAGGATAAATATGACTATTCTGCATTATGTTTCTGGTTAACAATAATACAGAACTCAGAGGACTAAAGTGGTCTCGGGAGGACCGTTTCATGGGCTTTAGCGGTCTATCGTAGGGCTGCTAAAGAGACTCTGGCGGTCTGAGGAAGACTGTTTCTTCCTGTCTACAGCAAACACCAATAAAACCGAACTACATGCTAATTTAGGGTAGTAAAGCATAAAATACATGCTAGACATAGAGAGAAAGCACTCCTACAATAAAGACAAGTCCCGGGGATGCATGGGTAGTCATGAATTAAACTAGAACTATCATTTTCGTTATTAAGGGTAGGAACTATGCATGCAGAAATATCCTAGATGCGCAGTGATAGTAAAACATTAAATACTCCATGGGGGAAGCAGGAAATTTTATGAAATCAATGGGCTTTTACTCTTGACATGTTATTCTAGCCTTTTCATGAGATAACCTACCTTTAATTTGATGCGTGACGAACACGGGGACCCACTCTACGTGGTATGAACCTCGGACTCTAGATGTGGACACGACCAGGAACACATGATGGGAGAGACACTAGGCCTGACACGGAAAGCTCCTATGGGCTATACGTCGATAACAGAAAGGCAAGCTCACTCGTCATCCCAAGCGAGGGAAACGCGGATCGTGCGCGGTTGAAGAACCGGCAGAGTTCATGGGTAGTCGACTCACTTCCGGACTCGGATCGAGTCACGGGACGGGTCACTCTCACACTCACAGCGGTGACATGGACTCACGGGCTAGTACCTATCGCTCTCGGTAGTGGCAAAAGACCATATACTAAACTAGCAAGCGAATGCCGAGAAGTTGAGACCTTTACCTCCACGCACCCGGCGTGGCGAAGACAACCCCGGCCGAATTACGAACTCCCGGTTAAACAATGTTACAGTAATACAATAATTTGACCCACTCCACGCAGGGAGGTAAAAGGTCACATGTGGGGCCCGGGAATCACGTAAATCGGGTTGACGGGCAGCATCTTGATGTCGCCCGGCGGTGCCGAACTCCGCATTTTCGTGCTTTCCGAACGGCGGGTTCTGCGGGTCCGTGGGGCCCACGGGTGGCGCTGTCCTCCAGATCTGCGGGGGTGGGACCCACTGTGATGGGGACCCTTGGTGGCGCGCCCCCACGGACGGCGGTCGGCCGGAAACACCGATCGGGGGTCAATCGGCCCCGATTCCCAATTCTTGAACTAGCTTCCCACGGATTTCCGGTTCTGTTTTCCGGCGCGCGCTCCGGCGAGAATGGCCACTGCGATCAATCCCGACGTCGGATCGGGGCGCATGAGCTATCGTTGGAAAGCTCTCTTTAAATCCTTCAATTCAGACCCAGATAGATCTGCTGGATCTGGTCGGATCTGAACTTTATTAAATTTACAAGTTCCTGTTGTACAGTACCCGGAATCTCAGATCTGCAGGGAACTTGTCTGAGAACTGCCGTTGACCGCCTAGTAGACTTCCGATTCAGCTCCTGAGCTCTTCATAAAAGTTATAGGATTGTGAACAAGGAAGATGGCAATATTTTTTGTGGACTGATTGGAGGTGCCTACGAATTGATATGATTTTTGCACTGGACAGAGATCGGATCTGGAGACAGGTGGACAGCACTGTAGCTAGCTCTGAGAACGAATTTTTTAAAAATAGGTGGAGGGTTGATCAAAAATCATAAAAATTCGTGGAAGGAGGGGTGGGCGGAAAAAACTACCAGTAAAATTGGGAGCTCTAACAAAAATCATAAAGAGATCCGAAACTTGGAAACACAGGGTGGGTGAAATGGAAACAGACATCAGACAGATCTGGAAATTAAAGTTGGGCGAAAATGAAAAATTATCAAAGGGGATCTTTATGACCAACCAATTTTTATGGGACGTGCTTGACACCTCTGGAACATCCCCTCAAAATCCCAAATAGATCTGAACTCGTGGCGGATGGCAAGAATTCGTGGAAGTGGCGGCTACAGGTGGAAGGCAGAACTCCGACGGTTGCGATGGCGGTGCGGTGGCGGCTCGTGGCGGCGGCGGCGGTGACCGGAATTGATAGGGGTGGAGTCACACCACCAGAATACAGCCTTCCCAGCTGCAAGGAGGAGAGGGAGAGAGGGAGAGGGGGGGTGCCCAAGGGCTGCTCCAAGGATTTTCCAAGTTCAAATGGCATTAATTCATCAAAAATGAAAATTACAAGCATATATAGGTTACATGTCTAATCAATCCTCAACCGTTGGATCTAGGGATGGGAGATGGAGGGATGGGATTGCATGTGACCATCCACAAAAATTAAAATTAAAAATACAGGGGGGGGGCAGCCCATTGATTAGGGAGGCAAGGGGGGGACATGGTAGGTGGGGGTGGGTTGGAATTGTTGGCATTTTCATTCCAATGTCCCCCACTTGGCCCACCATTCTAGAAGCCACCATTTGAATGGTTGACCGACCCCACATGGGGCCCTAGGGATGAGGTGGATCAATGGGAGGGGGCCTGCGGTCCCGTGGGGCCCAGGGGTCCCATTTTTACAAATAAGCCCCTCTTACAATCAAAATTACATACCGATTAAAATGAAGTAAACACACCTTACACACAAATAAAGTCTAACTAAATATGATAAATGCCGGGACTCATGGGGGAGTCTCCAGGCTGTCTCCGAGCTAGATGGATGCTGAGGTGGCTCGAGTCGTGCTCCGTGTGCGGTACCGGTGGCTCGGCGTGTCTCGCCGCTCGACTGCTCGGGTGTCCGCACCAATTCTCCCCGGGTGGGAGAAACTCGACCCTGTCGAGTAAGGGTCTACATCGCTCCTGTATCGCTCCAGAAGGTCCGGATCAATCCGCTGCAACTCTCCATGTGTGATCCACGTGTCCTCGGTAGCTGGCCGTCCTCTCCATCGCACTAGGTAGCGCAGGTAGGATCCACTCCTGGTAACTGTCACCTGCTCATCCAGTATATGATCTATATGCTCACGCTGCCGTAACAAGGGGGCTGGATGTGGACACTCAGGTGTGGGATCACTCTCAAGGGGAGGAGATGGCTCGAAAGGCTCACTAGGGATCACCGCTGGGTCCCTGTATGCAACTAGATCCGATACATTGAAAGTAGAGCTTATACCATATTCCTCGGGCAGGTCCACAACATACGCATTGGATCCAACGCGTTTCAACACTCTAAATGGACCGGCTCCGCGAGCTTGCAACTTCTTAACGGTTCCAGAGGGAAACCGTTCAGGTCTTTCCTTGATCATGACATATTCGCCCTCTTGGAACTCTCGGTGGTGTCGGTGAGCATCGGCTAGCTCTTTGTAACGCACATTGCTGGACTCAATGTGACGACAGATGCCGTCATGCAAACTCCTAACATGCCTAACAAAAAGAAAAACACACAGATGCACACACAACCCTACACAAACCTAATGTTAGTCAAACTCATGCATATGTAAAAGGTGGTCTAGGACATCCGAATGTGTGCCATGCATGCATTTGACATAACCGGAGGTTAATGTCATGGTGGACTCCTAGACATCCTACGATGCACCAATCATGGACATTGGGTTTGGATGTGGGAAATCCGGGAGGTTTGGGTGGTTTAGGTGGACCGGGGAAACCAAAGTCTTCATTACCCCCAAATGACGGTTCGGACCTATTGCCATGTGAAGGTTGCCAGGCTCGAGTAGGAGGGGTGTGATAGTGGACTTCCTTAAAGAGGTGGAATGGAGGTTGTGGGCCAAGGGGCCCACGAAGAAAGGAATCGAAGGGATCAAAGAATGTGTGACCCCTCGATATGGATTCCCTCATCTCAAGATCCCATGTGTGGAAGTCTAGAAGGTGTTGTTGATCTCCTTCATCCATGAAGGGAGATGAGACGGTGGGGGTATGATGGTGGACTCTCTCGAAAAGGTGGAGTAAATATGGTGGGTCACGGGGTCCACAAGAGAATGGGTCGAAAGGATCAAAGAAGGTACGACCCCTCGGACTAGGCTTCCATAAATCGCTGTCCCACATTTGGAAATCTTGGAGGTGTAAATGATCACCTTCATTCATTGTGAGAGGTGGGACGGCAGTCATAGGTAGAAAGTACGATTCCTCCCTTGGGCAAATGGGAATGAAGTCGGGCTCGGCCGGCATAGGGAGGAGTAGAAGAACCTCCGTGGTAACATGACCCACGGTGTACACGGAGGTGATGGGCCCTAAAGCGAGATGAGTGAAACTACGACCTGTGGGTCGGTCGAAGTCTGGAGCCAACAAGCGCGTAAATGTCAATTGCCGGTCTATCCCTTTAAGAAGGTCATCTAATGTATCCACATAGTGACTAGACCGGAAAGTGGTGTGAAATGAATTGATTGGCACCAGAGGTAGGATAGGGTCCATAGATGGGAGGGGAGATAGGGCCAGGCCATTCTTAAGCCAGCTAAGGAGTGGCTCGGCTATAAGTAGCTTTCCCGTTAGAAACACGGGTAGCTGTGGCTGAGGTGGCTCCAAATAAAGATCGGAGAGTGAGGCTTCTCCAACCCTTTTGTCCCCTAGGACTAGAGATGTCCGAGTGGGACACTGTCCGGCAAAGTGGCCGAACCCCTGGCAGCGATAACACTGCTGTCGTGATCCACTACGCTCCTTGATAAGTGTGTCATTATCCTTATCCTCCTGATGGATAGAGGGTGTAGGCAAAGGGGCTCTCGTGGGTGGGGAAAGAGGATCCACTATGATGGGGAGAGGACCTTGGTATGGAGCCATAGATGGCACCGGGTTGGGACTACCGGCGGCTACCTCCTTAGGCTCATGCTTGGTTCCATCCTGGCTAGGAGGTAGGCAAGGGGGAAGCAGGGACTCGATATAAGCACACTTCCTATCCACTCTATCCAAAATGATTTGGAAGAGTTCGGCAATGGTGGGGTTTGGAGTAGGAGTAATGTGGTGGACTTGCCCGTAATCAACTGGCCTAACCTTGGGTCTAGGCTCCACTATGGGTGGGTCTCCTTGCCTCCGACTATGTCCCGCTTGGTTGGAGGTGATTGGGTGGGGTCGGTTGGAAGTGATTGGACCGGGTAGGTAGACCTTCCTAAGCTCGCCCTTCATCTCATGCCACGACTCGATGGGCCTTTGCCTCCTAACCTCCCTCATGCGCTCAATGCTCTCCCATTTCCAGGCGGCTTTGTGGACAAGCCTCTCTCGGGCAAAACTAACTTGCATGGCATCGGACATGGTGTAACAATCAAAATATTGGTCCATGGTGGCCTCCCACTTGAGATAATAACTCGGATCATTAGAGCCATAAAAGTCCGAGGCTTCGGGCCTACGGAAGTGGAGAGGGTGGTTGCCAAGCCCATGGGTAGACCAATGGCCATATTGCCCGGGTGATTGGGAATCCATGGTAAATCGGGGAACTACATGTTAGACATGCCGACACCTGGACAAGACCGACTGACTCTTATTGGACTACACATGAACTAGGAGACACAAACTGATGCAAACACCGACTAATGCACCTAGACCTAAACCAATATCCGGTACGTTGCAGAGTTAATCGATCCGAAGATCACTCCCGCAAGTGTGCGACCTCCCGATAGGTGTAGCCTAACGTTCGGACAACACCTTTTAAGATACCGAATTATCGGGATGAAATGTAATTTTAAAACACCTTTTTTTTGTTTTAAAATAATGATGATCGTAGACTCGACCTAGACCGTGCAAGACTTATGCAACGACTACCCTAAACTCGACTTGGCTCTGATACCAAACTGATGCGGGACGAACACGGGGACTGACTCTACGTGGTATGAACCTCGGACTCTAGATGCGGACACGACCAGCAACACATGATGGGAGAGACACTAGGCCCGACACGGAAAGCTCCTATGGGCTATACGTCGCTAACAGAAACGCAAGCTCACTCGTCGTCCCAAGCGAGGGAAACGCGGATCGTGCGCGGTTGAAGAACCGGCAGAGTTCACGGGTAGTCGACTCACTTCCAGACTCGGATCGAGTCACGGGACGGGTCACTCTCACACTCACAGCGGCGACATGGACTCACGGGCTAGTACTTATCGCTCTCGGTAGTGGCAAAAGACCATATACTAAACTAGCAAGCGAATGCCGAGAAGTTGAGACCTTTACCTCCACGCACCCGGCGTGGCGAAGACAACCCCGGCCGAATTACGGACTCCCGGTTAAACAATGTTACAGCAATACAATAATTTGACCCACTCCACGCAGGGAGGTAAAAGGTCACATGTGGGGCCCGGGAATCACGCAAATCGGGTTGACGGGCAGCATCTTGATGTCGCCTGGCGGTGCCGAACTCCGCGTTTTCGTGCTTTCCGAACGGCGGGTTCTGCGGGTCCGTGGGGCCCACGGGTGGCGCTGTCCTCCAGATCTGCGGGGGTGGGACCCACTGTGATGGGGACCCCTGGTGGCGCGCCTCCACGGACAGCGGTCGGCCGGAAACACCGATCGGGGGTCAATCGGCCCCGATTCCCAATTCTTGAACTAGCTTCCCACGGATTTCCAGTTCTGTTTTCCGGCGCCCGCTCCGGCGAGAATGGCCGCTGCGATCAATCCCGACGTCGGATTGGGGCACATGAGCTATCGTTGGAAAGCTCTCTTTAAATCCTTCAATTCAGACCCAGATAGATCTGCTGGATCTGGTCGGATCTGAACTTTATTAAATTTACAAGTTCCTGTTGTACAGTACCCGGAATCTCAGATCTGCAGGGAACTTGTCTGAGAACTGCCGTTGACCGCCTAGTAGACTTCCGATTCAGCTCCTGAGCTCTTCATAAAAGTTATAGGATTGTGAACAAGGAAGATGGCAATATTTTTTGTGGACTGATTGGAGGTGGCTACGAATTGATATGATTTTTGCACTGGATAGAGGTCGGATCTGGAGACAGGTGGATAGCACTGTAGCTAGCTCTGAGAACGAATTTTTTAAAAATAGGTGGAGGGTTGATCAAAAATCAAGAAAATTCGTGGAAGGAGGGGTGGGTGGATAAAATTCTCAGTAAAATTGGGAGCTCTAACAAAAATCATAAAGAGATCCGAAACTTGGAAACACAGGGTGGGTGGAAATGGAAATAGACAGCAGACAGATCTGGAAATTAAAGTTGGGTGAAAATGAAAAATTATCAAAGGGGATCTTTATGACCAACAAATTTTTGTGGGACGTGCTTGACACCTCTGGAACATCCCCTCAAAATCCCAAATCGATCTGAGCTCTTGGCGGATGGCAAGAATTCGTGGAAGTGGCGGCTACAGGTGGAAGGCAGAACTCCAACGGTTGCGATGGCGGTGCGGCGGCGGCTCGTGGCGGCGGCGGCGGTGACCGGAACTGATAGGGGTGGAGTCACACCACCAGAGTACAGCCTTCCCAGCTGCAAGGAGGAGAGGGAGAGAGGGAGAGGGGGGGTGCCCAAGGGCTGCTCCAAGGATTTTCCAAGTTCAAATGGCATTAATTCATCAAAAATGAAAATTACAAGCATATATAGGTTACATGTCTAATCAATCCTCAACCGTTGGATCTAGGGATGGGAGATGGAGGGATGGGATTGCATGTGACCATCCACAAAAATTAAAATTAAAAATACAAGGGGGGGGGCAGCCCATTGATTAGGGAGGCAAGGGGGGGACATGGTAGGTGGGGGTGGGTTGGAATTGTTGGCATTTTCATTCCAATGTCCCCCACTTGGCCCACCCTTCTAGAAGCCACCATTTGAATGGTTGACCGACCCCACATGGGGCCCTAGGGATGAGGTGGATCAATGGGAGGGGGCCTGGGGTCCCGTGGGGCCCAGGGGTCCCATTTTTACAAACAAGCCCCTCTTACAATCTAAATTACATACCGAATAAAATGAAGTAAACACACATTAAACACAAATAAAGTCTAACTAAATATGATAAATGTCGGGACTCATGGGGGAGTCTCCAGGCTATCTCCGAGCTAGATGGATGCTGAGGTGGCTCGAGTCGTGCTCCGTGTGCGGTACCGGTGGCTCGGCGTGTCGCGCCGCTCAACTGCTCGGGTGTCTGCACCATAATTCGTTCCCTAGACTTTAGATTTCTGACTGGAAGTAGACCCTAGTTCCTGCACGTCTTGTGCCAAACCAGCAACTTCTCGTTCCTCTATCTTACGATCCTCTTGACCTAAATCCATGAAAATTGGAGGGTAGATAGAAGATACGAAGGGGAGTAGAAAGTTCTAAAGGTCCAATTTCTAAATACCTCGATTTGGACTTCTACTTTTCTGATCTTCACTGGGCCGTCACGCTGGTTCCTGTGCAGTCTATTGCAAACCAGTAACTTGCATAGGCTCTAACTCTCTAACAGCTGGGACTTCTAGCACGAAAATTGATGGTGTGTTAGATAAAACTAAGAAGAATAATTTCTTCTAAACGACCAACTTGAGTAGACGTCACCTTACCTTCAAAATACGCGAGCCAACATTAGGGTTCGCATGAGTCGAAGTTAGGGTCTATTTATAGGATTCACCTAGGTTTAAGAGATTAGATCGAACCTAGAGTCCTAAATTGGAGTAACGTTAATCCCTAGAGAGTTCTAGAGAGTCTTCCATGCCAGGTAGCTTCGATTTAAGGTGATTTGTTCGTCAAAGATCCAAGCTTTTCACGTTTTCTCCCATTCATGAAATTAGGAGGGCTTAGCAGTCATGGGAGGACCGCTAGGGTGGATCTAGCGGTCGCGCGATAGACCGCCAAGCTTCATTAAATCTTTAATTTTTGAATTTTCGTATTATCTCCCATTTATCCCCTAATTGATGTATATATCCCGTTCCTATTAATGGGCATGGATCTAAAAGTCTTGAATTGGGTCTTTGGGCCTATTTGAGTTGGGCTTAGCCCTTTAGTTAATATAGGGCTTTTAAATGGATTAAATAAATCCTTAATTCTTCTTAATAGTCCATTAAGCCTTTAGGAATTATATTTCTCAAAAAATTCTTAGAAAATTTTCGGGCGTTACACCCTCCCCCACATAAAAAGAATTTGGTCCCCAAATTCATTGTAACAAGATTTGCTCGGGAGAGTGTACTTACATTCAAATATCTCCAGAAATCTTTTGCGCATGGCCTCTTCTGTTTCCCATGTCGCTTCGTGTGGCCAAGATTTGCTCCATTGGACTTTGACCATGTGAATAGTTTTATTCCGAAGTTGACGTACTTCCCGTTCAATTATTTTAATTGGCTTTTGCTCATACGTCAAATCCTTTTTCATCTCTAGGTTGTCACAAGTTATGACATGGAATGGATCGGGGATGTACCTTTTAAGCATTGAGACGTGAAATACATCATGGACTCCAGCTAATTGAGGGGGCAAAGATATTCGATATGCAACTTCACCAACCCTTTCGAGAATTTCAAAGGGGCCAATGAATCTTCGAGTGAGCTTACCTTTGATGCCGAATCTTCGAATACCTCGACCCTGAGAAACCTTAAGCAATACATGGTCTCTTACTTGGAATTCTAGGTAGCACCTTTTGTTATCAGCATATGATTTTTACCTTTCTTGAGCCATCTGCAGTCTCTCCCGAATAAGCTTTATCTTCTCGGTAGTATCCCTAATGATGTCGGGGTCAAGAAATTACCTTTCTCCTACTTCATTCCAACATATAGGTGAGCGACAGCTTCTTCCATACAGTGCCTCGAACGGTGCCATTTGTATACTAGCTTGGTAGCTATTGTTGTAGGTGAATTCCACTGGAGGTAAGTGGTCGTGCCAACTCCCTCCAAAATCAATAGCACAAACCCTGAGCATATCTTCTACTACTTGATTTGTCCTTTCAGTTTGACCATCAGTTTGTGGATGGAACGCAGTGCTAAAGTTGAGTCGAGTCCCTAATGAAGGCTGTAGGCCCTTCTAGAATTATGATGTGAATCGAGGGTCTCGGTCTGATATAATAGTGACAGGGACACCATGTAGTCTGACAATTTCCTTCATGTATAGTGTTGCTAATACATCCATAGACCATCGACTTTTGATTGGTAGAAAATGTGCGGATTTAGTCAATCGGTCTATAATCACCCATATACCATCGTGTCCACCTCTTGTCTTATGTAAACCCATGATGAGATCTATCCCTATACTTTTCCATTTTCACTCGGGAATATCAAAGGGATGTAGTTTCCCGGCGGGCTTTAAATGTTCTGCCTTTACTTAATGACAAGTGAGGCAGCGAGATACAAAGTCCGCTACTTCTCTTTTCATATTGGGCCACCAGAATTTTTTTTTTAAGTCTTGGTACATCTTGGTAGCTCCAGGGTGTGTAGCATACCTTGATTTATGAGCTTCTTTCATGATCAACTTCTTAGTGTCGGTATGATCCGGCACACAGATTCGATCTTTGAACAATAATCTTCCATCAGTTGAAATGGAGAATTCTGACCTTTGATCAATATTAGCCTTGATCTCCATCAATGTGGGGTCATTTTCTTGTAATTTGACTACATCTTCAATCAATGTAGGCTGTGACCTTATATTAGCAATCATACATCCTTCCTCTTCTTTATCAACATCGAGATTCAAACGAGCAAACTCCTCGATAAGATAAGTCGTACCTTTCTTGAAGCTTGCTAGAGTCGCCATTGGTCTTTTGCTAAGAGCGTCAGCTACATCATTAGTTTTACCTGGATGATATTGGATAGTAAAGTCGAAGTCTTTGAGATACTGCAACCATATGCGTTGCCTCATATTCAATTCTTTTTGGGTGAAGAGGTATTTCATACTTTTGTGATCAAAAAATATAGTGAACTTCTCCCCATAGAGGTAGTGTCACCAAATTTTCAAGGCGAATATAACAGCAGCTAGTTCTAGATCATGCACATGGTAGTTTTCTTCATGACGCTTTAACTACCTAGAAGAATAGCAAATTACCTTACCGTTTTGCATAAGAACACATCCCAGGCCAATGCTAGATGCATCGGTATAGACTTCAATGCCACCACCTTCAACAGGTAGTGCCAAGATAGGGGCCGTAGTGAGATGATCTTTAAGAGTTAGGAAGCTTTCTTCGCAATCCTTTGGCCATATACAATGGTTCTCCTTTCTTGTAAGTCTAGTCAAAGGGACGATGATTTTTGAAAAATCCTTAATGAATCGCCTATAATAACGAGCCAGACCCAAAAAACTTCTAACCTCTGACATGGTCGTCGGTCGGCTCCAATCCTTAAAGCTTCTACGTTAGAAGGATCGACAGCGATACCTTCCTTTGATATAATATGGCCAAGGAAAGAGACCTCCTTTAGCTAGAACTCGCACTTGCTAAGCTTTGCATAGAGTTGATGCTCTCTTAGAGTTTGCAAGGCTATTCTTAAGTGCTCTACATGTTCCTCCTTAGTCTTGGAGTATATAAGTATATCATCAATGAAGACGACCACAAATCGGTCGAGATAAGGCCTGAAAATATTATTCATAAGTTACATAAATGCTACCGGGGAATTAGTTAACCCGAACGACATTACCACGAATTCATAGTGCCCATATCTGCTCCGGAATGCAGCCTTGTATATATCTTCATCCTTGATCTTGAGCTGATGATAACCCGACCTGAGGTCTATCTTGGAAAAATATTCCGCTCCCGAAATTTGGTCAAAGAGCTCATCGATACGCGGCAACGGATATTTGTTCTTAGTAGTAAGTTGATTTAGTCACCGGTAATCGATACATAGCTTGAGAGATCCATCTTTCTTCTTGAAAAATAAAACTGGCGCACCCCAAGGGGATGTGCTAGGTCGAATGAAGCCATTGTCTAATATCTCCTAAAGTTGTTTCTTCAATTCTTTGAGTTCTGTACGGGACATCCTGTAGGGAGCTATTGAAACAGGTGCTGCTCCGGGAACGAGTTCAATGGAGAAGATTACTTCCCTTTCGGGGGATAAACTGGGTAAATCCAATGGGAACACATCGGGAAACTCATTCACAATGAGAATATCCTCTAAGATAATTTCCTTGGACTCGGTAATGATTATGGAAGCAAGAAAAGCTTCACATCCTTGCGAAATGAGTTTGCAAGTATGAAGAGATGAAATAATGGTAGGGTGTTTCCTATACTTGATGCGAAGGAAAGAAAATCACGGGAGACCTTGTTTCCGAAAAGAGATTCTCCTATCGCGACAATTTATATAGACATCATGGTCAACAAGCCAATCTAAACCTAGGATAGCATTGTAGCCTTCCATGTCAAGGCATACGAGGTTTGCAAGAAGATTATGACCTTCTATCTCACTATCGGGATAGTGAGTTGTAAGTTTAATTCTGAGACCTAAGGGTGTAGTGATAGCTAGGTCCGAAGGTAAAGGACCTGATGAAACTGGCAAGGTTTTTGCAAAAGCAGTAGATATAAAGGAACGAGAAGCACCAATATCAAATAACATGAATGCAGGATGGGAATAGATTTGAACGGTACCTTCCATTAGCCCATCATCCTTGGGCGCTTCATCATCATCCATAACAGCGTTAAGACGCACCTGTCGCTTGCGTCCACTACTGGAAGATTGATCCTTCATAAGGGGACAATCCGACATGTGGTGCTCCCGGCTGCCACATCGCAAACACGCCCCTAGGCATTTTCAGCATTCTTCGACTGAGTGTCCAAACTTCTCACAAAATGTGCAAGCCGCCATGACTTACTTATCATCTTCTTTGGCCTTCTTGTTCCTGCGATCATCCTTGTTGTTCCCAGTCTGGGATCTCTTCTTGTTATTCGAGAGTTGTAAGTGATGCTGAATTTTTCCTCTCCTCTTCCTCGCTAATCAGACTTTCGGCTAGGCTCCTCTCCTTTGCCTTTGAGTCTATCGACCTTCTCCAAGGTCCATTCGTATAAGTGTGTATGTTGGACCATCTCTAGATAGGTCCGAATATTTTGTGGGCCAAGTTGCTAGATGAAGATGGGCCGTAGCCCGTCCATGAAACGATTTGCTTTTAGAAGATCTGTGCTCACTAAATGTCGAGTATAGGGTGCTAGGCGAGAGAATTATAATTCATACTCTGCCACCGTCATCATGCCTTGACGTAGCAAAGCGAATTCTGCCACCTTCCTCTCGTTAACATGTTCGGAGAAGTATTTTACTCGGAAGAGTGTGAGAAAACCCTCCCAAGTGTGTGGTGTGTTTTGAGGCGTTGCCGAAATAGATTTCCACCAAGTACGCGCATCCTTGTTGAGTTGGAACGTGGCGAGATGGACCTTTTCTTGATCGGCACATTGCATGACCTTGAATATACGATTCATCTCATCTATCCAGTTTTCAGCTTCGTCTGGGTTAGAAGAACCAGAAAATCGCGGAGGGTTTAGACTCCGGAAGTTGTGGTGCAGATCACCAGCACCAGCCCTCGCGCCGGCTTGGGCCATATTTCGCAAGGCCTGGGTGAGACCCGCAACAGTTTGTTGCATTCCACCCCAATCGACACGGTGAGCCATTGTAAGAATAAGGTACATGAGAAAAAGGAATGATTTGTTAATTCCTATGGAATTAAATGGGGTTTACTTAGAGATAAGTTCTAAATGACTATATCATCCCGGCTCTACCCAAAGTTCACGTAGGTGGGAAATTCTTTTCTTAGTTCATAGGTGTGGGTCCTTAACCCTTGGACTTAGCGTATGACATGACATTTTCCTAGGAATAAGTAAGTAAGTCATGAGACCTACGCTCTGATACCACTTCAACTGTCACGCCCCGAAATTATGCAGTGGAAACAATCGGGAACGTGAACAGCAGGCTAGTACGCCTCAAGCGAGCAATATAATCAGAGCGCTAACACATTCACACATAAGAAATGAATGCACAATGTTTGGACAAAATCTTTGCTTTATTTAAATAATAATCAAAAGTACATAAGGTTGACTCTTGACTCTTTAACTAACTCGACTCAATAAAATGGAAAATTACATAGCGACTCTTGACTATCCACTAATGACAATCTAAGGCTTCGCTCCTTCTTTAATCACTCTCGGATCCATCACTTGAATAGTCTGAATCTGACTTGCTAGAATTTCCTGAAAAAGATTGAAAAAGTAGGAAATGAGCACATATGCCCAGCAGATATATTCGTATCAACATGAAGGCAATGTTTAAGTAATTAACATTTTAGCTCTAGAGTGTAAGATAAGTCATGGAAATACGATGAAACATGTGAATAAACCAAAGTAACACAAATAACAAGATATGATCAAGGTGAGACATGATAATTCATGTAGACTTGGAAATATGATCAAGCAAGAATATAACATGAATGTAATTTGACCTTTCATGAACAAGAATGTACTTTTCCATAACTATAAAGGCTATGTACTAGAAAGTCATGTAACGAGAATGTGCTAGCAAGCATGTAATTTCATAAGATTGCCTCGTGAGAATTCGTGGATTTCACCCGTTTATAAAAAAAGTACTCCTGGGGTAATGCGACGCCAGTATTCATCATACCCCTTTGTTTATAGTATGTTTCTGGCTATCTGTCGAGGGGACTAGAGTGGAGCCCTTGTACACTATCCGTGCCCGCTCTTGCATCTTCAAGTTATAAATCAAGCTACTTCCACGAGAAATATCAATAATGTAGGCCAATAATGAACAAGTTCAAACTATAGTTTCATGATAACAATTATCAAGGTAAGAATGCTTCAATTAAGAATATACGAGTTCAAGGATTGATTTAGAACAAGGTTATGCCATGGAAAAATTTGGCAGCATAACGACATATTCTTTAATTTCCATAATTCATTAGGTAGCTTTGGAAACAAAATGTGAGGTTCTAAATAATCATAGACCATCTAGGATCATAGGAAAATCAACCCGTAGGTCAAACCTTGGGTTAATCAATACTTAGACATAAAGCGGTCATATCTGGGCCGTTTCTGGAAATAGTGGTTGTTTACTGGACCGTATGTGGATCTATGCGGTCATGACTGGACCGTTTAGCAATCGAGTCGATGAAAAAATGAACTGGAACCATGCGGTTAAGGCAGGGCCGCTAGGCGTCCTTGCGGTCAGGTAAATGGCCGCTACCAGACTCTGGCGGTCGTCCATAGGGCCTCTAAGGTCCAGAACACATAAAACACCGGTAAAGTGCTTTCTAGATAATTTGGGTTTTGAGGGTACAACCAGCTCGGCGTCCTAGTGGGAATCCCAGGCTCGCGGAGTCTTATGGAGGCCTTGAAAGAAGATCACCTAGTCCGGTGGAAGGAATATCCAACGGAGAGGATCACAAGTCCAAGATTGTGTACTTATAGTGCAAAGTGTATCTAATGACATCGTACCAGAATACGTTCCATGTACTTAAGAAAAGACTCTAGATGAAAAGGGATTATGATAAAACAGCGATCAAATCAAAACTAGACAAGTCCATGAACCCTATGAAATTTAAGATAAATACAAGAGTATATGGTTTTGGCATAAAATTAACATAAGTTTAAAATAAGTCCCAACTGCATAAAGAACATGAAATCTACTAGGATGAACAATTAACATAACCAAATTTATGAATATAGTACTTAAAACAGGGTTAAGACCTAATTAGCTAGGCTTATCATAGGATAAATAGGACTATTCTGCATTATGTTTTGGGTTAACAATAATACAGAACTCAGAAGACTAAAGCGGTCTCGGGAGGACCATTTCATGGACTTTAGCGGTCTATCGTAGGGCCGCTAAAGGGACTCTGGCGGTCTGAGGAAGACCGTTTCTGCCTGTCTACAGCAAACAACAATAAAACCAAACTACATGCTAATCTAGGGTAGTAAAGCATAAAATACATGCTAGACACAGAGAGAAAGCGTTCCTACAATAAAGACAACTCATGGGGATGCATGGGTAGTCATGAATTAAATTGGAAATATCATTTTCGTTATTAAGGGTAGGAACTATGCATGCTGAAGTATCCTAGATGCGCAGTGATAGTAAAACATTAAATACTCCGTGTGGGAAGCATGAAATTTCATGAAATCAAAGGGCTTTTACTCCTGACATGTTATTCTAGCCTTTTCATGAGATAACCTACCTTTAATTCGTTCCCTAGACTTTGAATTTCTGACTGGAAGTAGACCCTAGTTCCTACGCGTCCTGTCCCAAACCAGCAACTTCCTGTCCCTCTATCTCACGATCCTCTTGACCTAAATCCATGAAAATTGTAGGGTAGATAGAAGATACGAAGGGGAACAGAATGTTCTAAAGGACCAATTTCTAAATATCTCTATTTGGACTTCTACTTTCCTGATCTTCACTGGGCGTCGCACTGGTTCCTGTGCAGTCTGTTGCAAACCAGTAACTTGCAGAGGCTCTAACTCTCCAACGGCTGCGGCTTCTAGCACGAAAATTGGAGGTGTGTTAGATAAAACTTAGAAGAACAATTTCTTCTAAAGGATCAACCTGAGTAGATGTCACCTTACCTTCGAAATATGTGAGCCAACATTAGGGTTTGCATGAGTCGAAGTTAGGGCCTATTTATAGGATTCACCTAGGTTTAAGAGATTAGATCGAACCTAGAGTCCTAAATTGGAGTAAAGTTAATCCCTAAAGAGTTCTAGAGAGTTTTTCACGCCAGGTAGCTTCGATCTAAGGTGATTTGGTCGTCAAAGATTCAAGCTTTTCATGTTTTCTCCCATTCACGGAATCAGGAGGGCTTAGCGGTCATGGGAGGAGTGCTAGGGTGGATCTGGCGGTCGCGCGATAGACCACCGGCTTCATTACATCAGAAATTTTTGGATTTTCGTATTATCCCCCATTTATCCCCTAATTGATGTATATATCCCATTTCTTTTAATGGGCTTGGGTCTAAAAGTCTTGGAATTGGGTCTTTGGGCCTATTTGAGTTGGGCTTAGCCCTTTAGTTGATCTAGGGCTTTTAAATGGATTAAATAAATCCTTAGTTCTTCTTAGTAGCCCATTAAGCCTTTAGAAATTATATTTTAATCCCAGAAAATTCTCGGGCGTTACACGCTTCATATCTTGAAACATCTTAGTGCTTCTAGGATGGATGGAGAACTTTGATCTGTGAGCCTCCTGCATTAAGTCTCTCTTCAACTCCACGTTGTCTGGCACACAGATCCTTTCTCGGAACATGACCAGCCCATCAATCCCCACATGGAAGTTCTCATTGTTTAGTACCTTCTGCAATGCCATGTCCTGCTTTTGCACCTCAACAATCCTATCTAAGAATGTAGGTGATGCGGGACGGGACGGGACGCGACTCGATGCCAATTCGGAAGAAAACCTTGGACTCTAGGCAAACTCGCGACTCGTCCTTAGCGAGGGAAGCGTGCGGATGTGCACGGTTGAGAAACTGGCAATGAGTCAGGGTGGTCAACTCACTCTCATGCTCGAAATGAGTCACGGGACTGGTCTCACACTCACTCTCACAGCGGTGATTAAAATTGAACGAGCTAATTTCCTATCACTCTAGCAGCGGCATATGAATATATACGAGGAAAACAAATGCCAAAGTCCGGCTACTGGGACGGCGGCGTCCGTGCATCTCCTTGCTGCGACGGCAGGCTGGGACGCTACTGGGGGGTTGCTGGTCGATCCCAAGAGCGGCGGTCGTTGGTTCGGAACCGAGGAATTATGGGAGAATTAACCTTGGACTGCTGTTGCTGGCATGTTCACAGAATAGGTTTGTACGCCGCCACGAAAACGATCGCCACACTCAGATCCGGTGTCGGATCGAGGCGAGATCGGCACCGTTGGAAAGTAGACTCAAAGATCTACAACATATGTGATTTTTCCATCCATCCAACGATCTTATTTAAAATACAAAACTCTGTGCTCCACAAACTTTTCTGGCTCGGAATCCAGATCACACAGGATAGAATGAGATCTGCCTGAAAATGAACTTTGACCAAATGAAAATGGTGGATCTAGACTCTGGGAATTTTATGGGTGGAAGGGGGGAATGTGATGACACACAAATATTTTGGGATTTTTCTGACGTGGTTTGGGTGGGGAGAAAAATAAAAGAACAGAATGCTATCCCGCAGATCTGCAAACTGGTAGATTGCTAGCGGTGGAAAGATTTGACTGGGAAGGGGGGCAAAAATGGGCTGATTGACCTAAAAATTTAACTGGAGATGGGGGACGACAGGGGGAACTAACCCTCAAAATCTTAGCTCCATCTGACGGTCGGATCTTCGGTACCAACCTTTTTACTGAGCTTCTACCCAGGAATCTCGAAATTCAGGATAGCAGGGTGGAAGCCGGGTTGTGGTGGCTCGACGGCAGCACGAACGGAGGTGGCGGCGGCTGTGGCTGAGCTTCACACCCAGGGGAGGAGATACACCTTAGAATCCCCCAAGATTATGGCATCACACCATAGAAATCATAGCAATCCAGGTGCAAGGGGGAGAGAGGAGAGAGGGGCGCCCAACCTCTTGGAGCAATTTCTGAATTTTCTTCTCATTAATTTTTAAAATAATGAAAATGTTGGGTCTCCTCTGAGATGGAAGGATAAGAGAGAATGTTCACATGCTGATTTGTTTTGACTATGTTTTGACTGATGGCAACAATGAAGTTTGACTTCGTTGACTGCATAGTTAACTCTGTGAACTTTATATTGACATTATGATGTGTGTATTTTGATGACTTTTATATGTCAGATAATCATATAAATGTTGTTTGCATCTTTACACTTAGTCTGTGCATGCATATATCAAGTCAGTGCAATCATTATTCTAGCACGCGACCAAGTCCATGCATGCTTAAGTCTAGGCAAAGAAAGTCGGTGCAACACTTCTCGTTGTACGTGATCAAGTCAGTGCAACTTCTGCACCATGCACTAAGTCTGTGCAACATTTATCTTCTGCACGAACTAAGTCTAAGCAAGGTTGCTCACGCACACATTAAGTCCGTGCATACATACATAAAGTCGATGCAAGCCGTGTTTATGCACATGACCAAGTCAGTGCAAGTGTCATCCATGCATTAGCCAAGACGATGCACTGGTAGTTGTTGTCGAGGCACAATGACTCGGTGCAATTCTTGCACCGGGCACACAAAGTCTGTGCAACAAATCTTAGGCAGCTTGGTGCATAAGAGTTCATGCATTCAGTGTTTGCACATTAAGTTTGTTCAAGTCAAACATGCTGTATAAACAAGTCCGTGCAAGCTCAGGCACGATGCATCCTAAGTCTGTGCAACTTTCATCTATTGCATGAACTACGTTGTGCAACATTGGTAATGGCACAAGTTAGTCAGTGCATCATCTGCATTGTGCACACATCAAGTCTATGCACTTCTGGTCTTAGAGTAATATCAAGTCAGTGCACATGCTTATGTGTGAACACTTGACTCCGTGCATGTGTTTTTACATGCTATATCGAGTCTGTGCACATTCAGTTCAAAGCTCTATCAACTATGTACATCTCTTTACTATCTGTCAGATTATTTCAAGCTGACGCTAAGTCTGACTTTAACAGGATATCTGCTCGAGGAGTTTAAGAACAACACGTGATCCAAGAATGAAGGAGGCACTAAGATGATGACACGTGGGAAGTAGTCAAGCTGGGATGCTGCCACGTGGCCAAACAACTCCAGATCTGGATAAGACTTTGGGCGAGAATTGTGGCGAGCACACGCCCTATCTCACTGCTGCTTCATATAAATAAGGAGATTCTCCTTCAAGTGAAGACATATCATGATATTGAGAATTGAAACAGAGAGAGCGAGAGCTAGCATGATCCAGAAAGAAGAAGAGTGAGAGCAGATTTGAAAGAAGGAGAGAGAGCAATAGATCTGAGAAGAGAGTTTGAGAGCAAGAGCTTTGAGATTCTGAGAGAGTTTAGTGTATCAGTTTCCAGGTTCAGAACTGGAACTGATCTTGCTCATTGTTGAGCTACATTCCCTTCGTGGGTTTTGATTCTTCGTCTTGTTTCTTTTCATTTTTGAAACTCTTGTTCAAGCTGTGTGTCAGCAGAGGTTAAGCTGTAAGCCTCAGTGGAGCAGAGGTGGATACCTCTAGACAGGTCAAGCTGTAAGCCTCAGCGGAGCAGAGGTAGATTCCTCTGGACAGCAAGCTGTAAAGCTTAGCGGATTGTAGGGATTTATCCCCGAAGCTGTGGATCAGCGGCAAGCTATGAGTCAATAGTGAACCCACACTCAGATTGAGTGTGGGGTGGACGTAGACCTCTGGGTTGAGGTTGAACCACCTAAAATTCCTTCGTCTACTGTGTGATTGATCTGTGGGTTGTGTCTGTCTTGGTATCATTTCATCGTTCAGTAGATGAATGCTTCGGACCACTCGAGTGCCAATCGTCTAGATCTGTTTCTGTCTGGTTGTGACTGAGTGTTCTTCAACCGTCCTACAACAGTTCAATTTTATTCTGCACTAGTCTCTGCTGTAGCTAGAAATTTTAATTGGGTGACTGATCTATTCACCCCCCTCTAGATCACGTCTTGGACTTATCAGTTGGTATCAGAGCCTAACTCTTCTGCAGGGATCAGCGTCCTGAAGAGTCAACGGCCATGGATGCAAAAGGGATGACGGCTGAGGGACACTCCACCACCAAGCCCCCATACTTTGATGGATCCAACTATGCATACTGGAAGAACCGTATGCAAGTCTTTTTGAGGGCGAAGGACTATGAAAAATGGAAGGTGGTAAGCAAAGGACCGTTCGTGCTGCACCCGAACGAGGATGTATGGAATAGAGAGGAAATCCGTCCACTCTCAACTAGAGCGCCATCAATGCTATTCAGTGTGCTCTACATCCCATGGAGTTCTCCCGAGTTTCATCATGTGCTACAGCAAAGGAGATGTGGGATAAACTGGAGGTCATATACGAGGAAACCTCGCAAGTGAGAGAGACCAAGGCTAAATTACTGGTCTCGGAGTATGAAGCATTTAGAATGAGACCTGGTGAGACGATTACAGAAATGTATGCACGCCTTACTATCATCACCAACGGTCTCAGAAGTCTGGGGAAGACTTATTCTGATTATGAAATTGTAAGGAAGATACTGCGATCTCTGACTCCAGTTTGGCACACCAAAGCAACTGTTATCGAGGAGTCCAGGGATATGCAGAACATGAAGGTTGATGAGTTGATCGGCTAATTAATGACTTATGAGATGAATTTTCCAAAGACTGGGGAGTTAGAAAAGAAGAAAAAGCCTATAGCGCTGAAGGCTAGTTCCAGTCGATCCAATTACAGTGGATCGTCAAGCGATCAGAGTCTCTCTGGGTCAGAGTTCGAAGGAGATCAATTAGCAATGCTGACCAGAAAGTTCAGAAGGTTCCTGAGGAACGAAGGAAGAAATTTCACCAGAAGACAGTATGGTGGCAGGAGACAATCGAGGTATAAGTCTAACCCTGCCAAGAAAATTGACACCAATGTTTGCTATCACTGTAGGAAGGCCGGCCACATGAAGGCAGACTGTCCGGAGCTCCAAAAGCCTAAGGAAAAAGCTAAAAAGAAGAATCCTAATAGGAAAGCTATGGTGAGTACCTGGAGTGATGAGGACGAGGGCACCTTGAGCTGTACCTCGGAGAGTGAAGACGAAGAAAAGCCAATCTGCCTGATGGCTAAAGATGGTGACAATGAAGAAGAAGACTCCGATGAGGTATCCTCTCCCTTTGAGCATTACATTATCTCTGATTGGGAGGATGCCTACGGTGATTTACTTGATAAGGTAGACGATATTAGGAAAGAAAACAGGCACCTAAAGAAGAAAGTAAATTCACTGATGAATGATAAAACCATGTCTGATAAAATTGCCTATTTACAATCTGAAAATGACATATTGAAAAACTCATGTGCTGAATTTAGTGATTTGAAGCATGACCTAATTGATTCTAGAAATGAAAATGAAATGCTGCAAAATGTCATCGATGAATTGAAACTGAAAATGCAAAATTATGAAAATGAGATAAACATTGTTAATGAAAAATATGAAGTTGTGCTAGGTGTTAATAACGAATTGAAAAAAAATCAATTGAACACCTAGAGAAAGAAAATGAGGATAAAAAAAAATCATTGAAAATATGACCCAAGGATCTGATAATTTGGATGCTCTTTTGGGGTCAAAAGTCAACTTCAGAAGAGAAGGTCTCGGGTATAACTCCACAGCTAAAAAGAGTTTAGCATTGAAAACAATTTCATTTGTGGCTGAGAAGAAAAAGGGACCCCTCATCAAGATGAGCAATGTAAATTCTGCTGTTAAAAATGTTAATTCGAAAATGCTCAGTGCTCAGGACAAGGGCAAGCAGAAGATGGGTGAGTCTAGCCATGATAGTACACATTGCCCTACTCCTCAGAGTAAAGTTCAGGTTAGGGCTCAACCTTCACGCGCACCTAAACACCAGGCTAGGGTCACCAAGTCTCCACCAGCTGTTCAGAAGAAGACTCAACCCTCACCCATGCAGAAGTCAGGTGGGTCTAGGGTGCAGGGGAGAAACATTTCTGCTAGAAGTCAATCGAGCCATTTCCACCAGCCCAGAGTCCAGACCTACCATCATGCGCAGCCACAACAATTCCATAAGTCTGGATGGAATAGAGTTCAAGGGAGATCTAGATATCAGTCATATCCCACACAGACATATAGACCTCAGGCTAGAAACTGGGTTGGGGAATCTAGAACATGGGCTCCTAGGAAGCAAACCACCTATAGTCAGCCTAGATCAACTCTGGCCACAATTCTCTGAATGACCATTGGTCTAGGTACTGGGACAAACAAACTCAAACTGCTAATGCTGGAAACAGGAACAACAACGAAAGGAATGTCAACAAATCCATTAAATAAACAATTTTTAAACAAATGTGGATTCCTAAAAACTTGCTGTCTTGTTTGAATAGCTCTTCATCTGCTCTGGAGCCCAAACATTTTTGGGTTCCAAACTTCTCTCCATGATTGTGATTGCAGGTATGCTTGGCAGCCAAGCACAACATGTGGTACCTAGATAGTGGCTGCTCCAGGCATATGATAGGAGACAAGGCTAAATTTTACATGCTGACTGAGAAGAATGGAGGCCTTGTCACCTTCGGAGGAAACACAAAGGGTAAAATCATTGGGTCAGGTAAGGTAGGTAAGTGCACTACCTGTTGCATTGAAGAAGTCCTGCTGGTTGATGGCCTTGCATATAACCTACTTAGTATCAGCCAGCTCTGTGATAAAGGACATAAGGTAGTATTTGATGCTCATAATTGCAAAATCTTTGAACCTGACTCAGATGTAGTTAAATTTTCTAGTAGAAGAGTAAGTAACATCTACATGGTAGATTTAGATGATATTGCTCATTCTAATCTTTGCCTCACTGCTAATAAAGATGATTTGGCATTTTTGTGGCATCGTAGATTAGGATATGTTAGTTATACTATCTTGCATAAACTTAATAAACATAGCATGGTTAGAGACATGCCATGTAATTAACAGAGCTATGGTAAGGCCGTTTACCCAGAAAACACCCTATGAAATCCTGAAAGGTAAGAAACCTTCACTTGCTCATTTCAAGGTCTTTGGATGTAAGTGTTTTATTCATGTTAATGATAAAAGAGACCTTGACAAGTTTAAACCTAAAAGTGATCCAGGAATTCTCTTGGGATATTCTGAAACCACTAGAGCATATAGGGTGTACAATCTAAATTCCAAAACTGTTGAAGAGTCTCCACATGTAGTCTTTGATGAATCCCTGACTAAATCTGAAAATGGTCTGTGCAGGAAAGAAGATGATAGAGAAATTCTGAAGGGGGGACAATCTGCAGACCAATCGGATAAGGAAGATGAACCTGAAGAAAATAATGTAGAGGAGCCTGCTGTTCAGGGGGAGGTAAATGAAGGTAAAGGTAATCAAGTTATCAATGTAAGATTTCTTAGAGACCATCCTGTAGATAATGTCATTGGTAACTTGCATGAACCCCCTAGGACTAGAGGCTATTTTAGAGCTCAAAATGAATCTAATAACTTTGCGTTAGTTTCTCATGTAGAACCCAAGACCATTGACAATGCCCTAAATGATGTGCATTGGATCAATGCCATGCACGAGGAGCTGAATCAGTTTGACAGGAATAAGGTATGGCACCTAGTCCCACCTCCTGATCATGGGACTATCATTGGGACTAAATGGGTTTTTAGAAACAAAACTGATGAGCAAGGAAAT
Organism: Amorphophallus konjac; assembly: GCA_022559845.1. NCBI lineage: Eukaryota > Viridiplantae > Streptophyta > Magnoliopsida > Alismatales > Araceae > Amorphophallus > Amorphophallus konjac. Next base: position 35,338,394 of record CM040129.1, read on the forward strand.
GTGGTTAAGAATAAAGCCAGACTTGTAGCTCAGGGGTACTATCAAGAATTTGGAATTGACTTTGAGGAGTCATTTGCCCCTGTAGCTAGGTTGGAGGCCATTAGGATTTTACTTGCTTATGCATGTTCATTAGGAATAACTCTCCAGTAGATGGATGTGAAATCTGCTTTCTTGAATGGGGAAATAAAAGAGGATGTCTTTGTGAGACAACCTCCTGGTTTTGAATGTTTAGATTTCCCTAGTCATGTTTATAAATTGAATAAAGATCTCTATGGGTTGAAGCAAGCTCCTAGATCTTGGTATGACAGGCTTAGAAAATTCCTTACTGAAAAGAAATTTTCAAGAGGCGAGATTGACCAAACGTTGTTTACCAAGGTATGTCATCCAGACATTCTCATAGTTCAAATATATGTGGATGATATTATTTTCGGTTCAACTAACCCGAAGATGTGTAAGGAATTTTCTGATATGATGACACAAGAATTTGAGATGAGCTCAATGGGGGAGCTAAAATTATTTCTCGGACTGCAGGTGACACAAACCAAAGATGGAACATTCATCACCCAGTCTAAGTATATAAGGGACCTGCTGAAGAAGTTCTAATTTGAAAACCTCAAGGAAATTACAGCACCAATGGGTACTTCAACAAGTCTTGATGAAGACTCTAAAGGCAAAACAGTTGAGAACAAGCTGTATAGAGGTATGATCGGATCCCTTCTTTACCTTACTGCATCTAGGCCTGATATACAGTTTGCAGTGTGTTTATGTGCTAGATTTCAGGCTAGTCCCAAGGAGTCTCACTTTAGTGCAGTGAAAAGGATTTTTAGGTATCTATCAGGCACCCAAGAGCTTGGTCTTTGGTACCCTGCTAGGTGTGAGCTAGAGCTTCTAGCATACACTGATGCAGACTATGCTGGGTGTCGGGTAGATAGGAAAAGTACTAGTGGCTACTGCCAATTCCTAGGTGGTTGCCTAGTATCTTGGGCTTCAAAGAAGCAACACACAGTTGCATTGTCCACTGCAGAGGCAGAATATGTCCCTGCAGGGAACTGTGCAGCTCAGGTACTATGGATTAAGTGCCAACTTTCCGATTATCAGATAAATTTGGGATGTATTCCAATTTTGTGTGATAATACTAGTGCTATCTGCCTAACTAAGAACCCTGTTCACCACTCTAGGACTAAGCATATCGAGATTAAACATCATTTTCTTAGAGATGCAGTAAGTAAGAATGAAATTGAGTTAAAGTTTGTTGAAACTGAAAGACAAATTGCTGATATATTTACTAAGCCTCTTGGGAATGAAAGATTTAAATATCTAAGAAGAGAATTGGGGTTATGTAAATTTCAGCTTGTAGATGATTCCTGATTTTAGTCCTGTCTTGACCTATTTTGAGAATTATATTATGTTAGGATGCTTCTGAATTCTGAATGAATAATTTTTGATGTCTGAATAATTGTTTTGCACAGTTGAAGTGTCATTTGCATGCTTTGCAACAAGTTCATGCTGTTGTATTTAGTGAGCATTCAAGTTGATGCATGTATTGCACCGAGTATAAGTCGTTGCATATTTCGCATATAGTCGATGCATTGAGTGAGCATTCAAGTCCAATGCATGTTCTGCACCGAGGTTCTTTCAATACAACTTTGCACGTAGTTGATGCATGTTGAGAGTCCTCTGTATACAAGGTCGGTGCACCTTGTGTCTAAGTCACATGTAAAGTCCGTGCACCTCGTGTCCTCCGGTGGTATAGTCGATGCATCTTCACATTATTCACATACATAGTCGGTGCATTATTGGTATCATGATGTTAAGGTCGGTGCTAGGTATACTTTTTGCACATCTTAAGTCGATGCATCATGATGTCAGGGGGAGTGCAGTTGAGTCTGATCTTAGTTCAATTTTTCTTATTCTCTCCTCCTCCTCAGCTATCTCATGACATCATTCACATTCAGTCTCTTCTTGAAAACCTTTTGAGCTGCACCTATGCTTCATTGTCTACTTCTATCACGCTGATTGGCTAACAGTCTTGCAACTGGTTCATTACTTTGAGCATCAGGCACTTCAATTCTTTTAAGAATCACATGTGTTTCCTGAATGAACTAAAGGTTTAATTTTAATAGACTGTAGAGTCAAAAGACCGTTCTTCAGAAAATAAGGTGATAGAAAATATTTATAGCTCTTAACCTTTGTCTTATGATTTCATTGAAAAGGTCTTTACAGTATCTGAACTTTTCAGACTTAGTGAAGTCTAGGCTGGGAAAACCAGAACGTGTATTATTTTTGAACAAGTAACTCTGAAAAGTTATAAGGGAAGCATCAATAAAATCTTTAATGAAAAAGAATTGAACAAAGTGGCAGAGCAATGACTGAATTGCACTGAGAAACTGAACCCTCCATCAAGGAAGTGGAGAGGACTTTATGTCATGAGGTGTTTCATGTTATCTCTGTTCACATGGTCAAATCTATAGGGCTAGTTTCACTGAGTAACTGGGGGTACTGGCGTCTGATAAACGTGTACCCTTAGTGTCAAAGGTGTAAATCATCTTGGTAGTTCTTGATCAGAGACAGCTATAGTAGTTTATGTCTAGTAACTGGGGGTACTTGCGTCTAATCCACGTGTACACCTAATGTCAATAGCATAAATGACACTTGTCTGTTCACTAAGTTCAGATTAGAAGTGAAAAAGAAATGTTGTAACCCTTCTAATGCAAAATGTTATGAAGTATCAATTAGTTCCTCAATACAAATTCAGGTCATTCTCCTTGATATTCATTGTTTCTTAAATAGGTAAGATATAGTCTTGACCTAGTCTAGTATAGTCATGTGACTTAGGTTACTTGCTATAAACGGACACTATAACCATATTTCAGAAACTCAGTGATTTAACTCTCCCTTCTATAACTATTAAACCTGAACTTACTCAAGAATGCACACTGATTGATTCTTATGACTAAAAGTTATTCATGATTTGCTTATATTCTGAACCAATGCATAGAATGTTATCTAATCTATCTCTTCTACCCATCCACTATCTCCCTTCATCCTTGTTTGCTGATGGCAAAGGGGGAGAGTTTATTGTCTTCTTCTCTTCCTTCCCTCTTCCTTCCCTTCCTTATGGCAAAGGGGGAGTGAGTATAAAGGGGAGAGTCTATGCGTTTAGGGGGAGAGTTTGTAATGGTGTTTGAGAGAAGGGAAGAGAAAGAGTCCATGATTATTTTGGTTAAGGAAGAGTCAAAAATTCAGGGGGAGCATCTTAAAGGATTCATTCTGGGAGAAAGTCTGTGCATAGTGTCTGCATTTGCATGCATGTCATCTGATTGGGATTCATGATTCATCAAAATACATCATTCTTAATGCATTTACCTTTGGTGTTGCCATCATCAAAAAGGGGAGAATGTTGGGTCTCTTCTGAGATGGAAGGATAAGGGAGAATGTTCACATGCTGATTTGTTTTGACTGTGTTTTGACTGATGGCAACAATGAAGTTTGACTTCGTTGACTGCATAGTTAACTCTGTGAACTTTATATTGACATTATGATGTGTGTATTTTGATGACTTTTATATGTCAGATAATCATATAAATGTTGTTTGCATCTTTACACTTAGTCTGTGCATGCATATATCAAGTCAGTGCAATCATTATTCCACAACGCGACCAAGTCCATGCTTGCTTAAGTCTAGGCAAAGAAAGTCAGTGCAACACTTCTCGTTGTACGTGATCAAGTCAGTGCAACTTCTGCACCATGCACTAAGTCTGTGCAACATTTATCTTCTGCACGAACTAAGTCTAAGCAAGGTTGCTCACGCACACATTAAGTCCGTGCATACATACATAAAGTCAATGCAAGCTGTGTTTATGCACACGACCAAGTCAGTGCAAGTGTCATCCATGCATTAGCCAAGATGATGCACTGGTAGTTATTGTCGAGGCACAATGAGTTGGTGCAATTCTTGCACCGGGCACACAAAGTCTGTGCAACACATCTTAGGCAACTTGGTGCATAAGAGTTCATGCATTCAGTGTTTTCACATTAAGTTTGTGCAAGTCAAACATGCTGTATAAACAAGTCCGTGCAAGCTCAGGCATGATGCATCCTAAGTCTGTGCAACTTTCATCTATTGCACGAACTATGTTGTGCAATATTAGTAATGGCACAAGTTAGTCAGTGCATCATCTGCATTGTGCACACATCAAGTCTATGCACTTCTGGTCTTAGAGTAATATCAAGTCAGTGCACATGCTTATGTGTGAACACTTGACTCCGTGCATGTGTTTTTACATGCTATATCGAGTCTGTGCACATTCAGTTCAAAGCTCTATCAACTATGTACATCTCTTTACTATCTGTCATGTTGAGTCCCGGAGGGTGGGAATCAAGAGGGGAGGGGTGAATTGATGGCCAATAAAAACTAAAAACAAGCTACACAGGAGCTAAGCAAGATAAACAACGAACTCAAATCTAGCACGAACAGAAACACACACGTGAATGCGTGATGATGGTGTGATTAATTAACAAGAAATTGAATTCTCTCCTCACCGTGAAGCCCACACGAAATAAAGCGGAAAAACAAACCACAATGACACACGGGATTTTTAGGTGGTTCGGGTACACACCGTGTCCCCTACGTCCACCCCTCACACGGAGGATTAACCTTTACTAGACAGTGAATCACACACACACACGCTGTATACAATAGCAAACCTACACACACACGCTGTGTAGAACAGCAAGCACACACACACACACACGTTCGTGTTGCCGAACACGAACACACACACACAAATCTCAGATTTACGGACTACAAACAGATGATGAAGTCAAACTCAAAGTATTCAGAGTGAGAGGAATGAAAAGAAGTTGGATTATCCTGGTTGGAGCTCCCCCTTTCACTTCCACGAATTTAATCAAACACTTTGTGCAGCACAATGATGATCTTGGCTTGAATGAAGCTTCAAGTTGATTTGGATCACATCCAGCAGCTGTGGCTTGTATGGAAGTAGTTCTCCTTCTCCTTCCCTTCACTTTCACGCAATCTTCAAGCTGGTACAAGGTCGGGAGGTGGCTGCTTCAACCTGCAAACACAAGGGTTTAGAAAGAAGGCTTACAGCTCAACATACGATTTTTCCCTTAGGGTTTTCATCAACCAAACGATATTATATAGGCCAAGAGAGTTATGGGGACGGTCAAGGGACCAGATCCACAAAACATGGAGCTAAACACGGGCTCCCAACCTAATACATTTGACCCATGAGGTCGAAATCCCAAGAGTCAACAATCACGGCTCGGCCCAGAACTGAAGGGGTCGACCCTTGGGGTCGACCCTCGTGCTGTGGTAGAAGTCCAGAAGTCATGGGTCGACCCCAGGGGTCGACCCTCTCAGAACCAGGTTCTGGCTCAACAAAAAATAGCAAGAGGTCCTGTAGGGGTCGACCCCAAGGGTCGACCCTCGGGGCATGGGTCGACCCTTGGGGTCGACCCTTTCAGTTGGGCTAAAAAGGGGCCGACGGGTTTTTTAATTGATTGCCAGGGGTCGACCCTTGGGGTCGACCCTTGAAGCTGGGGGTCGACCCTTGGGTCGACCCTTTCAGCAAGGGTTAAGAACCCTTGCTAAGTTGCTCCGATTGGCTTGGGGATCGCCCCGATGGATCGTCCCACGCTCCACAACCATCACAAACCATAATTCTAAGTCCAAGAACACATCTAGATGTTTTACAAACATGAGACGATCTTAAAGAACTTCAACCATAGAATTGAATATCAAAGTTGAAGTCGATCTCACCAAACGTCCCAGAGCATTGAAATTCTTGTCCTTGTAGACTGGCCTGTCAAAATAACTCACAATTAGTTGTTTCATCCAAAATGCCAAATTAACTCACTTACCCTTAAGAAGATTGCTTTGAGCCTTCATAACACGCCAAAACCTCGTATGATGAGTTGAAATCCAGGACGTTAGAAAGACTCATTTTTAGTTTACAAATAATTTGGTCAACATCAAAACCATAAGGCATTTTACATGAGGAGGGGGTTCAACAATCTCCCCCTTTTTGATGATGATAAAATTTAATCAAAATTGCATTTTTGATCAATGTAATCCACCATTCAAGAATAAGTGAAACCACATAATCATGAAACATATCAACCACCAATATTGAACTGAAATCAGCATACTGAACCGATATCAAGGGCAACTTGACAAAATATGTGAGATTGAGTAGCATTACCACAAGGTGTGCCGACAACAAGGTGAAATAGGAAGGGTTCAAATGCAATAACAATGAGACATAATAGAACTTGAGACTCACACAATATGCCATGACTCTAAAATGCAAACTGAAAGGCAACTGAAAATGAGCACACATGCAGGCAAGCATTCATCACACATACATATAAATAGCCGAAATAGTCTTTTCTCCCCCTTTGGCAACATCAAAAAGGAGGGGGTGAAATAAGTAGGGGGTAAAGTCCAAGCTGCAAGAGCAATGTCATCTAATCTTCATCGGAAGGCGGTGAGGTGTGCGGACGCCTCATATAACCCAAGATTTCCTCAAGCAAGGTGGATTGATGATCAAATGAGTCTTGAACATACTGGGTGTGCACTTGATGACTAAGCTTCAGATCCGCAAGTTGGTGTTGCATGCCCTCCAAAGTCTTCCCATAACTGTCTAATCAGTCATCTATCGAGTCCAACCGATCCATGAGTAGCTGAACCTCCTCGGAAGGCACATCTTCGGCAGGTGGGGCCTGTTCATATTCATCATCTTCATCCTCAGAACTGATCTCGTGTTCAATACTTTTCAAAGTGTGAACTAAATTGCCATCAAGCAGCTCATATCCCATATTATGGCAAATGGAATGAATTGTGAAAATGTCAGCCTCTCGGATGGTTTGTGAGTTTTCTTTGGAGAGATCAATACCCAAGTATGTAAACACAGCAGTGAGTGTAGCAGCATATGGAATGGTGCGGTTCTTGTGCTTCATGCTATTGCTCATATGAAATAAAATCATGGCTGGGAAATTCACAGGAATGCCACTTAAAATGCAGTAGAAAAGAAACATGTGAATTTCAGTGACCTTGTCATGACCGCCGCCCCTTGGAAGTAAAATTATGGTGATCATTCTGTGTAAAATGTGTTGCAAAGGCGAAAAATGATTGGCATTCAGCCCTGCCACAGAACGGTTACCCCTTTCTTCACCATTCATCATTTGAAACACTACATCTTCAGGAATTTCAATATCTCCAAGCATAAAACCTTCAGTCGAGAGATTAAATGCTGCTCCCAAAAATTCTGTAGTGAGAATTAACCGGTGGCCATGAACCATTGTAGTTGGGTGCTCCCCGGACATGATAAAATTTCCATAAAACTGATGTACCAAGTTGGGATATATACGCCGATGTGCAGACATGAAATAATCTAGATTCGGCTGACTGCATAACACATCAACTAGTCCCGGAAGATGACGATTCAAGTTTACAAAAGATACCGACCGTGGCCGTAGGACTTTTCTATCCAATACTTTGGGTGGCGGCGCCGGTCCTCTGCCTCGGGCGCCCGCCTGACTACGTCGTGCTGGGGCTGGAGGGGTTTTAATGGATGGGAGGGGGGAAACTTAGGGTTTCCTCCCTTATTGGAGCCGGTTCGGACGCGGCGAAGCCGCCCGACCGGAACGGGTCGACCCTATGGGTCGTCCCCTTTTAAACCCCACCCCAGAACCTTACCGGATAGGGAGGGTCGACCCTTGGGGTCGACCCTTCCAGGGTTTGCTGCAAAAGCTGATGAAAACGGAATTTCAAGGAATCGAATGATATGGCTCAAGTCCCCAGTGATCATATTGTGTTGGAATCAAGAAATTTGAGTTATTTAAATGGGTATACACACTGGGGAACTTGCTTCAAGAATGACTTAGACCATAGAAGGCGTTCATTGTTTACCGTCTCCTAAAATTCAGATTTTGATATCAATTGCTCTTTTGCTGGCCTTAAGAAAATTCAAGGAGCTATCGGCCATAGAAATTGCAAAACCAATGGTTGTATTCTATAATAAGAACATGCATACCAGGCAATCAAGGTTTTCATGCACAAATATTTTTGTTGTTTTTCAAGCACGACTATGCACATGCATGACAAATATATATGATACACTACATGCAATGCGATGACATTGATGCACATGATTAAGACTCAGATTGATCTATCCTACAAACCCCTAGTTCCCTTCTAAATGATGTGAACTTGTCTACACTAAGTGGTTTGGTGAAAATGTTGACAATTTGACGATCTGTCTCAACAAAACTGATGTTAATATCACCCTTACTCACATGGTCTCTAATGAAATGATGTCTAATTTCAATATGCTTGGTGCGAGAGTGATGAACTGGATTTTTGGACAGATTTATGGCAGATGTGGTATCACAAAGAATTGGGGTGTTTTTAAACGAAATGCCATAATCAATCATTTGCTGTTGGATCCATAGCACTTGGGCAACGCAACTACCGACAGCCACATACTCGGCTTCGGCTGTTGATAATGCCACTGAATTTTGTTTCTTGGAGGCCCATGAGACCACACAACGCCCAAGAAAATGGCAATATCTACTTGTGCTTTTCCGATCCATCTTACAGCCCGCGTAATCGGCATCAGAATAAGCGACTAGTTCAAAGCATGAATTCCATGGAAACCACAATCCTAAGTTAACTGTACTAGCAATATATCTAAAAATCCGTTTCACAGCCGACAAATGAGATTCTTTTGGATTTGACTGAAATCTTGCACATAGACAAACAACAAATTGTATGTCGGGCCTGCTGGCAGTTAGATACAATAGTGAACCTATCATACTTCTAAAGAGTTTTTGGTCCACTGATGTACCTTTCTCATCTTGATCAATTTTCATTGAAGTGGACATGGGTGTTGGTTGTGGCTTTGTTGATGCCAAATCGAATTTTTTCAGCAACTCCATTGCATATTTCTTTTGGTGTATGAACAACCCGTCCACCGTTTGATGTACCTGCAATCCCAAAAAGAAAGTTAACTCTCCCATGAGGCTCATTTCAAACTCACTTTGCATCAATTTTGCAAAGTCGTTGCTAAGAGTGTCATTAGTGGAGCCAAAGATAATATCATCAACATAAACTTGAACAATTAAGATTTCCTTACCCTTCAATTTTGTAAAAAGGGTTTGATCAATGTTACCTCGTTTGAAGTCATTTTGGGCGAGGAAATCGCTTAATCGTTCATACCATGCACGGGGTGCTTGTTTCAGACCGTAAAGAGCTTTGTTCAACTTGTATACATGGTCTGCATGCGTTGTGTCTTCAAACCCCGGTGGCTGCTCCACGTACACGTCCTCCTGGATATAGCCATTCAAAAACGCACTCTTAACATCCATTTGAAATAACTTGATATTATGACAGCATGCAAATGCTAAAAGAACCCTCACAGCCTCGAGTCTTGCTACTGGAGCAAAAGACTCATCAAAGTCTATACCCAACTCTTGGCTATAGCCTTTGGCAACAAGCCTGGCCTTGTTCCTAGTAACCACTCCTTGATCGTTTGTTTTGTTACGGTAAACCCATTTTGTTCCGATCACGGAGTGATTCTTAGGACATGGAACGAGGAACCACACTTTGTTCCTTTGGAACTGGTGTAATTCCTCTTGCATGGCCAAAATCCATGACTCATCACCTAAGGCTTCTTCTATGGATTTGGGTTCAAATTGAGAGAGCAGGGCAATATAGTCTTGATTTTCAACTTCCCTGAATGAGGCTCGTGTCCGTACTCCTTCTTCAACATCGCCCATTACATTGACTGATGGATGGTCCTTTGGAAAACTCCATTGAATTGGTGGCTGCCGTTCAGCTTGATTTTCCGGATTAGCCTCAACTTCTTGTGGTTCTTCTTCTTGTTTCTTTTCATCATTTTCATGTGGTTCTTCATCTTCTTCTTGTTTCTCCACTTTTCCTTCTTTCTTCTCGATATCTTCAATATCCAACTGATCATCCTGCAAGACAGGTTTGTCATTAGTTTTATTTGGAGATGATTCATCGATAATAACATGGGGGCTTTCCTCAACAGCAAAAGTTCTCAAGTTATACACTCGATATGCTCTTGAGCTCAGTGAGTACCCAAGAAAAATACCTTTATCACTTTTGGGATCAAATGTCGCCAGGTCTAACTTACCATTGTTGTGAATGTATCATGTTGAGCCAAACGGTCTAACATGTGAAATGTTTGGCTTCTTACCTCTGTACAGCTCATAGGGGGTTTTCTTCAATAATGGTCTTACCATGGCACGGTTGATTATGTAGCAGGCCGTGTTCACTGCTTCAGCCCAAAAGTACCTTGGCAGATTATTCTCATTTAGCATCGTTCTTGCCATTTCAATCAGGGTTCTATTTTTCCTTTCAACAACGCCATTCTGCTCGGGGGTTCTTGGTGCGGAGCATGGTTATCAAATTCTCTGCCGTGATCACTCCACACGGTTTTGATGCAAACCCCTTTATCATTTTGTACCACCCTGCAAAATGCTTCAAATTCCGTCAAGGCATCATTTTTATGTGAAAGGAAGTAAACCCAACAAAATCTAGAATAATCATCCACAATTACAAAGCCGTATAGTTTACCACCCAAGCTATGTGTCCTGCTTGGTCCAAAGAGATCAATGTGGATGACTTCTAGAGGCCTCGATGTGGTCACATCATTCTTGCTTTTGAATGACGTCCTTGTCTGTTTTCTCATGCTGCACGCCCCACACACTCCGTCTTCGACGACCTTCAACTTGGGCAGTCCAATCACCAAATCTTTCCTTGATAATTTCAGCAAGACATTGAAGCTGGCATGTCCAAGCCGGTGATGCCATAGCCACGCATCATCCTTGTTCCTTGCAATCAAACACAAACCCTCATGAGAAGCATCATTTAAGTCTATCATATAAACATTGTTATACCTGAATCCAATGAACTTAACCTCATGAGTGTGTCTGTTCAAAACAGTGCAGTGATTAGAATAAAAAACAACATTGCATCCCTTATCACAAAGTTGACTTATGCTTAAGAGGTTGTGATGCAAACCTTCCACAAGCAGCACATTTTCAATGGTGTGATTTTGATTCTTACCAATCTTACCTTCTCCGATGATTTTTCCTTTGTCCTTACCACCGAATGCCACCATTCCACCATCCTTTTTATGCAGGTCCACAAACCATTCCTTATTTCCCGTCATATGCCGAGAGCACCCGCTATCCAAGTACCATTTGTTCTTCTGAGCTCTCGTGTGGACCTGCAATACAATTGAAGTGCTTATGGAGATTTTGGTACCCAAGCAAGCTTGGGTCCATGGTGGTTAGAAGCATGATGCACATATGATCTGTTTCTGACTTTAGCAAACTTTTCTTCATCATATTTCAGAATTCTACAGTCATACATGTCATGACCCATTCTTTCACAATAAAAGCAAATGATATTTTCATCTCTTTTCCACCTTATACCAACATTGGAATAAGAGTTATGCATGTGTTTCTTGGTTTTGGAGGAAGCTGAATTTGTGGGAACCCAATGGGTCGTTTGAATTTTTGATTTTTCAAGAATGACAAGAGCATCCTCAAGTTCTTTTATTTGAGCCAATTGAGATTGGATCTCTTCTTCAGCCTTCACCTTTTCTTGTTCCAATTCATTTTTTAAGTGTTCATGCATTTTCAGAAATGTAGATTGTTCTTCTCTCATGCATGAAATCTCTTCCTCAAACAATTCAATTTTTGAAACGAGAATTTCATTTTGATGTTTTATGCTTTCACTTTCTGATTTCAAAGGATGGCATTCTTTACATGATTTATTTGTATGAACAAGAAGATCAATTTTCTTTTTCAAATTTCTGTTTTCAGATTTGTATCTTCTATATTTTTCATACAAAGACTCATATGCGATTTGCCATTGCTCACAAGTGAGAGTTTCAGGTTCAGAATCTACCTTTTCATCATCATTGGCCATGAGGCATAGATTTTGGACTAGCTCGTCAAGTCCATCCTCAATGCCGGAGTCATCCTCTCCTCGTCGCTCCATGTGGCCATCATGGCCTTGGGCTTCCTGAATTTACCTTTCTTCACTTTCTTGATGAGGTCGGGGCATTCACCTCGCATGTGGCCAGGTTTCTTGCACTCGTAGCAAATTATTTCTTCCTTCTTACTACTTTCTCCTTTGTTTGGTCCTTGCCTTCTTGGACCCTTCCTGAACTGACCACCGAACTTCCTTGTTCCTTTGACGAACCTTCTTGCTCGTCGTGTGATCATGGCAACTAGTTCTTCATCTTCTGTGTTGCCAATAGAATCATTATCACTGCCTTCTGAATCCGGTGAATTCACCTTTAGGGCCAGTGGTGTGACAACCTTCTTTTTCTTGTGATCTTCCTCGCTTCTTTTGATGTTTATTTCGTATGTCATCAGCGAGCCGATCAACTCATCGAGAGTTAGGGTTCTGAGGTCTTTGGAATCTTCAATTATAGTGGCTTTTGTATGCCACTGGGGAGAAAGGGATTTCAAAACTTTTCTTACGAGCTCCTTGTTTGAATATTCTTTGCCAAGCGCCTTTAGTCCATTTGTAATTTCTGTTAGCCTTGCAAACATATCAGAAATTGATTCTTCTGGCTTCATTGCGAACAACTCATAGTCCCGAACTAAGAGATTGGCCTTTGTTTCCTTGACTTGCGATGTTCCTTCATATATAAGCCGCAGCTTGTCCCACATCTCCTGCGCAGAGGCACACATAGATATTCGTGAGTATTCTTTAGGGTGAACGGCACATTGAATTATATTCATAGCCTTAAAGTTCGTTGAACACTTCTCTATATCTTCTTCATCTATTCATCTTCTTTTTCAGATAAAACATATGGACCCTTACTTATGACACGCCAAACATCATAGTCCTGGGCACGTAGGAAAACATACATTCTATTTTTCCAGTAAGGGTAGTTCGATCCATCAAAGAACGGAGGTCTTTGAATGGAATGCCCTTCGGGCATCATCCCTCTGTTTGCCATTTAACGGGATCTGCTCTGACGACCGTGAGATCGTAAATCAACCAGAGACCAAAGCTATGATACCAATTGTTGAGTCCCGGAGGGTGGGAATCAAGAGGGGAGGGGTGAATTGATGGCCAATAAAAACTAAAAACAAGCTACACAGGAGCTAAGCAAGATAAACAACGAACTCAAATCTAGCACGAACAGAAATACACACGTGAATGCGTGATGATGGTGTGATTAATTAACAAGAAATTGAATTCTCTCCTCACCATGAAGCCCACACGAAATAAAGCGAAAAAACAAACCACAATGGACACACGGGATTTTTAGGTGGTTCGGGTACACACCGTGTCCCCTACGTCCACCCCTCACACGGAGGATTAACCTTCACTAGACAGTGAATCACACACACACACGCTGTATACAACAGCAAACGCAAACACACGCTGTGTAGAACAGCAAGCACACACACACACACATACGTTCGTGTTGCCGAACACGAACACACACACACAAATCTCAGATTTACGGACTACAAACAAATGATGAAGTCAAACTCAAAGTATTCAGAGTGAGAGGAATGAAAAGAAGTTGGATTATCCTGGTTGGAGCTCCCCCTTTCACTTCCACGAATTTAATCGAACACTTTGTGCAGCACAGTGATGATCTTGGCTTGAATGAAGCTTCAAGTTGATTTGGATCGCATCCAGCAGCTGTGGCTTGTATGGAAGTAGTTCTCCTTCTCCTTCCCTTCACTTTCACGTAATCTTCAAGCTGGTACAAGGTCGGGAGGTGGCTGCTTCAACCTGCAAACACAAGGGTTTAGAAAGAAGGCTTACAGCTCAACATACGATTTTTCCCTTAGGGTTTTCATCAACCAAACGATATTATATAGGCCAAGAGAGTTATGGGGACGGTCAAGGGACCAGATCCACAAAACGTGGAGCTAAACACGTGCTCCCAACCTAATACATTTGACCCATGAGGTCGAAATCCCAAGAGTCAACAATCACGGCTCGGCCCAGAACTGAAGGGGTCGACCCTTGGGGTCGACCCTCGTGCTGTGCTAGAAGTCCAGAAGTCATGGGTCGACCCCAGGGGTCGACCCTCTCAGAACCAGGTTCTGGCTCAACAAAAAACAGCAAGAGGTCCTGTAGGGGTTGACCCTTGGGGTCGACCCTTTCAGTTGGGCTAAAAAGGGGCCGACGGGTTTTTTAATTGATTGCCAGGGGTCGACCCCAAGGGTCGACCCTTGGGGTCGACCCTTGAAGCTGGGGTTAAGAACCCTTGCTAAGTTGCTCCGATTGGCTTGGGGATCGCCCCGATGGATCGTCCCACGCTCCACAATAATCACAAACCATAATTCTAAGTCCAAGAACACATCTAGATGTTTTACAAACATGAGACGATCTTAAAGAACTTCAACCATAGAATTGAATATCAAAGTTGAAGTCGATCTCACCAAATGTCCCAGAGCATTGAAATTCTTGTCCTTGTAGATTGGCCTGTCAAAATAACTCACAATTAGTTCTTTCATCCAAAATGCCAAATTAACTCACTTACCCTTAAGAAGATTGCTTTGAGCCTTCATAACACGCCAAAACCTCATATGATGAGTTGAAATCCAGGACGTTAGAAAGACTCATTTTCAGTTTACAAATAATTTGGTCAACATCAAAACCATAAGGCATTTTACATGAGGAGGGGGTTCAACATGTCAGATTGTTTCAAGCTGATGCTAAGTCTGACTTTGACAGGATATCTGCTCGAGGAGTTTAAGAACGGCACGTGATCCAAGAATGAAGGAGGTGCCAAGATGCTGACACGTGGGATGTAGTCAAGCTGGGATGCTGCCACATGGGCAAACAACTCCAGATCTGGATAAGGCTTTTGGGCGGGAATTGTGGCGAGCACACGCCCTATCTCACTGCTGCTTCATATAAATAAGGAGATTCTCCTTCAAGTGAAGACAGATCATGATATTGAGAATTGAAGTAGAGAGAGCGGGAGCTAGCACGATCCAGAAAGAAGAACAGTGAGAGCAGATTTGAAAGAAGGAGAGAGAGCAGTAGATCTGAGAAGAGAGTTTGAGAGTAAGAGCTTTGAGAGTCTGAGAGTGTTTAGTGTATCAGTTTCCAGGTTCTTTTCATTTTCGAAACTCTTGTTCAAGCTGTGTGTCAGCAGAGGTTAAGCTGTAAGCCTCAGCGGAGCAGAGGTGGATACCTCTGGACAGGTCAAGCTATACGCCTCAGCGGAGCAGAGGTAGATTCCTCTGGACAGCAAGCTGTGAATATCAGCGGATTGTAGGGATTTGTCCCCGAAGCTGTGGATCAACGGCAAGCTGTGAGTCAGCAGTGAAGCCACACTCAGATTTGAGTGTGGGGTGGATGTAGACCTCTGGGTTGAGGTTGAACCACCTAAAATTCCTTCGTCTACTGTGTGATTGATCTGTGGGTTGTGTCTGTCTTGGTTTCATTTCTTCGTTCAGTAGATGAATGCTTAGGACCGCTCGAGTGCCAATCGTCTAGATCTGTTTCTGTCTGGTTGTGACTGAGTGTTCTTTAATCGTCGTATAGCAGTTCGATTTTATTCCGCACTAGTCTCTGCTGTAGCAAGAAATTTTAATTGGGTGACTGATCTATTCACCCCCCTCTAGATCACGTCTTGGACTTATCAGTTTATAGGATCAAGCCCCTACCGTTGCGCTAAAAGCTCGAGCTGGTAGCGAAGGTAGAACTGTATTTCCTTATGGCAGCGCAGAGCCCCACACTATCGTGCTGTGGGCGGACATGAGTGGCTTCGCACATGGACCCCATAATCCATGCGGCGGGTTGGGCTGCCAAGCACCGATGGTCCACGTGGGTCCCATACCCTACGTGGTATACACCAAATCCCTAACGGAGACGTTGGCATAAACCAACAATCTCCCCCCCAGCGGCACCTGGGGGATTTGAACCCGCGACCTCACTCTGATACCAGTTTATAGGATCAAGCCCCTACCATTGCGCTAAAAGCTCGAGCTGGTAGCTAAGGCAGAACCGTATTTCCTTATGGCAGCGCAGAGCCCCACACTATCGTGCTGTGGGCAGACATAAGGGGCTTCGTACATGGACCCCATAATCCATGCGGTGGGTTGGGCTGCCAAGCACCGATGGTCCACGTGGGTCCCATACCCCACGTGGTACACACCAAATCCCTAAGGGAGATGCTGGCATAAACCAATAGAAAATACATGATTTTTATAGCCCTAACTAAATGGCCATTACTACCCTCAGATCTAGGGTTAGGGAGGGGCAATTAGGGGATGAGAATATTTAATTCCTTCTCCCTTCTCCCATGTGGTCAAAACAACATAAAAAAAAGATAAATGGGGGGGTGAGACGACCTCCTTAGAAGTCAAAGGGGAATCTCCTACTTGGTCCAAGTTTGAATGTCCACCTTGGACCAGCCCACATGGGCCCTAGAAGCTAGGTGGCCCAATGAGAGAGAGGGTGGGGGTCCCGTCAGGCCTACGCGGCCTTTTTGTAAAGAAACCCACTAATTCCTAAGGACGAACACATTGGCTTATAATTGCCTTACAATTGTAACCCATTTGACTCAAGGATATAAATGTAAATAAAATGTTAGTGGCCTTGCTTTCATGTCCCATCAGTAGGTCTAGCAGACAACCCAGCCAAGAGACAAAATTGCTTCCTTCTCTTGGGTTATGATTCAATCACACCCTCCATCATATCCCATTCTCGATGCAAACTCAGCGCCATCAACTTACGGCTGAGAGCATCTACCATAACATTTGTCTTGCCCGGATGGTACTGCAAGGCGAAGTCATAGTCCTTCAGTAGTTCGACCCATCTCCTTTGCCTCAAATTGAGTCCTTTCTGAGTGAATATGTACTTGAGACTCTGATGGTCGGTGAAGACCTCAAATCGGAGCCCATATAGGTAGTGTCTCTAGATGCGCAAAGCATGGACCACTGCTACCATTTCAAGGTCGTGAGTGGCGTAGTTCTTCTCATGGTCCTTCAACTGTCTCGAGGCATAGGCGATTACTCGGCCATTTTACATTAGTACACAACCAAGGTCGATCCTGGAGGCATCTGTATAAATAGTGAAGCCATCGTTCCCTTTGGGGAGTGTCAACACTGGGACCGAAGTCAACTTTTCCTTGAGCATCTGAAAACTGTCTTCACACTCTTCTGACCAGATAAATTTTGCTCCTTTCTTGCTCAACTTGGTCATTGGGGCTGCAATGGTGAATAAACCTTCAATGAACCAGCGATAGTATCCTGCCAGACCAAGGAAGCTTCTAATCTCCATGACTGTCTTCGGTGCTAACCACTTGGTCACTACTTCAACCTTGCTAGGGTCCACATATATGCCGTTCCTGGATATGACATGTCCGAGAAACATCACCTGGTCTAGCCAAAATTCACACTTTCTGAATTTGGCATATAACTTGTTCTCCCTGAGAGTCTACAGAACCACTCTCAGGTGTTGCCGATGCTCATCCTGACTGGCAGAATATATCAGGATGTCATCTATAAAGACCACGACAAACTGATGTAGGTAAGGGCGGAAGATCTGATTATTCTGCGCCATGAACACAGCCGGTGCATTGGTCAACCCGAATGGTACTACTAAGAACTCGTAGTGACCATAACGACTCCTGAAGGCTGTCTTCGACACATCTTCGGGCTTGATTCTAATTTGGTGATAACCCGTCCTCAGATCGATCTTGGAGAAGACCTTAGCAGATGACAATTGGTCAAATAATTCTTCAATCCTTGGCAAAGGATACTTGTTCTTAATGGTGGCCTGATTAAGCTTGCGGTAATCAATGCACAACCACATAGTCCTATCTTTCTTCCGCACAAATAAGACTCGTGCTCCCCAAGGAGACACATTGGGCCGAATGAAGCCTTTGTCTAGCAACTCCTCAAATTGCTTCCTGAGTTCGACAAGCTTTGTCGGAGCCATCCTGTATGGTGGAATGGAGATAAGTGCAGTGCCCGACATCAGCTCAATAGAGAATTCTGCCTCATGAACTGGTGGCAGTCCCGGTAGATCTTCGGGAAATACATCAGGAAATTCTCGGACCACGTCCAAGTCTTCTAGAATCTTGACAGTGCCTTCCTCAAGTACCACACTACCCAAGAAATAATCACATCCCTAGCTAATCAGCTTGGAAGCCCTGATGGCTGATACTATCATTCTCCATGACTTGTCCTTCGGACATTGGAAGAAGAATGTCTCCTTCCCCGACTCTTGAAAGATCACTCTCTTCCGACGGCAGTCCAAGAGAGCATAGTGCTTGACTAACCAAGCCATTCCCAGAATGAGATCAAAGTCGGCCATATCTAGGACATATGCTTCCCCCATCAGTATCCTCCCATTGACTTTGACCTCAATAGTAGGGATCACAAGCTTTGTGTGGACTTATTTTCTGGTTGGTGTGCTAACTACCATTTCCCCGAAGAATGTGGCTTGGGATCTGTTCTTCAGTTGATTAGTAAAACTAGTGGATATAGATGTGTGTGTAGCCCCCAGGTCAAACAAAACCTTTGCATAAATATTATCCACAAGAAGTGTACCTTCAGCCACGGTAGGGGTATTGTCTGCCTCTTCTTGCATTAGTGCATAAACTCGCCCTTTGAACTGAATCTTCTCCTGCTGCGGTACTAGCTTTTGCTGAGCCTTCTTAGGATAGTCCCTTGCAAAATGTCCGGCCTCGCCGTATTCATAGCACTTACCTTTTGTCCTCCAGCATTCCTGCCCTGGATGGGTGCATCCACAATGGACATAGAATGGAACCCCCGGCCTGTTCCTTGGTGCCGGCTCCTAGCGTACCACCTTTTCCTTGTCCTACCTCCCTCCTACCTACATAGGCCTTTTGCTCGTCGTCTTCTGCTCCTCGGTGTATGTATCAATGGATATTCATTAGAACCTAACTTAATATGTCCCTTAAATCCTTATGGTTTTGAATATTACCTTGCATTCTCTTGCTCGGCTAGATGAGCAAGCCTCAATGCCGTAGCGTAGGAGTCAGGGTCTTGGGTAGCCATATAGCGTCAGACGATGCTACGAAGACCGTTGATGAATTTCTTCACCTTTCGACGCACTTCATCAAATATTTGTGGAGCATACCGACTTAGAGCAGAGAATCTGGCCTCATAGTCGGCCACTGACATGTTTCCTTGTATGAGGCCCAAAAATTCTTGCTCCTTTGCATCGCGCACATGCTCAGGGAAGTACTTTTCTCGAAAGACAACCAAGAATTCTTCCCATAATATGTCATCATTATGCCTTGCGAAGGTGGTCCTCAACTTGGCCTTCCACCATAAATCAACTTGGTCTTGTAGTACATAGGCTGCCAGATTCACCTTTTCTTCCTTGGGGCATCGCATCGCGCAGGATTTCTTTTCCATCTCGCTGAGCCACGACTCAGCCACCTCTGGACGGCGCTCCCCCTTAAAATAAGGAGGTGCCTACCTCAGAAATCGATCAAGCGCAGGTAAGTCCTGGCGTGGCACCGGCGCTGGCTGCTGTAACATCTGTTGCTGCATGGCTTGCATAAGTCCTTGGAAACTCTGCATGAAACCCTCTAGATTAATTCCAGCATTGGGCACTTGTCCGCCCCCAACTGTCGGAGCATTGACTGCCCCGTCGTTCACTAGGTTGGGGTCATCCACCCCCGATCCTCTCTCATTAGCATGGGGTACATCCCTTTGTCTTCTCGGCGGCATAGCTCTGAGAGGATAACGATTGTTAAGTGTGAGGGTTCATTTTAAATGGGTTCTAAATATACTCTACCCTTTTTCCACTCTAGCCTATCTCATCTTCTACTATTTGGATGATTGGAATGGTTGTAACCATGGCTTGTCTATCGTGCTCTGATACCACTTTGTAACGCTCCGAGATCCGATTCCCAATTTATGGGCATATTTTTTTTCTTTTCTTCCATCGGACCTCGAGATATTACGTCGTACGTATCACAGAAGCACCAATAGATAAATTTGCATGCGAGAGAGAGAGAGAGAAACCATTATCACATGAAATGTAAAGAACATCTCAACCACTCATAATCCAAAAAGATACATATCCATTATCCTTTTACATATGAGTCCATACATGATCACCAATCCACAACTAGCCATAATATGAAAGATAGATATCCATTGCTTACCTTGACGTAGGCAAGACTAAACTACTTCTCGGCCGCAGCCTCCTCCTTGGCCTCCTTCATTGTGTCTCCTGAAACGTGTGTCACAAGGGGGGGTGAGTGTGACGCTCAGTAGGCAGCAAAAACAAATCAGGGTTAACTCACATTCATATATCCAATTTATATATATAATTCAATGATCACAATACAAGAGTGAAAAAACCCATATAATCTTTCCAGAACCCTCCAAAATGACCCTAATAGGTCCGTCAAGAATCCAAGGATAAATGGGTAAGGGATGGAACCGAAGTGTACCAAATTGATGGGTTACATGAAACCGGAGCGACCATCGGTCGATCGAACTAGGCCTCCGATCGACCGAACTGTAACAAGTTATAGACCGGCCAACACTGGCAAATTCGGTCTACTGAATTGCCCAGGTCGGTCGACCGAACTCTGCTATAATCTAGATAAACAACAATTCAGTCCCAAAGGTAAAAACCCAATGTTACTCAATGATCCATTCATTACCATCTGCTTAAAATAATTCATACGAGAAAAATACATGTTTATTAGCTAACATATAAGATACCCATGCATGCACCAAAACCACAGTGAATGAGTAGTTACACATTATCACAGTTTCATGAGTTGCACATTTTCGTTATTCATGGAACCAAACAGCTGCCGCAAACACAGGAGGCCCACACACTCACAACGAATGAAAGAGTACTGCACAGACCATAGAGCGAACTCCCACCTAGACTCCTGCCGCCCGGGACCTTACGTCTCGCTGTCCCACAGGTTCTGTGGCGTTACGTATCGCCGTCCCACAGAACTAACCAGCCGAATCATAGGATTTCAACCAGGGCGTTACGTCTCGTTATCCCCTAGGTTCTTTTACATCCGCGGCATTACGTATCACCGTCCCGCTGAAGGGACCGAAGTCCAACCTCAAAGAATGCTGCTATTTTCCATTCATAACATTCACATCGTATTCGCATTCACAATCATATTACATTACTAGTATCATACTTTTATCATAACATAAGCATGCTTCCATATGGTTTAAGTGGCTAATCATACTCATAAGTTCACTATTGTGAAACCAAACATGATCAAGTTACCAGCAAGGTTTCTCTTTAAAAAAAATAGGTTTATTTCTAGGTAACACATGTGTAGAAAATAAATCATAACTATAAGTGCAGATTTTCTGTGAGCACGAAATTCTTACAGTGAATTACTAACTTAGTCTTCTATCATTTTCTAATTTTTAGATTTTTCTGAACTAGAATGGCCTCTCAAAACCCTTTTTTCTAAGTTTCTAAAAATTGGGACAGAGTCCCAGGTGTGTCGACACAATCCAAGACTGTGTCGACACAGCCTTACAGATTTCAAAGGGGTGCATCGACCTCGCCAGGGGCGGCATCGATGCAGTCAATCCTTTGAAGGAGGATGCATCGATGCAGCCAAGAGCTGCATCGATGCAGTCAGCACTCTGAAGTGGTTGCGTCGATGCAGCCAAGAGCGGCGTCGACGCTGTCAGTGCAGCGACCCAGATTTTCAATAAAAACTCAGAGGAACATCACGAAAGTACATAATTTGATGAAAAAAACTAGAAAATAAATATAGTAGTCGATCCCACATACCCTTAGTCCCTCTTTAACATATAGAAACTATTAGAAATCGTTCTAATGCATCGTTGACCCCTAAGATTTGAGGATAGGTGCCTACCTTCCAAGGTGATAAACCGACGACGCGGGGATGAAATCCACACCCCAGATTCACCTAAAGCTTCTCCCCTTCATCCCAAGGCGCTGCAGGATCATCCTCCATGCGTTGGCTCATCCACCATGCACCGGATCGTCCACTCTTGCGGAGTCAAGGTCCCTCACCCTTTCTCACTCAAGAAGGATAGAAGATGGTGGAGAGTTGAAGAGAATGGTTTCCAAAGGCTTACTACCCATAAAACCCACCTCTTTATATGATTTTTAAGCCTCCCAGGGGTTTGCCCATGACCTACAAGGCTCAGTCCAGCTCCCAAGGTTACTGGTTGGAGGGAAGTAAAGGCCATGCACCTGTTCGGTTTGAACAAACGCGGCCCTTCGTATACCTGGTCATAAATGCGAGTGGGCGCGCTCTTCTGTTGGGATTTGGGTTAGGATGTCTTCAGATGAGATCAAGAGGACTTCTAGATCTAACTTTGGGACATGGTTTCATCAAGTTTCATCAACCCTAGCATGAGTTATGATTTTTCCAAGATTAACGTTCATTCTCCCGTGTTCCAGTCGCAACCTTTCGGTAGCCCGAGGTAATCAGGGCATAACTCTAGTATCCAGGCAGAATTGAGCCTCGACCTCAACATAGAAGATGTAGCTCACATCCCATTCGAAATTATGGCCATTGGGTTAGGTCATTTAATCAACTACAAACGAAGTTATGAATTTTTAATTATTCACGTGCGAATTCTCTCAACAGTCACACCTCTCTGTGTCAGTTGGTGACAAAGGGCTTAGAACCTCAGGTTCTGGTGCGAATTGGATTTCCATATCAACGGAAGAGTTTGGGTCAAGGACCCAAGCTTTCTAATGGACCTAGTTTCAGCCCATTTGGATAACCATGGGCCAAGATATCCTTATTTCATCAGGTGGTAGTGTTTAGTGTAACTATTTCGACCTATTATCATAAACTCCTTCTTATCCCCTATTAGGCCTATTTTTCAGAAGTTATAATCTTCATCCAAGTTGTTCTTTACCTAATGGCCGTTGCATGGGCTTTGGTTTCAACTAATTACGACCTTCCTAGGTTAAGTTATGAATTCCCTAAAGAACCTTCAATAATCTGTTTAGATTTTTGGTTTATTGTGTTGATGGGTCGGAATTGTACCCAATTGGGCCAGTGTCCAATTGGTGGTCTTAACACCATCAATCGACCTCCGTTTTTTGTTGGAACAAACTATATGTATTGGAACAACCGGATGGAAGTTTTTTTGCATGCCCAGGATCATTTGTTGTGGCATGTTGTGAGTAAAGGTCCTTTTGCTCTTCCCGAAGTAGATGACACCAGGACATAATACCAGGTTAAGAAATCCACAGCAAATTGGAGCGCCATGAACATCATGCAGTGCGCCATCCACCCCATAGAATACTCAAGAGTATCCACTTGTAAATCTGCAAAAGAAATGTGGGATAGGCTTGAGCTAATTTATGAGGGGACATCGGAGGTAAGGGCCACCAAGGCCAACATGTTGACTTCTGATTATGAAATTTTCAGAATGAAACCAGACAAATCTATCTTTGAAATGTATGCAAGATTCACTCAACTAACAAACAGCTTAAAACTTCTGGGAAAAGAATACACTCAGAGTGACCTTGTTAGGAAACTCCTTAGATCTCTCACCCCTGCATGGCATACTAAGGCCTGTTGTATTAATGATATTTTGATGATGTCACACTATAAGTCATTAGCCAATCAATTTAGAATCTCATGCAACATCTTCTAATTGGCTATGTATGAAGAAGACTAATAGAGCTTAAAGGCTGCGTCGACCCCACTATCTACTGCGTCGACGCACAACAAGCCCCTCGTCAAGAAGAGTCGACCCTAGAAGTCGACTCCTCCTTCTCCAGGCTCTGGTTGGAAGTAGTTCACCTGGCTGCGTCGACCCCAGAGTGAGGCTACGTGACCCCAGAGTGAAGCTGCGTCAACGCCATCAGTTCTAGCAGCTCACGCATTCACATGAGTTTCAATTAGCTCCCAGCCACAAGCAAGGAAGACAAATGGTAACTGCGTCGACGCAAAGCCCACCCTGCGTCAACATAGTCAAGTGGAAACAGCTCAAGTATACGCAAGGCTAGAAAAAGAGCAAAGGCGACGGCTCCTAGCGGCTAGTGTTGCTATCTTTTATCATTTAGCTCCACTAATCTGCCTTGTGACTTAGCTTGTGTTGCTATCTTTTACAATTTATTTGATGAAGTCAAAAATTAGGTATAGGATCTATTCAGCCCCCTCTAGATCCTCTAATACCGTCCAATAGTTGGTCTCAGAGCGGGTTCCCTAGAAATATGGTCCAACGACCCAGGGAGATCTGATGGGAATATCCCTCGCAGCTACATAGCTGAGAGCCAGGCCATCAATAAACCGTCATTCTTCAATGGTACTAATTATCTGTACTAGAAGAACCGAATGGAAGTTTTTCTACGTGTCCAGGATAACTTGATTTGGCGTGTTGTTAGTAGAGGCCCTTTTACTTTACCAGAAGTAGATGACACCTAGACATAAGATCAGGTTAAAAAATCCACAACAAATTAGAGCGCCATGAACATCATGCAGTGCGCCATCCACCCCACAGAATACTCAAGAGTATCCACTTGGAAATATGCAAAAGAAATGTGGGATAGACTTGAGTTAATTTATGAGGGGACAGCAGAGGTAAGGGCCATCAAGGCCAATATGTTAACTTCTGATTACGAAATGTTCAGAATGAAACTAGATGAATCTATCTCTGAAATGTATGCAAGATTTTTTTTTATATATAAAATACCAGATAAGGGATGCAGGAGAGCGCTCACCCCCTCAGGGAGGGGATGAGTGGTTCGCTCCACCACTACACACCTAAAAGGTGAATACAATTAAATAAATAAAGGGTATACATGATCAGCGGGGCATACCCCTGAACACTGAAAACCTAACCACCCTATTACAATCTGAATGAGACAAGACCTAAACGGTCAATCACGAGATCCCCAAAGCAACTCCTAGAAATGTCAGAGGAAGGGAAAACTACAGAGTTCACACAAGCATGACAAGCATATGAAGCTAGGGCGTCGGCTAGTTTGTTGGCTTCGCGGTACACATGTGAGATGGCAACCTCGGAGGACTGAACAAACTCGTACACTTCGCGCCACCATCGCAGACACCTCCAGGATGGGGCAGTCCCAGACAAAAGTGAATTGGCCAATACCGCTGAGTCAGTGCGAACACCAGCGAGCAGGATCCCATTTTCCTTAGCAAGCCTTACGCCATCACACAGCGCACGGGTTTTGGCGACCAAGCTGTTACCAAAGCCATAAAAATGAGCAAAGGCCAGAGTCAAATTGCCACTACTGTCCCTGACGTAGCCACCAACTCCAAAAAAATTGGGATTGCCTTTACTCGGGCCATCAACGTTGAGCACCAGGCCCAGGATAGGTGGAATCCACCTGACCATCTTCGCCTTCGCAATGGAGTAGTGAATCATAAAACCATGATTAGAAATGTCCATGAGCTGTTGCTTCGGGGGTGTGTGATGGAATAAAGTCTTTTCAAGAGCAGCATTAACTATAAAAAGAATGCTGTGAATGATTCTGGATGGAGAGATGTACAAGCCCTCAAAACGCATCTTACACCTTACCTTCCATATTTCCCAGACTATAAGCAAGGAGGAGTAGATAGCAATGAAGCCCGTCGGAGTGTGAGGATTGCATCTCATACAAATATCCTAGAGACGGATGGTAATATTATGCCGACTATCGATACCCGGGTCTTGCAGAGGAGAGATCCAATTCCAAAGAGCCGTGGCGAGATCACTATCGATGAAAAGGTGGTTGAGGTCTTCAATTTGATGAACCCGACAATAATTGCAGCGAGAGACGAGATAGATCCCGCACTCAGCAATGCGCAAGTCCACAGGAACCGCACGGTGAAGGACTCACCAAGCAAACATAGAGGCCTGTCTGATGAAAAGCCTATTTCAGATGGAAAGCAGCGGGGGTCTCTTGAGTCCCTTAGGATGAAGGAGATCATACGCACTCTTAGCATAAAAAACCCCAGAGGAGGTCAAAGACCATAAGCACATATCCTCATAAGTAGACAAGGTAATGTGATCCAGGTAGTTTGCATCTGGCAGCAACAATTTCAAAGGGTGATCTGCATTCAGCAGAACTTCTCGAATAGAAACGGGAGGGCCTTGGTAAGGCTGCACTAAGGAAAGCCGCAGTGGCTTACTCCCCGCCCAGGTATCATCCAAAAAGTCTATCCTGCGACCATCTCCGATAACCTAGTGGGTGTTGTTGGTGACCACCTCGCAAGCGATCTGAAACACCTTCCGGGGGATGTCGTGCGGATAAGAGGAAAAGTGGAGGCTACCTTTGTTCAGCTGGAACCGGTGCCTGGCGTAGGTGGCCCAAAGAGAAGTTCCATGAAAAATGTCCCAAACCGTTTTCACCGCCAAGGATAGCTAGACATGCCACAAACTTCGAACGCCGAGACCCCCTTCAACGAGAGGGCGCTGAATAATAGCCCAAGGGACCCAGTGCCTGCGACGATTCCTGTCAGCGTCGACCCAGAAGAAGGTAGAACAAAGGTAGTCTATATAAGCGATAATAGATTTAGGCACGGAGGTAGCAGCAGCAAGATATACTGGCACGGAGCAAAGCACAGAATTAATCAAGACTGCCCTGCCAGCCTGAGAGAGGAACCTGGCCTTCCAAGCGCAGATACACGCATTAACTTTATCAATGAGATGCTTGTAATCAGCCACAAGGGTTCTACCTGGTCTAATAGGAAGGCCAAGATAAGTAATAGCTGTAGCAAGCTGACTGTGAGGCCCGTGCCATAGCGGATCTTTAGTGGTTCGGACCTAGAATCCATGCAACACAGGCAAGAAAGGGCAGAAAGGATCTCCCAATGTGTGTGGGAGTCCGAGTGATTTATATTATATAATAACGTGTTACAACAGATTACAGGTGAGTAACAATCTGATACGTGACAGAAGGGCGGATGAGCATTCATCGCGGAGGAGATTTACACGGTGGCAACAATCTCGGAGGTCGTTCGCATATTTCTCTCGGAGTTGAGTAGGAATGCCTAGCCTTCGCATGAAGTAACAATTCTATTCATTTTGCTATCAATAAAATTTACCTCCTAGGTTTGGGTAGTGGAGTGGTTTTCTCCTTTCCTCTGGAAAGGGGTGCATTCTCCTACTCAACACTAAGCAGGGTTTTCGTAAAAAAAAAAAATATTCTGGAATTTTCGGCTATTTTCCTAGATTTTTAGGATGTTTTCTGGCATTTTTCAGGATTTAATTGGATTTATTCGAGTTTTTAAATGAAGAAATTAAGGTTTATATATATATAATATATATATATATATTAATCCTTTTTTTCTTTTATCTCACCCTCTCCCTCACTTCTCTCTCCCCCCTCATCGATCTCATTCTCACGCTCTCTCTCTCCTCCGATCGCCTCTCTCCCTCTTCTTGGGATTTCAGGCAGAACGGCGGCGGATCGAGGCGTGGAGCACGCCGGTGGAATCCTCGCATCAAGAGGAACGCGTTGACGCCCTCCACGACGTGATTCACGATCCGTGGGTGCGAGACGAGGTGTGGAAGCTCGGTGAACCCTCCTCGGTGCATGTGGCCTAATCGGCCGTTCCGGCTTGAACGAGGTAGGGGGATGGAATCCCAATCTCGCTAGGATCATTCCCTATAGCTTGTTTGCTTAGTTTAGCTCCTGTGGCATGCATAATGGCTATTTTCCATTTTTAGTGCTGGAGCTTAGATCTTCGCATTTGATCCATTGTGGGTGTTGCATGTGAGTGTTTTTATTGGTATTGTGTTGTTTAGGACGTGTGGTTTGGCAAGAAACATGTTTTTCCGTCGTTACCCGGCGATTCCGGTCGCCCGGGAGGGAACCCGTTTTTAGATATAACCCGTCCGTAACACAGACGGTGTGACGGTCCTACCAGGAACCGTCACACCCGTAACGGTCCATAGGGGACGCGTTACAGTCCTATGACGGACCCATTGGGGTGCGTCACAGTGTGTGTAACGGCCGACTCCCAGGCTGCTACATTTCCTTTAGCTGGCGTTGACCCGTTGAGGCGGTTGGCCTGACGGTCTGTCGGGCGACCGTCAGGGCCGCGTGACGCGCTCCTGGTGGGCCGTCACACTCTGTTAGTCAGGGCTGTGAGCCCCTTGGTCTCGGGTGGCCGTAACGGCCGTGTGGGGGTGCGTTACGTTGGATGTAACGCGCTGCCCCTCGACCGTCACACTCTGTGACGTGGGGGCTGTCGACCGTCACTTTCCCTGGGGTTTCAAAAGCCGCTTGTTCATTCTTTAATGCTTTTCAGAATGATTATACGCCATATTAGAGTTATTTTATGAAATAATGGCATTTTTTTAGATCCCAATAGAGTAGCTTTTCTTTTCTTGCGATGGAGCCACTGTTGTAGCCCTAAGGCCTTGAGTTGCCGACCCGCCTGGGGATGGCGGAGGGGTGTTCCCGTCATACGGTTTGTAAGCTAGTTCCGTGGGCTCCCGGCCAGCGGTAGCGTCCTTCCGAGGGAGAAAACTAGCTAGAGGGCCTGGCTCAGGTGAGAGTCAATGTGTGCACACGTGGTCGGAGGCTTTTGGATTGACACTGACGAGTGTCACTCTGACTAGTTACTTGGTTTGGTACTGTTTACGCGCTCAGCTTGTCGTGTTACTGACTGCGAGTGCTTGAGATGCAGTGTAAGCCGTCAGTGGACGCATCTGGTTTCTGCTCCCAGTGGTTGTCCTGTTCCCTGTGGCTTGGTTAGTTGAGGCATATTCTATTGGTAGATTTAGTTTTTGTCGTTTAGAATTATATTGTTATTGGCATGTATTAGCTGTTATACCTGTTCAGTAGATTTATAGCTTTCAGTTTTATCATGACATTGCCTGTTCGTTTATTTAAATGCATGCTCTAATTACTTTAATCTCGCATGATTGCATGTTTAGCACGAGGTAGGGATCCGCGTGACCCCTACTGAGTCTGGCTGTGACTCACCCTTCTCCTTTCAGGTGAGCCGCGCCCGTCGTCTCCCGGAGTTTCCCGTGTGCTCGGAGACCGTTCTTAGCTGCCAGCAGTAGATGGGTCACCTTTTTGGTTTTCTGGTGTACTTTTGCCAGGTATGCCCCGTGTAGTTGTACTTTTGGACTAGCACTCTAGTGCCTCTGGATTAGTTTATATATTTAGCACTCTGTTTATTTTGAAATTGCTTCCGCTCTCCTGCTAAATTTTATTGCTTAATCTAATATGCGCGCTTGTGATTGCAATTTGTTATACATCCCCTCGACAAAACTTCACTAACCCTTCAGGGGCCTCATCAGCCTCTTGGGTAGCTTCCCCAGTTCCTGGTATCGGTGTATCGATGTTATCGGTATATCGGTATCCGGCGCTCTGGGTCGTCATAGTTGGTATCAGAGCAGAGTTAAGGATTTGTATAAGGAATTGGAATTTACACCTGTCCAGAGTTAGTCCTATTGTGTCGTCTATTACCGGCTTACGATGTTTTCCGTATGATTGATGGATTTGCTGTTGTTTTCTATTTTCGACAGTTGTAAGATGCCACCTCGTCGAGGAAGACCTCCTCGAGTTCCTCGAGCTCCTAGTCATGCGCCTAGAGAAGAGAGTGGTTCTGCTCAGCCTCCTATAGTTCCTGCAGTTCCTGCTCCAGCACCAGTTGTTGCTCCTCAAGTTGCTCCTCATGTTGAAGCGCCTGGTAGTCGAGGCAAGGCTTTGAAAGAGTTTCTTCTGTTTAATCCGCCCGCTTTTGATGGTCAGGCAGATCCCGAGGTAGCAAGACAATGGCTGGATGCGATCGAGCGCGTGTTCCTATCTATGGAGTGCACGGAGGATGAAAAGGTTATGTTGGCAGCGTTTCAACTCCAAGGTACAGCTATTACGTGGTGGAAAGTCGAGTGGCAGATTGCTTTTCATTCCAGGCCCCTTCGGCAGATCACTTGGGCGGAGTTTGTTGCAGCCTTCGAGCGTGCCTATACTCCTGCCTATTTGCAAATGGCGAAGATGTACCAGTTCATGGAATTGTTTCAGGGCGATATGACAGTGCTTCAGTATCGGAACAAATTTATGGAATTGGGTCAGTATGCGCCCCATGTGCTTGCTAATGAGGCGTTGAAGACTCAGCAATTTTTGTGAGGACTCAGGCCTGAACTTAAGTTGCCGTTGATTGCAAGTCGTGTTGCTGATCTTGATGGTGCGTGCCAGGCAGCTGTGGCACTTGAGCTAGAGATGGCGAGACCAGGAGGATATTCTCAAGCTGGGTCAATTCAGCCGACGGTTCAGTTTCCGTAGACTTACCGACCGCCAGTGTCAGGAGTTCCTTCTGCTCCACCAGAGGTTAGCATTATTTCTTCCTCTTCCAAGTCTATGTTCAAAAGGTTCAAGAAGAAGAAGAAGTTCTTTCAGTAGCCATCTTCGGGGACTGATACTGTTCAGTAGCAGTCGGCGCCTTCTTCCCAAAGTCGTCAAAGTTCTGCTGTCAGTCAGCCGTGGACTTGTAGAAGGTGTGGTGGCAGCCATAAGGGTCAGCCGTGTTCTCTTCCCATTGTTTGCTTTCGTTGTGACCAGCCTGGTCACGTTGTTCGAGATTGTCCGTTGAGGCCAAAATCAGTGCAGACTCCTCAATTTTTGCAGCCTCAGCAGTCGCAGTTTAGACCTCCTCCTGTACCTCAACCTCAGCAGCAATTCTATTCGCAAGCTTCAGCATCTTCCCAGCAGTCTTCAGCCGGATCCAAGAAGCAAAAGGGCAAGGTTTCTCACATTTCTCGAGCTGAAGCGATTGCACCCCATCTGGTGGAAGGTACGATTATGCTTTATGGTCATTCTGCACGTGTCTTATTTGATTCTGGTGCTTCTCACTCTTTTATCTCTGAGGATTTCTTTGCATGCATTGAGGAGCCGACATCAAAAATGACTTGTGAATTATATGTTGAGATGCCTTCTGGAGATTTTATGATCACGCCTCTGTGTTTGGAAGAATCCCCTATTATGATTAATAATCATCAGTTACCGGCGAGATTGTAAGCATTACAGCTGGCAGATTATGACATCATTCTGGGTATGGATTGGTTGGAGCAATATGGAGCTGTGGTTGACTGCAGATCGAAGAAGGTCTATTTTCAGCCACAGGGGAAATCAGTATTTTATTTCCAAGGTACTCAATCCTGCTCTTCTCGCTTGATCATTTCTGCTATTCGAGCCTGTAGATTGCTTAGTGCAGGTTGTCAGGGATTTTTAGCTTCTGTGGTTGCCGTTGAGAAACCACGACAGGACGTCAGTGATATTCCTGTTGTTTGTGAGTTCCCTGATGTGTTTCCTAACGAGTTGCCAGGCTTGCCTCCAGAGCGAGAAATGGAAATGGTGATTGAACTGATTCCAGGTACAGCCCCGTTAGCAAAGGCACCGTACCGAATGGCTCCAGCTGAACTCAAAGAACTGCGAGCACAGTTGCTTGAATTGCTGGAAAAAGGCTATATTCGCCCCAGTTTTTCTCCGTGGAGTGCTCCAGTGTTATTTGTGAAGAAGAAAGATGGAAGCTTGAGGCTTTGTATTGATTACAGATAGCTGAATCAGGTGACTATCAAAAATAAATATCCACTTCCCAGGATTGATGATTTGTTTGACCAATTATAGTCTGCTACTGTCTTTTCGCGGATTGACCTTCGGTCTGGCTATTTTCAGTTGCGGATCCGGGAATCTGATGTAGAGAAGATAGCTTTCAACACTCGTTATGGTCATTATGAATTTCTGGTTATGCCGTTTGGCTTGACTAATGCTCCAGCAGCCTTCATGGACCTAATGCAGTGTATTTTCCGTCCATATCTGGACCAGTTTGTGGTGATCTTTGTTGATGACATTCTGATTTACTTTGCTTCTGAGGAAGATCATGTGCAGCATCTGAGGATCGTTCTGCAGACTCTGAGAGATCACGAGCTCTATGCAAAATTCAGTAAATGTGAATTCTGGCTTCGGGAGATTCATTTTCTTGGCCATGTGATTTCTGGGGACGGAGTAGCAGTAGACCCTGCAAAGATTGAAGCTGTTCTAAATTGTCAGAGACCAAGAACTGTAACAGAGATCAGAAGCTTCTTAGGTTTGGCTGGGTATTATCGAAGATTCATCCAGGATTTTGCAAAGATTGCAGCCCCAATGACTAGACTGACTCGTAAAGATGTACCTTTTGTCTGGTCAGATCAGTGTGAGGATAGCTTTGTTGAATTGAAAAGGCTCTTGACTTCTTCTCTAGTGTTGATTTTGCCGTCCGGCTCGGGTGGATTTGTGGTTTGCACAGATGCGTCTCGAGTAGGTTTGGGTGCAGTGCTGATGCAACATGGAAATGTGATCGCATATGCGTCTCGGTAATTGAAAAAGCATGAAGAAAATTATCCCACGCATGATCTGGAGCTCGCTGCAGTTGTTTTTACCTTAAAGATCTGGAGACATTATCTGTATGGTGAGAAGTTTCAAATTTTTACTGATCATCAGAGTTTATAGTATATATTCTCCCAGAAAGATCTGAATCTTAGACAACGTCGCTGGATGGAGCACATGAAAGATTATGACTTTACACTCTCCTATCGGCCGGGTAAAATGAATGTTGTGGCTGATGCTCTGAGCAGGAAAGTACAAGTCAGTCATCTGTTGCTTCATGAATGGAAATTGTGGGAACAGCTTCCGAGTGAGGCGTTTAGCGTGGATATTCCTGCCGACCCGAGGACAGCGGTTTGTGCTACCTTGACTCTGGGTTCTTCTTTATATCAGCAGATTAAAGAAGCTCAGCAAGCTAATTCTGATTTGGCTCGTGTTATATCAAGGTTCGATGTTGAATTTGATGACGAGCTAGTTGTCAGTTTCCAGGGCAGATTGTATATTCCCGCTGATGATTCATTGAGACATGTGATTCTGAGTGAAGCCCATGGATCCCGCTTTGCTATTCACCCAGGCACCACTAAGATGTATTAGAATTTGAAAAAGCAGTTCTGGTGGCCAGGTATGAAGAAGGATGTGGTTGTGTTTGTTTCTAAGTGCTTGACTTGTCAGCAGGTTAAAGCCGAATATCAAAGGCCAGGTGGATTGCTTCAGCCGTTAGAAATTCTAATGTGGAAATGGGATCATGTCACTACAGATTTTGTGGTGGGTTTGCCTTGGACTTCTCAAGGTTTTGATGGTATCTGGTTGCTTGTTGACAGATTAACAAAGACTGCCAGATTGTTGCCGATAAAAGTCTCCTGGAATGTGCAGAAGTTGGCCGAGCTTTATGTTCAGAAGATTGTGCCACTGCATGGAATTCCTATTTCACTTGTGTCAGATCGTGATCCACGATTTACCTCCGGCTTCTGGTGCAGTTTTCAGAAAGCTTTGGGCACTGAGTTAGCCTTCAGTTCAGCGTATCACCCGCAGTCAGATGGATAGTCGGAGAGGACTATTCAGACTCTGGAAGATATGTTGAGGTCGTGTTGCCTAGATTGACAGGGTTCGTGGAATCAACATTTGCCACTTGTTGAATTTGCTTATAATAACAATTATTATTCAGTATCGGCATGGCTCCCTATGAAGCACTATATGGTCGTCCTTGTCGTACTCCCTTGAACTGGTTTGATGTTGGGGACAGACTTTTAACGGGACCTGACATGGTGCAGCAATGTTCTGATGTGGTTCGTCTGATCAGGCAGAGATTGTTGACCGCTTAGAGTCGACAGAAAAACTATGCAGATCAGCGCAGACGTCCACTGCAGTTTGAGCCCGGAGACATGGTTTTTGTCAAGGTGTCTCCTATGAAAGGTGTTTCCAGATTTGGGAAACGTGGAAAGCTTAGTCCGCGTTATGTCGGCCCATTTCCTATTGTAGAAGCTGTGGGTCGGGTAGCTTATCGATTGCAACTACCAGCGGCAATGCAAGCTATTCATGATGTGTTCCACGTCTCTCAGTTGAGGAAATATGTACCTGATGCACCCCATGTTCTCGATGATTCAGTTTGGCCCGAAGTGACTGCTGATTTGTGTATGCCAGAGTTTCCTATTAGAATCAAAGACCGTCGTGAGCAGCGGTTGAGAAATAAGGTTATTCCTCTGGTAAGAGTTGCTTGGCAGCGTCACTCCGGCAATGAGTCTACTTGGGAGCGTGAAGATGAAATGCGTCAGCTTTTTCCTTTCTTATTCCAGTAAGGTATAATTCTATTTCTCAGTTTCCTCCTTATCCGTTATTGTAAATTTCGAGGGTGAAATTTTTATTAGGAGGGAGGGACTGTGAGACCCGTGCCTTAGCGGATCTTTAATGGTTCGGACCTAGAATCCATTATGGAATTTCTGGCTATTTTCCTGGATTTTTAGGAATTTTTCCGGCATTTTTCAGGATTTAATTGGATTTATTCGAGTTTTTAAATGAAGAAATTAAGGTTTATATATATATATAATATATATATATATATTAATCTTTTTTTCTTTTATCTCACCCTCTCCCTCACTTTTCTCTCCCCCCTCGTCGATCTCATTCTCACGCTCTCTCTCTCCTTCGATCGCCTCTCTCCCTCTTCTTGGGATTTCAGGCAGAACGGCAGCGGATCGAGGCGTGGAGCACGCCGGTGGAATCCTCGCGTCAAGAGGAACACGTTGATGCCCTCCACGACGTGATTCGCGGTCCGTGGGTGCGAGACGAGGTGTGGAAGCACGGTGAACCCTCCTCGGTGCATGTGGCCTAATCGACCGTTCCGGCTTGAACGAGGTAGGGGGATGGAATCCCAATCTTGCTAGGATCATTCCCTATAGCTTGTTTGCTTAGTTTAGCTCCTGTGGCATGCATAATGGCTATTTTTCTTTTTTAGTGCTTGAGCTTAGATCTTCGCGTTTGATCTATTGTGGGTGTTGCATGTGAGTGTTTTTGTTGGTATTGTGTTGTTTAGGACGTGTGGTTTAGCAGGAAACAGGTTTTTCCGTCGTTACCCGACGATTCCGGTCGCCCGGGAGGGAACCCGTTTTTAGATATAACCCGTCCGTAACCCAGACGGTGTGACGGTCCTACCAGGAACCGTCACACCCGTAACGGTCCATAGGGGACGCGTTACAGTCCTGTGACGGACCCATTGGGGTGCGTCACAGTGTGTGTAACGGCCGACTCCCAGGCCGTTACATTTCCTTTAGCTGGCGTTGACCCGTTGAGGCGGTTGGCCTGACGGTCTGTCGGGCAACCATCAGGGCCGCGTGACGCGCTCTTGGTGGGCCGTCACGCTCTGTTAGTCAGGGCTGTGAGCCCCTTGGTCTCGGGTGGCCGTAACGGCCGTGTGGGGGCGCGTTACGCTGGATGTAACGCGCTGCCCCTCGACCGTCACACTCTGTGACGTGGGGGCTGTCGACCGTCACTTTCCCTGGGGTTTCAAAAGCCGCTTGTTCATTCTTTAATGCTTTTCAGAATGATTATACGCCATATTAAAGTTATTTTATGAAATAATGGCATGTTTTTAGATCCCAATAGAGTAGCTTTTCTTTCCTTGCGATGGAGCCACTGTTGTAGCCCCAAGGCCTTGAGTTGCCGACCCGCCTGG
This sequence comes from Amorphophallus konjac, assembly GCA_022559845.1. NCBI lineage: Eukaryota > Viridiplantae > Streptophyta > Magnoliopsida > Alismatales > Araceae > Amorphophallus > Amorphophallus konjac. The sequence continues at coordinate 35,373,913 of CM040129.1, forward strand.
GGATGGCGGAGGGGTGTTCCCGTCATACGGTTTGTAAGCTAGTTCCGTGGGCTCCCGGCCAGTGGTAGCGTCCTGCCGAGGGAGAAAACTAGCTAGAGGGCCTGGCTCAGGCGAGAGTCAGTGTGTGCACACGTGGTCGGAGGCTTTTGGACTGACACTAACGAGTGTCACTCTGATTAGTTACTTGGTTTGGTACTGTTTACGCGCTCAGCTTGTCGTGTTACTGACTGCGAGTGCTTGAGACGCAGTGTAAGCCGTCAGTGGACGCATCTGGTTTCTGCTCCCAGTGGTTGTCCTGTTCCCTGTGGCTTGGTTAGTTGAGACATATTCTATTGGTAGATTTAGTTTTTGTCCTTTAGAATTATATTGTAATTGGCATGTATTAGCTGTTATAACTGTTATGTTAGATGGACACAGTCTATTACCACGGAGAGTGGATCTAGAGGGGGGTGAATAGATCTAATGTCTAATTTTAGAACACAGTTGACTCTAATGCGGAATTAAAACAAGCAACTGTATAGCAGTAGAAGGAACACATTGAAATCACACAACCACAGGCAATCACACAGTAGACACCGATCTTTAAGGTGGTTCGATCTCAATCCAGAGATCTACGTCCACCCCACACTCCAACTGGAATGTGGATCCTGCTGACTAACAGCTTGAACAGCTGGGCTTCACAGCTTGCCAACAACCGCTGATACACAGCTTCACTGGGCTTAACAACTTGCCGACCAGAGGAACAGATCCTCTGCAACCGCTGGGCAATACAGCTTAGCCGTTCAAGACCTAGTCTCGCCTGCTGAGGATTACAGTTTCACCTGTCCAGTGGAAACCTCCACTGCAATTGCTGTCTCACAGCTTGATAACAAAAGTGTATCGAAAGCAAGAAAGACAGAAACAAACGAAATGTAAAAAACAAAACGAATGTAGCTCAAGTATGAGCAGAATCGGCTCTGGTGTCTGAACCAAGAGTCTGACTTACAAGATCTCTCGATAGCTCTCTCAACTCAACTCTCTCAATCTTCACTTCTCTCTTTCTCTTCTTCTCTCTGTCTCTTCTTCTCTCTTTTTCTTCTTCTCTGTGGATCGTGCAGGCGCTCACTCTCTGTTCTTTTCTCTTAGCTCTGGCTGCCTCTTTTCAAACTGCTTCTTCTGAAGGAAGAAACTCCATATATATACCAGCAGCAGGAAGGGCATGTGCACTCCACATCTCCCGCCCAATGGCTTGGACCACGTGGCAGCATCTCGTCTTGTTGCTCTACACGTGTCGCACTCTGAGCACCTCATCCAGCCTTGGATCACGAGCCAAGTCATCAGTCTCTGCAGATAGTCCCTGTCAGACATTCGAAAGGAATTATCAGTTTAAGGATTAACTGATGTACAGACTATACATAGACAGAGCTGAAGCAATGTATAGACTTCATGAAGCAGAGCTGAAGCAGTATAGACTCAGTGAATGCGAAGCAATGTAGTGTTCAGACTCTATGAATGCGAGGCTATGCATTGTACAGACTATGTGAATACAGTGCTATGGCCTGTACAGACTCTACGCATGCAGGGCTTATGCCATGTTCAGACTTTGTGAATACAATGCTGTGCAATGTGTAGACTCTGTATATGCAGAGCTTAAGCCCTGTACAGACATCAAATATGCAGAAGTAAACGTGCATCAATGTGTAGACTTAGCAAAACAAAGTGTGAACAAAGCAACACAATGTGCAGACTTCGTGCAGTGCATGAATGCAGTGTATAGAGTTATGAGTGCAATGGGTGTTCAAGTGATGTACAGACTCAATGTTATGCAAGCAGACAATGTATAGAGTTGATGAAGCGATGCTCAACAAAAAGACGCCTTACAGTTAGGCGTTGGTTTCAGAAGTGACACCACTTCTGGTGGGCGTCAAATCTCGAGCATAGAGGATGTAAAGACTTGCTACGGCACAAGGCAGCATAACGATGTACAGACTCTGAGTTGAACCATGCACAATGCCTATGGGAATGTATAGACTTAGACGTAGATAAAAATACCGATGTTCAGACTTTGTGCAATGTATGGACTTAGTGTGTGCGAGCCTGCTGCAGCCAGTGTACAGACTTTGAGTGCTGTGCAATCATGCTAAGATGCAGTGTATAGACTTTATGCGAGCATGATGCAGCCAGTGTACATACTTAGACCTGCATGCATACAATGCGTTGTATAGACTTGCCCATGGCTGTCTAGACTTTGCATGCGTGCCTATAGCAATGTGCAGACTTAGTCCGATGTACAGACTTTGCATTAAGCAAGGCAATGTATGGACTTGCCGATGTACATACTTATTGCATGAAGCAAGGTAATGTATGGACTTCGAATCATGAGACGTTAAGTAAGACGGACGATGTACAGACTTCAAGTCCACTTGAGATGCTGAGTGAGATGGACCAGTGTATAGACTTATGCTGTGCTGCAAGATGGCAGTGTACACACTTTGTTAAGACTTTCTAGACTCTGCATGCGAGCAATGGCGATGTATAGACTTGCTAACACACTGTTGTACAGGCTTTGCTAGCCACAATGTGCAGACTGCACGATGTATAGACTTACAAGTCCTACATAGGTAAAGATGCCAGTGTATAAACTTGCGAGAATATAACGTAGGTAAAATATACCACTGTATAGACTTGCGAATTGCAACGTAGGTAAAGATACCTAATGTACAGACTTGCTAGTGTGCATGCCACAATGCAGTGTATGGACATAAGTGTGCGTGCAGTGCTGCAACCGATGTATGGACTTGTGTTGACGCTGCAGGACAACTGCCAATGTATAGACTTCACAAGTGCAAGCAATGCAGCAATGTATGGACTTTGAACTTGTGCATGCAATGTATAGACTTGCTACCCTGCGAGTCATGTAGTGTATGGACTTGCTGTGCCTGCGACGACTGCGATGTACATACTTGCTAGCATGCGAGCCATGCTGTGTATGGACTTGCTAGCCTGCGAGTCATGCGATGTATTGACTTAATGTGTCTGCTGCACAAGCAATGTCTAGACTTAAGAATGCATGGATGAATAAACTGAATAGACTTGTCACTCATACTGATTGCTATCATCAAAACTATAGATCATCAAAACTACAGGGGCACAACAATCTCCCCCTTTTTGATGATGGCAATACTATGAGTTGCACTTACTCCTAATGCATGCTATGAGAATGCAAGTTCTAACAATCTCCCCCTTTGCCAAAACAATGTATACACTTCCCCTGGAATTCAACAAACAGACAATATTCTCCCCCTTTGCTATCAACAAAGAGGAGGGAAAGATATTACAAGGGAAAGAATCAAGAGAGATCATCTGACTGGCATTCTGAGCAAGTAGTTCAGGAATAAGCATTCTAAAGCATAGAGTCTTCAGTCATATGAATTGAAAAATAGCTTTTAGATAGAGTTCTGGTTTAAAGGTTATAAATTTTAAACCAATATCACATTTGCATGGGAGATTCAGTTTCAGAATATCTTACTTTCGTAGACTCATTAATAGTTGTTAAGAGATACCAGGTCATGTATTGAAATTAAACAAATTGACATCCTTGAAATTTTTTTTGAAGGAACAACATTTTTCATTGTATTTCATTAAGGGCATTCAGGTACCATTTGTCTTTTTGCGTAAGGGTATACGTTTATCAGACGCCAATACCCCTAGATAGTCAACATTATGGACCATTTTACCTATGATCAAACTCAATAAAACTGATTTACACCTTTTTCTGTGAGGGTACACGTTTATCAGACGCCAGTTACCCCCAGGTACTCAGTGAAACCACCCTACTATTTTGATCATTTTATACAGAGATAACTGATACACCTCATGACTTAAGTATTGTCCATTTCTTTGATGGATCACTTAGTTTCTCAGTATTTTACCAGTCATTGCTCTATCAATGTTATTTTTTAATTAATTTTTAATGTTTTCAATATCTTTCTTAGCTGTCCTTAATTTGTTTCAGAATGACTTGTTTAAGGACAATACACATACTTAGCCTTCTCTAACAGGATTTTAGATGAGTTTTTAGATTTCAGATATAATTGGCTTTGTCTGACATGAAATAAGATAAGGGTTGAGAGCTTTATCAATTTTCAGCTTTCTTATTTACTGATTGCAATCTTTAAACTTTAAAGTTTATAAATTTTAAACCATTAAGTCAGTCTTCAAGCAATTAAAGTTCTTATAAATGAAAAAGTCTATTTTCTATTGCTTAGGAATCAGAACTGACTAACAGATTGCCATATTGTCAGACTCATCTCATTCAGGGTCAAGGAATTGAATTTCAATAAATTTGATGACCATTCTGAATTTCTAACAATACTCCCCCTGTCTATATGTATGTGACTTTAGATGAGAGAGAGACCTTAGACACAGTCATGACTAGATGATATGCAATGATGATCATGAGTGTGATGCCCAAAAAAAATATGAATGTTATGCATGATAATGAGTCTGGTGCAACAATCAACATTCACAAAGTTTATTCAAGCAATCCAGAGAGTTTATTCATCATGCTGAAATTTACACAAGCCAAGTTCTCTTCTAAGAAATTTAAACCTTTCATTCCCTAGTGGCTTAGTAAAGATATCAGCAAGTTATTTTTCTATTTCAATGAAGTTCATTTCAATTTCATTTTTATTTACAACATCTCTAAGAAAATGGTGTTTTATCTCTATATGCTTAGTCCTAGAATGATGAACATGATTTTTAGCAAGGCATATAGCACTAGTATTATCACATAACATTGGAATGCATCCTAATTTTATCTGATAATCATCCAGTTGGTGTTTGATCCATAGTACTTTGGCAGCACAATTACCAGCTGTAACATATTCAGCTTCAGCTGTAGACAAAGCTACAGTGTGTTACTTCTTAGATGCCCAAGATACTAGACAGCCACCTAGGAATTGACAATATCCACTAGCGCTTTTTCTCTCTACTCGACACCCAACATAATCTGCATCAGTGTAAGCTAGAAGTTCTAACTCACACTTGGCAGGATACCAAAGACCTAGCTCTTGGGTGCCTAGTAAATACCTAAAAATCCTTTTCACTGATTTAAGATGTGATTCTTTGGGACTAGCCTGAAATCTAGAGCATAAACACACTGAAAATTGAATGTCAGGCCTAGATGCTGTAAGATATAGAAGGGATCCGATCATACCTCTATATAGCCTTTGGTCCACTGGTTTATCTTGAGGATCTTCATCCAAACTGGTTGAGGTACCCATTGGAGCAGCTATTTCCTTGAGGTTGTCCATTTTGTACTTCTTCAATAGATCCCTTATGTACTTGGACTGAGAGATGGAGGTACCATCCTTTGATTGTGTAACCTGCAGTCCAAGAAATAGTTTGAGCTCACCCATTGAGCTCATTTCAAACTCATTAGTCATAATTTAAGAGAATTCCTCATACAATTTGGGGTTACTTGACCCAAACACAATGTCATCCACATAAATTTGAATGATAAGAATATCTTAATGACTCACCTTGGTGAACAATGTTTGATCGACTACACCTCTTGTGAAGTTCTTATCAGTGAGGAATTTGCTCAACCTATCATACCAAGCACTAGGAGCTTGCTTTAAACCATAGAGAGCTTTTCTGAGTTTATAGACATGATTAGGGAAGTCTAAGCATTCAAATCCAGGAGGCTGCCTCACATAGACATCCTCACTGATTTCCCCATTCAGAAAAGTAGATTTTACATCCATCTGCTGAAGATTTATTCCTAGGGAACATGCATAAGCCAATAAGATTCTGATTGCTTCTAACCTGGCTACAGGAGCAAAAGACTCTTCAAAGTCTATTCCAAATTCCTTATTATACCCCTGAGCTACAAGTCTGGCCTTATTTTTAATGACATTCCCTGATTCATCAGTTTTATTTCTGAATACCCATTTAGTCCCTATGATTGTTTCATGATCAGGAGGTGGAACCAAGTGCCACACCTTATTCCTGTCAAATTGATTGAGCTCTTCATGCATGGCATTAATCCAATGCACATCCTTAAGAGCACAGTCAATGGACTTGGGCTCTACATTTGATACAAAGGCATATACATTCAATTCATTTTGAATCCTTAAGTGGCCTCTGGTCCTAGGGGGGTCATGCAGATTTCCAATCACATTATCTACATGATGATCTTTAAGATATCTAATGTTAACAATTGAATTGTCATGATTTTGATTTACCTCCCCCTGAACTGTAGGCTCTTCTTCATTAGGCTCTTCATTTCCTTCCTCATTTTCGGATTGGTCTGCAGAATTTCCTTCTTTCAGAATATCACCACTGTCTTCATTCCTGCATTGACCAATATCAATCTTTAATAAGGATTCATCAAAAACTATATGTGGAGATTCTTCAACAGTTTTGGAATTCAGATTATACACTCTATATGCTCGGGTGTTTTCAGAATAACCAAGAAAAATTCCTGGTTCACCTTTAGGTTCAAATTTATCAAGGTCTCTTTTATCATTTATATGTATAAAGCATTTACACCCAAAAACTTTGAAATGAGCAATAGAAGGTTTCTTACCCTTTATGATCTCATAGGGTGTTTTCTTGGTAGAAGGTCTTACCATGGCTCTGTTAATTACATAACAGGCAGTATTTACTACTTCAGCCCAGAACTTCCTTGGTAGACCACCTTCAACCAAGAGTGTACGACCCATCTCCACTAGGGTTCTGTTCCTTCTCTCCACAACTCCATTCTGCTCAGGTGTCCTTGGTGAGGAGAACCTATGATTAATTCTATTTGTCTGCAGAATTCATCAAACTGTGAGTTTTCAAACTCACCTCCATGATCAGATAAAATATTTTCAATTTTCTAGTTTTTCTTAAGACAGAACTCTTGAAATTCTGTGAATGCATCACTTTTATGTGATAAGAAGTATACCCAAGTGTAACTAGAAAAGTCATCTACCATGACAAATCCATACCTCCTCCCTGATAAGCTGACAGACCTGGTTGGCCCAAAAAGGTCCATGTGTATCAGCTCATAAGGTTTAGAAGATAGATTTTCTGTCCTAGATTTAAATGACTTTCTAGTTAACTTGGACTGAGTGCATGCATCACAGATTTTATTTTCTTTCTTAAAGGAAACTTCAGGAAGTCCTCTAACCATGCTATGCTTATCCAGTTTATGCAAAATAGTGTAACTAGCATGACCTAACCTACGATGCCATAAAAATGCTAAGTCTTCTCTACTAGCAGTAAGGCATTGAAGAGGCGGAATCTCGCACTGTGTCCTGAGCGGGCTGTAGATCACCAGAAGATGTTTCTGCAAGAGAAGGGAAACGCATCAGAGGGCCCAGGGGATCTCCCTGGGGGAAAACCCTCCGATGGCTAAGTCAGTAGAGCGATGGTGGAAGCGATAATGGGGGGAGGAGAGAGCTGATGCGCGAGAATCCTCTCCACCAAGGGTGAAGCGAATCGTGCTCAGGAGCTTAGGGTATGTGAATGGCTAGTTCATCTTACCATCTTCCGGAGGGTATCCCTGGCTTAAATAGTGCGTCGCCTTTTAAGAGTCCGGTGAGCTGAGGGCTTCCCGGCGGGAGTTACGTCTTCAGCAGGGGCTTTCATGGCCGGATCGTGGGGGCGTTATCCCCTTGGAGTTCGGCAGCTCCCATGACTCTCCCGCTGGCGGAGGACTCTGAACGGCCGCACCTGCAGATAATCAAGCGGTCTCACCGTGCTACGGGAATGCTGGCTCGTGTCCGAGCGATAGGCATGGCCCGGCGAAGGTGGGGTCGGATAGGTCGGCTGGAGCCTCTTTCTCTCGGTCGGAGAGTGGGCTTTAGACCGGACCTTCCATGCGACCTGACCGTTGTCTCGGGCCCTCCGAGCCTAGAAGGCCGCCGGGGAGAGTTGGTTCCTCGAGTCTTTGTTTATTGGGCTTTTCTCCCGAAGTGGGCCCTGTGGGCTATCACTTGGGTGGGCTCGCCCGGTTGGACCTTGTAGGTCTTGTTGGGCTGCCTTTGTGGTGGGCTGCGGAAATCCCCCTCTCCACTTGTCCCCCTCCTACTCCCGATGATGGGGACATCGCTTACTCCTTCACATACCTCCGAGGGTCCTGCTACTCACCATTTTGCTCGCCATGATTTTTGGAGTCTAGCTATATAATTTCCACAATTTTCTTGAGTCATTATCATGTAATTTTACCTTTTATTGAGTCTATTACCTAAGTTAGTTAGTCATTTACCTAAGTCCAAGTTTCATTAACTAGCTTAGTAGGCTATTGGGCCTGGCCCATGGGCGCCCCCTTCCCCAACCTTTGGTCTTCTGTCAGTTGTCCACAATGTGAGGACTTATTGTAAATTGTGGGTTTCCTATATAAGGACCCCAATCCCCCACTTGAAGAGGGTAATTGATGAATGAATGAAAATTGAACCCACTTGAATCCCCTTGAGTCTTCTCTCTCTCTCTCTAGCTCTCTCTCTCTAATTCTCTCTCTCCCTCTCTCCTAGGGGCGAACCCCCTCTCTCTCCTCCCTCCCTCCCTCTCTAAAATTTGAAATTCCCCTCTCTCCTCACCCCTTGCCACCTCACTTGCCACCTAGGCAAGTCTCTTCACCTCCCAAGACCCCCATTACTTCACCATTAATCACTCCACCTCCCCAAGCACCCTTTCACCTTCCCAAGGCATCCCTCCCCCTTCCCCAAGCAACCTCCCACCTCCCAAGGGCCCTTTCCCCTCCCCAAGGAGCCCCTTCATCGCCCAAGGTCGTCCACCCCCTTCCCCTCCCTCCTAGGGTCGACCCCCTCAACCCCTCTCCACCCTCCCATTGCCTTGGCCGACCCCTCCACCCCCCCCCTTTTGTCAACTTCAGTTCTGTCTGCAGGCTGACCTGCAGACCAGCCTCGAGTTGCAGCGACTACCACGACAACATCTTGAAGCTTCTGGGGGCGTGGCATACCTTTCTGGAAAGGCCTCCCTATCCTCTTCGCAAGCGAGGTGGAATCACCCCATTCTGAGTTTGTGGCCGTCCGGGAAGGCTGTTCTACCCCGACTGCGCAGAGCTCCATCAGCAGAGCCCCTGAACTCTGTTCAAAGCTACACCACGGCCGACGGTGAGAGATTCAAGTTGTGAGTGCTTCTACAAATATCTTCCTCCACCAGTCCTCTTACTGGATCAAGAAGTGGAAGTGCGTTCGCCATCCGGAGGTCAGAGTTTTGGTCTTTCTCCCTCGACAGGTCGGGTCTGCCTCCCACAGTGGGCAGTGACCTGCCTCCACTCATTGGCATCCCCCAGTCCACCCCGACATCAGACGGCTTCCCCGTCAGTTTAGCAGCGCAGAGGGATTGTCCACGGTTCCAGCAACTCTGGCGGCTTGAGATTTGGCATCCGGGAGCGGCCGGGACAACGTCTGCAATCCACTGTTCATTTCTGGTAGCCGCTGTGGCTAGAGTCTGCAACCCGGTTCGTTGCTGCACCACGACTAACCGAGGAGGAATCAGGCTGAACTCTCTTCTTAAAAATTCTTCCTCCATCTGTCCACGACCAGAAGCAAGAAATGGAACGACATTCGGCGTCCAGGATCCAGAGTTACAAATTTTATCCCTCCGTCGCGCGGATCTGCCTCCTGCAGTCTGCAGCGACCAGTGCCTACTCTTCAGGGCACACCGACCGTCCACGGCCTTGGATCGCAGCCCCATCGACTCCAGCTGAAAGCTACCTCGACCACGGAGACGACAACGCTGGTTTCGTGCCATTCAGAGTTCGGGAGAGCTCACAACAACGTCTGCAACCTGCTGCTACAGAACAGGTCCGGCCAGAGACCACATCTGCCAACTCGGTTCAGTCACTGGTGTCGCCAGTCCCTGGCTCCAGAGGCCGCCCAAAAATTCAGACAACACTGGCTTCAAGTCAGGAATCATTGCGAGGTGGTTTCACTCAATTCGGAGTCCGGACGAGCCCTGGACAGAGCCAACAATAGCACCCTATCCAGCAGTCCAGATTGCAGCTGAACCCACATTGATTTCCTTTTTAACCACTTCGGTCCGTCCTCCCATCCCCGCCTGGCCGGCTTACCGCCCCACCCTGCGTGGTGGTAGTGTTTGTATGTAATTAACCAATTCCCACCCCCGAGATCACCCTCCTGCGTGAGGTGTAGTAATTGTACTCTTGAACAGGTTTTGAAGCTTCACCGACGCAGTGTGCGGGGAGCACACTTCCCCGCTCGCCCTCGTCTCCGACCGGGATCGGCGTCTTCACGCCGATCAGGTGAGCTCCTGACCACTCTTCGCTACTGGTTATTACCATTGCTAGCTTAGTATCGCTCTTGGTTGTCCGTCGGAGGTGAGACGAGCGCTCGATCTATAATTCAATCCAATCAAGTATTCACCGCGGAGCGAGTTGAGAGAGAGCCATTGCATCCCACGCCCTCGGCGTGCCGGCCGCCCTTGAAATCGGGCATCCCTGGCCCATTGGGATCTATCCCTATCCGGCCGACCCTTGGAGCCCCGAGGTCCAACCTCGGGCCCTCACCACCATCGCCGGTCCTTCTACGGATCCGAGTGTGCTTCCGCGAGCGAAACCGCATGTGCGACGTTGCCGACTCATAGTGCTGCTTGCTATCCTAGGTCCAAGGGAGTCGCGACACATCAAATTGATACCTTTGTCCTCCGCTGCATATCGTGTCACATCAAATTGGTATCAGAGCAAGTTCTAGACTTGTCTCTACTAAGTCTTATCCTAGGGCAGTTGCATTCATCACCCAATCATCATGCATACCCCTCGTTGGCCAAATGGTCCGATTGACCCCCTCCACATGGACTACATTGTAGATGAGGACCTTCATTTTGATGGAGATCCTCATGCCTATCTTAGGTGGGAGAATACCATGGAAAGGGACTTTGAAAGTACTTGGGTATATGGATCCGAGAGAGTCCGCAGGGCCAAGGCACGACTTCGGGGTCTAGCTAAGAAAATGTGGGAACACAAAGAGAGATTCAGAAGGGTTTGGGGGCAAGAGCCCATTCACTCATGGGAAGAGATGAAGAGTGAGCTTAGGAAGATCTACGCTCCCCGACCGTCCCACTCCTACCGTGAGGACCATAACCCGAGGAGCACTCCCACTCCCCCTTTTCCTCCCAGTCAACCCAAGGCCTCCATTAGGACCCAAACCCCACCACCCAAAAGACCCCAAGACTCATTAGAAGAACTAAGGATTGAGATTAAGAATATCTTCACCTCCCTTAGGGTCCAAACTCCACCACCCCAAATAATTCCAACTTGCACCACCCCATCGCCAAAAGGCCTTCCCACTCCCCTGGAGAGCAAGACCCCCACACCACAAAGGAATGAGATTGAAGTTGAGGAATATGAGGCCCCCCCTGATTGGGCAGAGGAGTATGATCACAATATCATGGGTTAGGCAAAGAAGTTCCCATCCCAAGTGGAGGAAGCATTATGGCTCAATCCACCCTCACCATTCCAACCCGTATGGACCCCATGTCCACTCCACCAAGGCCCGTGATGACCACCACCACCCCACCCAAAACTCTCCCACCAACCCACACTCCACGAACTTCCTTGGTCCCCAAAACCACCCTTCCATCTTCCCCTAAAAGAGACACACCCCCTGAAACCAATCAACCCAATCCTCCTCAACCCATCCATCTTCCACTACCAATCCCTACCCAACCCCAACCTAGGCCCCCACTTCTCCCCTTACCGATCCCAAACCAAGTTCCCCTTTACCTCCCACCCCGGGGGTACCACACACCTACCCTCACCACCCCACCCTCAAGGAACCATATCACCTCCTTGATAGAGGAACCCATGATTCCCATACCCGACCCCATAGAGGTGAACACACCAACCCCCGCCATAGAGATCGCCCATGTCCAGGAAGAAGAAGGAACTTCACATGGTGGTCTTCACCTTACACCACCCTCCTTAATAGGGACCGAGCTTATCTTAGGAGAACCCCTTTCACGTTGGCTAAAGGAGAGCCCATTTGGAGATCTCATGGTCCATGCTTACCTACCCATGGAGCAAAACCTTCCTATAGTACCCTTATCCACCTATCACACCACAATCCAATCATCCTATCAGGTGGAAACATTAAGGGATTTTCTTGAGGGTCTAACTTGGCAAATGAAGCTAACTGGCATGTTGACCACTGTAGCCGACCAACCTTGGAGTCTTAACCTCCTACATCTATGTGTCGGGTCCATCTCTTCCATTTACACTGTGGGTTGCTACACTAGCGACCTTCTTTTATCCCTCCCCATTCCCGAAGAGCCCGATGCTATTCGCGAATTGGAGTTACTTATTTCGGGTAGGATACCAAGCCCTCCAATCATGACCAACCAACCCTCCTCGAACTTCGGTTCAATTACTACATTTAAGGAGGAGGACTCACCATCATTTGGAGACCTTGAGGTGAAAGAACACCTCACCCTTGGTAACACATTCCATGACCCCTTTGATCCCACCCTATGGAAGACAATGAACCCATGGGACCTGACCGCCCTACCCACCACCCACTCCCTCCTACCCTCACCCACCAAGCTAGAACCAACACACCTCGTCCTAGACCCAGCCCACACCAAGGGAACCATGACCATGGGCAGTATACACCTAGGGAACAAGGTAGTGCCCCACCCCATGATGCATACCTACTATGATCCCTTCGACCCTTACAAATGGGAGCTTAAAGGTCACCCCATACCCACACACATGGTCATCATCTCTAGGAGAAGAAAGCACCCATCTTGGCATGTCACATCATACGACAAGGGTCATGAGTCCAGCCCTCCCATGCATGTCACGCACAGTTTAGGCTCAATGCATAACTGGCCTACATTTGGTTGTGCTGGCCCACCCACATTCTTCATAGCCCTTACACTTGAATGGAGCACACATGGATGTCCGGGTCCCCCGGTAATTCTCACAGCCATACACGATAGATCCACCTATGGTTTCCCAGGCCCCCCTGAGTCCACAAGATGCCTCATCACATCCATGAATGATAGGTCTATGTATGGTTGCCCCGGTCCCCCTTTTCATACCACATACTTCCCACCCCCACCGCACCATCACTCAAAGCATACTCATTCAAGCAAGCATCCAAATATGGGTAGTGACGATCATAATGAGCGGGCTATAACTCACGGGTGGCACTTTGAAATCCAAGGAGGAAACCTCGCGATGGTGGCATTGGAACGACTCTATCTTAGGGCCACCTCCAAATCAAGGGCACGAGGACTTGGACCTTTCATGTTCCGAGTGGCTTTGGCAAATCTGGCTTATGGATTAGATTTACTAATGGGCTATGGAATATACCCCAATTATCATACGGCTGATCCGGCACCCTACATGGGCACCGCGGTGAATCCCAGTGAGTACTTTGAGCCTATAACTTCCTTTAAGAGGGACACCCCGGAGTGCTTCCATAAAACAGCCTTGAGAGCCCGACGTGTACACAGAGGGGCAATACTATGCCAGCAGGGTTCCATCGCCAGCATGAGGGTGTGTCCGGGCCGCCTTGAGAGGATGAAGAGCCGTCCCCTGGTCGCAGGTGCAGGTTGGTTTTGGAGATTGCAGGACGCCCTGAGCTGCTCCCCCGATGGGCCCTTACTCGACGGAGTCGAGTTCTCCGCACCCCGGGAGTATGATGGGGACATCGCTTACTCCTTCACATACCTCCGAGGGTCCTGCTACTCACCATTTTGCTCGCCATGATTTTTGGAGTCTAGCTATATAATTTCCATAATTTTCTTGAGTCATTATCATGTAATTTTGCCTTTTATTGAGTCTATTACCTAAGTTAGTTAGTCATTTACCTAAGTCCAAGTTTCATTAACTAGCTTAGTAGGCTATTGGGCCTGGCCCATGGGCGCCCCCTTCCCCAACCTTTGGTCTTCTGTCAGTTGTCCACAATGTGAGGACTTATTGTAAATTGTGGGTTTTCTATATAAGGACCCCAATCCCCCACTTGAAGAGGGTAATTGATGAATGAATGAAAATTGAACCCACTTGAATCCCCTTGAGTCTTCTCTCTCTCTCTCTAGCTCTCTCTCTCTAATTCTCTCTCTCCCTCTCTCCTAGGGGCGAACCCCCTCTCTCTCCTCCCTCCCTCTCTCTCTAAAATTTGAAATTCCCCTCTCTCCTCACCCCTTGCCACCTCACTTGCCACCTAGGCAAGTCTCTTCACCTCCCAAGACCCCCATTACTTCACCATTAATCACTCCACCTCCCCAAGCACCCTTTCACCTTCCCAAGGCATCCCTCCCCCTTCCCCAAGCAACCTCCCACCTCCCAAGGGCCCTTTCCCCTCCCCAAGGAGCCCCTTCACCTCCCAAGGTCGTCCACCCCCTTCCCCTCCCTCCTAGGGTCGACCCCCTCAACCCCTCTCCACCCTCCCATTGCCTTGGCCGACCCCTCCACCCCCCCTTTTGTCAACTTCAGTTCTGTCTGCAGGCTGACCTGCAGACCAGCCTCGAGTTGCAGCGACTACCACGACAACATCTTGAAGTTTCTGGGGGCGTGGCATACCTTTCTGGAAAGGCCTCCCTATCCTCTTCGCAAGCGAGGTGGAATCACCCCATTCTGAGTTCGTGGCCGTCCGGGAAGGCTGTTCTATCCCGACTGCGCAGAGCTCCATCAGCAGAGCCCCTGAACTCTGTTCAAAGCTACACCACGGCCGACGGTGAGAGATTCAAGTTGTGAGTGCTTCTACAAATATCTTCCTCCACCAGTCCTCTTACTGGATCAAGAAGCGGAAGTGCGTTCGCCATCCGGAGGTCAGCGTTTTGGTCTTTCTCCCTCGACAGGTCGGGTCTGCCTCCCACAGTGGGCAGTGACCTGCCTCCACTCATTGGCATCCCCCAGTCCACCCCGACATCAGACGGCTTCCCCGTCAGTTTAGCAGCGCAGAGGGATTGTCCACGGTTCCAGCAACTCTGGCGGCTTGAGATTTGGCATCCGGGAGCGGCCGGGAAAACGTCTGCAATCCACTGTTCGTTTCTGGTAGCCGCTGTGGCCAGAGTCTGCAACCCGGTTCGTTGCTGCACCACGACTAACCATGGAGGAATCAGGCTGAACTCTCTTCTTAAAAATTCTTCCTCCATCTGTCCACGACCAGAAGCAAGAAACGGAACGACATTCGGCGTCCAGGATCCAGAGTTACAAATTTTATCCCTCCATCGCGCGGATCTGCCTCCTGCAGTCTGCAGCGACCAGTGCCTACTCTTCAGGGCACACCGACTGTCCACGGCCTTGGATCGCAGCCCCATCGACTCCAGCTGAAAGCTACCTCGACCACGGAGATGACAACGCTGGTTTCGTGCCATTCGGAGTTCGGGAGAGCTCACAACAGCGTCTGCAACCTGCTGCTACAGAACAGGTCCGGCCAGAGACCACATCTGCCAACTCGGTTCAGTCGCTGGTGTCGCCAGTCCCTGGCTCCAGAGGCCGCCCAAAAATTCAGACAACACTGGCTTCAAGTCAGGAATCATTGCGAGGTGGTTTCGCTCAATTCGGAGTCCGGACGAGCCCGGGACAGAGCCAACAACAGCACCCTATCCAGCAGTCCAGATTGCAGCTGAACCCACATTGATTTCCTTTTTAACCACTTCGGTCCGTCCTCCCATCCCCGCCTGGCCGGCTTACCGCCCCACCCTGCGTGGTGGTAGTGTTTGTATGTAATTAACCAATTCCCACCCCCGAGATCACCCTCCTGCGCGAGGTGTAGTAATTGTACTCTTGAACAGGTTTTGAAGCTTCACCGGCGCAGTGTGCGGGGAGCACACTTCCCCGCTCGCCCTCGTCTCCGACCGGGATCGGCGTCTTCACGCCGATCAGGTGAGCTCCTGGCCACTCTTCGCTGCTGGTTATTACCATTGCTAGCTTAGTATCGCTCTTAGTTGTCCGTCGGAGGTGAGACGAGCGCTCGATCTATAATTCAATCCAATCAAGTATTCACCGCGGAGCGAGTTGAGAGAGAGCCATTGCATCCCACGCCCTCGGCGTGCCGACCGCCCTTGAAATCGGGCATCCCTGGCCCATTGGGATCTATCCCTATCCGGCCGACCCTTGGAGCCCCGAGGTCCAACCTCGGACCCTCACCACCATCGCCGGTCCTTCTACGGATCCGAGTGTGCTTTCGCGAGCGAAACCGCATGTGCGACGTTGCCGACTCATAGTGCTGCTTGCTATCCTAGGTCCAAGGGAGTCGCGACACATCAAATTGATACCTTTGTCCTCCGCTGCATATCGTGTCACATCACCCGAGCCAAGGAGGCTCGGATGAGTAATTTTTCGAGGCTTTGGACCGGCGTGGCTCAGGTGGGTGGAATTCCGTTGGCGTTATGTAGCCGCTTATAGCGGTCGCCGAGGCCAGTAATGATGATCCTGACGGATTTGAAACGAAGGGGCCCCCCTTTTTCTCGGAGCACGGAACGGCGCGCCGCCACCCTCAGGGGTTTATAGGGGGCGCTGTTCATCGTTCTAGGCTTCCAAGGTTTTAGGCTTTCCTTGCTTCTTGATGCGCCGTGAGAGCACAGCGGAGACGTGGAGCCTTGCGGCGGCGTTTGAAGAGTTGGGGAGGATAACCGCGGAGGCGGTCCGACAGCTTCCTTCTCCCCCGGAGTCTTCAAGCTCGTACGAGGGATCTTCTCCCGATCCGATGGCGGATCAGAGTCCGGAGCTTGTGCCCGTGAGGCGCGATCCCGTCCCCAACTGTAGCGAGTTGGGAGAAGCGGAGGTGCGGAGGCTGGAGCACCGTTTCCGTCTGCCTTTCCGCTATAGCTTTGCTGCTGCCACTCCATATGAGACGAGTCTGGACGACCGCGATGGGCACATTTGCACCTTTCTTTTGGCCTGGAAGAGTGGATTCCGGCTTCCTTTCGATTCTTACGTACTGCAGCTTCTCACTTTTTTCCGGTTGGCGCCTATCCAGTTGGTGGCCAACTCCTATCTTCTTCTTTCTGCCTTTGGGATCTTGTGCCATCAACGCGGCATCTTCTCGTCTCTGGACCTTTTCCACTTCTTCTTCGAGCTGAAGGCACATCCATCAGCTGGGAAAGGTTTTTACTTCATCCAGGCGCGAAGGAACAGGAGCTGCATCTCGCTCGCGGCGAAGGATTCTTCGCACAAGGGGTGGAAGACTCAATTCTTCTGGGTGAAGGCGGTGGCGACGGACGAGATCTGGAGATGCCGGACCTCGCCCAATTTTCACCCGAATCTGCCCCCTCGCCAGGAGGAGTTCCCTCCCC
Source organism: Amorphophallus konjac (assembly GCA_022559845.1). Lineage (NCBI taxonomy): Eukaryota > Viridiplantae > Streptophyta > Magnoliopsida > Alismatales > Araceae > Amorphophallus > Amorphophallus konjac. The sequence goes on from CM040129.1 coordinate 35,391,172, forward strand.
ACGTGGAGCAGCAGGCTACCCGTCTGCTGGAGAATCGCCAATCGACCGAGGAGCTGGTGACGCCAGAGAACATCGAACGGTGTCTTCTCTCGCGGTTGACGTCGTCAGGTACGGCTCTTAAGGCTTTTCTTCTGGGGTGGTAACTCTTTTTCCTCCTCCTGACCGGGGCTTCTTCTTGTTGCAGATGCGAGGCGGGAGCCTCTGGAGGAGGCGGCCGAGGTCATCGATCTGGGGGAAGACTCGGCAGCCGACGAACCTGATGTCTCGGCGGGTCGCGCTCATGCCCGAGATAAGGGCAAGGGGGCGGCTCCCGAGGGGACTTCTCGATCGACCGGCCTGAAGCGCAAGGATCCCCTGGTGGGGAAATTGCGGGAGGCCGCGAAGGCCAGGAAGAGGGCCAGGAAAGCCGGTCTTCCTACCGCCGTCGGGGGCGACTCTGGCTCGGCGGCGCTCCCCTCTCGGGGGCAGGATGGGGCCGACCCTTCTGGGCTGGCTCTCCCATCTGTCGAGCGAGAGGGGGCCGAGAAGACCAGGGGCCCCGCAGAGGGAGGTGATGGGTCGGCTCTCCCCTCTGTAGGGACAGAAGGGGCCGATGCCGGCGTGGCCGGCGCTGGGACCGAGAGTTCGGTCGGAGCAGATGGGGGTGTGCCCGCGGGGGCGCCGCAACCCCAAGTGCCGGCAGTTTCTGGTGCCGTTGATCCCGCGGCGCCGGTCGAGGGTGGGGGTTCGCCCGGGGAGGCGTTGCAACCCCAACCGACCGTGGTGCGCGGGGCGGTTAGTTTCGCCGCTACAACAGGGCCTTCTGGCGGGGTGCCCGGGGTGGAGCGGTCCCCTTTGCCAGAAGCTCTGGTCAGGCTTGGTGTCTCGGGTGATCTGTACCGTATCTGCCAGTCGATCGCCGATAGGACGAGGGGAGGAGAAAAGCGCAGCACTCCTGCCGGGGTCCTTGACATTCTGATGGAGGGCGGCCTGGTTATAGCTCGGACAGCGGCCGTAATGGCAGAGGCGCACGCCCGGACGGAGGCGGAGCGGTCGAAGCTCGCCTGGACCCTTGGTGGATGCGAGGGGAAACTAGCTCGGCTCGAGGGGGAGCACGAGGGGCTTCGGCAGGAGTTCCTCACATTCAGGGAGTTGGCGCGGTCGAGCCGACGGGAAGCCGAGGTGCTGGCCGAGCAGCTGACAAGGGCCCAAGAATCGCTCGAGAGGAAGAGCAAACGTCTAGAAGACGAGCGTCAACGTCACATCGAGCTGGATGGCCTCTGGGATCTTGAGCGCGGCGAGCTGCAGGATCGGGCGGAGGACGCGGAGCGCCTTCGCGCCGAGGCCGAGGCGGACCGAGCCCGGGCGGAGGGTCGGATGACCGAGGCCGAGCGGAGGATGACCGAGCTGGAGGAGCGTCTGGCGAGGGCGGAAGAGCGTGCGGCCGAGGCGGAGCGGGCTCGGGACGGGTAGGTCGAGGCGGAGGCGATCGAGCGCTATAAAGGCTCGGAAGCTTACTCGGCCGACCTGATCGCAGCCGCCCTACCCTACTACGAGGTAGCGCTCCGCCGGGGTGCTCGAAAGGGGTTCAGGCAGGGCTATCGCCGGGCGATGAACTATGCTAACGAGCACCTGGACGGAGGTGATTTTCCTTATGGCCAGCGTTATGACTCGGACGAGTCAGATTCCAGCTCCTCATCTTCGCCCGGGGAAGCACCGGAGGAGTCGCCCCCTGCGGGGTCACCAGCTCCGGAAGCCTCGGGAGGGCTCGCGACCGGGACAGTTCTCGCACAGGCGAGGTCAGTGTCCGGGCCGGCCGTCGCCGAGGGTACCGGGGGTGACGCGTCCCCTACTGCGGTTCCCGAGCTTCAAAGTGGGCCCGAGGCCTGATGTATTTTGTTTTATTTTGCCCCTTCCTCTTTTTGTTCGTCTTCCTGGTTGTAAGAGGCTTTTATGGGAGGCAATAAATAACTTACTTTATTTGATCGCTATCTTTGCTGCGATTCGGTTGGCGTATCGGGGCAGTTGGAAAGTGCCCATATTTTTTGCGCCGTTTTCGCACGTCGATTCGGGAGACTTCTGGCGGGCGTCCTTCCGTATTACCATGCTTTGAAAGTCGAGGTGCTTCGCGAATCCCGCTAGGGCGGGGGGCAAGGATTTTGAGGTGACCTTCCCAGGGAGGTCCTGTAGCGTGTTTTCGAGGGGGGAGTCATTTAAGGCGCGTGGCCTCCCTTGGCCTATAAAAAGGACCAAAGGGTGCTCCTTCTCTCTTAACACTTAGGACTCTCGCCGGTGGTCTGCTCTTATTCCCTCGTCTTCGCTTTGCGTTGCACCGCCGCGATCGGAGCATGGAGGACCCTTCAGAAGGTGATGCTGCAGACGACGGGGAGCGGCCGGTTCCAGCTGTCCTGGAATATTGGTCGGGTCCCACGGTCGCCGCGCGTGCATGAGACGGGTCCGACGGTCGCCGCGCGGATCGGGAGAGGGCTTCGACGTGCGGGGGCACGCCGTTTGCCTCCTCTTGGCTCCGGCGAGGCTTCCGGGTGGACGCCGAGATGGAGGGTGGACGGGGGAGTTAGGGATGCCGGCCGCCATTCCCCTCCGTGGGCGGGGAGGAGGCGGCTCCAGTCCCTTCCTCACCCCCGTCCGCTGCCTCTTTCTCTCTCTTTTGTTCTTCATTTCTTTCACTCTTCGGGGGTTGCTTGCTTTCTGTTCGCCTCCAAAGAGTTGGCAGTTTGGAAGAAAGGGGACCTTCGCGGCGTGCCCTTTTTCCAGGTTGTTGCCAACTTGGAAGGTAGCCTTCCTTGCGTGAAAGGTGGCCTTCTCCTTGCCGTCCCTCTGTCACCTTTGTCACGGACCACCCGAGCCAACTGGGTCGACCATCTCTTGTCCGAGCCAGTTTCTACGCGAGGCAGAGTCAGTGGCTGGATGCGAGAAGGTCAAGACCGGGTCGACCGGGCGATGGCCGTTTGCTGCGGTGCCAGATGGATTTTCGCTTTTTGTTATGTAATGTATTGGCAGTTACCTTTCTGATGTACCAACAGTTATCTTGAATGAATGCGAAAGATAGGGGGGTTTATTTTACCCAATTTGTTGATACAGTATTCAGAAATAAAATCTGCGTAGTGTGGTTGCGTTCCATGTCCGGGGAATGGGTTCCCCTTCCATTGTGGCTAACCTGTACGCACCTTTCCCGAGTGTCTCGATCACTCGGTAGGGGCCTTCCCAATTGGGGGATAGCTTGCCCGCCGCCTCTAGTGGTCGAGAGGCTTCTGCCTTCCTGAGGACGAAGTCCCCTGGTCGGAATTGTCTGCCTCGGACCCCGGCGTTGTAGTACCGAGTGAGGCGGCGCTGGTACTCCGTAGCTCGGACGTTCGCGATCTCTCGGAGTTCGTCTGCCAGGTCGAGGTTCTCGAGCAGCTTCTGCTCGTTTGCCTCGGGAAAAAAGCTGATCACTCGGAGAGACGGATTGGCGATTTCCAATGGAACGACGGCTTCGGTGCCATATACCAGTTGAAAAGGGGTCTCACCGGTTGCCGTTCTGGGGGTCGTTCGGTGCGACCATAGTACGCTAGGCAGTTCCTCGAGCCAGCTACCCTTAGCCTTGCTGAGTCTGGTTTTTATGCCCTTCAAGATGGTCTTGTTGGCATTTTCAACTAGCCCGTTGGCCTGAGGGTGGGCGACCGAAGTGAAGTGGTTGCAGATATTTAGGTCGGCACATCTATCTCGGAAGTATCGAGAGTCGAATTGCCGCCCGTTATCGCTCACTATCACTCGGGGGATGCCGAAGCGACAAATGATTGATTTCCATACGAAACCCCAGACGACTGTCTCGGTGACCCTCGCTGTTGCTTCAGCCTCGATCCATTTGGTGAAGTAGTCGATGGCGACGATGATGAACTTCTTCTGGGATTGAGCCGTTGGGAATGGCCCAAGGATGTCGATCCCCCACCGAGCGAAAGGGTAGGGCTCGGTAAGGGTGACAAGTTCCGTGGCCGGCTGGTGGACCAAATGGTCGAACCGCTGGCAACGGTCGCAATTTGTACGTAAGCCGTGCAGTCGCGCTGGAGGGTCGGCCACCAGTATCCTTGCCTTAGCAGGATTCTGGCCAGCGACCGACCTCCTGAATGTGCTCCGCACAGGCCTCGATGAATCTCCTCAATAGCTTGGCTCGCTTCGTCGGGGCCGAGGCACTTCAGAAGGGGCCCGGAGAACGATCTTCGGTAGAGGGCGTTGTCGAGGATGACGAAGCGCCGAGCTTGGTACTTCATCCGGCGGGCTTCTCGAGAGTCGGAGGGTTCTTGGGAGTCTCGTAGCCAGGATAGGTAGGGGGAGCGCCAGTCGTCGGGAGTGGCCGAGTCAATGGCGAGGAGCTCCGAGTCTATGCTCGGGCGCTCTAGCTCTTCTAGGAGGACCGATCGTGTACCTTCCGGGTCTAGGGAGGAGGCCAGTCGGAAGAGGGCGTCCGCCGAGAGTTTTGCTCCCGAGCTATTCGGACTACCTCGAACTCCTCGAACTGCTGGGCCAGGCTCCGGATCAACTGGAGGTATTTGATCATAGGTGCCTCCCGAGCTTCGTACTCGCCACTGACCTGGCTTGCGACCAGCTGGGAGTCGGTGTGGATCCTGACTCGCTCAGCCCCCAACCGTCGGGCCATGCGGGCCCCCGAGATAAGGGCCTCGTACTCGGAAGCATTGTTGGATGCCGGAAAGTTGAACTTTAGGGCGTACTGCAACTCTATTCCTTCGGGGGACCTTAGGAGGATCCCTGCGTCACTGCCGACCGAGTTGGACGATCCATCGACGAACAGTTCCCAGGTTGGCCCGGTTGCTGTCGGAGGCCTGTCCTCGACCGGAACGGTGCTCTCGGCGATGAAGTCGGCGAGCGCTTGCCCCTTGATAGCTGATCGTGGCCGATACGAGATGTCGTATGCCCCGAGCATGATGGCCCATTTGACAAGTCGCCCCGAGGCCTCGGGGTGGGCCAGAATCTTCTTCAGTGGCTCGCCGGTTAGTACGGTGATGGGATGCCCCTGGAAGTAGGGTCGGAGGCGCTTTGCGGAGGTAACCAATGCTAGCACGAGTTTCTCGGTTGCGGGGTACCTCCGCTCGGCCTCGCCGAGCACCTTGCTGGTGTAGTAGACCGGCCTCTCGACTCCCGAGTCATTTCTGACTAGGACCGAGCTGACCGTTGATGGCGTCGCCGAGAGATAGAGCAGCAAAACCTCGCCCGCAACGGGCTTGGAAAGCACCGGGGGTGAAGCTAGGAGCTCTTTGAGCTCGGCGAACGCTGTCTGGCATTCCCCGTCCCATGCGAACGTAGCAGACGCTATTTTAGGCCCCCTCATTAGCTTGAAGAAGGGCAAGCATCGTTCGGCCGCACGGGACAGGAAATGACTGAGAGCGGCGACACGCCCCGTCAGACGCTGGACGTCTTTAATGCACGTGGGCGGGCGCATGTCCAGGATGGCCTGGACCTTGTCAGGGTTTGCTTCGATCCCCCGCTGAGTGACCAGGAAACCCAGGAACTTCCCGGATCTTACTCCAAAGGCACACTTGGCAGGGTTGAGCTTCATGCTGTACTTCATGAGGGTGCCGAAAGTCTCGGTCAGGTTGGTGAGGTGATCGTGAGCCCTCGGGGTCTTTACGAGCATGTCGTCGATGTAGGCTTCGACGTTTCGACCTAACTGTCCCTCGAACATATGGTTGACCAGTCGCTGGTATGTGGCTCCAGCGTTCTTCAATCCGAAGGGCATCCAGGTGTAGCAGTACACGCCGTAGTCGGTGATGAAGGCGGTCTTCTCGACATCTTCAGGGTTCATTCGGATCTGATGATAACCCGAATAGGCATCCAGGAAACTGAGTATCTCGTTGCCCGAGGTTGAGTCAACCAGTTGGTCGATGCTCGGTAGCGGATAGCAGTCCTTGGGGGTGGCCTTGTTCAGATCGGTGAAGTCTACGCACATTCGCCACTTGCCGGTGGTTTTCGGCACCAGGACGACGTTGGCTAGCCACGTTGGGTACAGGACCGGTCTGAAAAGACCAGTCTCTTGTCCCTTGGTGACCTGCGCCTTGATGATCGCCTGTTTCTCGGGCGCATACTTCCTCCTCCGCTGCTGTACGGGTCTCACGGTGGCATCGAGGTTAAGCTTGTGCATCACGGTTTCCTCTGGTATACCAGGGAGTTGATCGTCGGACCAAGCGAAGACCCGAACGTACCCAGAAAGAAACTCCTTGTATTGCTTCTGTTCCTTCGGTGGTAGGTCGGAACCGATCCTCACTCCAAGGGCCGGGTCATCGTTCAGGAATACCGTTAATAATTCGCCACCGGGCTCGACGGTCACGGTTTTTCCTTCGACTCCCCTGGGGCCCTTATCCTTCCCGTCCGGCCTTGAGGTTTCCACCGAGATATTGTAGCACCTTCTAGCCGTGGCCTAGTTACCTCGGACTTCCCCCAACCCGTTTTTGGTGGGAAACTTCATTTTATGGTGATAGGTAGATGGTACGGCCTTTATTCGAAAATGGCGTTGTACGCTATCATACCTTTAATCACTATGAAGTCCACTATGACCGTAACGGTTTTGGGTGGGGTGCCGATAGTGACCGGCAGGCTTAGGGCTCCCTCGGGGTAGGTGGCCAGGCCATTAAACCCGCACAGGGGTGTTCGGATCGGGCGGAGCTTGGATGGGTCTTCCCCCATCTTGAGAAAACAGTCATAAGATAATACATCGGGGGCGCTCCCATTATCAACCAAAATCCTGTCTACATTGCAGTGATTTATCGTGGCCGAGATAACGAGGGCATCGTCATGCGGGGTGCTCAGCCCTTCCAGGTCTTGGTCGGAGAAGACTATGACCTGGGGCTCCATTGGTGGGCCTTTGGGGGGCTCTAAGGCTCGGCTGGCCCGCTCGGCATGACGTTTCCTTCCTCGGCTGGTGTCGCCTCCCGATGCCGCTCCTCCGGAGATGATGTTGATGTGGACCCCTCGGGGGGCGTTGTCGATCTCCTCTGCAGCGTCTCGGTCTTCTTTGTGCCCGGTTGTGAACCGGGCTAGATGCCCCAGACGGATGAGGCGCTCGATCTCGTCTTGGAGCTGATGGCAATCTCCGGTGTGGTGCCCGTGGTCGCCGTGGAACAGGCAATGCCTGTCCCGCTTGCGGTTCTTTGACCTCATCGGCTCGGGCTGGCGGAGAAGTCCCGAGTCTTTGATGTCTTCATAGATCTCGTAGACTGGTGCGGTCAAGGGGGTATACCGCTCGTACTTTCTCTTGCGCTCTCCTTCTCGATCGCGCTTCTTACTCGAGCCAGGATTTGGCTCGGAGGTCCACTTTTTGTCCCCCTCCCAACCCGAGCCGGTTGTGTCTCGGCAGGCGCTGAGTACTTCTTCGCACTCGGCGTGGCGCAGTGCCAGAGTCACTAGCTCGGCAAGGGTCGAGGGAGGGTGGAGGACAAGCTCGCGACGGAGATTCTCGTCCCGGGTGCCCCCGGTCAGTGCGGTTGTGGCTGAGGCCACATCCAGGAGGGGGATCCTAAGGGCTTTCGATTTAAATCGGTGGACGTAAGTCCGGAGCCTCTCCCCTTGCGCCTGTTTGAGAGCCAGGAGCCCCGCTACTGACCTTGGGGGGGCGCTACCGGCGAAGCTCTCCTTGAAAATTCACCCGAATTGCCTGAAGTCTCGGATGGACCCCGGGGCGAGGGCTCGGAACCATGCCTGAGCACCCTGGACTAGGGTGGCCGCGAAGGCTCGGCATTTGATGGGATCCGGCGTTCCATGCAGGGTCACCAGGGCGTCGAAGCTGTCGTAGTGGTCGGCTGGGTCGCCCTGGCCGTCGTAGAGCTTGAAGGTTGGGATGGAGGCTCTAGGAGAGACCTCTGCCTTCAAGATGTACTCGGAGAAAGGGGATTTCTCCTCGTCCTCCGGGAAAGAGGTCTTCTGCAGGGCGCGAAGAGCGCGCTCTTGCTCTGCGAACCGTCTTTCAAAATCTCGTAGCCGGAGGGACAGTTCCGGCTGTGGCCGCGCCGTGGGGCTGGTGGGGCATCGTGGCGATCTCCCGGAGCACTGGTGCCCGGGCGCGGCGGCCTCGCCCCCTGCTTCCCTCTCCTCGGCGTGGAGGAAGCCTCTTGCTCCGCAGGCGGAGCTTGCGAGGGTCCTCCGACATCGTTGCGGAGGAGCTGTCGGCCGCGGAGGGTGAAGCGGCCTCCGACGGTGTGCTGCGTTGCACTCCTTCGAGGGGGACTTCCTGACAGGGCGCGGGACCTCGCGTCCCGGGCCGCCTGGGCCCTCATGAGCTCCACGAGGACGTCCATCTTCTCGTTGAGGGCTTGGAAGGCGTTGGCGCCACCGTCGAGGGGTGCCCCTATCTCCGCCGGGGGGGGTGGTGGTCCGTTAGTGGGGACGCTGGCGTTGGAGGGGGGGCTCTACGAGACCCTAGGGGGGACGCCTCCCGCCGCTGCCGCAGCCTTACCTGCCCCGCCGGCGGATCTCCTCCCTGAGCTTTTTCTCACCATCTTGACTCTTTGTGCGTTTCCCACAGACGGCGCCAGATGAAGAGGCGGAATCTCGCGCTGTGTCTTGAGCGGGCTGTAGATCACCAGAAGATGTTTCTGCAAGAGAAGGGAAACGTATCAGAGGGCCCAGGGGATCTCCCTGGGGGAAAACCCTCCGATGGCTAAGTCAGTAGAGCGATGGTGGAAGTGATAATGGGCGGAGGAGAGAGCTGATGCGCGAGAATCCTCTCCACCAAGGGTGAAGCGAATCGTGCTCAGGAGCTTAGGGTATGTGAATGGCTAGTTCATCTTACCATCTTCCGGAGGGTATCCCTGGCTTAAATAGTGCGTCGCCTTTTAAGAGTCCGGTGAGCTGAGGGCTTCCCAGCGGGAGTTACGTCTTCAGCGGGGGCTTTCATGGCCGGATCGTGGGGGCGTTATCCCCTTGGAGTTCGGCAGCTCCCATGACTCTCCCACTGGCGGAGGACTCTGAACGGCCGCACCTGCAGATAATCAAGCGGTCTCACCGAGCTACGGGAATGCTGGCTCGTGTCCGAGCGATAGGCATGGCCCGGCGAAGGTGGGGTCGGATAGGTCGGCTGGAGCCTCTTTCTCTCGGTCGGAGAGTGGGCTTTAGACCGGACCTTCCATGCGACCTGACCGTTGTCTCGGGCCCTCCGAGCCTAGAAGGCCGCCGGGGAGAGTTGGTTCCTCGAGTCTTTGTTTATTGGGCTTTTCTCCCGAAGTGGGCCCTGTGGGCTATCACTTGGGTGGGCTCGCCCGGTTGGACCTTGTAGGTCTTGTTGGGCTGCCTTTGTGGTGGGCTGCGGAAATCCCCCTCTCCAGGCATAGGTTAGAATGTTGAATATCATCTAAATCTATCATGTAAGTGTTATTTATCCTCTTACCAGAAAATTTAACAGTTTCGGAATCAGGTTCAAAAACTTTGCAACATTGAGAGTCAAAAAGAACTTTGCATCCTTTATCACATAGTTGGCTGATGCTAAGTAAATTATATGCTAAACCTTCAACCAACATGACCTCTTCAATGCAACAGGTAGTACACTTATACCTTACCTGTCCCAACAATCTTACCCTTTGTGTTGCTACCAAAGGTGAGAAGGCCTCCTTGTTTCTCTGTCAGCATGCAGAACTTGGCCTTATCTCCTGTCATATGCCTGGAGCAGCCACTATCTAAGTACCATAAATTGTTCTTGGCTGCCAAGCATACCTGCACACATAATCAGGTAGAGAAGTTTGGAACCCAAGACTGATTGGGCTCCAGAGAAGATGAAAAGTAATTAAAACAAGAAAGTAGACTTTTAGGAATCCACATTTGTTTGAAACAGTTCTGTTCAGTGGATTTTCCAGATTTCCTTTTGTTATGCTTTTTCTTGTTGATACTAGCATGATTATTTACAGATTGATTATTTCTGTGCCAGTGCCTTGGCCAGGGTGTATTCACGAAATTTTGGCCATAGTAATCATTGGGCTGGCTGTGGAAATATTGGTTCCTAGGTGTCCAAGAGCCATACCCATTAACCCAATTCCTAGTGTAAGGTTTATAGGACTGTGTAGCCTGATGTCCATAACCTGTAAACCTTCCTTGAGTCCTAGTCCATCCTGACCTATTTGGATAGGTTGACTGTGCAAAGAAGTGGGATTGGGCTCTAGGTTGGTAGAAATGTTTGGGTTGAGCTCTAAAAGCATTCTGCCTCCCCTGCACCTTGGACCCTACTGACCTGTTCATAGGTGTGTATTGGGTCTTCTTCATAGGTGGTGGTGATGGTGGAGACTTGGTGACCTTAACATGGGGTTTATAAGACTGCGTAGGTTGACCCCTAACCTGAGACTGAGCTTTGGGATTTTGTTTGGATGTGCTAGCTCTACTAGTCTCATTCAGTTTTTGTTTGCCCTTCTCCTCAGCACTGGGCTTTTTCAGATTAGCAGTTTTGTTCATTGAAATGTTTGAATTCATGCTAATTAGAGGTCCTTTCTCTTTTTGTGCAACAAATGAAATAGTTTTCATTCCAAAGGTTTTTGTTGCACTAGAATTAAATCCAAGGCCCTCTTTTCTGAAGTTGACTTTTGACCCTAATAAAGCATTTATGTTATCTGAACCTTGGGTCATTTTCTCAATAGTTTTAAGCTTGTCCTCATTATCCTTTTGAATGTCTTCAATGGATTTTTTCAGTTCTGTATTCACACTTAGGACAGCTTGATATTTTTCTTTCACAATTTTTATCTCACTTTCATATTTCTAAATTTTCAACTTCCATTCATCAGCTTCTTTTTCTAACCTCTCATTATCTTCTTTAGAGGCTTTTGACTCATTCTTGATTTCTTCTAATTCAGAACATGTGAGTTTGAGTTTATTATTCTCAGATTCAAGACATACAATTTTATCAGTTAGAGTTGTATCATTTTGCATGGAGTTAATCTTTCTTCTTAGATGCCTATTTTTCTTTCTAATATCATCATCTCTATCAGCTATGTCATGGTAGGCATCTACCCAATCAGCAATAGTGAAATTTTCGAATCTAGTGATTACCTCATCTAAGTCCTCCTCTATGTATTCAGAACTTGTTGCCATAAGGCAAATGGGCTTCTCAGATTCGGCTTCACTGTCTGAGCTGCTACTGAAGGAACCTTCATCTTCATCACTCCAGGTACTCACCATTGCTTTCCCTTTCGTGTTCCTTCTCTTTGACTTGTCCTTGTATTTCTGATTCTCTAGACAGTCAGCTTTCAGATGGCCTATTTTCCAGCATTGATAACATGTATTAGTTTCAATTTTCTTAGCAGGTTATGTTTATACCTTTTATCCCTTCGGCCGCCACTATATTTATTTTGGCTGAATCGTCCTGCTCCTTTCCTGAGGAACCGCCTGAACTCTCTGGTCATCATTGCCATCTTAGTACGAGTTATATCTTCTTCATTCAGACTCTCCTCGGATGATGAACAACTAGAGCTGGATTTGCTGGATTTGCTGGCACCAACTTTCAGAGCGATTGGCTTCTTCTTCCTCTCAGCTTCTTCTATCTTTGGCATATTAATCTCATATGCCATCAGCGAGCCAATTAGCTCATCAGCCCTTGTGGTTCGCAAATCCCTTGACTCCTCCATCACTGTAGCCTTAGTATGCCAAGCATGAGTCAGGGAACGCAATATCTTCCTCACTACATCATATTCTGTCTGAGGTTTTCCAAGACCTCTAAGACCATTTGTGATAATAGTTAATCGAGCGTACATCTCCTTGATGGTATCGTTTGGCTTCATCTTGAATGCCTCATATTCAGACACTAGGAAATTAGCCTTCGTCTCTCTAACTTGAGAAGTCCCTTCATGAATAACTTCCAGTGCATCCCACATCTCCTTAGCTGAGCTGCAAGCTGATACTCGAGAAAATTCCGTGGGGTACAGAGAGCATTGAATAGCGTTTATGGCGCTCCAGTTTAGAGTAGACCTTCTGATCTCCTCCTTGGTCCAGACTTCCTCATTAGGGGACAGCTCATAAGGTCCCTTGTTGACTACCTTCCAGATCTCATAATCTTTCACCCTAAAAAATACTTGCATACGGTTCTTCCAGTATGCATAGTTAGATCCATCGAAGAATGGGGGCTTTGTGGTTGAGTGTCCTTCAACTATCATCCCTCGAGCATCCATCTATACCTTCCTCTTCGGGCTGTAAGTCCCTGTAGAAGAGTTAGGCTCTGATACCAACTGTTATGTTAGATGGACGCAGTCTATTACCACGGAGAGTGGATCTAGAGGGGGGTGAATAGATCTAATGTCTAATTTTAGAACACAGTTGACTCTAATGCGGAATTAAAACAAGCAACTGTATAGCGGTAGAAGGAACACATTGAAATCACACAACCACAGGCAATTACACAGTGGACACCGATCTTTAAGGTGGTTCGATCTCAATCCAGAGATCTACGTCCACCCCACACTCCAACTGGAATGTGGATCCTGCTGACTAACAGTTTGAACAGCTAGGCTTCATAGCTTGCCAACAACCGCAGATACACAGCTTCGCTGGGCTTAACAGCTTGCCGACCAGAGGAATAGATCCTCTGCAACTGCTGGGCAATATAGCTTAGCCGTCCGAGACCTGGTCTCACCTGCTGAGGATTACAACTTCACCTGTCCAGTGGAAACCTCCACTGCAATTACTATCTTACAGCTTGATAACAAAAGTGTATCGAAAGCAAGAAAGATAGAAACAAATGAAATGTAAAAAACAAGACGAATGTAGCTCAAGTATGAGCAGAATCAGCTCTGGTATCTGAACCAAGAGTCTGACTTACAAGATCTCTCGAAAGCTCTCTCAACTCAACTCTCTCAGTCTTCTCTTCTCTCTTTCTCTTCTTCTCTCTGAATCTCTTCTCTCTTTTTCTTCTTCTCTGTGGATCGTGCAGGCACTCACTCTCTGTTCTTTTCTCTTAGCTCTGGCTGCCTCTTTTCGATCTGCTTCTTCTGAAGGAAGAAACTCCATATATATACCAGCAGCAGGAAGGGCGTGTGCACTTCACATCTCCCGCCCAATGGCTTGGACCACGTGGCAACATCTCGTCTTGTTGCTGTACATGTGTCGCACTCTGAGCACCTCGTCCAGCCTTGGATCACGAGCCAAGTCATCAATCTCTGCAGATAGTCCCTGTCAGACATTCGAAAGGAATTATCAGTTTAAGGATTAACTGATGTACAGACTATACATAGACAGAGCTGAAGCAATGTATATACTTCATGAAGCACAGCTGAAGCAGTATAGACTTAGTGAATGCGAAGCAATGTAGTGTTCAGACTCTATGAATGTGAGGCTATGCGTTGTACAGACTATGTTAATACAGTGCTATGGCCTGTACAGACTCTACGCATGTAGGGCTTATGCCATGTTCAGACTTTGTGAATACAATACTGTGCAATGTATAGACTCTGTATATGCAGAGCTTAAGCCCTGTACAGACATCAAATATGCAGAAGTAAACGTGCATCAATGTGTAGACTTAGCAAAATAAAGTGTGAACAAAGCAACACAATGTGCAGACTTCGTGCAGTGCATGAATGCAGTGTATAGAGTTATGAGTGCAATGAGTGTTCAAGTGATGTACAGACTCAACGTTATGCAAGCAGACAATGTATAGAGTTGATGAAGCGATGCTCAACAAAAAGACGCCTTACAGTTAGGCGTTGGTTTCAGAAGTGACACCACTTCTGGTGGGCGTCAAATCTCAAGCATAGAGGATGTATAGACTTGCTATGGCACAAGGCAGCATAACGATGTACAGACTCTGAGTTGAACCATGCACAATGCCTATGGGAATGTATAGACTTAGACGTAGATAAAGATACCGATGTTCAGACTTTGTGCAATGTATGGACTTAGTGTGTGCGAGCCTGCTGCAGCCAGTGTACAGACTTTGAGTGCTGTGCAATCATGCTAAGATGCAGTGTATAGACTTTATGCGAGCATGATGCAGCCAGTGTACATACTTAGACCTGCGTGCATGCAATGCGTTGTATAGACTTGCCCATGGCTGTCTAGACTTTGCATGCGTGCCTATAGCAATGTGCATACTTAGTCTGATGTATAGACTTTGCATTAAGCAAGGCAATGTATGGACTTGCCGATGTACATACTTAGTGCATGAAGCAAGGCGATGTATGGACTTCGAATCATGAGACGTTAAGTAAGACGGACGATGTACAGACTTCAAGTCCACTTGAGATGCTGAGTGAGATGGACTAGTGTATAGGCTTATGCTGTGCTGCAAGATGGCAGTGTACACACTAGGTTAAGACTGTCTAGACTCTGCATGCGAGCAAAGTCGATGTATAGACTTGCTAACACACTGTTGTATAGGCTTTGCTAGCCACAATGTGCAGACTGCACGATGTATAGACTTGCAAGTCCTACGTAGGTAAAGATGCCAGTGTATAGACTTGCGAGAATATAACGTAGGTAAAATATACCAATGTATAGACTTGCGAATTGCAACGTAGGTAAAGATTCATAATGTACAGACTTGCTAGTGTGCATGCCACAATGCAGTGTATGGACATGAGTGTGCGTGCAGTGCTGCAACCGATGTATGGACTTGTGTTGACGCTGCAAGACAACTGCCAATGTATAGACTTCACAAGTGCAAGCAATGCAGCAATGTATGGACTTTGAACTTGTGCATGCAATGTATAGACTTGCTACCCTGCGAGTCATGCAGTGTATGGACTTGCTGTGCCTGCGACGACTGCGATGTACATACTTGCTAGCCTGCGAGCCATGCAGTGTATGGACTTGCTAGCCTGCGAGTCATGCGATGTATTGACTTAATGTGTCTGCTGCACAAGCAATGTCTAGACTTAAGAATGCATGGATGAATAAACTGAATAGACTTGTGACTCATACTGATTGCTATCATCAAAACTATAGATCATCAAAACTACAGGGGCACAACAATACATGTTCAGTAGATTTACAGCTTTCAGTTTTATCATGCCATTGCCTATTCGTTTATTTAAATGCATGCTCTAATTGCTTTAATCTCGCATGATTGCATGTTTAGAACGAGGTAGGGATCTGTGTGACCCCTACTGAGTCTGGTTGTGACTCACCCTTCTCCTTTCAGGTGAGCCGCGCCCGTCGTCTCCCGGAGTTTCCCGTGTGCTCGGAGACCGTTCTTAGCTGCCAGCAGTAGACGGGTCACCTTTTTGGCTTTCTGGTGTACTTTTGCCGGGGTATGCCCCGTGTAGTTGTACTTTTGGACTAGCACTCTAGTGCCTCTGGACTAGTTTATATATTTAGCACTCTGTTTATTTTGAAATTGCTTCCGCTCTCCTGCTAAATTTTATTGCTTAATCTAATATGCGCGCTTGTGATTGCAATTCATTTTACATTCCCTCGACAAAACTTCACTAACCCTTCAGGGGCCTCATCAGCCTCTTGGGTGGCTTCCCCAGTTCCTAGTATCGGTGTATCGATGTTATCGGTATATCGGTATCCGACGCTCTGGGTCGTCACACTGACGATAGCCAGTTATCTCTGAAATCTTAGAAATCACCCTCTGGGGGGCTTTCGAAGAAATGAGAAAACTGCTTTTAGGTGGGTTAATTTTCTACCCCAAAGAGTTCTCATAGGCCTGCAATAAATTCATAATTTTCCTTATATTCGAAGCATGGACATTGAGAAAAATGAGAGTGTCATCTGCATACAGAAGATGGGAAACGACTGTACTGCCTCTGGGGCTAGAATAAGGTTTAATGGTGCCTTGAAGATGCATGCGTGTGAGACCTCGATTGAGGACTTCTTGCATGATAATAAACAGAGCGGGAGCGAGAGGATCCCCTTGTCTAATGTCGCGAGAAGAACTAAAGAAACTAGCTGGGGATCCGTTGAAAAGAACGGAGAACCAGCTGTTGGAAACAAGCGTAGACACATAGTTAATGAACTGATTGCAAAAACCGAACTTTCGAAGGATAGCCAGTAAGAAGTCTCACTCCACCCTGTCATACGCTTTCATCATGTCAAGCTTAAAAATGACGTTGTGCCCTCACACATTACGGCCCAGATCTGAGATCAGTTGCTTGGCGAGCGATATGTTATCAAGGATGAATCTTCCTTTCACAAAGGCTCCCTGTTCCTCAGAGATAATACCTGGAAGAATAGAGGTGAGGCTGGCACAAAAGATGCGAGAAATAATTTTATAGCTGAAAGTTCATAAACTAATGGGTCGAAACTGTGACGACCCGGATCCAAGATACCGTATATACCCGATACCACTTGGAACTCGTGAAGCCTCCCAAGAACTGTAAAGCTCCGAAGGGAAAAAGGATTGTCGTGTAGTACATTGAAGCCATAGAGATATAACAGTAGACAATTAAATTTCATTAATCAGGTTTGCTAAAGTAACCGAAATAAAATTACTTTTTAATTAACAGTTACAAATTAACAATTATACCAGAGTCTAGTCCAAAGGAAAGACAAGAACAGTCGACAGAAAGGAAAGTCGTACCCTGAGGTCGGGGGAAGCCCGACGCATGTACCGCTGGCAACTACGAACACGCCACACCAGGAACCGCGAAGGAAGCAGAGACGACCACACTTGAAAAGCAGGGGTGAGCCTCGTGTCACTGGCTCAATAGGGGTCACGCGGATCCCCACTGAAAAATAATGCAGTAACACGCTAAAACAGCAGGTAAACAGTAGGAGTAGTAAAGTAGGAAAACTAAACTACAAAGCTATAAAAGAAAACCAGAATGGAAGGAGCAACTACAGCTACAAGAAAAGGGGAAAGCCGTACCTGAACGAAAACACGGCTGCCGAACTAACCTTGGCCTCCCAAACTACTCCAGACAGCAACAGGAAGGCGAACTCTTATCTGACAAGGTCAGGAGTTGTCGATCGGTCGGGCCTACAAAGGCAGGCAAAAAGCCTAGAAAGGACCTAGACAGACACAGACAGACTCTAAAGCACACACGACTCGATTGCCATGCACGCTCTCCTAGACACAACCACATACATGACTGGAACATCGTGTACACGACACAACACTGACCTCGGGTAAGACCACGAGAAGGCTAACCCGGTAAGGTCACGACGTGCGAGAAACATGAGAGTCACGTGTCACGTGACGGAAGCACCCCCTCACTAGAAGAACAGCCAGCTGCGTCCATTGACGTCTTATGCTGCGCCTACAAGTGTCTCATCTACGTTGCCTACAAGATGATAGAGACTGAGACACTGCTGAACCAGAACAGAAACTACAGTAGCAAGTGACTAGACAGGGTAATGCCCGTCGGCGTCAGTCTACGCCCCTGACCACGTGTGCACACACCGACTCTTGCTGGAGAGCCAGGCCTCTAGGTAGTTTTCCCCACCCAGCAGGACGCCCCTATACAGTGGGGGCCCACGGAAACTAGCTTACAAACCGTATCTCGGGAACTGTCACGCCACCACTCCCGGGTGGGTCGACACATCGTAACGTGTCGCCAGGCTACGACTAGTGGAGGCTCACTAAACGCAGACTCCAAAGCACGAGTGCTGAAGTACAGATAGGCAAGGAAGCACTGTCACACGTACTACGAAGCACCAAGGTAGCACACCGCTGTCGAAAGACTCAGGACAAGCCAACTAGACCAGCAGACACAACGATCCTTGAGTCTCACGACTCGGAGTCAAGATCGTCGTACAAAGCGGAACAGGCAGCCAATCGGTCTATTCCTAAGCCAGAGGAAACGACACAATCGAAGGATATGACTCACGAAGACCTGAGAGAACACCGAGAACCCTCAGCACATCTGGACACATAAATAGAGGTAAGATAATACCCCGAGGCATCCAGAACCATATCTCGGACTGGATGAAACCGCCGGGACACACACAAGGTTACCTGTCAATGACTGGGCCACCCTGGGTTGACCAGAACCAGACAATGACGATTCTACAGTAGGAAAAAGAATCCTACTTCAAGCAAGAAAACTCCTAGCTATCTCATAACGTGGCCATAGCCCTCATAGGACATCAAAAGATATCCATGAGAACGGCAAACCACAAGGTCAAGCCAAGGCACTTGTAAACCAACACATCGGGAAACGACACGCAAGAATTTAGTGGGGGAACATACACTGGCGGCCATAGAATGGGCCGCTAGGTGACTGTAGCGGTCAAGGATTAGGCTGCTAAACCTAGTCAACCCTGAACCGACCTATTCAGACAAACCACCAAAGCGGTCTACTAAATATCCGCCACATAGACTAGGCGGTCCAAGAGACAACCGCCACACTAACCGCCCTAAGACAAACGACTCGTAGCGGCCTATGAAAGGCGCGCTACAGCGAAGAAACACATGAAGGTTGGGCCGCCAAGGCCAACTGAATTAAATCTTGACTAGGTCTAAACCATGGCAACACGAATATTGAGGCAGACCACAGGCCGCCGAGACTATCCCCTCAAGATGGGAACTCAAGGAAGGCCACTCACATGCGGGGGAACCCCACCGCACTCATACTGATACACAATGACTCGATCGAGCGTAACACAAAGCTCGAGATACACACATCTACGGGCACGCTAATCGAAGTAACACTGCACCTCTCAACACCCCAGAAACATGAACACGGAACCCACAGGGTGTCCGGGACACTCGCGAGGCCATAGGTCGGTCATTGGGTCTCAACCGGACCGACCAAGACTCAAAACGAGTAAAACACTGAATTTTCGGTCGACCTGAACCCTGGGGTCGATCGACCAGGCAGGGTCGGTCGACCGGCCCAGGTGGTCCGGTCGACCGGATCATCGACCGGATCATCGGCCAAACCAACACGCCCCCGCAGGCGACTGCCGGTCGACAGGCCCATCCGGTCCGGTCGACCGGTCACGGTGGAAAACTGGCAGAATCGATCCCTAACGCCCGATTCCACGCCCCGTTCGATTCTGATCAAAGGGGAAAACAACCACAATCACAATACCGACCTTCCACACTCCGGAAGGGGTCAAAATAACGCACACATGGATTGAAATGGGCAATTCCACCGAATTAACCCTATTTGGGTCACTGGGGTTCCCGAGCTCGTACCGGCCCCAAATGACAACCGATCGACACGAAATCAGTGGATCTGGAACGCTGACATTCTAGGGGTTCGATTGATACCAACTGATCTAAAAATCGTCGCCGTTTTCCGGTGAACCTTGCGAACACCCCAAAAATATGATTTTATCGAAACTGAGCGAAACCCGCTCAAACTCGCACCGAACAACGCAAAATTACAGGAAAAACATAGATGAGAAGTAGAGCTTCCATCTCCTTACCTCCACCGAAGATTCCGTGCACCGAGGTGACTAAACCACGTCGCGAGCTCGACCGTCGGCTTTGAATCCACCGTTCGGGATCGCGTCAAAACCGATCCGACCTCGCCCCATCGCGCTTCGGACCACTCCCACGACATCACCTCTACCTGCCCCAGCCTCCTCCGTCTGTAGCCGGAGCCGGAAGGGCGAGAGAAGAGAGAAAACAGGGGAGAGAGAGGTCACGGCGGCGAAATGAGAAGGGGAAAGAGGAAAAGGAAAGAAAAAGGAAAAAGGAAAAGAATTAGAAAATTTTCTTAATTTCTAAAAATTTGATAATTAGCCCAAAAATGGACTAATTCAGAAAAATACGTAAAAATAGTCAAAACAATCCTCTCGACGAGTACACCACAACTGCGGCATCCACGAGTCGATGAACTGAGAAATAAACTCACCACAAGGTTCCGTAACTAGTACGAGAGAAAAACCCACGTGGATCGTAAAACTCAACTCAGGACCTACAAAAGCGATCCGAAGCTCTCCAAAAAGGATCCGAAAGACCCAATAAGAATCCAGGGCATTACAAAAACTCACCGAAGTGGGAGGGATTGTTCACTTTTGGAATCAACGTAATAAGGCTAGAAGTAACCCCCTTATGGAGGTAAACCCTGAAAGAAACCCCACACCGCTTCCCAAAAATGTATGCAAGATTCGCCCAACTAACAAATAGCTTAAAACTTCTGGGAAAAGAATACACTCAGAGTGACCTTGTTAGAAAAATCCTTAGATCTCTCACCCCTGCATGGCATACTAAGGCCTGTTATATTAATGATGTTGTAGTGCCCGAGAATTTTATCATAATTCATAATATATTATATTTTTGGTTAATGCGTGAAATATTTATTGCTTGTGCTTGACTAAAATTTTGTCAAAAAATAAAAAATTATGAAAACGAGTTAGGTAAATTTCCCTTAATTATAATCCAATTTTGAGTAATTAAGAATATACAATTTAATTTGTCTTATCCATATTTTATAAATATAAATATATATTCATATTAAGATGATTATCTGCCAACTAGAAATATTTAGTTAAGTTTTGTTTTGTCTTCATGTTCTAAGAAGAAGGGAAGTACAAGTATATATATATACATACGTAAACTCTAAAACAAGGGAGTGGGTCTCATAGTCCATTAAATGCATTACTGTTCATTTTGAATGTTACTATTCATTTTAAAGGTGATTTTCATTTATCGAGTTTTTATTTATTTTATATTTTTCTATGGTAGAGTAAATCGAGATGATTAATAGATAACAGTTAGATTTTTCAAATTCTTTTTATATTATGAGATATTAATTTTTAAAGTGGCTAATGAATAGTTGTTATTGGATTTTATCTTTTTTCCTAAGAAAACTCACGTATTACATATGTGCATAACAGATAATATATGTACGAGTGGGTAGTGAGTTTTAAATGAAGTTCACATAAATGAATATAGGTATAACAGAAAAATGGATGAGAAATAGTGAGTTTTAAATGAAACTCACGTAAATGCATATAGGTACAACCGGAGAAACGGGTGAGAAATAGTGGATTTTAAATGCCCCACTGTTCTTTGTGATGAGGTTACTATTCATTTTGGTGGTGATTTTCATTTCATGAGTTTTTATTTATTTTATATTTTTTATGATAGAGTAAATCAAGGTGATTAATAGGTAACAATTAGATTTTTCAAATAATTTTTATATTGTGAGATATAAAAATTTTTAGTGGCCAATGAATAGTGAAAAACGTTACTGTGCGTTATTATTCGTGAAATTCATTTTCATAGTAGTCTTGCGTGCAGAGATTTCCGCGGTGAGTTTGACAGTTTCAGAGTTTTCCCTTGCCATTTGATTTAGATTAATTGGATTAAGGGTTGAGATTTAAAACCCTTGATAACAACCATATGACCCTTTAAAAGGTGGGATTGGAAGGGAGTTGGCACTCCTTTCCCTACATTTTCTCTGCAAGTCGTCGGAGACATTGGTGTTTTATTTTTCCTCTGTTCTGAGCGTGAAGGGTCTGAGCGCTCTTGTTCCCTGCTTGGAGTAAGAGAGTTTAGAAGGGAAGCAGTGCGAGAGTCTTTTGAAGGACTTCTGGGCTAGCGTTGGTAGTAGGCGTGGTCAACGGAGTGTTTGCATCGAGGAGTATATTCTCTGGATTTTTCTGATTTTTTTCATTGAGGCAAGTTTCTAAACTTCAAAGTTGTCCCTTTGACATGATCTAATTTACTCAGGAGGTTGTATTATACGAGTCCAAATGTCTGTTTTGGTTGTGTTAAGATTCTATTTTTGCTCGGCACAAAAAAATGTTAATGAAATCATGCAGGTCTCAAACTGAATGGTTTTTATACCTCTATTTGGTGTTTGATTTCTGAGGTGTTTTAATAATAATAATAATAATAATAATGAAATAAAATAGATAAACATGAGAAATACGATTTTTGATAATTCCTTGGTTTTTCCATCTATTTATATGTTTTGCAGGATGATCGATTGAGTTTTAAAGGAAGATGGCATTTTTAAGGTCCATGCATGTCCAGTTGTGCTCAGACCCAGGTCCATGCATGTCAAGATGTGCTCAGACCCAGGTCCAAGCATGTCCAGATGTGCTCAGACCCAGGTCTAAGCATGTCCAGATGTGATCAGACCCAAGTCCATGCATGTCCAGATGTGCTCAGACCCAGGTCCATGTATGTCCAGATGTGCTCAGAACCAGGTCCATGCCTGTCCAGATGTGCTCAGACCTAGGTCCAAGCATGTCCAGACGTAGGTCGATGCACATTGTGTATTGCTCTGACCCAAGTCGATGCACATTGTGTATTGCTCAGACTAAGGTCGATGTACATTGTGTATTACTCTGACCCAGGTCGATGCACATTGTGTATTGCTGAGACTAAGGTCGATGCACATTGTGTATTGCTCTGACCAAGGTCGATGCACATTGTGTATTGCTCTGACCAAGGTCGATGCACATTGTGTATTGCTCAGACTAAGCTCGATGCACATTGTGTATTGCTCTAACCCTAGCCGATGCACATTGGGTATTGCTCAGACTAAGGTCGATGCACATTGCATATTGCTCTGACCCAGGTCGATGCACATTGTGTATTGCTCAGACTAAGGTTGATGCATCCTGTGTTCTATCCCGGTTTCCAGCAACTCAGAAAAAATATATTTTTAGAGGCCAAATTAGTTTAGAAAAATCTGAAAAATTAGAAAATGATAGAAAACCATATTAATTACTCACTGTAAAATTTTGTGCTCACAGAAAATCTGCACTCAAAGTTATGGGTTGTTTTCTACGCATGGGTGGCCAAAAATATAAACCTATTTTCTAAATTCCAGAAACCTACAAATAAAGAGTTTTGAAAGGTCATTTTGCTTCCGAAAAGTATGAGAAATTAGGAAATGATAGATGGATAAGTTGGTAATTTGCTGTACAAATTTCATGTTCATTAAAATTCTGTGCTTATAATTATGAACTGTTTTATATGCATGTGTAGCTTGGAAATAAGCTTGTATCTGTTTTCAAAAATCTGAAACCTATTGTATTCCTGAAATATGTGGAAAATTAAGCTATTATATTGGCTATATAGACACTGTTGCCATAGAAGGGTATGGAGCCAAACTATCGAAATACCCCAATGGGGAGGCACAATCTGTTCTGGCCTCGAGGGCACGAGGTGAAATCCTAGAGGTGGATAAATTCCACTGATTAAGGTGGGAAGGACTTTCCCCGGTTCTACGCAGTTAACCAAGACTCGTCTCCGTTGCCTAAGGGACTGAGTATCTGTCTGTTTTGACCTTCTAATGGTGGTTTAGGCACTGTGTCTGGCCATATGTTATATAAAATTCTGTCTCTGTACCTGAAACCTGTAAAGACGTATGATTTCTGAAACTGGGTAAATTCTGAAATTATGTTTTCTAAAATCTGCTTCAATCATATGTCTTATGCGAAAGTTGTTTCCATTTGTCACGCCCCGAACCGATAGCAGCGGGAAGCATCCTCGGAACATGGCAGTGATTCATTCATGATACAGAACAAAACAAAAGAGATAACACAAGAGAATTGTAAATAAATATAACTTTTATTCATATAAAACCAGTGTTATGCTTTAATGAGAATTATGGGAAATCAAGAATGACTTATACTATGTTATGCTTATGGAAATAAATCGGCAGTATAACTGTACATTCTTTATCTTCCATTCATTACATTAGGTTTCTTGATCAATATTATAAGTTTTAGATCATCAAGAGTCCATCTAGAAACCTTGGAATATCAACCCTTGGTCAAACCTCAGGTTAAAATACTCAAGCATTATGACGGTCGTGTACTGGGCCGTTACATGATGTGACGCTCTAGTATTGATGCGTTAGAACGACTAAATCTAGAAACAGTAATTGGACTCAGTTAAATGTGACGGTTGTATATTGGGCCGTTACATATGCCTGACGGTCCAATATAGATCCGTTACACTACTGATAACCAGAAACCTCAATAGTGTATTCTAATCACTTGGGTTTTAATGGTACAACCAACTCGGCGTCCTAGTGGGAATCCTAGGCTTGCGGAGAATTACAGAGGCCTTGAAACAAGATTTCCTAGTCCATTGGAAGGAATATCCAATAGAGAGGTCCTCATGTCCAAGAATAGTGTTCCTATAGTGCAAAGTGTAAACTAATGGACATATACCTGAATATACGCTATGTACTTAGAGAAATGACTCTATAGATAGAAAAGAATGTGTAACAATGTGAAACCAAGATAAAATATCATCAATTCAACATTGGAAAATCATGATTGAGAATATAAAACTATAGAGTTTAGCCAATGAAATTAGCATAAGCTAAAATAACTCAAAATGCTTTAATCATACAATTTCCTATCATGAATCAATTAAGAAACTCAAAGTCATGAAATAAGGTTAAAACTTAGATAACTAGGCTTATTTATAAGTAAGTTTGGCTGTTCTCAGTCCTGTCTTGGTTTGACAGTAAACCGCACTCTGACGGTCTAGTATGGGCGCGTCACAGCGCTGTGACGGTTTATCGTAGCACCGTTACAGTATTGTAACGCTCCTGTTATGGTGCGTCAGAGACAATGGAGAAACTTTAAATACAACAGAGGTTGTGACGGCTTATCGTAAGACCGTTACAGTCATCCGACGGTCCTAGTATGATGCGTCAGAGTCCCTGCTAACAGTATAATGAAATAAAAAGACTATGATTTGAAATCATGTCATGTTTTGAAAAGATTTAACTATCCCAATCATGACAAAACGAAGTAAAGGTCATCTAGATGCATAGGTTGCAGTGAATTATCAAGATTATATCTTTGATCTTAGATTAGGGCTAAGAATATGTATGTATGCATGACCCCACTAAAACATAAAATTCATAGTCTATAATGCATGAAATCAAACACAATCAGAGGGCTTTTATCCCTAACAAGATGTTTTTGCCAATCATGAGATAACCTACCGCTTAACTAGGCTTTACACTTCTAATTTGAGCTTTCAAGGACCGCCCTAGTTCCTTTCCTTTTGTGACTTTTCAGCAACTTCACGCTGCCCTAGCTCCTCAGCCTCTTGACCTAAGGACGTGAAATTTTGAAGGTAAGAAGATGAAACTAAGGTGAACAAAAGTTCTAAATAACTGAACTCTAATTACCTTGTTTTGACGTCCTAATTCCCCGATTTTCAGTGGCCCTTAGCTCTGATTCCTGGGTTACTATGGTCGAACCAACAACTTTGGAAGCTTCAATCTACTTGGTTGCTTGATCTCCTAACACGAAATTAAGAGAACTATTAGCCTAAAGTATACTAAACAAAATCTTCTAAAGAACTTACCCGAAATTATATCTCCTTACCTTAATTCTTCACGAGCCAAAAGTAAGGGTCGCTCAGTTCAGAACTAGGTCCTATTTATAGGGTTTTGGCTAGGGTTTGTAGATTAGATCGATTCTAGAGTCATTAATTTATCAGAACCTAATCCCTAAGAGTCCTTAGTAATGTTATAAAACTCTCTCAAGTCGATCTCTTGTAGATAAGATCCCAAAGTTCTAATCTTTTTACTCGTTCTTTCTTTCACGGAACTGCCAGAATGTAACGCATCTAGACTAGTGCGTTACATGGCTATGCGGTCGCACGATAGACCGCTACATCCAACGTGCACAGAGTTCAACATCAATCAAACTCTTTTGTTAATTATCCATATTATTATCCATAAAAATTGTAAGTAGGCTAAATAACATTCTTGAATATGAGCCAAACTTAATGGGCTTGGTCCTTGAACCTTTTGGATTCTATTTAATTAGGCTAGGTTAATGACTTATTAATCTAATATTCATTTATTAATCTATTTTGGGTCTTTAAAATTCTCAAAAAATAATTAAATATCCCAAAAATAATTTATAAAAATTCTGCGGTCTTACACCCTCCCCCACTTAAGAGAATTTGGTCCCCAAATTTAATACATGGATTATGGAGAGTGTACTTACAGTTGAATAATTCTAGAAATCTTTTCCGCATGGCTGCTTCGGTCTCCCATGTTACTTCATATGGCCATGTTTTCTTCCATTGAATCTTGACCATAGGAATAACTTTATTTCTTAGTTGACGCACTTCCCATTCCAGAATCTTTATTGGCGTTTGCTTGTACGTCATATCCTTCTGAATTCCCAGATTGTCATAAGTGATGATATGGTCAAGATCATATACATACTTCTTTAGCATAGAGACGTGAAATACGTCATGAACTCCTGTTAATTGTGGAGGTAAAGCCAGTCTATAAGTCACTTCACCGACCCTTTCGAGAATTTCAAATGGACCAATGAATCTTGGAGTTAGTTTGCCCTTAATGTCAAATCTTCGAATACCACGACCTGGGGAAACCTTGAGATACACATGGTCTCCTACTTTAAATTCCAAGTCGCGTCTTCGATTATCAGCATAAGACTTTTGCCTACCTTATGCCATCTTCATTCTTTCTTGAATGAGCTTGATTTTCTCTGTAGAATCCCGGATAATGTCGGGGCCTAGAAATTATATTTCCCCTATTTCACTCCAACATATTGGTGATAGACAACTTTTTCCATATAAAGCTTCAAAAGGTGCCATTTGTATGCTGGCCTGATAACTGTTGTTATAAGCAAATTCTACCAGAGGCAAGTGATCATGCCAACTACCTCCAAAATCAATTACGCAAGCCCTGAGCATATCTTCTACCACCTGATTTGTTCTTTCTGTCTGACCATCAGTTTATGGATGAAAGGCTGTGCTAAAATTCAATCTAGTCCCTAGTGACTGTTGTAGACCTTTCCAAAATTATGATGTGAATCGAGGATCTCTATCAGATATAATAGTGATTGGGACACCATGTAATTTAACAATTTCCCTTATGTGTAATGCTGCCAGGATATCCACAGACCATCGACTTTTGATTGGTATGAAATATGCAGATTTAGTTAATCGGTCTATGATTACCCATATACCATCGTGTCCACCTCTTGTCTTAGGTAACCTCATAATGAAATCCATCCCTATACTTTCCCATTTCTATTCGAGAATATTCAAGGGATGCAGTTTACCTGCGGGTCTAAAAATCTCTGCCTTTACTTGTTGACAAGTGAGACAGCGAGACACGAAATCAGCTATTTCTCTCTTCATGTTGGGCCACCAGAAATTTCTTTTATGATCTTGATACATTTTTGTACCACCTGGATGAATGGTGTACTTGGAACTATGTGCTTCTTCTAGGATCAATTTCTTCGTATCCTCATGAATCGGTACACACACTCGGCCCTTGAATAGCAATCTTCCATCCTCCGTAATAGAGAAATCCGGCCGTTGTTCAATATTAGCCTTAATTTCTAGAAATATAGGATCATCATTTTACAACTTGACTAGATCCTCTATTAAGGTAGGTTGAGCTCGGATGTTAGCCATGAAGCAATCTTCTTCCTTCCTGTCAATATCTAAGTTCAACTGAGCAAATTGAGGAATAAGATTAGCCATACTAATCATAAGACTTGATAGCATACCCATTGGTTTTCTGCTGAGTGCATCCGCAACAGCATTAGCCTTGTCAGGATGATATTGAATAGAAAAATTAAAATCCTTGAGATATTCCAACCATCTTCTCTGCCTCATATTTATCTCTTTTTGAGAAAATAAATATTTCAAGCTCTTGTGGTCCGAGTAGACCGTAAACTTTTCTCCATAGAGATAATGACGCCAAATTTTCAAGGCGAAAATGACAGCTGCTAATTCCAAATCATGTACAGGAAAATTTTCCTCGTGACGTTTCAATTGTCTTAAAGAATAACAGATTACTTTTCCATTTTGCATGAGGACACACCCTAAGCCAATACCTGATGCATCCGTATATACTTCGAATCCACCACCTTCCATTGGTAGTGATAGAATAGGAGCTGTGGTAAGATGATTCTTAAGGGTTTGAAACTCTTCTCACATTCCTCTGACCAGACAAAAGGATTTTCTTTTCTCCTGAGTCTTGTTAAGGGAACCGCAATCTTTGAGAAGTCCTTAATGAATCTCCTATAATAACCAGCTAGACCCAGCAAGCTTCTTACTTCTGATACAGTCGTTGGCCGGCTCCAATTCTTGACAGCTTCTACCTTAGAAGGATCCACAACGATACCTTCTTTTGAAATAATGTGGCCTAGAATGAAACTTCCTCGAGTCAGAATTCGCATTTATTAAGCTTGACATAAAGTTTATGTTCTCTAAGTGTTTGCAAAGCTATCTTCAAATGTTCTTCATGTTCCTCCTTTGTCTTGGAGTATATCAAGATATCATCAATGAAGACGACGATAAACTGGTCCAGATATGGCTGGAAGACACTGTTCACAAGTTGCATGAATGCTGCCGGGGCATTAGTTAATCCGAATGGCATTATCACGAATTCATAGTGGCCATAACGACTTCGAAAAGTCAATTTATAAATGTCCTCTTCTTTAATTCTAAGCTGATGATAACCTGATCTGAGGTCTATCTTAGAAAAATATTCTGCTCCGGAAAGCTGATCGAAGAGCTCATCAATACGCGACAATGGATACTTGTTTTTAATTGTGAGTTGATTCAGTCGCCGATAATCGATGCATAGCCTGAGAGAACCATCCTTTTTCTTGACTAATAGAACCGGCGCACCCCAAGGGGATGTGCTAGGTCTGATGAAGCCTTTGTCTAGTAATTCCTGCAACTGCCTTTTTAATTCCTTGAGTTCTGTGGGGGACATCCTGTAAGGGGCTATAAAAATAGGTGCTGCTCTTGGGATGAGTTCAATAGTGAAGTTCACTTCCCTCTCGGGCGGTAAACTGGGTAATTCGGACGGGAACACATCGGGGAACTCATTTACAATAGGAATGTCTGCTAAGATAATCTCCTTGGATTCGGTAACAATGACAGAAGCAAGAAAAGCTTCACATCCTTGTGAGATAAGTTTGCAAGCGTGAAGAGAAGATATGATAGTAGGATGCTTCTTGTACTTGATGCCAAGAAAAGAGAATCTTGGAAGATCAGGCTTTCGAAAGGATATAATCCTGTTTCAGCAATTGATATAAGCATCATGATCTACAAGCCAATCTACCCCTAAAATGGCATCATAACCTTTCATGTCAAAGCATACTAAGTTTGCGGGGAGATTATGACCTTCTACTATCACTTTCCTGTCAGGATAATAGTCGGTAAGCTTTGTTCCAGAACCTAAGGGTGTGGAAATTGCGAGATCTGAAGGTAAGGGGACTGATGCAATCGATAATATTTTTGCAAAAGTAGTGGAGATAAAAGAATGAGAGGCACCAGTGTCAAATAGCACAAATGCAGGACGAGAACAAATTTGAAGAGTACCTTCCATAAGCCCACCATCCCTGGGCGCTTCCTCTTCTTCTAGAACGTCATTGAGGTGAGCCTACCTCCTACGTCCTCCACCAGACGATTGGTCTTTCATAAGGGGGCAATCTGGCATGCGATGCTCCCTACTTCCATAACGTAAACAAGCGCCAAGACGCTTCCAACACTCCTCAGCCGAATGGCCGAATTTTTCACAAAATTTGCAAGCCGTGGTGATCTGCTCCTTCTCCTCCTTGACTTTCTTTTGCTTATGGGAACTTCCATCATTCCCATTCCTGGATCTCTTCTTACTATCACGGCTCTTGTAGGGCTCCGTGATGCTGAACTTGTCTTTCTTATAACGCCGATCTGAGCGTCGGCTAGACTCCTCTCCTTTCCCTTTTAATTTCTCGACCTTCTCCAAGGTCCTTTCACACAAATACGCTCGTTGAACCATTTCCGCATAAGTATGGATGTTTTGGGTCCCGAGCTGCTGAATGAAACCGGGTCGTAACCCGTCCATGAACCGATTAGCCTTCAATAAATCGGTGCTGATAAGATGCGGTGCGTAAGGTGCAAGCCTTGAGAATTACAGTTCATATTCGGCAACCGTCATCATTCCTTGCCGAAGAGCGGCGAACTCTATAGCCTTTTATTCCTTTATGTGCTCAGAAAAGTACTTGGCACGGAATAGGGTAAGAAAACCATCCCATGTATGAGGTGTATCGGCCGGAGGTGCCGGAACCGACTTCCACCATGTACGGGCATCTTTGTTGAGTTGGAAGGTTGCGAGGCACACCTTCTCTTGATCGGTGCATTGGATAACATCAAAGATACGGTTCATTTCGTCTATCCAGTTCTCTGCCTCGTCAGGATTAGAAGAACCATAGAAACGTGAAGGGTTTAAGCTCCGAAAGTTACGATGCAAATCACCAGCCCTTGCTCCTACGCCAGCTTGCGCCATGGTTTGTAATGCCTAAGTGAGGCCAGCAACTGTTTGTTGCATGTCATCCCAATTTACGCGATGAGCCATGGTAATAATAAGGTACATGAGAGAAAAATAACAACTTGTTATTTCTCATGGAATTGGAAGGAAAATCAATCTTAAAACTAATTAACTATCTTATCCCGGGCTCTACCCAATTCTCACATGGGTGTGGAAATTTCTTCCTTAGTTTATAGGTATGGGTCCTTAAACTTTAGACTTATCTTATGACATGACTCTTCTTCCTAAGTTCTGAGACTTAGGCTCTGATACCAACTTAACTGTCACGCCCCGAGCCTTTATGACAGCGGAAGACTCGCTCGAGAAACGCGAACAGCCGGCATGGTAAGTCTCTTGCAAGCAAGAATGATCAGAGTGCAAGGCAATCACATATAAGAATGCAGTCGCACAATATTTACTCAACTTTGATTTTCATTAATAATCAAATCCAATATTTAAATACAATCACTAATTTAACTTCCATCATGCTAGACTCAAGAAATAAGAAATTACATAGACTCAATCTAAACAATGTAAACTTCCTAAGTCTTCGCTCATTCTTTTAATCACTCTCGGATCCGCTACTTGAACATTTCGAACCCGAACCCGACTCACTTCCATTTCCTGAAAAAGAATGGAAATAGGTAATGAGTACACTTGCCTAGTAGGTATCTTCGCATCAACATGAAGGCATCATTAAAGTAATTAACATTTTAACTCTAGAGAAATAAGGTAAAATCATGCGAATGCGATCAAACACGCGATTACATCAAAGTAACACGATGATCATGAAGATAAAATGAGAACAAGTATGAACTAGCAAGAATGTTATAAGAACATGATATTGCCTTTCATGAACAAGAATGTAACGAGAATGTACTAGCAAGCCACATAATCATCACTCCAGTATCTTTTGCTTATGAGCAAGTACTTCGTGAATTTCTGTGGAATATCAAGAAAGTCAAGTATCAATCATGCTGTATTGTGTTGTGGATTTTCACTTATTTATAAAGAAAGTACTCCCAACGCAATGCGACACCAGTAGCATCATACCCCATGAATTATAATAGTATGTTTCCGACAATCAGCCGAGGGGACTAGCATAGAGCCCGTGAACACAATCAGTGCTAGATCACATCTTCAAGTATGAATCAAGCTTTTTCCACGCATGTAACAATAAGGTATGGCCAAGAATGTACAATTCCAACAAGCTCTTGATAACAACAGTTCAATAAATGAATGCTTTAATGAGAATTATGAGAAATCAAGAATGACTTATACTATGTTATGCTTATGGAAATAAATCGGCAGCATAACGGTACATTCTTTATCTTCCATTCATTACATTCGGTTTCTTGATCAATATTATAAGTTCTAGATCATCAAGAGTCCATCTAGAAACCTTGGAATATCAACCCTTGGTCAAACCTCAGGTTAAAATACTCAAGCATTGTGACGGTCGTGTACTGGGCCGTTACATGATGTGACGCTCTAGTATTGATGCGTTAGAACGATGAAATCCAGAAACAGTAATTGGACTAAGTTAAATGTGACGATTGTATATTGGGCAGTTACATATGCCTGACAGTCCAATATAAATCCGTTACACTACTGATAACCAGAAACCTCAATAGTGTATTCTAATCACTTGGGTTTTAATGGTACAACCAACTCGGCGTCCTAGTGGTAATCCCAAGCTAGCGGAGAATTACGGAGGCCTTGAAACAAGATTTCCTAGTCTATTGGAAGGAATATCCAATAGAGAGGTCCTCATGTCCAAGTATAGTGTTCCTATAGTGCAAAGTGTAAACTAATGGATATATACCTGAATATACGCCATGTACTTAGAGAAATGACTCTATAGATAGAAAAGAATGTGTAACAATGTGAAACCAAGATAAAATCCCATCAATTCAACATTGGAAAATCATGATTCAGAATATAAAACTATAGAGTTTAACCAATGAAATTAGCATAACCTAAAATAACTCAAAATGCTTTAATCATACAATTTCCTATCATGAATCAATTAAGAAACTCAAAGTCATGAAATAAGGTTAAAACTTAGATAACTAGGCTTATTTATAAGTAAGTTTGGCTGTCCTCAGTCCTGTCTCGGTTTGACAGTAAACCGCACTCTGACGGTCTATTATGGGCGCGTCACAGGGCTGTGACGGTTTATCGTAGGACCGTTACAGTATTGTAACGCTCCTGTTATGGTGCATCAGGGACAACGGAGAAACTTTAAATACAACAGATGTTGTGACGGCTTATCGTAAGACCGTTACAGTCGTCTGACGGTCCTAGTATGATGCGTCAGAGTCCCTGCTAATAGTATAATGAAATAAAAAGACTGATTTGAAATCATGTCATGTTTTGAAAAGATTTAACTACCCCAATCATGACAAAATGAAGTAAAGGTCATCTAGATGCATAGGTTGCAGTGAATTATCAAGATTATATCTTTGATCTTAGATTAGGGCTAAGAATATGTATGTATGCATGACCCCACTAAAACATAAAATTCATAGTCTATAATGCATGAAATCAAACACAATCAGAGGGCTTTTATCCCTAACAAGATGTTTTTGCCAATCATGAGATAACCTACCGTTTAACTAGGCTTTACACTTCTAATTTGAGCTTTCAAGGACCGCCCTAGTTCCTCTCTTTTTGTGACTTTTCAGCAACTTCACGCTGCCCTAGCTCCTCAGCCTCTTGACCTAAGGACGTGAAATTTTGAAGGTAAGAAGATGAAACTAAGGTGAACAAAAGTTCTAAATAACCGAACTCTAATTACCTTGTTTTGACGTCCTAATTCCCCGATTTTTAGTGGCCCTTAGCTCTGATTCCTGGGTTACTATGGTCGAACCAGCAACTTTGGAAGCTTCAATTTCCTTGGTTGCTTGATCTCCTAGCACGAAATTTAGAACTATTAGCCTAAAGTATACTAAACAAAATCTTCTAAAGAACTTACCCAAAGTTATATCTCCTTACCTTAATTCTTCACGAGCCAAAAGTAAGGGTCACTCTGTTCAAAACTAGGTCCTATTTATAGGGTTTTGGCTAGGGTTTGCAGATTAGATCGATTCTAGAGTCATTAATTTGCCAGAACCCAATCCCTAAGAGTCCTTAGTAATGTTATAAAACTCTCCCAAGTCGATCTCTTGTAGGTAAGATCCCAAAGTTCTAATCTTTTTGCTTGTTCTTTCTTTCACGGAACTGACAGAATGTAACGGATCTAGACTGGTGCTTTACATGGCTGTGGCGGTCGCACGATAGACCGCTACATCCAACGTCTACAGAGTTCAACATCAATCAAACTCTTTTGTTAATTATCCATATTATTATCCATAAAAATTGTAAGTAGGCTAAATAACCTTCTAGAATATGGGCCAAACTTAATGGGCTTGGTCCTTGAACCTTTTGGATTCTATTTAATTAGGCTAGGTTAATGACTTATTAATCTAATAATCATTTATTAATCTATTTTGGGTCTTTAAAATTCCCAAAAAATAATTAAATATCCCAAAAATAATTTATAAAAATTCTGGGGTCTTACAGTTTATCATTAGAAAAAACACACACACACACACACACACACACACATATATATATATATATAGTTTGGAAATGTAGGGGGCTAAGCGGTCTATCGTTAGGCCGCCAGACCCAGGAAACGGTCTATCGTACGACCGCTAATGGTCTAGCGGTCCCTTGTAGGACCGTTTACCAACCCGAGACTCTACCAACGGTGAACCTCGACACACCACGATTAAAACTTCGATTTGAAGCGTTGGGTGAATAAAAATTGGAGAAAATACTACCATTAGAAAGAGCATTCAAAACCGCGTAAGATCACATGCTTCAATTAAAATTTTAAGTGACTTAATTAAACATAAAATGAGTTAACATGGAAATTAACCTTTCCGGTATATCTTTGAGTAATTAAAGAAATTCGATCAGCATGGTGTATGAAAGTTGGGCAATTAGGTATCTATGGATAGAGCTCGAAAAGTCAAACAAGATGGTATACTTAATCTTTAGTTCAATCTCAGAGACATCTACCTTTGTTTGCTGGAAAGAGGAAGAAGAAAGGGGGTCGCCGGAACCCTAATCCGGCCACTCCTAGAACGCCCAAATTCACCCTCGCCCGACCACGATCGATATTACCGCCAGCCGTTGGAGCAAATAGGGTTTCAGGGGGGCGAAAGCCCTCTATTTATAGAACCTATAGGTCGTTCTAGAGATCGAATTAGGTCAAAGAGTCCTAGTTGGGAAAAACCGGTGAAAACCTCGGGAGCTATCCAAATCCGCCGCCACCGCCGCCAAAGGAGAGGTCTAGGGTTAGGATTTCAAAGGGCAAAATGATCTACTAAGATGGGCCAAGAGATTGGATCCGAGTTGAGCCCATTAGAGCGCGAATTAAGGCCTAATTAAAAGGTTTAAGTTGTCCTTATAAAATAAGGATTTTTAGCCTTAGATTAGAAATTGGGCCTAAACGGATTTTACTTTGGACTTGTTCCTTTAGTCAAAGTTGTTGGAATTTAAATTTCACACGAAATACATATTTTTTCATATTTTTTTCAAAATATCAAATTAGGGTCTGAATATAATATTACCTAATTCAATTAAAATTTTGATTTGAGTAAATAAATATTATTTAATTCAGGAAATTTCAGATTTTAACATCTTTATTTATTTTAAATATTTGGGATGCTACACCCTCCCCCACTTTAAGGAATTTGGTCCTCCAAATTCACACGATTCTTTTCCAAACAATGGTGGGGTAAAATTAAAACTCTTAAATATCTTCTAATGTTCTAACTAATAGGATCGGTTCTAATTCATGCGAACATACGAAATCACCAGTCTAAGCATGAAAATATAAGGTAAAGGCAGGTTTAGGAGTACCTTCCAGTGCTTGTAGCCTGCCCTGCCACTTTGGTTCACCCGGTTGCCCATCATGCGGCGCCTGCTCCTTCATCAGAGGACAACGTGCGATTCTATGATCTGAGCTTCCACAACAAATGCACTTTCCTTGCTTCCTCCAGCAATCCTCTAATCGATGCCCACCTTTATTACAATGCTCACACTTCTCCTTTACAGGGACGATCTACTGATCCACCTTCTTACCTTTCTTATCCTTATGGGCTCCATTACCGCCATTCAGCCTCTTCTTTCCATTAGTAGACACACCACTCTCGGAACCATTCACTCCTTCCTTCTTGGCAAGCCTCCTAGAAATCCTCTCGGTCATATCTAGGGCATCCTCCAACACTTGAGCCTTCTTAACCATTTCGGCAAACCCCTGAATCTCTAGGGGCGCTAATTGCGGGATATATTCTACCCTTAACCCATTCAAAAACCTCTTAGCCTTCAACTTCTCTGTACTAACTAGGTGAGGGGCATAACGAGCTAACCTCGAGAACTGCACTTCATACTCTGCTACAGACATACTCCTCTACTTCAGGGATGCAAAATCAGCAGCCTTCTTCTCACGAACCCGCTCCAAAAAATACCTCCCATTGAAAGACTCCACAAACTCGCTCCATGATACCTAATTATTTTGCAACGTTGCTTCTTCTGCCTCCCACCAAGCTCGCGCATCTTTCTCTAACTGGTACGTAGCTAAAAATACCTTCTCCTGATCAATACACTGCAAAACCCTAAAAATCCTATCTATCTCCTTAACCCAGTTCTTGGCCTCATCGGGATCGGTAGACTCGCTAAACCTAGGGGGATTCATACCCTAAAAGCTCCTATGCAAATCACCCACACCTTGACTAACACCTTCCTGTGCTACCTGTTGCAAAGCCTGAGTTAACCCTCGAACTGTACGCTGCATCTCTCTCCACTGAGCACGCTCCGCAGCCATCTTAACCTATAACACAAATTCAGAAGCATTAATGGCTTAAAAAAATCTATTTTTTTAACTTTATTATGATTAGCACAATTTTATCACTTAACCCATGGTTCTACCCCATTCTCACTGGGTACCTATAAGGTGACTGACCATAAATATTAATCATATAGACTTAGACTCAAGACCTAGGGTTTAAGAAAACCAAGGCTCTGATACCATAAACTGTCACGCCCCAAACCGATAGTAGCGGGAAGCATGCTCGGAACGTGATGGTGATTCATTCATGATACAGAACAGAAAAAAAGAGATAACACAAGAGAATTACGAATAAATAGAACTTTTATTCATATAAAACCAGTGTTAACAACTCTTAACCTTCTTACAATAAATAAAAGAAAAGACTCGATTTGACAAAAGAAAGATTCGCATTATAGGACTAGACGTAATAACTCCACACCAGACTCAAATAAAACAAAAGACCAACTCTTCACGAACTAACCAACTCATCACTCTTCCCCGTCCCCATCTATGGTCACATCTTTAATATTACCTGAAAAGGATTGGAAAGAGGGGATGAGCGAAAAGCTCAGTAGGAATTACTCTCTATCATCAGGCGATGCTTTAAATAATTAATCAATTAAATGAAATTAACACTAATGCAAGATAAATAATAAGCAACAACAAAAAGGAATGGCAAGAGAGTTAGCTAAAACCAAAGACCATGGATAAGAGCATGATGGAAGAAATATAGCAAGAACACATTCAAGAGATAGAACAAGTACTAATAACCAGGAACATGTACAAGAGTGAACAAGTACTGGAATTCATATCAACGAGTCGTCCCTTCCGGACTTCATATCATATCATATCAAGTCATGTCAAGTCACATGTTTCGGGAAGATGCCCAAGATGTGAATATGTCCAGATCAAATCTTACATATAGTTGGTGCAATGCCACACCTGATCATTCATAATACCGGTACATGTCTGGGCTTTGCCTCACCCCTAGGACCAGATCCAGGCCCTTATAGTTTCAGCCTAGCATTGATTATCAAAAGTGGACCCAAAGTCCCATATCAAATAATTCCAGACAATTCACTAATGTCATCAGAATTCCAAGGATTAAGCTTATTAACTTACTTTTTAGATCAAGAGACATTCCAAGGAAAAATTGGAATGAGATATCATAAGGAAATGACCAAGAATCCAAAGTGACCATAAGCCAAGCAAGACTTTGCAGTCCAAGGCCATCCTTGATACGACTGGTATCATAACAAAAACACGGAAAAATAGTTTAGTTCCAAGGTTAGCGGTCAATACTTGGACCGCTAGGTTACCGCTAACGGTCTAGCCTTAGACCACATAGGGTCGAGTATTACAAGGCTTTCAATTGGACAAAAGAAAAGTCCTCAATTCAGCCTGAGACAGAATGGGTCCAAACTAGAGTTCAGCCCACGAAGCTAAAGTCAACAGAGAGGGCTTAGCCAGGTTAGATTTGATTGGGTTCTAGAATCTGGCTAACCAAAGCCTATTACTAACATGGCCAAGGAATGACTAACGGTCTAACCCTGGGCCGCGGAGGGTCTCTTAGCGGTCTCAAGGTGGGCCGCTAGGGGTTCAGAACAGTCCGGATATTGGACTGGCCCAAAACACAAATCAAATCAAGTCCGTAGGTTCTGGTCTTTGGTACAACCCGCCCAGCGTCCTAGTGGGAATCCCAGGCTCACGGGGACTTACGGAGGTCTCATAATAGTGGTCCTAGTCCGACGGAAGGAATATCCGGCGGAGAGTCCCAACTATTACAAGATTGAGGCTATATAAAACCACAGAAAATGGAAACGGTGCGGTCAGTCAATTCCATCGGAGTTGCATGATAGTCATACAATGATATAAGAACCCAAATGTAAGCAATTTATGAATAGCATGGTTTAAGATTACAAGGTTATTATCCAAGTTCTACCAATTTCACATGATCATTCTACTTATGATAGTCAAAGTAACTTTCATGTAGATAATGAAAATTTAATGTCTATAACCATGATACTAAGCTAATACTTCGTTCTACACGGTTCCTGGTCAAACTATCATGTTAACCAGGGTAAATTTCTAGTTAAAAATGCATAAAACAAGTTTAACATCTCACTGTCAGAAGCCAAAAATGGTTTATATATAGGCCGCATGAAGGTACTAAACGGTCTATCGTAGGGCCTTTTATCATTAGAAAAATACACACACACACACACACACACACACACACACACACACACACACACACACTATATATATATATATATATATATACATATATATATTTTTGAAAACGTATGGGGCTAAGCGGTCTATCGTTAGGCCGCCAGACCCAGGAAACGGTCTATCATACGACCGCTAATGGTCTAGCGGTCCCTGGTAGGACCGTTTACCAACCCGAGACTCCGCCAATGGCGAACCTCGACACACCACGATTAAAACTTCGATTTCAAGCGTTAGGGTGAATAAAAATTGGGGAAAATACTACCATTAGAAAGAGCATTCAAAACCGCGTACGATCACATGCTTGAATTAAAATTTAAAGTGACTTAATTAAACATAAAATGAGTTAACATGGAAATTAACCTTTCAAGTATACCTTTGAGTAATTAAAGAAATTTGATCAGCATGGTGTATGAAAGTTAGGCAATTAGATATCAATGGAAAGAGCTCGAAAAGATGAACAAGATGGTATACTTAATCTTTAGTTCAGCCTGAGAGACACCTACCTTTGTTCACTGGAAAGAGGAAGAAGAAAGGGGGTCGCCGGAACCCTAATCCGGCCGCTCCTAGAACGCCCAAATTCGCCCTCGCCCGGCCACGATCGATAACGCCGCCAATCGCCGGAGCAAATAGGGTTTCAGGGGGGCAAAAGCCCTCTATTTATAGAGCCTATAGGTCGTTCTAGAGATCGAATTAGGTCAAAAAGTCCTAGTTGGGAAAAATCGGTGCAAACCTCGGGAGCTATCCAAATCCGCCGCCACCGCCGCCAAAGGAGAGGTCTAGGGTTAGGATTTCGAAGGGCAAAACGATCTACTAAGATGGGCCAAGAGATTGGGTCCGAGTTGAGCCCATTAGAGCGTGAATTAAGGCCTAATTAAAAGGTGTAAGTTATCCTTATAAAATAACGATTTTTAGCCTTAGATTAGAAATTGGGCCTAAACAGATTTTACTTTGGACTTGTTCCTTTAGTCAAAGTTGTTGGAATTTAAATTTCACATGAAATACATATTTTTTTTATATTTTTTTGAAAATATCAAATTTAGGGTCTGAATATAATATTACCTAATTCAATTAAAATTTTGATTTGAGTAAATAAATATTATTTAATTCAGAAATTTCAGATATTAACATCTTTATTTATTTTTAATATTCGGGATGCTACACCGTTATTTGAAAATTTGAACAGGAAGGTGTTTCTTTTGTTTTGTGGTTACAGTTTTAAATTCCCAGCACCTTGTTTCGTGTTCTAAGCATTATAGTAATTTTGTAAGTTTAAGTACCCTCGTAGTAAGTTGGGCATGGAAAAAGAAACAGATTTGAATTTGGTGACTTGTTGAGTCTATTCGTAGACTCATGCTTGCAAATATTTTCAGGTGACTCCGCTGGTGAGGATGAGGCATTAGTGCATAGTGACTCCGAATGTGAAGATTTGGTGTAATCATTAGGATTTCTTTAATTCTCTTTCCAGTTAAGGTGATTATGTTAGAAACTTTATCACATTGTAATAATGGATGGTTGTATGGAATTCTTCATGTTTTGTTAGTTGGACTATTGTGATTTTGAGAAGTGGAATTAACTGATGGGCTTGAAATTTCTTCCGTTGTTTATTGTTCTCTTTATTTATGTAATTATTCAACCAGTTTCTGTTCTGTTGGGTTTTTCCCACTGTGGCATCTCTCCTAAATCTGATGAGAGTTGGGAACTGAACCAGATTATAAGGTGGGGTGTTACAGAGAGTGGTATCAGAGCCAAAGGTTTAGAATTTACATAAGTAAGCCATCACCTAGATTCATATCCCCAAATCTAGATAGTTTCATAAGTAATGTGAGCAGAAAACATTCATATAAAGAAACAAACCTGTAATAATTAGGAGCTCAACCTTATTAATCTATTGTTTTATAAGGCTATGGCATCCCACGGTCGCCGTGCTGCTGCCCCTGCTCGTGGGGAGGAGCTGAGAAGAGATGTGGGAGAAGGTCAACAAGGATTGCCGGTGCCGCCGCTACCGCCATTGGTTGATTATGGTACGTTCATGCAAGGATTGGTGCGGGTGATGCAAACTCAGGCCGAAGCGTAAGCTGCATTGCAAGCTCAAGTTCAGGCTCAAGCCTAGGTATGGTAGATTGGTTGGGGTGTGTAACGTTATTTGAGCGGGCCTGGTAAGTAACCTATGGCATTCTTAACTCAGGCCCCACTGCAACCAGAGGTAGTTTAAAGGGTCATTGACGGACCATCAGTCATGGAACAGTTCCGACGAATGAACCGGTCATCTTTTAAGGGGGAGAGCCAACCCCTAGTTGCGGAGCATTGGTTGCGTGCAATGGAGAAGGTGTTCCGAACCATTCGATGTAATGAGAATGAGAAGGTCAATTTGGCAACATTTATGCTGGAGGTAAGAGAATTATTTTTATATTTTGTGCGAAGTGGTTTGTTAGCGTTGTGCTAACTCAATTTAGATCCTATAATTTCAGGAGCGTGGTGATGTGTGGTGGTCCTCTATTCTGCGGAACCAATTTGAGGGCGGATTAGTGGAAGCAACTTGGGATGAATTTGTTCGTCTATTCAAGGCAAAGTACATCCACGAGCATGTCCAAGACAGGATGGAGCAGGAGTTCCTTACTCTGACTCAAGGGTCTATGACGGTGCTGGAGTATGAGGCACGTTTTGCAGAGCTGGCCAGGTATGCACTTGATATTACGACCGACGAATGGTGGAAGGTGAAGAAGTTCATGATGGGCCTTCGACCGTCCCTGAGAACCAGATTGGTGGCATTCAATCACCGTACAATGGATGAAGCTCTTAGTGCAGCATGTCGACAAGAAAGTGAAATGGAGCAATGTCACGAAGAGAAGAAAGCGTTGGCAAAGAGGCCATCATCGTCCTTCTAGTGGCAAGACCGTAGGAAGAAGCCATCTTTCTCTCGACCATCAGATTTCGCGCCAACAAAGTCTGCACCTCAAACCAGTGGATCGGGAGGATCGTCAGGAGGCAAGGCATGTTAGGTACGGATAATGAGACAGACGTAGATCCAGAGGGGGGGTGAATGGATCTTCTAATGATTTTTTGCCAATTTAAAAACCGTATGAGATGATGATCAGAAATTCGATGGACAATTGCTCAAACATCAAAGATGCATGCCCCATCAATCACTAGAACATGGACAACCAATAAGATCACGGTCCTAGCATGCATCTAGCGAGATCAATCAACCAGACAAACCACTGCACAAGGGACTTTAGGTGGTTCGGTCCGCAGACCTACGTCCACCCCTCACTCCAAATCGGAGTGAGGCTTCCACTAGCAAAGGATAGAAACCGCAGACTTAGTCTGCAAACAAATGCTGCCTAACAGCTTGACCAGGGGAACAACCTCCCCTCTTCCTTCAACCCGGAGGGCAACCCAGTGACACACAATCACTAGAAACCAGAGACAAACGTCTCTCTTCCTCCAGACCAGGAGGGAACCCACTAGTGACTACCCGTCACTAGCAACCGGAGACCCAAGTCTCCCTTCCTCTGAAACCCAGAGGGAACCACAAGTGACACCTAGTCACTTGCAAACCAGAGGTCACAGACCTCTCTTCCTCCACACCAGAGGGAACCACTGATGACACACAGTCACCAGCAAATCAGAGAACTAATCTCCCTTCTCCTGAGACCACAGGTAGAACCCGACCTCAAACCAGAGAATCGGAAGAACAAATGTGATCAGTTAAAAAGAAAAACAATAAATGATAAAGACACAACGATTGAAAGCTGAAAAATGAAATGCACAATGTAGCTCTCGTAGGAGCAAACTGGATTGGATCTGATCCAACGTCCAGTGAAGACAATGAAGCTTCTTTTCTTCTTCACAAACTCTCTATCTCTCTCTCTATCTCTCTTCTTCTCTGCTGCACTTCTCTTCTTCTCTCGATCTCTGCTCTCAAAGGATCTCTCTCCCTTTCTTCTTCTTCTTCTCTGTTTCTGCTTCTGTCTGCTTCTTCGACCACTGTCTGCTCTCTGCACGATCTGCCTTCTTCTGATGGAGGAGTCTTCCATTTATAGCGGCAGCAGCTAGGGCGTGTTCAGGGCTTGTGCCCTCTTTGACAGAGATAACCTCGGATCACGTTCCAGGTGCCAACCTCGGATCACGTGCCCACTCATCAGCTTGAATCAACCTGAAGGAAGAGAAAAATGGATGCATCGAGTTAGTTCAAGCTTTGAACCAAAGGACGATGTACATACTTGTTTTGAACAATGCACAAACATTGATGAATGTACAGACTTTGAACGTGTGTAATGTAGACACAAAGAGTGTATAGACTTGAATGCTTGTGATGCAGACAACAAGTGTACAGACTTGAAAGTCATGAGACACAGACACCGAGTGTACAGACTCTTGATGAATGCATGTAATGCACTAAGCGATGTATAGACTTTGAACTGATGCAATGTGCAAACGTTGTACAGACTTGCTGATGTATGGACTTGGTGAGCATGCAGTGTATAGACTTGGTGAGCATGAAGTGTATAGGCTTGGCCGATGTAATGTTCAAACGTTGCATTGATACGCCACAAAAGGATGTACAGACTTTAGAAGTGATGCATGAACAGGCGACGATGTGTAGACTTGGCCAATGTACAGACTTGATGTTCAGACTTTGTGTGTGTGTGCGAGACAATGTATAGACTTTGGTTCGTGCAACACACAGGCTGCAATGTATAGACTTTGAGGCATGTGAACACGGCGTTGTATAGACTTATGTATGCATGGATGCACTGACTAAGCCACGAGCCAAGTGGCGATGTATAGACTTGTGTTATGCACCCAGACAATGTATAGACTTGCACATAGAGACGCTACATGAGACGATGCACGAGACGATGCAATGTATAGACTTGGTCTTACAATGCATAGACTTGAAAGACGATGCATGAGACGATGCATTGTATAGACTTAGCGATGCAATGTTCACACTCACTTAGACGCTGAGTGAGACGCTGGACAATGTACA
The DNA here is from genome assembly GCA_022559845.1 of Amorphophallus konjac. Classification (NCBI taxonomy): domain Eukaryota; kingdom Viridiplantae; phylum Streptophyta; class Magnoliopsida; order Alismatales; family Araceae; genus Amorphophallus; species Amorphophallus konjac. Next base: position 35,434,418 of record CM040129.1, read on the forward strand.
GACTTTACTTCGTGCAAGCTACAGGACAATGTATGGACTTTGAAAGACGATGCATGCATTAGCCAACAATGTACAGACTTTGCCAATGTACAGACTTTGCCAGGCTTACGCATGGACTAAGTCTGTATAGACTTGCTTATCTGACGCATGCAGCAATGTACAGACTTGACTGATGAATCAACCTGAGGTTGTACAGACTAGCCACTAAGGAAGCCACTAAGGAATGTGCAGACATGCACACATGCTCAATGAATGCACCGATGTAGTGAATGCAGATAACAAGTGTATAGACTTGAGAATGCACGAGAGACATGAAATGCATTGGCTTATCACATGCACCAACATTTCTGTACAGGAAATAGCATATGCACAGATCTGATAGTAGACAGAGCATTACCTGATTGGACTGTGCACTGATCTTACCTGTCACAGGTTGACTTTTGACTTGAATTGACTTCATGACCTGTGAGTCATTCTTAAACCTGTTCTGACAGTTTCTCATAATACATCAGGATTATATCATCAAGGATGAACATGTAAACATAATGAGACATAATATTTGTCATCATCAAAACTCCAGAACCACAGGGGACACAACAAGGCAGAATGCAAGCATTGCGGGAAATGGCATGGAGGTAACGAGTGCTGGATGGTGACTGGAAGGTTTCTAAGATGTGGAAGCCCTGATCACAAGATTAAAGATTGTCCGAAGGCACAGTCGTCTGCACCCACTAAAGCCCCGACGACGGCAGCCGCAGCGCCTGCAGCAGCGAAACCAGTAGGGAAGTTCCGAGCGCCAGCACGGGTGTTTGCTTTGGCTAAGGAGGATGTGGAACAAGCGGACCATGTGACTGAAGGTACACTTTTGATATCCAGCTTCTATGCTAGAGTTTTGTTTGACACTGGTGCCACTCATTCGTTCATGTCTGACCGGTTTTCAAAAATATTGCATGATGAGTTGGGTTTGGTAGCAACGGACTTAGATGTACCCCTTCTAGTGCACACACCAGCCGGAGCACTATCCACTACTAAGAGTTATCCTTCCTTGCCCATGAATATTGAAGGACGGGAATTGTCGGGTCACTTCTATCTTTTGAAGATGAAGGACTATGACGCTATTCTTGGTCTTGATTGGCTGGAGAGACATTACGCTCTCATTGATTGCCGCAAGAAGCGGGTGGTGTTTCGCATTCCTAGTGAGAAGGAGTTCTTCCAACCTTTACCCCGGTTTGGGTCGGGAAAGTTTGTGATCTCGGCCATGAAGGCAGCTAGAACATTGTGCAAGGGCTGCAGTGCATTCCTAGCTTGTGTGGTGACCACAGCTGAGGTCAAGGAAGCGCCATCACTAGAGAGGATCGAAGTGGTTCGAGATTTCTGCGATGTCTTTTCGGAGGATTTTCCAGGGTTGCCGCCTGTCCGAAAGATCGAATTCTCTATTGATCTTCTACCCGGTACAACACCGATTTCCAAAGCACCTTACCGAATGGCACCAGCAGAGATGGCTGAGTTGAGGAAGCAGTTGCAAGAGCTATTAGACAAAGTCTTCATTCGACCAAGTGTCTCACCTTGGGGAGCCCTAGTCCTATTCATGAAGAAGAAGGATGGATCACTTCGACTCTGTATTGATTATCGAAAGCTCAACCAGGTAACTGTGAAGAACCGCTATCCTCTGCCTCGCATTGATGATCTCTTTGATCAATTACAAGGTGTCACAGTATTTTTGAAGATTGATTTGCGATCAGGATATCATCAACTTTGAATTAAGGAGGAGGATACTTCGAAGTCAGCTTTCCGAACCAGATACATGCACTATGAATTCTTGGTTCTACCCTTTGGTCTAACGAATGCCCCGGCAACATTTATGGACCTAATGAACCGAGTGTTTAAGCCCTATTTGGATAACTTTGTGGTTGTATTTATTGATGATGTGTTGATTTATTCCCCTGATGAAGCGTCTCACTAAGAGCATTTGAAGATTATTTTGGAGACTCTCCGGACGCACAAGTTGTATGCAAAGTTTAGCAAGTGTGAATTTTGGCTGGAGGAGGTTCAATTTCTCGGCCATGTAATATCCGGCACTGGCGTAGCTGTTGATCCATCGAAAGTTCAAGCAGTGCTGGAATGGGTGGCTTCAAAGACTCCCACTGAGATTCGGAGTTTCCTAGGGTTGGATGGATATTATCAAAAATTCATTAAAGGTTTTGCTTCAAATGCTACACCCTTGACGAGATTAACAAGGAAGGGAGTAAAGTTCATATGGTCTGAGGACTGTGAGCGAAGCTTCCAAGAGTTGAAGAATTGTTTGACATCCGCTCTCCTTTTGGTCCTGCCCAATAGCATCCACACATTCACTCTTTATACCGATGCTTTATGTCACGCCCCGAACCGATAGCAGCGGGAAGCGATGCTCGGAACGTGGCAAGAGACAAGTCACGATAACAAGAGCGGAAGATAAATAATCACAATAAAATACAAAGAGGCCAGACATACATTTTGAGAAAATACGAACTCTTATTAATTTAAAAGGATATATTTTGACACCACTTAGAATAAAAGATTCAAACTAAATAACAAAAAGAAATAACTAGACTATCTAGACTCAAGAAAATGAAAGAGCAGACTCCAACTCTAGGTTCCAGGTTCCACTCGATCACACTGATCCATTTCCCAATGCACGTACCGATACTCGCATAACCTGAAAAGGGATGGAAGTAGGGGTGAGCAAAAAGCTCAGTAGGAATTATACTCTATCATCAGGCATAGTTTAAGTGATTAACAAGTAAATTACATTTTTATATGCAATACTAAGAAAGAAATAAATGACGATAACGGCATAATGAAACAACGTAATAACAAGATCTTGCAAGGTCAAGAAATATACAATTGATAATGATTAACAAGGATAACAGATACAAGAATTTACAACAGGAGATATAACAATAGACAGTAGTAAGGAATTGGCCAACAAGCAAGTAATTTATACATCATTCCAAGTACGATCAAGTAACAAGTAACAAGAGCTTTTATGTCGTAGACAGTACACAAGTCATGCATTTCGGTGCAATGCCCCACCATGTCATTAACATCCCATGGGCTCACTAACTTTCGGGCGCTCTCCCCAGGACCAGACCGGGCCCCTACGATGCGTTGGCATTGATTTATTGGATCCAAGATCCCACGAGTCTAGACATTCAGTCAATTTTTAATGGCCAATTTAATCAGAGGAATTTCTGTCATAAGTTCAGATTTAAAGGACCAAACTTGTCCCTGGATTCAAGAGTACAAAACACGGTCAAACTCATCTCCAAGAGATGTGCGGTCATAACAGAGCCGCTCAATGGTATATACGGTTCATACAGGGCCGTACATACAGGAACTGGACTGAAACTCAGCCCGAGAGGTCAAGAAAAGAACGGCTGACAGTAGGCCGCTCAAGGTATGAACGGTGCATTATGGGCCGCTCATGTCCATAAGACATTAAGGCCAATGAATAGGATATACGGTCCATACTGGGCCGTATAAAGATATGCGGTCACAATCGGGCCTCTGAAGAGGTTATGCGGTCAACTATTAACCGCTCATGCCTCTCGTCGTCCGATTCGATCCAAACCTTAAACCAGTGGTTTAAACACATAAAAAAAGGTTTGCTGGTGTTTAACAAGTTCCTAACAGGGATATAACAAAGTTCCAAGATGATGGTAAGACTGCAGGATAGAGTTTCCGGGGGTAAAACCAAGACTAGCACGCGAATCGGCTAATCGACTTGCGTAAAGTCAGAAAAATTGGTCACGCTGTTACTATAGTACAGTAGCTAAACAGCAAGCTAATGATCATATTAATCCTAATTACAAGCCAAATTAACAAGAATTAAGTTTTACATTAAGCCAAGATGCCAAAAAGAATGATTCAAGATGATAAGCTAATGAACAAGATCGCGTAAGTCGCGTAGGCACGAATAACAAGCATTTAACAAGAATTTAGTTGCATAATTAAATATTTATTAAGTGGGTTTCTATTTCACTAATTACCATTAATGACATGAAAAAGAATGCATTAGAACCATTACTAAGTCATGTACTGGGTAGATAAATGGTTCGGACTGGACCTTATATCTACTGGGCTTAAACAGGGCTGAACGGGGCTAAACGGGCTGAAAGGGGGCACTCTGGGGCTTGGGCGGTTCCTGTTGGGCCGCCCAAGTACTTGGGCGGTTCCTGGAGGGCCGCCCAAGTTATGTGGTCCTCTATGGACCGTCCATCCTCCCTGGCCTGCCAGTTTTGTGGTTACTTTCAGACCGTATAACTTGTGCGGTTGATTTCGGACCTTATATCTAGATATGTGGTTAGTTTGGAACCGTTCATCCAGGGATGTGTGGTTCCTGAACAACCGTTTATCTCAGGCCATGCCAGGGTCAAAAGTGGTCAACAGAGATGTGCGGTCTATCGTAAGACCGTCCATCCCTGGGTTAATTCCGGTCATCCCTGCCGCGTCCGATGAACGCCGAGAAGCCAAGGTTTGATAGGGTTGCACTAAAACTCTTATAACTCAAGGAAATGGACTCCAAATAAGGGGCTTTTGGTACCGTTGGAAAGCTAACAGAGAATACTATCTAACAGTAAGGCCAATTGCAAAATATCTCGCTGAAATCGAGATTTATTAAGGTAAGACATGGGAAACCCTAATTCTGACATACTGTGACTAAAACGTAAAATTCTCTCAGTATACAGAACAGAATTTGGGGCTTCTTATGTCAAAAGAAAGCCACTCCGATGCTGAATCCAACCATATAGGATATGGTACATGAGGATTAGGATTGGTAACTCGAAATCAGAAATCAACTTGGAAGAACACACCGAAAGCTAGGTCTAGACATGCTGTTACTCCGAACAGAAATTCTCCAGACATGCTGAATGGAATTTAGGGCTTTTATAACCAATGGAAAGAGCACGAAAAACTCTACAATATGCATGGATCATTTTCATATTTACGTCCTGAAATCAAAACTAAATCGAAGAAGGAACAAAGTTAACCCTAATTTAACATGCTTCTAACATGCTTCTACTAAACCTTAAAATACTCGCAGGATACTACATGATATTTGGGGCTTTATATATCAAAAGAAAGAGGACTTCATGCTGAACATTTTTATATATTACTTGATGTTTGAGCCCGAGAGAACCTACCTCAATTTGATGAAGAACAAGGAAGAACAAAGGAGGAAGAAAGAAAGAAGGAAGCCGACACCCACGCACTCAACGCGAGATATCTCCCAGATCTGAAAACTTCAGCGACTGCCGTGGCTACCAAATGAGAATAGACTGGAAGGGCTTCATTTTGATAGTTTATACACGTTCTGGGATGGTCTGTGGTGAGAGGAATCGACGCCACAAGAGGCGTGTTGGACAAGGCGCCGCCAAGCAAGACCAAGTCAAAACTCGACCAGCCACCTTAATTAGGGTTAGGGTTTCGAGCAATTTTTAGAGGGCTATTGAAGTTAAGATCATGGCCTTTAATTTGACACCAATTTCAGATCAAATGGTTGAGTATTAAGGTCGAATTTTGTGTTTGAAGTCAAGGTTAGATAAAGGTTGAAAAATGTGGATTTTTCACTTAAAACATTAAATAGATCTTGCTACGGATTTTTACTGGGTTAATCCCAGAAGATAAATTTGTTACATACACTTCCAAAAACCTAATTACCATTTTTATAGATTTTTATCACGTAGAAGAATTTTCGATGGTACTATTCCAAGAAATAAAATATTATTTAATGGAACTCACTTAAACGATAAATAGATCTAATTACAGATTTTTACTGATAAAACTCAAGAAGGCAAAGTTGTTTCATAAATCATTCTCTATCAATTTACTATTTTTCTAGATTTTTGTGAGAAAGTCAAAATTACACTAGCACTATTCACTGAGGAATATAATATTAATTTCTGAAATTCATTTATCTAAATTAAAAATTCACTATTTCAATTAAATTTCAGATTTTAAAAATCGGGGTGTTACACCCTCCCCCACTCAAAGGAATTTGGTCCCCAAATTCACCGGGTATTACTAATTATGTGAATGTTTAAACTAAGATGATCTTATCTATCAAAATAACATGTTAATTATACTATCTATCAAAATATCATGTTAATTATACAACTAATGACGAAAGAATTTAGCTATAGCTAGGGATAAAAGAGAACGATACCATATATAATTCTTCATTCGGTAGGAGTGGGTTCCGATTTTTTCTCTTGTAGTTTTGCTTGTGGAAGTAACTTAGGACAACTAGCTATTTTATGATCCTGATTTCCGCAACGCAGGCACGCTCCGCTCCTTTGCCAGCACTCCTTCCTGAGATGACCAAGTTTGTGACAGTAAAAACATTCCCTTGGTGTAAGATTACTCTTCTTCTTCTTATTACGTCGGGTTTCCTTACGACGGATTCGCCAGCCTTTAGCGGAACCGAATCCTAGCTTACCCATGGAACCACTCGGTTTCATTTTAAGAATGGCTTAGAGACCTGCAAGATAGTTATATGGTTAACTTTTTCATTACCCTTACGTGTAACACGACGGAATCTTGCATATATTTTATTACTTAACCCACGATACTACCCAATCTCACCAGGTGACAAGAGATGACACGGGTCTTAAGACTTAGGGTAACCTATACTCTTGGACAAAATCCAAGGACTCAGGCAAGGAGGCTCTGATACCAAAACTGTCACGCCCCGAACCGATAGCAGCGGGAAGTGATGCTCGGAACGTGGCAAGAGACAAGTCACGATAACAAGAGCGGAAGATAAATAATCACAATAAAATACAAAGAGGCCAGACACACATTTTGAGAAAATACAAACTCTTATTAATTTAAAAAGATATATTTTGACACCACTTAGAATAAAAGATTCAAACTAAATAACAAAAAGAAATAACTAGACTAGCTAGACTCAAGAAAATGAAAGAGCAGACTCCAACTCTAGGTTCCAGGTTCCACTCGATCACACTGATCTATTTCCCAATGCACGTACCGATACTCGCATAACCTGAAAAGGGATGGAAGTAGGGGTGAGCAAAAAGCTCAATAGGAATTATACTCTATCATCAGGCATAGTTTAAGTGATTAACAAGTAAATTATATTTTTATATGCAATACTAAGAAAGAAATAAATGACGATAACGGCATAATGAAACAACGTAATAACAAGATCTTGCAAGGTCAAGAAATATACAATTGATAATGATTAACAAGGATAATAGATACAAGAATTTACAACAGGAGATATAACAATAGACAGTAGTAAGGAATTGGCCAACAAGCAAGTAATTTATACATCATTCCAAGTACGATCAAGTAACAAGTAACAAGAGCTTTTATGTCGTAGACGGTACACAAGTCATGCATTACAGTGCAATGCCCCACCATGTCATTAACATCCCATGGGCTCACTAACTTTCGGGCGCTCTCCCCAGGACCAGACCGGGCCCCTACGATGCGTTGGCATTGATTTATTGGATCCAAGATCCCACGAGTCTAGACATTCAGTCAATTTTTAATGGCCAATTTAATCAGAGGAATTTCTGTCATAAGTTCAAATTTAAAGGACCAAACTTGTCCTTGGATTCAAGAGTACAAAACACGGTCAAACTCATCTCCAAGAGATGTGCAGTCATAACAGAGCCGCTCAATGGTATATACGGTTCATACAGGGCCGTACATACAGGAACTGGACTGAAACTCAGCCCGAGAGGTCAAGAAAAGAACGGCTGACAGTGGGCCGCTCAAGGTATGAACGGTGCATTATGGGCCGTTCATGTCCAGAAGATATTAAGGCCTATGAACAGGATATACGGTCCATACTGGGCCGTATAAAGATATGCGGTCACAATCGGGCCGCCGAAGAGGTTATGCGGTCAACTATTAACCGCTCATGCCTCTCGTCGTCCGATTCGATCCAAACCTTAAACCAGCGGTTTAAACACATAAAACAGGGTTTGCTGGTGTTTAACAAGTTCCTAACAGGGATATAACAAAGTTCCAAGATGATGGTAAGACCGCCGGATAGAGTTTCCGGGGGTAAAACCAAGACTAGCACGCGAATCGGCTAATCGACTTGCGTAAAGTCGGAAAAATTGGTCACGCTGTTACTGTAGTACAGCAGCTAAACAGCAAGCTAATGATCATATTAATCCTAATTACAAGCCAAATTAACAAGAATTAAGTTTTACTTTAAGCCAAGATGCCAAAACGAATGATTCAAGATGATAAGCTAATGAACAAGATCGCGTAAGTCGCGTAGGCACGAATAACAAGCATTTAACAAGAATTTAGTTGCATAATTAAATATTTATTAAGTGGGTTTCTATTTCACTAATTACCATTAATGACATGAAAAAGAATGCATTAGAACCATTACTAAGTCATGTACTGGGTAGATAAACGGTTCGGACTGGACCTTATATCTACTGGGCTTAAACAGGGCTGAACGGGGCTAAACGAGCTGAAAGGGGGCACTCTGGGGCTTGGGCGGTTCCTGTTGGGCCGCCCAAGTACTTGGGCGGTTCCTGGAGGGCCGCCCAAGTTATGTGGTCCTCTATGGACCGTCCATCCTCCCTGGCCTGCCAGTTATGTGGTTACTTTCAGACCGTTTAACTTGTGCAGTTGATTTCGGACCTTATATCTAGATATGTGGTTAGTTTGGAACCGTTCATCCGGGGATGTGTGGTTCTTGAACAACCGTTTATCTCAGGCCATGCCAGGGTCAAAAGTGGTCAACAGAGATGTGCGGTCTATCGTAAGACCATCCATCCCTGGGTCGATTCCGGTCATCCCTGCCGCATCCGATGAACGCCGGGAAGCCAAGGTTTGATAGGGTTGCACTAAAACTCTTATAACTCAAGGAAATTGACTCCAAATAAGGGGCTTTTGGTACCGTTGGAAAGCTAACAGAGAATACTATCTAACAGTAAGGCCAATTGCAAAATATCTCGCTGAAATCGAGATTTATTAAGGTAAGACATGGGAAACCCTAATTCTGACATACTGTGACTAAAACGTAAAATTCTCTCAGTATACAGAACATAATTTGGGGCTTCTTATGTCAAAAGAAAGCCACTCCGATGTTGAATCCAACCATATAAGATATGGTACATGAGGATTAGGATTGGTAACTCGAAATCAGAAATCAACTCGGAAGAACACACCGAAAGCTAGGTCTAGACATGCTGTTACTCCGAACAGAAATTCTCTAGACAGGTTGAATGGAATTTAGGGCTTTTATAACCAATGGAAAGAGCACGAAAAACTCTACAATATGCATGGATCAATTTCATATTTACGTCCTGAAATCAAAACTAAATCGAAGAAGGAACAAAGTTAACCCTAATTTAACATGCTTCTAACATGCTTCTACTAAACCTTAAAATACTCGCAGGATACTACATGATATTTGGGGCTTTATATATCAAAAGAAAGAGGACTTCATGCTGAACATTTTTATATATTACTTGATGTTTGAGCCCGAGAGAACCTACCTCAATTTGATGAAGAACAAGGAAGAATAAAGGAGGAAGAAAGAAAGAAGGAAGCCGACACCCACGCACTCAACGCGAGATATCTCCCAGATCTGAAAACTTCAGTGACTGCCGCTGCTACCAAATGAGAATAGACTGGAAGGGCTTCATTTTGATAGTTTATACACGTTCTGGGATGGTTTGTGGTGAGCGGAATCGACGCCACAAGAGGCGTGTTGGACAAGGCGCCGCCAAGCAAGACTAAGTCAAAACTCGACCAGCCGCCTCAATTAGGGTTAGGGTTTCGAGTAATTTTTAGAGGGCTATTGAAGTTAAGATCATGGCCTTTAATTTGACACCAATTTCAGATCAAATGGTTGAGTATTAAGGTCGAATTTTGTGTTTGAAGTCACGGTTAGGTAAAGGTTGAAAAGTGTGGATTTTTCACTTAAAACATTAAATAGATCTTGCTACGGATTTTTACTGGGTTAATCCCAGAAGATAAATTTGTTACATACACTTCCAGAAACCTAATTACCATTTTTATGGATTTTTATCACGTAGAAGAATTTTCGATGGTACTATTCCAAGGAATAAAATATTATTTAATGGAACTCACTTAAACGATAAATAGATCTAATTACAGATTTTTACTGATAAAACTCAAGAAGGCAAAGTTGTTTCATAAATCATTCTCTATCAATTTACTATTTTTCTAGATTTTTGTGAGAAAGTCGAAATTACACTAGCACTATTCACTGAGGAATATAATATTAATTTCCGAAATTCATTTATCTAAATTAAAAATTCACTATTTTAATTAAATTTCAGATTTTAAAAACCGGGGTGTTACACTTTAAGGATTGGAGTTGGCTGTGTCTTAATGCAAAATGGTAGGGTTGTGGCGTATGATTCCAGGCAATTGAAGGAACATGAGAAAAACTACCCTACGCATGATCTGGAATTAGCAGCAGTTGTTCATACACTGAAAATTTGGAGACACTATCTTTACGGAGTTAAATTTGAAGTCTTCACAGATCATAAGAGTCTCAAGTACCTTTTCTCCCAGAAGGAGGTGAACTTGCGCCAGAGGAGGTGGGTAGAGTTCTTAAAAGACTATGACTTTGAGCTGCTATATCACCCTGGGAGGGCAAATGTGGTAGCCGATGCTCTTAGCCGAAAGAGAACACTAATGCGACAAGATTGGAAGATGATAGAGGATGTTGTTCATTCTTTAACATTGATAGAGCCACAACTGTGTCAAGCTTTTGTTACTCAGTTATCCCTCAGGTCTACAGTTGTGGATCGTGTAGTGGAAGCTCAGCGAGATGATCCTCGATTGTAGGGAATGATTGGCAAGGCAGGTATTGCTCATGACTAGGATGGTGTTATCAGGTTTCAACATCGGATCTATGTGCCAGATGTGGTTGAATTGAAAAATGAAGTTTTGGAAGAAGCCCATAGGTCAAAATTCTCTATTCACCTTGGTAGTAGCAGGATGTATCAAGATTTGAAGTGACCTTTTTGGTGGCCAGGTATGAAGAAGGATGTAGCAGAATTTGTGGCCAAATGTTTGATTTGTCAACAGGTGAAGGCAGAGAATCAAAGGCCGTTTGGATTAATGCAAAGGATTGAGATACCTCAATGGAAATGGGAAGATATCACCATGGATTTTGTCACAGGTTTGCCCAGGTCCTTCAGAGGTAATGATTCCATTTGGGTGATTGTGGATCGGTTCTCAAAGATCGCACATTTTCTGGCCATAAAGAAGAAGCAATCTGTGGAAAGTCTGGCACATTTATATGTTGAAAACATTGTCAGACTGCATGGAGTTCCGAAGTCCATCATTTCAGATCGAGATCCTCGCTTCCCATCGAGGCTTTGGCAAGGACTGCAGAATGCCTTTGGGTCTCAGTTGAAGCTTAGTTCGGCTTATCATCCCCAAACAGATGGCCAGTCCGAGAGGACTATTCAGACATTGGAGAATATGTTGAGAACTTACGTTCTTGACTGAGAGGAGATTGGGAGCGACATCTACCTCTAGTGGAGTTTGCTTATAATAATAGTTTTCATGCAAGTATAGGCATGGCTCCATTTGCAGCTTTGGATGGAAGACCGTGCAGATCTCCTCTATGTTGGGAGGAGGTTGGTGATAGATAGTTGATCGGGCCCGAAGTGGTGCAGGAAACGTCCGAGAAGATTCAGCTAATCCAGCAAAGACTGGAATCAGCGCAAGATCGATAGAAAAGTTATGCGGACAACAGATGGAAAGGCTTGGCTTTCGAGGTTGGCAAGCATGTATTCCTCAAGGTATCACCTACCAAGGGAGTGGCTAGGTTTGGTAAGCAAGGAAAGTTGCATCCGAGATTTATCAGACCTTTCGAGATTTTGAAGCGAGTGAGAAACGTGGCATATCGGTTGGCACTACCTCCATCTATGGTAGCAATTCACCCGGTGTTTCACGTGTCTATGCTTCGTAAGTATGTCCATGATCCTACACACATCATCAGTTATGAAGATTTGGAGTTCCAACTGGACCTGTCTTATGAGGAGCGATCGGTTAGCATTTTGGATCGTAAGGAGCAGGTTCTTAGATCGAAGACTATTCCGTTGGTGAAGGTTATGTGGCGGAATTTCTCTCAAGAGGAAGCATCATGGGAGCTTGAAGCGGAGATGAAGAAGAGATATCCCCATCTATTCGGTATGTATCTTGCCTTAAACTTCGAGGTCAAAGTTAATTTTAAGGGGGAGAGGGTGTAGTGCCCGGGAATTTTATCACAATTCATAATATATTATATTTTTGGTTAATGCGTGAAATATTTATTGCTTGTGCTTGACTAAAATTTTGTCAAAAAATAAAAAATATGAAAATGAGTTAGGAAAATTTTCCTTAATTATAATCTAATTTTGAGTAATTAAGAATATATAATTTAATTTATCTTATCCATATTTTATAAATATAAATATATATTCATATTAAGATGATTATCTACCAACTAGAAATATTTAGTAAAGTTTTGTTTTGTCTTCATGTTCTAAGAAGAAGGGAAGCACAAGTATATATATATACATACGTAAACTCTAAAACAAGGGAGTGGGTCTCGTAGTCCATTAAAGGCATTACTGTTCATTTTGAATGTTACTGTTCATTTTAAGGGTGATTTTCATTTTCTCGAGTTTTTATTTATTTTATATTTTTTTATGGTAGAGTAAATCGAGGTGATTAATAGATAACAATTAGATTTTTTAAATTCTTTTTATATTATAAGATATCAATTTTTAAAGTGACTAATGAATAGTTGTTGTTGGGTTTTACCCTTTTTCATAAGAAAACTCACATATTACATATGTGCATAACAGATAATATATGTACGAGTGGGTAGTGAGTTTTAAATGAAGTTCACATAAATGAATATAGATACAACAGAAAAATGGATGAGAAACAATGAGTTTTAAATGAAACTCACGTAAATGCATATATGTACAACTGGAGAAACGGGTGAGAAATAGTGGGTTTTAAATGCCCCACTGTTCTTTGTGATGAGCTTACTATTCATTTTGGAGGTGATTTTCATTTCATGGGTTTTTATTTATTTTATATTTGTCTATGATAGAGTACATCGAGGTGATTAATATGTAACAATTATATTTTTCAAATTATTTTTATATTGTGAGATATAAAATTTTTTAGTGGCCAATGAATAGTGAAAAACGTTAATGTGCGTTACTATTCGTGAAATTCGTTTTCATAGTAGTCTTGCGTGCAGAGATTTTTGCGGTGAGTTTGACCGTTTCAGAGTTTCCCCTTGCCATTTGATTTAGATTAATTGGATTAAGGGTTGAGATTTAAAACCCCTGATAACAACCATATGACCCTTTAAAGGGTGGGATTGGAAGGGAGTTGGCACTCCTTTCCCTTCATTTTCTCTGCAAGTCGTAGGAGGCATTATTGTTTTTATTTTTCCTCTGTTCTGAGAGTGAAGGGTGTCAGCGCTCTTGTTCCCTGCTGGGAGTAAGAGAGTTTAGAAGGCAAGCAGTGCGGGAGTCTTTTGAAAGACTTCTGGGCTAGCGTTGGTAGCAGGCGTGGTCAACGGAGTGTTTGCTTCGAGGAGTATATTCTCTGGATTTTTCTGGTTTTCTTCATTGAGGTAAGTTTCTAAACTTCAAAGTTGTCCCTTTGGCATGTTCTAATTTACTCAGGAGGTTGTATTATACGAGTCCAAATGTCTGTTTTGGTTGTGTTAAGATTCTATTTTTACTTGGCCAAAAAAAATGTTAATAAAATCATATAGGTCTCAAACTGAATGGTTTTTATACCTCTATTTGGTGTTTGATTTCTTAGGTTTTTTAAAAATAATAATAATAATAATGAAATAAAATAGATAAACATGAGAAATAGGGTTTTTGATAATTTTTGGGTTTTTCCATCTATTTATATGTTTCGCATGATGATCGGTTGAGTTTTAAACAAAGATGGCATTTTTAAGGTCCATGCATGTCCAGATGTGCTCAGACCCAGGTCCATGCATGTCAAGATGTGCTCAGACCCAGGTCCAAGCATGTCTAGATGTGCTCAGACCTAGGTACATGCATGTCCAGATGTGCTCAGACCTAGGTCCAAGCATGTCCAGATATGATCAGACCCAAGTCCATGCATGTCCAGATGTGCTCAGACCCAAGTCCATGTATGTCCAGATGTGCTCAGACCCAGGTCCATGCATGTCCAGATGTGCTCAAACCCAGGTCCAAGCATGTCCAGACGTAGGTCGATGCACATTGTGTATTGCTCTGACCCAGGTTGATGCACATTGTGTATTGCTCAGACTAAGGTCGATGCACATTGTGTATTGCTCTGACCCAGGTCGATGCACATTGTGTATTGCTCAGACTAAGGTCCATGCACATTGTGTATTGCTCTGACTAAGGTCGATGCACATTGTGTATTGCTCAGCCTAAGGTCGATGCACATTGTGTATTGCTCTGACCCAAGTCGATGCACATTGTGTATTGCTCAGACTAAGGTCGATGCACATTGTGTATTGCTCAGACCCAGGTCGATGCACATTGTGTATTGCTCAGACTAAGGTCGATGCATCATGTGTTCTGTCCCAGTTTCCAACAACTCAGAAAAAATATATTTTGAGCGGCGAAATTAATTCAAAAAAATCTGAAAAATTAGAAAATGATAGAAAACCATATTAATCACTCACTGTACATTTTTTGTGCTCACAGAAAATCTGCACTCATAGTTATGAGTTGTTTTCTACACATGGGTGGCCAAAAATATAAACATGTTTTCTAAATTCCAGAAACCTTCAAATAAAGAGTTTTGAAAGGTCATTTTGCTTCCAAAATGTATGTGAAATTAGGAAATGATAGATGGATAAGTTGGTAATTTGTTGTAAAAATTTCAAGTTCATTAAAATTCTGTGCTTATAATTATGAACTGTTTTATACGCATGTGTAGCTTGGAAATAAGCTTGTATCTATTTTTAAAAATCTGTAACCTATTGTATTCCTGAAATCTGTGGAAAAATTAAGCTATTATATTGGCTATATAGACACTGCTGCCATAGAAGGGTATGGAGCCAAACTATGGAAATGCCCCTATGGTGAGGCTCAATCTATTCTGGCCTCGAGGCCACGAGGTGAAATCCTGGAGGTGGATAAATTTCACTGGTTAAGGTGGGAAGGACTTTCCCCGGTTCTGCGCAGTTAACCAAGACTCGTCTCCGTTGCCTAGGTGACCGAGTATCTGTCTGTTCTGACCTTCTAATGGTAGTTTGGGCACTATGTCTGGCCATATGTTATATAAAATTATATATCTGTACCAAAACCTGTAAAGGCATATGATTTCTGAAATTGGGTAAATTCTGAAATTCTATTTTCTGAAATCTGTTTCAATCATATACCTTATGCGAAAGTTGTTTCGGTTATTTGGAAATCTGAACAGAAAGGTGTTTCTTTTATTTTGTGGTTACAGTTTTAAATTCCCAGTGCCTTGTTTCATGTTCTAAGCATTATAGTATTTTTGTAAGTTTAAGTACCCTCGTAGTAAGTTGGGCATGGAAAAAGAAACAGATTTGAATTTGGTGACTTGTTGAGTCTATTCGTATACTCATGCTTGCAAATATTTTCAGGTGAATCGGCTGGTGAGGACGAGGCATTAGTGCATAGTGACTCCGAACGTGAAGATTTGGTGTAATCGTTAGGATTTCTTTCCCTTTCAAGTTAAGGTGATTGTGTTAGAAACTTTATCACATTGTAATAATGGATGGTTGTATGGAATTCTTCATGTTTTGCTAGTTGGACTATTATGATTTTGAGAAGTGGAATTAACTGATGGGCTTGAAATTTCTTCCGCTGTTTATTGTTCTCTGTATTTATGTAATTCTTCAACCAGTTTCTGTTCTGTTAGGTTTTTCCCACTGTGGCATCTCTCCTAAATCCGATGAGAGTTGGGAACAGAACCGAATTATAAGGTGGGGTGTTACATATGTTTTGATGATGTAACACTATAAGTCATTAGCCAATCAATTTAGAATCTCATGCAACATCTTCTAATTGGCTAGGCATGAAGAAGGCTAACAGAGCTTAAAGGCTGCGTCGACCCCGCTATCTGCTACGTCGACGCACAACAAGCCCCTCGTCAAGAAGAGTTGACCCCAGGAGTCGACACCTCCTTCTCCAGGCTCTGGTTGGAAGCAGTTCAGCTGGTTGCGTCGACCCTAGAGTGAAGCTGCGTCAATGCCATCAGTTTTAGTAGCTCACGCATTCACATGAGTTTCAATTAGCTCCCAGCCACAAGCAAGGAAGACAACTGGTAGCTTCGTCGACGCAAAGCCCACCCTGCGTCAACGCAGTCAAGTGGAAACAACTCAAGTATACGTAAGGTTGGAAAAAGAGCACATGCGACGGGTCCTAGCGGCTAGTGGTGACAAATAGCTGATGATTGATGACAAATAGCCTTTAGCAGTAACAAATAGCTTACAAGGAAGTAAAATAGCCCGTTGAGTTCAAATGAGCAAAATCAACAGGCTGCGTCAACGCATCGCCATTGCTACGTCCACGCAACCAGTAAGGAAAGCAAAGGAGTCGACCCTCAGAGTCAACCCCGTTCAATTGGCGTTCTGCCATGCCAAGATGCATCGACCCTTTCCTTTCAGGCCGTCGATGCAAGGCTCTCCCAGCGAGCATTGTAAATGCATTTCCAAGCAGATGCTTCGACGCACTTCTGTCAGGGTGTCGACGCCAGGGTCTTCCAGAAGCTGTCTATAAGGCCACCGTCAATAGCTGCGTTGACGCTTTGGTGAAGTCGCGTCGACGCACCCTAGGCTCAATTGATTTAATTCAATTAAACCTATCTTTTTCATAAACTGTACAGAGACTAAGAAAGTCCAATGTAAATCTCTAGAAACATAGTTTTTGAGGCCTGGAAAAGGTTCCTAGGACAAGCCACTATCCTTGTCATTATTGGGTTGCCATATCGGCTCCTTTGGTGAATGGTGCTGATAGTTTACAAATGGGGGAAAGGTCCCTTTCAAGGATGTCTGCCTTTTTTCATCTGACCAATCAGAAATACTGCCGAAGAGATCTTCCAGGATATAAGGACGTCCTTGGTGCTGCTAGCCAATGAGGTAGTAGATGCTGCTGGTCTTCTCATTTAAAGAATTTTTAAGAATTCCAGCCAATCAGATTGCAAAGCTTTGGAGGGAAATATCCCTGCCTCTTGTGCCTATAAATTGATCGCCCCTTTTTGCATATAGCTGCTGCTAGAGCTGCCATTGCCAAGGGAGGATTCAAGCTCGCCTAGAGGAAAAGCAAAGCATTAGAAAGAAAGAAAGAGAAGAAAAGAGAAAGGAGAGCCTCCTTAGAATTCCATCAAGAGAGAAAGGAGAAAGAGAGGAGAAGGATCTACAGCCAAGCCAAGCCAGCTAGCCCTGGTTCCACTACTTCTTTATTTTGCACCGCCGCTTCTAGTGTTCTTTTGTCTGGAATCTGTGCACTTGCATCATCTTGTTTTGGGCTTTTGTGTTTCTTCATTCTCCTACAACTAATAATTCGTGTGTGTGGGGAGTTATCACCGTGTAAGCTGTAGTTGCAGCGTGTGTGTGTTTACTTTCGTGTTTGTTTTATTTCTTCTTCGTGGGATTTCATCCCCGTGTGTGTTGAGGACTTGTCCTCGTGTGTGTGTGTGGTGAAGTCCCGCGATCAATGACACCCAAGAGGGGGGTGAATTGGGTGAAAACAAATTTTAACGAAACTTTTGACTTTTTATAAAATATGTGATAAACAATAATTAGTAATGTGAAAACTAATAAACCAATTCTCTCAATCTCTCCGTTCCCACACGACCATACAACGAACACAATCAAACCACATAATAACACACAATGCACAGTGATTTTTATGGTGGTTCGGATGCAACGACGGCAATCCTATGTCCACCCCTCACCAAACCCGGTGAGGCTTCATTCGGGGATAAATCCCCAAATGGAGACGACGCTCCAAACACACACGCAGGATGACGCCTGCACACACACACGGGGATGCGCCCCAATACACACACACACACACGGAGACGAAGTCTCCAACACGATCCAACAGGCAAATCAACAAAACATACACACGCTGCGACAAGTGCAGCACTCACACACAAACACTATGATCTGAATAAAATCACATACACACGTAGATCTAGTAAGACCTACGCACACACGAATGGAACACCACGACAACCACACACAACCATGGATCCAGAACGATCCACACACACACAAGTTTTCGCAGTTTGTACAACACACGAATATGAGCTTGAAACACAATAAGGCACAGTTTAGAAATCCCTTGATTTGGCTCCCCTGAATGTATGCTGATGATCTTTGAGTGATGCTTGCTTCTTCAGTTTATTGGAAGTTGATGGCTTCAGATGGACCTTGAATCTTTATCTCTTGGATGAAGAGTTGATCCACGGATCACTATTCACGGCTACAGTAACAGTTCCTTTTTGCTTGCACAACTTCCTTGATCTCCTTGATCCTTGCTTGCTTCTTCTCTTCCTTTGAGGTTGTTGGATTCAAAATGGAGCTTGCATACCTTCAGATGGATGAAGAGATTCCTTCTTCCTTGTAGAAGCCTTCTTCTTCTTCCATTTATAGACTCCTTGGTTGATGGGCTCTCCTCCGATCTCTTCTGGTTGGATGCTTGTTTCTTCACTTCATGGGAGGATGAAGGCTTCAGATCTAGGCTTGAATCACTTGGAATGGATGAAGAACTTGAGCTCAAAGCACTATTCACAGAGGTGCTACAGTACCCGTGAATCTCCTCCTCTAGCCTCCCTTGATCTCTCTTGATCCCCTTGAAGCATTAGGGTTTCTAACCCTTCTTGTAGAGGTTTTATAACCTTTGAATGGTCCTTGGACATCCTCCAGACCAGATCCACATTTTGTGGATGATTGGATGTCATAAGGATTAAAGAAATACAAGGAGAATGGCTCTTTTCGAAGTGGAGAACAAAGTCAACTTTTGTTGGCTCGGGGCTGGCGGTCGACCTGTGGAAGCTGGCGGTCGACCGCTACTGAGAAACCATGTAGAAATTTGATCCCTGGAAGTTTCGATCGACCTGGGGCGGTCGACCTAAAGCTACAGTAAATTTCAGACTTTTTAGGTTTCACCCCCGAACTCCATTGCAACCCATTTAAGTCTGAGGCTTCAAGCTCCTTTGATCTTGGAGAATATATGTTGAGTGTTTTGACCTACAAAACCATAGAAAAAAGAATTAGAACTTTGATCAATAATTCATGTGGTAATTGCATGAAGTACATGTATGAAACCCCTTTGGCCATTTGGCAGTTTCAATCAATTAACAAGAGCTTAATGTAAACCGTTTGAGCAAGATATAAGTACCATTATTCCAATTTTCAAGCAAGTTTCTCATGAGTTGTTTCAACATAATGCAAGCTCAAAATGATATGTGAAATATGTATTAGAGTTCGAGAAGTGATTTACATTGAGACCCAATTTCACATATAAGATTGGAACACTTGTTGCTTTGACAAATGCATGTATGGTATGCGTAAAAATCAACCAAACAAGTTTCAAACTATTTGATCAGGATTTGTACAAAAGTGTTCATCAAAGCTCAAGTCCATATGTTCAAACATATAAAGACTTGAAACCTCTTGTAGAACCAACATATGCAAACCAAGCATTAAGACCATGTAACCGTTGCCATTTGCCATCTCAAACATACATAGATAACAGGAGCATGAGCAATCAACCACAAGTTTAGTTATCATCACTTAATCACACATTAAGTTTAGTTATCATCAAAACCATAACTTAACAATCACAACAATCATCAAAACCATAACTCAACCTGTGGGGCTTGTCCCTATGTTCTACTTGGTTTCCAGCGTGTGTGTGTGTGTGTCTCTTTGGCTAAAGAGTGGAAGCCTCACCGAGTTGGTGAGGGGTGGACGTAGGTGTGCCAAGGTGCAGCCGAACCACCTTAAAAGCTCTATGTTGTGGTTTGCATTTCCATATCTTCTATCCCCTCTTCACAGGTGACTTGGTTTGTCCTAGAGTGTCTTTTATCATTTAGCTCCACTAATCTACCTTGTGACTTAGCTTGTGTTGCTATCTTTTACAATTTATTTGAAGAAGTCAAAAATTAGGTATAGGATCTATTCACCCCCCCTCTAGATCCTCTCATACCGTCCAACAGTTGGTCTCAGAGCGGGTTCCCTAGAAATATGGTCCAACGACCCAGGGAGATCTGATGGGAATGTCCCTCGCAGCTACATAGCTGAGGGCCAGGCCATCAATAAACCGTCATTCTTCGATGGTACTAATTATATGTACTAGAAGAACCGAATGGAAGTTTTTCTACGTGCCCAGGATAACTTGATTTGGCGTGTTGTGAGTAGATGCCCTTTTGCTTTACCAGAAGTAGATGACACCTAGACACAAGATCAGGTTAAAAAATCCACAACAAATTGGAGCGCCATGAACATCATGCAGTGCGCCATCCACCCCATAGAATACTCAAGAGTATCCATTTGCAAATCTGCAAAAGAAATGTGGGATAGGCTTGAGTTAATTTATGAGGGGACAGCGGAGGTAAGGGCCACCAAGGCCAATATGTTAACTTCTGATTACGAAATGTTCAGAATGAAACTAGATGAATCTATCTCTGAAATGTATGGAAGATTCACCCAACTAACAAATAGCTTAAAACTTATGGGAAAAGAATACACTCAGAGTGACCTTGTTAGGAAAATCCTTAGATCTCTCACCCCTACATGGCACACTAAGGCCACTGTGATAGAGGACTCCAAGGACCTGTCTGTAATGATAGTTGATGGACTGATTGGCTCGCTCATGACATATGAGCTAAACCTGAGACGAAGTGAAGAAGACACCAAGCCCAAGAAGATCGTGGCTCTCAAGGTTTATGAGAGCACTGATGAATCTGAAGACGAAGGAGATGACACTTCTGGAGGAAGCCTAGCTGACTACGCACTGGTCACTAAGCAATTCAAAAAGTTCTTGAGAAGTAGAGGTAAATTTCAAAAGAGAAGAAAGACTCTACAGGTAAGTAGAACCTCCAACCTGAAATTTGCTCTAGTCAAGAAATCTGACAATGTCATTTGTTATCAATGTAAGAAGGAAGGACACATGTGAGGTGAATGTCCTGAGTTGCTTAAACAAACCTGCAAGGCCAAAGGGAAGAAACCCAATGCCATGATGTGCACTTGGAGCGACGACGAGGAAGAAGAATGAAGCTCCTCCACATCATAAGATGAAGATGACTTCTGCCTCATGGCAGATGGACATGAAGAGGAAGAAAATTAGGTAACTACTATGTTCGACCATTTTTCTGTTGGAGAGTGGGAAGAGGCATACACTATCTTGTTTAAAAGATATGAAATCTTTAAAAAAGAAAACAGGCATCTCAAAAAGAAAATAAATGCCTTAGCCCATGACAACCCAGTCAACAAAGAATTGGGAACTCTAAAGGCTGAAAGTGAGGAACTGACAAGAAAAATTGAGGAACATGAGTCCAACAAATCAGAATCAGATGATCTGGAAGTGGAAAATAAAAATCTTAAAAAATAACTAGGGGAAAATAAGCTTAATCTTGAAAAGTATGAAGCCATTAAAGCTGTCAATGATGAGTTACAAAAAAATATTAAAAAGGTTGAAGAAGAGCTGAAGGATAAGCAATCTGCTCTAGAAAAATTGACCCAGGGCAAATCCAACTTAGATGCTATCTTAGGTACCCGGGTGAATTTTAGAAAGGAAGGGTTAGGTTTTAACCCCTCTAAAAAAAGGCCATTTGAATTCAAGACCATATCCTTTTGTCCTGAAAAAGGGAAGGGTAAGCTGATTGTTGAAGAGCCAACTGAACAGAGCATCTCTGACCCCAAAACTCTCGAGACTCAAAACCCTCAAACCCAAGGACAAAATATCAAAAGGCAGAAAGGAAACTTTCAAATGTTTCATTGGAAACATGCTACTCAATCAGGTCAACGCACCGACCCACCGGGTCGACGCACCTTGGCTAGGCCAGAACCTCAACCAAGACATGCTAGACAGCAAGGTCGAAGCATCTCCCAAACAGGTCGACGCAATACCATGCAAACAGAGGTGGTTAGGCCACAAGGTCGACGCCATGGCCACATAGGCCGATGTAGTTCATTCCCCCACTCTAAAAAGAAAAATAGGCTTAATGATAAAAGAAGGACTAGCCAAACTTGGATACCTTCCATACCCAATTCAACACACTTGGAAACCCAAGAATGAGACCTCAACCTAACTCACAATCCATGAATTTCATGAAATCTATTTGACATACCTACAACTGATTGGGACACACCAGCAACCAGTGCTGGTCTGGTCAAGGAATGAGAATTCTTAAGCACCTTTGGATTCCAAAGTATTTATTGCATGCCCTCAATTATGATTGTGAACCCAAATTTGCTTGGGCTCCAAAGATCTCTGCTTAATGTCTTCTATGCAGGATTGCCTAGCAGCCCATCACAATCGATGGTACTTGGACAACGGCTGCTCACGACATATGATGGGAGACAAGAAGAAATTCATTCGTTTGATCAAGAAAGAAGGGGGTCAGGTGAGGTTTGGAGACAAGGACAAAGGAATTGTCATTGGCACAGGAACCATAGGTAAGACTTCTTCCAATTGCATTGAAAATGTCATGCTTGTTGAAGGCCTTGAGCACAATCTGCTTAGCATAACCCAATTGTGCGACAAAGGCCACAAGGTATTGTTCGATGCCAAGGAATGTAAAATCTATGAACAGAATTCTGATGCTGTGAAGTTTGTAGGACATCAAGTAAATAATGTTTGTATGGTAGATCTTGACAACCCTTTTTCAGAAAACCTCTGCCTGTCTGCCAGTCAGCCCAATGACGCATGGCTGTGGCACAGAAGACTTGGCCATGTCAGCTACAACACATTGCACAAGTTAGCTAAGTATGGTATGGTGAGAGGTCTGCCCAAACTTCCCTACAAAAGGAACACTCAGGTCTGTGAAGCATGTTCCCTAGGCAAACAAACCCAAAAATCCTTCAAGCCTAGAGGTGAGCCACTGTCATCCATGCCCTATGAGTTTCTGCACATGGATCTATTTGGGCCAACCAGAACCGCGAGCATCAATTGTAAGAAATATGGCTATGTGGTGGTGGATGATTTTAGCCAGTTCACTTGGATTTTGTTCTTATCAAGAAAAATGACGCCTTCTCTGAATTTTAGAAGTTCTTCATAAAGATAAAACATGAAGGTAAGTTTCTACAACCCTATCTAACCATGGAGGAGAGTTTGAGAACTCCTCATTCTTTGAATTCTATAATAAAGAAGGATTAACTCACAGATTTTCTTCTCCCAGGACCCCAGAACAAAATGGTGTTGTGGAAAGAAAGAACCAGACAATTGTGGAGATTGCTCGAACAATGCTAATTGACAGCAAACTACTGTTGACACCCGTTTTATGACCAATAAGTCGGGTCATCTCTTTATTCATTATATGATGTTCCGAATTGTTCACTCTTCATCGAGTCTCTTTGTTTAGTTGAAGATCATTTCTTGGGTCTTGGTTCCTTGATCGGATGTGGCTCTTTGTGGCATTCCATTTTGACTAAAGCTTAGCAAAACCTTCATTCCTTCTTTTGAACTCCATTGATAATAACGGTCTGTCCCAAGCACGTTTCTTTATTCTAACGGATGGGTCTGGGCCGTTACTCCTTCAAGAGTCCTGAAGCTTGAGGTCTTGATTTCAAAGCTTATCCTTTGGCCTATACGTTGAATATAACGGTCTGTCGTGCAGCCGTTGTTTCATTGTGACTCCCCATGCCTTGGCCGTTGCTTTCTTTACAGAGTCCTATTGTTTTGATCTTCTTCCTGTTGATCTTATCTCTTTGGGATAAGGTTGAAAGTAACGGATGTTCCTTGATGCGTTATTTCACTGTGGCGGTCTGTCGTGCAGCCGTTACTTTCTTCAGAGAGTCCTGGCAGTTCAGGCCTTTTCTCTGCTACTCCGTGGTCGAGATAAGAACTTGGATTGACGATATCTCTTCCAAATCTGATCCTCAGGACCTTCTGTTTGATTCTATGGACTCTTGGTGATATTATCTTCAAGGATTTATTAAGAGTTATCCCTTTATCTTGCTGGATTTTCCTCTGGTCGACCTGAGGGTTTGAGGGTCTATAAATAGAACCCTTGACTTCATGCTCTGGGGAGGGAAATTCTGGAGTTCACGTCGAAGTGCTGCCGCACTTTAGAGTCACGTTTGATCAAGGAGAAGTGCTTCTCACGTTCGTTTGCTGCCTGGTGAAGGGAGTATCTGTTCCTCTTGGTTTCAAAGTTCATATTTGCATATTGAATTCCTTTCCATCTCCCTTTCGTCATAAGCATTATTTCTCTCCTTTCCCCACGTTTTTCACTGGTCTTCATCATCTGAATTTCCTCCCAATCTTTTAAAACGCCCAGAGGGGTTAAAAAACCAAAACTTCCCGGTATTTCCCTTTCCTTTTGATGATATTGTGTTTGTTGAAGAATTGATGCTATATTGTCTAAAGGGCTAATTTGGGTTGTTTTCTCTTGCTTTCCACGTCTTTGGCAGGTTTACAGGTCCACCAGCACGAGGCCCAAGTCTTCTAGCCGGCTGGAAGAGTTGGAGTTAAAAGGATTCACGTTTTGTTACTGCAGGTTATTTGACGGTCTTGTGCAGGCCCGTCATATTCTTCCAACGGTCTATCGAGCGACCGTCACTTCCAAGTGGCGCACAGGGTTCTGGCCGTTACTTTCAGCTGACCTACAGGTTTCTTTGATCTTTCCTCTCCCGTGGGCGGGTGCTTAATCCACCTATTTCCAAGGTATTTTCAGGTCTTTGGCTTGTTTTTACTTTGGTGGCGATCACATCTTTCTTAGGTATTGGGCATTAGCTTTCTCTTTCGTATCTCACATCTTTTATTTCCTTGCTTGTTTCACCCGTCGCGGTGTGTTTCTATTTACTTCTTGCTCCACGCCCCGGTGTGTGTTTTTTTCCTTTATTCCTTAGTTTAGTTTGATTGAGATAGCATGCCCATGCTACAGCTTGCTTTGGTTGCCTAGGTTCATGATCACATGTTCATAGGTTGAGTGCAGATCTTTGATTATTTGCTTGTCATCTTGCTACATATCATCACTAAGACCCCAAGGAAAAGAAGATAGAGAAGCAAAATAAAATCAACAGATAATTTTTTGGCGATCATGGTGGGACAACTTGTGCCAATCGTGCTTTTGATTCCTGTTAAACCTGCCATCATCTCTTGTGTTGTTCCCCTCCCGTTTTCCTCTTATTTCCTGTTAATCCTGGTTTTCTGAGCGTTCTGACGGCCCTGTGTCCATGCGTTGGAGGCCTGTGATGCAGGGTCATTAGACCGCCACATCTGTTCTGCTGCGAGAGTTTTCACGGTCTTTTCCTGTTTCTTCTGGTTGATTTTGGCTCTCTGGCTCATTTGACGGTCCTACCTCTCCGCGTTACATTACTTCTGGCGGTCTGGTCTTCGACCGTTATTTTATTCTGACGCAGGGTTCCTCGACTGTTATACTCCAGACAGGTACGCATCCGAGGTGCATTTATTTCCGTAGTTTCTGCTGTGACTCTTTGCTTGGGTGATACTTGACTTCCTCCTTGCTTTGTTTCATATCTCCATATCATTGCGTGCATCATTGTTTGTTAGATCATAGGCTAGACTTTGCATGCACTCCGGTGCACATAGGGGCATTCATACATTCATATCTTAGATTGCATTTTCCTACCTTGTTGTGAGGACCTCTCGTCTCCATATTCCTTGGGGCCGACTAGGAAATCACACCAGGGACCTCCATAAGTCCCCGCGAACCGTGGATTCCCACACGGACGCCTGGCTGGTTGTACCTTTCCCACCCCGTGTCTAGGGTTGCATAAGTGAAGGAGTGATTACACTTAGAGTCAAGCCAAGTCCCATACCCATCTCCTGTTAGGAACCCATTGTTGAGAGCACATTTTAATCAATTCACTAAAGTTCCGAAGGAGAAATCACAAGAATCTTGCTGCATCATCTAAAGCAAACTTGGTTGACTTTGGGTGTCTTCATCTTTTATCACTTACATCGTTTGTTAAAACATCCGTGTTTGGTTGCTCATTGTGTGATTGTTTGTGTTGATTGTTTGCATCGTCAAGGTTGTCCGTTGCATGTGGAGTTGTTTTCGTCCGTCCGAACCATCTCCTCAAGTCAATTCCTTCTTCACGTTCTATTCCAATCCTCTCTTCGAGTCCACCATGGCATCATTCAATCCTCCCCGTTCCCAAGAGGACTCTCTTCCTCAAGGGCTCCTTGAAAACCCTCCTAGGGTTATCACCTTTTCTTCTGGAGAGGGGACTACCCCTCTTCCGTCCTCCACTTCTATAGAAGGTGGTCAAGCTACCCCTTCTCTCTCAACTCCTTCCGCGGGCTCCATTCTTCAGATGATGGTCCAATTGGATCCGACCCAACTTCAAGTTCTTTATCAGGCCATGCAAGGGTCCAACGCATCTCCTTCTAAATCCAACCCTCCTATCGATCCATCTAGAATTAGTGGGCCCTCTGTCCAGCCCACTCCAATTGATCTCACCCCGGTCCAACCTCAGACCATCACTTTTACAGGCATGGAGACGGGCCAATCTTCCAACTCAGCCTATCAATCTTTTGATAAAGGGAAGTCACCAGTCCCTTCCTTTGCTCAGGTGGATCATCATACATCGGGCCCGATGGCTCCGCAAGTTCTCATGGGCCCTTCAGATTTCTTGCGCCCTCAGCAAGGGGTGGCTCAAGCCCATTCTAATCTGGGCCAGTCTCAGGCCCAATATCCTTCTTATGGGCCCCCCATTTCCACTGTCTATCCTTCTGCTCCTGCCTATGGGCTCCCACCTTCTGCCACAATCGTCCCATCTGCTCCTCAAATTCAATTAGCGTCCTTCACTACCCCTGCTCCCTCCCGAGAGCAGGACTTGCTTGATAAATGGGCCACCATGCAGCAACAACTCGATTTCCTTCAGAAGCGGGTGGGCCCACAATCTTTGGCAGATGTTCCTGTCCCGAGCTTTCAGAACATTCGGTTCCCTCCGCAATCGGAACTCCCTAACTACCGCAAGTACGATGGGAACGGCAATCCCTTCATTCATGTGAGGGATTTTCTATACGAGTCAGCGCAGTTCCAATATGATGATCGCCTTATGGCGTACTTATTCTGCCGATCTTTGGATGGTGTTGCTCTGGAGTCGTTCTACTCTTTGCCGCTAGAAGAAGCTGAAAGTTTCAAGGTAGTAAAGGACAAATTTATCCAGCGGTTCCAAGACAGGGTCGGCCCGGAATACTCATTTACATATCTAGTAGCCGAGAAGATGAAGCCAGATGAGGTGTTCGCCACTTATGTAGACAGGTGGAGACAGATGGCTGCTAGAGTGCCTGGCCACATTCCGGAGGAAGAGAAGGTCAAGCTGCTCATTTCAAATGCTACCCCGACCTTCAGGAACATCCTGGCAATGAATGATATAGTTAACATGCATCAACTCTACAGCCGGGCGCGCTTCATACAAACCCAGTTCAAGGATTCTCCCATACACGCCCTATTTGAAAACCAAAAGCCCAAGTATCACATGAAACCACAAGGGCCGGTTACCGAGGGGGTCCAGACAAACGAACAAGTACAAGCCATTGCCTTTCCATTCCAAGCCACACCATTCTGCTTCCCCCAAAACCCCCGCACTCCACAAAATCCCGCTCCACAAAACCTTTAAGCCGCTCCACAAAACTTTCAAGCCGCTCCACAAAACCCTCCGCCTACCTTCACCGTTCCACAAAACGCCTTCATCGCTCCGCAGCAACAACCACCACCTCCGCAATTCCATAATGTCCCTCCACCCAGCGGCTATAACAACAATCCAAACAACAAGCGCCCGGCTCCCAAGAGGGCACAATATCCTCCACTGCTAGAGACCCTCACGGATATCTTCTCGGCTCTTATGTCGGTGAATGTAATTCAACTTCTTCCGGAACGGCCTAACTGGAACCCAGCCGTTGATCAGACGAAATATTGCATGTTCCATAGGCAGCCAGGCCACACTATCAAAGGATGTTATCAGTTCCGGGATCTGGTATACGATCTCCATGAGGGACAGAGAATCGATTGGGCCGTGATGCATCGGGCCATTGTTGAAATCAAGGAGAAAAGAGGGCAGCAGCCGAGGCAGCAAGCACAGCAGCAACAAGCACCGCAGCCGCAGCAGCCACTACCGCAACAGCAACTACAACAAGCTCAGGATCTGGGGATCCATCAAAATCCGATGCCAAATCATCCGCCTGCTCTACAGCAACCTCAGCCGCCTGCACCGGCTCAAGTGAACGTAGTTCAACCCCCGGCCCCTAGTGCTGAGTGGTCTTTTGATGACGATGGCGCCACACCGCAAGTCATGGCCCTCCACCACAACCACCACAATCCTCTTACCCCCTCCTTCGTCCTTTCTTCACACCCAATACCCTCTCCACTTGTCCTCCCGTTTACGCCCGCTCCAACAAATTTACTACCACCCACCACTCCGTCATACCCCTCCCCATTTACCCCTGCCACCATCATCACGCCATCGCCTAACCTATCACCTGTCTTGACTCCTCCACCAACACTCCCTCCATCCGTACCACCCACCATCACCATCCCGCCTTCCATCAATCCTTCACTCATCATCCACTCACCACCACCCACCACCATCGCTAACCTCACACCCCACCAAATCATCTCCCCTACACAGCCTACACCACTAATCCACCCCGCAGGGCCCATCATACTATCCACCGATGCCGCGGCCGCTACAAGTTGTGCTTTAAGGAGCGGGAAGATGTTCCATCGGAACTACCATACTACTTCTAATCCCCAGTATTCTCAGCCGACGGTCGAGCAGGCAGAAACTGAACCTTTGCCGGGTACTCAATATGACTTGCTGCATCATCTGGATCGAGTGCCCGCTAAAATATCTGTGCTGGAGCTAATCAAAAGGTCTACCCTTCATCAGGATGCACTGAGAGATTTCTTACAGAAGGTAATGGTCAACGAAGATATGGCAGTCGATAGCTTACCAATGGCCCTAGCAACTATTTCCAAAGGGCCGGCAATCACATTTTCAGAATCCGAGCTGGCGCTCCCGGAAGCTCGGCAAATGCCGCTCTGCATTACAATCACTCTGAACAAAGTCAGCATTGAAGTAGCACTTGTTGACATAGGGGCTTCAATCAATGTGTGCCCACTCAGCACTCTACGAGCTTGCAACATATCCGAAGAGTTATTACGACCTACCCCGACCACTATAGCAGCATATGACAACTCAAGGCGAGCATGTCACGGGGTGGTCACTATCCAAGCAGAGCTCAGACCCCTTACAATGGCTGTAGAATTCTATGTACTAGATATCGACCCTATATTCAAGGCTATCTTGGGTCGTCCATGGCTGGATACGCTCCGTGCCGTACCCTCCACCACACATCAGTGCGTCAAATTCTCTTTCCAAGGGAGGGTCGTCAAGGTCAAAAGTCTATTTATAGTGCAATCGGTTAAGGCCATTTCAGAACAGATTCTTCCTACACTTTGGCCAAGCAGCCGACCCATCATATCAGTGCTGGATTTAAACTTTCCTTGGGCTTATACGCCTCCTAGGCCCATCACTACTCCAGTCAACATCAAGATGAAGCCCCAGATCCGAGACTCAAAAGGCTGGAACATTATACTGAAACTGGGCTACCAACCGGGGAGAGGCCTCGGTCCACAATTACAAGGAATGACCAAGCCCATACCCAAGGGAAGAAAGATGGGCAGGAGAGGTCTTGGCTACAAAGAAACCGCATTATCTATGATGGGTGATTTAGGGCCACTCACCTGGGACTACCGTCAGCACTTTGTCCGAGGGCCTCTCCAGCCCGGCACGTTAGCTCTGCAGCCAGCTCAGTTAGAGAGAAGTACAGTATGTCCGATTGCCAGTCCTCCGTCGGCACTAAAAAGGCCAGAACATGATATGCTTGATTATGGTCAAACCCTTCAGGGGTTGTTTCATGAAGAAGACTGCCAAAAGAAGCAAGATGTTCGGCTCATGCAATGGAGACCGAAGAAGCGGCCAGACGATGATCCGTGGAAGGAGGGGAGCTCGCCGATTATCTTTTCTTGGTCTCCCTCCCGCTTTCAATCTCTCCTCCAGCGATGGGAGTTCTTACCCCGTCTTCCTCCTATCATGGTAAATCCATCCTTCGTTGATCCACCCGAGATTCTATTTGTTCCTTGCGCTTGCGGGCACTGCCCGCCCATTGATTTATCCACTCTATTCACTCCTCCTCCCAACGCCCAACTCCACGAGATGTGGTTCTCATCTTTCGATCCCTTCTTTGACTGCATCTTCCCTGAGCTATTCCCTATGTAGCTCCCGCCTCCTCCATCTTGCTGTATAGTCTCTGCTGATCTCCAAAAAAAAACGTCAAATTCAAAATGGAGATTTCAGTGGAAGATTATGCTACCCTGTCTCAATCCTCATCCCAGGGGCACGAGTCCCCTGCTCCTTCCCTTCCACTAGGTCTCCTTTCTCCTAGGTTAGGATTAGGGTCTATCGAGTCTAGGGAAGTAGAATTAGTTAGGTCTATAGAAGTAGGGTCTTGTTCTAGATCATCCAACCCTTCCTTCTCTGAGCCGCACCCGCTTGCGCGTCCTCCCAAATCTGTTCCTGATAGGTTCTTGCAAGACCTAGCTCAGCGCTGTCATACCCTTTTAAAATGTCCAGAATTTGTTGCTACGGCAATTACGATTGAGGATGAAGAAGAAATAGAAGGGGCGTGGGGCGATGACGGACTCGGCGTCTATGAAATCCTGGGTGAAAAAGATCCGGTTAATGAGGATAGCGACGTAGACGACACTGCTGATCTGTACGCGCAAGGACTTAAGAAATTCGACGAGCCGTCGACGGCAGTGGACGAACCTACAAAGGAAATCAACTTGGGAACTGAAGAAGACCTAAGGCCCATCATTATTGCTGCTAACCTCCCTGCACAAGTAGAAGAAGATTTAATCAAAGTTCTAAGGGAGTATAGCGATTCCTTTGCCTGGTCTTACGAGGACATGCCAGGTCTTGACCCCTCTTTAGTGGAACATCGACTCGTGCTTAAACCAGGGGCAACACCTGTCAAACAACGGTCAAGAAGATTTCACCCCCACATGGCCTTAAGGATTAAGGAAGAAGTTGACAAGTTATATAAGACCAGATTCATCAGAGTTGTTCTATATCCTCAGTGGGTGGCAAACATAGTCCCTGTTATCAAGAAGGATGGAAAGGTGCGTATTTGCATCGATTTCAGGGGTCTCAATAAAGCATGTCCCAAGGATGATTTCCCGCTACCTCATATAGACGTCCTAGTAGACAACACCACCGGGTATGAAGCTCTATCATTCATGGATGGATATTCGGGCTACAATCAAATCCGTCTCGCTCCTGAAGATCAAGAGAAAAGTTCCTTCACCACGCCCTGGGGCACGTACTGTTATGTGGTTATGCCATTTGGTCTGAAGAACGCAGGCGCCACCTATCAAAGGGCGATGATGGCCATCTTCCATGACATGATGCATATCTATATGGAAGCTTACGTGGATGACATTTTGGTGAAGTCAAGGACTAAGGAAGAGCACCCCTCTATTCTGGCTAAGGTACTGCAAAGAGCCAGGGAGTACAAGCTTAAGATGAATCCGAAGAAGTGTGTATTCGGAGTCTCCTCAGGGAAGCTGCTAGGCTTTATAGTAAGCAAACGGGGGATCCAGATTGATCCTAACAAAGCACAGGCCGTCATGGATATGCCTCCGCCTAAGAACATTACGGAACTTCGAGGATTGATTGGTAGATTGCAATTCATTAGAAGATTCATATCCCAACATTCTCAAAGGTGCCGTCCATTTTATGAATTGCTTAAGGCGGGGGTTAAGTTTGAATGGAATGAAGATTGTCAAAAGGCCTACGAGGACTTAAAGGAATATCTGTCCAATCCCCCGATTTTGCAACCTCCTGTCCCTGGGAAACTCCTAATCCTATATATCTCGGTCATTGAGAACTCCCTAGGGGCGGTCTTAGCACAAGTGGACGATGAAGGAAAAGAGCGGGCTGCGTATTACCTCTCTCGGTTATTCAACCCAGCTGAATCCAGATACACTGCTATGGAGAAGACTTGTGCCGCCTTAGTGTGGGTAGCTCAGAAGCTTAAACACTATTTTCTTGCCCACCCAGTTAGGTTGATCTCTAGAATGGACCCGATTCGCTATCTCTTAGAAAAGCCCGTCCTTTCTAGTAGGTTAGCTCGCTGGCAGAGCTTTCTCTCTCAATTCGACATCACCTTTGTTGTTCAGAAGGCGGTCAAAGGATATGCCATTGCTGAGCATCTCGCTCATCTCCCTATTCCTCACACCGACTCCATCCAGGACGATTTCCCTGATGAGCATCTTTCCGTTATCTCTCATCACCCCTTTTGGTCTCTGCACTTCGACGGTGCACTCAATTCTCAAGGCCGAGGGATTGGTGCTGTTCTGCTTACTCCAGAGGGGGTGACCATTCCCTTTGCTTATCAACTTCGGTTTCCTGCTACCAACAACATCGCTGAGTATGAGGCTCTCCTCGCCGGATTGAAGCATGCCTATCTCCTAGGCGTGCGTTATTTAAACATTATAGGAGATTCTCAGCTCGTCCTACGGCAAGTTCTGTCCACTTACCGTACTCGTGACCCCAAGCTCAAGCCTTATCAAGATCTGGTCACGCTCCTTGCCAGGCAATTCCATAAGCTGATCTATATTCATACTCCCCGTTCTCAGAACATTCTAGTTGATGCTCTGGCATCCCTTGCTTCTTCCCTATCTTTCCCTCTCAGTCGGAGCACTGAGACTATCGTCGTTCAGAGATTGGACGCACCCTCTCTTCAGGACCCTTGGTTCATCAATCTTAGGAAGTCTGTAGAGGCAAGAGCTGAGAAGGGAGATCTTAAGGAAGTATCTTTAACAGAGCTAGAAGAGATCCTGGACGAAGAAGAGTTACCTTGGTATCATGAAATCGAGTTGTTTTGTAAGGAGGGATTGTTCCCAGAAGGGGCAACTGCTGAGCAACGCAAGTCAATCAGAAGAGCCGCCGCAAGGTATACTATTGTCACAGGAGAACTGTACAGGCGCGCTACTAATGGGATGCTCATGAGATGCTTAGATGATGTTGAAGCTTGGAAGGTGGCTGAAGCAGCCCATTCTAGTGAGTGTGGGGGTCATGTCAATGGCCAGGCTCTAGCGAAGAAGATCCTAAGGCAGGGCTACTATTGGCCCACTCTAGAGGAAGATTGCTCCCTCTATGTCCGGAGGTGTCTTAAGTGCCAACTCCACGCTGATAAAATTCATTCTCCAGCTTCGTCTCTCCATCCTATGACCGCTCCTTGGCCATTCTCTATGTGGGCCTTTGACGTTGTCGGCCCGCTCGGTGATCCTAATTCCCAGATCAAGCAGAAATCCTTTATCCTTACCGCCACTGAGTACTTCACCAAGTGGGCTGAAGCCGAGGCGTACGCAGAGATCAAAGCTACAACGGTGTGCCGCTTTATTATGAAGAATATCATCTCACGGTTCGGAGTGCCAAGCAGCATCATCACCGACAACGGACCCCAGTTCGTTTCTCAAGAGCTCGAGGACCTATGTAAGAAGTTCAATATTGCATTGCATCATTCATCTCCATATTATCCTCAAGGCAACGGCCAAGCTGAGGCCACTAATAAAACCCTTCTTAAAATCATCAAGAAAACATGTGAAGCTCATAAGTTTTCTGATTGGCCAGAAAGATTAGTGGAAGCTCTGTGGGCTTACCGCACCTCCGTCCGTACCCCTACGGGACAAACTCCCTATTCTCTTACCTACGGGATGGAGGCGGTGCTCCCATATGAGATCCTGATCTCTTCCCTTAGAGTGCAGCTTGATAAGGAACTTAATCTCGATGAACGTCGAGAGACGTTGCTGGTTCAGTTGGAACTCCTAGATGAGAAGAGGATGAATGCGGCCGATCATGTATCCGTTTATCAAAAAAGGGTTTCACGTTATTTTCAAAAGAAGGTAATCGAACGTAAGTTTCAAAAAGGTGATATGGTTTTGAAATGAAAATTCATTCGGTCTGCAGGTCCTAGGTCTAAATTACAACATAATTGGGAAGGGCCGTTTGTCGTAAAAGAAGCTTATCTAGGAAATGCTTACCGTTTAGTAAACGCGGAAGGTGAGGAGCTCTCTCACCCGTGGAATGGGTTGTATCTTAAGCGTTTCTTTCCTTAGAGTCTAACCATGTGCTACCCCGATAGCAAGATGTTCCTCCTGTCACTAAAGGAGTCCCGAGTGAGGCAATCACACACTACACGACATCCCTGGTCAGGTTTTCCACGTTGAGAAAGGACAACGTTTCTCCTTGGCCATGCTTTGGGGGAAAGTCAAGGTCCCTGTCCGTTTCTTCCTTCAGCTAAAACCAGGGGCAAGAGGTGAATAAAGAGGCGACAACCGATCCAAACACCCTCACAAGAGGAGGTCTCAAATAGGGGCAGTCCGTTATGACCTGACGCCACAAGAAGCAAAAGAGACAGCGAGTGGGCAATCTCTATGACAAAATCAAAAGCATCACCTCAAAGTCGATATAGTATGAATTATGAATTCCAAAGCTCCAGAAAGGCAAAGCAAGAAAAGCTAGGCATGACACGAGTGGCAGTACAGTTCCCCGTAGGACGTTATGAGCCCGGTCGCATGCATGCCTAGGGTGGATTAAGGTTCGATGACGGACTCAAAGCCCCGGCACAACAGACCAAGTCTCTAATGGGTTGTACGGAAAAGAAATCAAGTCTTAAAAACTTCTATATCTGGCTTAAAGCTTACCCCCCGCATTCTGTTTTTCTTTTAGGACCAAGATTAGTACCCTGGGTATGGCCCTGGCAGAAACACCGTCATGACAATTGGACCTTGTCCAGGGGTCGTCACCTCATTGCACGCCAACCTCGGGATTCTCGATATCAACAAGGAAGGGCTCACGCTGCTGGGGAAGCACTGGTCTTCCAAAATCCAAAAAAATTAAATATTTTCAAAATCCAAACAAATTTAATATTTTCCAAAACCTAAAAAAAATCGAAATATTTTCCAAAATCCAAAAAAATCAAATATTTTCAAAATCCAAACAAATCAAATATTTTCAAAGTCTCACAAAAAATCAGATATTCTCCAAAACCCCCGAAAAACACCATCATATGCGTTGCATGCATTGCATTATTTTTATTATGTTTTCTGCCTATTTTAACAAGGCTCCACCCCTTGACCAAATATTGAGAAACGGTCATTATCTAACTTGCTTCAAGGC
This sequence comes from Amorphophallus konjac, assembly GCA_022559845.1. Taxonomy (NCBI): domain Eukaryota; kingdom Viridiplantae; phylum Streptophyta; class Magnoliopsida; order Alismatales; family Araceae; genus Amorphophallus; species Amorphophallus konjac. The sequence continues at coordinate 35,469,879 of CM040129.1, forward strand.
AAGGGGTTGAGTCTAAGAGCAGATCTAACTTGTTTCATGTTTAAAGTGTGCGCAGAACACAGGATCAAGATCAAAGTGAGAAGCTCACAATTATGCAGATTCAAAGGCTGTAACGCGTCATCACCAGACCGCTACAGTCATCTAACGGTCATATCCCTACCGTCACTCCTCTTCTTGCATAAGCTTTCTTTCTTTCAGCAGCCATCATTCTAACGGCCAAGGTTAGGACCGTTACTTACTCTAACGGCCTGAGTCTTGACCGTTACATCCCTCAGAGAACAGGGTTCTTCGTGCTTCCACTCTGACGGCCTATCGTCAGGCCATCGTTTCTTTGTAGCGGCCCAGTGCACATCCGTTACATACTCCAGAGGCTCTGTCTGTTCACATCATCCTAGACGATCAAGCCACAAAACTCTTGCTCATTCACATGAGACAATCTCATCTCATTCAATCAGGCTTAATGAAAAATGAATTCACAAAAATTCCAACCTTTTGTCATACAACCAACATCTCTCATAAATAAAAAAAAAATTAAGCTACATTAAGTTTTTCATCTGCAAGAGGGCGGATCTTCCTCAACTCTTTCACGTAGCCTCGGCGTGCTTCGTCATTCTCGTCAACTTCTTCTTGCCACGGGCGCACTTTGCTGATCTCCCACATGGTCAGCGCGTTCCGGATCGCTCTTTCATCCTCCTCGGTCCCCATCTTCCTAGATAGAAGGGGAGGGTAGTGTGATAGTGCAGGAGCTTGGGTTCTTGGAAGTCCGATCTGAAGATGGCACCGGTGCGGGTTGTAGATCGCCATTGTAGTGTTCCCCACTAGCTGGAGGTCCAGGCCTTGACGCCGCGGTATTTTAAGAGGAGTGCTTCGAAGGATTCTTGGTCGCATATTGAACTTGTCTATTGGCAAAGTGTTGAAGAAGAGGCGCCATTCATCCCGAGTTTTCTTATCCGCCGTCTTGCATTCAACCTGTGAAGAGCATCCAAATGCCCCTCCAATGAAGAAGAGAGGGTGGCTCCCGAAGATTCGGCTGGCCGAAGTTATGTCTTCCTTTGGTTGGAATTTGACTCTTACTCCCATCCAACACTCAAGAAGTATCATGGAGCCGAACAAAGGTCCTCCTAGGCAAGCTGAACTTAGTCCTTCATAGAGGTATGAGAGGATCGCTTGAGAGATGGACGTTCCCCGCCACAACCCACTAATAATGCTGAGATTTTTTATGTCTAAAAGGTGGTCGGTTGTGGTGAAAAGGAAGACTCCGCATAAGCACACCGCCACTGCCTTGGCTATTGCTTCGTGTCTCTCCCACTTGTTCTTGCAATAGGACACTATCCATTGTGCCAAGGGTATCAAATGAATGTGGTGTGGGCTGATCATGGTCCTCACGTCCTTCGGATTATGGATAAAATCACTCAAGATCAAGGACGGGTCAATAGGCTCAACCGTGTAGCAAACCCGGTCTTCATCCCCCACCTTAGTCTTAGGAAGGGCTAGGTAGGTCTCTACCTCTTCTGATAGGACTGTCGCTTCAAAGGAAGGGAAGATGAAGGTATGAGTTTGTGGATGCCATAGTTCTACAAGAGCTGAAATACTTGGCCAATCTAAAGATAATTTCTGGAGGTTTTTGCCTAAAACCAAGAGAGGTTGAATGTGCCATGCTTTAAGGATTGATGTGACTTCTATAGGGAGTGCCTTTACCATGGGAGCCACCCACTTCAAATTTGAATAGCATCTTGGGCCAGGAAGTGGCTTGAGAAGGAGAAGAAGAAGGAGTCATGAAAGGAATTGAAGTGCAGAAAATTCTGAACTTGGTTGGGTTATTGGGACTTACCACCCTTTGAGCATTAGAGCTTAGGTGCTTGGGAATTGAGGTTAGCCGTTGAAGCTCTCCGTATTCCTTTCTTGCAACCTTAGGTCCGATATAGACCTTCTCCTCCATAGCCATCACTTCAAAGCTTCTCTTCATCTTGATTTCTACCTTTCGGAGTGGTCTTTCAGCCCTAGAGCAGAGGTTTCAGCAAAGCTACGATTTTTGGTTGACTTTCCAAGTTTTAAAGGATTGATTTTGGTTTTAAAAGGATAAGACTTGAGTTAGGAGGCCTTATCTTCAATCTAGATAAGTTCTAGTGGGAGATTAAGTGGATAAGTCTCGGGTTTAGGCTCTCACGGCTCAATCCGTCTCGGAACACAACTCAGGCTCCAACGGTCCATCGTGGGACCATCATTTGTCTCTGACGCGCCAGAATGGGGCCGTCGCATTTCCTGTAGGTTCAAGTTCGCCCGTTCCTGTTCTGTGAAGTCTGACAGTCCAGCGTTTGACCGTCGTTCCTTCGTAACGCGTGAACCCTGAGCCGTTACACCCTCAGCTGTTCAGCTCCTTGGCTTCAGGGCTAAAACATTTCCCCACGGTCTTGGTTAGACTGTTGCTTCACCCTGACGCGTCTCCTTTGGGCTGTTGCATTTCCTGCTAGGTTCCCTGCAAACCATCGCTCCGCCATGATCAACGGTCTAGCATTAGGCCGTTATTTGTCTTTGACGCGCCTTCCTCTGACCGTCACTTTTCCTGTAGCCCCAGCCACAAGTTGACCAATGTCATGATTAACGGCCCTTATCTAGCGCGTTATTTGATTATGACGGTCTAAACCTGGACCATTACATTCTCTGCTGATGAATTAAGGCTATTCCTTTCTGCCCTTACCCAGACCCGGCGGTCTTTCACATTTTACACCTCCTTCTTCGCACATTCTCATGCACAACTGTTTTTCATTTATCACACACATGCATTCATACACACATCATACACACATTCATCGTCACATACAATCCTTCATTTGTTTTTGGCGTTGCACAAACACACATTCCTGAACAAAATAACAAAAGACCAAAAAGAATTTCTTTTTTCACTCCATTTTTCTATATAAGTCATGTACAAGTGATAAACAAAAAGGCAAAGAAAAAATATAAATATCACTCGGCTGGCTTATCTCCCAGGCCGCCATCACTATCTCCGGTACCCTCGGGCTGCCTGGCTATTGGTCCCATGGCGCTGTGCTCACCCTCTGGCTGCCGTCTCTGGTCCGCCTCCTCGTTCCTCCGATGGCCGAAAGAACTGGTAAAATACCCGCGAACTCCGCTGATGGGGGCCACGCTCTGGCTCCGGCTACTCGTCCCCGACCTCTTCCCTAGAAGCCGGAGTGCATCCTTCAAGGCCCCAATCGCGCCCTTCATCTCGAGGGTCTGCACTCGGAAATGATCTCGCTCGCCTCTTACACGCCCAATGTCAGCCCTGAGTCGCTCCACCTCTCCGTCATCCGGGCGTCGCGGGGTCTCCGCTCGTAATCTGGCCATCTCCGCCCGCACAAGCTCTGTTTCTGCTCGGGCTCTCTCTGTCTCGGCCCGGCTCCTCTCTATCTCCGCCTGGAGACGCTCTGCCTCCGACCGAGCCTGCCTCGCCTCGGCCACTACTGCGGCTACCTCTCTAGCCTGTAGATTGCATTTCATATAGGTAATCATAAGGCATTTAATTAGCATCAACATGAGCCTAAGCATTTTAACATCTTACCCGCTCTGTGAGGGTGGCCTCCGCCTCCTCGGCCCGGGCAACCGCCCGAGCGAACTCGGCATCCTGCTCTGCCCTGCCTCCCGCAGGCTGAGAGGAAGACGATGGGGCATCCGGTCCAGCTCGTTGGGCTCCCTCGGCCCGCTGCATTGTCATGATTCATCACATTAAACACTTCATAAGCATAATCATTTAAGTTTAAGTTTAGAGTCTCACCAGTAGCTCCAGGGCGGTTTGGTACTCGTCCCGCTACTGGATGGTGGAGTGAAGTAATCCCTCCAGCTCGGCTATCCGTCCCTCAGGGTCTAGCTGCATTTAGAAAACATATGGGTCATTTACATATAGCATTGCATTCTTTTTTGCATATAAAGAGGTTTAAGGTTTAGAGTTGCATACCGGTCGTCGGGTACCTTGGTACACCCGGTCGCCGTAGAGTCGAGCGAAGGCCTTCAGATATGCCTCGTCGCTCTCATCTCGTTCCTTCACCGCTCGGCCCCGCCTGTTCCAGTCATGGACGTACTTCACCTTCCGGGCGCACCAATCCACGTTGCCACTGATGCCCGTTGCTGACTTGCTTGGGTGGTCATCACTGTGGCGCGGAAAGGTCACCTCGGGCTGGTGTAGTCCCCGAGTCTGCAGGATCAGCCTGTAGTGCAGAGGCTCGATGATGTGGATGCAATGCAGCCATATGTCTCGCCCCCTGTACGATAAGGCCGCCTCTACCCACGGCTGTCCCGTGTAACCCTCGCCGCGGTACGGGGTCCATCTCACCTAGAAACATTAAGTCCATTCATCAGCATATAAGTTCATCATGTAGAAGCATTTAAAGGCATATAGAAGCATTTAAAAGCATGTAGAAATCATTTCGAGTTCTGGACTTACCGACGTGTGTGGGTAGGAGTCCAGGTCGTCCTGGATCGTCCGGGTCAGTTTGATGATCGACCCTGTGTCCCTCGCTACCGTCCATCGCCTCGCAATCGGGATGCGGCCGGGGTGGAGTAGTGTGCCTCTCCCGATGCCCGGGAGATACATGTAGCTCCAGATCTGCATTTTAGAAATTAAGTCAGTCAAATTGCATAATCATGGCATAAACATTTTTTTTGCATAATATAGAAATCATTTAAATTGCACTCACCTGCAGAAAAGGCGAGAAGCCGCCCAGCATTGTCTGTCGGTCCGTCGTGCTGAGGGACTCGAACAGGAACGCGAGCACTGCTGCTCCCCATGCATATCTCCCGACTCTGTGCAAGTTTTCTATCATCGGAAGCAACCTGCAGCTGATGACGTCCGCTCGAGTCGCGAAGTGGAGCTTCCCGAATAGCAGCATCAGGAAGCGTCGTAGTACTTTATCCCCCTCAGGTCCTGCCTCCGCCGCCACGTAAGGGCGCACCTGGTCTATCACTCTGCCCAGATGCTCCTCGGGTAGCTCTCCTACGGCGATCGCGGCTCCTCTCAACCCCAAGCTCTCCTGCAGTACTGATCTCGAGAGTTGAGATGAGGACTGTCCCGGCCTGATCAGATCCAGTTCGAGCAACTGCTGTGCCATCTCCCGGTAGTCGCCGTACGTCCATCCTGTCACTGCAGCTCTGTGGACTCTCAATCCCGTAATCCTCGCTATGTCTTCTAGTGTGGGGATCATGTGGCCCCACGGGAAGATGAAGGCTCTGCTGATTGGGTCCCACCTCTCGTGCAGCGCGTACAGCAAGGGCGTGTCCATCCGGATCACCTCGATGCTGAGCACCTCAGCGAATCCCATCCCGGCCAGTCTCTCCCTCTGGTAATCGGGCAATGCCTGGTACACTGTCCGGATCTACAGCCAGGAGATCCGCGTTCTCCTCTTTCCCTGCATTCATATAGGTCATTGGTTAGTTGATTGCATCATAAAATCATTGCATAAACATTTATAAAATGAAAAGAAACAAAAATTCAGAAATTAGAAAACCCTAAAAATAGTTTAGATCTCTGGTAGATGTAACGGCCCTGGGGTGGGGCGTTACTTGGCTCTGACGCACTCAGGGTGGCGCGTCAGGCGTGTGACGGTCGCTGGCAGGACCGTCACATTGTCTGCTATTGGTTTTTTTTTCCCTTTGCATCCCCGTGATCTCTCACCTTGGCCAAATGGCCTACAATCATTCCTAATGGGTTCGTGGACCCATTTCTACCCTTCAACCCCGCGTGCATACATAATAAAAATCAAAAAAAATCAAAAATTGAAATTAGGGCGAGGGGACCTACCTCACGGTCCATGCCCCTTCTCCTCTTTTTTGCTGGTTCCTTGGGTTCCTCTTCACCCAAGGGGGCTTCTTCTTGGTCCTCTGCAGCCGTGGGAGCTTCCTCTTCCTCCCTTGGATCTCTTCTCGCCGTTTATTCTTCTTCCACCGGCGGGATTGCTTCCCGTTCGAGCCGGCGGTGGAACCGCCGTATTGCCTTCCTCTTTCCTCTCTCCCTCTTCTGTGGAGGCGGCTGGGATGGCTCGTCGCCGGCCATGGTGGTGGTGGGAGTTGGTGATCGCCGGAGGGTTTCTCGGTTGGTGTTTTGGGGTGTTGAATGTGGAATGAATGGGCCGTGACCGTTCGGGTTTTAGTTTTTTTGAACACTCAGGAAATGTGACGGTCTATCGACCGTCACTCACATCCTTCTGACGCGTCTGTTTTCGACCGTTACATGTGTTGGCCCTGTTTTATTGAAGAATGTGAACCGCCTGGTTTATGACGGCCCAGGGCTGGTCCGTTATTTTGTGTGACGCCCTTACACTAGACCGTTACAAACTTGCAAGTTTCTTGATGAATTAAATGGTCTAATTGATATTAAAATGGTTCCATTTTCTTCCATGTTGTTCATTATTGATGCCTCTCGCACGTACAAATGGTTATGCCTTAATTCGTGTTCATATTTGTTATTGGCTAACCTCTTTCCATGAAGGAATTTATGAACAAAGCCACGCTCTGCCGTTCGTCAAGCAGGTAAGTCAGGTATTGTATCTCATTCCCTTATCCTTCAATGCATTACTATATGTTATTTATGACATATTATCTCGAGAACCGGCTGGTCATTCATGTGTTCTGGGATCTGATGTTCCCCTTAAACAAAAATGATGATGATCTAAGTTCACATGTTTAATCGTTGGATAGGCCGTTAGGTTGGAAAAATTTGGGGACGATGGTTCTATCTTGCACGCCGTGGTTGCAGATGGTGTCCTGACCCTGGTTTCTCCGGCTTAGCAATATTATTCTCGAGTATCTTGATATTTCATCTTTCTTTGCATTTGTTTTAAAGATTTCTTTTTCTTTAGCCCAGCATGCATCATGCGCATCTTTTGAGCATTCATGTGCTTCATCTGTTCAAGGTAGATCGATGATGGTGAATAGCTGTGTTCTTGATCTCGAATGAGGAGAATTATTCCATTCTGAATTAGAAGGTTTCCTTTGATCTCGTCGCTCGATTTGGTTGGCTGAAGATTCCTGTCTGGAGTTTAGTCAGTTCTCTTTCCTTGCTGTTGCCTCCGGCGGCTAGCCATGTTTCCTTTCCTTAGTTGTTAGTTCTTCCAGACATGCGTCCTTTGGTTGGCTATTTCCTTGTGATCAGTTCGAAGTTTTCTAGAAAATTCCTATCGCTTGTTGGTAAAGAACGGGTGTCGTTTACCTTAACACCCACTTTTTGATCCACTCCGCTTCACTTCCGCTTCATCTCCATGTTCCATTTCATTTCCGCTTCACCTCCGCTCGCTCCCCTGCAAAGAGGACGTTAAGGAGGGGCATTTGTTGACACCCATTTTATGACCAATAAGTCGGGTCATCTCTTTATTCATTATATATGATGCTCCGAATTGTTCACTCTTCATCGAGTCTCTTTGTTTAGTTGAAGATCATTTCTTGGGTCTTGTCCTTGATCGGATGTGGCTCTTTGTGGCATTTCATTTTGACTAAAGCTTAGCAAAACCTTCATTCCTTCTTTTGAACTCCATTCATAATAACGGTCTGTCCCAAGTGCGTTTCTTCATTCTAACGGATGGGTCCTGGGCCGTTACTCCTTGAAGAGTCCTGAACCTTGAGGTCTTGATTTCAAAGCTTATCCTTTGGCCTATATGTTGAATATAACGGTCTGTCGTGCAGCCGTTGTTTCATTGTGACGCCCCATGCCTTGGCCGTTGCTTTCTTTACAGAGTCCTATTGTTTTGATCTTCTTCCTGTTGATCTTATCTCTTTGGGATAAGGTTGAAAGTAACGGATGTTCCTTGATGCGTTATTTCACTGTGGCGGTCTGTCGTGCAGCCGTTACTTCCTTCAGAGAGTCCTGGCAGTTCAGGCCTTTTCTCTGCTACTCCGTGGTCGAGATAAGAACTTGGACTGACGATATCTCTTCCAAATCTGATCCTCAGGACCTTCTGTTTGATTCTATGGACTCTTGGTGATATTATCTTCAAGGATTTGTTAAGAGTTATCCCTTTATCTTGCTGGATTTTCCTCTGCTCGACCTGAGGGTTTGAGGGTCTATAAATAGAACCCTTGACTTCATGCTCAGAGGAGGAAATTCTGGAGTTCACGTCGAAGTGCTGCCGCACTTTAGAGTCACGTTTGATCAAGGAGAAGTGCTTCTCACGTTCGTTTGCTGCCTGGTGAAGGGAGTATCTGTTCCTCTTGGTTCAAAGTTCATATTTGCATATTGAATTCCTTTTCCATCTCCCTTTCATCATAAGCATTATTTCTCTCCTTTCCCCACGTTTTTCACTGGTCTTCATCATCTGAATTTCCTCCCAATCTTTTAAAACGCCCAGAGGGGTTAAAAAACCAAAACATCCCGGTATTTCCCTTTCCTTTTGATGATATTGTGTTTGTTGAAGAATTGATGCTATATTGTCTAAAGGGCTAATTTGGGTTGTTTTCTCTTGCTTTCCACGTCTTTGGCAGATTTACAGGTCCACCAGCACGAGGCCCAAGTCTTCTAGCCGGCTGGAAGAGTTGGAGTTAAAAGGATTCACGTTTTGTTACTGCAGGTTATTTGACGGTCTTGTGCAGGCGCGTCATATTCTTCCAGCGGTCTATCGAGCGACCGTCACTTCCAAGTGACGCACAGGGTTCTGGCCGTTACTTTCAGCTGACCTGCAGGTTTCTTTGATCTTTCCTCTCCCGTGGGCGGGTGCTTCATCCACCTATTTCCAAGGTATTTTTAGGTCTTTGGCTTGTTTTTACTTTGGTGGCGATCACATCTTTCTTAAGTATTGGGCATTAGCTTTCTCTTTCGCATCTCACATCTTTTATTTCCTTGCTTGTTTCACCCCTCGCGGTGTGTTTCTATTTACTTCTTGCTCCATGCCCCGGCGTGTGTTTTTTTCCTTTATTCCTTAGCTTAGTTTGATTGAGATAGCATACCCATGCTACAGCTTGCTTTGGTTGCCTAGGTTCATGATCACATGTTCATAGGTTGAGTGCAGATCTTTGATTATTTGCTTGTCATCTTGCTACATATCATCACTAAGACCCCAAGGAAAAGAAGATAGAGAAGCAAAATAAAATCAACAACTACCAAGAAGGTTCTAGGCTGAAGCTACAAACACGGCTTGCTACATAATCAACCGGGCCATGGTAAGGCCAAAATGTAAGAAAATCCCTTATGAGATGTTGAAAGGTAAGAAACCCAATTTGGCCTACTTTCAAGCATTTGGATCCAAGTGCTATGTGCATAATAATGACAAATATGATTTAGATAAATTTGAGGCCAAGAGTGATATTGGAACTTTTCTAGGGTATTCTGAAACTTCTCGAGCATATAGGGTGTTTAATGTTAAAAATGAAAAAGTGGAAGAAACTCCACATGTTGTGTTTGCTAAAACAAGTGATGAATCTAACAAGAACATTGCTGACAGGGAAAGGGAGGACGATAATGGAAGATTTCTGGAATTCAAAGAAGAAGAGGGAGAAGGCAGCCAACAATAGCCCATACAGCAAGAAGCAGGTCGATCGACCAAAATTCCTACACATCCCCTCTTGTCCGGTGAGTCTTCTACAATCATTAAAACCTTAAAATATAATCCTGTCTAAAATGTCATAGGAAACCTGCATGATCCTCCTAGGACCAGATCATTTCACAAAGATGTGCATAATGAAGACCCCATTGCATTAGTTTCACAATTTGAACCCAAGAGCATTGAAGAAGCCTTGCAAGATGAAAATTGGGTTAATACTATGCATGAGGAACTTAATCAATTTGAAAGAAATCATGTGTGGAATCTGGTTCCCAGACCCACAGATCAGCTTGTCATTGGGACTAGATGGGTGTTTAGAAACAAACTAAATGAGGATGGGGTCAAAACAAGAAACAAGGCCAGACTGGTAGCTAAGGGGTACAACCAAGAGATAGGCATTGACTTTGAATAATCATATGCCCCTGTAGCAAGATTGGAAGCCATCAGAATCCTCTTAGCATTTGCATGTTCTGTAGGCATTAAATTACAACAAATGGATGTCAAAAGTGCCTTTTTGAATGGCTTGCTAAAGGAAGAAGTTTTTGTAGAATAACCACCTGGTTTTGAACATGATGCCCTTCCTAACCATGTGTATAAACTAAACAAAGTTTTGTATGGACTGAAGCAGGCCCCACGAGCCTAGTATTACAGGTTGAGTGAACATCTGGGCAGTAAAGGCTACATCAGAGGTAAGATTGACCAAACTCTTTTTACAAAGGTGATGAATGGCCATATCATCATTGTGCAGGTATATGTAGATGATATAGTGTTTGGTTCAACTGATTCAACAATGTGTAAGCAATTTGCTGATCTAATGACAAAGGAATTTGAAATGAGCCTCATGGGTGAACTCTAGTTTTTCCTTGGACTGTAGGTCACACAGACTAAAGATGGTTTCATCATAAACTAGTCCAAGTATACATTGGAGATTCTAAAGAAATTTGAAATGAAGGATGCCAAGCACATCTCCACGTCCATGGGAACTAATGCTTCACTAGATGCGGATGAGAATGGTAAATCTGTAGATCATAAAACACACTGAGGTATGACCGGGTCTCTTCTATATCTCACTGCTTCTAGGCCTGATATACAGTTTAGTGTAGGCAAGTGTGCACATTTTCAAGCTAATCCAAAGGAATCCCATCTAATTGCTGTAAAAAGAATTCTGAGATATGTTGCTAGCACACATGACTTAGGGCTGTGGTACCCAACATCATGCTCTTTTGATTTAATATCTTATGCTGATGTTGATTATACTGGTTGCAAACTTGATAGAAAAAGCACTAGTGGCTACTGCCAATTCTTGGGTGGGTGCTTAGTATCTTTGGCTTCCAAGAAGCAACATTCTGTTGCACTTTCCACTGCAGAAGTCGAATTTACTGTAGGTAGCTGTGAAACCCAGGTGCTATGGATAAAGCACCAACTCCATGACTATAGAGTAGATCTTGGATGCACACCCATCTTGTGCGATAACACCAGTGTCATTAACTTGACCAAGAATCCCATCCAACATTCTTGCACACAACACATTGAAATAAGGCATCACTTCCTCTGTGATGAGGTAAGCAAGAAAGATTTTAAATTTCACTTTGTTGAATCTGAGAAACAAATTGCTGATATCCTTACAAAACCTCTGAGTAATGACAGTTTTTCTACCTTGAGAAGGGAATTGGGTCTGTGCAGACCCCCCACTTGATTGATCTTGATAAGCTCATTCTAGCATGAGAGGCCATCATTTGCTATTGATAGGGGGAGTCCATCATGCATGATTAGCTGGCTGCATCTCAATAGTTGCATCTTAGTCCACATGTTATATTTTGTGTTTTTATATGCATTACCCTTTGGTATATAAAATGGTGATGTGTAAAAGGGCAGGATCAGTCTGCCTGGGAACACTCACTATGCGTGAGGCAAGTCCTTTGCCAGGTATCAAGGGTACTTTCACATTGCATTTTAGTGTGCATTGGTTAAGGGGGAGAGTATAATATTTTTTGAGGTAGGCCCATTAGCAGATTTGCTATTTTTAAAACATCCCTTCTGTCTGGCTTTAGTGAGTCGACACCCTAATCAGTGTGCGTCGATGCCATAGCTTTATTGCCTGCTTTTCATCATTCTGTGAGGACACTCTGTGTCGACACACTGAGCAGCGTAAGTCGACACACTCGTGAGCATTTCAGAAACCTTATTGTTCGTTCTTCTCTTGTGTGCTGCTCTCTCATGCCTTAACCTCCAGTTTTTCTTCACATGCATATATCTTGTCATCCAAATCCTTGCACTCACTGAGGGGGAGCATGATACTTCACGGAGAAATTCTTTTCTAAGATGGATTTTTACTGACCGACCACTCTCAAAGAATTTCCTATACTTAGCATCATGGCTATTCATTGTATTGAGGGCTTAAGCTCAACAATCTTCTGAAATCTAAAGACAAGCTTGACAGGGGGAACTCCTTAGGTTTACTCTTGTTCATATGCCATGTGCACCATTTTCTGATGTCCCATTGTCTACTTATATTCATCTAGTGACAATCTTTATTGGTAGACTCCATGTTGAGTATTGTGATCAAACAATCAATTCTGTTGAGAAATTGTTCAAAGCACTTTTTGTAGAGCAATGGTTGAGACCTGCTGAGTAACCAGGCGCACTTCACCTGAGATGTGAGGTGGTTCGCGTCAAAAGGCACTCTCTTGACTAACTCTGATCTGGTACTATATTAAAAAAAATAACAAAAAAAATGTTGGGCAGAAGGATTTCAACAGAGCAATAGCCTTTTCCACTAAGAATCTACACCCCTTCACCAATGAAGTGACAACGGGTCATGCATGATGTGGCAAGCTAACTCTGGTCTTCATGAGGCAAGAGTAGGAAACTACACTGAGTAACTGGGGCAATTACATTGAACAAATGTGACTCTTCATGTAAAAAGGTGCCAGTTCAACTTGATTGTCAATTTAATTCAATGTTGTATACGAGAAGTGCTTGCATTCAAGGTCTCAATATCCTAGCTTGTTTGTCTTCAATACTCCTGGTAGTTGCTCTTAACAGGTCACTAGATCCTATGTGACAGTCTAAGCCGGGAACATTAAGACTCTTGGTCCATCAAGGTATATCAGCTTTAGTAATCTTGCTTGAACAATCACCGGTTAGTTACTTAGATTCTGCTATTTCTGTATGTTCTTGGATTTAATGCTTCAATTCATCCTTTATTGTCATGACATGTTGTTGTGCTAGGAAGCTCTTCTGTGCAATTGAGTCTTAGTCCAGTTCTAATCAGATCTGTCTTAGACCTAAATCCCTCCTCTAAAATTTTCAACCCGTCTCCTCATCCCTGCTCCTTTGTTCTCACCCCTCATGTTTTGCTGATGTCAAAGGGGGAGAGAGTTGTTGATGAGTCATTAAGGGGAGTCAGCCTTGCTTGCATATCATGTTCACAACATGTCCTTCTGAATGTTTCTGTGCTATAGTTCAAAAAATTAATTTGCTATCAAATGTGAGCACAATGACTCATAGTTGCCATCATCAAAAAGGGGGAGAATGGTGTATAAATGATGTTTTGATGATGTCACACTATAAGTTATTAGCCAATCAATTTAGAATCTCATGCAACATCTTCTAATTGGCTAGGTATGAAGAAGACTAATAGAGCTTAAAGGCTGCGTTGACCCCACTATTTGCTGCGTCGACGTACAACAAGCCCCTCGTCAAGAAGAGTCGACCCCAAGAGTCGACTCCTCCTTCTCCAAGCTCTGGTTGGAAGCAATTTAGCTAGCTGCGTCGACCCCAGAGTGAAGCTGCGTCAACGCCATCAGTTCTAGTAGCTCACGCATTCACATGAGTTTCAATTAGCTCCCAGCCACAAGCAAGGAAGACAAATGGTAGCTACATCGGCGCAAAGCCCACCCTACGTCAATGCAGTCAAGTGGAAACAGCTCAAGTATACGCAAGGCTAGAAAAAGAGAAAAGGCGACGGCTCCTAGCGGCTAGTGGTGACAAATAGATGATGATTGGTGACAAATAGCGTTTAGTAGTAACAAATAGCTTACAAGGATGTAAAATGGCCTGTTGAGTTTAAATGAGCAAAATCAACACAGGCTGCGTCAACGCATCGCCATTGCTGCATCAATGCAACCAGCAAGGGAAGCAAAGGAGTCGACCGTCAGAGTCGACCCCGTTCAATAAGCGTTCTGCCACGCCAGGATGTGTCGACCCTTTCCTCTCAGGGCGTCGACGCAAGGCTCTTCCAGAGAGCATTGTAAACGTATTTCCAAGCAGATGCATCGACGCACTTCTGTTAGGGCATCGACGCCAGGGTCTTCCAGAAGCTATATATAAGACCACCGTCAATAGCTGCGTCGACGCTTTGGTGAAGCCGTGTCGACGCACCCAAGGCTCAACTAATTTAATTCAATTAAACCCATCTTTTTCGTAAACCGTATAGAGACTAAAAAAGTCCGACGTAAACCTCTAGAAACACATTTTTTAAGGCCTAGAAAAAGTTCCTAGGACAAGCCACTGTCCTTGTCATCATTGGGTTACCATATCAACTCTTTTGGTCAATGGTGCTGATAGTTTACAAATGGGGGAAAGGTCCCTTTCAAGGCTTTCTACCTTTTTGCATCTGACCTATCAGAAATACTGCCCAAGAGATCTTCCAGGACAGAAGGATGTCCTTGGTGCTGCCAGCCAATGAGGCAGTAGATGTTGCATGTCTTCTCATTCAAAGAATTCTTAAGAACTCCAGCCAATCAGATTGCAAAGCTTTGGAGGGAAATATCCCTGCCTCTTGTGCCTATAAATTGATCGCCCCTTCTTGCATATAGCTGCTGCTGGAGCTGCCATTGCCAAGGGAGGATTCAAGCTCGCCTAGAGGAAGAGCAAAATGTGAGAAAGAAAGAAAGAGAAGAAAAGAGAAAGGAGAGCCTCCTTAGAATTCCATGAAGAGAGAAAGGAGAAAGAGAGGAGAAGAATCTGCAGCCAAGCCAAGCCAACCAACCCTGGTTTCACTACTTCTTTGTTTTGCACCGCCACTTCTAGTGTTCTTTTGTTTGGAATCTGTTCACTTGCATCATCTTGTTTTGGGCTTTTGTGTTTCTTCATTCTCCTATAACTAATCATTCGTGTCTGTGGGGAGTTATCACCGTGTAAGCAGTAGTTGCAACGTGTGTGTGTTTACTTTCGTGTTTGTTTTGTTTCTTCTTCGTGAGATTTCATCCCCGTGTGTGTTGAGGACTTGTCCTCGTGTGTGTGTGTGGGGCTTGTCCCCGTGTTCTACTGGGTTTCCAGCCTGTGTGTGTGTCTCTTTTGGCCAAAGAGTGGAAGCCTCACCGAGTTGGTGAGGGGTGGACATAGGTGTGCCAAGGTGCATCCGAACAACCTTAAAAGCTCTGTGTTGTGATTTGCATTTCCATTTCTTCTATCCCCTCTTCACATGTGACTTGGTTTGTCCTAGAGTGTCTTTTATCATTTAGATCCACTAATCTGCCTTGTGACTTAGCTTGTGTTGCTATCTTTTGCAGTTTGTTTGAAGAAGTCAAAAATTAGGTATAGGATCTATTCACCCCTCTCTAGATCCTCTCATACAGTCCAACAACCCCACTGTGATAGAGGACTCCAAGGACCCGTCTGAAATAACAGTTGATGGACTGATTGGCTCGCTCATGACATATGAGCTAAACCTGAAATGAAGTGAAGAAGACACCACACCCAAGAAGACCGTGGCTCTCAGGTTTCTGAGAGCACTGATGAATCTGAAGATGATGGAGATGACACTCCAGAAGGAATCCTAGCTGACTACGCACTGCTTACTAAGCAATTCAAGAAGTTCTTGAGAAGGAGAGGTAAATTTCAAAAGAGAAGAAAGACTCGACAGGTAAGTAGAACCTCCAACCTGAAATCTGCTCTAGTTAAGAAATCTGACGATGTCATTTGTTATCAATGTAAGAAGGCCGGACACATGTGAGGTGAATGCCCTGAGTTGCTCAAGCAAACGTCCAAGGCCAAGGGAAAGAAGCCCAAGGCAATGGTCTGCACTTGGAGCTATGACGAGGAGGAAGATGAAAGCTCCTCCACGCTAGAAGATGAGGAAGATCTCTATCTAGTGGCCAGTGAAGAAGAAGATCTGGTAACTAACCCATTTGACAATTTTTCTCTTGAAGATTGGGAAGAGAGATACACCATTTTGTTTGAAAGATATGAAGCCTCTAAGAAAAAAAACACGCATCTGAAAAGGAAGATCAATACCTTAGTTTGTGATAAACCTACTAACCAAGAGCTGAAAACATTAAAAACTAAAAACGAAGAACTCAAAAAACAAGTTGAAGCTCTTGAAACCACTCGCTCAGAACTGGTAGGCCTAAAATAAGAAAATGATGTTTTTAGAACTCAGTTAAATCATGCCAGTTTGAAATATGAAGAATATGAGAAAGAGAACAAACTGAATCTTGAAAAATATGAGGCCATAAACAGTATTAATCTTCAGCTATAGAAAAGCCTTGAGAAGGCTACAAGTGAATTGAAGGATAGGCAATCTGTCCTAGAAAGAATGACCCAAGGGAAGTCTAACCTAGATGCTATCTTAGGTACCCCGGTGAATTTTAGGAAGGAAGGGTTTGGGTTTAACCCGTTTGAAAAAAGACCTTTTGAATTCAAGACCACTTCCTTTTGTCCGAAAAAAGGCAAAGGAAAGTTAATTATTGAAGAACCATCAAGGCTGAATCCTCCTAAGACTAAAGCTACCACAAGTCAGAACACACAAGTCGAAAGATAGTCGGGTCGACACACCTCTGCTCAGTGAAGCCCACAGGGTCAATTCGCCCCTAGTCAGCAAAACCAGTTAGGTCGACACACTGCACCACCAGGTCGACACACCTTTGCTAGGCCACAAGTTCAACCAAGACCACAGCGTCGACGCACTATCTCACAAGGTTAACATAGCTCATCTAGTTATTTCAAACAGAAAAACAGGTTCAATAATGAAAGAAGGTTCAATGGCTAGACAAACTTGGGTACACATCATACCCATTTCAACCCAGTTAGAAACCCACGATCTAGGCCACAACTCAACACATTTTCAATGAACTTAATGAAATCTGGTTGTTACATCTGTAATCGCCCTAGACACACTAGCAACCAATGCTGGTTCGGCCAGAAAATAAGATCCTTCAAGCAAGTCTAGATTCCAAAGAACTTATTGCATGCATTCAACTATGATTGTGGACCCAAATTTGTTTGGGTTCCAAAAACCTATGCTTAATGTCTTATGTGCAAGAATGCCTAGCAGCCTATCACAACCGATGGTACTTGGACAGCGGCTACTTGATGCATATGACGGGAGACAAAAAGAAATTCATTCATTTGATCAGTAAAGAAGGAGGTCAAGTGAGGTTTGTAGGCAAGGACAAAGGAACAGTCATTGGCACAGGAACCATAGGTAAGACTTCTTCCAATTGCATTGAAAATGTCATGCTTGTTGAAGGCCTTGAGCACAATCTGCTCAGCATAAGCCAATTGTGCGACAAAGGCCACAAGGTATTATTTGATGCCAAGGAATGTAAAATTTTTGAACAGAATTCTGATGCTGTGAAGTTTGTAGGACATAGAGTAAATAATGTTTATATGGTAGATCTAGACAGTCCTTTTTCAGAAAACCTCTACCTGTCTGCCAGCCAGGCCAATGACGTGTGGCTGTGGCACAGAAGGCTTGGCCATGTCAGCAACTACACATTGCACAAGTTAGCCAAGTATGGTATGGTGAGAGGTCTGCCAAAACTTCCCTACACAAGGAACACTCAAGTCTGTGAAGCATGTTCTGTTGGGTGCGCAAGGGGATCTATAGGGGGTGTGAATCGATCCTATGGCAAAACTATCCCCAATTAAAATCTAATTTGAAACTAATAAACTAGATACCAATCTAAACTAACGATGCCAATTGATGAGAGTGCTGAAACAACAATTCTAGACAGACAAGTATTGAGTAGAACTTATTAAGTAGCTACCTTCATGAACAAACCATCCTGTGAACGGGTGATAGAGAATAAGGAACAATCACACCAATAGCAACCCACTGCACACAGGATTTTAAGGTGGTTCAGTCTACAACCTGCAGACTTACGTCCACCCCTCACTCAACCAAGTGAGGCTACCCTTGCACAAAGCAAGAACGTGGAGAACACTCCACTATAAACCGCTACCAAATAGCTTGACCTTGAGGAACAAATCCTCACACCCACACTGATCACACAGTGTGAAACATGCGCAGAAAACGCTGTGCACAACCTGACTGTGAAACCACACAATCAGAGCTAAGGAACAAATCCTTAGATGTTCTGGTCACCCAGAACCAAAACCAACACAGTAGAGTTCTGTGCAAAACTCCTCACCGCACGCCAAGTACGGTTAGGAACAAAGCCAAAGTTGATGTGAAAGTAGTAACTAAGAAAAGTAAAAATACATCAAAACCAAAAGTAAACTAATAGCAATAAAATCAAACAGTAGAACAGGATCAGGATTGCTTCTGTTGAAGATGTTTCACTGGTGAAAACCAATCTTCAGAAACTCTTCTGAATCTTCTTATTGAACAGCATGATCTGGATGCTTGAACGCTTTCAACTTCTGCTTCTGCCTTTGTTGTCTTATCAGATATATATGATTTGCTCCTCTTAAATCTACTCTGGCTGGGACGAGCTCTTCTCGACTCCTTGTAGAAGTTCTGCTCTACCTCTTCCCTCTTCCGTATGGTATAAATACCCACGACGTTGCCAGGATTAAGAAGAACTCTTAACAGAGTCCTACTCAACTTCTTCTATCCATAGAAAGTAAGATTCTATTGCTTATTATCTTCAGATTCTTATCTTCTTGAAAAGGAATGTTAATCCGAGTAGCCCAATGCTTAGGAGCCTTCCATATCCATGATAGCAGGATTTGGAAACCCAAGCAGAGGTAATTCCTTCATAGAAGACTTGATCGCTCTTCATGTGAAATGCTAAGAGCTATTTTTCACACTTAAGGAGCTATTTGTTACTCGTATCGGGCATTTGTCACCCATAATAAGCTATTTGTCAGCCTTATAGCTCGTTAGCCGTCGCCTTTGACCTCAGTTGTTCTTTCTTCAATTTCAACAGACTCGAGTCGACTTCGATAGTGCTTGGCGTCGACTCTGCTTCTTTATTTTACAACGCCTTCAGCCTGTCGATCTATTATTCACCCTTAGGGAGGTAGTTGTCACCTCTATTGTATATTTGTCTACCTTACCAAGTTATTTATCACCCTTAGTTGAGTTCAGCAGTCGCCTTAGAACATGTGTTACCGTTGTGAGCCTTTTAGGTTCATTTGTTGTACTTAAAGGCTATTTGACTCCATTGCAGGCTTTGACTGTTGTTGAAGTTGACTAGAGTCAAACTTTGATTGAGTTGACTTTGACTATGGTTGAACTTGACTGACATGTACTTTGACTGAAGGTGGCCTTGATTGGAGTCAACTTGACTGGGGTCAACGTTGACTGAGTCAACTTTGAACAGAGTTGACTCTCCTTCATCGTTTACACGTTCTTAGCTTCGTTGAAATCCAAGCCAGCCATTTGTCAGTGCTGCCCTTCTATTTGTCACCGATATTCTGTGTTAGACAGCCTTAGCCATGCATTTATCACCACTAACTGCATTGAGCCATCACCTTACCTGCTTTGGTTAGCGAAGGACTCTGGCAATCTGACTACGTCGACGCTGATGGACCCTTGCGTCAACGCCATCTTCAAGACACCTTCTTCTTAACGCCTTTTCTTCCAAGCCAACCTATTTGTCACCACTAGTGACTTATTTGTCACCCTTATATCATATTTGTCACTGTTATCCTTTAGACGACGTGTGCTCCTGGCAAGCTTCTGAAGTAGACTCCAAATGCTTCTCAAGTTGACTCTCCTTCTTTCTTAGCTAAACTTGGCTGAACTAACCTGATTCAACATATTCTATATGGACAATCAATTCAGAAGGATTTAGTTGACATCATCAATAGCCATATGGACTCACAAATGAATCATTGTTGCTATCATCAAAATCATCATGAAAATTGGGGACACAACATTCTCCCCCTTTTTGATGATGGCAATAATGTGAGTCATTATGGCATTATATAAACAAGCATTCATTATGTAAGCAAGCATTCGAAGGCTTTCAACAGATAGGCTCATCATTTGAAATAAAATGACTCACCCAAAACTCTCTCCCCCTTTGCCATCAGCAAAAAAGAAAGAGTTTGAGACCAATACCAGAATTTTGAAGATTATCCAAATAAAGAGCTTGGGAAATTTAAAGTACAAGTTTAGACATTATTAAATGCAGACAGAAAATCATTCCAGACAAAGAGTTTTTTAGCCTAAAACGCCAGCAGTGATGAGGATAGATTCTCAGACATTTGTAATCAGCATGCAACAATGTTCAGTAGCCTGAATAAGAGTGAATAGATGTTCAGACATATATCAATTGATTAACTTAGAGTGCAGGCAGTCTTGAGTAGCAAAGGACATGTATGAGGCTGATCACCAACAAATTTGAATAATGTGAGCAAATTTTCAGACAGTGAACTGTGTATGCATGCCTGAGCAGTGAGCTGATACCAAGTTGATGGAGTTGCCAACAACTTCAAGAATTTTATTAATGACAAGAGCAAGAAAGAATTGATGGCAATAGGAAATTTTTGATACCACCAATTGTTGTTGACAAAAGAAATTGCCAGACACTACAAGAGCTGTAGCCAGAAGAATTGATACCAATTGATGCAAGCAAGTGAATTTTCAGAACTAAAATGTTAGTGAGATTCACAGTCTGATCAATGACTCATAAACCAGAGTTTATAGATTTTTCAGACTCTTCCATTATAGTGTCATTAGTGACATAGCCCTTTTCTTCCTGATTGGTTCAAGTCTAATTAACTCTGAGTTTATCAATTACAGTCTTTGAAAAACATTTTCACTCAGATTTAATGGAAGTAAACCAATATGGCATGTTTGAACCCTACACAACCTTCTTCAATCTTACTTCATCATATTCCATTTGACGCCTTCTGGAGCAACTTGAGTGAGTATTGAAGTTTAAACACTTGAGATATTATTGACTTGACCCCAGGAGTTTAGCAAACTTTTTCGATTTCTTCTTATTGCTACCACAAATAGATTTTTTCCTTTTGCTCACATAATTTTTTCAAGAGTAATCAGGTGTAGTACACGCCTTTTGACATAAGGGTGCACATTGATTAGACGTCAGCACCCCTAGTTACTCAGTATGACTAACCATTTTACTTTAATTTGAACAGAGGTAGCACCTCACTTCATGACTTTGTCCACTCCAATTCATTGGTGAAGGGACTTAGTTTCTCAATGAGCTATCTGCCATTGCTCTGCCTTTCTTGTCATGATTTTATGCAGAGATAGCAGTGGCACTTCATGACATTGTCCACTAAACTTTAGAGGTGAAGGAACAAGTGTTTCTCAGTGGACCATTATCATTGCTCTGAATTGTATTGCCTTGGAGATTTTCAGATTTTAGCAATGTTTAAGAACCAATACTCAATTTTAGTTCCTTACCCAGGGATGCCTTATGGTATTAGAGATTTTCAGATTTCAGTAGGTAATTCCGGACACAATAAGCACAGATTGGTTGAGGTCCATTAATTCTGAATACAAGCATTTTCAAGACTTTCATCTTTGAACTCATAAATTATTAAGCTCAAACTAGTTGTAAATACTCTGGGTAATCACAAAGTCTTATAATAGAAGATTCTTGCTTGAAGTTTACTCAGGTTCATAAATTAAATAATCCGACTAGAATCATCTTGAGTTCAGACAGGTTCAGAAAAAAATTTCTGCTAAACAAGAGGTATCTCCAGGATGTACACAATGATATTCATGAGCAATGAAGCATAGGGCAGATTTTAGAAGATTCCAAAGAAATTCAAATTCTAGAGTATCAGGCTCTGGAAGGGGTTGATAGGTCACTTGTTGACTCCCTGAGATAGCATACTCAAGAATGTTTCACAATGCTCCCCGTAAGTATGTGCAGGGAGCTAGGTATGCATAACCACAAATTATGTGCTCAGTCCAATTTCAGAAAAGTCAAATTCATGGAAAATGTGTGAAGATCAGATGGGAAGATATTTCAGACAATTTCTATGGACATGAGAGTAGAACTTGATTCATTGAAGCTCACATGATAGCAGAGAATTCACTAAGATCTCTTTTTGGATTTTTTGGACACTGAAAAATGACATGCAACCTAATCAGAATTTACATATGCACATGGACAGGCCAAGTTGTGAGCTTACTCCCCTTATCTGAGACAATTTATGCATGTGCAGTGAGAGTTAGAGAAATGCTTGATTACTGACAATATCAAAACTGAAATGCAGACTCCCCCTAACTAAATGCACTGAAAGACCGAACTAGTCATTTAAGACCATGCAAGGAAGATGGGGAGCCTAGTCATATGAGGGTCTGCAAAGTTATAATATGCAATGCAACTTAGCATGAAGAACAACTTAGATAAATTCACATATGGCATTGCTTGACAGCACAGAATGATTTCTGAAATGCAAACTCAAGCAAAACACTAACAGTGTATGCAACACACAATTCAAACTTTCCCTCACTAATTCAAATTCAAGGACTCTATGCAGCTGTACACCCACTATCATGGTACCTGGCGGAGCATGTGCTCATGCATAGTGAAGGTTTTTAGATAGACTGAACTGTCATTCCACCAGTCACCATTTAATATACCTATGGGTCAGCGATACACAACTGTCCTACAAATAGTATAGACCAAATTAACACAATTAAAACATGATTTCTGAAATGACTAGAGGGAAACATTTGAGCTAACCCACTTAACAATTAAGAGCAGAAATGGGGTTTACCAACCGAGGGTGCCTTGCATCATTGAACCCCCTTTCATTCTTCTTTTCCTTCAAGGCACTCCTGCAAAAGGAAGATCCTCATTTGAAATTCTTAGGTACCCAAGATCTCTTGGGTCCTTGAGGGTTAGTAACACCTTTAGCAGGTGTTTTCCAGAGTTTCCAAGTATTGAAGTCATCAACATCCATCAAATAACAATCATGGATTGTATGACCAGAAATGCCACAGTAATTATAGCAAATAGAAGATTTCAGATTTTTCTTATGTGGAAAAGTGGTGAATTTCTATGAATGAACATGGAGTTTATCATTTTTAGCATGAATTTTGTTTTTCCCTTTTCTCTGCCAACAGTTCTTGACTGTATGGCCAATTTTCTCACATTTAAAGCATTTCATTTCTGTTTGCCTAATTGCTTGGTTTCCAGCATGATCATTTTTCTTATTTGCAAATCTTATTGAGCTTTTGAAACTATTCCTTTTATTGCATACTCTTAAATCATCAGATTTCATGATAGGACAATCATTCATCATATGACCATCCATGCCACAATAAAAACATGAAGTATTGACTTCTTTTCTATGTGCATGTGTACGTGAAGTAGAAATGGGATGCACATGGGTACCAACAACATGATTTCTAAATTTCTTGTTCACATTTTTCCTCTTATCAGGTCTGATTTTAAGAGTTTTCACTTGACGAACTTGAGGAAGTTTCTTGGATGTTCCAGGAGCATCTGAAACATGAACAAATGAGGTTCGCAATTTATTTTCAAATGTTTTCTTGTTCACTGGCATATAGCCAAGCCCTTCCTTTTGGAATTTAAGCTTAACTCCCAAGAGTTTATCCAAATTCTCTTTCCCTTCAACAAACCTTGACAGGGAATCATTCAGTTCATGAATTTCAGATTGAAGGGATGAGATGTGGAGTTCATAACTTGCTATGTCTTCCTCATAGGAAATAATTTGTTGATGCAATATGTCATTCATGCTTTTGAGGCTTTCTATTTCCTCTTTTAACTCTTACACATTTTCAGATTCGTTAACATCCAGAATGCATTTACCTTTTTCAAGAGCCATAAGTCTCTCAGACATGGCTGTGTTTAGCACTTCCAGTTCTTCAATTTCTTTTACAAGCCATTCATTTTGAATCAGCTCATCAACCATAATTTGATCTGTGGCCATTGTGTTTGGTTTTTCATTGAGAATTTTTTCTATTTGTCAAAGTTCAGAAATCTTTACAAGAAGCTTTTTATTTTTATTTCTTAATGAAGCAATTTATTCCTTATGAACTTCAACATCAAAGGAAAGGGATTCATTTAATTCCTCAAAATGTAAGCATTTTTCACAAGGGGAATTACTGGTATTCTGTTCAATTTCCTTTCTTGATTTTCTATTTTAAGCTTTCATTTTCTTGTATTTTCTTAACAGTTCATCATAAGCTTCTACCAAATCATCAATGGAGATTTCATTAGATTCAGAAGTTACCTCATCACTCTTCCTGCTTATGTGATCACTACTGTTGGCCATCATGCACGTGGGTTCCTCCTCCTTCTCATGGATTGTAAGCAAACAATCCAATATCTCCTTGGCTAAACTGCAATCAGAAAGAGAGGGAACTATATTAGGGTCAACTGCTGCCTTCATTATATTCAGAACTGTGAGATTCTGACGGTTCTTCAGTTGGTCCTCATCAGACCACATGGTCTGATCCAGAGGCAATTCAGGTGGCCCATGGAAGATTAGACTCCATAGACCGGAATCAATAACAATAATGAAGCTACACAGCTTACCTAACCAAATAGTAAAATTAAAACCAACAAAGACAGGCAGAGACATCATTGACACAGACTTAGCGAGAGTATCCATTATCAAGAGCGCACCAGTACACCAGGATTTTTCTGCAGATGGTTAGATCTATTTATTTCAGAAAAATCTCGCTCTGATACCAATTGTTGGGTGCACAAGTGGATCTAGAGGGGGGGTGAATAGATCCTATGGCAAAACTACCCCCAATTAAAATCTAATTTTAAACTAATAAACTAGATACCAATCTAAACTAATAATGCCAATTGATGAGAGTGCTGAAACAACAATTCTAGACAGACAAGTATTGAGTAGAACTTATTAAGTAGCTACCTTCATGAACAAACCATCCTGTGAACGGGTGATAGAGAATAAGGAACAATCACACCAATAGCAACCCACTGCACACAGGATTTTAAGGTGGTTCAGTCTACAACTTGCAGACTTACGTCCACCCCTCACTCAACCAAGTGAGGCTTCCCTTGCACAAAGCAAGAACGTGGAGAACACTCCACTACAAACCGCTGCCAAATAGCTTGACCTTGAGGAACAAATCCTCACAACCACACTGATCACACAGTGTGAAACATGCACAGCAAACGCTGTGCACAACTTGACTGTGAAACCACACAATCAGACCTAAGGAACAAATCCTTAGATGTTCTGGTCACCCAGAACCAAAACCAGCACAGTAGAGTTCTGTGCAAAGCTCCTCACCGCACGCCAAGTACGGTTAGGAACAAAACAAAAGTTGATGTGAATGTAGTAACTAAGAAAAGTAAAAATACATCCAAACCAGAAGCAAACTAATAGCAAAAAAATCAAACAGTAGAACATGATCAGGATTGCTTCTGTTGAAGATGTTTCACTAGTGAAAACCAGTCTTCAGAAACTCTTCTGAATCTTCTTCTTGAACAACACGAACTGGATGCTTGAACGCTTTCAACTTTTGCTTCTGGAGTCTGCTCTGGCTCGGATGAGCTCTTCTCGGCTCCTTGTAGACGTTCTGCTCTACCTCTTCCCTCTTCCGTATGGTATAAATACCCACGGCGTTGCCAGGATTAAGAAGAACTCTTAACAGAGTCCTACTCAACTTCTTCTTTCCGTAAAAAGTAAGATTATATTACTTATTCTCTTTAGATTCTTATCTTCTTGAAAAGGAATGTTAATCCGAGTCGCCCAATGCTTAGGAACCTTCCATATCCATGATAGCAGGATTAGGAAACCCAAGTAGAGGTAATTCCTTCATAGAAGACTTGGTCGCTCTTCATGTGAAACGCTAAGAGCTATTTTTCACACTTAAGGAGTTATTTGTTACTCCTATCGCGCATTTGTCACCCATAACAAGCTATTTTTCAGCCTTATAGCTCGTTAGCTGCCGCCTTTGACTTTAGTTGTTCTTTCTCCAGCTTCAACGGACTGGAGTCGACTTCAAGAGTGCTTGGCGTCGACTCTCCTTCTTCGTTTTACCACTCCTTCAGCCTGTCGATTTATTATTCACCCTTAGGGAGGTATTTGTCACCTCCATTGTCTATTTGTCTTCCTTACCAAGTTATTTGTCACCCTTAGTTGAGTTCAGCCATCACCTTAGAACATGTGCTACTGTTGTGAGCCTTTTAGGTTCATTTGTTGTAGTTGAAGGCTATTTGACTCCATTGCATGCTTTGAATGTCGTTGAAGTTGACTAGAGTCAAACTTTGATTGAGTTGACTTTGACTATGGTTGAACTTGACTGACATGTACTTTGACTGAAGGTGACCTTGACTGAGTCAACTTTGAATAGAGTTGACTCTCCTTCATCGTTTACACGTTCTTAGCTTCGTTGAAATCCAAGCCAGCCATTTGTCAATGCTGCCCATCTATTTGTCACCGATATTCCGTGTTTGACAGCCTTAGCCATGCATTTATCACCACTAACTGCATTGAGCCATCACCTTACTTGCTTTGGCTAGCGAAAGACTTTGGCGATCTTACTGCGTCGACGTTGATGGAGCCTTGCGTCAACGCCATCTTCAAGATACCTTCTTCTTAACGCCTTTTCATCCAAGCCAACCTATTTGTCACCACTAGTGACTTATTTGTCACCCTTATATCATATTTGTCACTGTTATCCTTTAGACAACGTGTGCTTCTGGCAAGCTTCTGGAGTCGACTCCAAATGCTTCTCGAGTCAACTCTCCTTCTTTCTTAGCTGAACTTGGCTGAACTAACCTAAGTCAACATATTCTATATGGACAATCAATTCAGAAGGATTTAGTTGACATCATCAATAGCCATATAGACTCACAAATGAATCATTGTTGCTATCATCAAAACCATCATGAAAATCGGGGACACAACATGTTCCCTAGGCAAACAAACCTGAAAATCCTTCAAGCCTATAGGTGAGCCACTGTCATCCATGCCTTATGAGTTTCTGCACATGGATCTGTTTGGGCCAACCAGAACTGCAAGCATCAATGGTAAGAAATATGGCTATGTGGTGGTGGATGACTTTAGCCGGTTCACTTGGATTTTTTTCTTAGCAAATAAAAATGATGCCTTCTCTAAATTTCAGAAGTTTTTT
The DNA here is from genome assembly GCA_022559845.1 of Amorphophallus konjac. Classification (NCBI taxonomy): domain Eukaryota; kingdom Viridiplantae; phylum Streptophyta; class Magnoliopsida; order Alismatales; family Araceae; genus Amorphophallus; species Amorphophallus konjac. Next base: position 35,496,666 of record CM040129.1, read on the forward strand.
AGAAAGATAAACCATGAAGGTAAGTTTAGAATTTCTACAATCCTGTTTGACCATGGAGGAGAGTTTGAAAACTACTCATTTTCAGAATTCTGTAATAAGGAAGGATTAACTCCCATATTTTCTTCTCCCAGTACCCCAGAACAAAATGGCGTGGTGGAAAGAAAGAATCGGACAATTGTGAAAATTACCCGGACAATGCTAATTGTGGGTAAGTTGCCAAGAAAGTTTTGGGCTAAAGCTGGAAACACGGCTTGCTACATAATTAACCGGGCCATGGTAAGGCCAAAGTGTAAGAAAATCCCCTATGAAATGTTGAAAGGTAAGAAACCCAATTTGGCCTACTTTAAAGCATTCAGATCAAAGTGCTATGTGCATAATAATGACAAATCTAATTTAGATAAATTTGAGGGCAAGAGTGATATTAGAATTTTTCTAGGGTATTCCGAATGTTCCAGAGCATATAGGGTTTTTAATGTGAAAAATCAAACAGTGGAAGAAACTCCACATGTTGTGTTTGTTGAAACAAATGATGAACCTAACAAGAACATTGCTGACAGGGAAAAGGAGGAGGATAATGGAAGATTTATGGAATTTAAAGAAGAAAAGGGAGAAGGCAGCCAACAACAGCCCATACAGCAAGAAGCAGGTCGGCCGACCGAAATCCCTGCACATCCCCTCTTGCCCGGTGAGCCTTCCACCAACATTTGAACCTTAAAAGATCATCATGTCCAAAATGTCATAGGAAACCTGCATGATCCTCCTAGGACCAGATCATTTCACAAAGATGTGCATAATGAAGACCTCATTGCATTAGTTTCACAATTTGAACCCAAAAGCATTGGAGAAGCCTTGCAAGATGAAAATTGGGTTAAAGCTATGCATGGGGAACTTAATCAATTTGAAAGAAATCATGTGTGGAATCTAGTTCCCAGACCCACAGACCAACATGTCATTGGGACTAGATGGGTATTTAGAAACATGTTAAATGAGGAAGGGGTCATAACAAGAAACAAAGACAGATTGGTAGCTAAGGGGTACAACCAAGAGATAGGAATTGACATCGAAGAATCATATGCCCCTGTAGCAAGACTAGAAGCCATCAGAATTTTGTTAGCCCTCGCATGCTCCCTAGGCATAAAGTTACAACAAATAGATGTCAAAAGTACCTTTTTGAATGGCTTAATAAAAGAAGTGGTTTTTGTAGAACAATCGCCTGGCTTTGAACATGATGCTTTTCCTAACCATGTGTATAAATTGAACAAAACATTGTATGGACTGAAGCATGTCCCACGAGCCTGGTATGATAGGTTGAGTGAGCATCTGACCAGCAAAGGTTACATCAGAGGTAAAATTGACCAAACTATATTTTCAAAAGTTTTGAATGGGCACATCATCATAGTGCAGACATATGTGGATGATATAGTGTTTGGTTCAACCGATTCAAACATGTGTAAGCAATTTACTGATCTAATGACAAAAGAATTTGAAATGAGCCTCATGGGTGAACTCTAATTCTTTCTTGGACTGCAGGTCACATAAACAAAGGAAGGGTTTTTCATAAACCAGTCCAAGTATACTTTGGAGATTCTGAAGAAATTCAAGATGAAGGATGCCAAGCACATCTGCACGCCCATGGGAACAAATGCATCCCTAGATGATGACGAGAATGGTAAATCTGTAGATCCTAAGACATACCGAGGTATGATCGGATCTCTTTTATATCTCACTGCTTCTAGGCTTGATATTTAGTTTAGTGTTTGCATGTGTGCTCGATTTCAAGCCAATCCTAAGGAATCCCATCTAATTGCTGTAAAAAGGATTCTGAGATATGTTGCTAGCATGCATGACTTAGGGCTGTGGTACCCGGCATCATGTTCTTTTGATTTAATCTCGTATACTGATGCTGATTATGCTAGATGCAAACTTGATAGAAAAAGTACTAGTGGCTACTGCCAATACTTGGGTGGATGCTTAGTTTCATGGGCTTCCAAGAAGCAGCACTTTGTTGCACTTTCCACTGCAAAAGTCGAGTACATTGTTGCAGGTAGCTGTGGAACCCAGGTGCTATGGATAAAGCACCAACTCCAGGAGTACGGAGTAGATCTTGGATGCACACCCATCTTGTGCGATAATACGAGTGCCATTAGCTTAACCAAGAATCCCATTCAGCATTCACACATAAAACACATTGAAATAAGGCATCACTTCTTCTGGGATGAGGTAAGCAAGAAAAACTTTGAATTACATTTTGTTGAATCTGAAAAACAAATTGCAGATATTTTTACAAAACCTCTAGGTAATGACAGATTCTCCAGCTTGAGAAGAGAATTGGGTATGTGTAGACCCCCCACTTGATCATTCGTGTATGGTTCTGCTCATCTAAGTCCAAGGGATCACTGGTTGTTGCTGTCAGGGGGAGTCCATCATGCCTGACTAATTGGCTGCATTTTGTATAAGTTGTAGGTTGCTCCAATCCAATGCATGACTCAATGGTATATGAAATGGTGTGTGTGAAAGGACAGGCCTACCCTGTCTAAAAGCACTCACTATGCGTGAGAAGATACTCCGTCAAGTACCGAGAGTCCTCACATATTGCATCTTAGTGTCCTTGGCTTGAGGGGGAGTTGATAGAATCTTCTTAGAATAGGTTTGTAGTTCATTTTGATGCATTAGAAGGTTTTCATCTGTCTGGCATCAGTGCGTCGACGCACTGACAAGTCTGCGTCGATGCCACAGTTCAAATCACCCAGATCCTGTGTTCTGTGAGACAGGTTTGCGTTGACGCACTATCAAGGACAGGTCGACGCACTGCTTCTTCTTTTCTTGTGTGCTGCAATCTCATCTTCATCCATTAACTCATAGGCTTTTCCTCATTGCCACACATTGTTTGTGCATCCACTCAGCCATTCCATTCCTAGCACTTGCTGAGGGGGAGTGTGTCCTTTTTCATTTGTCTATTCTTCACTCCCTTGTGGATTGTTTCAAAGAGAGATTCTCTTCTAAGACTGTTCTTCTTGACTGACTTCTCTGAAAGTAATCTCCTGTATCTCCTTTTATCATGCCTGTTTGAATGAATTGAGGCTTAAAGTCAGTAGCTTCCTGAAGTCTGGAAACAAGAAACTTGAAGGAGGGACTCCTCAGGCTTACTACGGATGATGCTTTAAGTTTTATAAGTTCTAATGTTCCTTAGTCTGCTTATGCATTTTCATTGACAATTTTGGTTGATGTACTTCTCTTGAGTATTGTGATCAAACGACCATGTAGAGTGAGATTTATCCAAAGCACTCATCGCAGAGCAATGGTTAGGACTTACTGAGTAACCGGATGCACTTCACCTAAGACGTGAGGTGGTTCGCGTCAAAAGGTAATGTCTTGACTAACTATGATCTGGTAGAGTTTATTTAAAAAAATGGTGAGCAAGAAAAGCCAAACAGAGTAATGGCTCCTGCCCACTGAGAAACTGTCATCCTTCAACAATTAAGTGATAGAGGGACAAGCATGAAGTGGCAAGTTATCTCTGATCAACATGAGGCATGACAGCTAACTGCACTGAGTAATTGGGGCATTTGCATCTAACAAATGTGATTCCTCATGTAAAAAGGTGTTAGTTGAACTTGACTGTCAGTTCGGAAAGGGTGCATGCTCAGAAAAGTTCTCACAATTCTAGATTGTTTGGCTTCAATACTCATGGTAGTTAATCCTGAAAGGTCACTGGATCTCATGAGTTAGATTGACGGGGATTATCCAGGACATCAGTTCTCTTATGTGCATCAGCTTTAGTAATCTTGTTTAAGTACTCGTTCGTTAGTTGCTTAAATTCTGACACTTCTAAAAGTTCCTGATTTTAAATCCATCAGTTCATTCTCTACTACCATGCAATGCTCATATGCTGGGAGATATATGATTTTGGAGCTGATCCAGTCACTTCCTCAAATGTGTCTTAGTCTTGAATCTCCCTTCTAAACACGCCCCTCATGTTTTGATGATGTCAAAGGGGGAGAGAGTTGTTATGTCATAAAAAGGGGGAGTGCTATCTACATGTCTACATTACCTGTTGTCTGCATGTGTCTCTTGCATAGTGTGTTCATTACTGTGTTCACTGCATATCATGCTGAGTCCTTCATATACTTCAATTCATGTATGTGCGCTGCATGCCCAAATTAATTTGCTATCAAACATGTGAGCACAATGACTCATAGTTGCCATCATCAAAAAGGGGGAGAATGTTGTATAAATGATGTTTTGATGATGTCACACTATAAGTCATTGGCCAATTAATTTAGAATCTCATTCAACATCTTCTAATTGGCTAGGTATGAAGAATACTAACAGAGCTTAAAGGTTGCGTCGACCCCACCATAGCATGCGTCAACGCATCTGTTCGCAAGAAGAAGAAAAAGTACAAACGAGTCTAGGCTGCGTCAACCCCATTGTCTGCTGCGTCGACGCACAACATGCCCCTCGTCAAGAAGAGTCAACCCTAAGAGTCAACTCCTCTTTTTGCAGGATCTGGTTGGAAGTAGCTCAGCTGGCTGTGTCGACCCCAGAATGAAGCTGCATCAACACCATCAGTTCTAGTAGCTCACGCATTCACATGAGTTTCAATTAGCTCTTAGCCACAAGCATGGAAGACAAATGGAGAAAAAGGCGATGACTCACAATGCTAAAAATAACGCTTAAGGGTGACAAATAGATACCCAAGGGCGCAAAATGGCTTACAAGGCTGAAAAATGGCTAGTGGAGCTGAAGTCACCAATTTTAGCATAGCTGCGCCGACGCAAAGCCCACCCTACGTCAACGCAGTCAAGTGGAAATGGCTCAAGTATGCACAAGGCTGACAAAGAGCAAAGGCGACGGGTCCAAGCGGCTAAGGGTGAAAAATAGCTGTTATCGATGACAAATAAGCGATAAGGCTGAAAAATAGCCCAGCAAGGCTGACAAATAGGTGATGCTAGTGTCAAATGGCCCAAAAGGTAGTTTTCACAAAGGAAGCGTCGACGCATCACGGATATCGCGTCGACACTACGAAGTCCAGCCCGCCAACAGTTCTAAAGAACAAGAAGCTACGTCAACGCACCTAGGTCAGGGCGTCAACTCAAGGCCCTCTCCTAGAAGAGGTTTTGAAGGCTACTCTCAACTGATGCGTCGACGCCATCTCAACAGCAGGTCAACGCAGGCAGCTTTCCAGAAGCTTTTCAAGATATTTATGTCAAACACGCTAGTCATCCAGAGAATAAAAATATAAGGCACAAATATCCATAAACATGGTTTTTGAGGTGAGGAAAAGATTCATAGGACTCACAAATGTCTCTGTCATCATAAGTTACAAGAGGAACCTTTTGGACAAAATATCTATCAGTACATCAACTAGGACAGAAGGACGTCCTTCCGTGCATGCTAGCCAATGGACATTCAGATGCAGCAGGGATACTTGGTCAAACCCCTCTTACTTTATTCCAGCCAAATTTCAAATCTTTTGGAGGGAAATTTCCATCTGCCTACGCCTATAAATAGGACAGTCCGTGCTTGCATGGAGTTGCTGCTGGAGCTTATGAAAAATCTAGAGAAGGCCTGAACGTGAGAGTCCAAGAGAGAAAAGAAAGGAAGTGCAGTCCTAAGAGAAGAAGAAGGAGAAGAAGAGTGTGTCCAGCCAGCCAGCCAAAAAGCCTTAGCCCGAACTGCTTGTTTCCATTCCGTCGAAGGCGTATGCTTGTGTTTTGTGTTTTTGCTTTCATCATTTTTAGAACTTCCCAAGATTGTGTGACTGGGGATCTGTCCCCATGTTTTGCTGCACTTGCAGCGATTTGTTTCCTTTTCTTGTGTGTGTGTGGGGGGGGGGGGGGGATCTTCCCCGTGGGACTTGTCCCCGTGTGTGTGTGAAGACCTTGTCTTCATGTGTGTTTTTCTGGGCAACCAGCGTGTGTGCGTGTGTCTCTTTTGGCCGAAGAGTGGAAGCCTCACCAAGTTGGTGAGGGGTGGACGTAGGTGTGCTTGATAGCAACCGAACCACCTTAAAATCATTATGTTGTGGTTTGTTGTTTGATACTCATTCCCTTTACTCCCTCTTTATAGGTTGATGTGAAACCACCTTCGGGGTGGCAGCCACTCGACCAAAGCCCCTTAGACCTATCAAGCAACCACAATTCAGCGGACCGGTAGCTTCACTCGAGCGGACTCACCCGCTAAGCGCACACTCATGCCCGTAGGCAACCCAATGATGGTGGTGAGGGTCCGGGGTGGGACCTCGCTGCTCTGGGGATTGTCTAGCTTGGGATTGAACCCCCAAGGGTCCAGGGATGCCCACTCTCACGTGCGGCCAACACGCCGAGGGATGTAATGATCTCTCTCATAACTCACCCGCGATAGTCACTCATATAATGGCAATTTGAGATCGGGCACTCAACTCGTCGGCCGACGGGCAACTAGAAACGATACTAATACAAGCAAAAGTAAAACCAACAAAGGAAGTGACCAGGATCTCACCTGATCGGCGTGAAGACGTCGATCCCGGCCGGAGACGAGGCGAGCGGGGAAGCGAGGGTACGCCACCCGCACACTGCACCGATGAAGCTTCAACCTATACCAATCAATTACATACACTGCACCCCACGTAGGAGGGTTGAACTAGGGGTGGGGGAATAAGAATTACATGCAAACACTACCTCCATGCAGGGAGGGGCTTTAAGCCGGCCAGGCGGGGGTGGGGGAGCTAAGCTAAACCGGATTCGCTGAATCGAGTCGGTTCTATCCGCTTAGGAATAGCAGGACAGGGGTCGATGACGGCGCCTCCACGGGCTCTTCCGAGCTTAGAAGATGTTGAGACCGGTGTCAAAACTTTCTGAGTTGACCTAGGAGGGTGCTTGAATTTTAAGGGAATTTCCTGACGTCGACAGTGGCTGGGGTAGGGTCTGGAACAGGGCCGAACTGCTCTGACCCTGACTGCTCCCAGAGGGCTACAGCAGGAAGGCGAAGGCGCCACGAGCACTCCTGGGGTCCGATTGGTGCGGGACCAATACCTCTGAAATCATAGTCAAGTCTTCTTCGAACAGAGACCAACGGGGTTATTGGCAGAGGTTGGAGTAGTACTCGGCACCCAGAAAAGTGAGGGGGGGTCGGATCTGACACTAGGGAGAATGACCCGCGCACCTCGGGTAGAAAAATAGGAACTCTATGGTCCGGACTCCAAATGGCTCCCTTCTTGTTCGTGCTGACAGGGGGCTTAAAGGAGAAGACCTCAGCCAAGAAATCACACCCAAATTCATCCTGGAGCAGCCGTGGTCGCTTCTTTCCTTGGCTTATAGTTCCCTGTCGGAGAAGTTTTGCGCAGTCGTGGGAGAATGGCTCTCCCGGGCAGCTCGGATCTCGGACGGATGCGAGACCACCTCGCCTGGGAAGCTACTTCGAAGAGCTTTCCAGAAATGTATGACTTTCCACCAGAAACTTCGTGGAGATGACAGGATAGCCTCTGCAACCAGAAGCTTCTTTGCTATCGACGAATTGGGAACTGCAGGTTGAAGATGATGGTTGTGGTGGTGGGGAGGAGCGACCAAATGGCAGGGGGAATAGGGCTGGAGCTTGTGGGATGTTGCTGGGGAAGTGTAGGGGTGATGGAGGTGGCTGGGAGGTGAAGGGGGGTAGAGCTAGGAGGTGGGAAGGTCTGGTGCGGCCAGAGGTGGAGGGGAATAGGCTGGTTGCTGCCAGCACAAAGAAGAGGGGGGGAGATGGGGGAGGTGAACCAAGCAAGGTGGAGGGGAGGTGGGGGCTGCGACCAAGGGAGGTGAGGGGGCTAGGATTGAATGGGGTGCAGCCCTCAAAGGGAGGGAAATTTGAATTGGGGCATTGGGGAGGTGAAAGGGTGCATGGGGGAAGGGAAGAGTTACTTGGGGAGTGCCAAAGGTCACATTGGAAGGGGAGGGACTTGAAGAGAGGATTCAATGGGCCTTGGGATATGAAGGGGTGAGTGATGTGGCATAAGGGGAGTGGGTGAAGGGGAGATGATGTGGCAAGGAGGGAGGTGAAGGGGCAGGTGCGCCCAAGGGAGAGAGAGAGGCGAGGGGGGGGTAGGTGGGTTTCTCACCCTAGGGCTTCTGACCCTATCTAATGGCTTCTCACCACAAGAAAACAAGCAATTAAGTTGGGATAAATTTCTCAGATTTTCATTAGCTTCAAATGGTGGGAGTGGGGTCCTATATATACGATTCCCATAATTTAACATAAGTCCCTGACTTTTGGACTAATAATAAGAAACCAAGGGAAAGGGGGGGCGCGCCCATGGTCCTAGCCCATTGAATTGGGCCCATTAGCCTACTTAATTAACCCTATGACTCAAGACTTAGCTAAATGACCCTTATACCTAGATACTGACTCAAATAAAAGGAAAATTGCATGGTTTATGACTCAAATAAAATATGAAAATTACATGGATTGACTCAGAAAAATGTGAAGAACACAATGGCGCAAGACGATGATCCATCAGAGCTTCGCAAAATGTGGAAGGGCGAGAGATGCTTCCATCATACCCCCGGGGTGCGAAGAACTTGACTCCGTCGAGTATGGGTCTGCCGGGGAAGTGGTCCTCCAATGTAGCTCCGGGCGAGCCACGACCTCCAAACTCAACCTCACGTCCTCAGCCGGGGGACGGCTCTTCAGCCTCTCAAGGTGGCTCGGGCACACCCTCTTGCTGGCGATGGTACACTACTTGCCTAGTATTGCCTCCGTGTGCACACATCAGACTCTCAGGCTGATATATGGAGGCTCTCCGAGAGTGTCACTCTCAAAGGTGGGGGTAGGCTCAAGGTGCTCACTGGGTTCCACCGCGGTGCCCTTAGAGGGTGCTAGATCTGCCGCGCGGAATGTGGGGTGTATCCCAAAATCCCTTTGGTAAGTCCAACCCGTGAGCCAGGTTGCCAAAGTAACTCGGAACATGGAAGGTCCAAGTCCTCGTGCCCTCAACTTGGAGGTGACCCTAAGGTAGAGCCACTCCAATGTCACCATCGCATGGTTGCCTACTTTGAATCCCAAGTGGCACTCATGAGCTTTTGCCCACTCATTATGAACCTCACCATCCATCGCTAGATGCTTGCTTGAATGCTTATGCCATGAGCTATGGTGCGGTGCGGGTGGGAAGTGTGTGGTATGCAAAGGTAGACTGGGGCAACCATACGTGGACCTATCATGCAATGCTGCCATGTAGACTTTGGTGGAATTGGGAGGACCAGGGCAGCCAAAGGTGAACATATCATACAAAGTGGTAATAAATTTCGGGGGATCCGGACATCCGTATATGCCCTTGACATGTGTATGACCAATGTTGAATGAGGGAGGGCCGTTACACCCAAATACGAACCAATCATGCATCCTACTTGACATGTGGGTGACATGAATGAGCGGACCCGACGTACTAATCATGCCAAGCGGTGTGATGTGCCAAGACATATGAATTCCTTTTCTAAAGATGACTTCCTTGTGTGGGGTGGTGGGGTGGCCTTTGAGCTTCCACTTAAAAGGGTCGAAGGGATTTAGGAAGGTGGACATCTTAGAGAGAGGCACTTCCTTGTTCTCTAGGTGAAGATCTTCCCTCGTTATGGGTTGTTACATCTCTGTAGTTTTGATGATGACTAACACTATGAATCAAATTATTTTTATGATAATCATCTTGATGCTTCTAAATGAATGATAAAGATCCTGAATTGTCTAAATATTCTCAGGATCTAATGTTGTTGTCTTGCATGCACATCTATGGATCAAATGCTTCTTCATCATGCTTTTCTGTTTTGATGCTCCTCTATCATGTACACCCATGAGCTCATACTTGTCTTGATTATATGGGATCTGTACATTTAGTGCGTTGACGCACTTGGCTGGGTGCGTAGACGCATTAGTGCGTCTTTCGCTTGCTGTTTTGTCCACTGCGTCGACGCTGCACGATGGAAGTGTTGACGCATTGGCTTAGTACCAAGAGCTTGAGCGTCTCGCCTATCGAGCTGAGTCGACGCTGTCACCTGAAGCGTTGACGCATTGGCTTGGTGCCAAGGGCTTGAGCGTCTCGCCTATGAAGCTGAGTCGACGCTGTCACCTGAAGCGTTGACGCATTGGGTTGTTACCAAGATTTTGTGCGTCTCGTCCAAGGAGCTGTGGCGACGCTACACAATGGAAGCGTCAACGCCTCGAGTTTTTGACCAAAGGTTCTTTTGATCAACCACCCAGCAGAAGCGTCAACGCTGTCAACTGATGCGTTGACGCATTAGTGTGTTTTGTCAAGGCACCTGTTCTCCTTATATCCATTGCATTAACGCCTTGGCTTTAGTGCGTTGACGTGCTCTTCTGTCCTTTCATAAGTCCCGTGCAATCTGTGTGAACAATTTATGACTTGAATATTTCTGAGATTGATTGAATGTTCTCTGAAACCTTACAGGGACTTAAAGACAAATTGGAACTTTATTCCAATTATGTGAGCACGTGATCCGAGGGAATAATCATCTAACACGTGGCTCGGTTCATCTGGAAGCATGTCTTCGCGCGTGTCTCCCAAACCCTTACTCTCTCGTGAGGTTCGATATATATATATGAAGGTTTCTGCTCCTGACAAGCTGCCGAAGCCACAAGGAAGAGGGTGAGGCCAGAGCGAGAGGAAGGATAGGAGAAGCCAGCCTGATCCACTCAATGAGCGTACCTGGAAGAGAGAGAGAGTGGTGAAGGAGAGGATGGTTTTCTGCTATGTTTTGTCTATGCTTCTTTAAGAAGCTACATTGTTTCTCCATTCGATTGTCTTCGATATCTCTTTATGTTTTCAGTTGTTTGTTCTTAAATTCTGATACTCTGCTTTATCGTTCCCTCTAGGTGTAGAGGAAGAGAGGTGGATCCTCTGGGTTGCATTGTGATTCCCTCTGAATCAGATCAGAGGAAGGGAGGTGGTCTCCAGGGGTTGCTGTGTTCAGATAGTGAGGAGGCTATCTGGGTTGTTCCCTCCGGCTGTGGAGGAAGAGAGACAGTGTCTCTGAATTGCAGTGAGGGTGAGTCACTGCTGGGTTCCCTCTTGTCTAAGAGGAAGGGAGAGTTATCTCCGGGTCAGGTCTTGGGGTGTGAGACCTGGGTTCAAGCTGTGTGATCAGCGTCTGTAGGGATTTCGATCCCCAAGCTGTGGATCAGCGTGTTGTAGGCAGACTGAGTCTGCGGTTCTTTCTTGTGAAAGGAAGCCTCACTCGGCCTTGAGTGAGGGATGGACGTAAGACTGCAGGTTGCAGACTGAACCATCTAAATCTCCTGTTCTCCGTGGTATGGTTGTGCGCATCTATCTTCCTTATGATTTTGTCTGGCTTCATTAAGTAAATGTGAATGTTGATGATTGAAATCTTGGTCTGACTGCTCGCTAGGTGGTTGTGCATATGTGTTGATGACATTTTGAGTCATTTATGTTCTGCGCTCGTGAATTACGTTATATTGGTTAAGGGTCCTGCCTCGACTCAGTCAAATAATTTTTTAAAACGGTGATCTATTCATCCCCTCCCCTTCTAGCTCACCATCCTCCTGTGTAACAGTTGGTATCAGAGCAGGTTTACCCGAGATGTGGTCCAACGACCAGGGTAATCTTGGAACCAGTGGTCCTCGCAGCTACATAGCTGAAGGATAGTCAATCTCCCGTCCCCCATATTTTGATGGCTCTAATTATTTCTTTTGGAAAAATAGGATGGAAGTTTTCATCCGATCTCAGAGCCACAAGCTGTGGAGAGTCATTACAACTGGACCTTATGATTTACCTCCGAATGAGGAGATGTGGTCTGAAGAACAAGTCAAATTATCCGGATTGAACTGGTCTGCGCTCAACATCATCCAGTGCGCAGTTCACCCTGAAGAATATGCCCGAATTTCGGCGTGCAAGACAGCCAAGAAGATGTGGGATGAACTAGCGCTGATTTACGAGGGTACCTCTCAGGTCAGAGCTACCAAGGTAAACTACCTAACCTCTGAGTATGAATTATTTAAGATGAAGTCAGAGGAGAGCGCGACCGATATGTACGCTAGGCTGTCACTGATCACAAACAGCCTCAAGGGGTTTGGAAAGGAAATATCTGAAGGGGATATAGTCAAGAAGATCTTGAGATCTTTGACTCCAGCGTGGCACACAAAGGCCACTGTGATAGAGGAATCGAAGGATTTAACAACCATGACTGTCACTGAACTCATAGGGTCTCTTATGACCTATGAGATGAATCTCAAGAAAACAGGAGAAGGAAGTGAAAGAAAGGGCAAGAATGTTACTCTTAAAGTTGAACGACATAGTAGTAGCAGCAGCAGCAGCAGCAGTAGTGGAGACTCTGATGAAACTCCAGACCTTGACAGGAGTGAAAAAGCTCTGCTCACACGTCAGTTCAAGAAATTTCTGAAACTGAAGGGAAAATCATATGGGAGAAGAAGAAATTACTCATCTGGTAAATATCCAAACAATGGCAATGACAAGGATAGGAATGCTAAAAGTGTGATGTGTTATCATTGCAGGAACCTTGGGCACATAAAGCAAGATTGCCCTGAGCTTCAGAAGAAGACACTGGATTACCATAAGAAAGGCTCCAAAGTGTACAAGAAAAAGTCAAAAGCTATGGTATGCACTTGGAGCGATGAAGAAGAAGACTCAGAGACTAACTCCTCAGGAAAGGAGACTGAAGGAGTATGTCTGATGGCCGACGAGGAAAATGAGGTAATCATTCCCTTTGTGACTTACTCTATTGATGACTGGGAAGATAAGTATGGTGAACTGCTAGATATGTACAATGCCTTAGCTAAAGAACATAGAGTCACCAAACGTAAACTCAATGTGGTTAATGAAGAACAAGAACTCATCAAGACAGAAAATTCCAAACTGATAGCTGAATTAGATCAAATGGAAAATGTAAGAAATGAGAACAATCTTGTTAAAAAGGAGCTTGAAAAACTAAGAAAACAGCTTGATGAAACCAATCAACATACTGAAGAAAACCTGAGACAAAATGACTTACTCAGGGAAGGGTATGAAGCTGTTAAAAGAGTCAATGATGAATTGCTGGAAAACAATATATGTCTGCGGAAGGAGCTGGAAGATAAGAAGAAAACCCTTGAGATGTTTGTTTTGGGAGAGAGTAATTTGAATGCCTTGTTAGGCACCAAAGTAAACTTTAACAGAGAGGGGTTGTAAGAAGGAAGCATTTGGGGTAAAAACCACTACCTTCTGCACTGAGAAAGGAAAAGAGAAACTGGACATTCCATCCAGTTCCAAAACCACTGAACAACAAAAGAACATCCATAGACAACAGGCTGAGTTTGGAAAAAATATCTTCAAGAAATTCAACAAGCCCATGCACCAGAAGCAAGGTGTCTGTCAATTCAACAACTATGACTCTAATAAAGAATGGGCTATTTTAAAAGAAACATGGGAACGTCTAACTATACACAGAATACTGTCAATAAAATCCCTTCATCTAGACAGGTTAAAAATTATGGTCTGGCTGGGACCCAAACCTTTATCAACAGAAACTGGACACACCTTGAGAAACAAAAAGAAACAAATAAAATGCACACCAATAACAAAACTGTCAACTCTCAGCACAGAAAGAAAAAGGGGTTAAAACAGATCTGGATTCCCAAGACTGTGCTTAATGAATTGAACGGTATTTTTGGACCCAACTTACCTTGGGTTCCAAAGCACACAACTTAAATTGCTATTGTGCAGGTGGGCCTAGCAGCCGAGAACAACAAGTGGTATCTCGACAGTGGCTGCTCGAGGCACATGACAGGGGATCAAAGAAAGTTCAGCAAGCTTGAATTGAAAGCAGGAGGGTCAGTTAAGTTTAGAGGTAAAAACAAAGGCCAAATCATTGGGACCGGAACCATTGGTAAGAAAACCTCCAACTCTGTTGAGAAAGTCTTGTTGGTTGAAGGTCTGCAACACAATTTATTGAGTATTAGTCAATTGTGTGACAAGGGTCACAAGGTTCTTTTTGATGAGCATGTATGCAAAATTTTAGAACCAAACTCCGATAAAATAAAGTTCATTGCAAATAGAGTCAATAATGTCTATATTGTGGATCTTGATGTTGAGTCTGAGTCTAATCTGTGTCTCACTGCTGATTCAGAGAATAACATGTTTGACTGGCATAGGCGACTAGGCCATGCTAGCTTTAACACCTTGCATAAATTAGCTAAATTTGAATTAGTTAGAGGCATGCCTAGCTTAAAGTTCAAATCAGTTTCGAAGAATTGCGAGGCCTGTGCTCTAGGCAAGCAAACTCGAGCTTCTTTTAAAATTAGGTCAGAGAGCTTGTCTACAAAGATCATGGAACACTTGCACATGGATCTCTTTGGTCCTACCAGAACCCAGAGTCTAAATGGTAAGAGATTTGGTTTTGTCATTGTCGATGACTACTCTAGATTTGCATGGCTATTTTTCTTGGCAAATAAGAGTGATGCTTTTCAAAAATTTGAACATTTTTTCAATAAGCAAAAACATATAAGGGACAAGATCACTGTTATCCAATCAGATCATGGAGGAGAGTTTGAGAACTCCTCATTTTCTAGCTTCTGTGACAAGGAGGGACTGACTCACAAATTTTCTTCTCCCAGGACCCCAGAGCAGAATGGAATTGTGGAGAGAAGGAATCGAACAATAGTGGAAATGGCAAGAACACTACTAATGGAGAGTCAGCTACCTAAGAGCTTTTGGGCAGAAGCGGCAAACACAGCCTGCTACATACTTAATAGAGCTTTGGTAAGACCCATACATAAGAAAACACCATATGAACTCCTGAAAGGTAAGAGGCCTAATGTCTTATATTTCAAAATTTTTGGTTCAAAATGCTTTATTCATAATAACAACAAGAGAGACTTAGATAAATTTGGTGCTAGAAGTATTCCAGGAATATTCCTAGGATACTCTGAAACATCTAGGGCCTTCAGGGTCTTTAATAAAACTGATAGAACTGTAGAGGAAACCCCTCATGTTATTTTTGATGAAACAAAAATCTCTAACAGTCTAAATGATGATAACAGATCTACAAGTCATGATGGAGAGTTCCTGAATCAAATGCAAGAGGAGGAAGTACAACCGGCTGAAGAATCTACTGATCTGAACCCAGTAAGTACAGCCGAACAAGGTGAGTCCTCAACAAATGTCAGAGTTTTAAAAGACCACCCTGTAACCAATATTATTGGTAGTCTTAATGATCCCCCTAGGACAAGATCTCATTTCAGAAATGTTCAGAATCAGGACTTAATTGCTTTAGTTTCTCAAATTGAGCCTAAGACCATTGAAGAAGCCTTAAGTGATGAGAATTGGGCAATTGCCATGTGTGAAGAACTAGGGCAATTTGATAGGAACAATGTCTGGGAACTTGTACCTAGACCTGAAAATTTCAATGTAATAGGAACAAAATGGGTTTTTAAGAACAAACTGAATGAAGAAGGTGCCATCTCTAGGAATAAAGCTAGACTTGTAGCTAAAGGCTACAGTCAGGAGTATGGAGTGGACTTTGATGAATCCTTTGCTCCAGTAGCTAGAATGGAGGCTATCAGAATTCTATTAGCATTTGCCTGTTCAAGCAACATAAAACTTCAACAAATGGATGTTAAGAGTGCCTTCTTGAATGGAATTCTAAAAGAAGAAGTTTATGTTGAACAACCTCCTGGGTTTCAGTTCTCGACTAAACCTGATCAAGTTTTCAGGTTAAACAAAGCTCTTTATGGACTAAAGTAGGCTCCTCGGGCCTGGTATGAAAGACTGACCAGTTTCTTACTAAATAAAGGATATAACAGAGGTAAAGTTGACCAAACCTTATTCACTAAGAATTCAAGACAAGATCTCATCATAGTTCAGGTATATGTAGACGACATCATTTTTGGATCAATAAATCCTGAACTGTGTAAAGAATTTTCACAGCTTATGTCAGCTGAATTTGAGATGAGCTTAGTTGGAGAACTGACTTATTTCCTTGGCTTGCAGATAAATCAAATGTCAGATGGCTGCTTCTTCCACCAAACCAAGTATACGCTGGATATCCTAAAAAGGTTTGGAATGACTAACCTGAAGCAAATATCCACCCCAATGAGCACAAGCATGACCCTTAATGCAGATGAGTCAGGTAAATAAGTGGATGAAAAACTCTACAGAGGTATGATCGGATCCCTCTTGTACTTGACTGCCTCTAGGCCAGACATACAATTCAGTGTTGGTTTATGTGCAAGATATCAGTCTAGGCCTACTGAACTACATTTGCCTGCTGTAAAAAGAATCTTTAGATATCTGTATGCCTCACATACATTAGGCTTATGGTATCCTGCTTCACGCACATTAGATTTAGTTGCATACACTGATGCAGACTTTGCTGGATGCAAACTAGATAGGAAGAGCACCAGTGGCCACTGCCAATTCTTAGGAGGATGTCTAGTTTCTTGGAGTTCAAAGAAACAACATTCAGTGGCTCTTTCCACTGCTGAGGCTAAATACGTGGCTGCAAGCAGCTGTGGCACTCAGGTTATCTGGATCAAGCATCAACTTCAGGATTACCAAGTAGAGACATGTTGCACTCCCATCTTTTGTGATAACACTAGTGCCATAAACATTGTAAAGAATCCTGTTTTACACTCACGAACAAAACACATTGAAATCAGGCACCACTTTATCAGAAATGAAATTACAAATAAAACATTTGAATTAATTCATGTTGGGACTGCAGATCAAATTGCTGATATTTTTACAAAACCTCTAGACACTGAAAAATTCACTTCTTTGAGAAGAGAACTTGGTATTTACAAACTCTGACTGATTTGAGGCAATGGTTTCTGGTTCATGTATCTCCATAAAGTTAGTGGTAGTTTTGTCTTACTTTCTCTGGTGGGGGTCCCTATGTGAGGGGGAGCGGGTGTGTGCCTTGAGTGAAGTCAATTCTGCTTCTCTGCTGTTTTCTGGGTAGAATGGGAGATAGAGCTACTAGAGAGGGGGAGCTTGACTAATTAGAAACGCTTGAAAGATGGGTGTTATTTCTTGATTAAATGTTAGAATTGATCTTGAATATTCCTCTTAATAGAACCTCATTCATTTCCTACATTCTTAAGTTTGTGCAATTAAAGTCCAGCTAGAATCCTCTTCTAGTAAGTCTTAAGAGGCTAAGATTAACCTTCACAAGTATATCCTCTTACTTTGTTGCATGACTCATGAACAAGCTAGACTTGTAAGAAATGGTTTCTGTTTATGAGCTTCTCGTTGGACATATTGATAAGACCTCCAATATTTGCCCTGGGTTTTGTCTTCAAACAACCCCTTGTTGAGCTAGTTAAACTTATCTATGCTTAAAACTGCATACTGAGAAACTAGGAATCCCATCAATGAAATGAGAATTTCCTATGTCATGAGGTATCAGTTCTCATAAACAAAATCAAAAGAAAGAAATACTATTCAAAATTATGCTTGGTAGAGCAATGATGACAAAATGGTGAGTAACTGGGGATTCTGGCCTCTGATCAAGGTGTCTCCTCATGAAACAACCAATGGTCACTATCTCTGTTCTCTAATTGAGAAGTGATGAGGCTCTTACACTGAGTAACTGAGGATGCTGGCCTCTGACCAAGGTGCTTACTTAATGTCAAAAGTGTAACTGGCCAAATACACTCTATAACTGTGCCTTCTCTGCCTGGACTGTTTGTCCTCAATGCCTACAGGCTGTCTTAGTGGTTCAAACTCTTGTTGTCTCTTTGACAAGCCTTAACAGCTACCTCAGTCATACTTGTTGCCACTTGCTCTTCTCTCATAATCATAGTAAGTTGATAAACTTCAAGTTTATTCTGAATCTCCTTCTCTTACCAGAACTCCAAGATTCTTCACTGGACCTTACAGCCCCACTTAAGCCTCTAAGATTTGACAATGAGTGTCTACTGTTGGAATCCTCTCCATCTTTTCTCATCAGTCCAGCGTCAACATCTCTCTTTCTCCTTGTTTTGATGATGTCAAAGGGGGAGAAGGTTGAAAGGGGGAGTAAAAGTTGAAAAGTCTGACAAGGGGAGAAGGTTGAAAGGGGGAGTACAAGTTGAAAAGTCTGACAAGGGGAGAAGGTTGAAAGGGGTTGCTGCCCTTATTGAGAATGTTTTAAGTTGGTATTTCTCCCTTCACTAAATTTGACTCATGGTGTTGCCATCATCAAAAAGGGGGAGATTGTTGCATCTCTGTAGTTTTGATGATGACTAACACTATGAATCAAATTATTTTTATGATAATCATCTTGATGCTTCTAAATGAATGATAAAGATCCTGAATTGTCTAAATATTCTTAGGATCTAATGTTGTTGTCTTGCATGCACATCTATGGATCAAATGCTTCTTCATCATGCTTTTCTGTTTTGATGCTCCTCTATCATGTACACCCATGAGCTCATACTTGTCTTGATTATATGGGATCTGTACATTTAGTGCGTTGACGCACTTGGCTGGGTGCGTAGACGCATTAGTGCATCTTTCGCTTGCTGTTTTGTCCACTGCGTCGACGCTGCACGATGGAAGCATTGACGCATTGGCTTAGTACCAAGGGCTTGAGCGTCTCGCCTATCGAGCTGAGTCGACGCTGTCACCTGAAGCGTTGACGCATTGGCTTGGTGCCAAGGGCTTGAGCGTCTCGCCTATGAAGCTGAGTCGACGCTGTCACCTAAGCGTTGACGCATTGGGTTGTTACCAAGATTTTGTGCATCTCGTCCAAGGAGCTGAGGTGACGCTACACAATGGAAGTGTCGACGCCTCGAGTTTTTGACCAAAGGTTCTTTTGATCAACCACCCAGCAGAAGCGTCAACGCTGTCAACTGATGCGTTGACGCATTAGTGTGTTTTGTCAAGGCACCTGTTCTCCTTATATCCATTGCGTTAACGCCTTGGCTTTAGTGCGTTGACGCCCTCTTCTGTCCTTTCATAAGTCCCGTGCAATATGTGTGAACAATTTATGACTTGAATATTTCTGAGATTGACTGAATGTTCTCTGAAACCTTACAGGGACTTAAAGACAAATTGGAACTTTATTCCAATTATGTGAGCACGTGATCCGAGGGAATAATCGTCTAACACGTGGCTCGGTTCATCTGGAAGCATGTCTTCGCGCGTGTCTCCCAAACCCTCACTCTCTCGTGAGGTTGGATATATATATATATGAAGGTTTCTGCTCCTGACAAGCTGCCGAAGCCACAAGGAAGAGGGTGAGGCCAGAGCGAGAGGAAGGATAGGAGAAGCCAGCCTGATCCACTCAATGAGCGTACCTGGAAGAGAGAGAGAGTGGTGAAGGAGAGGATGGTTTTCTGCTATGTTTTGTCTATGCTTCTTTAAGAAGCTACATTGTTTCTCCATTCGATTGTCTTCGATATCTCTTTATGTTTTCAGTTGTTTGTTCTTAAATTTTGATACTCTGCTTTATCGTTCCCTCTAGGTGTAGAGGAAGAGAGGTGGATCCTCTGGGTTGCATTGTGATTCCCTCTGAATCAGATCAGAGGAAGGGAGGTGGTCTCCAGGGGTTGCTGTGTTCAGATAGTGAGGAGGCTATCTGGGTTGTTCCCTCCGGCTGTGGAGGAAGAGAGACAGTGTCTCTGAATTGCAGTGAGGGTGAGTCACTGCTGGGTTCCCTCTTGTCTAAGAGGAAGGGAGAGTTATCTCCGGGTCAGGTCTTGGGGTGTGAGACCTGGGTTTAAGCTGTGTGATCAGCGTCTGTAGGGATTTCGATCCCCAAGCTGTGGATCAGCGTGTTGTAGGCAGACTGAGTCTGCGGTTCTTTCTTGTGAAAGGAAGCCTCACTCAGCCTTTGGGTGAGGGATGGACGTAAGACTGCAGGTTGCAGACTGAACCATCTAAATCTCCTGTTCTCCGTGGTATGGTTGTGCGCATCTATCTTCCTTATGATTTTGTCTGGCTTCATTAAGTAAATGTGAATGTTGATGATTGAAATCTTGGTCTGACTGCTCGCTAGGTGGTTGTGCATATGTGCTGATGACATTTTGAGTCATTTATGTTCTGCGCTCGTGAATTATGTTATATTGGTTAAGGGTCCTGCCTCGACTCAGTCAAATAATTTTTTAAAACGGTGATCTATTCATCCCCTACCCTTCTAGCTCACCGTCCTCCTGTGTAACATGGGTTCCCATATGAGGCTCTAGTCTAGGAAGGGGTGGATTGGGTCAAACATGGTGGGTTGTGGTAGGAAAAGGTGGGTGGTGGGTAAGGTGGTCAGTTCACATGGGTATCCTGGTTCCCATATGAAGGGATCGAAGGGATCATGATAGGGGTTACCAAGGGAGAGGAGCCCTATGTTTTCAAGATCCTCAAAAGGTGGGTCATTCTCCTCCAAGATGATGGGGCCAAGGTTGTTAGTGGGTTGGCCGATCAAAGCACTTGGGATCTCAATGGGAGGGGAGTGGACTGAGATGGGTTCCTCATCCATGGGTAGAAAGAGAAGGAGGTCGCTAGTGTAGAGCCAAATAGTGCAAACTGAGGTGATAGACCCGACACATAGGTGTAGGAGGTCAAGGCTCCTAGGTTGTTCGGTCATGGGGCTCAACATGCCAGTCAACTCCAATTGTCATGCTAAGCCCTTGAGAAGGTCCCCTAAGGTCTCCACTTGGTAAAATGATTGGATTGTGGTGTGATAGGAGGAGAAGGGTACTACATGGAGGTTTTACTCCATGGGAGGGAAAACATGGGCCGAAATCTCTCTAATTGATCTCTCCCTTAGCCAACTAGCAAGGGGTTCTCCTAAGATCAGCTCGGCCCCAACTAGGGAGGGTGGGGTAAGGTGAAGACCACCGTGCGAGGCCTTTCCTTCATCTTGGACATGGGTGGTCTCCATGGGGAGAATAGAGTCTGGAGTGTTCACCACTATGAGGTCAGGTATGGGTTCCTCTACCAAGGAGGTGAGAGGGTCTTTTGAGGGTGGGGTGATGATGGTTGGTGTATGGTGCACCCGGGGTGGAGGGTAAAGGGAAACTTGGTTTGGGATTGGTAGGGGAAGTAGTGGAGGCCTAGGTTGGGGTAGGATTGGAGTTGGGAGGGGGAGATGGGTTGGTTGAGGTAGCTTGGGTTGGTTGATCTTGGGGGGAGTGTCCCTTATGGGGCATGGTGGAGAGGCGGAGGCCAATTTGGTTTGGATGTGGGTTGGAAAAGGGGGAGTGGGTTTGGGGGTGGTGGCCTCCATGGGGGGAACCAGGTCGACTAGGGGTCTCTTACCCTTGGGATCGGCCGGTTGTGGAGGAGTGAGGGTGGGAGCCAATTTGGTTTGAATGGTGGAGGTTGGGTGGTAAAGTGTAGAGGTGTTGATTGGGGTAGGAAGTGGTGGGTGTTGTGGGGGTTGGGAGATGTAGAGGGCCTTTATGGCGGCCTTGAACTGGCCGGGCGAGAATGGAGGAGTGGTAGTGCTCCTCGGGCTATGGGTCTTTGAGTAGGAGGAGGGGGAACATTTTCGGATGTAGATCTTCCTAAGTTCTACATTCATCTCTTCCCATGAGTGAATGGGTTCGTGTCTCCTAACATCCCTTAAGCCTACTATGTTCTGCCACTTTTCCTTGGCTTGACCCCGAAGTCGCCCCTTGGCAATGCGGACTCTCGCGGGTCCATATACCATAGTCCTATCAAAGTACCTTTCCATGGTAGCCTCTCACCTAAGATAATCACTTGAACATGATCCGTCAAAGGTAATATCCTCATCTAGAATGATGTCCAAGGGTGATGGACCGATCGGACCCTTGGGGAGGGCCCAATTGTATGGAATTGACCATAAAGGAATAGCCATGATGAACGGGTGATCAATGCAATGGCCCTAGGACAAGACTTAGTAGAGACAAGTCTAGAACTTGCTCTGATACCAATTGATGTGAAACCACCTTGGGGGTGGCAGCCACTCAACCAAAGCCCCTTGGACCTATCAAGCAAGCACAATTCAGCGGATCGATAGCTTCACTCGAGCGGACTCACCTGCTAAGCGCACACTCATGCCCGTAGGCAACCCGATGATGGTGGTGAGGGTCTGGGGCGGGACCTCGCTGCTCCGGGATTGGCTAGCTTGGGATTGAACCCCCAAGGTCCAGGGATGCCCACTCTCATGAGCGGCCAGCACACCGAGGGCGTGGGATGTAATGATCTCCATCACAACTCACCCGCGGTAGTCACTCATATAATGGCAATTTGAGATCGGGCGCTCAACTCGCCGATCGACGGGCAACTAGAAATGATACTAATACAAGCAAAAGTAAAACCAACAGAGGAAGTGACCAGGAGCTCACCTGACCGGCGTGAAGACACCGATCCCGGTCAGAGACGAGGCGAGCGGGGAAGCGAGGGTACGCTACCCGCACGTTGCGCCGATGAAGCTTCAACCTATACCAATCAATTACATACACTACACCCCACACAGGAGGGTTGAACTAGGGGTGGGGGAATGAGAATTACATGCAAACACTACCTCCATGCAGGGAGGGGCTTTAAGCCGGCCAGGCGGGGGTGGGGGAGCTAAGCTAAACCCGATTCGCCGAACCGAGCCAGTTCTGTCTGCTCAGGAACATCATGACAGGGGTGTAAGGTTTCGCACAGCACCTATGGGAGATGCAGCAGATAACAAAAATTTCATTTGCCCGATCCCGGTATTATGGAAAGCTTAATCTGTGCTCTAATCGGTGTTTCTAAGACCCTAATTACGGGTTACGTGTTTCACCTTGCGCGGAACGACGCTATCCACGATGCCCGATGCAGAATATCGAGCCGCACAGCTGTACGACCTTTAGAGCAGATCCACACGGACCCTTGGGCAGTGACGGTACCTCCCCGGGGCAACTTTCCCCAACTCTATCACCTTCTGGAGAGAGAGAGAGCAAGGGGGAAAAAGGGGGGAGGCTAATCCTCCTCTTAGGCTTAATGCTTGATTAGCCTAAGAGGTTGGAAGAAGAAGGCTTGAATGAGCTTCACGTAGGTGCCATATATATAGAATTTGGACCCTTTTCTAAAGACCTCCAAAGGACCAAAATTGTATATATGACCTTTCCATTATTATACATATGTATTAAGCCCCATTTACACTCCTTTCCAAAAGGAATTAAAAGGAAATAATACATACATTTGTATAATAATAATCCGTCACCCAAAAATCCATTGTGTGTGATCCTCTAGGCCCATAGTCACTCTAGTTTAAGGCCCATTAACTTCTAATTATTAATTAGAAGTAAATTAAACGTATTATTCGCTTCTACAAGAGCCGAATAATAGTTTAATTCATTCCGAACCTTCGATCACGTTGGGTCAAGCAAATCCGCGTGATCCTAAAGGACGCTGGGTTTAAACCAGCCTGTCTAGTACCTATAAGTCCACAATTACCGCATCGATATAATCCCTCGCTCCTTCTATGAGTTTGGTACGATCGAGGGTATGGTTCCTGTCAAACCCCATGATCGTACCATTTGACTATGACCTCCTTAAAGTGTATGACGTCCATTATAAATGAACTCACACGACCCTGGCCAGGGATTTAATGGAGCGTCAATGTCATGACCCATTAACTGTCTGATATATACCCAACAGTGAGCGATCCCTTCTTGACCATTGACGATCTTCACACGTATCCTGGAGTGGTTAATGACTCGGCAACTCATGACTTATGGTTAAAGTCACTTAGCCAAGTAATTAAACCATTCCAGTCCTCGTGTAAGATCCGATCAATGTCTCAGGTCAAAGGACCAACGATGCTACTGAGACAGTTGGATCTTCATTTGACATTAGGTATAATCAACCATCTGAAGATCCAATAACAGATTAGTTCAGTGTACATCCTCCAAGGACATACACCTACACATATGTGTTGGTGCCCCGCACCAATGACCATAAGACTGGTCACTGACACATCATGTGTACTGGTTTAATAGGTAATCAAAGTCACCGAGTGATTACCCTCCAACCAGGAACAGTTTAAGGTATGTGTACATGTAAAGTCAATCTCATGTTCGAGATCCCATCTCGAGCTAACTTTACAACCACATATCCTAGGGACAACGTAAAGTAACACAATCGCATATTTATGCTCAAACACCACTTTATTAACAATGAACAAGATCGTACAACTATTGGGCCTACCCGACCCGAAATTGGCCTGTAGCACAGCAACACTAACAAGGGGGTCGATGACGGCACCGCCACGGGCTCTGCCGAGCTTAGAAGAGGTCAAGATCAGTGCCAAAACTTTCAGAGTTGACCCAGGAGGATGCTTGAATTTTGAGAGAATTTTTTGACGTCGGCAGTGGCTGGGGCAGGGTCTGGAACAGGGCCGAACTGCTCTGACCCTGATCACTCCCAGAGGGCTACTGCAGGAAGATGAAAGCGCCACGAGTACTCCCGAGGTCTGATTGGTCCGGGACCAGAACCTATGAAATTGTAGTTGAGTATTCTTCGAACGGAGACCAACGGGGTCATCGGGGGAGGTCGGAGTAGAACTCGAGACCCAGAAAAGTGAGGGGGGGTCGGATCTGACTCTGGGGCGACTGACCTGCGCACCTCGGGGAGAAAAATTGGAACTCTATGGTCCGGACTCAAAATGGCTTCCTTCTTGTTCGTGCTGACATGGGGGTTAAAGGAGAATACCTCAGCCAAGAAATCACGTCCAAATTCATGTCGGAGCAGCCGTGGTCACTTCTTTCCTTGGCTTCTGGTTCCCTTTCGGAGCAGTTTTACGTAGTCATGGGAGAATGGCTCTCCCGGTTAGCTCGGAGCTCGGACGGATGCGAGACCACCTGATTGGAATCGACACCGAGCATGTACCTTTTCTTTAGCATTTATATCCATTTAGTTTATGTTCATATCCTTGGGAAAGTATATGCGCAATTGTACGGCTTTGTAAGCCAATGCGTCGTTCCCTTGGATTGCGTGGGTTTTTGTGCAATTGTGTAGTAGGTCCAACTAGGGGGCCCTCAGCCCTTTCCCATTGGTCCATGTCACCTTGTGGGGCTGGTCCACCATCCTAGGTGGACATCTAGAAGGTTGGACTAGTCATATGGACACATGGGAGACAAAGGGGTCAACATTCCAAAGGTTGGCCACCAACCCCCTCCCTTGGTCAATAGGCCGCCCCCTTCCCTTTTATTTAATTGTATTTTTTTTGTGTTGTTCACACTTCATCCCAGCCCTCCATTCACCATCCCTAGATCCAAGGGTCTACATTAGATTTGATACCTAGCATATAAAAGGTTGTATTTTCATGTGGAAATTAATGAAAGTTAGAAAAAATTGTTGATTGCCAAGAAGGCTTCTTGCGCCCCCAGCTCCCTCCCCCCTAGTTTCATCTCCTCCAACCCTCAATTCTAGAATGGTTTCATCTCTATCCCCTACCCTCAATCTCTGGTTGTGATCTGTGCCGCCGCCACTGCCGTTCGTGCCGCCATCGGACCGCCATCGAGCCACCGTCGAAGTTCTATCTTCAGCCAACAGTAGCCCCTTCCATGAAATTCTGCAGTCTGCCCCGAGTTCTACTTGATCTGAAAATTTTATGGTATGTTCCTATCTCCAATCCCCACCACCACAAAAACAATCCCATCCAAATTCTATCATTTACTATTTTTCAAATTTCGTGTGTTTCTGTTTCCCAGTTCTGTCTAGTATCAGATCTGTGTGACAGCACCCCTGTAATCCCCCCCTCCGACCATCTTCTTGATTTTTACAAACCCTCCCAATTTTCCTAGGAGTTCTATCCCCCGTCCCCTCACTCCATTAATTTTCCTGATTTTTGATCAGCCTTCCATCCATTCTTCAAAATTTGTTCTCAGAGCTAGCTGTAGTGCTGTCCACCTGTTTCCAGATCCGACCTCTGTCCAGTGAAAAAATCATATAAATTCATATCCACCTCCAATCAGTCCACAAAAAATATTTCCATCTTCCTTGTTCAAAATCCTATAACTTTTGTGAAGAGATCAGGAGTTGAATCGGACATCTACCTCACGGTCAACGGCAGTTCTCAGACAACTTCCCTGCAGATCTGAGAGTTCGGCTACTGTACACCAGGAACTCAAAAATTCAGTAAAGCCCAGATCCGTAGATATCCAGTTCTGATCTCCAGGCCTAGGTTGAAGGACTTCAAGATAACTTTCCAACGGCACCAGTTTCTTGTCGATCCGACATCGGGACTGATCGCAGCGTCCGTTCTCGCCAGAGCGCGCGCTGAAAAATAGAAACAACAGATCCGTCCGACACGGGTGTCGATCGGAGCCGCCCGGCCTCCGGTCGGTGAACCAGCACGCCTCCATCCTTGGGAGCACCCCTCCAGGTGTCCCCACCACAGTGGTGCCGCCCCGGTCCCACACGGTCCCTCCGGACAGCACGCGGGCCCCACAGTCACGAGTTCAGGTGCTGCCGAAGCTACGCGTGAAGCCGCCCGTCAACCCGAATTCGGTCCTCCTGGGCCCATTTGTGTAGCCCTTTACCTCCCTACGTGGAGTGGGCAGTGAGTCATTTCTGTCATTATTGTGTATTAATTGTTCCGGGAGCACGGTTTACGGCCGGGTCCGTGATGCAGGACGGACTGAGGAGACGACGCTATATGAGACGGACACGACTCGACCAGCAAAGACACGACTACTAGAGCGACCTCGACTCGACACTAAGAGATCCTGTGGGCTACACGTCACTAACAGAAGTGCAAACTCACTCGTCGTCCCAAGCGAGGGAAAGCGTGGATCGTGCGCGGTTAAGGAACCGGCAGAGTTCAAGGTAGTCTGACTCAACTTTCGGACTCTGATCGAGTCGCGGGACGGGTCACTCTCACACTCACAGCGGCAACATGAACACACGGGTTAGGGACCTACACTCTCGCAGCGGCATATGACCATATACTAAACTAGCAAATGAACGCCAAGAAGTTAGACCGTTACCTCCACGCACCCGGCGTGGCGAAGACAACCCCGGCCGATTTACGGACTCCCGGTTAAACAATTTTACAGCAGTACATATATTTGACCCACTCCACGCAGGGAGGTAATAGGTCACATGTGGGGCCCGGGAATCACGCGAATCGGGTTGACGGGCAGCATCTTGATGTCGCCCGGCGGTGCCGAACTCCGCGTTTTCGTGCTATCCGGACGGCAGATTCTACGGGTCCGTGGGGCCCACGGACGGCGCTGTCCTCCGGATCTGCGGAGGTGGGACCCGTTGTGGTGGGGACCACTGGTGGCGCGCCTCCATGGACGGCGGTCGGCCGGAGACACCGATCGGGGGTCGATCGGCCCCGATTCCCAATCCTTGAGCTAGCTTCCCACGGATTTCCGGTTCTGTTTTCCGGCGTGCGCTCCAGCGAGAATGGTCGCTGCGAACAATCCCGACATTGGATCGAGGCGCATGAGCTATCGTTGGAAAGCTCTCTTCAAATCCTTAAATCTAGGGCCAGGGAGATCTGCTGGATATGGCCGTATCTTGACTTTATTGAATTTTCAATTTCCTATTGTACAGTACCCGAGCTCTCAGATCTGCAGGGAACTTGTCTGAGAACTGCCATTGACCGCCTAGTAGACTTCCGATTCAGCTCCTGAGCTCTTCGTCAAAGTTGTAGGAAATGGAACAAGGAAGATGGCAATATTTTTTGTGGACTGATTAGAGGAGGCTAAGAATTGATATGATTTTTTGACTGGACAGAGGTCGGATCTGGAAACAGGTAGACAGAACTGTAGCTAGCTCTAAGAATGAATTTTTAAAAATAGATGGTGGGCTGATAAAAAATCAATACAAATCATGGGTGTAGGGGCGGATAGATAGAACTCCCAGTAAAATTTGGAGCTCCAGAAAAAATCAGAAGATGGGTCAAAATGTGAAACTCAAGAAAGGTGGAAATCAGAACAGGAAGCAGACAGATCTGGAAATTAAAGTTGGGCGAAAATGAAAAATTATCAAATGGGATCTTTATGACCAACCAATTTTTGTAGGATGTTCTTGACACCTCTGGAACATCCCCTCAAAATCCCATATAGAAAGGAGCTCGTGGCTGACTGCAGAATTTCATGTAATGGGCAGTGGTCGGCTGAAGACAGAACTCCGATGAACTTGTTGGCGGTGCGTTGGCGGCTCGGGGCGGCGGCGACCGGAACTGATAGGGTGGAGTCACACCACCAGAATACAGCCTTCCCAGCTGCAAGGGGGAGAGGAGAGAGGGGGAGGTCGCACCAAACTTGGAGCTTCACCAATTTCACCAAAATTCTTATGCATTAATTCCACTAAAATGAGAATTACATGGTATTTGTATGAATTGCAAAATGACATAAAATACCCCTAGATCTAGATTTGGGAGGGGCATACTTGGGAGTCAACAAAAGTATTTATCCCATGTGGTTTGGAACAAATAAAATAAGATTCAAAACCTATTAAACTAATACAAAAGGAGGGGGACACTCCCTTAAATTAAGGAGAGATCTAGGAGATGCTCCCCCCTTTGTCCCCTCCTTTGGTCCCACCTTCTAGAAGCCCACAATGGAAGGTTTGACTGACCCCACATGGGCCCCAGTGATGAGGTGGATCAATGGGAGGTGGGATGGGGGGCCCGTGGGACCCGGGTGGTCCCAAATTACAAATAAACCCCTATTACAATCCAAATTACAATCTAAATAAAATACACACAACATACAAACAAAAGACGAAAAATACCGAGACTCAAGGGGGAGTCTCTAGACCATCTCCGAGCCAAATGGATGCCGAAGTGGCTCGAGTGGTGCTCCGCGTACGGTACCGGTGGCTCGCCGGCTCGTGCCTCTCGCGTGCTCTGGTGTCCGCACCAGTCCGTCTTCCCCACGCTGGGAGCGTGGAGGTATCGTATTCGCACCAGTCCGTCTTCCCCACGCTGGGAGCGTGGAGGTATCGTATTCGCTCCTTATTTCCATATATGCTTTATATGCCGCTACTAGAGAGCATATTTTAGGACCTATCTTGCTATATATTTTCATATCACCGCTGCTGCGAGAGAGAGCGAAGCCGTCCCGTGACCCGATCCGGGCACAAAAGAGAATTGACCACCCTAGCTCTTGCCGGTTTCTCAACCGTGCACGTCCGATGCTTCCCTCGTTAAGGGACAATCACGAGCTCACCTAGAGTCTGAGGATGGCATTCCTCATTCGAGTCGTGTCCGTGGTCTCGTCCCGCATCAATTTGGTATCAGAGCCAGGTTTGAGTCTAGGGTGTCAAAAAAAAGTGTCTTTTGGGTCACATACATCCCTTTACTGGGTATATCAAAAGGTGTTGTCCGAACGTTAGGCTACGCCTATCGGGAAGGCCGCACACTTGTGCGAGTGATCTTCGGATCGGTTAGCTCCGCCACGTACCGAGTCTTGGTTGTCATGTCTAGGGTTGTAGTCCATTGTCTAGTTGGTTTATCTACTAGTGTCGGCATGGCCATCCTCTAGCTTCCCTGTGTCCCATGGATTACCAAACACCCGGATCTTATCCATGGTGGCGATACTATCTCAAATGGAAGGACCACCCGAACCACCCCACTAGGCCCGAAACCCGGGACTTCTACGGGTCCGATGACCCAGGTGACTATCTAGAGTGGGAAGCCATTATGGACGACTACTTCGAGGTGTACAATATGTACGGGCCCATGCAAGTTGATGTTGCCAAAAGGTGACTTTTTGGTAAAGCCGCCGAAACATGGAGGGACATCAAATATTGGAGAGAGGATAGGAATCTAAGGCCCATCGAGTCATGGTGAGAAATGAAGAGAGCGCTTAGGAGGGTCTACTGTCCCCGCCCACCTACCTCCAACCACGGAGGTCATACCACTCACCAACCCCACCAACTCACCCACAATCAAGTGGGCCACACCTCTACCCAATCCCACCCCTTCACCGCCGTCCAAGCCCACCAAGGCGACCCCAATCTAGTGGCCTGCCCAGTCACCTCCAACCAGCCTCCCCTTGGCACCCCCATCCCAACCCACTCAAGTACCTCCAACCGAGTGGAAGCCCCGCTTATAGCCGAGCCTAGGACCACACCTAGGCCGAGGGACGAGGAGCGAGACCACCCCAAGGTCCCTACTCCAACCCGCTCCTTTGAGGAATTCGAGAAAGTGATTTAGGATTTGTTGGAAAGGATAAGAGCTTCTTCACCCTCGAGAGCTCCAATGCCACCACCCTCTACGTCCGAACGTGATTCAGAACCATCTCATTTGGAGCCACCAAGGCTCGAGCCACCCGTATTTCTAACGGGTACACTATACATCACCGAGCCACTTTTTAGTTGGCTCAAGGATGGCTTGGTCCCACCTCCCATTCCATCCATGGACCCCATCCTCCCTTTAGTGCCGGTCAACTCCTTCCATATCACATTTCGATCTAGTCACCATGTTGACACATTGGACGATCTTGTCATGGGATTAGATTCACAATGGAAGTTGACACATCTTTTGGCGCGAGGCTTTGACCAACCTGCTAGTCTTAGCTTCACCCATCCGGCCTTCGGGTCCATTACCTCCGAGTGCACCGTGGGTTGTGTCACCAGGGAGGTTCTTCTACTTCTCCCGCTACCGGACGAGCCCGAATTCATACCCTTTTGTCCGAGGGAGGAATCATGCTTCTTGCCTACGATCCCCGTCCCACCCGTCACAATTCAAGAAGGTGACTATCCACACCTTCAAAACTTCTACACGTGGGACCGTGACTTGTGGGAACCCACCACAAGGGTCATACCTTCTTTGATCCCTTTGACCCATTCTCTAGTGGATCCTTAGACCCTTCATATTCACTTCACTTCTTCGAGGGAGTCCGCTACCACACCCCTTCCCCACGGGCCGGGTCGTCTATGCCCACCAAGCCTGTACCCTTACAAGATACACCATCATCTAGGGGAGATACTCTTGGCCCTCCCACATCCACATCCCAGATGCATGCATGGCCCACCTTAGGAGGTCTAGGATTTCGCATGATGTCGACCACCGATTACGTCAGATGCATGCATGGCACACATTCGAGTGTCCTGGTCCGCCATCACCCATGTACGGGTCAGACTAACATTAGGTGTGTCTAGGGTCATAGATGAGTCGGTGTGCTTTTTCTTTGTGTGGTATGTCTGTCAGCATGTGTCTTGTGCAAGCTCGTTGTCATTCTCTTATGAGTAAGAGGCGATTGGACTCACTCGATGAGTATGAGATCGGTTCTACATCTATACCCGGATCAGTCACCTATAGGGACTCAACGGTGATTCCTAGTGAGTCTTCGAGCTGCTTCCTTCCCTTTTGAGAGTGCCCCACCCGGAGTGTCCACCTTTAGCCCATAACAGTTCGCGCATATTGAGTATATATGGGATGAGCAGGTGACGATCACTTGGAGTGGAGCGTACCCGCGTTACTTGGCAAAGTGATGGATCTGCCGGAGTACTCGAGCATCCATACCCCTACTCGACGGGGTCGAGTTCCTCCCACCCGGGGAGAGTTGATGGGAATCGACGCCGAGCATGTACCTTTTCTTTTGCATTTATATCCTTTTAGTTTGTGTTCATATCCTTGGGAAAGTATATGCACAATTGTACGGCTTTGTAAGCCAATGCGTCATTCCCTTGGATTGCGTGGGTTTTTATGCAATTGTGTAGTAGGTCAAGCTAGGGGGCCCTCAGCCCTTTACCATTGGTCCATGTCACCTTGTGGGGCTGGTCCACTATCCTAGGTGGACATCTAGAAGGTTGGACTAGTCATATGGACACATGGGAGACAAAGGGGTCAACATTCCAAAGGTTGGCCACCAACCCCCTCCCTTGGTCAATAGGCCGCCCCCTTCCCTTGTATTTAATTGTATTTTTTTTGTGTTGTTCACACTTCATCCCAGCCCTCCATTCACCATCCCTAGATCCAAGGGTCTACATTAGATTTGATACCTAGCATATAAAAGGTTGTATTTTCATGTGGAAATTAATGAAAGTTAGAAAAAATTGTTGATTGCCAAGAAGGCTTCTTGCGCCCCCAGCTCCCTCCCCCTGGTTTCATCTTCTCCAACCCCCAATTCTAGAGTGGTTACATCTCTATCCCCTCCCCTCAATCTCTGGTTGTGATCTGTGCCGCCGCCGCCGCCGTTCGTGCCGCCATCGGACCGCCATCGAGCCACCGTCGAAGTTCTATCTTCAGCCAACAGCAGCCCCTTCCACGAAATTCTACAGTCTACCTCGAGTTCTTCTTGATCTGAAACTTTTATGGTGTGTTCCTATCTCCAATCCCCACCACCACAGAAACAATCCCATCCAAATTCCATCATTTATTATTTTTTAAATTTCATGTGTTTCTGTTTCCCAGTTCTGTCCAGTATCAGATCTGTGTGATAGCACCCCTGTAATCCCCCCCTCCGACCATCTTGTTGATTTTTACAAACCCTCCCAATGTTACTGGGAGTTCTGTCCACCGTCCCCTCACTCCATTAATTTTCCTGATTTTTGATCGGCCTTCCATCCATTTTTCAAAATTCGTTCTCAGAGCTAGCTACAGTGCTGTCCACCTGTTTCCAGATCCGACCTCTATCCAGTGAACAAATCATATAAATTTGTATCCACCTCCAATCAGTCCACAAAAAATATTTCCATCTTCCTTGTTCGAAATCCTATAACTTTTGTGAAGACCTCAGGAGCTGAATCGGACATCTACCTCATGGTCAACGGTAGTTCTCAGACAACTTCCCTGCAGATCTGAGAGTTCAGCTACTGTACACTAGGAACTCAAAAATTCAGTAAAGCCCAGATCCGTGCATATCCAGGTCTCATCTCTAGGCCTAGGTTGAAGGACTTCAAGAGAGCTTTCCAACAGCGCCCGTTTTGTGTCGATCTGACATCGGGGCTGATCGCAGCGTCCGTTCTCGCCGGAGCGCGCGCTGAAAAATAGAAACAACAGATCCGTGGCCGACTTTTCCGACCGGTGCCGATCGGAGCCGCCCGGCCTCCGGCCGGCGAACCAGCGCACCTTCATCCTTGGGAGCACCCCTCCAGGTGTCCCCACCATAGTGGTGCCGCCCCGGTCCCACACTATCCCTTCGGACAGCACGCGGGCCCCACAGTCACAAGTTCGGGTGCTGCCGAAGCTACGCGTGAAGCCGCCCGTCAACCCGAATTCGGTCCTCCCGGGCCCATTTGTGTAGCCCTTTACCTCCCTGCGTGGAGTGGGCAGTGAGTCATTACTGTCATTATTATGTATTAATTGTTCGGGAGCACGATTTTCGGCCTGGTCCGTCTTCCCCACGCCGGGAGCGTGGAGGTATCGTATTCGCTCCTTGCTTGGCATTTCGCTTATTTCCATATATGCTTTATATGCCGCTGCTAGAGAGCATATTTTAGGACCTAGCTTGCTATATATTTTCATATCACCGCTGCTGCGAGAGAGAGCGAAGCCGTCCCGTGACCCGATCCGGGCACAAAAGAGAATTGACCACCCTAGCTCTTGCCGGTTTCTCAACCGTGCACGTCTGACGCTTCCCTCGTTAAGGGACAATCACGAGCTCACCTAGAGTCCGAGGACGGCATTCCTCATTCGAGTCGTGTCCGTGGTCTCGTCCCACATCACCACCTCGCCTGCGAAGCTACTTCGAAGAGCTTTCCAGCAATGTATGACTTTCCACCAGGAACTTCGTGGAGACGATGGGACAGCCTCTGTAACCAGAAGCTTCTCTGCTGTCGGTAAACTGGAAACTCCAGGTTGAAAATGATGGTTGTGGTGGTGGGGAGGAGCGACTAAATGGCAGGGGGAATGGGGCTGGAGCTTGTGGGATGTTGTTGGGGAAGTGTAGGGGTGATGGAGGTGGCTGGGAGGTGAAGGGGGGTGGAGCTAGGAGGTGGGATGGTCTGGTGCGGCCAGAGGTGGAGGGGAATAGGCTGGTTGCTGCCAGCACAAGGGAGAGGGAGGGAGATGGAGGAGGTCGACCAAGCAAGGTGGAGGGGAGGTGGGGGCTGCGACCAAGGGAGGTGAGGGGGCTAGGATTTAATGGGGTGCATCCCTCAAGGGGAGGGAAATTCGAATTGGGGCCTTAGGGAGGTGAAAGGGTGCTTGGGGGAAGGGAAGAGTTGCTTGGGGAGTGCCAAAGGTCACCTTGGAAGGGGAGGGACTTGAAGAGAGGATTCAATGGGCCTTGGGATATGAAGGGGTGTGTGATGTGGCATAAGGGGAGTGGGTGAAAGGGAGATGATGTGGCAAGGAGGGAGGTGAAGCGGCAGGTGCGCCCAAGGGAGAGAGAGAGGGCAGGGGGGGTAGGTGGGTTTCTCACCCTAGGGCTTCTCACCCTATCTAATGGCTTCTCACCACAAGAAAACAAGCAATTAAGTTGGGCTAAAATTCTCAGATTTTCATTAGCTTCAAATGGTGGGAGTGGGGTCCTATATATAGGATTCCCACAATTTAACATAAGTCCCTGACTTTTGGACTAATAACAAGAAACCAAGGGAAAGGGGGGGGGGGCGCCCTTGAGCCTAGCCCATTGAATTGGGCCCATTAGCCTACTTAATTAACCCTATGACTCAAGACTTAGGTAAATGACCCTTATACCTAGGTACTGGTCTCAAATAAAAGGAAAATTACATGGTTTATGACTCAAATAAAATATGAAAATTACATGGATTGACTCAGAAAAATGTGGAGAACACAATGGCCCAAGCCGACGATCCATCAGAGCTTCGCAAAATATGGAAGGGCGAGAGATGCCCCCATCACAGATGCTTTAAGTTATCAAGAGCATTTCAACATCATTCCGTTGCTAACGTTTCAGTTGTCTAGTCTAGTGTTGCGCTTGTTCCGGTCTCCTTGACTTACTGATTTTAATAATAGTCAAAAAGTGAGTGTAGGATCTATTCACCCCCCCCTCTAGATCGTCTCACACCATCCAACAGAAAGCACTTGAGTTTTCTGCGTTTTCCTGCACTCAGACTTGATCGTGGCCTTCAGGCGACCGCTACATCCTGATAGTGGTCCTGGCGTGACCGCGTTCTGGTTGCAAAACTTCCTGCGTCGACCTTGTCCTGTCTGGCGTCGATCCTGTGTGAAGGTGGCCTTGACTTGACCGCTGCCTAAAGAAAATGGTCCAGATTCGACCGCGTTCTTCTATCTTGTGTCAAACCTGAGGTCTAATCTAAGGTTGATTCTACTCTGTTCTCAGGTGATCTTCTGATCGTCTGGAACCCAACATCTTATACATTAAATTATTAATGAACTTTGGAAACATAAGAATGTACTATTATGCTGTCGGATTCCTCCGTGACATAATATCCTTTAATTCATCATTGATCTCATTATTTCATTTTGGTACGTTCTTACCTTGGTTTTATTACCATAAACTGTTGTTTGAA
Source organism: Amorphophallus konjac (assembly GCA_022559845.1). Taxonomy (NCBI): domain Eukaryota; kingdom Viridiplantae; phylum Streptophyta; class Magnoliopsida; order Alismatales; family Araceae; genus Amorphophallus; species Amorphophallus konjac. The sequence goes on from CM040129.1 coordinate 35,531,962, forward strand.
CTTGACATTATTGGCCTTTATCTTATATCTCATGGAAGTAGCTTGATTTATAACATGAAGATGCAAGAGCGGGCACGAACAGTGTCCAATGGCTACATGCTATCCCCCTCGGCGGATGGCCAAAAACATGCTATAAACCATGGGGTATGATAAATACTAGCGTCGCATTGCACTGGGAGTATTTTTTTTATAAATGGGTGAAATCCACGAGGCTATCTTTTGAAATTACATGCTTGTTTATTACATGACTTTCTAGTGCATAGTCTTTTCAAGGTTATAAAAAGTACATTCTCGTTACATGATAGTACATTCTCGTTATTGAAAGGTCACATTACATTCTTGTTTGATCATGTTCTCATGTTTATTTAGAATCTCATATCTTTACACTTGTCACATTACTTGATGTTACTTTGGTTTTAGTCGCATGTTTCATCGCATTCCTTTATCTTGACTTCTAGAGCAAACATGTTAATTACTTAAAATATGCCTTCATGTTGATACGAAGATACCTACTGGGCGAGTGCGCTCATTCCCTACTTTCCAATCTTTTTCAGGAGACTCTAGCGGGTCGGATTCGGACTATTCGCGTGGCAGATCCGAGAGTGATTGAAGAACGAGCGAAGCCTTAGATATTCATGAGTCCATCTAGTTAGACAATAGTGTTATTGTAATTCAAGTTCCTTCACTGTAATTGGCGGTGAAGTTGATCATGTTATGGAATCTTTTGTTTTCTTGCGTCTAGATAGGTCAAGAGAGTCAAGGTCAAGTGTCTTTTGTAACCTTTGGTTTATTATTCAATAAAGTTGAATTTTTGAGTATATATGATGGTGTTCACTCTTATGTGTGTGAATGTTTAGCACTCTGATTATCTTGCTAACTTAAGGCTTTATTTGTCGGTTGTTTACGTTCCCAAATCTCTTCTGTTGTACTTATATCTCGGGACGTGACAAGACGAGTAACTCCATCACACATATTATAGTGAGTGAGTATCTCTTCTCTAGGGATGCGAATATTAGGGGGCAGGGGAGAGACTTCTTTTCTAGACTTTTTACAGAGGTGGGATATAAATGGATTAGGAATTGCATAGGACCTTCTTCCACATCCCCCCATATAGATTCCAATTTGTTTTCTTCTAGAAGTATCGGGATATTACTAGGAGTGACTTTATGTCTGTTGTGAGGGAGTTTCAGGAAGAAAGGACTCATTTGTGAGATATAAATAAAACCCTCTTAGTCCTCATCCCTAAAAAATAAAGTGCACAATGCTTCCAGCTCTTTAGGCCCATTAGTATGAGGAATGACACTTACCAGATTATGACCAAGTTGTTGGTAGGAAGACTAGATAGAGTAATGACAAGATGGTTAGTGGCTTTTAAGGAGCTTTCATCAGGGGTAGACATATTCAGGAAACAATTTTGGTGGCTCATAAATGCCTTTTTGCTATGAAGATTCAAAAGAAGAAATGAGTGGTTCTAATGCTAGATTTTGAGAATGCATATGATAGGGTCAATTGGTAGTGTTTATTTGATGTATTGAAAAAATATAGAGGATTGGCTGGATATGTGCTTGTATTTCGTCCACCACCTTTGTTGTCCTAGTTGATGGGAAACCTACCTTGTAGCACCCCAGATAAAAATGAGAGTAAAATAGACTTTTCCCGAATAAATAAAATCTTAAATAACTCTATAAGAAGGCCAAAATAAAAATGCAGAATGCCTATTAAGGGCCACTATATAATATACACCCATTTACATCACATAAACCCCACGTACAGAGGTTTCCTTTTTCCAAACACAAGGGAGAAGGGCGCCCCCTTGCTAGGGTAACATTCACCTAAATGGAGTCCTTGCATAAGGGCGCTAATTCCCACAGATCCACCAGCCAAACAACCGTATGCACACCAACACATATATCCCTTTCGAATACCCCACCAATATATGCCACCAACCTAATCCACTAACCAATTAGCTGTGTAAACATTCATCTCTTAAAGACATGACCCACACATGTCAGGGATGGGGGCAGGGTTTTTCAGCCAAAGGAAATAGCGCCCCTGACCTGGGCGCTATTCCCAATGGGGCACCCTAACCCCAGGCGCCATTTCCTTTTGTGTGAATTAAATATATACATGATATATATATGTAAGGACCAAATGAAATAACGCCCACATACATGGACACTATTTCCCTAAACATAGACTTCCTGGAGAGGCATCATTCCCTGAGACCTAATAAGTTGAGTCGTTAGTGGAAACAAGAACAACTTACGTTTGCTGGCATTGGACCCATGAGGGAACATGTACATCAAGGATTTAGATCTAGTTTCCTATAGAGAGATTGTTTGCTATAAACAACTCTCCCCATCCGATGTAGAAACCTTACTGTCCACCTGCCATTCCACTGCCACTACAGAGAAGGTTGTTTATGCCTTTCTCTACTCCACCTGCTGAAGAAAGAGCTTAACATTTTCTCTTCACGTGCAGGTTACGTACCACATCCTGCGGCTGGGAGCTTGGCTGTAGAGAGCTTGAAAGGTTAGGATTCATGGTTAAACCACGTCAACCATGTCAACCACGTCAACAGGTAGGTGTTCTCAAGATCTAGCTTAACTAGTAGTTAACATAGGTTAACATGCATGCTATTTAAACCTCTCATAGTCTCAGTTTGGTCGTTTAAGTTGGGGGTATATCAAAAGATTTAGTGGGAAGGTTAGGCTACGCCTATCTGAAACACTAGCTCTTACGTGAGTAGATCTATGATCTCACCTCCGTCAAGTACCCCATTTTATAGTTGTCATTACTCATAATCTGTCCCAATTTCTTGTAAACTGATCCATGTTTAAAAGTCAATATCTATGGAATTAAAAATCAAAAATTGTTGCATGAGCATGACCTTGCAATTCTGCTATCTTTCCATGTCTATACATGTCTTTACGTCCTGATTCTGTGAACATGTTATAAATCATGAACAGTAAAGTTACATGATTAGTAGCCACATGTTCAAGAATTTTATCTATTGAACCAAATCATGAAATTCCTGCATGAGCATGACTTTGAAATCCCCAGATTTTTCTCTATTTTACCACGTCTTCATTTCCGGATTTCGTGGAAATTAGCATGATGAATAGTAATATGAGTCTACTGGGGCACCCAGGGGAAGGGCGCCCTTGACCAGGGCGCCATTCTCCAGTGTGGTCCCGATCCCGTGATTAGCCTGTTAACCCTATAGATTAGCCTGTTGAACCTGTTACATGTTAAACCTTGCTGATTAGCCTGTTAAAACTGTCAAACCTATTGTTGACACCCATTTTTTGCCGATGAGGTGAGTCGTTCCTCTTACTCCCATTTGTTGATGCCTCGAGTTGTCCATCGCTCGTTGGGGCTATTTTCAGATACGTTTTGGGCTAGTTTTATGGGTAGTCTCCCTCCCTGGCTAGGTTCGTTTCAATTCTGGGCTTGATGGGCCTTGGATTTGGTTGATTGAACTTTTCTATGAGTTTCAAGCGCCCATACACATGTACGGTTCAACCCTGGCCGCTCAATCAATGTGCGGTTGCCTGTGGACCGTCCATATATTTTGGAATATTTTGGGTAATTTTCTAAATTTCCACCGACAAGCATTTATGCGGTCCTCCCATAGCCGTTCAACATGATGGACGGACGGATAGTAGCCGCTCATCTCTCAGAGTCCTACGTTTGGTGGTTTTCTCAGATAATTATCCAATTAATCTATTTATCACCGATAAGGCTAGAACGGTGGGTCTTTGGCCGCCCTACATTTGAACGGTCTCATCTGAGCCGTTCACCTATGAGAGTCCAACGGCGAAGATTTCGGTCAGTTCGATGGAAAATTTGGATAATATTTATGATTTATTTGAATTTCCACCGACAGGATTGGATGGCCAGGATATGGCCGCACATCCCGTTGAACGGTCTATCGTAAGACCGTTCATCCGTTCGATTCCTGAATTTCAACAAATTTTCTCTCTCTATCCGCAGTTTTATCCCTAACTTCTCCCGTCATTTTCTCCACGGATGATGAACCATTTCGAGTGCCGTTTCTTCCAGATGAAAGATAATTGAATTATCTTCATCTTTTGTTTGATAATCTCGACCTGAAAATGCTTCTAAACCCTAATTCCGATCTAGGACTATAAGTGCCCTATAAATAGACCCTAAAGGCCGGGTTTGAAGAGGGGAGATTTTGGTCGACGGCGAAGCCCTGCCAAATCCTTGAGCGACCTATGACCAGGGAGGGAGGCCTTCTACGTCCATATAGGCCTCCGATCCAGGGAGTAACTTCCGTTTTGAGTCCTCTTGCATTCTGGATAGTCTCGTTTTCTTTTCATTACATGTTCGTTTCTACACATCAATTTTCCCACGTTTTCGTTGCTTGCACTATCATTCACACACACACTCCCATGTTTTTGATGCCCCAAGGGTTTAAAACTCCTCAGGTATCCCCCACTTCACTTAGTTACGTCTATTTCCTTTCATGTTAGCATTTACTACACTCTATAATTCTGATATTGGATTTTTCTTTATGTTTTACACTCTGTTTCCCAGGTCAGCAATTCACTAACACGAGGCCCATCCTTTCTGGCCGGTCGGAAAAGGTGGAGGTTGGACCCTTTTACAACTTCTGGCATGGTGGCCTTGTGCGGTTCCTAACCAGCCGTTCACGGAGACGTGCGGTGTTACCTGGGCCGTTCTTCTTCGTCTTGCGGTCGGGTCAGAGCCGTTCATCTGCCAGAAGTTCCTTATCCCGCATCCTCTGCAGCGCCCTTAGATGGCCTATCGTGTGGCCGCACATCCTTACAGGCGGTTCCTCCTGAGCCGTACATCCTCCCAGCACTGCTCATAAGGCGAGTGTCTCCCTCTTTCCAAGGTACGGTGTGTCAATCACATTAGGCACCTTGGTGGCGATCACAGTTATTTACACTCTTATGTTCTCCTTCTACTGTTCCCATTTATTTTATATATCGATTTAGTAGAAGGGGAGAGAAGACATCTTTCAAGCCAATGAGGAGTAAAACAAAACATGTCAACAGCCCATTTTTTGGCGATCACGGTGGGACACCTAGTGCCCATGGTGTTAGTGATTTGCTGACCTCTTCTTTTGCTGTGTTAGTCATCTTTTCGAAGTGATTTCAGGTTGGTCTGGGCGCGGTCTCTCCTCCGGAGCATGTGCAGATCTCCATGAGCCATCCATCTCTTTGACGGCTGGAAGTCCACCGCTCTTCTCTGTGAACAGCGCCATATCTTCTGCAAAGCCTGCTGCGATAAGCGGTCCAATGTCATCCGTTCAAGTATTACACGGTCGATTATTGGCCGTCCATCTTGCTGGCACAGGTACTCCTCTGTCTTTTGATTGTTAGCTTGGTTGCTGTTACACGGTTTATGCAGGTCCGTTTCAGTCATTAAGCGGCTGTCCATAGACCGCTCATCCGGGTACGCAGCTCATTTATGTCACTGTTCATTTCCAGCATTCTCTGGTTTGCATGTTATTTTGTCGTTACTCCTTGCATTATACGGTCGTCTACAGACCGTCTATCTCCCTGAGCGGTCTTGCAGAGACCGTCCTTGTCATGCTACAGTGCACCCGTGCTTCTCTTTCATTGCCACCTTATATGCTTTTCATGATACTTGGTGTCGATTACTGATCTCCCCCTGCTCCTATATCATTGTTGTATACTTGTTTTCACCTCTTACATATTTGATTTGATCATTGCTTGCTAGTCTTTAGGCTAGACTTTGCATGCACTCCGGTGTGCATAGCATTGATGCATTTCATTTATAGTTAGTCGCATTCCTACAGAGGTAGGGTTTCCTCTCGTCTTCATATTCCTTGGAGCCGACTAGGGGACCTTGCCGAGGACCTCCGTAAGCCCCCGTGAGCCGTGGATTCCCACACGGACGCCGGGCAGGTTGTACCATACCACCCCCTAGTCTAGGGTCTATATTCGTGCGAGAGAGAGTCCTTTAGAGTCTGCCAGTTCTCCATTCTCACCCTGTTTAGGTACCTTATGGTTGAGTGAATTCACATTTTAATTAATCCACTAAGGTCCCAAAAGAGAACTTATAAAAATCTTTGCGCATCATTTGGAATTTGTTTGGGTAATTGGTTGATTCTTTTCTCATCTCTCTCCTCCATTGTATGTTGCGCAGTGTCATCATTTGCATCTTTTTGACAGATTAGGCTCATTTGGTCTAGTTCATCTTTGTATGTCTCCATTTAGCTGCATTTGTCCTACGTTCATTTCCCTCCTTGTATTCATTTGAAATTCACTGTATAAAGTCTCCATTTTCCCCATGGAGCACTTCTCCCCTGTACCTTGTCCCTATACTTTCCCCATGGAGCATTTCTCCCATGTACCTTGTTCCTATACTTCTCCATCTTCTTATCCCTGCGTGGATTCCTCTTCCCATGCGGGCCCATCTCCTTATTCCTCTATTGGACCCTATTCTTTTAACGGGCCTTCTTATCTCGCCCGTGCTGCTGCCAGCCCAATCAATCCTCATTCCTACATACATGATTCTTCCAGGCCCATGCATTCCTCCATTCCCAGAACATGCTTTCCTTCTTCTCAGGCCGGATCCCCTTATCCGGCCCATCAACATTATCCTGGTCAAAATTCATCATCTCTTGCTCAAGCTGGCCCATATCCTTCTCAGACTCTTCCTACCGAGGAGATGTTCACTCAGGCCCAACGCCAGCTTGATGAATTGCAACGACGAATCAATCCTCATACTTCTTTGGATATCCCATTTGCATTCCATGGTCTTCAGCTTCCGCCACATTCACAGATACTGGCTTATCGTCGCTATGGTGGAATTGGTGACCCCTACGTCCATTTGAAGGATTTCCTATATGAGTCGGCCCAGTTCTAGCATGATCAACGCTTGATGGCCTATTTATTTGGCCTATCTTTAGAGGGCTCGGCCAAGGATTGGTTCTTCACATTTCTGTAAGAGCAGATGATGAATTTTCAGGCCGTCCAAGCAAGATTTATTCAACAGTACCAGGACCAGGTTGGGCCCAAATATTCTATGGTTGATCTGGCCCAAGAGAAGATGAAGCCCGGTGAGGAATTCTCCATGTTTGCCGACCGCTGGCGTCGCCTAGCCGCGCAAGTCCCGGGGCATATTCCGGAGGGTGAGCAGATCAAGATGGTTATTTCTAACGCAACGCCCGAGCTCAGATGTATCTTAGCTCTGAACGATATCACTTCATGGCAACAACTTTACAGCCGAGCCCGCTTCATTAGCCAACAACTCCTAGTTTCCGTTGACCCCGAATTTCCTCCACCTTCCACGCCCACGTACGCCTCCCATTCGTCATCTCCCTTATATCCCCCCATGAATCAACCCTCCACCTCATATCCCTCCACGAGTCAGCCTTCCACTCCCACACACCCATATACCTCCATGTGCTCCACCGCATACCAACCCTCCACAAGTCAGCCCTCCGCTATTTTATCTCCCCACACCCCTCCACTTCCGATCAAGGAAACACTATACCCCGAGCGGGTGGATTCCGTCCACTATATTCCCACGCCCTCCACGCCTCCACATAATTTTAGCCCTTCACCTACACAACCCCCGCTACCATCTCCATTACCTTTTCATACCCCTCGGCATCCACCTTGCCCGAAGCGGGCTTCTCACCCCCCGTTGCCGGAATCTCTTACATATGTTTTCAGGGCTTTGATGGCCACCCATGCGTTGCAGCTCCCTCCGGTTATGCCTTGCCGACCCGCGGTCGAGAACTTGCTCCATTTCTGTGAATTCCATCGTCAACAGGGACATGTGGTCGAGAATTGTTCCGAGTTCCGGGAACTTGTTCACAACTTGGAAGACAAGAAGATGATTGATTGGGCTATCATATGCCAAGTTATTTCAGATCTTAGTAGCAAACAGCAATAGCAGCAAGCCGTGCCGCCTAGGCAACCGTCTCCACTTCAAGACCAGGGGCACCCTGGTGTTTCTTCAGTTGATAAGATACCTACTCCGTTACCCACTTCTTCCTCTATCCCATCTCCTCCACCACTTTTACCTACCCTAGCCTCTGCTCAGGCAACCTCTCTTTCACCCTCCGTTTCCACCACCACTCCTGTCCCCAACGCCTCTCGACGTGTTGTAAAGATACGCCGAAGAGTGCCACCACCCCCCACTTCCCCCACTACGCCACTACCTTCCTCTCCTCCTTCTTCCCCACCCGTACCTTCACCTCCTTCCTCTTCACCTTCACCATCTCCATCAACCACATCACCCCCTTTGTCACCACCTTCTCCACCCCCATCTTCGCCACCTCCATTTGCCACATCTCCATCATCACCTTCTCCATTTTTCCCATTACCATCACCACTACTGTCTTCATCACCTCCCCTCGTAATAATCCCTATTCCGTCACCTTCACAACCATCCCCGCGACCGATGCCACTTCTTTCACCATCATCCTCTGAGCCCGAGCGGGCCGAGCCTAAACCCACACCTCCACTTTTGCCTTTACCTCCACCCATGCCGATCATCATCAGTATTTCTCCATCACTTGCACTATCATCGCCCGCGCCCTTCAAACCTCCTCCTTCTAACCTCCCTCTACCACTTCCCGCTCCGCGGAGCTGGTACATGCTACCTTTGGTGCCCCTCAGGTCTAATCCCCAGGGAGAAAAGGAGCCGAGCCAGGTTTTGACTGTGCATCGTAACCTTCAAGATTTCATTTGCCGCATGACTGTCCAAGTCTTGGTCCCTGGCTGTTCTAAGGACAAGGAGCATGCATTTGCTATAAAGACGGTTGCCAAGAAGAGTTCCTGTGCACTGGTGCCAATTTCTTCAAAAGTGAAGCCGATGGCAATCTCTTTGCTCGCCGGAGAATTCACTGTTAATATTGTTATCACATCTCGCTTGATTGCTATTTAGTTCACTGGCCCAGAAGAGTTTTCCACCCGGATGGTGCTAACCCACACGGCCGCCAAAGGTTTAATGAGTTCAGCACTCAAGGGGCAATTGGCCGTGTCTTCTATATTTTCCAAGGACATTCTGCACGTCTTATGTAATCTTCCTTAGTTTATTGGTGAATCGGCCACGTCAACGCCGCACATCACCCTCCCTCAGTTCCGTCCTACGCTTCTAGCAAGGGAGTTGTGCTTCATGCCCGATTGCCGAGTGGAGTTGCCGAATCTTATGCTTCTAGTGCCAAATGACAAAACTCCACTGCTTCCCGCTGCTCATCCCAAGGACTTGACTATTCTGGAATGTCTTTCCATGGTTAGCACCGCACAGCTAGGGGCAACCGTCTCTATGAAGCTGCATATTCATGACCGGGCCAGGCCGTCTGCCAGGTGGACCCGTTATTTGAAAAAGTATTGCAAGATAACAAGCCCGAAGGCTCGAGTCCGCGCCATTGTTTTTGCCAAGAAGAGGCGGCGGCATAAGTTCAAGGGCCGTCAGTTGTGCATTCGGGGGTCCACTTCCTCCTCTCATTCTTCTATCCATCCACCATTTCTCTTGCTCAGTTCCTATCCTTGGGTGGTGTACTTTCCACCACCTGACCATATTTCTACCATCTTCTCCTATCCTCACCATTCTAGGCCTCGGCCTATGTCCTCCTCTTCCCCTGATCTAGGAGCATCTTCTAGTTTTTCTCCCTAGATACATCCGGATTCCGCTTCTCATCTTTTTCCCCCGACCCTGTTGGGGATGCCTTATGCTCGTTCCCTGACCTTGTCGGGTGGTTTTTCTGATCCTTCCCCGACTTTGTCGGGTGGTTGTCATTTCTATTCTCTGACCTCGTTGGGTGTTCATGCCTTTTCTTCCCCACCTCTGGCGGGTGATCGCTACTCTTCTTCTCTGACCACGTCGGATGATCATTCTCCTTGTTCCTTATCTTCGTAGGAATCTTTTCATCGTCTTTCTGCTCTTTCCTCCTCACCCTTTCAGGGTCATTACCCTTTTTCGTGTTGTTTTCGAGGCTTTAGCCCGCCTTGATCTCAGTTAATCCTTGTTTATTATGTATCTGGTTCCTTGTTATCCGGGCCTCGATGCCTTAACGAGGGAGTTCTAGCCCTCGTCTCTCTTCCTTTTTATTCTTCTTCGTCCAGTTTGATGTCTGCCACTTCTCTGTGTCGAGGAATCCAATCCTTTGCTATCCTCTCCTTTCATCCTTTATCCTGACAAGCAAGGATTGCAAAGCTACTCGCGCTCTTCAAAGCTCGATGATTGAGATCGCTTCAGGATGCTGGTTTCCACGCCATGGATCTGCAAAGGTATCTTTATTTTATGCAAGAACGTGCTTTCATTTCCATTATTTCTGCACATGATTCCTTAACATGATTGAGTGGCTTTAGGAGTTTTTTTTTAGATCTTAACTTTGTGTCAAATAAAAAAGTTAGCTTCTGCAGCATCTTAGGCTGGTGATAGCTTAGCGCTGGGAGTCTAGTTCCTTTCCCCAATTGTTGAGGGTAACCTTTGAGTATGAGTTTTCACACACTTCACGGCAAGCCATAGCCGATTTCTCTAAGGCAACACCGTTGCTGCTTTGGCCATACTTTAGGTATGCACAAAGGTCTTTTCTTTTCTCTGCTCGGCCAACTGCAGGGGCAAGAGATGGATGGATGAGATGAACAACCTAAGCGCTCCCTAATACGGGGGAGGTCTCAAATAGGGGCAGTCTTGACCCTCAAAAGTGAGCTTTCATGCTATATCTGGCCAATAAGGGCTACCAAAATGAGAAGATGAATCGATGCAAAATTATGAATCAAAGGCATGGCAAGAGTGGCAGTACAGTTCCCCGCGGGACGTCATGAGCCCGGTCACATGCGTGCCTGATAAATATGGGTCTAAAAATCAAAGACACAAAGCCCCAGCGTAACATGCTATCTCTTTGAGGGGGGTAGCGCCCTGGAAGGAAGTCGAGCCTTGATATTTCCTATCCTGCACGAAGCTTGTCTCCAATTTTTCTTCTGCTTCTCCCTCTTAGGCTGGGTTGTATCTCGGGTATGGCCTTAGTAGGGGCACCGTTCTTTAGAAGCGGTTGGTTGTGGTAAGCCACCCTCGCATGCACGCCCTGCTTAAGGGAAGCCTTTAATGAAAGGGGTAGAAACGACGATCCTTGGCTAGTAGTTTGAGCCCGTCTTTAGGTGCTGCAGATTGCTATGTCAAAATCAAAATTTCTAAAAAAAAATCAAATATTGTCAAAAATCCAAAAAAATCAAATACTTCAAAATTTAAAAAAAAATCAAATATTTTAAAAACGTAAAAAATCAAATACTTCAAAAAATCCAAAAAAATGAAATGCTATTGAAAATCTAAAAAAATCAAAAAAAGATCACAAAAATCAAAAAAAAAAGTGTCTTTTTCATGCATTTGCATTTGTTTTAAGGACAGATATGTAATCCATTTGTTAAGTGTGCAGGTTGCAGGTACTCAAGCTTTCCTTGCTCCGTATTGTGTTCTATTTGCCTCCTGTCCACATTTCTGATCTGTTCTTTCCTTCTTCGATCCACTCTCTCGATCTGTTCTGAAGCTTATGTCCTTCCCAGTTTTTGTTTGCATGATTATATCTATATGAGAGGGTTTTGCCTCACGATTATGAACCTGGCGGTTCTGCTTCATTCTGATCTTGGGTTTCGATTGAAGATCATGTTTTATCATGTCTTTTGTCCCGCCGTGTCCTTGTCTCTGTCTATGTCCCACTCTATCGTCCCACACATGTTGTTTTGTCCCTTATTGCATGTTGTTAGTCGACTTGCATATGATGATAGTCGTCCCTCTATGTTTCATATGTTGTCCCCACCGTGTGGTCATTCGTCATGTTCTATGTCCCAACCGTGTGTTGTCCCGCCGCATTGGTGTCTTGTCATGCTGTGTTCGTGCATGCGTGTTGTTTGTTTATGCCTTGCATATGTGCTCGTTTGCCTTTGTTATGTTATGTTGATCGTCATGTTATGTCATGTTGTTTATCGTTCAGTTAATCATTGTGTTATCTCTGCTATGTTTATACTCATTTGTCTTATTCATAAAAATCCATAAAAATCTGAAAATGAAAATCCAAAAAAGCATGCCGTTTCACCTGCTCAAGTAATTCAGGTATGGCTTTCTAACCCTATCACCCTTACTGCATTACTATATGGTATTATGTTATATTATCTCGAGAACTAGTTGGTTATCTACGTGTTCTAGGATCTGATGTTCCCCTTTAACAAAAACGATGATGATCCAGGTTCACGTGTTTAATCTTCGGATAGGCCATTAGGTTGGGATGTCATGGGGAGGATGGTTCTATCCTGCACGTTGCGGTTGCGGATGGTATCTTGACTCTGATTTTCCCTGCTTAGCAATATTATTCTCGAGTATTTTATATTTTAATCTTTCTTCACATTTGTTTTAACGATTTCTTTTATTTTAGCCCATCATGCTTCATACGCATTCTTTTGAGCTTTCATGACCCATAGTTTGCTTGAAAAATGTCCCACCAGCAATGGTAAGCTGTGTGTTTAGTGTTTGAGTAAGAGGAACTAATTCCACTCTGAGTTGGAAGGTTCTCTTTGGTCAATTCGCTTGGTTTGGTTAATTAAGTGGTCCCCGTCTGGAACTTTAGCATGTTTCCTTTATTTTTATTGCCTACTTTTGGCCTCCTCATTGCACCGTGGGATTGTGTCCCCAATGAGGTTGGTCTTGTCGATTTATTTCATTTCGTTTAGTTTAGTTCCTCCAGACTGGTGTCACTTTTGGTTTTATCATTCCTTGCACTTGGTTCAGAGTTTTCCGGAAGATTCCTGTCGCTTGTTGGTAAAAACGGGTGTCATTTTACCTTAACGCCCGCTTTCCGGTCCACTCCGCTGCATTTCCGCTTCATCTCCATGTCCCATGTCATTTTTGCTTCACCTACGCTCGCTCCCCTGCAAAGAGGACGTTAAGGAGGGGCATCTGTTGACACTCATTTTTTGCCGATGAGTTGAGTCGTTCCTCTTACTCCTATTTGTTGATGTCTCGAGTTGTCCATAGCTCGTTGGGGCTATTTTCAGGCACGTTTTGGGCCAATTTTATGGGTAGTCTCCCTCCCTGGCTAGGTTCGTTTCAATTCTGGGCTTAATGGGCCTTGGTTTTGGTTGATTGAACTTTTCTATGAGTTTCAAGCGCCCATACACTTGTACGGTTCATCCCTGGCCGCTCAATCAATGTGCGGTTGCCTGTGGACCGTCCATATATTTTGGAATATTTTGGGTAATTTTCTAAATTTCCACCGACAAGCATTTATGCGGTCCTCCCATAGCCGTTCAACATGATGGACGAACGGATAGTAGCCGCTCATCTCTCAGAGTCCTACGTTTGGTGGTTTTCTCAGATAATTATCCAATTAATCTATTTATCACCGACAAGGCTAGAATGGTGGGTCTTTGGCCGCCCTACATTTGAACGGTCTCATCTGAGCCGTTCACCTATCAGAGTCCAACGGCGAAGATTTCAGTCAGTTCGATGGATAATTTGGATAATATTTATGATTTATTTGAATTTCCACCGACAGGATTAGACGGCCAGGACATGGCCGCACATCCCGTTGAACAGTCTATCGTAAGACCGTTCATCGTTTGATTCCTGAATTTCAACAGATTTTCTCTATCTATCCGCAGTTTTATCCCTAACTTCTCCCGTCATTTTCTCCGTGGATGCTGAACCATTTCGAGTGCTGTTTCTTCCAGATGAAAGATAATTGAATTATCTTCATCTTTTGTTTGATAATCTCGACCTGAAAATGCTTCTAAACCCTAATTCCGAGCTAGGACTTTAGGTGCTCTATAAATAGACCCTAAAGGCCGGGTTTGAAGAGGGGGGAGATTTTGGTCGACGGTGAAGCCCTGCCGAATCCTTGAGCGACCTACGACCAGGGAGGGAGGCCTTCTACGTCCATATAGGCCTCCAGTCCAGGGAGTAACTTCCGTTTTGAGTCATCTTGCATTCTGGATAGTCTCATTTTATTCTCATTGCATGTTCGTTTCTACACATCCATTCTCCCACATTTTCGTTGCTTGCACTATCATTCACACACACACTCCCACGTTTTTGACGCCCCAGGGGTTTAAAACTCCCCAGGTATCCCCCACTTCACTTAGTTACGTCTATTTCCTTTCATGTTAGCATTTACTACACTCTATAATTCTGATATTGGGTTTTTCTTTATGTTTTACACTCTGTTTCGCAGGTCAACAATTCACTAACGCGAGGCCCATCCTTTCTGGCCGGCCGGAAAGGGTGGAGGTTGGACCCTTTTACAACTTCTGGCGTGGTGGCCCTGTGCGGTTCCTAACCAGCCGTTCACGGAGACGTGCGGTGTTACCTGGGCCGTTCTTCTTCGTCTTGCGGTCGGGTCAGAGCCGTTCATCTGCCAGAAGTTCCTTATCCCGCATCTTCTGCAGCGCCCATAGATGGCCTATCGTGTGGCCGTACATCCTTAAAGGTGGTTCCTCCTGAGTCGTACATCCTCCCAGTGCTGCTCATAAGGTGAGTGTCTCCCTCTTTCCAAGGTACGGTGTGTCAATCACATTAGGCACCTTGGTGGTGATCACAGTTATTTACACTCTTTTGTTCTCCTTCTACTGTTTCCATTTATTTTATATATCGATTTAGTAGAAGGGGAGAGAAGACATCTTTTAAGCCAATGAGGAGTAAAACAAAACATGCCAACACCTGTTAAATGTGTTACCTGTTCAACCTGTTACCTGTTAAACCATACTGATTAGCATGTTAAACCAGTTACTTGTTAAACATGTTACCTGTTAAACCCTGTTGATTTGCCTGTTATATGTTACACCTGTTAAACCTGTAAAATTGGTAATTACTTACCTTATTAAGCCTGTTAGCTGTTAAACTTGTTAATTACAGAGCTTGGAAATTTCGCATCTTGTCAAACCTTGTTAATTACATAGCAATCATTAAGCTATGTTAATCTTGTAGCCTGTCAAATCACATAGCCTGTTAAACCTGTTTACAGTACGTGTAAACCTGTTATCCTGTTAGATTGTTAACCTTCTAAAATAGAGACTCCCCGGATAGACTCTAATTACTGAAATGGAGATTCTCCGCGAAGACTCTATTTCAGCATCGAAATAGAGACTCTCTGCGAAGTCTCTATTTACTGAAATAGAGACCCTCCGGACAGACTCTATTTCAGCATTGAAATAGAGACTCTCCGTGAAGACTCTATTCACTGAAATAGAGACTCTTCACAAGGGCGCCATTTCATTGACCCCTATAAAATGGAGAAAAATTTTCAAAAAAAAAATAAGAGATAGGAAATAGCGCCCCTGGACCAAGGCGCCATTTCCCGTGAGCCATCCTTGTGACCGAGAACCCCTGAACCATGTACTAAAAACCAGTAAACTCACTACTGGAAACTAGGAAATTTCTCATTACTGAAACCAGGTAAACTCAAGTTATAAAACCCTGAAATTTGATTTGGACTTCAAAGATTTTAAACCCCTTAGATAAAGGAGCCAAGATCCACCAGACTTGCCTATGTGTCATGCATTTTAAGTGGATTAGTCATAATTCATCATTTACATGTGATACGTCATTGAACTCTATTCCTGGAGATCTACCTTATGTTCCTACAATGTATAAACTTCTTGAAATTCCATATTGGCTATATAAATGAGAGTGGATGTCTAAAAGTATACATGAAATGTTGTGCATATAAGGGCCCGGTCTGGTCCTAGGAGGAGCACCCGAAGGTACCTGTGCCCATGGGAGTTTATTGACCACGATGTTTGGCATTGCACCGAAGTACTTGCTTGCTTGACTTGACTTGAGATATTCCCACTTACTCTCATGTGACATGCTTGACTCGCTTGACATGAATGGCTTGGCCCGAAAAAGGACAATTTACTTGCTTGAATGAAATGAATGAAATAGCCAATTCTATTATACTACTTGTTATTACACGAGCTTGAAATCACTTGCTTGAATACTGATTTTCCCCTTCTTGGAAGGGCTTGCTAGAATGTTAAACTCTTGAAATACTTGATTGAATACTGATTTCTTGGAAATACTTGGCAATTACTTGCTAGTTCTTTATTGATACAACTTATTGAAATTCATGTGATACTCTCTTGATACAATTCTTGATATTCTTGCTCGATCCAACATGCATCATTATAACGCATGAACTTGTAATTAACTTAAAGATTGTTAGAGCTTGAGATATAAATCCTACTGAGCGATTCGTTCATCCAGTTGCAATTTAACATTTTTAGGAAATTTGGATAGCGACTACCACCCGGATGGGAATGATACTGAGTGATGAGTGCTAGAGTCACCGATTGGTGTACCGTCAGCTAGTCTTGTGTCTTACCTTGTATTTTCCAAGTTATTGTTAAGGCTTGTAATCGTATGGTACATTTCAGTCAGTTATGATTAAGTTGGATTGGATTATGCCAAATATGTATCATTATGAATTAATTTGGGATGTTATTATTCTGGTTAAATAATTGTCATCTTGGACTATGGTATTATGTTCAAACTTTGCGTTAGCAATAGAATTACCGAGTACTATGCGCGCTCTGACTTTACACGAATGACACGATCTATATAGATGCATCTCGCACCCGGGTATCTTCTGCGCTCGCTGCGTGACAGTCTTCGTGGTATCAGAGCCTAGGATTTCAATTTCCTAAGAAATTAGAAGAAATAAGAGGTTAGGAAAAATTAGAAGTCATGATTGAAATCTAGGTAAAAACCTAAGTCCAAAGTTAGATATATACCTTACCCAGTGAGATGGGTAGAGCCATGGGTTAAGTTGTATATTAACTTTTGACCTTCTAATTAAACCTGATCCTTATTATGCTTAAACCCTTTTGTAGGATCATGGCCGCTGAAAGAGCACAATGGCGTGAGATACAGCGCACCGTGCAAGGCCTTACACAGGCGCTACAGCAAGTGGCGCAAGGCGGTGCTAACCGTGGAGCCGGTGATCTCCACAGGCGTTTCCACAACATGAAACCGCCAAGGTTCACGGGTTCATCTGACCCCGAGGATGCCGAAAATTGGTTAAAGGAAATGGAACGAATTTTCCGTGTGATGCAATGCACGGATGAGGAGAAGGTTCTACTGGCTATATTCCAACTGGAGCGGGACGCTCGATGTTGGTGGGAATCTGTGGAAGCAGCATTGCTCGATGACTACGTCACATGGGATGAATTCGCTGAGCATTTCAACAACAAGTACTTCTCCGAGCATATCCAGGAGAAGAAGGTCGCGGAATTTGCCGCTCTAAAACAACGGGGCTTGAAAGTGGCCGAGTATGAGGCCCAGTTTTCAAGACTGTCTAGGTATGCACTCCACCTAGTGTGCACAGAGAAGATGAAGGCTAAAAGGTTCCTCAACGGGCTTCGGCCCCACTACATTACACAACTTGCACCGATGGACATCCAAGTCTACTCGGAAATAGTTCGGCGTACGCAGTTGCTCGAGGACGCCACCGAATTATCAGAGAGGATCTGAGGAAGGGACAAGAAGGAACCTGTTACAAGCCCAGGAAATTTTAAAGTATCATTCAACAACAAGCGGTACTTCAGTGGAGGGGAATCCTCCAAAGGAAAGAAATTCCAAAAGAATGTCAAGCCATTCTCCACCCCCACACCTACTAAGGAAGTTTGTAAATACTGTGATAAACCCGACCATAAGACCGAGGAATGCTGGAGGAAGCTAGGAGCCTGTCTCCGATGTGGGAGCCGAGAACATCAGATCCCTAATTCCCCCCTGATGAATGAGCAAGCCATTAAAGATGAGAAGTTCCCGGCAAAGAAGCAAGGCCATCTGCAAGCTCTCCAAGAGACAAAACCAATGGAAGGAGGAATCGTGGAAGGTACACTAATCATTTGCTCTAAGACTGCTAAAATTTTATTTGATACTGGAGCAACACATTCATTTGTTTCCAAGAAATTTGCTGCTGTATTTACTAAGGAACCTGAGTGGTTAGACTTAGTCATATCTACACCTATCGGGAACAAGGTAGACCTCACACATCATTACCCAAACTGTGAGATTATGGTTAAAGGAAATAATTTACCGACCGACCTAATTTGCCTAGATATGGAAGTGTATGATGTCATACTAGGTGCTGATTGGTTATCCACATACCAAGCAACTGTAGATTGCTAAAATGGTAAGATAACTTTTTTGGAATACCCAGAATTGGTGTACATTAGCCCTCGAGCTAGATCACCTCTTATATCAACTCTCCGAGCTAGTAAACTGATAAGCAAAGGATGTACGGCTTTTATTGCATTTGTAACTACCATGGACGTGGAGGAGTCTAAGCTTGAAGACATCCGTGTAGTTCGGGATTTTTCTAACGTTTTTCCAGAAGAATTGCCTAGTTTACCCTCGGAGCGGGAGGTGTCATTCACTATCGACCTCGCTCCTGGTGCTAGACCTGTTTCCAAGGCACCTTACATAATGTCCCCTGCTGAGCTAAAGGAGCTGAAGGAACAACTAATGGAACTATTGAACAAGGGTTTCATCCGGTCGAGTACTTCCCCATGGGGAGCGCCTATACTATTCGTCAAGAAGAAGGACAGATCGATGAGACTCTGCATCGACTATCGGTAGTTAAACCACCTTACAATCAAGAACAAGTACCCACTGCCGAGGATTGATGAATTGTTCGACCAAATACCTGGAGTTAAATATTTCTCCAAGATTGATCTCTAGTCTGGTTATCACCAACTGAAGATCAAAGAAGAAGACATCCATAAAACTGCATTCCGAAGCAGGTATGGGCATTACGAATTCACTATTATGCCTTTCGGACTAACGAATGCCCCCGCAGCTTTCATGTAGTTAATGAACAACATAGTCAGGCCTCACTTAGACCAGTTCATCGTGGTCTGTATCGATGATATTTTGATTTATTCAAAGTCCGAAGAAGACCATGAAGAACATCTCAAACATGCATTGCTGATATTAGGGGAACACAAATTATATGCCAAATTCAGCAAGTGCAAGTTTTGGCTCGAGGAAGTATCCTTCTTGGGCCATATAATTTCGAAGAACATAATTTTCATGGACCCATCCAATGTCGAAGCCGAGAAGAATTGGGAGCGACCAACAAATGCAACAGAGATTTGAAGTTTCTTGGGGCTAGTTGGTTATTACCGGCGTTTCATCAAGGACTTCTCAAGAATTGCTATTCCTCTCACCCGATTGACTCGCAAGGAAATGCCTTACGAGTGGAATGAAAGCTGTGAGAAGTGCTTCCAAGCTTTGAAAGATCTCTTGACTACTGCTCCAGTCTTATCATTACCAATCGAAGGAGCGAAGTACGAGGTATATATCGATGCTTCTGGTATTGGCCTCGGGTGTGTACTAATGTAAAATGGGAGAGTCATTGCATACTCTTCCCGGCAACTAAAGAAGCATGAAGAGAACTACCCGGTTCATGATTTAGAGCTAGTCGAAGTGGTTTTTACCTTAAAGATCTGGAGGCACTATCTCTATGGAGAACAATTCACTGTATACTCCGATCACAAGAGCCTCAAGTATTTATTCTCCCAAAAGGAGCTAAACATGCGGCAAAGGCGATGGCTTGAATATCTCAAGGATTTCAACTTCACTATACAATACCATCCTGGTAAGGGTAATTCTGTAGCCGATGCCCTCAGTCAAAAGCCGAGAGTAATATTGGCCAACTGTACGATACAAGAATGGAAGTTGCTCGAGAAATTCTCTGAGCTTGATATCAGTACAGATGAGAAGAACGGGTGTATTACTCTAGCCCATATGAGTCTCCATCCGGATTTGCTACCAGAAATTCAGAAGCTACAAGAAGCAGATCCTGCACTAGTGGAGATAAGGGACAAGCTAGACGAGAGACTTGATTTCAAGCTGGCACCCGATGGAAGACTGTTATTCCATGAACAGACATGTGTACCCGACTGTTCCGAATTGAAGAAGAAGATTCTTGAAGAAGCTCATCGATCAAGGTACACGATCCACCCTGGAGCCACCAAGATGTACCAAGACTTGAAAAGGACTTTCTAGTGGCCTAATATGAAAAGGGAGGTAGCGGACTTTGTATCTCTCTGCCTGACATGTCAACAAGTGAAGGCGGAACATCAGAAACCCGCCGGAAAGCTTCATCCACTAGATATTCCCAAGTGGAAGTGGGAAGACATTGGCATGGATTTTATTATGGGCTTGCCCAAGTCTAGAGGTGGACATGATGGAATCTGGATAATTATCGACCGCCTAAGTAAATCGGCTCATTTATTGCCTATCAAAAGTTGATGGTCGGTTGATGTCCTTACTTTTTTTTTAACTCAAAGGTAATACTTGTAAGGTGCGAAACGAGGGAGTCCGTTCATCCCTCTATTGCGGAAGGGATAGGACGTGCCACCCTGACCACCATACAAGTGATTTTCCATTAAGAAGTGCAGAAAAAAAGGAACATAACGTGAGGGGATACAAGAGACGAGCAAGGTCTGGGGGAGGGGGAATATCCTGTCAAGGTTACAAGAGGGCTAATATAACACAACGATGAAACCCAAAGTAAAAGAGACAAAGGTCGGTGGAGAGGGGGATTTCTGTAGCCCATTCAAAGGGCAGCCGAACTAGGCGCATCAGGACCAAACAAGGCCACGCTCGCCCAAGTGACAGCCCACAGGGCCCACTTAGGATAGAAAGCCCAATAAGTCATTGTGTTATATTAGCTCTCTTGTACAGCAAGAAGCAAGTAAGATTTTATTTGTTGCCTTATAAAGAGGAAGTCCTTTTTTGGAAAAGAAAAAGAAGCAAACAAAAGAAGGAGGCAAAACAGGACGATACATCAGGCCTAGGGCCCACTTTGAAGCACAGAAGTGGAAGGCGCAGGTGTTTCGTCCCCAGCGCCCTTGGTGACGGCTGGCCCTGGCACTGACCCCGTCTGCGCGGGAACTGCCTCGATTGCGAGCCCTCCCGAGGCAGCCGGAG
The DNA here is from genome assembly GCA_022559845.1 of Amorphophallus konjac. NCBI lineage: Eukaryota > Viridiplantae > Streptophyta > Magnoliopsida > Alismatales > Araceae > Amorphophallus > Amorphophallus konjac. The sequence goes on from CM040129.1 coordinate 35,552,926, forward strand.
TTGGCGACCCCTCAGGAGAAGAGCCCTCTGGATCTTCCCGGCCCGACGCAGAAGAGCTGGAAGATGACTTGTTCGAGTCATAGTGTTGGCCAGAGGGGAAGTCGATCCCAGAATCTTGTTCCCTGGCATAAGCTACTGCCCGGCGGTAACCCTGCTTAAACCCCTTGCGGATGCCTCGGCGAAGTGCTGACTCATAGTAGGGAAGGGCAGCTTCCTGCAGGTCGGCCCGGTAGGCCTCTGAGCCCTTGTATTGCTCGATCACCTCCGCCCCGGCCAGTCCCATCCTGTCGGCAAGCTCGGCCTTCTCCCGCTCCGTCTCGGCCGCCCTCTCCTCGGCCTCCACCGACCGTTCCTCTGCCTCAGCCGACTTCCGTTTGCCTATTCAACATGTTACCTATTCAACCTGTTACCTGTTAAACCATGTTGATTAGCATGTTAAACTTGTTAAACCTGTTACTTGTTAAACATGTTACCTGTTAAACCCTGTTGATTTGCCTGTTACATGTTACACCTCTTAAACCTATAAACCTGTTAACCTGGTAATTACTTACCTTGTTAAGCATGTTAGCTGTTAAACTTGTTAATTACAGAGCCTATAAATTTCATATCCTATCAAACCTTGTTAATTACATAGCCATCATTAAGCTATGTTAATCCTATAGCCTGTCAAATCACATAGCCTGTTAAACCTGTTTACAGTACGTGTAAACCTGTTATCCTGTTAGATTGTTAACCTTCTAAAATAGAGACTCCCCGGATAGACTCTAATTACTGAAATAGAAACTCTCCGCGAAGACTCTATTTCAACATCGAACTAGAGACTCTCCGCGAAGACTCTATTTACTGAAATAGAAACCCTCCGGATAGACTCTATTTCAGCATTGAAATAGAGACTCTCCGTGAAGACTCGATTCACTGAAATAGAGACTCTTCATAAGGGCGCCATTTTATTGACTCCTGTAAAATGGAGAAAAAATTTCAAAAAAAAAAATAAGACACAGGAAGTAGCGCCCCTGGACCAGGGCGCCATTTCCCCTGAGCTATCCTTGTGACCGAGAACCCCTGAACCATGTACTAAAACCCAGTAAACTCACTACTAGAAACTAGGAAATTTTTCATTACTGAAACCAGGTAAACTCAACTTATAAAACCCTGAAATTTGATTTGGACTTCAAAGATTTTAAACCCCTCAGATAAGGGAGCCAAGATCCACCAGACTTGCCTATGTGTCATGCATTTTAAGTGGATTAGTCATAATTCATCATTTACATGTGATACGTCATTGAACTCTATTCCTGGAGATCTACCTTATGTTCCTACAATGTATAAACTTCTTGAAATTCCATATTGGCTATATAAATGAGAGTGGATGTCTAAAAGTATACATGAAGTGTTGTGCATATAAAGGCCCGGTCTGGTCCTGGGAGGAGCACCCGAATGTACTTGTGCCCATGGGAGTTTATTGACCACGGTGTTTGGCATTGCACTGAAGTACTTCCTTGCTTGACTTGACTTGAGGCATTCCCACTTACTCTCACGTGATATGCTTGACTCGCTTGACATGAATGGCTTGGCCCAAAAAAGAGCAATTTACTTGCTTGAATGAAATGAATGAAATAGCCAATTCTATTATACTACTTATTATTACACGAGCTTTAAATCACTTGCTTGAATACTGATTTTCCCCTTCTTGGAAGGGATTGCTAGAATGTTAAACTCTTGAAATACTTGATTGAATACTGATTTCTTGGAAATACTTGGCAATTACTTGCTAGTTCTTTATTGATACAGCTTATTGAAATTCATGTGATACTCTCTTGATACTATTCTTGATATTCTTGCTTGATCCAACATGCATCATTATACTGCATGAACTTTTAATTAACTTAAAGATTGTTAGAGCTTGAGATATAAATCCTACTGAGCGATTCGCTCATCCAGTTGCAATTTAACATTTTTTAGGAAATTTGGATAGCGACTACCACCCGGATGGGAATGATACCGAATGATGAGTGCTAGAGTCACCGATTGGTGTACCGTCAGCTAGTCTTGTGTCTTACCTTGTATTTTTCAAGTTATTGTTAAGGCTTGTAATCGTATGATACATGGAGAGGGGGATTTCTATAGCCCATCTAAGAGTAGCCAAACTAGGTCCATCAGGACCAAACGAGGCTCAGCTCATCCAAGTGACAGCCCCATAGGGCCCACTTAGGCTAAGAAGCCCAATAAGATTACTCAGGATCTCATCCTTCCTCGGCGGCCCTTAGGCTCGGAAGGCCCGAGCGACGGTCAGAACGGAGGAAGACCCATGCTCGAGTTATCCCCTCATCGGGATAGAGGCAAGCACTCAGCGCCCACTTCGACCTATCTTCATCCGAGCTATGCCTATCGCCCGAACAGGGTTGGCACCTTTTATGCTTGGACCGACCGACGACTGCTTATCCACATTGCCGTTGAGAGCCCTTTATGAGCAGGAGTTTATGAGGATAAGAGAACCATGATCCCTCAAGGCTATGAAGATCCCACGATGAGGATGTAAAGATCCCACGATGAGGATGTAACTCTCGCCTGAAACTCCTCAGTTTACGGGACTCATAAGGTGAGCACACTATATAAACCAGGGACTCCCTCCAGTGAAAGGTAAGGGCAATACACTCCTAAAATTCCCTGAGTAGGAACCACTTCACCACCTTGGTGTAGGGGGATCTCGTGCACCTCTTTCTACCTCCCTCCCTATCTTCCACCATTGCTCTACTGACTTAGGCATCGGAGGGTTTTCCCCAGGGAATCTCCCCTGGGCCCCCTGATCCATTTCCCTTTCTCTACAGTTCACTATTCGGTGATCATCTGCCCAAGTCAGGAGCTGCGCGAGATCATGCCCCTTCATCTGGCACCGTCTGTGGGAAACGACCGAAGAGCCAGTATGGTGCGAAGAAGTTCAAGGAGGTGGTCCGCCGGCGACAGGGGAAAGACCATGGTGGCGGCGGGAGAAGGCCGTTCTCAAGCCTCACAAAATCCCCCCTCCAATGCCAGCACTCCCGCCGACGGACCGCCCCCTCCCCCCGCGGCAGGGCTACCGCCCCCTCCCCCCGCGGCGGTAGGGCTGCCGCTTAACGGTGGCGCTGACACCTTCCAAGCCCTCAACGCAAAACTGGACGTCCTTGTGGAACTCATGAGGACCCAGGCAGCCAAGGATGGAAGGTCACGCGCCCCTCCGGAGAGCCCTCCCCATGGGAACGTGTCCTAGCACACCACCGGAGGCCGCTTCACCCTCCGGGGCCGGCAGATCATCCGTAACAGGTCAGGAGGACCTTCACAAGCCCCCCCCTACGGAGTAGGAAGCCTCATCCACGCCGAAGAAGGGAAAACCTGGGGCACGCCATCTGAACCCAAAGACCGAAGTCCCTGGGGAACGCCAATACAGCCCCCCCAGCCCGACGGCGCAGCGGCAGCCGGAGTTATCCCTCCGATTGTGAGAATTCGAGAGGCATTTCGCAGAGCAGGAGCACACCCTACGCGCCCTACAGAAAGACTCCTCCACGGAGGATGAGGAGAAATCCCCGTTCTCTGACTATATCTTGAAGGCAGAGGTATCTCCTAGAACCTCCATCCCGACCTTCAAGCTCTATGACGTCCAGGGCGACCCGGTCGATCACTTTGACAGCTTCGACGCCCTGATGACCCTTCATGGAGCGTCCGATGCCATCAAATGCCGAGCCTTTGTGACCACCTTGGTCTAAGGTGCCCAAGCATGGTTCCGGGCCCTCGCCCCCGGATCCATCCGGGACTTCAAGCAATTCGAGCGAGTATTCAAGGAGAGTTTCGCCGGTAGCAGTCCCCCAAGGTCGGTAGTGGGGCTTTTGACCCTCAAACAGGCGCAAGGGGAGAGACTCCCGACCTACATTACCCGATTCAAATCGGAAGCCCTGAGGATCCCCTGCCTGGACGTCGCCTCGGCCATAACCGCGCTGACCGGGGGCACCCGCGACGAGAACCTCCGCCGCGAGCTTGTCCTCGACCCTCCCTCGACCCTTGCTGCGCTAGTGACTCTGGCATTGCGCCATGCCGAGTGCGAAGAAGTGCTCAGCGCATGCCAAGACGCAACCGGCTCGGGTCGGGAGGGGGAAAAGAAGCGGGCACCCAAGCCAAACTCGGGTCCGGAGAAAAAGTGGAACCAAGACGGGGAACACAAGGAATCGTCACGGAAGTACGAGCGGTACACCCCCTTAATCACTCCGGTTTATGAGATCTACGAGGACATCAAAGGCTCTAGCCTCCTCCACCAACCCGAGCCAATGAGGTCGAAGAACCGCAGTCACAGCAAGCATTGCCTATTCCACAGCGACCACGGACATCACACCGGCGACTGCCATCAGCTCCAGGATGAGATCGAGCGTCTCATTTGTCAGGGGCACCTCTCCCGGTTCGTGGCCGGGCACAAAGAAGACCGAGGCACCCCAGAGGAAATCGACAATGCCCCTCGAGGGGTCCACAGCAACGTCATCACCGGAGGAGCTGCATTAGGAGGAGACAGCGGCCGAGGAAGGAAGCGTCATGCTGAGCGGGCGAGCCAAGCCATCGAGCCTCCCAAGGCCCCACCGAGTGAGCCCCGGGTCATAGTCTTCTCCGACCAATACCTGGAAGGGCTAAGCACCCCGCATGATGACGCCCTAGTCATATCGGCCATAAAAAACTATTGTAACGTAGATAGGATTCTAGTTGACAATGGAAGTGCCCCTGATGTATTATCCTATGAATGTTTCCTTAAGATGAGGGAGGATCTGTCTAGACTCCGCCCGATCCGAACCCCTCTTTGCGGGTTCAATGGCCAGGCCACTTATCCCGAGGGAGCCCTAAGCCTGCCTGTTACTCTCGGCACCCCATCCAAAACCGTTACGGACATGGTGGACTTCATAGTGATCAAAGGTATGATAGCATACAACGCAATCTTCAGCCAGGGAATCCTCAGCCAAACGAAAGCGGTGCCTTCTACCTATCATCAAAAGATGAAGTTCCCCACCAAAAATGGGTTGGGGGAAGTCCGAGGCAACCAGGCCATGGCCAGAAGGTGCTACAATATCTCAGTTGAAGCCAAAAGGCCGGACGGGAAGAACAAGGGCCCCCGGGAAGTCGAGGAAAAATCCGCAACCGCCGAGCCTGGAGGTGAATTGCTAGCGATTTTCCTAAACGACGACCCGACCCTAGGAGTAAACATCGGAGCCGACCTAACATCTGGAGTCCAACAGAAATACAAAGAGTTTTTTTCCACGTTCATCCGGGTCTTCGCATGGTCTGATGATCAACTCCCTAGGATACCGGAAGAAATGGTGATACATAAGCTCAACCTCGACCCAACCATGAAGCCCGTACAACAACGCAGAAGGAAGCACGCGCCAGAGAAGCAGACGATTATCAAGGAGCAAGTCACCAAGGGGCAAAAGACTGGTCTTTTTAGACCGATCCTGTACCCGACGTGGCTGGCTAACGTCGTCCTGGTGCCAAAAGCTTCGGGAAAGTGGTGAATGCGTGGACTTCACCAACTTGAACAAGGCTACTCCAAAGGACTGCTATCCATTACCGAGCATCGACCAACTAGTTGACTCAACCTCGGGCAACGAGATACTTAGCTTCCTGGATGCCTATTCAGGTTACCATCAGATCAGAATGAATCCAGAAGACATCGAGAAGACTGCCTTTATCACCGACTTCGGCGTACACTGCTACACCCGGATGCCTGTCGGGTTGAAGAATGCTGGAGCCACGTACCAGAGGCTAGTCAATCATATGTTTGAGGGACAGCTCGGTCGGAACGTCAAGGCCTATATTGATGACATGCTCGTGAAGACCCCCAAGGCCGAGGACCACTTCGCCGACCTAGCGGAAACCTTCGACACCCTCCTGAAGTACAACATGAAGCTCAATCCTGCCAAGTGCGCCTTCTAAGTAAGGTCCGAGAAATTCTTGGGCTTCGTAGTCACCCAGCGTGGGATCGAGGCCAACCCCAACAAGGTCCAGGCCATCCTGGACATGCGCCCACCCACCTATGTTAAAGATGTTCAATGGCTAACTGGACGCATTACAGCGCTCAGCAGATTCCTGTCCCGTGCGGCCGAACGATGCCTGCCCTTCTTCAAGTTATTGAGGGGGCCCAAGTTGGCATCTGCTACGTTCGCATGGGACGAGGAATGCCAGAAAGCATTCGCCGAGCTTAAATAGTTCATGGCTTCGCCCCTGGTGCTTTCCAAGCCTGTCCCAGGTGAAACCTTGCATCTCTATCTCTCGGTGACTCCATCTACAGTTAGCTCGGTCCTAGTCATAAATGACTCGGGAGTCGAGAGACCGGTCTACTACACCAGCAAGGTGCTCAATGAGGTTGAAAGAAGGTACCCCGCAACCGAGAGACTCATGCTAGCGTTGGTTACCTCGGCCAAGCACCTCCGACCCTATTTCCAAGGGCACTCCATCACCGTGCTGACCGGTAAACCGTTGAAGAGGATCCTTGCTCACCTTGAAGCCTCAGGACGCCTCGTCAAGTGGGCCATCATGCTCGGGGCCTACGATATATCGTATCGGCCTCGCTCGGCTGTCAAAGGCCAGGCGCTCGCTGACTTCATCGCCGAGAGCACCATCCCGACTAAAGAAAGATCTCCGTCAGCGCCCGGACCGACCTGGGAACTGTTCGTCGATGGATCCTCCAACTCAGTCGGGAGCGGCGTCGGGATCCTCCTGAAGTCCCCCGAAGGAGCAGAGCTACAGTACGCCCTGAAGTTCAACTTCCAAGCATCTAATAATGCTTTCGAGTATGAGGCCCTCATATCGGGAGCCCGCATGGCCCGGCGGTTAGGGGCTGAGCGAGTCAGGATTCACACTGACTCCCAACTGGTCGCAAGCCAGGTCAATGGCAGTTATGAAGCTCGAGAAGCACCGATGATCCAATACCTCCAGCTGGTCAAGACCGTGGCACAACAGTTTGAGAGTTTTGAGGTAGTCCGAATAGCTCGGAAGGAAAACTCCAGAGCGGATGCCCTCTCTCGGCTGGCCTCCTCTCTTGACCCCGAGGGTACTCGATCGGTCCTTCTCGAAGAGCTAGAGCGGTCGAGCATCGATTCAGAGCTCCTAGCTGTTGACTCGGCCTCCCCAAGTGACTGGCATACCCCGTACCTGTCGTGGCTCCAAGACTCTCAGGAACCTCCCGACCCTCAGGAAGCCCGAAGATTGAAGTACCAAGCTCGGCGATTCGTCACTCTGGATGGTGCTCTCAACCGGAGATCCTTCTCCGGTCCTCTCTTGAAGTGCCTTAGCACTGATGAAGCCAACCGAGTGATCGAAGAAGTTCACGAAGGTCTGTGCGGAGCGCATTTAGAAGGTAGGTCGCTCGCCAGGATCTTGCTATGGCTAGGTTACTGGTGGCCCACTCTGCAGCACGACTGCTCGACCTACACACAACACTACGACCGGTGCTAGCGATTTGACCACTTGGTCCATCAGTCAGCAACGGAGCTCATCACCCTAGCCGAGCCTTATCCTTTCGCTCGATGGGGAATCGACATCCTCGGGCCATTCCCCACGGCCCAGGCCCAGAAGAAGTTCATTATCGTCACCATCGATTACTTCACTAAGTGGATCGAGGCCGAAGCCACAGCAAGGATCACCGAGATAGTCGTCTGGAATTTCGTCTGGAAGTCGATCATCTGTCGTTACGACATCCCCCGGGTGATAGTAAGCGATAATGGTCGGTAATTTGATTCTCGTTATTTCCGAGACAGATGTGCCGACCTAGGCATTCGCAATCACTTCACCTCGGTCACCCACCCTCAGGCTAACGGGCTGGTCGAAAATGCCAATAAGACTATCTTAAAAGGCATCAAGACTAGGCTCGGCAAAGCCAAGGGCAGCTGGCTTGAGGAATTGCCGAACGTACTTTGGTCACACAGAACGACTCCCAGAACGACAACCGGTGAAAGTCCCTTTCAGCTGGTATACGGTACCAAGGCCGTGATCCCGTTGGAGATTGGCAACCCCTCCCTCCGAGCCATCTGCTTTTCGTCTGAGGCAAACAACCAGAAACTGCTCGAAAACCTCGACCTAGCAGATGAAGTTCGAGAGATTGCCAGCATCTGAGCAACGGAATATCGACGCCGCCTCACTCGATACTACAACGCCAAAGTCCGAGATAGACACTTTCAACCGGGAGACTTCGTCCTCAGGAAAGCCAAAGCCTCTCAACCACTTGAGACGGCGGGCAAGTTATCCCCTAATTGGGAAGGCCCCTACCAAGTGGTTGAGACGCGCGGAAAAGGAGCATACCGTTTATCCACGATGGAAGGAGAGATCATCCCTCGAACCTGGAACACGACTACACTATGCAAGTTCTACTTCTGAATATTGAGCATTGTGTACACGACATGAGATAAAAAGGCTCCTTTTCTTTTATTCAAACAACTCGCTTGTACATCAGAAAGGCCGAAGCCAGGAAAATACATGTCAAAAAATCAAAAAATCCATCTGGCGCCGCCGTATGAGCCCATCGCTTGGCTGACTCGGGTGACCTTCCTGCGTCCAGTCACTGACTATGCCTCGTGTAGAAACTGGCTCAGATAAAGGATAGTCGACCCCGTTGGCTCGGGCAGCTCGGGACAAAGGTGACAGAGGGATTAGGAAGGAGAAGGCTACCTTCCAAGTTGAACTTGAAAGAGAAGGGGGAGAGGGAATGCATATGAAAGCATCCTCCCCGCCAACCTGCCAACTCTTTGAAAGAAAGAGAGTGCAGGCACCCTCCGAAGAGTGAAAGAAATGATGAGAAGAGCAGAAGAGGGAAAAAGAGGCTGCGGGGGGGAGAAAGAAACCAGCAGAGCTGGACGAGGAGGCAGGGGAAAGCCCGGAAAGGAGGGAGCTTAGCTGGCTTCCTCCCCCCTCCATGGAGCGAGCAAGGAGAGAAGGGCAGCAGGGATGCCTAATTCCCCCATCCGTCCACCATCTTGCCCCCCCTGCAAGCGCCACCAGAACTGATAAAAAGAAGATGACGTGCCTCCACACGTCGAACCCTCTTTAAGTCTGTCCGCCGGCCGTCGAACCCTCTTTAAACCCGAAGTAGCAAGAACTCTCTGCCCCCCATCGTCGGCAGGCTCATCTTCCGGAGCGTCTTCCATGCTCCAAATACAACGGCACAACGCTACGTGAAGAGAGAATGAGGAAAGACTGTCAGGGAAACCCCTAAGCGGTGGAGAGGAAGGGACACCCTTCAGACCTTTTATAGGCAAAGGGAGGCTATTTGCCTTAAATGATTCTCTCCTCGAAAACATGCCAAAGGGATCTCTCCCTACGAACGGTCACCTCAAACTTCTCATTTTCCGCCCCAGCGGGATACACGAAGCGGCCAGGCATTCAAAGCATGAGAAAATGGAAAGACACCCTGTCAGACGCTCACCCAACCATCAGGCGAGATCTACGCAGAAAGTATCGACTCTTTCCAACCACTGCATATACACTGAACAAAATACGGCAATGGCGATACGGAACAGATAAGTCTTCACCATAACGCTACTGCCTTATCTATTTTTCTACACAAAAGAGGAAGTTTTTTTTATTCAAAAATGAAAAAGACATACAAAAAGAGGAAGCAAAGTAGATACATCAGGCCTCCGGCCCACCTTGAAGCCCTGAAGTGGAGGGCTCAAACAGTCTGCCCCCGGCATCTTTGGTGACGGCCGACCCTGGCACTGACCCCACTAGCGTGGGAACTACCTCGGTTGCATGCCCTCCCGAGGCATCGGAGTTGGTGACCCCTCGAATGAAGAGCCCCCGGGATCCTCTTCATCTTATGCCGAAGCAGAGGAACTGGAGGATGACAAGTCCGAGTCATAACGTTGCCCGGATGGGAAGTCAACTACCCCGGACGCCTGCTCCTCGGCATAAGAGACGGCCTGGTCGTAGCCTTGCTTGAACCCCTTGCGGATGCCCCGGTGAAGTGCTAACTCGTAGTAGGGGAGGGCAGCCTCCTTAAGGTCGACCCGATAGGCCTCTGAGCTTTTGTACTGCTCGAGAGCCTCCGCCCCGGCCGATCCCACCCTACCAGCGAGCTCGGCCTTCTCCCACTCCACCTTGGTTGACTTCCGCTCGGCCTCAGCCGTCCGCTTTTCGGCCTTCGCCGCCTGCTTCTCCGCCTCAGCTCGATCAGCCTCGGCCTCCCGCCGAAGGCGCTCGGCTTCCTCTGCTCGGTCTACCAGCTTTGCACGTTCGGTCTCCCACCGGCCATCCAGCTCAACGCGTGCAAGGCACTCCTCTTCAAGAAGCCTGTTCTTTCTCTCGAGTGATTCGCGGGCCTTAGCTAGCTACTCGGTTATCGACCGGGTCTCCACCTGGCTCGACCGCACCAGCTCCCTGACAGAGAAAACCTCCCTCAGAAGCCCATCACGCTCCTCGGCAAGCCGAGCCAACCTCCTATCAGACCCACCAAGGGCCCAGGCCAGGTTCGCTCGCTCCCACTCCGACCGAGCGTACGCTTCTGCCAGAGTGGTCCCCATCTGGGCCAGGGCCAGGCTGCCCTCCATAACCCCAGCGAGGGCTGTGGACGGAGAGTACTGCCTACCTCCCCCCCTCACCTTCGCGGATATACCGTGGCATACCTGGTGCAAAGGGCCCGAGATACCAAGCCGCTCGAAGGCCACCGGAACAGAGAACCCCCCATCTCCCGGCGTCCCACCGAGTGGCTCGGACCAAGCCCTGGCCTCGGTCGCCTCTCGTGCCTCGGCCCTAATTTTCTTGTGGCCCCCCAACCTGGATCGGCTCGGCACCTGCACCACCGCCTGAAGTGCCAGCCTCGGCCACGGCCCCAGCATCCCCAGCCTCGGCCACTGCCCCCTCGGCTCCTACTGAGGGGAGAGCTGGGCCAGCACTGTTGCCAGTCGCAAGAGCAGCCCCGACCCCCTCGGCTCCGACCGAAGGAAGAGCCGAGCCCGCATCATCGCCGCCCGCAGGAGCAGCCCCAACCTCCTTGGCCCCCTCTTGCTCGGCGGGTGGGAGAGCTCGCCCGGTAGGGTCGGCCCCATCATGCTCGGCGGAGGGGCGAGCTGTGGCAAGGTCGCCTCCGACTGTGGGTACAACCCCGGCCTTCTTGGCCCGCTTCCTGGCCCTCGTAGCGGTCCGGATCATGCCTTCCACGGGGTCCTTACGCTTGGACCCCCGCAGCCTGGAGGATTCGCCCAGGGACGCTCCCTTGCCCTTATCTCTGGTTCGGGAGCGACCGGTGGGAGCAGTCGATTCATCAGCAGCCGAGTCATCGCCAAGCTCGATCACCTCTGCGGCCTCCTTCAAAGCCTCCCACCTGGTGTCTGCACGAAGAAGAAGACATATTCAAGAAAAAGAAAAATGATCCCAACATCCAAAAGAGAACCTAGTTTGTGGCACCTGAGCCCGACGGATGCAACCGCGTAAGAAGACACCGCTCGATATTCTCTAGAGTAACCAGCTCTTCGGTGGATTGGCAGTGCTTCAGCAAGATGGCCGCATATTTCTCCACATGTGGAGGGAACTCATCCTGCCTGGGGGGATATTCAGGTGGAAATTGGGGATTACTAGACACCTCCAGGTTTCCTCCACTGAACAAATCCCCACCCAAAAGAATTGAGTTTTCCACCCCTTATGCGAAGAATCCTTCGCCGCTAAGGAGATGCAGCTCCTGTTCTGCCTCGCCTGGATGAAATAGAAACCCTTCCTGGCCGAAGAATGTGCTTTCAACTCAAAAAAATAGTGAAAGAGGTCCAAGGAAGGAGGAACTTCGCACTGGCGACAGAGAATGTGGAAGGCGGAAAGGAGAAGATAAGAGTTGGCTACCAACTGAATGGGTGCCAATAGGAAAAAAATTGAGAAGCTGAAGAATGAAAGGTTCGAAGGGAAGGCGGAACCCACCCTTCCACGACAGAAGGAAGGTACAGATGTGGCCCGTACGAGAGTCCAGGCTCGTCTCGTGGGGGAAGCCACGACAAAGTGGAACTTGTAGGGCAGGCGATACTGGTGCTCCAACCTTCTCACATCCGCCTCCCCCAGTTCACTGCAGTTTGGAACCGGGGCCTTCACCACTGGCTCGTCCTCCCACTCATCGACATCCGAACCCTGGTCCACCATGGAGACCAGAGAAGAGTTTGAGGAAAGGCGATCTCGGTATCCCGAAGATTTCGGAGGAGGAGGAAGCCGCCGGACTGCCTCCGCAGTTATCTCTGCCAACTCAGCGAACGCCGCTTCAAGCCTCTGCTCTTCCGTCGTGCCCTCACGACGCATCGAAGAGCCCAAAAGCAAGAACGGAGGAGAGCCAAAACCCTAAAGATGGAGGAAGTCTGGAATGACAGCAAGCGCCCAACGCCTATATCCCCAAGCGGGAGGCAGCGCGTCGTTCCGACCTCCGAGAAAAGGGTGCCCCTTCAGTTCAAATCCGTCAGGATCATCATTATTACGGGCCTAGGTGACCATGGCACGTGGCTTCCTAACACCGCCAGATCTCCACCCACCCGAGCCACGCTGGTCTAAAACCCCAACAGCTACTCTTCCGAGCTTACTAAAGCTCGGGAATAGGAGGGGGACAAGTGGAGAGGGGGATTTCTGTAGCCCATCTAAGAGCAACCAAACTAGGTCCATCAGGACCAAACGTGGCTCAGCTCATCCAAGTGACAGCCCATAGGGCCCACTTAGGCTAAAAAGCACAATAAGATTACTCGAGATCTCATCCTTCCTCGACGGCCCTTAGGCTCGGAAGGCCCGAGCGACGATCAGAACGGAGGAAGACCCATGCCTGAGTTATCCCCTCATCGGGATAGAGGCAAGCGCTCAGCGCCCACTCCGACGTATCTTCATCCGAGCTATGCCTATCGCCCGGACAGGGTTGGCACCTTTTATGCTCGGATCGATCGACGACTGCTTATCCACACTGCCGTTGAGAGCCCTTTATGAGTAGGAGTTTATGAGGATAAGAGACCCATGATCCCTCAAGGCTATGAAGATCTCACGATGAGGACTTAAAGATCCCACGATGAGGATGTAACTCCCGCCTGAAACTCCTCAGCTTATGGGACTCATAAGGTGAGCACACTATATAAACCAGGGACTCCCTCCAGTGAAAGGTAAGGGCAATATACACCTAAAATCCCCTGAGCAGGAACCACTTCACCACCTTGGTGTAGGGGGATCTCGTGCACCTCTTTCTACCTCTCTCCCTATCTTCCACCATTGCTCTACTGACTTAGGCATCGGAGGGTTTTCCCCAGGGAATCTTCCCTGGGCCCCCTGATCCGTTTCCCTTTCTCTACAGTTCATTGTTCGGTGATCATCATCCCAGCTCAGGAGCCGCGTGAGATCACGCCCCTTCAATACATTTCGGTCAGTTATGACTAAGTTGGATTGGATTATGCCGAATATTAAGCATTATGAATTAATTTGGGATGTTATTATTATGGTTAAATAATTATCATCTTGGACTATGGTATTATGTTCAAACTTTGCATTAGCAAAAGAATTACCGAGTACTATGCGCGCTCTGACTTTACACGAATGACACGATCTATATAAACGCGTCTCGCACCCGGTTATCTTTCGCGCTCGGGGCGTGACATATCTTGTCTTTCCATAGTGGTAGAGGGCTTCCAAAGAGAGGCCCCATGTCGCCCCTTCTTTTTGTGCAAGTAGTCCACATATTGAGTAGGAGTCGATTAAAAGCAGAAGGTGTAGGGTTGATTAGAGATTTCCAAGTTGACAAAGGTAGTATTAGTATTATTTTTTTGCAGTATGTTGACAACATCATTTTGTTCCTAGCAAAGGAGGAGTGTGAGCTTTATTTGACCAAGTTGATGCTTGAATTGCTAGAGGAAGTCAATGGTCTCAAGGTCAATTTTAACAAGAGTCTCTTGGTAGGTGTGAATATAGATGATAGGACTCTCGAGAGGGCGGCATTCACAATGGACTACGAAATAGGAGCCTTCTCTCTCTCCTATTTTGGCCTCCAACTGTCTATAGGGGCCCTTATATTGTAGTGATTGGCAGCCAATAGTATAGAGTTATGAGTCTAGATTAGTAGGATGGAAGGCGAGACTACTCTCATATGGGAGGTGATTGGTCCCATGTAAGTTAGTGCTTGGTAGCTTGCCTATCTATTTTCTGTCCATCTTCCGAATTCCAATGGTGGTGGCAAAGAAAAATGAATCAATTCAAGTGAGATTCTTTTGGCATGACAGTGTAACGCCCCGGATTTTCGGATCAAGAATCCGTGAGTTTCGGAGCATTTTCATGGGTCCCAGATCCTATTTCATAATTAAATTAGATTTTTGGCTATTGGGCCTTCAGACCCCTATGTAGGGTGAACTGCTATGTTTATGGACTCCAGGATATTGTAGACGCATTTTGCGTTTTTCGAGGATTGGGGGAATGATTTTTTCCTATTTTTCTATTTTTTGGATTTTTAAAATCTTAAAACTTTTTCTATAAATATAACCCTTTCACCCCCCTCTCCCTCATTCTCTCATTTCTCTCCCTCTATCCTCTCTCCTCTCGATTCTCTCTCTCTCTCCCTCTCTCTCCGGCGGTCGACGGAGCTTGAGCGGGGTGACGGGGGGAGGCACGTGTGGCGACGAGCGGTGAGGATGGAGCGAGGAACGTGGAGGTGGTGCGTCATGCTTCCTTCGCGAGTTCACGAGCTCGGCGGTGGTTCGAGGCTCATTTTCATGTAAAATCGGTGTCCTCGGTGCGGGAAATCGTCAGTGGAGGTTGGAAGATGGATCTCTAGCCCTTGTATTCCCTTTTCCCATGATTTATAGGCTGAGGTGAGCCTGAGAGTGGGTTTCTCTCCATGCAATGGTTAAAATGCATGTTTTCGGGGTGAGCGACGGTTTCACCGATTTGGCGGGATTTTTATAGTTTGAATGGGACCTCTTGGTGCTAAGGAGGTTAGGGAAGAGTTCCCCCTTGTTTTCCTCCTCAAATGGGTTGAGTGAGGCGTGGTTTAAGCTCCCATGGTGGAGCTCCTAGATGTGTGTCGCTGGAATCGATCGATCGATTTGATGAATCAGTCGACCGATGGCGCGTCTGCCATGGAATAGGGCAGGCTGGCAGGGTTTGGTCGACCGACCTGGGATTTCGGTCGATCGACTCATGCCCAACAGGTGGGCTGGTGTGGTCCGGTCGACCAACCCACTGGGTCGGTCGACTGACCCCCTTTGTTGGTCGACCGACCTACTGGGCAGGTCGACCTAAACACGTTCTCTTCGCCCATTTTGGCCTCTGGTTGTCACGCCCTGAGATTATGCAGCGAAAATAATCGGGAACGTGAATAGTCGGCTAGTACGTCTCAAGCGAGTAATATAATTAGAGCACTAACACATTCACACATAAGAAATGAATGTATAATATTTGGACAAAATCTTTGCTTTATTTAAAAAATAATCAAAAGTACATAAGGTTGACCCGCTAATTCTCGTAATAAATAAGGTTTTCTCTCTCTAGATTCTAGAGAGAGAAGCTCCGGGAATTCGTTTTCCCGCCTGGTGTTTTTTGTTCGTCCCTTCCCCCTCCCTGCCGGCTATGGCCGATACGGCGGGGGGTCCTCTGCTGCCGGCGGGGGGATCTAGTGCTGATCAGGTAACTCAGGCTTCTTCTTCGACCGAGGTTCGTCAGTCATATGCGCAAGTGCTTCTGGATAACGTTTATCGAGCTCTTCCTCCCATCCCGATTAAGGAACTGCCATTCACAGATCGGGGTGAACCTGCTGTATATTTCTCTAATTCTGATATTCAAGCTTCCATGCAGTCTCTTCAGTTTGCTATTGTGGCCAAGTGTTCATATGGTAGGCCTTCATTTACTGAGATTAAGAGCTTCCTCTCTCAACGGATGGCGCTCTCGACGGGTTTTATTATCACCAAGTTGAACCCGAGACACCTCCTTTTCAGATTTGATAGTGAGAAGGATTTCACGAAGTTACTCATTCAAAAAAACTTGTACATAAAAGGTTTTTTGTTTCGATTTTTTAGGTGGACCATCGACTTTAATTTTGATGTCGATCCACCTACGATTCCAGTCTGGATTGGCTTTCCGGGCCTCCCGGTGAATTTATATCATGAAGACTGTCTTCGTTCCATCGCTGGGAACTTTGGCTCTGTGCTGTGCATTCATGAAAGATCTTTAACGATGGCAGACACCTCTGAGGCATTAGTTTGTATAGAATTGGATCTTTTAGCTATGCGCAGGGAGCGGTTATGGATTGATATGGATGGATATGGGTATTGGCAATCTGTCAATTTTAATCGGGTTCCATCTCTTTGCTCATACTGTCAGAAATTGGGGCATTCGAGTACTGAATGCAAGAGGAAGATGAATCGTAGCCATCCTCACCTGGGGATGAATTCAGAATTGAAAAAAGCTAAACATGTTTTCATTCCTCGTCATACATCACCGCCAGCTGTTCGACATAATGTCATTCTGGAAGAGCAATTGGAAGGTTCTTCTCAAGGGGTAGAGCAGAATCTGGATACTATGGGTGTTCTGAACCCCATACAGGAAGAGATTAATTTGGCCAACATTTTGTTGGAAGAAGGGATTCCCACGGATATGCCGTCAGATGAGTTAGCAGAGAATTCAGTATCTGCTCAGGAAAAGAGCGACAATTCAATGTCAAAGCTAGATAATGACAAGCTAATAAGCTCAGTTATTGATGCTCCTCAAGCTACTAATCCCTATTCAGAAAAGTTGGACTTGGTCAGGAATCCAATGGTTGCTAGTCTTGCCAAATCTGAGAATATTAGGGTGATGGTGGCTCAGAAATCTGATTATGGAGTCCTCCCTGATGTTTCAGGTTTTCCTGGTGAATTAATAAATGATGCTCGCATTACCAGGGCCAAATTCAAGGCTCTAGCTGCTCATTCTTCCCATTATTCTAATGATTGATTCTACGCTTATATGGAATGCTAGGGGTATGGGAAATAAGGCGACTGTTAACAGTCTGGCCCATCATGTAAAGGTTAATAACCTTAGTTTGGTTGCTATATCTGAACCTCATATTGCTTTTAATCGTGCTTTGAAAGTGGCTCATCGTATTAATCTTCCTAGTGTTATTGGCAATAATGGAGATACTTCCAATATTTGGCTTTTCTTTAAGGCTGACATTAGTCTGGAGATAATTGAATTGCACAATCAGTTCATTACTGTTGCTATTAACGAGAATGATACTATAAATTTTTTCTTTACTGCTGTTTATGCTTCCTGTTGCCCCACTACTCGTAGGGAGATGTTTGATGCTCTGATGGCTTTCAACTCTAGTGAAAATTTTCCCTGGATAATTGGGGGGGGACTTCAATTGTGTTATCTCCCCTAATGAGAAAATGGGTGGTCTGTTGGCTTCTGCATCCTCTATGCTGGATTTTCAGAGCTTTGTTGCAGCTACTGGCCTAATTGATGCTGGTTTTTCTGGTTCCTCTTTCACTTGGTCTAATAATCAGGCTGGAGCTTCACATATTCGGGCTAGACTTGACAGAGTGTTTATTAATTCTAAGTGGATGAATTCTGATCATCAATTATTGGTTCAGCATCTGACTAGGGGACCCTCTGATCATGCCCCGTTACTACTTAATATGTGCCCCAGAAAGCAAATGCCAGGAAGATTCATTTTTCAACAGATGTGGACAACTCATTCTGATTTCAGGAAATTTATTGCGGATAAATGGAGTCAACTGGAGACCTTGAAGCACCCTTTCTATTCTCTACAGAATAAGCTTAAAAATCTCAAAAAGGCTTTGAAGATATGGAACAAGGAGGTCTTTGGTGATATCCATTTGGCTGTTAAGATGGCTGAATCCCAGTTACTAAGATCCCAAGATGCCTTCGACAGTCATCCCTCTATTTACAATAGGTTGAATTTATCTAAAGCTAATGTTGAGTTGAAGCAAGCTCTACATAGAGAGGAAATTTTCTGGTTCCAAAAATCCAGGATTCAATGGTTACAGCATGGGGATCGGAATACTAGATTTTTTCACAATTACACAAAGGTCAGACGGCAAAAGGCTTTTATTCATAAACTTCAGATCAATGGAACTTGGGTGGATGATCAGGCTGTTTTATTGGACGGAGCTGTGGATCATTTTAAGTCTCTTTTCTCTTCTGAGGAACATTATGGAAATGAGGAACTTCTGGATTGTATTCCTAAATTGGTGACAGAAGAGCAGAATAATATATTATGCTCCATTCCTTCAGATGAGGAGATCAAGAGCATTGTCTTTTCTGCATCTGGTAATAGTTCTCCGGGACCTGATGGTTTTTCTGGATCCTTCTTTTCTTCTTGCTGGGATATTGTGGGCAATGATGTGGTTGCTGCTGTTCAAAGTTTCTATCAGGGGTGGGGCCTTCCCAAGGGTGTTACTTCTTCCATCCTTTGCTTGATTCCCAAAGTGCAGAATCCCTCCTCTTTTGCTGATTTTAGACCCATTAGTCTCTGCAATTTTATATATAAGGTGGTTTCCAAAGTCATAAGCAACCGAATGAGAAGTATTTTATCTGTAATTATATCTGAAAATCAGAGTGGTTTTGTTCAAGGTAGAAGTATTACTGAAAACTTTTTGCTGGCAAAGGAGCTTTTTATGGAACTCGATAGACCAGTGAGAGGCCATAACATTCTTGTTAAGCTTGATATGGCTAAAGCTTATGATCGGATAGAGTGGGATTTCATTCTTCAGGTGTTACAAAAATTTGGCTTCTCCCACAGATTTAATTCTCTCATTGCCCAACTTTTGATGAATTGTTGGTTTTCCATAGCATTCAATGGTCATTTACATGGGTATTTCAAGTCTACTAGGGGGGTGAGACAGGGTGACCCCCTTGCTCCTGCACTCTTTATAATTGCGGAGGAGGTTTTGAGCAGGGGATTACTTCAACTTTTTTCCTCTGGCAAGTGCCAATATTTCCATGCTTCCCGAAATGCCATTCCTGTTTCTCATATCCTGTTTGCGGATGACACAAGTATTTTTATGAATGGGGGCATTTCTTCAGTCAAAGCTTTACTTGATTTTCTAAAGAATTATGAGAATTATTCAAGGTAGAGGATAAATTCCAGCAAGAGCTCCTTTTGTACATCCAAACACATGCATCATCAGGCTATCGAGAGGATTCATAATCTCGCTGGATTTCTCCATAAATCTGATAGTATTGTCTATCTAGGCATTCCTCTCTTTAAAGGCAGAAGCAAAGTTCCCCATTTTAAGTTTCTTTTGGACAAAATTAATGCCAAACTGATGGGATGGCAAAGCAAATTTTTATCACAGGCAGGGAGACTTTCTTTGATTAAATTTGTACTTTCTGCCATTCCAATTTATACTATTAGTTCCACATCTATCCCATACAGTATCAGTAAGCAGGTTGGATGCATTTGTGCCAATTTTTTTTTGGCAAGGCTTAGATCCTGTACACAGAAGACACTGGGTGAAATGGGACACAATCTGTTGTCCACAATCCATTGGGGGCCTCGGAGTTCGAAGTATTCGGGACATACAAATGTGTTCTTTTGTCAAACAGCTATGGTCTGCTCTTCATGTTAAGTCTCTATGGGCCAATTATATCAGGAAGAAATATATTAGGGAGCAACATATTTCAGATTGCAGAGTCCCATTTCCTGCTGGCATCAAATATAGGGATTTCAACAAAGCTAAGTCCATCCTGATGGCTGGCAAGAAGATGATTGTTTTCAATGGGAAGTCCACTAATTTCCTCAAAGATAGTTGGTTTAAAGGGAAGCCCTTTTCTGATTCTCTCAGCGATCATAGTCAGGTGAATTGCTCTGTTCAGGAAGCCTTGGCCAATCACCTACATCCTGTTTGGAATTACATTACAAATGGTGATCTGAAAGCTGAAATTCAGGAATTTGGTACTCATGATGGGGATGACATTCCCATCTGGTCTTTTTCTTATTCGGGTAGCTTTGATTTCAAATCTACATACAGACACATTAAAGAGCAGCATTCGGACCTTTATAAAGTTAAACTTTGGAACTCCAAATTTCCACCTCGAGCAGCTTTATTCTATTGGAAAATGTTGAACCATGCTGTCGCTGTGGATAGTAGAATTCAGCAGAAGGGCATACAACTTGCATCTCGTTGCAGCTGCTGCTTGAATTCTCATCATATTGAAGACTTGGACCATCTCTTCATCTATAGTGAGCTTGTGAGCTTTCTATGGAACAAATTTAGTCCCCTGCTGGAAGATTCTCATGTATTGATTACTTCCATTAGGACACGGCTTCTATTGATTTTAAAGGATTCAGCAATTTCAACCCCTCAAGGATTTTTAAATCTGCTGGTGTCTATGACAATTGTGTGGGAAATATGGAAACAAAGATGCTTAACTAGAATGGAAGGCTGCCAGGTTAACTTTCTGCGGTGGGGCAGATTGATCAAAGAGGAGATTGGCCATACATTCAATCAACATTCTTTTTTCATGAAATCCAATTCTCCACTTTTACAGACCCTTATGCAGTGGGGGTTCAATTTTCAGAGCAAGGTTCTCCAAATTACAGCAGTTCGTTGGATTGCCCCGGCTGTGGCATTTGCATTAAATGTGGATGGTTCTTGCAGAGGTAATCCGGGAGCTTCTGGTGGAGGAGGATGCTTCAGAGATAATCATGGTAATATTCTACTGGGTTTTTCTTACTATTATGGGATTGGTTCTAGTATTGTGGCTGAAGGGAGAGCCCTCCTTGATGGTCTTCGATTGGCAAAGCTACATAGTATTCCTATTTCTATTATATACACAGATTCTAAGGTGCTGGTTAATCTTTTGAATGGCATTGGCTCTCCCCCATGGCATCTCCT
This sequence comes from Amorphophallus konjac, assembly GCA_022559845.1. Lineage (NCBI taxonomy): Eukaryota > Viridiplantae > Streptophyta > Magnoliopsida > Alismatales > Araceae > Amorphophallus > Amorphophallus konjac. The sequence continues at coordinate 35,573,754 of CM040129.1, forward strand.
TCCGTGGTGGAAGTCCTTGGAGGTTATATTCCACTCTAGTACATATACAATTACTCACATTTTTCGGGAGGCTAATCAACTGGCTGATTCCTTGGCCAAGCTTGCTGTGGATATGGGATGTAATTCTGAATTTTTTTCCATGAGGGAGCTTAGCAGCAGCCAAAGGGTTTGTTAGGGCGGATGCTCTTGGTATGCCGAACCTTCGTGTTCGGCGTGCTAGTTCTTAATGGGACAAACCATTTATCGCAGAGATACAGGTTTCGTGCTGATATTTGGGTGGGCAGACTTTGTGTTCTGCTGCCACTGCCTTGTGTAGTTTACAACTGTATAGGATTGTCTTTCTTTTTTGACTTTCCGGGCGATAGTCCCCTCATGTATGTTACTTCTTTTCAAAATCAATAAAATCAGCATCTAGTGGCTGAGGTGGAGTGGGATCATTCCCTACCTCTGGTATGGGGGTGCACTCTCCCTCTTGACACTTGATGACTTGAGTTGGAAAAAAAAAACATAAGGTTGACTCTTGACTGTTTAACTAACTAGACTCAATAAAAATGGAAAATTACATAGCGACTCTTGACTATCAACTAATGACAATCTAAGGCTTCGCTGATTCTTTAATCACTCTCGGATCCATCACTTGAATAGTCTGAATCTGACCCGCTAGAATTTCCTAAAAAAGATAGAAAAAATAGGGAACGAGCACACAAGCCCAGTAGGTATCTTCGTATCAACATGAAGGTAATGTTTAAGTAATTAACACTTTAGCTCTAGAGTGTAAGATAAGTCATGGAAATACGATGAAACACGTGAATAAACCAAAGTAACACAAATAACAAGATAGGATCAAGGTGAGACATGAGAATTCTTGTAGACTAGAAATATGATCAAGCAAGAATATAACATGAATGTAATTTGGCATTTCATGAACAAGAATGTACTTTTCCATAACCATAAAGGCTATGCACTAGAAAGTGCTAGCAAGCATGTAATTTCACAAGATTGCCTTGTGGATCTTCACCTGTTTATAAAAAAAGTACTCCCAGCGTAATGCGATGCCAGTGTTCATCATACCCCATGGTTTATAGTATGTTTCTGACTATCTGCCGAGGGGACTAGAGTGGAGCCCATGGACACTGTCCGTGCCCACTCTTGCATCTTCAAGTTATAAATCAAGCTACTTCCACGAGAAATATAAATATGGTCAATAATGAACAAGTTCAAACTATAGTTTCATGATAGCAAATATCAAGGTAAGAATGCACCATTTAAGAATATGAGAGTTCAAAAATTGATTTAGAACAAGGTTAGGCCCTGGAGAAAATTCGACAGCATAACGACACATTCTTTAATTTCCATAATTCATTAGGTAGCTTTGAAAACAAAGTGTTAGGTTGTAGATAATCATAGACCATGTAGGAACATAGAAAAATCAACCCTTGGGTCAAACCTAGGGTTAATCAATACTTAGACATAAAACGGTCATATCGGGGCCGTTTTTGGAAATAGCGGTCATTTACTGGACCGTATGTGAATCTATGCGGTCATGACTGGACCGTTAGTAACAGAGTCGATGAAACGAATGAATTGGAACCATGCGGTCTAGGCAGGGCCGCTAGGCATCCTTGGCGGTCAAGTAAATGGCCGCTTCCAGACTCTAGCGGTCTTCCATAGGGCCTCTAAGGTCCAAAACACATAAAACACTGGTAAGGTGCTTTCTAGACAATTTGGGTTTTGAGGGTACAACCAGCTCGGCGTCCTAGTGGGAATCCCAGGCTCACGGAATCTTATCGAGACCTTAAAACAAGATCACCTAGTCCGGTGGAAGGAATATCCAATGGAGAGGATCACAAGTCTAAGATTGTATGCTTTAGTGCAAAGTGTATCTAATGACATCGTACCGGAATACGTGCCATGTACTTAAAAAAAGACTCTAGATGAGAAGGGATCGTGATAAAACAACGATCAAATCAAAACTAGACAAGTCCATGAACCATATGAAATTTAGGATAAAAATAAGAGTATATGGTTTTGGCATGAAATTAACATAAGTTTAAAATAAGTCCAAAGTGCATAAAGAACATGAAATCTACTAGGATGAATAGTTAACGTAACCAAGTGTATGAATACAATACTTAAAACAGGAGTAAGACCTAATTAGCTAGGCTTATCATATGATAAATTGGACTGTTCTGCAATATGTTTCGAGTTAACAATAATACAAAACTCAGAAGACTGAAGCGGTCTCAGGAGGACCGTTTTATGGCTTTAGCGGTCTATCGTAGGGCAGCTAAAGGGACTCCGGTGGTCATAGAAAGATCGTTTCTTCCTACCTACAGCAAACATCAATAAAACTGAAATACATGCTAATCTAGGGCAGATAGATGTATGGTAAAATATGCCAACAGGTAAATATAGCCTGATAAAACCATATTAAAACATGGTTTGAGTAAAGTAAGCAAATATTATCAATTTTCTTATTAAGGGTAAGGTTCATGCATACTATTTTAACCTTATATACGCAGTCATAATAAAACATCAAATTCATCATGTACAATCAATGAAAATAGGAGGAAAGAGAGGGCTTTTGTTCCTAACACGTTAATTTAGTCTTTTCATGAGATAACCTACCTTTGATTCATTCCCTAGACTTTGGATTTTTGACTAGAAGTAGACCCTAGTTTCTGCATGTCCTATGCCAAACCAGTAACTTCTCGTCCCTCTAACTCACAATCCTCTTGACCTAAATCCATGAAAATTGGAGGGTAGATAGAATATACGAAGGGGAACAGAAAGTTCTAAAGGGCCAATTTCTAAATACCTTGATTAGGGCTTCTATTTTCCATATCTTCACTGGGCCGTCGCACTGGTTCTTGTGCAGTCTGTTGCGAACCAGCATCTTGCAGAGGCTCTAACTCTCCAACGGCTGGATCTTCTAGCACGAAAATTGGAGGTGTGTTAGATAAAACTAAGATGAACATAAAGTTCTAAAGAACTAACCTGAGGAGATGTCTCCTTACCTTCGAAATATGCTAGCCAACATTAGGGTTCGCATGAGTCGAAGTTAGGGTCTATTTATAGGATTCGCCTAGGGTTTAAGGTATTAGATTGATCCTAGAGTCCTAAATTGGAGTAGAGTTAATCCCTAGAGAGTTCTAGAGAGTCTTCCACGCCTGGTAGCTTCGATCTAGGGTGATTTGGTCGTCAAAGATCCAAGCTTTTCACATTTTCTCCCATTCACGGAATCAGGAGGGCTTAGCGGTCATGGGAGGACCACTAAGGTTGATTTGGAGGTCACGCGATAGACTGCCAGGCTTCATTAAATCCGAATTTTTTAGATTTTCATATTATCCCCCATTTATCCCCTAATTGATGTATATATCCCATTTTAAATCCGTAAATTACCAAATTTACGTTTCTATTAACGGGCTTGGGTCTATATGTCTTGGAATTAGGTCTTTCGGCCTATTTGAGTTGCGTTTAGCCCTTTAGTTGATATAAGGCTTTTAAATAGATTAAATAAATCCTTAATTCTTTTTAAGAGCCCATTAAATTGCTTAGAAATTATATTTTAATCCCAAAAAATTCCTAAAAAATTCTCTGGCGTTACACCTTCCCCCACTTAAAAAGAATTTGGTCCCCAAATTCATCGTAATAAGATTTGCTAAGGAGAGTGTACTTACATTCAAATATCTCTGGAAATCTTTTGCACATGGCCTCTTCAGTTTCCCATGTCGCTTCGTGTGGCCATGATTTGCTCCATTGGACTTTGACCATGGGAATAGTCTTATTCCGAAGTTGACATAATTCTCGTTCAATTATTTTGATTGGCATTTGCTTATACGTCAAATCCTTTTTAATCTACAGGTTGTCATAAGTTATGACATGGAATGGATCGGGGACATACCTTTTAAGCATTGAGACATGAAACACATCATGGACTCCAACTAATTGAGGGGGTAAAGCTATTCGATATGCGACTTCACCAACCCTTTCGAGAATTTCAAAGGGGCCAACGAATCTCGGAGTGAGCTTGCCTTTGATGCTGAATCTTCGAATACCTCAACCCGGAAAAATCTTAAGGAATACGTGGTCTCCTACTTGGAATTCTAGGTCACACCTTATGTTATCAGCATATGATTTTTTCCTGTCTTGAGCCATCTGGAGTCTCTCCCGAATAAGCTTTATCTTCTCGGTAGTATTCCTGATGATGTCGAGGCCGAGAAATTACCTTTCTCCTACTTCGTTCCAACATATAGCTGAACGACAGCTTCTTTCATACAGTGCCTCGAACGGTGCCATTTTTATACTAGCTTGGTAGCTATTGTTGTAGGCGAATTCCACTAGAGGAAAGTAGTCGTGCCAACTCCCTTTAAAATCAATAGCACATGTCCTGAGCATATCTTCCACCACATGATTTATCTTTTCAGTTTGACCATCAGTTTGTGGATGGAACGTAGCGCTAAAGTTTAGTCGGGTCCCTAATGAATGCTGTAGACCCTTCCAGAATTGTGATGTGAATCGAGGGTCTCGGTTAGATATAATAGTGACAGGAACACCATGCAGTCTGACAATTTCCTTCATGTATAGTCCTGTTAATACATCCACAGACCATCAAATTTTGATTGGTAGAAAATCTGCAGATTTAGTCAATCGGTCTATAATCACTTATATACTATCGTGTCCACCTCTTGTCTTTGGTAAACCCATGATGAAAACCATCCCTATACTTTCCCATTTCTAATCGGGATTATCCAAGGGATGTAGTTTCCCGGCGGGCTTTAAATGTTCCGCCTTTACTTGCTGACAAGTGAGGCAGTGAGATACAAAGTCCGCTACTTCTCTTTTCATATTGGGTCACCAGGAATTTTTTTTTAAGTCTTGGTACATCTTTGTAGCTCTAGGGTGAATAGCATACCTTGATTTATGAGCTTCTTCCACGATCAACTTCTTAGTGTCAGCATGATCTGGTACACAGATTCGATCTTTGAACAATAGTCTTCCATCAGTTGAAATGGAAAATTCCGACCTTTGATAACTATTAGCCTTGATCTCCATGAATGTGGGGTCGTTTTCTTGTAATTTAACTAGATCTTCAATCAATGTAGGCTGTGACCTTATATTAGCAATCATACATCCTTCCTCTTCTTTATCAACATCGAGATGCAAACGAGCAAACTCCTCGATAAGATAAGTCGTACCAGATCATGCAAACGAGCAAACTCTTCTTGAGGCTTGCTAGAGTTTCCATTGTTCTTTGTTGTACCCAGACTATTTCCCAGTCAAAACCACAAGGAATAAGGGTTCGGGCATTTCCCCAAACACCTTCAAGGCACGGGCTACCTAGCCCTTTCTACACCCTAAAGGTCCCCACAAGGGTCCCGATCAACTCGCCGTGGTGCGCGGCGGCACAAACAAGTATTCGGGGTCAACCCCGGCCACTCTCATACGGGCTTTGCCCGCATCTTATATGGCCTCCCGAGATCACCCGGGGGCGCCCCGACGTTAAGCCACGCCACGTGGCATCCAGCAAAAGAGTCGCGGGCCCACTCCAAGACTCTTCATTCAACCCTCCAAGGCCAAAGGGAGACCTGAGCAAGTCAACCATAGGCTTTGGAGGCCCACAGCATGTACGTAGGACTCACACACGTGTGTTCGGCATTTTTCCAAACACCTTGTGGGTGCGTATATTTCAACCCTTATACACAAGACCACGGGCCAGCCCGTGGTTCCAGTACAGCAGTTGGGTCCTACAACGACCCCCCAGCAAGTCGGGGCCACCCCCGACCCTCAGACACGTGGCAACAAGCCACTCAACTTAGCTCTCGGGCCAATCCGAGGCTACCCTATCAACCCGCCGTACAATGTGGCACGTAACACGAGGTATGGCCCATGGGCCCCAAAATGCCTCCTTCCAACCCCTACGAACTTCTACCCTTGGCCCTAGGCCAAATCCAAGACCCGTCGGCCACTTATGCAGCTTGTTCGGCAACCCGGGGTGTGTCGGGCATTTGCCCGAACACCTTGCGAGCGGCTACTCCGACTTAAAGAACAACGGCCCCACGGGCCCATGTCAGCCTCCCGAAGGTCATAGTCCATCAAAGGACGTCCCCAGGCAACACAAGAAGACCCCCGGGGGCCATCCCCTGGGGTTACGGCCAACCTGGGACCAATTCGCCCCAGGGCGTGGCCACACCCCCAGGGAGGGAAAACTCCCCGGGGGGCGACGCCCTCTCTCCAGCTCGGTGGTCCCACGACCCCACTCAGTCCCGGTTCGCTCAATTACGGTCCTACGATGCAGTTCGTGTGCCGTACCAGTTCGAGGGGTCAAAACGCAGACGTGGAAGCGCAAAGCGACAACACGATGGGTTCGTCCTCAAGTCAACGCGCACAAGTCTCCACAAGCCGCCACGTACCCTTGTCCTTAGCCAAATTTGGAAGAAAAAACCCAAAAATCAATTTTTATAGGGTGGGGACCAGCCCCCCCTCTCTCTCCTTGCGAACCCGCCTAAACCCCCCTTGGGGAGGGGGTTTAGGCGGACCAGCCAGGCCCCCCTGGCTGGTCTGCGTAAAACCCCAATCAAACCAAAAAAAAAACTTTTTTTCAAAAAGAAAAAAGCCCAGCCCGCCTAAACCCTTGGGGGTTTAGGCGGACCAGCCAGTCCCCCCTGGCTGGTCTGCGTAAACATCTTTCCCTCCTCTCTCAGCCCGTAAACCCAGTGCACTATTCCATTGGGTTAACGCGGACCAGCTCAGCCCCCTTAGCTGGTCCGCGTAAACCCCCTTGTGACCCTTCATCTTCCCTATAAAAACCCCCCAGGGGGCAAGGCAAGGGCAACAGAGGCATCTCCAAAGGCTTCAAAGCAATTCAAGCGCTTCGGCTCCAAGCAACGAGCTAAAGAGAATTATGTGTGGGTGACTTGTTCGGCGGTCTGCTACGCCGAGGGTATGTCGTTGGCACTCCCCCCACGCCGTATGTAGCCGTCACACACGAGTCGACGCCCACCGCATGTGAGACGTTGTGATATGGGCGGACGTCCCCCCATGCCGAGATTTCCCCTCACTCGCTCGTCGGTCGCAACCACACGCATGCCATGACACCATACTCACTCGCAGTTACGAGGCCATGTCCGACCGCTCAACTCGAGTTGCTACCGGCCCTCGCCCAGATACCGGATCGACGTATCCCCCAATTATCCAGTCATAGGCCCCCCATTCGGCACCACGGCTATGGCCCACACCATGGGAGGACCCCTCTGTAAAACGCACATATGTGCATCCATCACGCATCGACCTGGAGACCGACCTACACGTCAGAATTGTCCCGCGGCATGCGCCAGTTGTACTTTGGCCTTCACGGCCCTCCTGTAAAGAAATATACATCTCAGCACAACATTGCCGATTGGACGAGTGCTCTCGCACCCGCGTCCCGGCCTTCAACCTTCTATCCACGTTCCTCGACATCCGTGCCTAACACTCCAACCCCCAATAAACACCCCTCGGTCCAACATGCACCTCTAGCTGTTGGATGCCCCCAGCCCTCCACCCATGGCTTCAGACATACATACAGACTTCTCTTCAGCATGGAACGAAGGTATTCGGATTCAATCCGATGTAAATAAACACCGGTTGCTTGCGGTCGGTGAGGAAAGATGTCCTGTACACGATTCCCGCAATCGCCTACGCACTCGCAACCATGGAACCTCTTCTCTCCACGTGTCACCCGATTGCCCGAGCCAACGTGTTGCGCCCTGGTGGCGCTTCCCCCGTCAAACCTTGGTTCCATGAGTGATTGTCGAGAGATCGATTGGCATGCCTGCATCTTGTCCGGTTAACCTTTATTCCGACACTTCCGTGAAAGGAGAGTGCCCGATACCACTGTGAGAGGCATGCACCCGTAAGGAGGATACCCGAGATACATCAAACTCCCGTATTTTCCTTCCCCGCTGTATTCCTTCCCTTACCCCGGTTAATCGGCATAAAAACCCACACAACAGAGAGGATGGCACACCCGGTGGGACGTCTCCCGCCTTCCTTCTTTTTGCTGAAGAAAAGTCTGTGCCAGCTCTGAAGCCCAGTGCCCTTTCCCTGTCCTTGCAGGAGAGGCAGAGGAGGGTACTCGTGTGCATTCTCCAGCAGCTTTCAGTACGCATTCCGATCGTCGGGCCGCTCCCAGCGACTATCAGCGACCATCGCCTCCGCAGCACTCAACATTCCATCAACCATGGCGGCCGTCACCTACGGCCCCAACGTCATTGCCACCCATGCTCGGGTGGGCTACTTGGCGACACCGATCGCTTTTGGCAGCTTCACCCCGGTTATCGGATCACCCTACTTCCTGGGTGTGATCCCTATGGCTGCTCCTCAGCCAACTCCAGTCTCTCTAGTGGCCCCTGCGGCCAACGCGCCATGCGTGCCTCCAGCTCCAATGTCCCGCCCGAGTGCCGGGCGTCGGACTGTCACTACAGGCCCCTACAGGGCCCCCAGATCAATGCCGGCCCGGGTGAACATCAGCTCTCGAGGCCAGCCCCGTCCGATCTCATCATGGGCCCCGCGCCCCGGACTTCGGTCACTATCACAGCACTTGCCTCGGGTCCTCAATCCCGAGCCCCAGTCAAGCCGGCACTCAACACGGGCTCCCCGCCCTGGGTCCACGGCTTCCCAGCATCTTCCTCGGGTTTCCAATCCCGAGCCCCAGCCAAGCCGGCACCCAACAAGGGCTCCCTACCCCGGGTCCACGGCTTCCCAGCATCTTCCTCGGGTCTCCAACCTCGAGCCCCAGCAAAGCCAGCACCCGACACGGGCCTTCGGCAACGGGTTTACGGCTTCTCAGCATCGGTATCGGGCTTCCGACCCCGAATCTCGGCAGGGCCGACACTCGACATGGGCTCACTTCCCGGAGTTCGCGACTCCCCGGTATTACACTCGGGACCCTAGTCCCGGGCTCCAGTTGAACTGGCACTCTCCGTGGGTCTTCTACCCAGAGGGCAACATTCCTCAGCGCCTTCCTCGGGCATCCCGACCCGAGCCCGAACTACACCGGCACCCACCACGGGTCCTCGACTCAGGGGCGTCAGCACCCCAGCACTTCCAACGGCGTTGCTTTCCGGTGAAAGAGTGTCATCTCGAGCCTCGGCGACACTCTTATCGGCGCGGGTGAAGGCTTACACCCGAGTCACCCAGCCATCGACTCCCAGTATGGATTACTTACCCCAGGGGCTGATCCCGACACTACGGACTGACGGCTTCATGTTGTCGGTTGGTCCGGGTCATGTCTTCTCGGTCTACCATCTTGGGGCGAAGTCTTCCTTAGCTCCTCAGAAGAAGCGTCGCCATGGCCGTAGAGGCAGGCGACTCACTGCTGTAACCAGCAACTCCGACAAGACGGTCCTTGTCGGTGACTTACGGATCCATCTCGACGGGGGTGAACCAATCATACCCCAGGAATGGACTGTTCCCACCATCCCCACTTCCAATCATTTTGACCTCCTGTGTCAAACACGAGAGGATGGGGCGAAGCTCAAAGGAGCGGGTCCCTCGGCCGCAGCCCGGGGGCACCCACCGCAGCTAGACACGCGGCCTCCCAAGACAACTCGTCAGAAAAATGGCGAAAAGGGAGACTAGCAGCCTGACCTGAGAAGAATCTGGGTAACCCCAGAAGAAGCTCAAGCTGTTCGAAGGGCGCATATTGCCAACCCTCTGCGAGCACTCAGACGCGGCATCAGATGGGATGCAGCTGGCTTCACAATGGCATTGTCGGATGACGCCCAGTCATCCAATGTCCCCCGCGTAAGTAAGCAGAGGCAAAGGCGAGCCCATCCTCGGGTCATCCAATAACCTGTCCAGGGTTCTCCTCCGGCTAACATCAAGAATGAGCCCCCTCCGCAACGCATCTCGGTTTTTGATAGACTAGGGACGCCCGTCCGCCCCGAGCGACACCCACGGAGGAAGCGGACGGCCTGGTTTATCAATGATGCGGTTCGAGTGTTCGCGTGCTACACCACCAGACACCAGCCAGACACCCAGCCTGATGACTTGAACCAGCCTCTGTCCCACTTCAGGAGGCCACGCCACCCGGCTCCGCCGCCTCCTCCAACAGGTCATATCGGCACTTCTATCGGACTGCAGGCATCGAAACGCGTAGAAGAAGTCCTGGTGGAAGACCGCGACCCTCCTATCAACGCAGAGCCGGTCAACAATGACCCTCCCGTAAACGAGGCTCAAGAAGTGACCCTCGACACTCTTATGAAGGAGAACCAGCATCTGAAGGCTCTCCTGCAATACCTCCTCCAAGAGCGAGACCTTCACCCTCAGCAACTTGCTAGGCCTCAGGCCGAGGCACCGGTACCCCCGGTGGCTTGCGACGTTGCCAACACCTTAGCGGCGGTCGCACGAACCCTGCTGGCAGCTGGGTTTAGCACACCCCCGGTCGAGACTCAACCACGAGCCTCCAACACGCCAGTGCCAGAAAATCTCTTGGCGTAACGCCAGATGATCGAGCACATTGTCGAGACAAAGCTCGCCCAGTATGGTGAAGGGACGGTCACGGTGGATCTCTACAGTGTACCCTACCCGCTTTACCACCAGTTGAAGAAGCTTCCCCCAGAGTACTCCAAGCCCCCGAAGCTACAAAAGTTCGACGGGCAGGGGTCGCCACATGAACACTTCGCCTACTATGTTACGGCCATGGGTGAGTTAGCGTTGGACGAATCATATCTTCTCCGCTACTTCGCCACTTCGCTCACAGGAATGGCCTTCCAATGGTATTCCCGCCTGAAGCCCAACTCAGTCGTCGACTGGGTGGATCTCCAGAAGAAATTCCTCGACCGCTTTCAAACGACCGAGCGAAGGGTCTCCCTAGCCGAACTCTGTTCTCTCCGACAGAAAAAGGGCGAGGGTGCCCTCGACTTCATCAAGAAATGGCGAGACCTCAGCATGAGGTGTGTCAATCCACCCGTTCAAGAGGGCGCTATCACCATATGTCATCGAGGTTTGGCGGCTGAGGTCAGCGAAAAGCTTCTCGACACCAACATCAAGGGCTTCGACCAGCTCAATTCGGCAGTCGCCGAAATAGAGATGTTCTTCGCTGACAACCCGAGCTATACCGCAGCCAAGGGTAAGCAAGCGTGAGAATGCCAGCCCGGTAAGAAGGTGAACATCATAGAATTCACCCCTACCGCCAAGGCCAGTAAAGGGGCCGAGTCCAGCGGCTCTGACAAAAAGCCAACGGATAAGCCGGTTGTTCCCTCCTTCTCGGAGCGTATGAAGACACCCTTCTCCTTCAAGAAGGAACACATGAAGATGCTCTTTGACCTCTGCATGGCTCAGAAGAACGTCAAACTGCCAGAAATCCGCAAGCCAGATGAGGCCCTGAAGACCGACGATCCCAGTTATTGCCTATACCATCGCATACTGGGTCATTCAATTGAAGATTGCTACGTCTTCAAGACTCAGGCACAGAAGCTGATCCGAGACAGTCTTGTCAAGATGAAGAGCGGTCTCGTCGATCCCCCGCAGCCACATACGTGGGCCAGGCCAACTAAAGCAGCACGCGTGGCTCACCCCTCAGCTAATGTCATCCACATGATGGCCACATTTTCTCTTTCTAATGACGAGTCAGAGGAGCCCAGAGACAATCGAAGGGAACGTTCGATCTGGTACCCGGGGTGGAGGCCCTGGCACGATCGGAGACCTCTCTCCTTCCCCAGGGAGAGAACCCAACGACTCTTCGATATCCTCGTCGAGCGGGGGCAAATCATGCCCTGTGACTCGCCTTCTGGCTACACTCATTGGGATCGTAGTCACCCCCAATATTGACCCTTCCACGCCAGAATCTGCCACCCGATCGAGTCCTGTGAGGAAGTTCAATACCTCATCCAGGAACAGATCCAATGGGAGCAGATCGATGCGGACGGAAACTCCATGTCGCTCGTCAGGCTTCGGCAAGCTGTCGAAGAGACCCTGAGCATCGCCAGGGATGCGCCAGAGCGGCCAGACTCTCCCCAAGAAAATGGGCATGGGCTGCCTTACCAGCATCTTTCAAAATGGCTCGAGTTCCGGACGGATAATCAAGAGGCGCTCGAGCGACTGCGAAGGCGTAGGGAGCAGGATGCCAGTCAAGAGGCGGAGCCGGTTAACTTTTCGGTCAGCGTCATCCATTCTCCTGCTCCTCCGGCCCTTGAGGGCTCCCAGGCATCAGCACCCATCCAGCCAATCTCAGCCACATCGGCTGTGCAATGGCGGTCCTGGCGGGAGCTAAAGTCTCTCCCTTTCCCTGAAGAAGACACTGCCAGGCTCCTCCAGGTCCTTCTCGGCCGAGAGGACGTTCTGGTGGGCGAGCCAATTATGGGCTCTTCAGCTCTTTCTCGTCCTCCTCCCATCCTATCTCCGCCACCGACAACCACGGATAGGAAGGGAAAGCAAAAATAGGGTGAGTCCCCGCCTCAGCCTTGGTGTACCTCCTCAGCGGAGGGGCCGTCGGGTCCACCCCACCTACCTGTTGACATGACCCAGAGTACGAAGAAGACATCTTCGGAGTCTTCAGCGGCTTCACTTCAAGTGGCGGGCCCACCACCACAAGGCTCCTTCCTTCCACAGAGTCGGGATAACTGTGCCGAGTGACGATGTCCCGCGACGCTGTCAGTTGTCGCTGGGCCCAACTCTCAGCATGGTTATAAAGGTAAGGCTAAGGAGCGGGACGACCAGTGCCCCTCTCTGTCCGCTTCTCAACAGAAGCCGCCGCCACCGCAGGTAAGGCATCAAACCACGCATATGTCCCCCAACACCGGTTCTAATGTACCGGCTTAGCGAAAGACATCTTCATCGCCACCGCGGTTAAGGCATCAAACCGCGCACACGTCTTCGTATGCCAGCACCAGTCTACCGACTCCTCGTAGGCTCTCGTCGCCACCACGGGTAAGGCACCAAACTGTGAACACGTCTTTGGACGCCAGTCCTAGCATTCCGGCATACCAGGAATTGCCGCTCGAGGTGGTCGAGTAGGCGATCAACGCCACCTTCCAGATACAACAAGCACAAGGCGCCTGGATTGAAATCTGGGCGAGGAAGAGTCATCGACCTCGCCTTGCAAAGATATCAGCTCGGAGATATCCTCATCAGGATTTGTCAACTCCGGCCTTAGCACCCCTCCCTCCTACTCCCTTGGAGACGGCTATCACCAAGAGGCAAGAGAAAAATAGGAGGAAGAACCTCAGAAGGCGGCTCAAGAAACAAGCTGAACGAGCAGCCACCCTCCAATTTCTGGTCGAGCTAACGCCTCTCCAAAGGCTTCAGCGGCTCATTGATGACCTGGAGGAATACATTCCTCCTCGTCCTACCGGGGCTCTCCCACTCGATAGCTACATCCCGTGGGAAGAAATGTAGAAACGAGCCCGCCTCAGAAATTAGGTCCAAGAGATGATCCAAAAGCTCAAGAACGGTGAAAGACTCGTGATCCCTGACGAGCTGTCCTTGTGCTATATAGACAAGGATATCACCACAGAGCAGCTGAAGAAATGCTCCGGCGCTGCACCTGCAACATGGTGGCCATCCCACCTCCCGACAATATCAACGCTTCTCGGCGAGGCGAGCCAGTGGCCTCCCGAACAAGACAAAGAACTATTGCCCCTCTTGGGCTACAGCCAGCTCCAGAACAAACCGGTCATGGCCAAGGTCGTGGTTGGGGACGTAGCAGAGGTCGTGGGAGAATCCCTGAGCTACCCCTCTCTCCGTCTACTTTTGACTCGGAGCGAATTATCCTCTTTCGAGGAGAGAAACCAGCTCCCATTCCGGAAGTAGAAATTCGGGGCGGACCCGGCATCTTTGATCCTTCAGGAAGCAAAGAGGCTACTTCCTGCCTCCCAGGCCCTGCACCAGTATCGACTTCCGCAGCAGCGCAAGCGGGACCGTCCGGCAAGGACGAGCCAATTCGCCAATCACCCCCAGAAGAGCCATCATTGGCCTCCCTGTTCCAAGAGTCCGCTGGTGATCAAGGCCAATCTGATCCCGGTGGTAAGGGCAAGGTAGTGCAAATTCCCGATGGGAACAGCACGACAGCTTACAGAAGGTTCAACCTGACATACTACCCTCTCTGGAAGATGCTCGGGCCCGAGCTGACCGGAAGGTCCTCCACCAGATGAAGTGCTTCCCCGCCAGCATTTCAATATGGGAAGCCATCGCTTGGAGTAAGGATCTGAGGGAAACCCTTATCAAAATACTCCAAGAGCTGAAAGTTTATGAAGCGCATGCCACGGAAATGAAGGTGGCTGCCTATGGAGCCTTCGCAGCCACCATCACCTTCACGGAGAAAAACATGCTACTTTCTCCTCCGTGCCACAGTCGTCCTCTTTACATGAAGGGGAAAATCAATGGGCACGATGTGAACCGGATCCTAGTGGACGCTGGTGCCGCTGTCAACATCATGCCGCTCAAGACATTCAAGTCTCTATATCTGACCCTGTTCCTCCAAAAGGTTCAAGCAATCAAGATATCCGGCTTCAACCATAACACTGAGGACGTCCTCGGCCGAGTGGACGTCGATCTGGTGCTCGATGATTTCACCTCGAAGGTGACATTCTATATCATTGACTCCAACACGTCTTACAAGATGTTGCTGGGTAGACCCTGGCTCCATGAAAACTGGGTCATCCCGTCGACTCTCCACCAATGCATCAAGTATGCTAAGGATGGAGAGCAACATAAGGTCTTCGCAGACCTGTCACCGTTTACACCAGCAGAGTGCAACCTAGCCGACGTTGCACTCTATTTCAAGGGGATTAGTCCGTACCCCGTGATCAAGAGCAAAAGCAACAGTTGGCTCTCAGAGGAAGACGATGATGATCTCTTCTCTGTTGACGAGGAAAAGGCCAAGCTTCACCGGATGTGTCTCTACTCCAAGTCAACCCCAGATCGCCCTAAGAGGAGCCAGATCGACTTCGAGGCTAATCTTATTAGCCGAGCTATTGGCAAGAGTATATGCTTGCCACCAGACTGCTTCCAGCTCCTGTGTGCATCCGAGGAGCACAGAGTCGAGTCGCTAACAACATTCATTGTCACCTTCAAGTGACAACGCCGGAACAAGAAGAAGGCTAACAGGGACAAACCCATTGTCTTCTACAAAGGAGACATGGTTCCTCAAGCCCTGCTAGATGATGATTTCGGATGGTCTAGACAAGCCGATGATCCTCATGAAGCAGTTCAGGTGTGGGGCAACCTGTCGCCACATATTCAAGAAATGTGTTTGAAGCAACACATTCATGTGGCAGACTCCTGCCCAACAAAGATATTTTCGTCGACTATGGGACCCTTCCCAGGTCGGGGGCAACCCCCGTCCTTCCATAAGGATAACAGGGGGCTTGGTTACGACCAGGACCCAGGCTTCCGCGTCCACTACGCAATTAACATCGTAGGCTTGGTGCCACCAGTCGACGACCGAACAAGAGTCAAAGCTAAATTCGACATCTCCGGGGATGAGGGAGAGGAAATTCTAATCCTGATCTCTGCCAAAGCCAGAACCCCGGCTCAGGCCGTCGAGGAACCCTCTTCGCCTCCCTGCCAAGACAAAGTGGCAGGAGAAGCTCCTCCGGCTTCTCAGCCAGTTGAGGGACCCAGTACAATAAACCCTTCTGAGGGGGGGGGGATCTTGCTGGTCCTAGCTGCAAAAGATTTTCCGCTTCGTCGAGCAACCCCGGGGAGACCTCAGCAGCTCCAGTTGACGACTGCTGGCCAAAAGCCAGCAGCCCAGATCGATCCCTAGCGGATCCCGGTAACAATCACTCTCCAGTCCCCTCAGCATCGACTAGTGGCTTCGAGAACCAAGAAATACACGAAGCCGACACTGATGATGAGGATTTCATCGACCTCCAACGCGCTCCTCCTGAGCTGGAGGACGGCGGCCAAGCGACCGTCAATGATCTCGTGGAGATCAACCTGGGCGAAGATGAAGCCCCTCAGCCTACATTCGTCAGTGCTCTCTTTACAAGGACTGCTTGAATACAAGGACTGCTTCGCCTGGACATACAAGGAAATGACAGGGCTAGACCCCTCCATAGCGAAGCACGACCTAGCCATTTCTCCCTCAATCGCTCTGGTTAAGCAACCACAACGGCACATGCACCATGAGCTGGAGCTCCAGGTTTCCGCCGAAGTCCACAAAATGGCGGAGGTCGACTTCATCGAGCCGTGCATCTACCCGATCTGACTCGCCAATATAGTCCCAGTCAAGAAGAATAATGGTCAAGTCCTCATCTGCGTCGACCTCCGGGACCTCAACAAAGCTTGTCCGAAGGACGACTTCCTAGTCCCAGTTATAGAAACCATGGTCGATATGACCATCGGTCATGAAGCCTTGTCTTTCATGGACGGGTCATCCGGTTATAATCAAATCTGGATGTCCCTTAAAGACAAGAACCACACAGCCTTCAGATCCCCAAGGGGATTTTCAATTACAAACGCATGCCCTTTGGTTTGAAAAATGCCGGTGCTACTTACCAAAGGGCCATGACCAAAATATTTGACGAGATGCTACACAACACCGTCGAATGCTATGTCGACGACCTCGTCGTCAAGACTAAAAGGTGCGAAGACCATCTGCGCGACCTTCGCCAAGTCTTCGAGCATCTCCGGCAATATGGGCTCAAGATGAACCCCATGAAATGCGCCTTCGGCGTATCTAGCGGCAAATTTCTCGGCTTCGTCGTCTGGTACCGAGGAATCGAGGTGGATCCCAGCAAGATCAAAGCGATCCGAGAGCTTCCACCACCCAGCAACATTACTGAACTTAGGTCCTTCCAAGGGAGGCTGACCTACATTCGGAGGTTTATTTCTAACCTCTCCGGTCGATGCACGCCTTTCAGCAAGCTGATGAAGAAAGACGCCCCGTTTACATGGGACTCGGAATGCCAACTGGATTTCGAGCAAATCAAGGAGTATCTCCTTACTCCCCCAGTCCTGGGAGCACCAGTCAAGGGTAAACACCTCATCCTTTACATTGCTGCCATGGACGCTTCGCTAGGAGCTCTGTTGGAGCAAATCAATGAGAAAGGTAAAGAGCAACCCCTCTATTATGTCAGTCGAAAGTTAATCGGTGCCGAGTACCGCTACTCCCCCATGGAGAAGGTCTGCTTGGCATTGGTGTTCGTAGTTAAAAAGCTACTGCATTACCTCCTGTCTCATCGAGTCGAGCTTATCTCCAAGCACGACCCTCTGAAGTATCTCCTTCGACGACCTGTTCTCTCAGGCATATTGGGAAGGTGGGCTCTCCTGTTGATGGAATACGACATTACCTATGTCCCTAGAAAAGAAATCAAGGGACAGGATATGGCTGAATTTTTGACAGCCCATCCAGTGCCAGATGATTCACCCTTCAACTCGGAGCTCTCGGACGAGGAATCCCTTGCTATTCAATCGCAACAACCGGTTGAACAGAGCGGAGATGTCTTGCATTACTGGCAGCAAAGTGCTCTCGCAACCACTGTTGTTCAATCACAACCACCAGTTGAACAGAGCGAAGATGTCTTGCATTATTGGCAGCCAAGCGCTCTCACAGCCAACGTACCTTGCTGGGAGCTCTACTTCGACGGTGCTTCCCGAGGGATCACCCGGAGCAACCAGGATCCAGCCACTACGGCAGGTGCTGGCATAGTCTTCCTGACTCCTCATGGCAGAGTTTTGTACAACTCCTGCGCCCTCATGAAGTCCCTTTTTTTTTAATAGAAAAACCTAACCTAGGGTTCGATGGGAGAGTGCACCCCTTACCAGAGATAAGGATAAAGCCACTCCACCATTGGACCACTAGGAGGCGGATTTATTCCACTGAGAAAGAATAATGAATTACATCAATCTGAGTCTAGGCAAGCCTAGAGAGTCCAGCCGAGCAGCCCCTTTTATAATGGAAGGTAGCTCACTGTAAGAATAGAAAAAATTACATTTGTTGATGCAAGCTAAAGAAGCAAGTAAATCAGCTACAGTGTTGGCTTCTCTAAATATATGAGAGATCAAGTCATGCTGAGAGAGAATACTCCAGATCACCCTGACGTAGCTGAGTATAGCCCATGGGCAGTGAATTTCTTTATTGATTAAAAATGAGAAAAGGCAAGTAGAACTTTTCCTCTGGAATCCCTGATTATACCACCTCCTCCTGTGTCCTTAGAAATCTTGCAAGCACCATCAGTGTTAAGTTTAAGAAATGGCCAAGGGGGGCAAATCCATTTCACTATCTTCATTTGATCACTGCATGAAGTTTGGTGTGCGATTCCCATTTGGTCCAAGATTCTCCGGTAGCTGGATTTTGGTTCCTTGAGTGAGGCAGTCGAACATGCTCTCTTGATCTGGAACAAAGTTTGATGGATGCAACTGTTTTTGGAGAATGCTTTATCCTCATACTTGGCAATGTTCCTAGCTTTCCAAATTTCCCACATACCAAATCCAATGGAGGCAAGGGAGAAAACTACAAAGTCCGTACCTGGCTGAACATTGCAGATGGAATTCAGAATGAGTTCCTTAGGATTTCACCCTTGAAGTTGTAACCCTGCTGCTTTGAGTGCAGTCCAAACTGCAACTGCAATATCACTGTTGAGAAACAGATGTGTGAGGTCTTCAACCTGCGGATTTTTACTGCAAAAGCATTTCAAACAGAGGACAATGCCCACTCTTTGTATATTGGCATCGGTTGGCAAGCAGTTATTCATAATCTTCCATATATGAACTGAAATTTTAATTGGAACCCAATTAGACCACAAGTAACTCCAGGGGATATCAGCTGGAATTTGATTGTTAGCCATATGGTTATTAGTTGATGCTACTGAGCACTGACCAGATGAGGAGATACTCCAAACACCCAGGTCCGGTTCCTGGTTCAGATTAACTGATCTTATGGCTTGCTGGATGCTGTTAGGGAGCAGAGAATTGAGCAAGACAATATCTTCAGGGGATGGGTTCAAAAGAACTTCACTAACTGATGCTTTCGGATTAGGAATTTGAGCTTCAGAAACAAAAGTATTTAAGCAATGTTGGCCCAGCCAATTATCATACCAAAAACTGGTATTATCTCCATTGCCCATGATGACCTTTTTGAATTGAAGAATATATTCCTTAGCCTTCAACCAGCTTCTTCTTGCAAAACCTTTCATGTTCCTGAATTTTGCATCTCGGATATGGCAATTGAACAGATACTTTGCTCTAAAATAAGAAGCCCATAAGGTGTCATTGTGAATAGCATTCCACAACATTTTGACACGGAGAGCAATTTCCATTTTCCTGAGAGATATGATGCCAAGGCCCCCTGCGGATTGAGGTCTACATAAGATATGCCAAGATTTCCAATGTCTCTTTTTGCCATGGGCTGAAGACCCCCAGAAGAAATTGGCAAAGGCCTGCTCAATCAAAATATGAGTGCCAATGTGCAATGGAGTGGAGGATAGAGCATACATTAGCAAAGAAGACAGCACATGCTTGATAAGAACTAGTCTGGCCCCTTGGGATAAGAGGCTGGCCTTCCACCCATCAATCCTTTTATGAATGGAATTTAGGATTCCAGCAAAGTGAATCTTCTTTGTTCTACCAATCACCAGAGGAAGCCCGAGATACTTATGAGGATACAGTTTGGAGAATCCTGTGAGTCTCTGAATGCGCTGAACAACAGAAATAGGCTTCTTTGGATGGATTAAAAAACCACTCTTACTGACATTGATCAGCTGACCAGAAGCTTGTTCATAAGTGTGAGAAGCTTGAGCAAATTCCTGATGGAAGAAAAAGTAGCTTTGCTGAAGATCAGGGTATCATCAGCAAAAAGTAAGTGTGATATTCTTGGACATCTCTGACAGCCTGTGAACCACTCTATCCGGCCATTACTGAAGGTTTCTCTAAGAGACCTACTCAAAGCTTCTTCAGCAATAACAAATAAGGAAGGTGCAATTGGATCACCTTGGCGAATACCTCTGGTTGATTTTAAAAAACCAGCAGTGTCTCCATTCAACAGAATAGAAAACCAACAGTTATTATTCAATCTTTCAACAAGGTTTATGAAATTGTTGCTGAAGCCAAATCTGAACATTACTGAGTATAGGAAGTCCCATTCAAGCCTGTCATAGGCTTTAGCCATATCAAGTTTAAACATGACATTTGAACCTCTTGTATGTCTGCTTATTTCAAGGGAGAGCTCTTGAGCAAGGGCTATATTTTCTATAATCTGTCTTCCTTTGACAAAGGCTGACTGCTCCGGCGAAATAATTTTGGGTAAAATTAAAGCCAATCTTCTATTGATTATAGAGGATATAATCTTGTAGAAGAAGTTACATAAACTTATTGGCCTGTAGTCTGAAATCTCCACAGCATTCTGTTTCTTAGGAATAAGAGCAATCAAGGTAGAGGTAACATACCGAGGCAGTGGATTCCTGGAGGAGAATGCTTCTTGCACTGCACTGACTACCAAAGGGGCAATAATGTTCCAGGCTTTGTGAAAAAAGAACCCAGAATATCCATCGGGCCCAGGAGCACTATCAGCTGACAAATTAAATACTGCATCATGAATTTCAGATTCAGTGGGAATAGCACACAGACAGTCATTATCCTCCTGGTTAAGTAAATGAGGAATGCAGCCCAAGAATGAATGATCAATGAAGTGATCTTGAGAGGAGAAAGCATTCTGAAAATGGGATACTGCTATATGTTTCATATCCTCATGGTTTGAAGAAAGATTGCCTGCAGGATTCTTCAAATGTTTGATTTTATGTTTCCGTCTCTTAGCTAAGGTGGACATGTGGAAGAATTTTGTATTTCTGACCAACAATGAAGCTGAGTATGAAGCTCTACTCATTAGGCTCCAGATGGCTCTCCACATGGGTATTAAATGCCTCAAAGCCTACAGGGACTCCCAGCTGATAGTCCGGTAGGTCCTCGGCGTCTATGATGTGCGGAAGCCAGAGTTGGTTCCATACCACACCGCCATCACCAGATTAACCCAGAAGTTTTATTTCTTCAAGACAGATCACATTCCCAGAAGCAGCAACGCTTAGGCGGATGCCTTAGCAAAATTGGCCGCGGCCATCAAGCTCCTGCCTGAGGGCGAGGTCGACATCGTCATCAAGCACCGAAGACTGATGCCGAGCTCACTCAAAGGCAACACCAGTCTCACCATTTGCGAGGTCCATGACCTTGACCAAAGCACACCTATAGAAGAGGATGATTGGCGTGCGCCTATCATCAAATTCAAGAATGTAGCGTTGTGGATAGTGGATCTAGAGGGGAGGGGTGAATAGATCTGCCCCTCTTTTCGTAATACAACCCTCTATAAGGCTAGTCAAAAATCATTACAGCGGATTACAACTAGATTAGCGATGTATAAAATGATTTGCTTAGAAATATGATTTCACAATATGAAGATTGAACCTAAGCATGCATCTAAAATATATCAATCGCACAATCAAATCACAACACAAAGGATTTTAAGGTGGTTCGGACAGAATCCCCAGTCCTACGTCCACCCCTCACCAAATCCGGTGAGGCTCCACTAGTGCCACGCACTGAACTGCAAATCAGAAAGACCTCCGATTGCCTTCCTACTAACCACAGGTAGGGACGTCAACACCGCAGATCGGACAACTTCCGATTGTCTTCCTACTAACCACCGGTAGGGACGATCTTCAGTTTCAATCGTTTATATGAAATGAAAAAGAACAAATATGAAAACACTCAAACATCAAACAAGATATAGAATATGCTCAAGAAGAAAACTCTTGTCTGAGATTGTTGGAGCTTGAGTCGGATGCTTCAATGGTATCTTCTTCCTTGTGAAGAGATCTTGCTTGGATCACTTTGAGTTGATGAAGAAGATGAAGGATGCAGATTTGATCTCCTTTGAGAATGAGCTTGCTTGGATGGTCTTGAGTTGATGAAGAGGTGTATGGATGTAGCTTTGATCACCTTTGAGAACCTTGATTGTTTCTAGCTTCCTTGGAGGTTGCTTGCTTCAAATATAAGCTTGAATCACCTTGGAATGGATGAAGAACTCCAGCCCGAAACACTGTTCACGGAGGTGCTACAGTACCCGCGAATCTCCTCCTCTAGCCTCCCTTGATCTCTCTTGTTCCAATTGAAGCATTAGAGTTTCTAACCCTCCTTGTGTTGGTTTTATAGACTTTGAATGGTCCATAGACATCCCCCAGACTAGATCCATAAATCATGGGAGATTAGGTGAGTTTTGATTAAACAAATCCAAGGAAAGGCGCTAGCCTCGAGGTGGAAATCGAAGTCAAACATGGCTGCATCGGGGCTGGCGGTCGACCTGTGGCTTCTGGCGATCGACCTCTACTGAGAAATGCTGTAGATGGATGTTCCCTGGGATTTTCGGTCGACCGCTATTAGCTGGCGGTCGACCGCCACTAAGAGAGCTGTAGCCTGGCGGTTGCTGGCAGGGGCGGTCGACCGCCCCTGTGATGGCGGTCGACCGCCAGCTGGGCAGACCCCGGGTATTCTCGGGTCGGTCCGTCAACCTTCTTAGCTCAGTCGCTTAAGTCCTTTAGCACCCCATTCATGTCTGTAGCATCACCCTTGACAATCTAGAAGGTGTCAACTGAGTCTTTGACTTTGGGTTCTCTTGGTTATGCTTCTTTGTGCATCGACCTTAACTTGTCATTGAGCTTTCACTTTTGCCAACTCCACTCAATTCCTTGTCCATTCATTTGCATATATGTTATGAACAAAACATCACATATGTCAGTCATATAAGAGTGAAAAATAACAATGACTAATAGTGTTTAGCCATTATCAAAATCAAGAATATCAAATAACTCAAATGACCATATGATGATGTCGAATGACCCAAGTGACCGCAAGATGACTCAAATGACCATAGGGGCACAACATTCTCCCCCTTTTTGATGATGGCAACACTGTGAGTCATTATGTTGCAGTAATATCCAAAATGGCAAAGTTTATGACATATGCGACATGTGCAGCTCAAGATCAATGATTGTGAAAGCATGTGAATGTGGATATGTATGCATGGATGATCAAAGCATGTGAATGCTATGCACAAACCCCTATCACATATGCATATGAGATACACAAAGCGCACAAGGATTCTCCCCCTTGGACTCTCCCCCATACACAATTCACTCATCCCCCAATGACAACTCACAAAGCAAAGGACGACTCACAACAAAATATTCTCCCCCTTTGACATCAGTAAAAAGGAGGGATAAGTGAGAGAAGTGACAAATGTTGGTGAGACCAGATCTTAAAGGAGTGGAGAGCAAGCCATTATATGCAAACGTAAAACATACCGCGAGTAACATATATGGTTCAAAGCTAATGAAATCCGAGATCATCAACAGAGTTCGAAAAGCAGCTACATCTAAGATTTAATAGAAATGAACCAAAGGTGCATATCATGGCATTGTTTAACCTTCCCTTGTCTTATACATCCATATTCAATAACGACAAAGGGAATAGCACAAAAACTAATATTGAGGCTAAACAATCATGACTAAAGCATGGAATTTCATGAGTTCAACAAATTTGATTATCAATATCTATTGAATTTGACGGCACATGACTCATATTTTACGAGCAATCAAGTCTAGTACATGCCTCCGAGCCGTAAGAATACACGTTGTTTAGACGCCAATATCCCTAGGTATTCGGCAAGATTGACGGTTATACTTCAAAATGAACAGAGATAGCAAAGTCACGTCATGACATATCCCATCACATTTCTGTGATGAGAAGATATATTTCTCAGTAATTATGCCAATGCTCTGCCTAGAGTCCCAATATAATTAAGACAGAGATAACAGTGGCACATCATGACATATCATTCGTCACTTGATTTGATGACGTGACATATTTCTCCGTGCAACAATATCATTGCTCTGTCAAATGGATTTCTAAGAATTCCAGCTCATCAAGATGTTTAAGAACAATACTAAGCCTGAGTGTATCACCAAGATGGTCATGAATTT
Source organism: Amorphophallus konjac (assembly GCA_022559845.1). Classification (NCBI taxonomy): domain Eukaryota; kingdom Viridiplantae; phylum Streptophyta; class Magnoliopsida; order Alismatales; family Araceae; genus Amorphophallus; species Amorphophallus konjac. The sequence continues at coordinate 35,597,708 of CM040129.1, forward strand.
TAAATTTTCAGATATCAAGATAGTCATGCAAAGCACAATATGCAATCTCTAGTTAAGGTCTATTAAAACCACAGAACATAGATGATTTCAGAATAAATATTTTTGAACTTCAAAGAAATCATTAAATCTGAACCACTTTCATTGGATGGACAATCATCAGGGCATATACTGAAAGCTCTTACGCCGTAGTTCTGTCAGTCTCATGATCTCATATTCAGACTATAAGCCATGAAGTTCAGATTGCAAGAGAGTAAGAATAGCAGCATGACTCCCCCTAAGGATATGCAAGGAATGCACTCAAGGAGTTATGTTTGCAATCAAGTGGAATGACGAATGTCAAGGAGAGGTTGACTAGAACCATGCAGGGGTTGACCTGATCAAACATGAATTTGGCAGACATGAAATGCATGACCCAACACATGGTTGTACACTTATTAAATGCAACAGAATGAAGATGAAACATATGCATGAATGCTGCAAAGAAACAACTCCCCCTTACTATATGGCCTATATGCGATAGTGATGCATGGTACTTGGCGGAGGTGAAACCTCACGCATAGTGAGTGCTTCTAGGCAAGCATAAAGTTGATCTAATTCTTCCATAATTTTAAAATGTGACCTTGTTCTAGGTGGGTCATTCAAGCTACCAATGACATTTTGTAAAGGATGATCCTTAAGAATTCTAATGTTTGTAGAATCATTACCTTCTCCTGGAGCTTGATTCCTTGCATTGCTTGATTCAGGTAGGTCACCATTGATAAGTGTGTATTTTTACCTATTAATTCATGTTACATACATTTTTTATGAGCTTAAATAATAATAAATATACACGTATCACACTTACTTTTAATTTAGAGTCAAATATTTAATTTTATGAAATTAAATAATTTTAATAACAATTTTTACTTATTTATGTAGGAACTCGGTACGAGGGAAGCAACAAGAAACAAATATAAAAAAATAATAAAGGCCAAAAGCCCATAGACTTGTTCAAAAAGAAAAGAAAAAAAATAAAAAAATAAATTTATTTGATATTTTTTTGAGATTTTATAAGACATATATAATATATATACCCATATTATATATATATATATAACTAATGTGTGAAAGTGTGTGAAAGTGTGTGTTTTCATTTGCAGGAACGCCCCGCCCCCGCCTTCGCAGGCACGGGCGACGAGGAGAGGGGAGAGGCGCGTCAACACGCCACTCACCCGGTCAAACGCACGCGGGCGCACGCGGCGCAGCCGCGGCGGGAAGGCTGGCGGCGCACCGCGGGTCCACGCGGTGGAAGAGAGAGGAAGAGAGAGGCGGCGGGTGCACGGCGGCGCACGCGGCTGGGGAGGAGAGAGAAAGAGAGAGAAAGAGGGAGAAAGGAAGAGAAAAAAATGAAAACAAATACAGAAAAATCAGAAAAAAATACCCAAGTGTGCAACACATGTTGGCACATAATTCTGAGTCAACAAATGCAGCAATTCAACAAAAGAGGCAAGGAATGTTCACATTGGGAATGTTGTTATGTGAACCCTATAAAAGGGGCTTCAAATGTAATGAAAAAAAAATAGTAGTTAGGAGTAGTTGCTAAGAGTTGGAATGAGATTACTTTGTGTTCTTGAAGTTCTTGCTTGTTGGCCTTAGTTAAGCTTCATAGGAGTTATGTTTTGAGAGCTTTTGATGCAAACTTTGTAAGTTGATATTATTTTAATGAAAGTTTTATTTCAGAATTTAGTCATTTCTTAGCCTCATTAGTTATTGTTCTGGTCTTTATTTCATTTTATTAGCTTCACGAAAGTTGTTCATCTTTACGTGTTCTTCAAATTCTCTTTCTATCATTTCCCTTAATTCTTTCTAGTTTGAAAGTTATTTCCTGTTTTCTTAAGTGCTATTCTACGTGATGACTATTCGTCCGAGGTGATACCTTCTAGTATTCTTCTGTTTTAAAGTCTTTCCAATCCTCTTTTTACTCCGAGTTCTTCATGAAAGTTGTTCTTCTCTTGTAGATCTAAAATTTCTTCTTCTACTACTTCTTCTAATTCTTCTTAGTTTGAGGGTTATAATTAATTTTTCACTGTTCTGTTTTCTACCATTTTACTGTTCATCCGCACCAATCAATCTTGATTTTTCACATTGTTCACTATCTTCCTCTCATTTTTTATCTCTGTGGTCTTCATCAAACTTCTTCATCTTTTCATTCTCTACAACTTTCATTTATTCCACTTCTTCTAATTCCCTATAGATTTTAAGTTATTCTATTCCTTCCAAACCCCTATTTTCAATATAATTCTGTTGTGTTTTCAACTTGTTTTTGTTCCTATTTCTATCCATCACCATTTCTTCACGGTTTCTTCACACACCCAAAGCGGTTAGTCATCTTCCGATCATCTCACGGCGTCGACTTCCATGGCGGAGCGATCTTCATCAAAGGCTCGGCGAGGAAACGACAGCGTTCTTCATCCATTGGCTAAATATTTCCTTCACTTTTCTCTTCTTATGCAAAGTCGCAATTTAAGCTTCTTTAGTGATAATCACACTTAAAAGATAATAATTGGTTTGCAAACATAAGGATATTTTGCAACTTGATCTATAAAGATTATATTTTTTCCCCGTGGGATCGACCCGTATTTACCACTTTACTCGTATTTTCAAAATCATTTAAGTGAGTGAGTGCGGTTGTATACATTTTGAAATTTGTGTGGCACGGCATTTTTAAAAGACGGGTGCCGAGCGCATCAAATTTTTGGCGCCGTTGCCGGGGAGGAAAATTTTGAATGTTAGAATATTCTTGTGTTTGATGTGTATATTTGTATATTCATTTTTCTATTTTTATTTTGCAGGAAAAAGAAAACAAATCAAAAAAATAGGAAAATCATACCTGAAATTTCAAGAAAATAAAGCGTCGCTGAAAGCCTAGTACTGTAGCTGTCAAGCGTCGCTAAAGTGCAGAAACGTAGGAACATGTTTTGTTTTTCTAATTTTTGAAAAATTTACAAAAAAAAAATCTGAAAAAAATCTTGAAAAAAAATCTATAAAAAATCAAAAATCAAAACAAAAAAAAATTATACTGGCTAGATAGGTTCATTAATTAAAAAAAAACTTTCACAAAAAATAAAAGATTTCATTCAAAAATAGAAACCACACCCACCATGTTCTAGGTCATGCATCATTTAGTATAAAATTTTTCCTTGTTCAATTTTTGTCATTGCATTTTAGAGATTGCAAGGGGCAAGGTACGTTCTACTTATCCTATTCTGGCATGCATATTGCATAAGAACCCCTTGTTTGAAATTGTGGTGTGCATTTCATTTCAAAATATTCTAAGGGCACTACCTTTAAATAACATAAGGTGGGGAATTCATCACCCTTCCATAGCCCACAAACCATATTTCCCTTGCATATCTGCATGACCTACGCCATAAATAAAAGTCAGTAGACGTTGGCTCTAGGATCACAATGTGGTTCTTGTGTTATTTGGGTTTACCCTCTTATGAAAACCGGTGCCTAAGGTAAGATGGTCGGACGACAAACGCCTTAAGCGGGTTAGTGGTTTGACATAATTAGGTCCCTATGAAAGTAGGGGTAGCCTCCCTGATGCGAGACGGACCACGGACACGACAAGCTCGCGATTGTCCCTTAACGAGGGAAGCGTCGGACGTGCGCGGTTGAGAAACCGGCAGTGAGCTAGGGTGGTCGGCTCTCTCTTGTGCCCGTATCGAGTCACGGGACGGTCACTCTCTCTCTCTCGCAGCAGCGGTAATAAACATTATATAGCGAGCTAGATATCTCTACACATGCTCTCTAGCAGCGGCATAAACAAGCATATATGAAATAAAGCAAAATGCCAAGTGTAGGAGCGAATACGATACCTCCACGCTAATGGGCGTGGGGAAGACGGACCCGGCCGTTCTCGTACTCCCGGACAAATATTACACAATAATGACAGTAATGAAATATCGCCCACTCCACACAGGGAGGTAAAGGGCTACACAAGTGGGTCCGGGAGGACCAATTTCGGATTGACGGGCGGCTTCTCGCGTAGCTTCGGCAACACACGTACTCGCGACCGTGGGGCCCACGTGCTGTCCGGAGGGGCCGTGTGGGACCCAATGGCACCGCTGTAGTGGGGATGCTTGGGGAAGCGCTCCCGGGGTGGTGGCACGCTGGTTCGCCGGTCGGAATAACCGGCCACGGATCGGCCGGTTCTATTTTTCAGAGCGCGCTCCGACGAGAACGGACGCTACGAACAGCCCCAATGTCGGATTGACACGATACTGGCGCCGTTGTAAAGCTAACTCGAAATCCTTCAATCTAGGGCCAAAGGGATCTGCTGAATCTGCTCGGATCAGGACTTTTCTAAATTTTGAAGTTTCTGTTGTATAGTACCCGAACTCTCAGATCAGTTGGTGAGTTGTCTGAGAACTACCGTTGACCGTAAGGTATACGTCTGATTCAACTCCTGAGCTCTTCACCAAAGTTGTAGGGATTTGAACAAGGACGACGGGGATAGTTTTTGTGAAAAGGTTTGTGGAGAATTGAATTTTCTAAGAATTGTATACTGGACTGTGGTCGGATCTGGAAACAGACTGGTAGAACTGTAGATAGGAACTTGGACGAATTTTATAGAATATGTGGAGGGTTGAAACAAAATCAAGAAAATTTGTTGAGAAAGGGAAATGTGGAAAAAATCTCCCGTAAAATTGGGGACTCCTGGGAAAATCAAAAGATGGGTCGAATATGAGAAACTCAGGCGGACTGTTATAGTGAACAGACATCAGACAGATCTAGGGAAGATTGAAGACCGAAAATGTAAAAATATCAAAAGAAGGAATTTGGATGTGAAATTTTTTTTGGAGATGGGGATACAAGATAGAAACAACCTCTGAAAATTTTAGTTCAAGAGGATGTCGGAGTTGAATGCAGGAATTCCCGTAGTAGACCTCTGTTCTGTAAAACAGAACCTTGGCAGCAATTCAGAATCGGCATCGCGGCGGCTCGTTGGCCGCACGAATGGCGGTGGCGGCACCGGAGATAAACTCAGAGATTGAGGGGGAGGAGATAGAGAAGATCCACTCTAGAATTGGGGGTTGGAGAAGGAAGAACACCAGGGGAGAGGGCTGGGGCGCAAGAAGCTTCAAGCTTACACACAATTTTTTTGCTATCATTCATTAATTTCCAAATGAAAATACAAGGTTTTATATGATTCACATCAAATCAAATTTCCACCCTTGGATCTAGGGATGGGGAATGAAAGGCCTAGATGAAATGTGAATAACACACACAAAATATAAAAAAAATCAGGGGGGGGACAAGTTGAAATGGTAGGTAGCCTACCATGGAAATATTTAACCACTTGTCTCCCATGTGGTCAATTGGCATTCCAACCTTCTAGATGGCCACCTAGGATGGTTGACCAGCCCACATGAGTGACATGGACCAATGGGAAAGGGCTGAGGGCCCCCTAGCTGGACCTACTGCATATTTGCATAAAAACCCACACAATCCAAGGGAATGATGCAGTGGCTTACAAAGCCTTACAATTGCGCACATACTTTCCCATGAATATATAAATAAACTAAAGGACATAAATGTAAAATAAAATGTACATGCTCGGCGTCGATTCCTGTGGATGCACTTATTTTCACTTATCATGTTGTTCATTTATTTAGGTGCGTGGCCGACTGATGCTGCGGCGCTGGGGCCTGAATGGCGGGCATCATCCTGCCCTTCATCTTCTCCAGTGCCTGAAAAGAGTTGCGCACTGGTACGGCGGGTACAATACGGTCCGGGATCACCTCGGAACGATGTCCGTTAAGATGCACCCGGAAAGTCCCGACGACAGCCGACTTGCCGGTGCTGGAGAATCGGCCTCGGGGTGATGTTGTGGCATGGCTCCTCCGGAGCCTCCTCTGGCGAGAGGCCGACCCTGGGTGAGAAGGGCCGACAGTTTGGTGCACGTGGTGCACGTTGCAGCTCAGCATCCCAGTCGGGAGGGTCTTGGAAGTCTCAGCCATTGATCGGCCGATAGCAGCTTTGGCGGCCCCCTGGATGGGAGCGCTGCTTTCAGTCCTGTCAGACGCTTCCAAGTCCAACAGGTTCATGAAGGCCACCCCGAGGAAGTTGGGGAAGCCTACCGCAGGAGGGAAGCTCCCGAAGCTGAGGGGGACGGCCAAGTAGTCGTTCCGAACATGGCTCTCGACGGCCTGTTGGCCGAATGTGGGGGCCATCCTGGTGTCCGAAATGCAACCTACATTTACAAATCAAATAATTAGTATTACAAGAAAGGGGCCGTAGGGCCCTTAGTCCCAGCAAAGAGATGAAGGGTGATTTTGGTCCCACCAGGCGTCGATTCCTGTGGACGCACTTATTTTCACTTATCATGTTGTTCGTTTATTTAGGTGCGTGGGCATGCCAGTCACAAAGAGACGATTTATTATACGCTCGATCTGACTAATCAGATGATTGTGTGATTCGTGTCGGGACCAAAACCCGCCGTGCCATGACGGCCACGACGTCATTTACATCCCCCATACGAGGAAACACCCTTGATTGATTGCCGGGAATAAGGGCCCTACGGCCTAGAGAGAATATTAATAATGCAGGAGGATAGTGAAAGATGAACTATGCTAGAAACCCGTATCGGGACGCGAATGTTCAGACTATGTCGGCCACTCATGGGCCACTTCATGTTCGGACGAAGGTCCGTGTTTGAAGTATAAAAGACGATAACAAAACCGCGCAGATGTCTGCCACGAACAAGGCAAGTTTAATGAGAAAGCGGGATTAGACCCCGGTAGGGACGGGTCAAGTTACTCTCCATCACCTCAGTACTAGACTGATTTCTATTCTGATTGTTACTTACCACAGTCTGAGTGCCACCCAACCTATCCAGCTCCTCCAAAGTCTAATTTCGAGGACAGGTTCAATCAAATGACTTAACTCATCTTGGCCAATCAGCAATCCCTTCAAGCTCATAGCCAAATCATTCAAGCCCAGCTTGACCAATGTGATAGAGAGCTTGAAATGGACCAACATACTAGCCTCCCCACGAAAATTTTTGAAAATCAATTTCCTGATGATAATATCACATTGATTGATCTATCCATCAATCCTCAATTCAATAACTCTCCAATAATTTTTGATGAGCAGCTATATCAGGAATATTTGGTGGAAAGCTAATGAATCTCAATTTGTAATAGCCAAGGAAAATAATGAGGAGTCTAAGTTAGGGGGAGAAGAAGGGAACAATGAACATCATATTTGGGCCCCAAACTCTTATGACCATTATGATCTAGCCCAACATCACTCTCAACCTCACTATTCAACTCCTCTACCCTCAAATCCCAATTCAGAAATGACACTCAATCAACACTGTCAATCAATGATACTTCAACATCACTCTCACCAAGCACGAATTGATAGGATGACTCAGACGATCAAGCGGATTGTGGAAGAACAAGTGCTTAGCTTCTCTGGTTCCATGTCTACCGATCAACTTCCTTATGATGACTATGATCAATCCTTGACTTCCACTTATCATAACATTCAAATCCACTGTGATTCATAAGATGACGGAATTATGGAGAGATCTTGTCAGCAAATTTTGAATAAGGAACCTAGAAAGTTTAAGGAAATTGAATAATTTGATGTAAAAGAAATAAAGGAAAGAGATGAACTAATGAATGATCATATTCCCCCTCCTAATATTGAATTTGAGGAGTCTATGGTTGATTACCCTCGTAAGGAAAATGCTAGAGAGGTGGATGATCTCCAGTTAGAGAGAGAGGAAGAGTCTACTGAATCTCAAATTTTTATTCCAATTTCTCTCCCCGAATTTGAGGACATTTTCTTTGAAGATGGGACGGACGAAGAAGTGAAGCTAGACCAAGAACTTAATATTTATTTGAACAATGGAGTTGGGTTAAATGAGGAATTGAATGATTTGAGTGTGCCGCATGATAATTTCAATCTAGAGAAGAGGGTAGAGCTTATGCCAATTCTTGACCACGGTGATTCTTCTGAAACCCTTCCCGCCGATTGGTCCAATCTTGCTCTACATGCTGATTTATCTGATCCCACGGAATCTCAGGAGGAATATTTCATAATTGATGACATGATTTTTCCCAATGTTCCTCCTCTATTCTCTGATTGGGGTGGTCCTTTTGCAATACCTCCACCCCGATATATGTCTTGCCCTTGCACTCACCAGTTACATCCGTTTTCTTCAGGGCTTGAAATAAGAAATTTTCATAAGAATAAAATTCTTTGGTGGCTCATTCTGAAATCAACTCGTTGGTTATAGAGCTTTGGGTCTGGCTGAAGACGTAAAACTCAGCGCTTTTTGGGAGGCAACCCAAGATTTTTGATTTCTTTGTATGCTAATAAATGGCTTCTTGGGAGACAACCCAAGTTTTTCTTGTGTTTGTATTTATATTTTGCAGGCGTGAATAAAAGATAAGTTGGGGAGAGAGAGATGATTGCTTGCGTTGTTGCCCTAATTTTTAAAGTCAAGTACCTCCTTTAGTTAGCAAGGATGCCCGTCGAAGTTCACTTCCGTCAAGTTGTACCGTTCCTTCCCAAATTTCATGTCTACATTGTTCATTATTCTCTATTGTTCATGCCATTGAGGACAATGTCATTTAAGTTGGGGGGATAGGAAATCATGTTGCACATTTTGCATTCATATATACAACCTCTAAATTTTTCACCTCATTTTTTTTGGAAAAAACTACAAACACCCAAGTGAGTTTTCATGATTCATGTTTCCATTGATAAGGAATCTAGAATAGAAAAGACTAGGGAAACGGATGATGGACAATTTCTTTAATCTAGCCATGGAAAACTAAGTTAAGAATCTCTTTAAAGTTCATGTGCACTTTCGACAAAAAAAAAGTAAAACATGTTGCACGCTAATGAAACAAGAAGGACAAGCCTTCTGCTATTTTAGACATACTGTCTGATATTCTGCACTTCTTGAAGAAGAGTTCTTTTAGAAGCTTTCTGCCATGTTATCTATTAAAAAATTTTTAGAAAAAAATACCATGAAAAATGCTCCGATTCTGAGTAACTGGGCCTACTTGACCTAAGACGTGTTGAGATTCGCGTCAAAAGGAAAAGGGAACTTTGATCTGTGTAACCGGGCCTACTTCACCTAAGACGTGTTGATGTTCGTGTAAAACAGTGAAGGGTAGTGCGGCATCATGTGTGTATAAAAAAAGAGAGAAAGAAACAGAGATCCCAAAAGGGACATAGCAATAAGGCAGACAAACAAAGCTATTATGATGAATGCTCTGTTTAGAAGTGCAGGATTGGAAGGCATTTGTCTGGAATAGTAACTGGGGGATGCAATTGTCTATAATGTGAAGTTAGCATTACACATGCATAAGTGCTATTGACCTTTCAGATGACTTCTTAATCATGTACCTAATTTCCAAATCTAAGGCTAGTGTGTGGTAATGAGTCCAGATTCCTAATCCTTAGTTGACTCTATGAAAGATGCTCTAGAAATGAGACATGGATATTTTAAACTCTTGTTGGTCCTAAAATTTTTAATTATTTGCATTGCTAAGGGACTAGCAATGAGTAAGTTGGGGGGTGTGATAAGTGTGTATTTTTACCTATTAATTCATGTTATATACATTTTTATGAGCTTAAATAATAATAAATATACACGTATCACACTTACTTTTAATTTAGAGTCAAATATTTAATTTTATAAAATTAAATAATTTTAATAACAATTTTTACTTATTTATGCAGGCACTCGGTACGAGGGAAGCAACAAGAAACAAATATAAAAAAATTAAAATGGGAAAATAACAAAATAATAATAAAGGCCAAAAGCCCATAGACTTGTTCAAAAAGAAAAGAAAAAAAAAAGAAAAAAATAAATTTATTTGATATTTTTTGAGATTTTATAAGATATATATATATTATATATATATATATATATAACGTGTGAAAGTGTGTGTGCGTGTGTGTTTTCGTTTGCAGGAACGCCCCGCCCCCGCCTTCGCGGGCACGGGCGACGAGGAGAGGGGAGAGGCGCGTCAACGCGCCACTCACCGGGTCAAACGCACAGGGGCACACGCGGCGCAGCCGCGGCGGGAAGGGAGGCGGCGCACCGCGGGTCCACGCGGAGGAAGAGAGAGGCGGTGGGCGCACGCGGCCGGGGAGGAGAGAGAAAGAGGGAGAAAGGAAGAGAAAAAAATGAAAACAAATACAGAAAAATAAAAAAAAAGCACCCAAGTGTGCAACACATGTTGGCACACAATTCTGAGTCAACAAATGCAGCAATTCAACAAAAGAGGCAAGGAATGTTCACATTGGCAATGGTGTTATGTGAACCCTATAAAAGGGGCTTCAAATGTAATGAAAAAAAAAGAGTAGTTACAGTAGTTGCTAAGAGTTGGAATGGGATTGCTTTGTGTTCTTGAAGTTCTTGCTTGTTGGCCTTAGTTAAGCTTCATAGGAGTAATGTTTTGAGAGCTTTTGATGCAAACTTTGTATGTTGATATTATTTAAATGAAAGTTTTATTTCAGAATTTAGTCATTTCTTAGCCTCATTACTTATTGTTCTAATCTTTATTTCATTTTCTTGTCTTCATGAAAGTTGTTCATCTTTAAGTGTTCTTCAAATTCTCTTTCTATCATTTTCCTTAATTCTTTATAGTTTGAAAGGTATTTTCTATTTTCTTAAGTGCTGTTCTACGTTATTACTGTTCATCGAGGTGATACCTTCTAGTATTCTTCTATTTTGAGGTCTTTCCAATCCTCTTTTTACTCTGAATTCTTCATGAAAGTTGTTCTTCGCTTGTAGATCTAAAATTTCTTCTTCTACCACTTCTTCTAATTCTTCTTAGTTTGAGAGTTATAATTAATTTTTCACTATTCTATTTTCTACCATTTTACTGTTCATCCGCACCAATCAATCTTGATTTTTCACGTTTTTCACTGTCTTCCTCTCGTTTTCTATCTCTGTGGTCTTCATCAAACGTCTTCATCTTTTCATTCTCTACAACTTTCATTAATTCCACTTCTTCTAATTCCCTCTAAATTTTAAGTTATTATATTCCTTCCAAACCCCTATTTTTAATATAATTCTGTTGTGTTTTCAACTTATTTTTATTCCTATTTCTATCCATCTCCATTTCTTCACGATTTATTCACACACCCAAAGTGGTTAGTCATCTTACGATCATCTCACGGCATCGACTTCTAAGGCGGAACGATCTTCATCAAAGGCTCGGCGAGGAAATGACGGCGTTCTTCATCCATTGGCTAAATATTTCCTTCACTTTTCTCTTCTTATGCAAAGTCGCAATTTAAGCTTCTTTAGTGATAATCGCACTCAAAAGACAACAATTGGTTTGCAAACATAAGGATATTTTCCAACTTGATCTATAAAGATTATATTTCTTCCCCGTGGGATCGACGCGTATTTACCACTTTACTCGTATTTTCAAAATCATTTAAGTGAGTGAGTGCGGTTGTATACATTTTGAAATTTGTGTGGCACGGCATTTTTAAACGACGGGTGTCGAGCGCATCAACCATCTTCTTTTGTTTCTTCTTGTGGAGATTCACTCTTGTCCTTCATGCTTAGGAATTCCCCATCTTCATTGTTTTGCCTGTAAGAGTTATCATTGTTAAAATCATCATGATATTCATCAAAGGACACATGGGGTGATTCTTCCACAGTTTGACTCTTAATGTTATAAATTCTATAAGCCCTAGATCTATCAGAATATCTAAGAAATATACCTTCATCGCTCTTGGGCTCGAATTTATCTAAGTCTCTTTTGTCATTGTTGTGGATGAAACATTTTGACCCAAATACTTTCATGTGTGTGAGAGAAGGCTTTTTACCTTTCAGCAACTCATAAGGAGTCTTTTTGATGTGTGGCCTTACCATAGAGCAGTTGATAATATAACTTGTCAAGTTTACCGCTTCAGCCCAAAATTTCCTTGGAAGTTGCCGTTCGGCAAGCATGGTTCTTGCCATTTCTATAAGTGTTCGGTTCCTCCTTTCAACTACACCGTTTTGCTCTGGGGTTCTTGGTGAAGAAAACCGGTGTGAAATGCCTTCAGCCCTGCAAAGATTATAGAAATTAGCATTTTCAAATTCACCACCATGGTCAGATTGAATCTTGAAAATTTTAAACTCACCGTCCTGCTTTATCTTCATGTAGAGTGCCTGAAACTCATCAAGAGCATCATTTTTATGTGTGAGAAAGAAAACCCATGTGAACTTAGAAAAGTCATCCACCAAGACATATCCATATTTTCTACCACTTAAACTAGAAGTTCTGGTTGGACCAAATAAATCTATATGAATCAGCTCAAGTGGTTTAGATGACATGTTTGCAGATCTGGCCTTGAAGGATTTTCTTGTTTGTTTACCTAGGGCATATGCATCACACAATTTGTTTTCTTGTTTAAAAAAAAGTTCAGGCAACCCATTCACCATTGAATACTTTAACAGTTTATGTAAGACACGGTAGCTAGCATGTCCCAGTCGACGATGCCATAGCCAAGAAATCTCAGATTTTGATGCAGCAAGACAAATGTTTAAATAAGCAGGATCATCTAAGTCAATCATGTAAACATTGTTGACTCTCTTACCAGAAAATTTTACTTTGTCAGATTTTGGTTCAAAGATTTTACATTCATGAGAATCAAACAACACTTTGTGACCTTTATCACATATTTGACTTATGCTGAGCAAGTTATATTTTAAACCTTCAACTAACAGCACATTTCCAATGGAGTTGGAGAGATTCTTACCTACATTACTTGTTCAAATGATTTTTCCTTTGTTGTTCCCTCCAAATATGTCGTATCCTCCTTCCTTTTCCTCCAAGAGATAAAATTTTGATTTGTCTCCAGTCATGTGTCTTGAACAGCCACTATCAAGGTACCACATGTTATGTATGGCTGCAAGACACTCCTGCACAAGCAATTAAGCAATTGTGTTTGGAACCCAACCAAATTTGGGTCCCATCAAACTCTTCAGATTTTAAAAATATGAAACCATGTCTTTTGGAATCCAAACCTTCCTAACATTCATGTTTTGTTTGCTTAGAGTAGGGATTTGATTTTTCTTTTCAGCTTTGACATTCCCTTTTTGTTTAGAAGCTCTTTGTTGGATTTTGTGGAAGTTTGAGGAGGTTTACTTCTTAAACCATTGAGGCCGTTGGTTGGTTTTAGGTTGAAAGTGATTATTTTATCACCTAGGAGATTGAAACTTATAGGATTGGTGAACACATGAATCATAATTTCCCCAAAAGTATGGTGGTGTTTGCCTATATGAATGCGTAATCCAGTTTTGGTGATATCTAGAAGGTTGAGCAGGCGATGGCCAAGGATGTGTTGATCTATGCTGCGGGGAAGGTCGACCTTTCTTAGGCTTTTGCATGAACTTTTTGGGAATTTTAGTTATTGCCTCTTCAATCTTTTCTTTTCCTTTCTCGTTTTATTTTTGCTGGTTTTGTGTGGGAGTTGTGTTTGAGGTGGAGGCTTCGGAAGATGAAACAAATGTGACAGTTTTTAACCCAATTGGCCTTTTGTTTGTAGGTTCAAAACCTAACCCTTCCTTGTTGAAGTTCATTCTGGTACCTAGCAGTGCATCTAGGTTTTCTCTTCTATCCACAAATTTTTCTAAGGATTGTTGTTTATCCTTCAACTCTTTTTGTAAGTTTTTAATGTTTTGCAGGAGTTGAATGTTGACTTGTTTGACAGCTTCATACTTTTCATTGCTCAATTTGCTGTCTTTTTCATAGCTTTGCATTTTGAGCTTCATGCTATCAATCTCATTTCTTAATTCTTCATTTTCAGTTTCCAAGTCAGCCATTTCTTTTCTTCCTTCCTCCAAGTTCTCAATCATTTTCTTAAGATCTTCAATTTCAGTTTCAAGTGAAGCGTTCTTGACATTTACTTCATGATCATGCACAAATGAGTTAATTTTCTTTTTCAATGATTTATTCTCCTTTTTGTACATTTCATATTTTTCCATGAGTTGTATATATGCTTCCTCCCAATCATCAATTGTATAATCTTCAAATGGAGAATTTACCTCAGTTTCTTCGTCACCTTGGGCCATGAGGCAGAGATCTTCTTTTTCTTTACCCGAGGAGCTAGTTCCGTCATCACTTTCCTCTTCATCGCTCCATGTGGACACCATGGCCTTGTTCTTCTTCTTGCCCTTCCATTTGTCAACTTTTCTGAATCTGTCGGGACAATCATTCCTGAAATGCCCTGGTTTGTTGCAAGAATAACAAATGATTTTGTCAGATTTCTTAGAGTTTTCAGAATTAGATTTGAAACCATTTCTTACCTTTGACCTTCCTCTCATGAAGCTCTTACCTTCCTTTCTCAAGAATTTTTTGAACTTACGTGTGAGTATGGCTACGTCATCCTCATCTCGCTCACTTGCCAAATCCTCACCTTCATCAGAAGTACCTTGACCGCTGGGTCCTGCTTTAAGAGCTAGGGATTTCTTCTTAGGTGCCTCAGCCTCTTTGTTCTTAAGGTTGATCTCATAGGTCATCAATGACCCAATGAGTTCATCTACCTTAGTCATTGTGAGATCTCTGGATTCTTCAACAATGGTCGCCTTCGTGTGCCATGCTGGAGTTAATGATCTGAGAATTTTTCTTACAATTTCTTACTCTGAATATTTCTTTCCCAAATCAGCTAAACTATTAGTGAGCACAGTCAATCGAGCATACATATCTTGAATTGACTCATCAGGCTTCATGCGGAACATTTCATATTCAGAAACTAAAATGTTGGCTTTTATTTCTCGTACCTGAGTGGTTCCTTCATAGATTACCTCTAGCTTGTCCCACATTAGTTTTGTAGATGCGCAGGTAACCACTCTTGAGAATTCAACTGGATGGAGTGAGCATTGCATGATATGTTTAGCACTCCAGTTGACAGTGGATTACCTTATCTGTTCTTTGGTCCATAAGTCCTCATCATCCGGCAGCTCATACGGACGTTTGCTGATCACTCGCCAGAGTTCGTAGTCTTGGGCGCGAATGAACACCTACATGCGATGTTTCCAATAAGGATAATTAGATCCAGTGAAATAAGGAGGCCTATTCATAGAATGTCCTTCAGGTAAATAACCCTTAGACGTTGATCCACCAATTCCCTCAAGGTCGTTGGACCCCATAATGAGATATTAGGCTCTGATACCACTTGCTGTGTAGTGGACAAGGGATCTAGAGGGGAGGGGTGAATAGATCTGCCGCTCTTTTCGCAATGCAACCCTCTATAAGGCTAGTCAAAAATAATTGTAGCGGAATACACCTAGCTTAGCGATGTATAAAACGATTTGCTTAGAAATATGATTTCACAATATGAAGATTGAACCTAAGCATGCATCTAAAACATATCAATTGCACAATCAAACCACAACACAAAGGATTTTAAGGTGGTTCGGACTGAATCCCCAGTCCTACGTCCACCCCTCACTAAATCCGGTGAGGCTCCACTAGTGCCACGCACTGAACCGCAAATCGGAAAGACCTCCGATTGCCTTCCTACTAACCACATGTAGGGACGTCAACACCGCAGATCGGACAACTTCCGATTACCTTCCTACTAACCACCGGTAGAGACGATCTTCAGTTTCAATCATTTATATGAAATGAAAAAGAACAAATATGTAAACACTCAAACATCAAACAAGATATAGAATATGCTCAAGAAGAAAACTCTTGTCTGAGATTGTTGGAGCTTGAGTCGGATGCTTCAATGGTATCTTCTTCCTTGTGAAGAGATCTTGCTTGGATCACTTTGAGTTGATGAAGAAGATGAAGGATGCAGATTTGATCTCCTTTGAGAATGAGCTTGCTTGGATGGTCTTGAGTTGATGAAGAGGTGTATGGATGTAGCTTTGATCGCCTTTGAGAACCTTGATTGTTTCTAGCTTCCTTGGAGGTTGCTTGCTTCAAATCTAAGCTTGAATCACCTTGGAATGGATGAAGAACTCCAGCCCGAAACACTGTTCACGGAGGTGCTACAGTACCCGCGAATCTCCTCCTCTAGCCTCCCTTGATCTCTCTTGTTCCAATTGAAGCATTAGAGTTTCTAACCCTCCTTGTGTTGGTTTTATAGACTTTGAATGGTCCATAGACATCCCCCAGACCAAATCCACAAATCATGGGAGATTAGGTGAGTTTTGATTAAACAAATCCAAGGAAAGGGGCTAGCCTCGAGGTGAAAATCGAAGTCAAACATGGCTGCATCGGGGCTGGCGGTCGACCGCCACTGAGAGACCTGCAGCCTGGCGGTTGCTGGCAGGGGCGGTCGACCGCCCCTGTGCTGGCAGTCGACCGCCAGCTGGGCAGACCCTGGGTATTCCCGGGTCGGTCCGTTAACCTTCTTAGCTCAGTTGCTTAAGTCCTTTAGCACCCCATTCATGTCTGTAGCATCACCCTTGACAGTCTAGAAGGTGTCAACTGAGTCTTTGACTTTGGGTTCTCTTGGTTATGCTTCTTTGTGCATCGACCTTAACTTGTCATTGAGCTTTCACTTTTGCCAACTCCACTCAATTCCTTGTCCATTCATTTGCATATCTGTTATGAAAAAAATATCACATATGTCAGTCATATAAGAGTGAAAAACAACAATGACTAATAGTGTTTAGCCATTATCAAAATCAAGAATATCAAATAACTCAAATGATCAAATGATGATGTCGAATGACCCAAGTGACCGCAAGATGACTTAAATGACCATAGGGGCACAACATTCTCCCCCTTTTTGATGATGGCAACACTGTGAGTCATTATGTGGCAGTAATATCCAAAATGGCGAAGTTTATGACATATGTGACATGTGCAGCTCAAGATCAATGATAGTGAAAGCATGTGAATGCGGATATGTATGCATGGATGATCAAAGCATGTGAATGCTATGCACAAACCCCTATCACATATGCATATGAGATACACAAAGCGCACAAGGATTCTCCCCCTTGGACTCTCCCCCGTACACAATTCACTCATCCCCCAATGACAACTCACAAAGCAAAGGACGACTCACAACAAAATATTCTCCCCCTTTGACATCAGTAAAAAGGAGGGATAAGTGAGAGAAGTGACAAATGTTGGTGAGACCAGATCTTAAAGGAGTGGAGAGCAAGCCATTATATGCAAACGTAAAACATACCGCGAGTAACATATATGGTTCAAAGCTAATGAAATCCGAGATCATCAACAGAGTTCGAAAAGCAGCTACATCCAAGATTTAATAGAAATGAACCAAAGGTGCATATCATGGCATTATTTAACCTTCCCTTGTCTTATACATCCATATTCAATAACGACAAAGGGAATAGCACAAAAACTAATATTGAGGCTAAACAATCATGACTAAAGCATGGAATTTCATGAGTTCAACAAATTTGATTATCAATATCTATTGAATTTGACGGCACATGACTCATATTTTACGAGCAATCAAGTCTAGTACATGCCTCCTAGCCGTAAGAATACACGTTGTTTAGACGCCAATATCCCTAGGTATTCGGCAAGATTGACGGTTATGCTTCAAAATGAACAGAGATAGCAAAGTCACGTCATGACATATCCAATCACATTTCTGTGATGAGAAGATATATTTCTTAGTAATTATGTCAATGCTCTTCCTAGAGTCCCAATATAATTAAGACAGAGATAACAGTGGCACATCATGACATATCATTCGTCACTTGATTTGATGACGTGACATATTTCTCCGTGCAACAATATCATTGCTCTGTCAAATGGATTTCCAAGAATTCCAGCTCATCAAGATGTTTAAGAACAATACTAAGCCTGAGTGTATCACCAAGATGGTCATGAATTTTGAATTTTCAGATATCAAGATAGTCATGCAAAGCACAATATGTAATCTCTAGTTAAGGTCTATTAAAACCACAGAACATAGATGATTTCAGAATAAATATTTTTGAACTTCAAAGAAATCATTAAATCTGAACCACTTTCATTGGATGGACAATCATCAGGGCATATACTGAAAGCTCTTACGCTGTAGTTCTGTCAGTCTCATGATCTCATATTCAGACTATAAGCCATGAAGTTCAGATTGCAAGAGAGTAAGAATAGCAGCATGACTCCCCCTAAGGATATGCAAGGAATGCACTCAAGGAGTTATGTTTACAATCAAGTGGAATGACGAATGTCAAGGAGAGGTTGACTAGAACCATGCAGGGGTTGACCTGATCAAACATGAATTTGGCAGACATGAAATGCATGACCCAACACATGGTTGTACACTTATTAAATGCAACAGAATGGAGATGAAACATATGCATGAATGCTGCAAAGAAATAACTCCCCCTTACTATATGGCCTATATGCGACAGTGATGCATGGTACTTGGCGGAGGTGAAACCTCACGCATAGTGAGTGCTTCTAGACAAGCATAACCTGCCTTTCCATACATCAACATTTAATATACCATGACCATGCAAGAATGATGCTACATCAACCATGCAAGGCATCGTGAATATGAATTCAATCTTTATTATGCATCATGACTACATGCAATGCGACACCATATGCAAAATGACACACACACACACACACACACACACACACACACACACACATATATATATATATATATATATATATATATATATATATATATTTATTTCCATACATCAACATTTAATATACCATGACCATGCAAGAATGATGCTACACCAACCATGCAAGGCATCGTGAACATGAATTCAATCTTTATTATGCATCATGACTACATGCAATGCGACACCATATGCAAAATGACACACACACACACACACACACACACACACACACACACACACACACACACACACACACACACACATATATATATATATATATATATATATATATATAAACAATGCATGGACACAAATCTGTAAAAACACACAACTAAATTGAACAAAATTATCATTTCAATTTTTATTGGCCTGAGGTCGGCAAAGACCAAGCTCCCTTCTGAGTGTTGAAAACCTGTCATTACACAAGGGCTTGGTGAAAATATCAGCAATTTGATTTAGAGTATCAACAAAATACAGTTCAAAATTTTTCTTAATGACCTCGTCTCTAATGAAGTGATGCCTAATCTCAATATGCTTAGTCCTAGAGTGCTGGACTGGATTTTTTGTAAGGTTGATAGCACTAGTGTTATCACACAGAATCGGGACACAACCAAGATCCACTAAGTAGTCTTGGAGTTGGTGTTTAATCCACAACACTTGGGTGCCACAGCTCCCCGCAGCAACATGTTCTGCCTCTACGGTTGAGATGGCAACCGAGTGTTGTTTCTTGAAGGCCCAAGAAACTAAACACCACCTAGAAACTGGCAATAGCCACTAGTACTCTTACGATCCAGCTTGCATCCAACGTAGTCCGCATCAGAATAAGATATAAGAGATAAGTCACATGATGACGGATACCACAATCCCAAATCTTGAGTGCCGGCAATGATATCTAAGGATACGTTTGATGGCAGTCAAGTGAGATTCTCTAGGACTAGCTTGAAATCTAGCACAAAGACATACACTAAACTGGATATCTGGTTGGGATGTAGTCAAGTAAAGCAAAGAGCCGATCATACCTCTATAGATCTTTGCATCCACTAACTTACCATTTTCATTAGAATCTAGTGATGTTGTGGTGCTCATAGGAGTTGCAATGATTTTGTTGTTCGTCATGTCAAATCTTTTCAGCAGCTCCTTGATGTATTTGGCTTGACTTATGAAGCAACCATCTTGTCCTTGGTTGACCTGCAAACCGAGAAAGAATTGGAGTTCTCCCATTAGGCTCATCTAAAATTCGCTAGTCATGAGGTTAGCAAATTCCTCACACATTTCAGATTTAGTAGAACCAAACACAATATCATCAACATAAATTTGAACAATCAAGATGTTCTTATCTTGCTTCTTGGTGAAAAGTGTTGGATCTACCTTACCTCGTGTGTACCCTTTTTCAATGAGGAACGAGCTTAGTCTCTCATACCAAGCTCTTGGTGCTTGCTTAAGTCCATAGAGTGCCATGTCTAGCTTGTATACAAAATCTGCATGGTTAGAATTCTCAAAGCCAGGGGGCTGCTCAACATAGACTTCTTCTTTGATCAAGCCATTCAAGAAAGTACTTTTGACATCCATTTGATATAGTTTTATTCTAAGGGAGCATGCAAAGACAAGTAAAATTATGATGGCTTCAAGTCTAGCAACTGGGGCATAAGATTCATCAAAGTCTACCCCAAACTCTTGATTATACCCTTGAGCAACCAATCTAGCCTTATTTCTTATTATCTTGCCATCCTCACTTAGTTTGTTCCTAAAAACCCATTTAGTGTCTATGACAGATTGTGATGAAGGTATAGGAACAAGATGCCAAACTTTATTTCTCTCAAACTAGTTCAACTCGTCTTGCATTAAATTTATCCAGTTTTCATCCTTTAATGCTTCATCAATATTTTTGGGTTCAAGCTGAGTGACAAGAGCAAGTTGATCTAATTCTTCCACAATTTTAAAATGTGACCTTGTTCTAGGTGGGTCATTCAAGCTACCAATGACATTTTCTAAAGGATGATCCTTAAGAATTCTAATGTTTGTAAAATCATTACCTTCTCCTGGAGCTTGATTCCTTGCATTGCTTGATTCAGGTAGGTCACCATTGATAAGTGTGTATTTTTACCTATTAATTCATGTTATATACATTTTTATGAGCTTAAATAATAATAAATATACACGTATCACACTTACTTTTAATTTAGAGTCAAATATTTAAATTTATGAAATTAAATAATTTTAATAACAATTTTTACTTATTTATGTAGGAACTCGGTACGAGGGAAGCAACAAGAAACAAATATAAAAAAATTAAAATGGGAAAATAATAAAAAAATAATAAAGGCCAAAAGCCCATAGACTTGTTCAAAAAGAAAAGAAAAAAAAATAAAAAAATAAATTTATTTGATATTTTTTTTGAGATTTTATAAGATATATATAATATATATATCCATATTATATATATATATATATATATATATATATAACTAACGTGTGAAAGTGTGTGAAAGTGTGTGTTTTCGTTTGCAGGAATGCCCCGCCCCCGCCTTCGCAGGCACGGGCGACGAGGAGAGGGGAGAGGCGCGTCAATGCGCCACTCACCCGGTCAAACGCACGCGGGCGCACGCGGCGCAGCCGCGGCGGGAAGGCTGGCGGCGCACCGCGGGTCCACGCGGTGGAAGAGAGAGGAAGAGAGAGGCGGCGGGTGCACGGCGGCGCACGCGGCCGGGGAGGAGAGAGAAAGAGAGAGAAAGAGGGAGAAAGGAAGAGAAAAAAATGAAAACAAATACAGAAAAATCAGAAAAAAATATCCAAGTGTGCAACACATGTTGGCACATAATTCTGAGTCAACAAATGCAGCAATTCAACAAAAGAGGCAAAGAATGTTCACATTGGGAATGTTGTTATGTGAACCCTATAAAAGGGGCTTCAAATGTAATGAAAAAAAATAGTAGTTAGGAGTAGTTGCTAAGAGTTGGAATGGGATTGCTTTGTGTTCTTGAAGTTCTTGCTTGTTGGCCTTAGTTAAGCTTCATAGGAGTTATGTTTTGAGAGCTTTTGATGCAAACTTTGTAAGTTGATATTATTTTAATGAAAGTTTTATTTCAGAATTTAGTCATTTCTTAGCCTCATTAGTTATTGTTCTGGTCTTTATTTCATTTTATTAGCTTCATGAAAGTTGTTCATCTTTACGTGTTCTTCAAATTCTCTTTCTATCATTTTCCTTAATTCTTTCTAGTTTGAAAGTTATTTTCTGTTTTCTTAAGTGCTATTCTACGTGATGACTGTTCGTCCGAGGTGATACCTTCTAGTATTCTTCTGTTTTAAAGTCTTTCCAATCCTCTTTTTTCTCCGAGTTCTTCATGAAAGTTGTTCTTCTCTTGTAGATCTAAAATTTCTTCTTCTACTACTTCTTCTAATTCTTCTTAGTTTGAGGGTTATAATTAATTGTTCACTGTTTTGTTTTCTACCATTTTACTGTTCATCCGCACCAATCAATCTTGATTTTTCACATTGTTCACTATCTTCCTCTCATTTTTTATCTCTGTGGTCTTCATCAAACTTCTTCATCTTTTCATTCTCAACAACTTTCATTTATTCCACTTCTTCTAATTCCCTATAGATTTTAAGTTATTCTATTCCTTCCAAACCCCTATTTTCAATATAATTCTGTTGTGTTTCCAACTTGTTTTTGTTCCTATTTCTATCCATCACCATTTCTTCACGGTTTCTTCACACACCCAAAGCGGTTAGTCATCTTCCGATCATCTCACGACGTCGACTTCCAAGGCGGAGTGATCTTCATCAAAGTCTCGGCGACGAAACGACAGCGTTCTTCATCCATTGGCTAAATATTTCCTTCACTTTTCTCTTCTTATGCAAAGTCGCAATTTAAGCTTCTTTAGTGATAATCGCACTCAAAAGACAATAATTGGTTTGCAAACATAAGGATATTTTCCAACTTTATCTATAAAGATTATATTTTTTCCCCGTGAGATCGACCCGTATTTACCACTTTACTCGTATTTTCAAAATCATTTAAGTGAGTGAGTGCGGTTGTATACATTTTGAAATTTGTGTGGCACGGCATTTTTAAACGACGGGTGTCGAGCGCATCAAATTTTTGGCGCCGTTGCCGGGGAGGAAAATTTTGAATGTTGGAATATTCTTGTGTTTGATGTGTATATTTGTATATTCATTTTTCTTTTTTTATTTTGTAGGAAAAAGAAAACAAATCAGAAAATCAAAGAAATAGGAAAATCATACTTGAAATTTCAAGAAAATAAAGCGTCGCTGAAAGCCTAGTATTGTAGCTGTCAAGCGTCGCTAAAGTGCAGAAACGTAGGAACATGTTCTGTTTTTCTAATTTCTGAAAAATTTAAAAAAAAATCTGAAAAAAATCTTGAAAAAAAATCTATAAAAAATCAAAAATCAAAACAAAAAAAATTATACTGGCTAGATAGGTTCATTAATTAAAAAAAACTTTCACAAAAAATAAAAGATTTCATTCAAAAATAGAAATCACACCCACCATGTTCTAGGTCATGCATCATTTAGTATAAAATTTTTCCTTGTTCAATTTTTGTCATTGCATTTTAGAGATTGCAAGGGGCAAGGTACGTTCTACTTATCCTATTCTAGCATGCATATTGCATAAGAATCCCTTGTTTGAAATTATGGTGTGCATTTCATTTCAAAATATTCTAAGGGCACTACCTTTAAATAACATAAGGTGGGGAATTCATCACCCTTCCTTAGCCCACAAACCACATTTCCCTTGCATATCTGCATGACCTACGTCATAAATAAAAGTCAGTAGACGTTGGCTCAAGGATCACACTGTGGTTCTTGTGTTATTTGGGTTTACCCGCTTATGAAAATCGGTGCCTAAGGCAAGAAGGTCGGACGACAAACGCCTTAACGGGTTAGTGGTTTGACATAATTAGGTCCCTACGAAAGTAGGGGTAGCCTCCCTGATGCGAGACGGACCACGGACACGACAAGCTCGCGATTGTCCCTTAACGAGGGAAGCGTCGGACGTGCGCGGTTGAGAAACCGGCAGTGAGCTAGGGTGGTCGGCTCTCTCTTGTGCCCGGATCGGGTCACGGGACGGTCACTCTCTCTCTCTCGCAGCAGTGGTAATAAACATTATATAGCGAGCTAGATATCCCTACACATGCTCTCTAGCAGCGGCATAAACAATCATATATGAAATAAAGCAAAATGCCAAGTGTAGGAGCGAATACGATACCTCCACGCTACTGGGCGTGGGGAAGACGGACCCGGCCGTTCTCGTACTCCCGGACAAATATTACACAATAATGACAGCAATGAAATATCACCCACTCCACGCAGGGAGGTAAAGGGCTACACAAGTGGGTCCGGGAGGACCGATTTCGGGTTGACGGGCGGCTTCTCGCGTAGCTTCGGCAACACACGTACTCGCGACCGTGGGGCCCACGTGCTGTCCGGAGGGGCCGTGTGGGACCTAGTGGCACCGCTGTAGTGGGGATGCTTGGGGAAGCGCTCCCGGGGTGGCGGCACGCTGGTTCGCCGGCCGGGGGCCGGGCGGCTCCGATCGGCACCGGTCGGAATAACCGGCCACGGATCGGCCGGTTCTATTTTTCAGAGCGCGCTCCGGCGAGAACGGACGCTGCGAACAGCCCCAATGTCGGATCGACACGATACTGGCGCCGTTGTAAAGCTAACTCGAAATCCTTCAATCTAGGGCCAAAGGGATCTCCTGAATCTGCTCGGATCTAGACTTTACTGAATTTTGAAGTTTCTGTTGTATAGTACCTAAACTCTCAGATCAGCTGGTGAGTTGTCTGAGAACTGCCGTTGACCGTGAGGTATACGTCTGATTCAACTCCTGAGCTCTTCACCAAAGTTGTAGGGATTTGAACAAGGATGACGGGGATAGTTTTTGTGAAAAGTTTTGTGGAGAATTGAATTTTCTAAGAATTGTATAATGGACTGTGGTCGGATCTGGAAACAGACTGGTAGAACTGTAGATAGGAACTTGGATGAATTTTATAGAATATGTGGAGGGCTGAAACAAAATCAAGAAAATTTGTGGAGAAAGGGAAATGTGGAAAAACTCTCCCGTAAAATTGGGGACTCCTGGGAAAATCAAAAGATGGGTCGAATATGAGAAACTCAGGCGGACTGTTACAGTGAATAGACATCAGACAGATCTAGGGAAGATTGAAGACCGAAAATGTAAAAATATCAAAAGAAGGAATTTGGATGTGAAATTGTTTTTGGAGATGGGGATACAAGATAGAAACAACCTTTGAAAATGTCAGTTCAAGAGGATGTCGGAGTTGAATGCAGGAATTCCCGTAGTAGACCTCTGTTCTGTAAAACAGAACCTTGGCAGCAATTCAGAATCGGCGTCGCGGCGGCTCGTTGGCGGAACGAATGGCGGTGGCGGCACCGGAGATGAACTCAGAGATTGAGGGGGAGGAGATAGAGAAGATCCACTCTAGAATTGGGGGTTGGAGAAGGAAGAACACCAGGGGAGAGGGCTGGGGCGCCAGAAGCTTCAAGCTTACACACAATTTTTTTGCTATCATTCATTAATTTCCAAATGAAAATACAAGGTTTTATATGATTCACATCAAATCAAATTTCCACCCTTGGATCTTGGGATGGGGAATGAAAGGCCTAGATGAAATGTGAACAACACACACAAAATATAAAAAAAATCAAGGGGGGGGGGGGGTGGCCTATTGACCATGCGGGGGACAAGTTGAAATGGTAGGTAGCCTACCATGGAAATATTTA
Source organism: Amorphophallus konjac (assembly GCA_022559845.1). NCBI lineage: Eukaryota > Viridiplantae > Streptophyta > Magnoliopsida > Alismatales > Araceae > Amorphophallus > Amorphophallus konjac. The sequence goes on from CM040129.1 coordinate 35,623,074, forward strand.
ACCACTTGTCTCCCATGTGGTCAATTGGCATTCCAACCTTCTAGATGGCCACCTAGGATGGTTGACCAGCCCCACATGAGTGACATGGACCAATGGGAAAGGGCTGAGGGCCCCCTAGCTGGACCTACTGCATATTTGCATAAAAACCCACACAATCCAAGGGAATGACGCAGTGGCTTACAAAGCCTTACAATTGCGCACATACTTTCCCATGGATATATAAATAAACTAAAGGACATAAATGCAAAATAAAATGTACATGCTCGGCGTCGATTCCTGTGGATGCACTTATTTTCACTTATCATGTTGTTCGTTTATTTAGGTGCGTGGCCGACTGATGCTGCGGCGTTGGGGCCTGAATGGCGGGCATCATCCTGCCCTTCATCTTCTCCAGTGCCTGAAAAGAGTTGCACATTGGTACGGCGGGTACAATACGATCTGGGATCACCTCGGAATGATGTCCGTTAAGATGCACCTGAAAAGTCCCGACGACAGCCGACTTGTCGGTGCTGGAGAATCGGCCTCGGGGTGATGTTGTGGCATGGCTCCTCCGGAGCCTCCTCTAGCGAGAGGCCGACCCTGGGTGAGAAGGGCCGACAGTTTGGTGCACGTGGTGCACGTTGCAGCTCAGCGTCCCAGTCGGGAGGGTCTTGGAAGTCTCGGCCATTGATCGGCCGATAGCAGCTTTGGCGGCCCCCTGGATGGGAGCGCTGCTTTCAGTCCTGTCAGACGCTTCCACGTCAGCAGGTTCGTGAAGGCCACCCCGAGGAAGTTGGGGAAGCCTACCGCAGGAGGGAAGCTCTCGAAGCTGAGGGGGACTGCCAAGTAGTCGTTCCGAACATGGCTCTCGACGGCCTGTTGGCCGAACGTGGGGGCCATCCTGGTGTCCGAAATGCAGCCTACATTTACAAATCAAATAATTAGTATTACAAGAAAGGGGCCGTAGGGCCCTTAGTCCCAGCAAAGAGATGAAGGGTGACTTTGGTCCCACCGGGCGTCGATTCCTGTGGACGCACTTATTTTCACTTATCATGTTGTTCGTTTATTTAGGTGCGTGGGCATGCCAGTCACAAAGTGACGATTTATTATACGCTCGATCTGACTAATCAGATGATTGTGTGGTTCGTGTCGGGACCAAAACCCGCCGTGCCATGAAGGCCACGACGTCATTTACATCCCCCATACGAGGAAACACCCTTGATTGATTGCCGGGAATAAGGGCCCTACGGCCTAGAGAGAATATTAATAATGTAGGAGGATAGTGAAAAACGAACTATGCTAGAAACCCGTATCGGGACGCGAATGTTCAGACTATGTCGGCCACTCATGGGCCACTTCATGTTCGGGCGAAGGTCCGTGTTTGCAGTATAAAAGACGGTAACAAAACCGCGCAGATGTCTGCCACGAACAAGGCAAGTTTAATGAGAATGCGGGATTGGACCCCGGTAGGGACGGGTCAAGTTGATAGACTGTTGGCCGGGGATGATTTCGGACTATGGCCACGTCGGAAATTCCTTAAACCATGTTCGATACCATAAGGCGTCATTGATTTTCTCTTTGCACCCAGTCCGAGGTAGTGAATTATTAAGTGCGTAGCCCGAGCTCACTAACGTGCGCCCTCGCACGCGGATCGACCTGAGCGGTCAGGTCGCGGGGTTCGACCTGCCTGGTCAGGGCGTGGGGGTCAAGGGGGCAGCGCCCCCGGAACAAAATTTTAATTATGGGGGGGTATGCTACTGTCGTTGTTTCGATCATTGAATTAAGTGGTTTATTCCCATTCCATTCTTTCTATTTTGTTTACTGATTTAGTCCTTATTCTCTTGTTTCAATAGTTTTCTTTCTTCTTTTCATTCTTTTAGTTTTCTTTTGCCACGCCGTATTAGCAAGTTGCAAGAAGATGGGCACACCGGTTAAGGGGCGCCGGGTTAAGATGTGAAGGGGCGCGCCGGAATTGGAGGGCAAGGGAGGAGGGAGCGCGCCATTTATGTCGTCGGTTTAGGTGGTCACCAAAGGGGCGCACCGTATTTGGGCTTCGGTAAGATGGAGATGGGCGCGCCGTTCTTAGGATTCAAGGAAGGAGATGGAGGGAGGCGCGCCGTTTAAGGGTTCAATGAAGAGGAAATGGGGGCGCGCCATTTTTAGGTGTTCACAGAAGGAGATGGGGGGCGCGCCGTTTTAACATTTGAAGGGAGAAGATACGGGGCTTTTGTGAGGAGGGCGCACCGGTTAGGGCCGCACCGGGCTACGGTGTTGAAGGCACTTGTCGATTGAAGGTTCAAAGAGGATTTTGAGAGTGATGTTAAACTGGCGCGGTGAAATAGTCACCGCGCCGTATTAAACTCCCCCGAGGGCTTATTGCTTTGACTGTGTGTTTCTTTCCTTTCACCCGTAGATAGATTTTATGATGCGTTTGTTCATCCATTTGATAGATTAAGCGAGCAGGGAGGAAGTTTAGGCATTTAGCTGTTCATTAGGGTGACTTAGCGTGTACTTTAAGTGTTTCGTTCGAGGGGTTTTAGTTCACAGATTTTACTGTGTGTGGTTCTTGTTCTCAGAAGTGGTTTGTTCATTTGTTCTCTGGAGGGTATCTTCTTCATTTGATCTTGAGCGTTCTCGGCCCTGGCAAGAATTGGGCAGCACCTCCCCCGGACCAGGACTTGCCAGAGATAAAGGAGAGTCACCAATCAGATTGCTCCGGGGTAAACTCTCAAAATGCGGAGCGGCCTCGCGGCGGTCCGTTAGCCCAAGTGCGAGTGTGGAACGCTCGAGGGCCAGTCTACAAGAGCGACCACGACTCACGGGCGATGGGTCTTCAACAGGGACAAGTATTTGCCACGGCTGGGCAAGAAATGTTCATCCATCGAATGGGTTACCTTGGGGGTCATGCCATGAAGTGGCAGACCTCAAAGGCCCCCGGATGATCAGAGAGCAAGAAAGGGGAGCAAGGGTTGGAACAGAGGAGACTAAGCTTGCAAAAGACTTCCTTTCTTTCTCTTTTATTCATCCATACAAACGGGGAAGGAAACTTGATACAGATAAAAATGGAAGAGAAGGCATTACGAAAAGAAAGGGAAAATACATTCGATGGAGAGAAAGAGAGAAGCATTAGACGGAGGAGGGAGAGGGAAGCATTGGCTTCTCCCCCTCCAACTCACCTCTCACTCTCGCCCCCCCTACCTCTTTTCTCTTTTCTTCAGCCCAGAACCGTGGAGGTCTCGAATGCCAGTTCCTTCTTCTCCCTTCTCTGTCTCTCTCTTCTCTTTTCTTTCTCACCTTCTCTTCTTTCTTTCTTCTCTTCTCTCGATATATATATACATCGAGCTAGGAAAGGAGCCCCTTGAAGTCCAATGCCCCTTCGCTTCCATTCTTCTCCGTCTCTGTATCCGACGCTGTTGAGTGGCCTGCAGGTAGGGGGATTCATAGCGTAGGGGAGGTGCGTCCACCGGATTGGTCGACGGTGACTGGCAGGGAAGCGACGTTCGGTGCGGAGCTCGAAGATTGCCATTCCAGGGAGCTTGAGGAGTTCACGCGGTTGCACGTTGGTCGGACGTCGGAGGCCTGGCCATTTCAGGTAAGTTCTCTTCGTTTGCACCCGAAAATAGGGGATCAGACTGATGACGTGATGGGTTGATTGCGCACTGGGGAAATGCTTCAGAGAATAGAATGAGGGGTTAAAATGGCGCCACATTCAAAGGGGCACCGTTTTAAGCATCAAGGGGGGGAAGCCCCTTCGACAGGAGCGCGCTGGATAGCCAAAGAAAAAAGGGGCGCGCCGTTTTGAGAAGGGGGGGCACGCCGTTTTAAGGCGCGCCGTTTTAAGGCCCCTTCATGCCGTTTTAAGCACCAAACGGATTCTTTTCGAAGTCACGGCCGTTTATATGAATGTCGGCATTCCCAGAACGTTCCGGTTGCGATGTATGGCTTCCACAATATTCCGTTTGTAGCCTCTGGGACTCGGTCCCAGATTCTGCGTGACTTTCTGTGCATGCCGAGACTGTGCCGGAGTTCCTGACTTTTCTCTGATTCAGCTCTCGGCATGGCCGGTCGGGTTAGCGGGTAGCAAACCACCAAGCGAGTTCTCGTCCTGATCGGGCGAGGCATGAGGTTTATTCGGCATTTTCGTCTCTGGATTGCTCTCGAGTGTTACGACGTGCGTGCCGTATGCTCGACGCCGTCATTTTTTGACGTCCACAATTCCCATCAACTCTCCCCGGGAGGGAGGAACTCGACTCCGTCGAGTAAGAGGTGCGGCTGCTCGGGTACTCCGGCGGATCCGTCACCGTGCCAAGTAACGCGGGTATGCTCCACTCCAAGTGACTATCACCTGCTCATTCCATATATACTCGATATGCGCAAGCTGCTATGGGCTAGAGGTGGACACTCTGGGTGGGGCACTCTCAAAATGGGAGGAGACGGCTTGAAGACTAACTAGGAATCACCGCTGAGTCCCTGTAGGTGACTAGATCCGGGTGTAGATATCGAACCGATCCCAACTCCTCGAGTGAGTCTACTCGCTTCACACTCATAAGGGACTGGCATCGATGAGCTTGCACAAGACACATGTAGATAGACATACCACACAAAGAAAAAGCACACCGACTCATCTATGACCCTAGACACACCGAATGTTAGTCCGACCCATACAGGGGTGACGGTGGACCAGGACACCCGAATGTATGCCATGCATGCATCTGACGTAACCGGTGGTTGACATTGTTGTGTCCCTGTGGTTTTGATGATGGTTTTGATGATTGATGTGGTTTTGATGTTGGTTTTGTTGATTGATTGTTGGTGTGAGTTAATCAAATGTTCAGTCATCCTGCTGCTCAATTTAGAGTCATATTTGATGATCAGTCATGCTACATGTTAAACTGATGCATAAAGCATTCATTGCTGTGGTTTTAATGATTTATCTGGTTTTGATGATTGGTGTTTGATGTTAATCATTGTGAGTCATCCTGCTGAAATGTTCATTCAGGGCTTCATATGCTCAGTCAGTTTATCTGCTGACATTGTGCTTTGATGATAGCTTCATGATTGTAATTTGTATATCATCTGGAGAATGCACGTGTATGACTGATATATTGTGTGTGTTAGACTTCTGGTATGTGCATGATCTATACATCACCTTCAATCTTCAAGTCTATACACTGGTTTATTCTTCAAGTCTGTACATCCACAGTTAGACTTAAAGTCTGCACTCTAGTCTTCAATGTCAAGTCTGCACATCGGTCTTCGATTTCAATGTCCATACATTGGGCTTTTACATGAAGTCTACACATTGTTGTTTGCAGTGAAAGTCCATACTTTGGACTGTTCATCAAAGTCTGTACATCATACTGCTATAGCAAGTCTGTACAGTGAGTGATTCATTGGTGAAGTTTGTACACTTAACTGTACTTCAAGTCTAGACATTGCACTCTTCCCTTCATCTTCGTGTTGTTTTCAGTATGTGTCAATTTCGTCTTCGTGTCATTTTTACCTCGTGTCGTGTTACCCCGTGTCAATTACTGTTCGACTTCATGTTGTTTTCAACCCGAGTCGGTTACTGTTGTTCCTCGTGTCATTTTATTCGTTTTATACTGTTCACATAGCTTCATCACGTGTCGTGACAAGCCGTGTCTATTTTTCAGACCCCGTGTCTGTCTTGAGTTGTTCCTACACTCCGTGTCGATTTCATCTTTTGTCTTTGTCTTGTGTTTTCATGACCTCGTATCGTTTTTCCTCTCATAACCTCGTGTTAGTGTTTCTGTGACTTCGTTCATGTTTCGTAACCACACTTCGTGTTGGTTACTGTTGTTTCTGTGACTTCGTGTCATGTTTCCACACTTCGTGTCGTTCATGTTTCGTAACCACACTTCGTGTTGGTTACTGTCGCTCTTATGACTTTGTGTCGTGTCTCCCAGACCTCGTGTCATTTTTCACTTCGTGTCGTTTTCCGTTTTGTGTTCTTCGTGTCGTTCTTCTTTTTACCTTGTGTTGTTTTATAACCTTACTTCGTGCTGTATTCACCTTGTGTATCTCGTGTCGTTCTCAGTGCATCTAGTATTGCTACTACATACTTCGTGCAGATCTAGTTATTGTGGCCCTGAGTTTTAATGGCTTTTCATCTCTTTGCAGGTCCGAGGAAGAAATATTCCCCAGTGACAGGCAGCACGTGATCCGAGGCTGGAATGAAGCCTGCTGAGAGACTGCCACGTGGTCCGAATTCTTAGGGCTGGAAATGTGGAGGTCACACGTCGTGGCTGATACTGCTGCTGCTGCTGCTGCTGCTATATATATGAGCCTTCTTCCACTGAAGAAGATTGATCGAGTTGGCTAGAAGAAGAGTCCATACAGAGAGCCACGATCCTGATAGAAAAAGAAAAGAGAAAGAAGAGAAGAGCAGAGAGTGAGAGATTAGGAGAGCATAAGAAAGAGAAAGAGAGAGATAGAAGTGTGAGCCGAAGAGTATAGAGGAGCAGAGATCGAGAGAGTGAAAGAGAAGAAGAAGAAGAGAAGAGAAGAGGAAGAAAAGCTTACCTGAAGATCTGTCTACTGGACCGTGGATCAAATCCAGGCCAGTCAGCTCCGTTGAGAGCCACATTGTGCATTTCGTGTTTCAGCTTTCTGTTTGCTGAAGTTATTTTCATTTATTATTTTTCCTTTGTTTTCTGGTTTGCTGTGCTTTCCGATACTCTGTAGAGAGGTCGGGGTTCCTCCTGTGGATCAGGAGAAGGGAGATCTGATCTCCGGTTGCAAGTAGCTGGGAGCTACTTGTGGGTTCCCTCCGGTTTGGAGGAAGGGAGACTTGTCTCCGGTTCTGGGCTTGTGGATTCAAGTCCAGGGGTCCCTCCGGTTGGAGGAAGAGAGGTCTTCGACCTCTGGTTTGCTGGTGACTGGAAGTCACCGGTTGGTTCCCTCCTGGTCTGGAGGAAGAGGGGAGGTTGTTCCCCTGGTCAAGCTGTGTGGCAGCACCTGTTGCAGACTGAGTCTGCGGTTTCTAGCGTGAGCTAGTGGAAGCCACACTCGGGTTGAGTGTGGGGTGGATGTAGGTCTGCTGGACCGAACCACCTAAAAAATCTACTGTGCAGTGGTTTGTTTTGTGCGTTAGCTCCTTGCCTCCTACCTCCCATTCACGGGTCATGCATGCTGGTTAGCTGTGTTATCTTGGATTATTTATATTGTTCCTATCAGCCGTTACCTTGAGCATTGCACTTTGCTAGGTGTGTTTGGGTTGCACTCTCTGTCTGCATTTCTAGTTTGATCAGGTGGCTGCATTGTTGCAGTCCAACTGGTTGATCAATTGGTTGATTATTATCTTATCTCAGAAAGCTCATTATCCATATTCCGCATATCCGAGCCTTAGAGTTTTTAATTTAGGCCATAATTTTTAGAGGGATACATTCACCCCCCTCTGTATCCGGGCCTTGCACCCTAACAGTTGGTATCAGAGCGGGTATCTGCTTCAAGGTCCAGCGACCTGCAGATCGATCTTGCAATCTTAGGTGCTTATTTGTTTTTAGTGCATCAATATTCTTGTTGCGTTAATCTGTGTGTTCTCATGGCCCATCCACCAATCTTCAGTGGTACGCATTTTGATGCATGGTTCGCTAGTTTGAAGAATTATGTTAAATCTGTGAATCCAGACCTCTGGAAAGTAATTTCACATGGTCCTCATGAACTACCAAGGAAAAAGTCCAAATGGACTGACAGTCACAAATCCATGCACGAAGAAAATCAGATAGCAATAAATCTAATGAAGGCAGCTACTGATAGAGTTTTTCATTCATGTTTCTTTGACTGCAGTTCTGCTAAAGATATTTTGGATACACTGAAGCGAACTCAGGAGATAAATGTGGACAGCTGCATGATGGCCAACAGAAGAAATCAAAGTGCCAGCGATCAAGGCAGCAATCAAACTGAAGGAGATGATGATGATGAGGTAAATCTCTTCGAGAATTTATCTCTAGAAGATTGGGGGAATGCATATGCTGAATTATTTGAATCTCATGAACTGTTAAGAAAACAGTATAAAAAATTGAAGAAGGGTACTGGTTTAGATAGTTCAAGCTCTCCTTGTAGAAATTGTGTTGAATTGAAAAATATTCATGATGCATGTATGTCTGATTTTCAAATAGTGAAGAAACAAGTTTCGTTATTGAAAATTGAAAATCAAGATCATATAAATGTCATATCTGAACTAAAAGAAAAATTCAACTCAGATAACGATAATCAGACTTTTGGTAACTATCATGACCAGTATGAAAAACTGCTGAAAAACTTTGAAAGTATAAACGCAGATTTAAACAAGCTGAGATCTGAAAATGACTCCCTGAGAACATCTGCTAATAAAAATGATAACAAGTTTGAGAAACTTGAGCAGGAGAAAAACTTGCTTGCTGAAAAACTTGAAGCCATCAAATCTGTGAATGTGGAATTACAGAAAAACATTGAAGAGAAGGAAAAAGATTTGAAGGATTTCAAGGTTGGAAGAAAACTTGAAATTAGCTCAGAAGATCAGACCTTGATAAATGAGTTAATTCAGAATGACAAGCTTAAGGAAGAAAATGAAAAATTAAAAATGCTGAATTCCACTATGTCTGAAAGACTTCTTACTTTGGAAAGAGGGAAAACTATTTGCAACGAAGATTCTAATAAACTGAGCAATCTGGAACAGGAAATTGAAAAATACAAAACTGCTAACAATGTGTTAACTGAATGTGTGAATTGCAGTGAACAAGAGATTGCCAGTTATGAGCTACATATTTCCTCTTTGGAAGATGAAATTCAGGATTTGAAAGTTTCTTTGTCTAAATTTGTTGATGGGCAGAAAAACCTAGACCAGCTACTAGGTATAAAAATCAACTCTAGGAAGGAAGGGCTGGGCTACAATAAGATAAACAAGAAGGAACTTCAGAACAAAGTTATGACATCTTTTGTAAGTAGTTCAGATGTAGCCACCACCTCCAAAGACAAACAGCCCATTGCTCAGAAAATATTGGGAGCAAAGGATAACTTTAAAAAGGAAGGACTGGGTTACAGTCCAGTCATGAGGAAGGTTGATGGAGGCAAACTGAAAACTGTTTTCATAAAATCCTCTGAACAGGAAAAGCCTTCTACTTCATCTCCAATTCAGTACAAGGCTAAGAAATCAAGAAAACAGGATAAAAATCAGAAAAGGACTGTAAATCAGGAAACAAATGAAAAGGCTTCATCAGTGCATGCTGATCACAGTTCTCACACACACTTTCATGCATCTAAAAAGAAGATCATCTGTCATTACTGTCATAAAGTTGGACATCTGATGCATGAGTGTAAGTTGATGGAGAAGGATGATAAGAATGCTAGGAGATCCCATGATAAAAATCCTTCACCTCAGAAAAGGAGTGTCACATGCTCTAATTGTGGAAAGTTAGGACACTCTATTACTCATTGCTGGTTTGCTAGTGGTAAGAAAACCTCTTATTCATATCATGCTAAATTCCCTACAAACCAACATGTTTTTAATAAAAACAAATCTGTGTCAATGAACCAGCATATCATCTGTTTTAACTGCAACAAATTTGGTCAGAAGGCCTCTGAATGCTGGTCAGGCTCTTTTAAAAGAAATTCTATTTCATGCTTTGAATGTGGAAAGCATGGCCACAGAGCCATTAATTGTTGGTATGCTCAGGATAGACAATTCAATTCTAAAACTGTTAAATTCCCTACAAATGGAAATATTTTTGGAAGAAATATTTTTAGAGGCAAGCACAATGAGTGCTTCAATTGTGGGAAGTATGGCCACACAGTCAAAGACTGTTGGCATGCTCAAGGGAAAAATTTCATTTCTGGAAATTTTAAATTCCCTTCAAGTACTAATGCTCTCAGAAAGAACAAAGTTGTTTTCAAAAAGAAAAACTTTGAATGTGTTGTTTATGGAAAACAGTTTGGTCATGCGAATAACAGAAATTTCCATGCTTATGCACATAGAATTCATGCTAATAAGAATGTGCATAAATCAGATCTGAAAACTACTCCTGGAAATGTGCTGAGAAAACCTGCTAGAAATAATAATGTCATGTCAGGACCCAAGACTTCTTGGGTACCTATTTGTGCAAAATAAACTTTGTTTTGCAGGTGTGCCTTGGGACTGGAATAAAAGGGGTAATGATCCAAGGCACTCAAGAATGAAAACCCGACTCTCACACTGTTCAGGTAATCTCTCTGCATGTCCCATTTTGAAACTTATTGCATATCTGGTTTGATGTATTCTTGCATATCCTGCTCTTACTTTCATCTAGTGCATGCATGCTAAATCTGTTCTTGCATATTCATTCATCATCTGCCAGTTGCATTATTTTCTGATCATGCACCTGCTGAGTGTTCTGTGCAAATTTGAGTTTAAAGGGGTTGTCTGTACCTGATGCATACATAGGCTCATTGCAATTGTTTGATAACTGTTGAAATGCATAAACTCTGAAAACAAATTGCATTCTGAACAATCTGAACTGCTTATGTATGTGGCTTGAAATTTGTGTGTTGCAATAGCTCACTGAACATTCTGAATTGCATATATGACTGCATGTTGAATTATCATGCATGACCTCAATGGTATATAAATGGTAAGGTACCAAAAGGCAGGGAAGTCTGTCTGGAGGTTCTTACTATGTGTGAGGTGGTCTTTTAGACCAAGTGCTCCGCCTAGTACCATGGGTCACTTTGCTGGTTAGGACAGTCTGAATATGCATGAATCAAAATCATATGTTCAGTTTTCAGTGCAAACACTGCATGCTTTCAGGGGGAGTTAATTGCATGTCCTTGCATAGCATTCAGTGTTGAGTCTTTGCATGCATATAGTTAATTGCATTGCATTTTACTGCATTAAAAAATACCAAAAAGGATAATTGAATGCATAGTGTCAGGAGGAGTCAATACAATGCATGAAAGCAGTCATGTGCATACATTTATGTCAGAGTTCATTGCATGTAAACTTTGAACATCCTGGAACTTGTCTGACCTCCTGATATCTTGCCTTGTGTGTATATCCCTTTCATTGATTCTATTTGACCAAACCGTGATCATAATTTGAAAACGCTGAGTTTCAAAATCTCTCCTATCAATTGGTAACAATTGGTATCATTTGACATCAGAATTATTTCAGTCCTTCATGAAGATTTCAATGGGCTATCTCGATCATAAATCTGAAAAAAAAAATCTTGAACTAGAAATCTTCTATTATACGCTTTTATGAATGTCTGAAATAACTCATGTGGTTTAAGCTTAATGTATTCATGGAGTTTAACTTCAAAATCTCTTAACATATCTGAATCATGTTTAATAAATCTTAACCAACTGTTTCATGCTATGTCTTGCAAAAACTTCTGAAATCTGCACTTTTGAATACATGACTTTATTTGGTTAAGTACATGAGATTAATATTGTTTTGAAGCAAATGAATGTTTCTGAATTGTCTAAAGGGTAAAGTAATTGTCAGAGCAATGACCTTGGTCACTGAGAAACACATGTCCAAAGGATTGTGTCATGAGGTGCCTTAGTTAACTCTGTAAGAATTCATTGAAAATCAGGCAGAGCAATGGCATGCACACTGAGAAATACAATTCACTCATTAAAAATTGAGTTGTAGTGTGTCATGATGTGTAAATGCTAACTCTGTTCACATAAGGCATGACAGTTAGTCACACTAAGGGCTTAGGGATATTGGCCTCTGATCAAGGTATATCCTCTAGTTACAAGGTGTGTACTGAACTAGAAAGCACGTAAAATTTGTAGCAAGGAAAATTGCTGAATAAATTGAAATATCTGAATATTGATGCCAAAATCAAATTGCTACAACCCTAGACAAAATCATATGACTTCATAATTGCTTGATTTCAATACTAGTACATGTAATTCTGAAAGAAGTCAATAGATTTGATTGTGTAAGACAAAGGGAGGATAATCAAGATAAATATGAGGGCTTGGTTCATTTTTATTAAACCATGGTTTTAGATATCATTACAGAATTTTATTGATAAACTCTTCACACATCACGTTTAAACCATGATGTTCAATAAATGTCATTCATAAGCCCTTATGATAGAAGACTTTGAAAACTTATGCTTTAGATTTATGATATTGATATCTCTTTGAAAATCAGGCTGAACTTCTTGTGTTTGGAACATCCTTGAAAAATCTGTTAATTGAAACTCTTCTGCTCATGGTATTGACTCATTAACCTGAACCTCTTCTTGTTTGCCCCTGTGGTCTCCTTCTCATAAGAGTCCACTTATTGAGGGGGAGCTTCCATGTCATGCATCACTTGCATTTCAATTGGCATCTCTTCAGGGGGAGCATTCCTTGTCATGCTGAATCATGCTCATATCATTTGTGACCTTGCATTCATATACTCAGGGGGAGTATTGCAAAGGGGAGAATTTGTCTGAACTTTTATGCATGCTTTAATTTCTCAAATTATTTTCTTTTTGATGAAGTCAAAGGGGGAGAATAATTTGAGTCTTCAGAATACCTCACATCATCAGAATGACTCAATATATTGAAAGTGTTGCCATCATCAAAAAGGGGGAGATTGTTGTGTCCCTGTGGTTTTGATGATGGTTTTGATGATTGATGTGGTTTTGATGTTGGTTTTGTTGATTGATTGTTGGTGTGAGTTAATCAAATGTTCAGTCATCCTGCTGCTCAATTTAGAGTCATATTTGATGATCAGTCATGCTACATGTTAAACTGATGCATAAAGCATTCATTGCTGTGGTTTTAATGATTTATCTGGTTTTGATGATTGGTGTTTGATGTTAATCATTGTGAGTCATCCTGCTGAAATGTTCATTCAGGGCTTCATATGCTCAGTCAGTTTATCTGCTGACATTGTGCTTTGATGATAGCTTCATGATTGTAATTTGTATATCATCTGGAGAATGCACGTGTATGACTGATATATTGTGTGTGTTAGACTTCTGGTATGTGCATGATCTATACATCACCTTCAATCTTCAAGTCTATACACTGGTTTATTCTTCAAGTCTGTACATCCACAGTTAGACTTAAAGTCTGCACTCTAGTCTTCAATGTCAAGTCTGCACATCGGTCTTCGATTTCAATGTCCATACATTGGGCTTTTACATGAAGTCTACACATTGTTGTTTGCAGTGAAAGTCCATACTTTGGACTGTTCATCAAAGTCTGTACATCATACTGCTATAGCAAGTCTGTACAGTGAGTGATTCATTGGTGAAGTCTGTACACTTAACTGTACTTCAAGTCTAGACATTGCACTGTTCCCTTCATCTTCGTGTTGTTTTCAGTATGTGTCAATTTCATCTTCGTGTCGTTTTTACCTCGTGTCGTGTTACCCCGTGTCAATTACTGTTCGACTTCGTGTTGTTTTCAACCCGAGTCGGTTACTGTTGTTCCTCGTGTCATTTTATTCGTTTTATACTGTTCACATAGCTTCATCACGTGTCGTGACAAGCCGTGTCTATTTTTCAGACCCCGTGTCTGTCTTGAGTTGTTCCTACACTCCGTGTCGATTTCATCTTTTGTCTTTGTCTTGTGTTTTCATGACCTCGTATCGTTTTTCCTCTCATAACCTCGTGTTAGTGTTTCTGTGACTTCGTTCATGTTTCGTAACCACACTTCGTGTTGGTTACTGTTGTTTCTGTGACTTCGTGTCATGTTTCCACACTTCGTGTCGTTCATGTTTCGTAACCACACTTCGTGTTGGTTACTGTCGCTCTTATGACTTTGTGTCGTGTCTCCCAGACCTCGTGTCATTTTTCACTTCGTGTCGTTTTCCGTTTTGTGTTCTTCGTGTCGTTCTTCTTTTTACCTTGTGTTGTTTTATAACCTTACTTCGTGCTGTATTCACCTTGTGTATCTCGTGTCGTTCTCAGTGCATCTAGTATTGCTACTACATACTTCGTGCAGATCTAGTTATTGTGGCCCTGAGTTTTAATGGCTTTTCATCTCTTTGCAGGTCCGAGGAAGAAATATTCCCCAGTGACAGGCAGCACGTGATCCGAGGCTGGAATGAAGCCTGCTGAGAGACTGCCACGTGGTCCGAATTCTTAGGGCTGGAAATGTGGAGGTCACACGTCGTGGCTGATACTGCTGCTGCTGCTGCTGCTGCTATATATATGAGCCTTCTTCCACTGAAGAAGATTGATCGAGTTGGCTAGAAGAAGAGTCCATACAGAGAGCCACGATCCTGATAGAAAAAGAAAAGAGAAAGAAGAGAAGAGCAGAGAGTGAGAGATTAGGAGAGCATAAGAAAGAGAAAGAGAGAGATAGAAGTGTGAGCCGAAGAGTATAGAGGAGCAGAGATCGAGAGAGTGAAAGAGAAGAAGAAGAAGAGAAGAGAAGAGGAAGAAAAGCTTACCTGAAGATCTGTCTACTGGACCGTGGATCAAATCCAGGCCAGTCAGCTCCGTTGAGAGCCACATTGTGCATTTCGTGTTTCAGCTTTCTGTTTGCTGAAGTTATTTTCATTTATTGTTTTTCCTTTGTTTTCTGGTTTGCTGTGCTTTCCGATACTCTGTAGAGAGGTCGGGGTTCCTCCTGTGGATCAGGAGAAGGGAGATATGATCTCCGGTTGCAAGTAGCTGGGAGCTACTTGTGGGTTCCCTCCGGTTTGGAGGAAGGGAGACTTGTCTCCGGTTCTGGGCTTGTGGATTCAAGTCCAGGGGTCCCTCCGGTTGGAGGAAGAGAGGTCTTCGACCTCTGGTTTGCTGGTGACTGGAAGTCACCGGTTGGTTCCCTCCTGGTCTGGAGGAAGAGGGGAGGTTGTTCCCCTGGTCAAGCTGTGTGGCAGCACCTGTTGCAGACTGAGTCTGCGGTTTCTAGCGTGAGCTAGTGGAAGCCACACTCGGGTTGAGTGTGGGGTGGATGTAGGTCTGCTGGACCGAACCACCTAAAAAATCTACTGTGCAGTGGTTTGTTTTGTGCGTTAGCTCCTTGCCTCCTACCTCCCATTCACGGGTCATGCATGTTGGTTAGCTGTGTTATCTTGGATTATTTATATTGTTCCTATCAGCCGTTACCTTGAGCATTGCACTTTGCTAGGTGTGTTTGGGTTGCACTCTCTGTCTGCATTTCTAGTTTGATCAGGTGGCTGCATTGTTGCAGTCCAACTGGTTGATCAATTGGTTGATTATTATCTTATCTCAGAAAGCTCATTATCCATATTCCGCATATCCGAGCCTTAGAGTTTTTAATTTAGGCCATAATTTTTAGAGGGATACATTCACCCCCCTCTGTATCCGGGCCTTGCACCCTAACAGACATCATGCGGAAATCCTAGACCTCCTAAGGTGGGCCATGCATGCATATGGGATGTGGATGTGGGAGGGCCAAGAGTATCTCCCCTAGATGATGGTGTATCTTGTAAGTGTACGGGCTTGGTGGGCATAGACGACCCGACCCGTGGGGAAGGGGTGTGGTAGCGGACTCCCTCGAAGAAGTGAAGTGAATATGAAGGGTCTAGGGGTTCACTAGGGAAGGGGTCAAAGGGATCAAAGAAGGTATGACCCCTTGTGGTGAGTTCCCACAATTCACGGTCCCATGTGTAGAAGATTTGAAGGTGTGGATAGTCACCTTCTTGCATTGTGACGGGTGGGATGGGAATCGTAGGCAAGAAGTATGATTCCTCCCTCGGACAAAAGGGTATGAATTCGGGCTCGGCTAGTAAGGGAAGGAGTAAGAGGACCTCCGTGGTGACACAACCCACGGTGCACTCGGAGGTAATAGACCCTAAGGCCAGATGAGTGAGGCTAAGACTAGTGGGTTGGTCAAAGCCTCGGGCCAAAAGATGCGTCAACTTCCATTGTGAATCTAATCCCATGACAAGATCGTCCAACGTGTCAACATGGTGACTAGATCGAAATGTGGTATGGAATGAGTTGACCGGCACTAAAGGTAAGATGGGGTCCATGGATGGGAAGGGAGGTGGGACCAAGCCTTCCTTGAGCCATCTAAGAAGTGGCTCGGCTATATAAAGAGTACCCGTTAGAAATACGGGTGGCTCAGGCTTTGGTAGTTCCAAATGAGACGGTTCCGAATCAAGTTCGGAAGTAGAGGGTGGTGATGGAGCACCTACGAGAGGTGAAGAAGCACGTGTCCTTTCCAACCAATCCCAAAACTTTCTCTCGATTTTCTCAAAGGAGCGGGTTGGAGTAGGGACCTTGGGGTGGACTGGCTCCTCGGCTCTCGGCTCGGGTGTGGGTCTAGGTCCAACTAGGAGCGGGGCTTCCACTTGATTGGAGGTGCTTGGATGGGAGTGGATGGAGGTGCTAAGGGACAGTTGGTTGGAGGTGACTAGGCGGGCCGCTAGATTGGGGTTGCTTTGGTGGGGTGGGCGAGTGGTATGAACCCCGTGATTGGAGGTAGGTGGGCGGGGAAGGTAGGCCCTCCTAAGCGCTCTCTTCATCTCCCACCATGACTCAATGGGCCTTAGACTCCTATCCTCCCTCCAATATTTGATGTCCCTCCATGTTTCGTCGGCTTCACCAAAAAGTCACCTTTTGGCAACATCGACTTGCATGGGCCCGAACATATTGTACACCTCGAAGTAATCGTCCATGATGGCTTCCCACTCTAGGTAATCACTCGGGTTATCGGAGCCGTAGAAGTCCCGGGTTTCGGGCCTCTTGGGGTGGTTCGGGTGGTCCTTCCATTTTAAATAGTATCGATACCACGGATAAGATCCGGGTGTTCGGTAATCCATGGGATACGGGGAAGCTAGTGGATGGCCATGCCGACACTCGGACAAAACACTAGACACGACCCTAAGTAATGCAAAGTTGGAATGCCGACTCGACTACCAACCTAGACACGACCAAGACTCAGTACGTGGCGGAGCTAATTGATCCGAAGATCACTCGCACAAGTGTGCGGCCTTCCCGATAGATGTAGCCTAATGTTCGGACAACACCTTT
This sequence comes from Amorphophallus konjac, assembly GCA_022559845.1. Classification (NCBI taxonomy): domain Eukaryota; kingdom Viridiplantae; phylum Streptophyta; class Magnoliopsida; order Alismatales; family Araceae; genus Amorphophallus; species Amorphophallus konjac. The sequence continues at coordinate 35,639,987 of CM040129.1, forward strand.
TGATATATCGATTAATGGGATGCAAGTGCAACCTAGACCGCCTTAGACGATGAATCGACTTAAACGACTTTTTTTTTGACACCCTAGACTCAAACTCGCTCTGATACCAAGTTGATGCAGGACGGACCACGGACACGACAAGCTCGCGATTGTCCCTTAACGAGGGAAGCGTCGGACGTGCGCGGTTGAGAAACCGGCAGTGAGCCAGGGTGGTCGGCTCTCTCTTGTGCCCGGATCGGGTCACGGGACGGTCACTCTCTCTCTCACAGCAGCGGTAATAAACATTATATAGCGAGCTAGATATCCCTACACATGCTCTCTAGCAGCGGCATAAACAAGCATATATGAAATAAAGCAAAATCCCAAGTGTAGGCGCGAATACGATACCTCCACGCTACCGGGCGTGGGGAAGACGGACCCGGCCGATCTCGTACTCCCGGACAAATATTACACAATAATGACAGCAATGAAATATCACCCACTCCACGCAGGGAGGTAAAGGGCTACACAAGTGGGTCCGGGAGGACCGATTTCGGGTTGACGGGCGGCTTCTCGCATAGCTTCGGTAGCACACGTAGTCGCGACCGTGGGGCCCACGTGCTGTCCAGAGGGGCCGTGTGGGACCCAATGGCACCGCTGTAGTGGGGATGCTTGGGGAAGCGCTCCTGGGGTGGCGGCACGCTGGTTCGCCGGTCGGGGGCCGGGCGGACCCGATCGACACCGGTCGGAATAACCGGCCACGGATCTGCCGGTTCTATTTTTCAGCGCGCGCTCCGGCGAGAACGGACGCTGCGATCAGTCCCGATGTCGGATCGACACGAAACAGGCGCCGTTGGAAAGCTAACTCGAAATCCTTCAATCTAGGGCTAGAGGGATCTACTGAATTCGCTCGGATCTGTACGTTACTGAATTTTGAAGTTTTTGTTGTACAGTACCTGAACTCTCAGATCAGCTAGTGAGTTGTCAGAGAACTGCCATTGACCGTGAGGTATACGTCCGATTCAACTCCTGAGCGCTTCCCAAAAGTTGTAGGGATTTGAACAAGGAAGACGGGGATATTTTTTGAGAAAAGTTTTGTGGAGAATTGAATTTTCTAGGAATTGTATACTGGACTGTGGTCGGATCTGGAAACAGACTGGCAGAACTGTAGATAGGAACTTGGATGAATTTTATAAAATATGTGGAGGGCTGAACAAAAATCAAGAAAATTTGTGGAGAAAGGGAAAATGGACAGAATCTCCTGTAAAATTGGGGACTCCTGGGAAAATCAAAAGATGGGTCGAATATGAGAAACTCAGGCGGACTGTTACAGTGAACCGACAGCAGACAGATCTAGGGAAGATTGAAGACCGAAAATGTAAAAATATCAAAAGAAGGAATTTGGATGTGAAGTTTTTTGTGGAGATGGGGATACAAGATAGGAACAACCTCTAAAAATTTCATATCAATAGGATGTCGGAGTTGAATGCAGGAGTTCCCGTAGTTGACCTCTGTTCTATAAAACAGAACCTTGGCAGCAATTCAGAATCGGCGTCACGGCGGCTCGTTGACGGCACGAATGGCGGCGATGGCACCGGAGATGAACTCAGAGATTGAGGGGGAGGAGATAGAGAGGATCCACTCTAGAATTGGGGGTTGGAGAAGGAAGAACACCAGGGGAGAGGGCTGGGGCGCAAGAAGCTTCAAGCTTACACACAATTTTTTTCTATCATTCATTAATTTACAAATGAAAATACAAGGTTTTATATGATTCACATCAAATCAAATTTCCACCCTTGGATCTAGGGATGGGGAATGAAAGGCCTAGATGAAATGTGAACAACACACACAAAATATAAAAAAAATCAAGGGGGGGGGGGCCTATTGACCATGGGGGGGACAAGTTGAAATGGTAGGTAGCCTACCATAAAAATATTTAACCACTTGTCTCCCATGTGGTCAATTGGCATTCCAACCTTCTAGATGGCCACCTAGGATGGTTGACCAGCCCCACATGAGTGACATGGACCAATGGGAAAGGGCTGAGGGCCCCCTAGTTGGACCTACTGCATATTTGCACAAAACCCACACAATCTAAGGGAATGACACAGTGGCTTACAAAGCCTTACAATTGCGCACATACTTTCCCATGGATATATAAATAAACTAAAGGACATAAATGCAAAATAAAATGTACATGCTCGGCGTCGATTCTCATCACTCCCACTACCCCACCCCTTACCTGACTGGTGAAAATACTGAGGGTGAACTTAAGTTTCACTTTAATCATTTTGTAAAACCTCATTTGTAGGTTTAGGACACATCTAGGTCATTAGGGCAATTTGTGTGATAACTTGTTTATCTTTGCATAAAAGAACAACAAAATCAAAACAAAAAAAAAATCATTAAAAAAAACATCACTCTTTCTTGGGTCTTTTGCATGGCCACATCCAATTTTGTTCAGGCCCATTAATAGATTCGTTCATGTTCAACCATGCTGGCAATTTGAATTCAACTCCTTCATTTACCTATTATCATTAAAATCATTCACTCTTCCACAATGAGGTTTACAATTCGTCTCTTACCCAAGAGCCACACCAATTTCCATCAAATTTTTCCACCTCGGTCTCCTACACAAACCCAAATCCTCGGTGGGAAAATTAGCAATTTTCTTCTTGGGTACCATATGAAGACCCTATGCAAAGTCCTTCAAACCCACACTTCTCAGGTTGGGCTTCTTACTCAAATGATCCTTACAATCAAGCACCATATGAAGAACAACCCATCTACTCTCCATCACCTCAGTACCAGACTAATTTCTATTATGATTGTTACTTACCACAGTCTGAGTGCCACCCAACCTATCCAGCTCCTCCAAAGTCTAATTTCGAGGACAGGTTCAATCAAATGACTTAACTCATCTTGGCCAATCAGCAATCCCTTCAAGCTCATAGCCAAATCATTCAAGCCCAGCTTGACCAATGTGATAGAGAGCTTGAAATGGACCAACATACTAGCCTCCCCACGGAAAATTTTGAAAATCAATTTCCTGATGATAATATCACATTGATTGATCTATCCATCAATCCTCAATTCAATAACTCTCCAATAATTTTTGATATTGAGAATAATATGGAGCAGCTATATCAGGAATATTTGGTGGAAAGCTAATGAATCTCAATTTGTAATAGCCAAGGAAAATAATGAGGAGTCTAAGTTAGGGGGAGAAGAAGGGAACAATGAACATCATATTTGGGCCCCAAACTCTTATGACCATTATGATCTAGCCCAACATCACTCTCAACCTCACTATTCAACTCCTCTACCCTCAAATCCCAATTCAGAAATGACACTCAATCAACACTGTCAATCAATGATACTTCAACATCACTCTCACCAAGCACGAATTGATAGGATGACTCAGCCGATCAAGCGGATTGTGGAAGAACAAGTGCTTAGCTTCTCTGGTTCCATGTCTACCGATCAACTTCCTTATGATGACTATGATCAATCCTTGACTTCCACTTATCATAACATTCAATTCCACTGTGATTCAGAAGATGACGGAATTATGGAGAGATCTTGTCAGCAAAATTTGAATAAGGAACCTAGAAAGTTTAAGGAAATTGAAGAATTTGATGTAAAAGAAATAAAGGAAAGAGATGAACTAATGAATGATCATATTCCCCCTCCTAATATTGAATTTGAGGAGTCTATGCTTGATTACCCTCGTAAGGAAAATGCTAGAGAGGTGGATGATCTCCAGTTAGAGAGAGAGGAAGAGTCTACTGAATCTCAAATTTTTATTCCAATTTCTCTCCCCGAATTTGAGGACATTCTCTTTGAAGATGGGACGGACGAAGAAGTGAAGCTGGACCAAGAACTTAATATTTATTTGAACAATGGAGTTGGGTTAAATGAGGAATTGAATGATTTGAGTGTGCCGCATGATAATTTCAATCTAGAGAAGAGGGTAGAGCTTATGCCAATTCTTGACCACGGTGATTCTTCTGAAACCCTTCCCGCCGATTGGTCCAATCTTGCTCTACATGCTGATTTATCTGATCCCACGGAATCTCAGGAGGAATATTTCATAATTGATGACATGATTTTTCCCAATGTTCCACCTCTATTCTCTGATTGGGGTGGTCCTTTTGCAATACCTCCACCCTGATATATGTCTTGCCCTTGCACTCACCAGTTACATACGTTTTCTTCAGGGCCTGAAATAAGAAATTTTCATAAGAATAAAATTCTTTGGTGGCTCATTCTGAAATCAACTCGTTGGTTATAGAGCTTTGGGTCTGGCTGAAGACATAAAACTCAGCGCTTTTTGGGAGGCAACCCAAGATTTTTGATTTCTTTGTATGCTAATAAATGGCTTCTTGGGAGACAACCCAAGTTTTTCTTGTGTTTGTATTTGTATTTTGCAAGCGTGAATAAAAGATAAGTTGGGGAGAGAGAGATGATTGCTTGCGTTGTTGCCCTAATTTTCAAAGTCAAGTACCTCCTTTAGTTAGCAAGGATGTCGAAGTTCACTTCCGTCAAGTTGTACCGTTCCTTCCTAAATTTCATGTCTACATTATTCATTATTCTCTATTGTTCATGCCATTGAGGACAATGTCATTTAAGTTAGGGGGATAGGAAATCATGTTGCACATTTTGCATTCATATATACAACCTCTAAATTTTTCACCTCATTTTTTTTGGAAAAAACTACAAACACCCAAGTGAGTTTTCATGATTCATGTTTCCATTGAAAAGGAATCTAGAATAGAAAAGACTAGGGAAACTGATGATGGACAATTTCTTTAATCTAGCCATGGAAAACTAAGTTAAGAATCTCTTTAAAGTTCATGTGCACTTTCGACAAAAAAAAATCAAAACACGTTGCACGTTAATGAAACAAGAAGGGCAAGCCTTCTGCTATTTTAGACATACTGTCTGATATTCTGCACTTTTTGAAGAACAGATCTTTTAGAAGCTTTCTGCCATGTTATCTATTAAAAAATTTTAGAAAAAAATACCATGAAAAATGCTCCGATTCTGAGTAACTGGGTCTACTTGACCTATGACGTGTTGAGGTTCGCGTCAAAAGGAAAAGGGAACTTTGATCTGTGTAACCGGACCTACTTCACCTAAGACGTGTTGAGGTTCGCGTAAAACAGTGAAGGGTAGTGCGGCATCATATGTGTATAAAAAAAAGAGAAAGAAAAAGAGATCCCAAAAGGGACATAGCAATAAGGCAGACAAACAAAGCTATTATGCTAAATGCTCTGTTTAGAAGTGCAGGATTGGAAGGCATTTGTCTGGAATAGTAACTGGGGGATGCAATTATCTATACTGTGAAGTTAGCATTACACATGCATAAGTGCTATTGACCTTTCAGATGACTTCTTAATCATGTACCTAATTTCCAAATCTAAGGCTAGTGTGTGGTAATGAGTCCAGATTCCTAATCCTTAGTTGACTCTATGAAAGATGCTCTAGAAATGAGACATGGATATTTTAAACTCTTGTTGGTCCTAAAATTTTTAATTATTTGCATTGCTAAGGGACTAGCAATGAGTAAGTTGGGGGGTGTGATAAGCGTGTATTTTTACCTATTAATTCATGTTATATACATTTTTTATGAGCTTAAATAATAATAAATATACACGTATCACACTTACTTTTAATTTAAGGTCAAATATTTAATTTTATGAAATTAAATAATTTTAATAATAATTTTTACTTATTCATGCAGGCACTCGGTACGAGGGAAGCAACAAGAAACAAATATAAAAAAATTAAAATGGGAAAATAACAAAATAATAATAAAGGCCAAAAGCCCATAGACTTGTTCAAAAAGAAAAGAAAAAAAAATAAAAAAATAAATTTATTTGATATTTTTTTGAGATTTTATAAGATATATAATATATATATATATATATATATATATAACTAACGTGTGAAAGTGTGTGTGCGTGTGTGTTTTCGTTTGCAGGAACGCCTCGCCCCCGCCTTCGCGGGCACGGGCGACGAGGAGAGGGGAGAGGCGCGTCAGCGCGCCACTCACCGGGTCAAACGCACGCGGGCGCACGCGGCGCAGCCGCGGCGGGAAGGTAGGCGGTGCACCACGGGTCCACGCGGAGGAAGAGAGAGGCGGCGGGCGCACGGCGGCGCACGGCCGGGGAGGTGAGAGAAAGAGAGAGAGAGGGAGAAAGGAAGAGAAAAAAATGAAAACAAATACAGAAAAATTAGAAAAAAGTACCCAAGTGTGCAACACATGTTGGCACACAATTCTGAGTCAACAAATGCAGCAATTCAACAAAAGAGGCAAGGAATGTTCACATTGACAATGGTGTTATGTGAACCCTATAAAAGGGGCTTCAAATGTAATGAAAAAAAAAGAGTAGTTACAGTAGTTGCTAAGAGTTGGAATGAGATTGCTTTGTGTTCTTGAAGTTCTTGCTTGTTGGCCTTAGTTAAGCTTCATAGGAGTTATGTTTTGAGAGCTTTTGATGCAAACTTTGTAAGTTGATATTGTTTTAATGAAAGTTTTGTTTCAGAATTTCATCCTTTCTTAGCCTCATTACTTATTGTTCTGATCTTTATTTCATTTTCTTATCTTTACAAAAGTTGTTCATCTTTAAGTGTTCTTCAAATTCTCTTTCTATCATTTTCCTTAATTCTTTCTAGTTTGAAAGGTATTTTCTATTTTCTTAAGTGCTGTTCTACGTTATTACTGTTCATCTGAGGTGATACCTTCTACTATTCTTCTATTTTGAAGTATTTCCAATCCTCTTTTTACTCTGAATTCTTCATGAAAGTTGTTCTTCGCTTGTAGATCTAAAATTTCTTCTTCTACCACTTCTTCTAATTCTTCTTAGTTTGAGAGTTATAATTAATTTTTCACTGTTCTATTTTCTGCCATTTTACTGTTCATCCGCACCAATCAATCTTGATTTTTCACGTTTTTCACTGTCTTCCTCTCGTTTTCTATCTCTGTGGTCTTCATCAAACTTCTTCATCTTTTCATTCTCTACAACTTTCATTAATTCCACTTCTTCTAATTCCCTCTAAATTTTAAGTTATTATATTCCTTCCAAACCCCTATTTTCAATATAATTCTATTGTGTTTTCAACTTATTTTTGTTCCTATTTCTATCCATCTCCATTTCTTCATGATTTATTCATACACCCAAAGCGGTTAGTCATCTTACGATCATCTCACGGCATCGACTTCTAAGGCGGAACGATCTTCATCAAAGGCTCGGCGAGGAAATGACGGCGTTCTTCATCCATTGGCTAAATATTTCCTTCACTTTTCTCTTCTTATGCAAAGTCACAATTTAAGCTTCTTTAGTGATAATCGCACTCAAAAGATAACAATTGGTTTTCAAACATAAGGATATTTTCCAACTTGATCTATAAAGATTATATTTCTTCCCCGTGGGATCGACCCGTATTTACCACTTTACTCGTATTTTAAAATCATTTAAGTGAGTGAGTGCGGTTGTATACATTTTGAAATTTGTGTGGCACGGTATTTTTAAACGATGGGTGTCGAGCGCATCAACCATCTTCTTTTGTTTCTTCTTGTGGAGATTCACTCTTGTCCTTCATGCTTAGGAATTCCCCATCTTCATTGTTTTTCCTGTAAGAGTTATCATTGTTAAAATCATCATGATATTCTTCAAAGGACACATGGGGTGATTCTTCCACAGTTTGACTCTTAATGTTATAAATTCTATAAGCCCTAGATCTATCAGAATATCCAAGAAATATACCTTCATCACTCTTGGGCTCGAATTTATCTAAGTCTCTTTTGTCATTGTTGTGGATGAAGCATTTTGACCCAAATACTTTCATGTGTGTGAGAGAAGGCTTTTTACCTTTCAGCAACTCATAACGAGTCTTTTTGGTGTGTGGCCTTACCATAGAGCGGTTGATAATATAACATGTCGAGTTTACCGCTTCAGCCCAAAATTTCCTTGGAAGTTGCCGTTCGGCAAGCATGGTTCTTGCCATTTCTATAAGTGTTTGGTTCCTCCTTTCAACTACACCGTTTTGCTCTGGGGTTCTTGGTGAAGAAAACCGGTGTGAAATGCCTTCAGCCCTGCAAAGATTATAGAAATTAGCATTTTCAAATTCACCACCATGGTCAGATTGAATCTTGGAAATTTTAAACTCACCGTCCTGCTTTATCTTCATGTAGAGTGCCTGAAACTCATCAAGAGCATCATTTTTATGTGTAAGAAAGAAAACCCATGTGAACTTAGAAAAGTCATCCACCAAGACGTATCCATATTTTCTACCACTTAAACTAGCAGTTCTGGTTGGACCAAATAAATCCATATGAATAAGCTCAAGTGGTTTAGATGACATGTTTACAGATCTGGCCTTGAAGGATTTTCTTGTTTGTTTACCTAGGGCACATGCATCACACAATTTATTTTCTTGTTTAAAAAAAAGTTCAGGCAACCCATTCACCATTGAATACTTTAACAGTTTATGTAAGACATGGTAGCTAGCATGTCCTAGTCTACGATGCCATAGCCAAGAAATCTCAGATTTTGGTGCAGCAAGACAAATGTTTAAATAAGCAGGATCATCTAAGTCAATCATGTAAACATTGTTGACTCTCTTACCAGAAAATTTTACTTTGTCAGATTTTGGTTCAAAGATTTTACATTCATGAGAATCAAACAACACTTTGTGACCTTTATCACATATTTGACTTATGCTGAGCAAGTTATATTTTAAACCTTCAACTAACAGCACATTTCCAATGGAGTTGGAGAGATTCTTACCTACATTACTTGTTCAAATGATTTTTCCTTTGTTGTTCCCTCCAAATGTGACGTATCCTCCTTCCTTTTCCTCCAAGAGACAAAATTTTGATTTGTCTCCAGTCATGTGTCTTGAACAGCCACTATAAAGGTACCACCTGTTATGCATGGCTGCAAGACACTCCTGCACAAGCAATTAAGCAATTGTGTTTGGAACCCAACCAAATTTGGGACCCATCAAACTCTTCAAATTTTAAAAACATGAAACCATGTCTTTTGGAATCCAAACCTTCCTAACATTCATGTTTTGTTTGCTTAGAGCAGGGATTTGATTTTTCTTTTCAGCTTTGACATTCCCTTTTTGTTTAGAAGCTCTTTGTTGGATTTTGTGGAAGTTTGAGGAGGTTTGCTTCTTAAACCATTGAGGCCGTTGGTTGGTTTTGGGTTGAAAGTGATTATTTTATCACCTAGGAGATTGAAACTTATAGGATTGGTGAACACATGAATCACAATTTCCCCAAAAGTATGGTGGTGTTTGCCTATATGAATGCGTAATCCAGTTTTGGTGATATCTAGAAGGTTGAGCAGGCGATGGCCAAGGACGTGTTGACCTATGCTGCGGGGAAGGTCGACCTTTCTTAGGCTTTTGGATAAACTTTTTGGGAATTTCAGTTATTGCCTCTTCAATCTTTTCTTTTCCTTTCTCATTTTATTTTTGCTGGTTTTGTGTGGGAGTTATGTTTGAGGTGGAGGCTTCGGAAGATGAAACAAATGTGACAGTTTTTAACCCAATTGGCCTTTTGTTTGTAGGTTCAAAACTTAACCCTTCTTGTTGAAGTTCATTCTGGTACCTAGCAATGCATCTAAGTTTTCTCTTCCATCCACAAATTTTTCTAAGGATTGTTGTTTATCCTTCAACTCTTTTTGTAAGTTTTCAATGTTTTACAGGAGTTGAATGTTGACTTGTTTGACAGCTTCATACTTTTCATTACTCAATTTGCTGTCTTTTTCATAGCTTTGCATTTTGAGCTTCATGCTATCAATCTCATTTCTCAATTCTTCATTTTCAGTTTGCAAGTCAGCAATTTCTTTTCTTCCTTCCTCCAAGTTCTCAATCATTTTCTTAAGATCTTCAATTTCAGTTTCAAGTGAAACGTTCTTGACATTTACTTCATGATCATGCACAAATGAGTTAATTTTTTTTTCAATGATTTATTCTCCTTTTTGTACATTTCATATTTTTCCATGAGTTGTATATATGCTTCCTCCCAATCATCAATTGTATAATCTTCAAATGGAGAATTTATCTCAGTTTCTTCGTCACCTTGGGCCATGAGGCAGAGATCTTCTTTTTCTTTGTCCGAGGAGCTAGTTCCGTCATCACTTTCCTCTTCATCGCTCCATGTGGACACCATGGCATTGTTCTTCTTCTTGCCCTTCCATTTGTCACCTTTTCTGAATCTGTCGGGACAATCATTCTTGAAATGCCCTGGTTTGTTGCAAGAATAACAAATGATTTTGTCAGATTTCTTAGAGTTTTCAGAATTAGATTTGAAACCATTTATTACCTTTGACCTTCCTCTCATGAAGCTCTTACCTTCCTTTCTCAAGAATTTTTTGAACTTACGTGTGAGTATGGCTACGTCATCCTCATCTCGCTCACTTGCCAAATCCTCACCTTCATCAGAAGTACCTAGACCGCTGGGTCCTGCTTTAAGAGCTAGGGATTTATTCTTAGGTGTCTCAGCCTCTTTGTTCTTAAGGTTGATCTCATAGGTCATCAATGACCCAATGAGTTCATCTACCTTAGTCATTGCGAGATCTCTGGATTCTTCAACAATGGTCGCCTTCGTGTGCCATGCTGGAGTTAATAATCTGAGAATTTTTCTTACAATTTCTTACTCTGAATATTTCTTTCCCAAATCAGCTAAACTATTAGTGAGCACAGTTAATCGAGCATACATATCTTGAATTGACTCATCAGGCTTCATGCGGAACATTTCATATTCAGAAACTAAAATGTTGGCTTTTATTTCTCGTACCTGAGTGGTTCCTTCATAGATTACCTCTAGCTTGTCCCACATTAGTTTTGCAGATGCGCAGGTAGCCACTCATGAGAATTCAACTGGATGGAGTGAGTATTGCATGATATGTTTAGCACTCCAGTTGACAGTGGATTGCCTTATCTGTTCTTTGGTCCATAAGTCCTCATCATCCGGCAGCTCATACGGACGTTTGCTGATCACTCGCCAGAGTTCGTAGTCTTGGGCGCGAATGAACACCTGCATGCGATTTTTCCAATAAGGATAATTAGATCCAGTGAAATAAGGAGGCCTATTCATAGAATGTCCTTCAGGTAAATAACCCTTAGACGCTGATCCACCAATTCCCTCAAGGTCGTTGGACCCCATTATGAGAGATTAGGCTCTGATACCACTTGCTGTGTAGTGGACAACGGATCTAGAGGGGAGGGGTGAATTGATCTGCCCCTCTTTTCGCACTACAACCCTCTATAAGGCTAGTCAAAAATAATTGTAGCGGAATACAACTAGCTTAGCGATGTATAAAACGATTTGCTTAGAAATATGATTTCACAATATGAAGATTGAACCTAAGCATGCATCTAAAACATATCAATCGCACAATCAAACCACAACACAAAGGATTTTAAGGTGGTTCGGACTGAATCCCCAGTCCTACGTCCACCCCTCACCAAATCCGGTGAGGCTCCACTAGTGCCACGCACTGAACCGTAAATCGGAAAGACCTCCGATTGCCTTCCTACTAACCACATGTAGGGACGTCAACACCGCAGATCGGACAACTTCCGATTACCTTCCTACTAACCACCGGTAGAGACGATCTTTAGTTTCAATCATTTATATGAAATGAAAAAGAACAAATATGTAAACACTCAAACATCAAACAAGATATAGAATATGCTCAAGAAGAAAACTCTTGTCTGAGATTGTTGGAGCTTGAGTCGGATGCTTCAATGGTATCTTCTTCCTTGTGAAGAGATCTTGCTTGGATCACTTTGAGTTGATGAAGAAGATGAAGGATGCAGATTTGATCTCCTTTGTGAATGAGCTTGCTTGGATGGTCTTGAGTTGATGAAGAGGTGTATGGATGTAGCTTTGATCACCTTTGAGAACCTTGATTATTTCTAGCTTCCTTGGAGGTTGCTTGCTTCAAATCTAAGCTTGAATCACGTTGGAATGGATGAAGAACTCCAGCCCGAAACACTGTTCACGGAGGTGCTACAGTACTCGCGAATCTCCTCCTCTAGCCTCCCTTGATCTCTCTTGTTCCAATTGAAGCATTAGAGTTTCTAACCCTCCTTGTGTTGGTTTTATAGACTTTGAATGGTCCATAGACATCCCCCAGACCAGATCCACAAATCATGGAAGATTAGGTGAGTTTTGATTAAACAAATCCAAGGAAAGGGGCTGGCCTCTGTTGTGCCCCTGTGGTCTTGATGATTGGTTTTGATGATAGCAAACACTATAAGTCACCATATGCATGTGTGCATGAAAGACCTTGTTGATTTAGTTTAGCAGTCATTCATATGTTCAGTCTTTCAGATGCTCAGTCATTTTGTCTGTTTACACTGTGAGTCATTGCATTTGATGTTCAGTCATTTTATCTACTGCATAAAGCATGTTTAATCATTTTATCTGCTGCATCTCTCTGCTTGTGGAAGTCTACACATTGCATAGCTGCAGCAACTTCAAGTCTAAACACCGCACAGCTTGCAAGACTTCAAGTATGCACAATGCACAGCACGCGAGTCACCAAGTCTATACATTGCATAGACTGCAGGCATTCTAAGTCTGTACATTGCCTAGTGTCGCAACACCAAGTCTGTACAGAGTTCGCGTCTCATGCATCGTCTTCATAAAGTCCATACATTCACTGTAGCTTGCTTAGCTGAAGTGTGTACATCCATCGTCTCATGAAGTGTGTACATTGCATTACATTGCTAAAGTCTGCACATTGTGCTTTGAAGTTGCATCAAGTCTAGACATTGTCCTGTAGCAAGCACGAAGCCAAGTCTGTACATTCGTCAAGGGGCCAAGTCTATACATTGTGTCGTTCATCACTTCATTTGGAAGTCTGTACATTGGATTGTTCATGCAGTGTCTTTCAAAGTCTATGCATTCATGCTTGTTCATTCATCCAAGTTTGTACAGCCCTCTGCATTGCACTTAATGTCTATACATTGTGCATCGTCTTGTTCAGCATCTCATATGCACATTCGAGTCAAAGTCTGCACAGCATAAGTCTAAACCCTGAGCGTCTCATTGAGCGTCTCATGTAAGTCTATACATTACATTGGCCTTCAAGCTTTACAAGTCTGTACAATGGCCTGTTCATGCATTCAGCCCAAGTCTATACATCGGACTATTTCAAGTGAAGTCTGTACATCCAACTGTTCATGCACTCATCTTAAGTCTATACATCCGTCTGTGCATTGTCTTGGCCATCGTCTCACAACCATCAAGTCAATACATTGGTCGGTGGCAAGTCTGCACATTGGACTCTCACTCAAAGTCTGTACAGCACAATGTTCATATGATTCTAAGCCTATACACTGCACTGTAGAAGCTCGAGGTGAAGTCTGTACAGCCACCAGTTCGACTTGCAAGTCTATACATCGGTAGCTTTACCGACGTTGCACTCAAAGTCTATACACTGATAGCTTTACCGTCGTTTCCCTTGGCAAGTCTATACATCACAGTTGAGTGGAAGTCTGTATAGTCGTTGTGTTGCCAAAGTCCATACATTGTGAACCTCAAAGTCTGTACAGACTTTGCCTTGTTCAAGTCTGTACATCGACCCTTTGGCAAGTCTATACATTGAATGTCTATACACTCGATTGCCTTGCCTTGATCAAGTCTGTACAAAGCTTCATTGTTCAAGACTATACATCGCTCAGTTGGCAAGTCTATACATTGGAAGTATATACATTCCTTTGCCTTGCATCGCTCATCAAGTCTGTACAGCCTTTCTCTTTGCATGTCTGTACATCGTCCATGATGTCTGAACAACGAGCAAGTATGTACATCAAGCTAGTCTGCTGACTAAGTCTATACAGACTTTGCTTGCACAAGTATGTACATCGCTCACTTATCTTTGCAAGTCTGCACATCGGTAAGTCCATACATTGTTCAGTGCATTGCATTCATCAGTCGTGAAGTCTATACATTGAGTTGAAGCTTGTACATCATGCATCTAGTGATTCAAGTCTATACACTACTTTCATGCATTGTTCTCATCGAAGTCTATTCATTGAAGTCTATACATTGCTTCAGCCTTGCATCCACAAAGTCTGTACAATGCCACAGACTTGCATACATGAAGTCTATACATCCTCTGCCAGCCTGCATGCAGCCAAGTCTATACATCGACTGGCAGTCTTCAGCAAAGTCTGAACATTGCATCATTGTGTATGAATTGCTTTCTTCAAGTCTATACACTGCATCATATGCATACTGCAGCATGTGTTAGCAAGTCTATACACTGCATCATATATGCATATTACAGCATGTGGTAAGAAGTCTGTACACTCGTCTTGCCTCACACAATCAACTCTGTACAGCCATCCATGCTTGCCTTACTTGCTGAATGAAGTCTGAACATTGCCTTAAGCTAATACTGTCTTCAACTGATTAACTGACAGGATTGTTGGACAAGGTTAATGTGTCTGGGCACGTGACTCGAGGTGGTCACCTGGCACGTGATCCAAGAAGCTGAGATGCTGACACTTGGTAGCATCACTTGGGCGGGAGAAGTGGAAAGCACACGCCCTAAGCTGCTGCTATATATATAGAAGATGTCTTCCTCAGACGAAGACTAATGAGAAGAACAGAAGAGGGCTGATCGAGACTATGAGTGAAGAAGAAGTGAGGCAGAGAGCAGCAGAAGAGGAAAAAGAAGAAGAAGAGAAAAGAAGAGATAGAGAGAGCCTACACGATCGAGTGACAGAAAAAGAAAGAGAAAGAGAAAAAGAGACGGAGAAGAGAGAGAGTGAGAGTTTGTGGAGAAGAAGAAAGAAGTCTCGACTGAAGATCTGTCTACTGGACCGTGGATCAAATCCAGGCCAGTCAGCTCCATGGGAGCCACAGCTATGTTATCTTTCTTTACAGCTTTCTGATCGCTGTGTATTTTTCCTTTCTTAGTTTTCTTTTTTCATTTGGTTATCTTTGTTCTTCCGATTCTCTGGATAGAGCTCGAGTCCCTCCTGGTCTGGAGGAAGAGAGGTCTGTGACCTCTGGTTTGCTGGTGACGGGGAGTCATTGGTGTGTCCCCTCCTGGTCTGGAGGAAGAGAGACTTCGGTCTCTGGTTTCCAAGTGGCTGGGAGTCACTTGGGGTGTCCCTCCGATATGGAGGAAGAGGGGAGGCTGTTCCTCTGGTCAAGCTCTGTGGCATCATTCTCTTCGCAGACTGAGCCTGCAGTTTCTAGCTTGTGCTAGTGGAAGCCTCACTCCGGTTGGTAGTGAGGGGTGGATGTAGGTCTGGAGGACCGAACCACCTAAAAATTTTATGTGCAGTGGTTTGCCTTGTGCGTTAGCTCCATATCTTCTACCACCTTTCACAGATTGTCTGAGCGTTCATATTGCTATCTTGTAGTAGGTTGATTACCTTCTTTGGTTCAAAGGAGATTCTGATTAGTTGCCCAGCTTGTCTATCTTGTTCTAGTTTTTATTGAGCGAAAAGTTTTTAAGGGTGGGATTCATTCACCCCCCCTCTGAATCCAGCGCACCGATCCTATCAATTGGTATCAGAGCGGTTTCTGACTTACAGATCCAACGATCTGCAGAGGATCCTGATAGCGTTTTGGTACATCATTGTCTTCTACATATTATTTTAGAAAAATTGCCTGTTGATTTGTCTTCATGGCTCATCCATCGATTTTCAATGGTACGGACTTTAATGTCTGGTTTAAAAACTTGCATATGTTTGTTACGACTACTGATCCAAATCTGTGGAAACTAATTTCACATGGTCCACATAGACTACCCAAAGATTAGTCCAAATGGACTAATAAGCATCGATCTATGTGTGTAGAAAATCAGAAGGCTTGGAATCTGATGAAGGCAGCTACTGACAAAGCCTTTCATTCATGTTTCCTTGATTGCAGATCTGCAAGTGATATATTGGAGATGATGAAGAGAGCAGGGAAAGAAAATCAAACAAGCTGCATGATGGCTCGAGGAAGTGGACAAAGCAGCAATCAAGAAGAAGAACAGGATGATGAGGAGGTAAATCTCTTCGAGAATTTTTGTCTAGATGATTGGGAGAATGCATATGTTGAATTATTAGAGTCACATGAGAGGTTAAGAAAATAGTATAAAAAATTGAAGAAGGGTACTGGGTTAGATAGTTCAAGTTCTCCATGTAAAAATTGTACTGAATTGAAAAATGTTCATGATGTTTGTATGTCTGATTTTCAAATACTGAAAAAACAAATTTCGTTGCTGAAAATTGAGAATCAAGATCATGTAAATGAGATATCTGAACTCAAAGAGAAACTCAGTTCAAATAATGATAATCAGACTCTTGTTAACCATCATGACCAGTATAAAAAATTGCTGAAAAATTTTGAAAGTGTGAACTCAGATTTAAACAAGCTAAAATCTGAAAATGACTCTCTTAGAAAATCTGTTAAAGAAAATGAAGAAAAATTAGAGAAACTTGAAAAGGAGAACACATTGCTGATTGAAAAATCTGATGCCATAAAATCTATAAACATGGAGTTGCAGAAAAATATTGAAAACTTGCAAAGGGAGTATGAAACTCCAAATAATCCAAAAGTATCTCAAGATGACCAGATTCTTCTTGATGAGTTAATTCAAAATGATACTTTGGTTAAAGAAAATGAGAAGTTAAAAGTGCTGAACTCCACTATGTCTGAGAGAATTCTAGCCTTAGAAAGAGGAAAAACTGTTTGCATTGAAGATTTTGATAAACTGAGCAATCTAGAACAGGAAGTTGAGAAATATAAAACTGCTAACAAAGTTTTGAATGAAGCTATGAATTGCAGTGAGCAAGAGATTGCCAGTTACGAGTTACACATTGCCTCTTTAGAAGATGAAATCCAAGACTTGAGGAACTCTCTGTCAAAGTTTGTTGATGGGCAGAAAAACCTAGACAAGCTACTAGGTATAAAAATCAACTCTAGGAAGGAAGGGCTGGGCTACAATAAGATCAACAAGAAAGTGCTTCAGGGCAAGTTGATAACATCATTTGTAAATGCTTCAAATGTAGCCACAACCTCTAAAGATAAACAACCCATTGTTCAGAAAATACTGGGAACAAAGGTTAATTGTAAGAAAGAGGGACTAGGTTACAATCCAGTCATAAGGAAGGTTGATGGATCCAACCTGAAAACTGTTTTTGTTAAATCTTCAGAATAAGAAAAGCCTTCTACCACATCTCCACCTCAGAACAAGGTTAACAAAAAAGAAAAATAAAATAAAAATCATAAAACATCAAAAATTCAAAGGAACAATCTGCATGCTAAGAACTCATCAGAAAAATGCCATATTTTAAAGAAATCAAATGGCTCCTGTCATTATTGTAGTAAGCATGGACACTTTATGAGTAGCTGTTTTGTGATGAAACAAGATGACAAAAAGCATGCTAGAAAACATGTGTCCGGTCAGAAAAAGGATAATCTGAATGTTAAAGAATTTCATGCTAGAAATCATGTTTTTCAAAATAAGAAAATTCATTGCTCCAATTGTGGCAAGATGGGCCACATTACAGCTCATTGCTGGCATGTTAAGGGGAAGAAATTTCATTCTGAGTTCGTTAATTTTCATGACAACAAAAATATTTTTGAAAGGAAAACTCTTGCATGTCTTGAGTGTGGTAAGTTAGGCCACAGAGCTAGAGATTGTTGACATGCTCAGAAGAACTATGTTAACCCCTATGTTATCAAATTCTATGCCAGAAAATCTGTGAGTTTTTCATGCTATAACTATGGAAAGCTAGGTCACTAGGCTGCAACCTGTTGGCTGGCAGGATATCAAAACCAAACTGATTTTGGTAAACAGAATTTTTATTCTGTTAACAAAAAGGTTCATGCATATGCACATAGAATTCATGCTAATAAGAATGTGCATAAATCAAATCAGAAATCTGCTGCTTCTTGCCATCATTATGGTAAATCTAGACATTTGATGGATGGTTATCCTCTGATGAAATTTAATGATCATCAAGTTAAAAATGTGCTGAGAAAACATGCTAGAAGTGATACTGTCATGTCAGGACCCAAGACTTCTTGGGTGCCTATGTGTGCAAAATAGTTTGCTAACTTGCAGGTGTGTCTTGGAAGCTGATTAATAAAGAGGGGATTAATCCAAGGCACTCAAGAATGAAAATCTCTTCCTGAACCTTTTAGGTAAATTTCTTGCATTTCCTGTTTTTAGTTTTACTGCACAGCACATTAAATCTGTTTTTGCATGTTCAGTCATCATCTACCATTTGCATTAGTTTCTGATCATGCACTTGCTGAGCGCTCTGTGCATATATGAGTTTAAAGGGTTGTCTACATCTGATGCATACATATGCCAATTGCAGTTGTTTGATAATTGTTGATATGCATAATCTCTGAAAATAAATTACAACTTCTGAAAATCTGAACTGCATATGAATGTTATTTGAAATCTGTCTATTGCATAGCTCACTGAAAATCTGGACTGCATATAGGACTGCATGTTGAATTATCATGATTGAACTCTATGGTATATTAAATAGTAAGCCACTAAAAGGCAGGGAAATATGTCTGGAGGCTTTTACTATGTGTGAGATGGTCTTTTAGACCAAGTGCTCCGCCTAGTACCATGGGTCACTTTGCTTTGATAGGGTAGTCTGTATGTGCATGAGTCACAAAGACATATGTTCAGTTTTCATGGCAAACATTGTATGTTTTCAGGGGTAGTTAATTGCATGTCTTTGCATGGCAATCAATGTTGAGTCCTTGCATGTCTTTGCATACATGTAGTTAATAGCATTGCATTTCACTACATTGAAAAAACCAAATAGATTGACTGAATGCATATTGTGAGGGGGAGTCAATGCATTGCATGTAGGTTGTCAAATGCATACACTTGTCAGAATTCATTGCATATCCTTCCTTATTGATTTTGTTGACAAACCTTGATCATATTCTGAAAACATTGAGCTTCAAAATCACTCCTATCATTTGGTATCAGAATTCTATCAGTCTTTCATGAAGATTTCAATGAGACTATTTCGATCATAAATCTGAAAACACTTGAACTAGGAATCTTCTATTATACGATTTTATGAATGTCTGAAATAACTCATGTGGTTTAAGTTTAATGTATTCATGGAGTTTGTCTGTAATTCTCTTAAAAATATCTGAATCATGTTTAATAAACCTTAACCAACTATTTCATGATGTGCCTTGTAAAACCTTCTGAAATTTGTACTATTGAATACATGGCTTTAATTGGTTAAGTACATGAAATTATTATTGACTTGAAGCAAATGAATTTGTATGAATTGTCTAAAGGGTTAATTTCAGTCAGAGCAATGACTTTAGTCACTGAGAAACACATGTCCAAATGACTGTGTCATGAGGTGCCATAGTTAACTCTGCTCAAGAATGATTGTTAATCAGGCAGAGCAATGGCATGCACACTGAGAAATACAACTCACTCATCAAAGAAATGATTTGTAGTGTGTCATGATGTGTAAATGCTACCTCTGTTCATATAAAGCATGACTGTTAGTCACACTAAGTGCTTAGGGATATTGGCCTCTGATCAAGGTATATCCTCTAGTTACAAAGTGTACACTGAACTAGAGTGCTCGTAAAATTTGTAGCATGAAAATTTGTTGAACAAATTGCAATATTTGAATATTGATGCAAAATTCAAATTATTATAACCCTAGACAAAATCTCATGACTTCAGAATTGCTTGATCTCAATACTAGTGCATGTATATCTGAAAGAAGTCAATAAATTTGATTGTGTAAGAGAAAGGGAGGATAATCAAGATAGAATTATGAGGGCTTGGTTCATTTTTATTAAACATTGGTTTTAGATATCAATACAGAATTTTATTGATAAACCTTGCATACATCATGTTTAAACCATGCTGATCAATAAAATTCATTCATAAGCCCTTATAATGGAAGACTTTGAAAAATTATGTTTTGGATTTATGAGATTGATATCTCCTTGAAAATCTTGTTTTGAACTTCTTGTGTTTGAAACTCTTCTCCTCACTGTCCTTGGTTCATTGACCTGAACTTACCCTTGAATGCCACTGTGGTCTCCATCTCAACCACATCAATTGGGAGAAATGCAACAGATGCATATCAATTGGTATCTTTTCAGGGGGAGCTTCCTTCTCATATTGAATCGTGCTCATATCAATTGTGACCCTGCATTCATATTCTTAGGGGGAGGTATTACATTTCTTGTTGCATATGCATCTCTGCATTCATACCTCTGCATGATTGTTTAAAAAAAAAAAACAAAACAAAAGAGGAGAAATTGATTTGTGTCATATTGCTCTTTGGGGAAGAATGTGCTTTCATGTAGTTAAAGGGAGAAATGTTCTTTCAATTGTTTCATATCTGCTTATTTTTCCTCTCTCAAACTAATATCTTTTTGCTGAAGTCAAAGGGGGAGAATGTTTTGACTTGAGTCAGTGTGACTCATAGTGTTGCCATCATCAAAAAGGGGGAGATTGTTGTGCCCCTGTGGTCTTGATGATTGGTTTTGATGATAGCAAACACTATAAGTCACCATATGCTTGTGTGCATGAAAGACCTTGTTGATTCAGTTTAGCAGTCATTCATATGTTCAGTCTTTCAGATGCTCAGTCATTTTGTCTGTTTACATTGTGAGTCATTGCATTTGATGTTCAGTCATTTTATCTACTGCATAAAGCATGTTTAATCATTTTATCTGCTGCATCTCTCTGCTTGTGGAAGTCTACACATTGCATAGCTGTAGCAACTTCAAGTCTAAACACCATACAGCTTGCAAGACTTCAAGTCTGCACAATGCACAGCACGCGAGTCACCAAGTCTATACATTGCATAGACTGTAGGCATTCTAAGTCTGTACATTGCCTAGTGTCGCAACACCAAGTCTGTACAGAGTTCGCGTCTCATGCATCGTCTTCATAAAGTCCATACATTCACTGTAGCTTGCTTAGCTGAAGTGTGTACATCCATCGTCTCATGAAGTGTGTACATTGCGTTACATTGCTAAAGTCTGCACATTGTGCTTTGAAGTTGCATCAAGTCTAGACATTGTCCTGTAGCAAGCACGAAGCCAAGTCTGTACATTCGTCAAGGGGCCAAGTCTATACATTGTGTCGTTCATCACTTCATTTGGAAGTCTGTACATTGGATTGTTCATGCAGTGTCTTTCAAAGTCTATGCATTCATGCTTGTTCATTCATCCAAGTTTGTACAGCCCTCTGCATTGCACTTAATGTCTATACATTGTGCATCGTCTTGTTCAGCATCTCATATGCACATTCGAGTCAAAGTCTGCACAGCATAAGTCTAAACACTGAGCGTCTCATTGAGCGTCTCATGTAAGTCTATACATTACATTGGCCTTCAAGCTTTACAAGTCTGTACAACGGCATGTTCATGCATTCAGCCCAAGTCTGTACATCGGACTATTTCAAGTGAAGTCTGTACATCCGACTGCTCATGCACTCATCTTAAGTCTATACATTCGTCTGTACATTATCTTGGCCATCGTCTCACAACCATCAAGTCAATACATTGGTCGGTGGCAAGTCTGCTGTTAGGGTGCTAGGACCGGATACAGAGGGGGAGTGAATGTATCCCTCTAGAAAATATAGCCCAAATTAAAACACTAAAGCTCAGATATGCGGAATAAAGACTAATGAGCTTTCTAAGATGAAATGATAAGGCAACAAATGAACAAATAGTTGGACTGCAACAATGCAGCCACCTGATCAATCAGAAACGAAGGCAGAGCTAAACAACCCAAACACACTTAGTAGAATATAATGCTCAAAAGTAACTCTCTATATAATGCAACTAGCCAAGCATGCACAACCTGTGAATGGGAGGTAGAAGATATGGAGCTAACGCAAGGCAAACCACTGCACAAATAATTTTAAGGTGGTTCGGTCCTCCAGACCTACATCCACCCCTCACTCCCAACCGGAGTGAGGCTTCACTAGCAAATGCTAGAACCAAGCAGACTCAGTCTGCAAACAGTTGCTGCCACACAGCTTGACCAGGGGAACAGCCTCCCCTCTTCCTCCCAACCGGAGGGACACCCCAAGTGACTCCCAGCCACTTGGAAACCAGAGACCGAAGTCTCTCTTCCTCTAGACCGGAGGGACCCCTGCACTTGCTACCCACAAGCCCAGAATCGGAGACAAGTCTCCCTTCTCCTGAATCCACAGGAGGAACCCACAAGTAGCTCCCAGCTACTTGCAACCGGAGATCAGATCTCCCTTCTCCTGACCCACCAGGAGGAACCCGATCCCCAACTGGGCAATCGGAAGAACAAGGCTAACCAAAGAAACAAAAGAAAAAATAAGGAAACATAAAAACACAGCAACAAAGGCTGGAAATGAAACACAAGAGATGTAGCTCTCAATAAGCACAGTCGTTCTGGATTTGATCCACGAATAGACTGAACTAATCTTCAATAGACTCTCTCCTCCTCTTCTTTTCTTCCTCTTCTTTCTGCTTCTCTTTCTTCTCTCTTTCTTCTCACTTCTCACGAGCACTATCTCTCTCTTTTCTTTCTTCTGCTCTCACTCTCTTTCTTCTTCTTCTCTTTTTCTTCTTCTTTTCTTTTTCTGGATCGAAGGGCTTTCTGCTCTCCAGGCTTCTTCTTCGATCAACCTTCTACAGAGGATGAAGGCTTCCTTTTATAAGCAGCAGCAGCAGGCACACTGGGCGCGTGTGGCTTCCACATTTCCTGCCCTAAAAATTCGGACCACGTGGCAGCATCCTGGTATCTCGTCCATCCTTGGATCACGAGCCAGGCACCTCAGATCACGTGCCCTTCATTAGCCTCTTCAGTCCGATGTATAGAGTTCTCAAATCACGTGCTCAATGACAGCAATCTGACTTGTTGCGTTGACGCTGTCAAGCAATGCCGTTAACGCATTGATGCGTTCCAGTGAGCAACCAACCTAGCCTTTTTTAACTGTTGCGTCGACGCTGCTCCACTGCTACGTTGACGCATTGGAGTATGCATTGTCGATGCTGCCAATGTACTCCAGAGGCTGCAATAAGGGATACTTGAACTGCTGCGTCCACGCTACTTGATCAATGCGTTGACGCACCAGAGTAATCCACAAGCTTCTTTCTTGATTGTTTGAACTACTGCATTCACGCCACTTGATCAAGGCGTTGACGCATTGGTGTGTTCCAGCAGCGCAAATTGGATGGCTTCAGCCTTCTTGCTTTAAGGGGTTCATTAGCCTCTTCAGTCCCTGTCAGACAGATGAAACGAAGTCGTCAGTTCTAAGTTTATGCATTGCATTGTATAGACTTTGCTGTGAAGGTAAAGGCTAAAGCAACGTACAGACTTTATGATACTTAGATGAAAAATAGGCGAAAGCAATGTAGAGACTTCAGACTGCAGGAACGTGTGAACAGCCAATGTGTAGACTCTTCAATCGACAGGCTTTGAAGCACAAAGGCAATGTACAGACTTTGCCTTAAAACGAATGTAAAGACTTAGAATCAAAGAGGCGTTGTGTAGACTTTGAACCAATGTACAGACTTGGAAGCTTGAGCCAATGAATAGACTTGAGACGCTTAAGGCGATGTACAGACTTGTTGAGGCTCAAGCGGTGTACAGACTTGACTATGCTCACTCAAAGCCGATGTATAGACATTGAAGAACAAGTAGCTACAGTCCAATGTGTGGACTTGCTGTTCACTGGTGAGTGTACAGACTTCGAATGAAAACTAATGTGTAGACTTACCACCGACCATTGTGTGGACTTCAACAGTGAACGGCTGTACAGACTTGGAAGAATTGAAGCCAGTGTACAGACTTGATGAAGCGAAGCCAATGTACAGACTTGAGTGTAGCTAAAGCCTTGATCGTAGGAATAGGCTGGAGTGTATAGACTTCAGGCTTCAGAAACGGATATACAGACTTCGCCTAAGAAACGTAGGGAAAGTCCCCAGTGTATAGACTTTGCCTTGAACGAAGGTAAGTGATGAGTGTATAGACTTTCACTATGTGTAGACTTGAATATGTGAAAGCTACAGTGAAAGAGTGTATACACTTGACCAGATCAAGGGTAATTCGGATGTACAGACTCTGAGGTTCAAAGCCAACGGCTGTACAGACTTAGAATGTGTATAGAGTGTATAGACTTGAAAGTCTGAAGGCGATGTGCATACTTGCTGAGTTGACGCTGCGGCCCAATGAGTTGACGATGCAACGTATATACTTTACGTTCAACTGATGATGTGTAGACTTGAAGTTAGACAAACCAGACAATCAGTGTTCTGATGGGTCGACGCATCAGCAAGAGTGGGTCGACCCACTACTGTTCATACTAACTAAGCAGAGTGTAGCAATGAATGCTTTATGCATCAGTTAACATGACTGAACATCAAACATGTTAAACTAAACTGAGCAGCAAGATGACTGAACATTTGATAGACTGAGTTATGATCATAAAATAACTGAATAACAGCATGATGACTCACACAGCAAGATGACTCACAGTGATTAACTCTCATAAAAAATCAATCATCAAAACCACAGGGGCACAACAATCTCCCCCTTTTTGATGATGGCAACACTTTTAACACATTGAGTCATTCTGATGATGTGAGGCATTCTGATGACTCAAATTATTCTCCCCCTTTGACTTCATCAAAAAGAATATAGTTTGAGAAATTAAAGCAGTATAAAAATTCAGTCAATTTCTCCCCCTTTCAAGAACATAGTTCTCCCCCTTTGGCAAATAATTCCCCCCTTTAGTATAGTCAGGATGAACCATGGGAAGGGGTGAATGCAGATGCCGATGCCAGAATGCAAGATCTTCCCCTTTAAGAGTTTCTATGCAGCATGATGCATATGACATGGAAGCTCCCCCTCAATAAGTGGATAAATGAGAAGGAGACCACAGGGGCAAACAAGGAGAAGTTCAGATCAATGAGCCAAGGACATGAGCAGAAGAGTTTTAATTAACAGATTTTTCAAGGATGCTCCAAACCCAAGAAGTTCAGCCAGATTTTCAAAGAGATATCAATCTCATAAATCCAAAACATAAGTTTTCAAAGTCTTCCATTATAAAGGCTTACGAATGAGCTTTATTGAGCAGCATGGTTTAAGCATGATGTATGCAGAGTTTATCAATAAAATTCTGTATTGATATCTAAAACCATGTTTTAATAAAAATGAACCAAGCCCTCATATTTATCTTGATAAAACTCTCTTTCTCTTACACAATTAAATTTATTAACTTCTTTCAGAATTACATGCACTAGTATTGAGATTAAGCAATTATGAAGTCATATTATTTTGTCTAGGGTTGTAGCAATTTGATTTTAGCATCAATATTCAGATATTGAGATATGTTCAACAATTTTTCATGCTACAAATTTTACGAGCAGTGTAGTTCAGTGCACACCTTGTAACTAGAGGATATACCTTGATCAGAGGCCAATATCCCTAAGCACTTAGTGTGACTAACTGTCATGCTATATATGAACAGAGATAGCATTTACACATCATGACACACTCCAAATTATTTCTTGATGAGTGAGTTGTATTTCTCAGTGTGCATGCCATTGCTCTACCTGAATTTTAATTATTCTTAATCAGAGTTAACTATGGTACCTCATGACACAGTCCTTTGGAGATGTGTTTCTCAGTGACCAAGGTCATTGCTCTGACAGAAAATACCCTTTAGACATTTCAGAAAAAGATCATTTGCTTCAAATCAATAACAATTTTATGTACTTAACCAAATAAAGTCATGTATTCAATAATGTAGATTTCAGAAGATTTTACAAGACACAGCATGAAACAGATGGTTAAGGTTTATTAAACATGCTTCAGATATTTTTAAGAGATTTTAAAGCCAAACTCATTGAATACATTCTAAGTCTGTATTGATAAAAACGTATAATAGAAGATTTCTAGTTCAAAAGTTTTCAGATTTATGATCGAGATAGCCCATTGAAATCTTCATGAAAGACTGATAGAAATCTGAAGCCAAATGATACCAATTGATAGGAGAGATTTTGAAGCTCCATGTTTTCAAAAATATGTTCAAGGTCTGTCAACAAAATCAATAAGGAAGGATATGCAATGAATTCTCACATGAGTATGCATTTGACAACCTATATGCAATGCATTGACTCCCCCTGACAACATGCATTCAGACAATCTTTTTGGCATTTTCAGTTTAAGGAAATGCAATGCACTATATGTATGTAAAAAACTCAACACTGAATGCTATGCAAGGACATGCAATTTGTTTTCAGAGTTTATGCATTTCAACAATTATCAAATAACTATAAATGGCAGATATGCAGGAATACATCAAATCAGATATGCAATGAGTTTCAAAACAAGAGATGCAGAGAGTTTACCTGAACAGTTCAGAAGGGGTTTTTCATTCTTGAGTGCCTTGGATCATTACCCCTTTTATTCCAGTCCCAAGGCACACCTGCATAGCAATGTTATTTTGCACAAATAGGTACCCAAGAAGTCTTGGGTCCTGACATGAGAGTATCACTTCTAGCAGATTTTCTCAGCAATTTTCGTGCATGAAGGTCATCAGATTTCATCAAATAGTAATTATACATTGAATTACCAATTTGTCCACAGTAAAGGCATGAATTAACAGATTTCAAATTAGATTTATGCACATTCTTATAGATATGATACCAATTGTTAGCATGAAATCCATGTGCATATGCATGAACCTTTTTGTTGTTGACAGAATTAAAATTCTGTTTACTAAGACCGGCCAGCCAACATTCAGCAGCTCTATGGCCTGGCTTCTCACAGTGATAGCATGCAGGAGACTTTCTGTTAATGGCAGGGAATTTAACAGTTTTAGAATTTAATTTTCTACCCTGAGCATGCCAACAATCAATTACCCTGTGGCCATGCTTTCCACAGTGAGAGCATTTGAGAGAATTTCTTTTAAAGGAGCCTGACCAGCATTCAGAGGTCTTGTGACCAATTTTGTAGCAGTTAAAACAGATGATGTGCTGGTTCATTGAAACATGTTTGTTTTTATTAGGAACATATTGGTTTGCAGAGGATTTAGCATGATATGGATAAAAGGTTTTCTTACCACTTGCAAACCAGCAATGAGCAATTGAGTGTCCTAATTTCCCACAATTTGAACATGTGACACTCCTTTTCTGAGGGACAGGGAACTTGACCTGCGAATTCCTACCATCCATTTTTCTAGCTTTCAGATCATCTGATTTCATCAATCTACATTCATGCATCAAATGGCCACGTTTATGACAGTAATGACATATCATTTTCTTTTTCGATGCATGTGAATGTGTGTGAGTACTGTGATCAATGTGCACTGATGAACCCTTTTCATTTATTTTCTGATTCACAGTTCTTTTCTGATTTTTATCATGTTTTCCTATTTTCTTAGCCTTGTACTGAGGTGGAGATGAGGTAGAAGGCTTTTCCTGTTCAGAAGTTTTAATGAAAATAGTTTTCAGCTTGGATCCATCAACCCTTTTCAACTTTTCAGTTTGTTTTTGGGTTCTCTGAACAGTAGACTGAGAAACAGGTGACTTCTGAGAAGTGTGAGAAGTAGAGCTAGCAACAAAAGATGTACGAATTTTATTTTCAAAATTCTTTTTATTTACAGGATTATAACCTACCCCCTCCTTCTGAAAATTGACTTTTACTCCCAACAGTTTGTTCAGATTATCTTGCCCACTAACAAACTTTGACAGAGAGTTCTTTAAGTCTTGGATTTCATTTTCTAAAGAGGTGATTTGTAACTCATAACTGGCAATCTCTTGCTCACTGCAATTCATAGCTTCATTCAAAACTTTGTTAGCAGTTTTATATTTCTCAATTTCATTTTCCAGATTGCTCAGTTTATCAAAATCTTCAACACAAACACTTTTACCTCTTTCTAAAGCTAGAAGTCTCTCAGACATAGTGGAGTTCAGCATTTTCAATTTCTCATTTTCTTCTTTAAGTTTGTCATTCTGAACCAATTCATTTATTTGAAGTTGATCTTCTGAATTGACTTCATACTTTCTTCCATTTTCAATTTCCTTCATATCTTTTTGCTGTTTTTCAAGATCTTTATGTAATTCTATGTTTACAGACTTTATGGCATTAAGTTTTTCAATCAGCAATTTGTTCTCCTGTTTAAGTTTCTCTGATTTTTCTTATCTTCTTTGGAGAGTTTTCTGAGAGAGTCATCTTCAGATTTTAGCTTGTTTAGTTCAGAGTAAACACATTCAAGTTCCTTCTTCAGTTTTGCATTTTGATTTTTATACATATGATTATCAGACAGACATGCATCATGAAATTGCTTCATACTTGAACAGTTTTCACATGGAGAGCTAGAACTATCTATCCCAGTACCCTTCTTCAACTTTTTATACTGTTTTCTTAAGCTCTCATGTGACTCTAACAATTCAGCATATGCATTCTCCCAATCATCAAGAGAAAAATTCTCGAAGAGATTTACCTCATCATCATCATCTTCATTTTGGCTGCTGCTTTGATAGCTTCTGTCAGCCATCATGCAGCTGTCCTCGTTTACCCTATGAAATTGCTTCAGCCTATCCAGGATGTCCTTTGCTGAGCTGCAATTATGCAGACAAGACCATAAGGCTCTGTTAGTAGCTGCTTTCATCAGGTTAAAGGCTTTCTGATTTTCTCCATCCTTTGATCTGTGTCTGTCGGTCCATTTGGACACTTTCGTTGGTAAGGTGTGAGGACCTTGTGAAATTAATTTCCACAGATCAGGATTAGCAGAATTAACATAAGCATGTAAAGTAGTGTACCACTGACTGAAATCAGAACCACTAAAGATGGGTGGAAGAGCCATTGAAAACAAATAGCGAGTAAATTCAAAGCAACAGGAATATTTATGCACTAAAAATAAATTAGCACCTAAGACTGCAAAATCGAATCTGCAGGTCGCTGGACCTTGTATGCGTCTACCGCTTTGATACCAACTGTTAGGGTGCTAGGACCAGATATAGAGGGGGGGTGAATGTATCCCTCTAGAAAATATAGCCCAAATTAAAACACTAAAGCTCAGATATGCGGAATAAAGACTAATGAGCTTTCCAAGATGAAATGATAAGGTAACAAATGAACAAACAGTTGGACTGCAACAATGCAGCCACCTGATCAATCAGAAACGAAGGCAGAGCTAAACAACCCAAACACACTTAGCAGAATATAATGCTCAAAAGTAACTCTCTATATAATGCAACTAGCCAAGCATGCACAACCTGTGAATGGGAGGTAGAAGATATGGAGCTAACGCAAGGCAAACCACTACACAAATAATTTTAAGGTGGTTTGGTCCTCCAGACCTACATCCACCCCTCACTCCCAACCGGAGTGAGGCTTCACTAGCAAATGCTAGAACCAAGCAGACTCAGTCTGCAAATAGTTGCTGTCACACAGCTTGACCAGGGGAACAACCTCCCCTCTTCCTTCCAACCGGAGGGACACCCCAAGTGACTCCCAGCCACTTGGAAACCAGAGACCGAAGTCTCTCTTCCTCCAGACCGGAGGGACCCCTGGACTTGCTACCCACAAGCCCAGAACCGGAGACAAGTCTCCCTTCTCCTGAATCCACAAGAGGAACCCACAAGTAGCTCCCATCTACTTGCAACCGGAGATCAGATCTCCCTTCTCCTGACCCACCAGGAGGAACCCGATCCCCAGCAGGGCAATCGGAAGAACAAGGCTAACCAAAGAAACAAAAGAAAAAATAAGGAAACATAAAAACACAGCAACAAAGGCTGGAAATGAAACATAAGAGATGTAGCTCTCAATGAGCACAGTCGTTCTGGATTTGATCCACGAACAGACTGAACTGATCTTCAATAGACTCTCTCCTCCTCTTCTTTTCTTCCTCTTCTTTCTGCTTCTCTTTCTTCTCTCTTTCTTCTCACTTCTCACGAGCACTATCTCTCTCTTTTCTTTCTTCGGCTCTCACTCTCTTTCTTCTTCTTCTCTTTTTCTTCTTCTTTTCTTTTTCTGGATCGAAGGGCTTTCTGCTTTCCAGGCTTCTTCTTCGATCAGCCTTCTACAGAGGATGAAGGCTTCCTTTTATAAGCAGCAGCAGCAGGCACACTTGGCGCGTGTGGCTTCCACATTTCCTGCCCTAAAAATTCGGACCACGTGGCAGCATCCTGGTATCTCGTCCATCCTTGGATCATGAGCCAGGCACCTCGGATCACGTGCCCTTCATTAGCCTCTTCAGTCTGATGTATAGAGTTCTCAGATCACGTGCTCAATGACAGCAATCTGACTTGCTGCGTTGACGTTGTCAAGCAATGGCGTTAACGCATTGATGCGTTCCAGTGAGCAACTAGCCTAGCCTTTTTTAACTGTTGCGTCGACGCTGCTCCACTGCTGCGTTGACGCATTGGAGTATGCATTGTCGATGCTGCCAATGTACTCCAGAGGCTGCAATAAGGGATACTTGAACTGCTGCGTCCACGCTACTTGATCAATGCGTTGACGCACCAGAGTAATCCACAAGCTTCTTTCTTGATTGTTTGAACTACTACGTTCACGCCACTTGATCAAGGCGTTGACGCATTGGTGTGTTCCAGCAGCGCAAATTGGATGGCTTCAGCCTTCTTGCTTTAAGGGGTTCATTAGCCTCTTCAGTCCCTGTCAGACAGATGAAACGAAGTCATCAGTTCTAAGTTTATGCATTGCATTGTATAGACTTTGCTGTGAAGGTAAAGGCTAAAGCAACGTACAGACTTTATGATACTTAGATGAAAAATAGGCGAAAGCAATGTAGAGACTTCAGACTACAGGAACGTGTGAACAACCAATGTGTAGACTCTTCAATCGACAGGCTTTGAAGCACAAAGGCAATGTACAGACTTTGCTTTAAAACGAATGTAAAGACTTAGAATCAAAGAGCGTTGTGTAGACTTTGAACTAGTGTACAGACTTGGAAGCTTGAGCCAATGAATAGATTTGAGACGCTTAAGGCGATGTACAGACTTGTTGAGGCTCAAGCGGTGTACAGACTTGACTATGCTCACTCAAAGCCGATGTATAGACATTGAAGTACAAGCAGCTACAGTCCAATGTGTGGACTTGTTGTTCACTGGTGAGTGTACAGACTTCGAATGAAAACCAATGTGTAGACTTACCACCGACCATTGTGTGGACTTCAACAGTGAACGGCTGTACAGACTTGGAAGAATTGAAGCCAGTGTACAGACTTGATGAAGCGAAGCCAATGTACAGACTTGAGTGTAGCTAAAGCCTTGATCGTAGGAATAGGCTGGAGTGTATAGACTTCAGGCTTCAGAAATGGATGTACAGACTTCGCCTAAGAAACGTAGGGAAAGTCCCCAGTGTATAGACTTTGCCTTGAACGAAGGTAAGTGATGAGTGTATAGACTTTCACTATGTGTAGACTTGAATATGTGAAAGCTACAGTGAAAGAGTGTATACACTTGACCAGATCAAGGGCAATTCGGATGTACAGACTCTGAGGTTCAAAGTCAACGGCTGTACAGACTTAGAATGTGTATAGAGTGTATAGACTTGAAAGTCTGAAGGCGATGTGCATACTTGCTGAGTTGACGTTGCAGCCCAATGAGTTGATGCTGCAACGTATATACTTTACGTTCAACTGATGATGTGTAGACTTGAAGTTAGACAAACCAGACAATCAGTGTTCTGATGGGTCGACGCATCAGCAAGAGTGGGTCGACCCACTACTGTTCATACTAACTAAGCAGAGTGTAGCAATGAATGCTTTATGCATCAGTTAACATGACTGAACATCAAACATGTTAAACTAAACTGAGCAGCAAGATGACTGAACATTTGATAGACTGAGTTATGATCAGAAAATAACTGAATAACAGCATGATGACTCACACAGCAAGATGACTCACAGTGATTAACTCTCATCAAAAACCAATCATCAAAACCACAGGGGCACAACATCTGCACATTGGACTCTCACTCAAAGTCTGTACAGCACAATGTTCATATGATTCTAAGCATATACACTGCACTGTAGAAGCTCGAGGTGAAGTCTGTACAGCCACCAGTTCGACTTGCAAGTCTATACATCGGTAGCTTTACCGACGTTGCACTCAAAGTCTATACACTGATAGCTTTACCGTCGTTTCCTTTGGCAAGTCTATACATCACAGTTGAGTGGAAGTCTGTACAGCCGTTGTGTTGCCAAAGTCCATACATTGTGAACCTCAAAGTCTATACAGACTTTGCCTTGTTCAAGTCTGTACATCGACCCTTTGGCAAGTCTATACATTGAAAGTCTATACACTCGATTGCCTTGCCTTGATCAAGTCTGTACAAAGCTTCATTGTTCAAGACTGTACATCGCTCAGTTGGCAAGTCTATACATTGGAAGTATATGCATTCCTTTGCCTTGCATCGCTCATCAAGTCTGTACAGCCTTTCTCTTTGCATGTCTGTACATCGTCCATGATGTCTGAACAACGAGCAAGTATGTACATCAAGCTAGTCTGCTGACTAAGTCTATACAGCCTTTGCTTGCACAAGTATGTACATCGCTCATTTGTCTTGGCAAGTCTGCACATCGGTAAGTCCATACATTGTTCAGTGCATTGCATTCATCAGTCGTGAAGTCTATACATTGAGTTGAAGCTTGTACATCATGCATCTAGTGATTCAAGTCTATACACTACGTTCATGCATTGTTCTCATCGAAGTCTATTCATTGAAGTCTATATATTGCTTCAGCCTTGCATCCACAAAGTCTGTACAATGCCACAGACTTGCATACATGAAGTCTATACATCCTCTGCCAGCCTGCATGCAGCCAAGTCTATACATCGACTGGTAGTCTTCAGCAAAGTCTGAACATTGCATCATTGTGTATGAATTGCTTTCTTCAAGTCTATACACTGCATCATATGCATACTGCAGCATGTGTCAGCAAGTCTATACACTGCATCATATATGCATATTACAGCATGTGGTAAGAAGTCTGTACACTCGTCTTGCCTCACACGATCAACTCTGTACAGCCATCCATGCTTGCCTTGCTTGCTGAATGAAGTCTGAACATTGCCTTAAGCTAATACTGTCTTCAACTGATTAACTGACAGGATTGTTGGACGAGGTTAATGTGTCTGGGCACGTGACTCGAGGTGGTCACCTGGCACGTGATCCAAGAAGCTGAGATGCTGACACGTGGTAGCATCACTTGGGTGGGAGAAGTGGAAAGCACACGCCCTAAGCTGTTGCTATATATATAGAAGATGTCTTCCTCAGAAGAAGACTAATGAGAAGAATAGAAGAGGGCTGATCGAGACTGTGAGTGAAGAAGAAGTGAGGCAGAGAGCAGCAGAAGAGGAAAAAGAAGAAGAAGAGATAGAGAGAGCCTACACGATCGAGTGACAGAAAAAGAAAGAGAAAAAGAGAAGGAGAAGAGAGAGAGTGAGAGTTCGGGGAGAAGAAGAAAGAAGTCTCGACTGAAGATCTATCTACTGGACCATGGATCAAATCCAGGCCAGTCAGCTCCATGTGAGCCACATCTATGTTATCTTTCTTTACAGCTTTCTGATCGCTGTGTATTTTTCCTTTCTTAGTTTTCTTTTTTCATTTGGTTATCTTTATTCTTTCGATTCTCTGGATAGAGGTCGGGTCCCTCCTGGTCTGGAGGAAGAGAGGTCTGTGACCTCTGGTTTGCTGGTGACGGGGAGTCACTAGTGTGTCCCCTCCTGGTCAGGAGGAAGAGAGACTTCGGTCTCTGGTTTCCAAGTGGCTGAGAGTCACTTGGGGTGTCCCTCCGATATGGAGGAAGAGGGGAGGCTGTTCCCCTGGTCAAGCTGTGTGGCATCATTCTGTTCGCAGACTGAGCCTGCAGTTTCTAGCTTGTGCTAGTGGAAGCCTCACTCCGGTTGGTAGTAAGGGGTGGATGTAGGTCTGGAGGACCGAACCACCTAAAAATTTTATGTGCAGTGGTTTGCCTTGTGCGTTAGCTCCATATCTTCTACCACCTTTCACAGATTGTCTGAGCGTTCATATTGCTATCTTGTAGTAGGTTGATTACCTTCTTCGATTCAAAAGAGATTCTGATTAGTTACCCAGCTTGTCTATCTTGTTCTAGTTTTTATTGAGCGAAAAGTTTTTAAGGGTGGGATTCATTCACCCCCCCTCTGAATCCAGCGCATCGATCCTATCAACCTCGAGGTGGAAATCGAAGTCAAACATGGCTGCATCGGGGCTGGCGGTCGACCTGTGGCTTCTAGCGGTCGACCTCTACTGAGAAACGCTGTAGACGGATGTTCCCTAGGATTTCCGGTCGACCGCTACTGGCTGGCGGTCGACCGCCACTGAGAGAGCTGTAGCCTGGCGGTTGCTGGCAGGGGCCGTCGACCGCCCCTCTGCTGGCGGTCGACCGCCAGCTGAGCAGACCCCGGGTATTCCCGGGTTGGTCCATTAACCTTCTTAGCTCAGTCACTTAAGTCCTTTAGCACCCCATTCATGTCTGTAGCATCACCCTTGACAGTCTAGAAGGTGTCAACTGAGTCTTTGACTTTGGGTTCTCTTGGTTATGCTTCTTTGTGCATCGACCTTAACTTGTCATTGAGCTTTCACTTTTGCCAACTCCACTCAATTCCTTGTCCATTCATTTGCATATCTGTTATGAACAAAACATCACATATGTCAGTCATATAAGAGTGAAAAATAACAATGACTAATAGTGTTTAGCCATTATCAAAACCAAGAATATCAAATAACTCAAATGACCATATGATGATGTCGAATGACCCAAGTGACCGTAAGATGACTCAAATGACCATAGGGGCACAACAAAGAAAGGGTGGCTTCCACCTGACCGAGCTCAAAGAGTCCAGCTACTCCGCCGAGCAACCTCTTACGAGTTGATTGGTGACTCCCTGTATCGGCTCATCCACGAGAAAGATAAGTCGATTCTCCTGAGATGTGTCTCTCTAGCGGAAGCTCGAGCCATCATGCAGGAGGTCCACTCCGGATTGTGCAGTGCACACTAGGCCGGAGACCAAATGAAGCACAACATCAAGCTCAAAGGCTTCTACTGGCCGACCATGTACGCGGATTGCATCCAGTATGCCCGTGCATGTCATCAATGCCAAGCCTTTGGCCCAATACCCAGAAGACCTCCCAACCCACTGCGTCCCACAGCCCCCACTTGGCCAATCGCTGAGTGGGGCATCGACATTGCAGGGCCTTTCCCGCCATCTTCCAAGGGCCATAAATACATCTTGGCCGCCACTGACTATTTATCTTGTTGGGCGGAGGCTCTACCCTTGCGAGAGGTCATCGGTGAAGTCGTTGCCAGATTTGTCCGACACAACATCATATACCGATTCGGTACTCTCAGTCGCATAGTGTCCGACAGCGGGACACCCTTCAAGAATAAGGTCGTATACCAGTTAGCGGCCAAATTCCAAATCGACTGGAGAACTTCTTCGGTCTACAACCCCCAGGCTAACGGTTTAGCGGAAGCCTTCAACAAAACCCTCTGTAAGCTCTTGGCTAAGATGGTTAGCCACCGGAAACGCGATTGGGGTGAGAGGGTCTTCGAAGCATTATGGGCCTATCGGACGGTCTACAAAACCCCCATGGGGTGCTCGTCGTTCTCCCTTGCTTACGGGACAGAAGCAGTTGTTCCCATCGAAATCCAGTTAGCTTCTTACCGTGTGGCAATCCACACCGGCCTTGCTGGCTCTGATAAAGATGAGTACCGGAGAAGGCTAGAAGAGCTCGCCGATCTAGAAGGCAAGCGACTCGAAGCCTATAAACACCTGCAAGTATACGAGGCTCGCATGGCTCGAGCCTATGATAAGCTCATCAAACAGCGAGCTTTCAAGCAAGGCAACCTTGTCATGATCAAGGAAAAAGAGGTCATGGCGGGGCGCTCCAGTGGAAAACTATAGCCAAAATGGCGAGGTCCATACATCATCCAGAACGTCTATGAGGGTGGGGCCTACATGGTTGTTGATCATAAAGGTCACAGACCGTTCCCGTCTCTCAATGGCAAACACATGAAGCTATATTATGCACCAGAGCACGAGTTCGCACGCCAGCTAGACTAAGGTGCACGTCCCAGCTACCACCAATAAGGCTGGTCCTCCCCCGTGAAGGATCTAACCGGCCAGTCCTCCCAGTCTACAATTCCCAGTCAACCAGTCAGCTCAGCTCCTCGGAACCGCCACCGGGTATCCGCGGGGGCTGATTTCCTGCCCTCGTTCCCGTCGCCATGGGAGCATGGGCACTCCTGCACCAGCAACAGTCTAGCCGTCAGGCTCACAGGTAAGTCAAAAAAAACACAAAACAAAAAGAATGGGGTTAAAAATAGAGATGTCCCGGCTGACCCAGTCATCCTCACCATAATGGGGTGGCTGGGGGCAAGAAGGCCAACAACCAGGCTGAGGTGGAAACCCGAAAGGGCACCTCGGGAAAAATTGGGAAACCCCTCGACGTGAAAACCCGCAAGGGCGCGTCGGAAAAAGCTAAAGGTGGTCGACTCTAGCGAAAACCCGAAATGGCGGTAGAGCCGATAACGAGAAAATCTTCTTCTCCCTACCAGTCAACACGGCCTTCCACCTGTTCCTTGGTGGGCTGTTAGTCTCACCCAGGACCAGTCTCCAATACGCTTGCATTGCTGCAGCGCAAACCCTTCTATCCCCAGTCAACCTTGCATTATTCCTGCTTAGCTGGGCCACCCTTTGGCCCTTACCTCAAAATCATAGCTCAACCAGTCCCTGTAACAATCGAACTTCCAGTCGCCGTCTCGGTAAACCTATACCTCGATGCATTTCGAGGTATTTATCATCCTTTGCCCCTACATCCCACATATCCAACAAATCCAGAGTCCTCCAGTTTAGTACAACCCCAGTTTCCCTCATACAATCCCAGATCCACTAGTTATGACTCCGGTCGTACCTTGCCATGGCAAAGTGGCCCTGCGCCACCATGGCTTAAAAATTTCTAAAAACCCGTATGACTGGTCGAATAATATTCGGCCATCCACACCTTCCAGCCTCAGGTTACGTCCCCTGACAACAACATGCTATGGACGACAGTCTCAAAAAAAGGAAAATGTATATATATATAAAAATGGGGTTAAAAATAGAGATACCCCGGCGGCCCCAGTCAACTCCTTCTGCGAGGCGACTGGGGGAAAAAATTGCCACCAACCCAGCTGAGGTGATGTGGACACTCAAACTTTTTGCGGACAGCAAGCGCATTTTAACTCTAGCCATTTTGAAGTGGACGGAGAAAAAGAAGAAGATTAGAAATGAAAGAATAAATAATGGTGAAGAAACAAAAAAAGAAGAGAAGAGAAAAAGAGAATAAAAAATAAAAAATAAAATAATAATAATAATATATATAAGTAATATATTTATATATATATATATAATTATAAATAAATAAATAAGTAAAAGGGGGGGCACTCTCTCTCTCTCTCGCTCTCTCTCTCTCTCTCTCTCTCTCTCTCTCTCTCTCTCTCTCCCATTGTTCCACTCACACTCCACCCCCACGGCACACCCCACCGGGCCACCTCCAGCGGCACACATCTATTGTATCGGGTAACACCCAAAAAGCTATGCCAGATAACACCCACTGCTCTCGGCCGCTTCACCAGATCCGAAGAAGCAAGAGCCGTCCAAAAGCCTCGAAGAAAGCAGATGCCACCGGGGGTCTAGCAACAGCATTGGAAGGGGGGTGACAAGGAAGGGATTGAGAAGTACAACAAAAGAGCAGTTAAAGTGACAAAGCGACACGACAAAGATTGCAAATGCCTTCTTAAGTTTACGGGTGTTCCGGGGGTTGAGGCTCCATCTGAAGCAGAGGTTGAGTGTGCTGCACTTTGCAAAAGTGGGAAGGTGTATGTGGTGGCATCTGAAGATATGGATTCACTTACTTTTGGAGCTTCAAGGTTTCTTCGTCATTTAATGGGTCCTAGTTCCTAAACGATTCCTGTTATGGAATTTGAAATTGCAATGGTTTCGGAACAGTTAGAAGTCACGAAGGACCAATTCATTAACTTGTGTATACTTTGTGGCTATGACTACCTGACAGCATAAAGGGCATTGGAGGACAGATAGCCCGGAAGCTTATCCGTCAACAGGGTGCCACAGAAAATATTCTAGAGAATATCAACAAAAGTAAGATATCATATACCTGAGGAAGGGCCGTACAGAGAAGCCTGACATCCTTTTAAGGAACCGCTAGTATCACCTCCTGGTAAACAACCTGATCTCAAGGGGACCGCTCCAGATGTAGAGGGCCTTGTGAAACTTCTGGTCAGTAAAAAATGGGTTCAGCAATGATCAAGTGATAAAGGCTGAAGAAAAGATCAGAGCAGCTAAGAGTAAGTCATCTCAAGGCCGTATGGAGTCCTCTTCAAGCCAGAAGTGAGTGCAGTACAGCCAATTAAGTGCAAGGAGAAGAGGAGTCGGTGATCAGCCGACTTCCCAACCATGTGTTCCTCCAGATAAATCAAGTCCACCGAATGCTTGCGCATCTAGGCTCGACGCATAAACTACGGCCTGCCTCGTTAACTAGCAAGATGCTCTGCCTCGTTAACTTGCGGGAGTGCTGATACAATTAATTGGTGGGCTAGGGCGCAGAGATAACTGGTAGCTCCCAATCTAATACATCCGGTGGTAGGGCAGTAAAACATACTCGGTGCACCATCAACGCCCATAAAATGGTGCACCCCCTTCCACTTCTTGCCCCGGTACACTTGCCATGGACTCCACCCGGCACAACCCAGGGCTGCCCCTAGCGGTACACCCCCCCGTGCTCCCATCCGGCACACTCAAGGGCTGCCCTCCCAGCGGCACACCCCTTCAAGAGCTTCCCCGGCACACTATTTCAAGCCTTCAGCAGCACACTTCTTGGGTCTTCCAGCGGCACACTTGCGAAGGCCTTCAGCGGCACACCTGCGAGGCTCTCCAGCGGCACGCCTTCCTTAGCCTTCAGCGGCACAACGTTCGGCCCATCCACGCCGGTCAACGCTCGTAGCCCTCGGCGCGCAGCGAAGGCATGGCAGGCCCATACCTGCACCTTGCTGGGCTGTCCTCGCCCCACCTACTCCCGTCCTCGGCAGTCGTCGGCCTGACCAGGGGTATAAGAACCCCTCGCTCCGACACAAAAAGGGGGGGAGAAAAAGAATACACAGAGGACTACACGGACAAAGGGAGAAGGGAGAAGAGGAAGAAGAATAGCCCGCCCGTCCAAGCTCGGCAAGCCAGGAGGGCTCCAGAGGAGAAGAAGCTGGAGAAAGAGAGGAAGAGAGTAAGAGAGAGAGAGAGAGAGAGAGAGAGAGAGAGGCTCCATGTAACGGGGAAGTGGGGAAGAGCAGGGAGTAGTCACCCTTGTTCGGCCCCAACACTCTCCCTGTTTCCTTCTTTTTTTTTCATTTTCATGATCTCCTCCCTTCCCCTGTCCGTAGTGTCAGCACGAATGTGCTTTGCAATGTATGTGGCTAGCCGTGGTCGTTCCTCTTCGTGAATAAAAATCACCCTTCTTGTGTTTCTTGTTGCTTCCGTTGGTTTGTGCCAGTGTGCATGGTATGTTGTTCACTTTCTCTCCTTCTCCGGTGTCTTGGAGTCTCCATGTCGGTATCGTTCCCCCACACGATCCATGGCCTTACGCTTAGTCTTCGGCCCAAGGGAGTTTATCCTTCTGTTCTCTCGGGGCTTCGTGAGCTCGATGCCCTCCTTCCCGGCCTCCAACCTCAGTCGTTTACCTAGAGGGAGAGGCCTCCCTCTTCTTCTCTTGAACATCCTGCCACTGACGCCCTCCTTGGCCTTCCCCCTTTCTTCAATCCCCAGCCCACCCGGCTAACCCTCAGTCTTCATCCTTTCGCCCAGCCTCCCTAGCTTCCAGTCGTGCCTCCTGGCTAAGCCCCTCGCTGATACACCTTCAGCGGCCTTCGCCGGCATGCTTCTATTAGCCCTCAGTGGCACACCTTCAACAGCTCTTCGCCGGCACGCTTCATTTGGCCCTCAGCGGCACGCCTTCAGCAGCCCTTCACCGGCACACTTCATTGGCCCTCAGCGGCACACCTTTGGCCGCTCTTCGCCGGCACGCCCCTAGCGGGCCTTCAACGGCACACCCTTCTAGCTCCCTACCCGGCACACCCTCCAATCCTCTCCTCTTGCCCTGTGCACCCCCAGTCGGTCCCAGACGAGTCCCCCATCCATCGTTTCTTCCGGGTTTTCTGAAGTTTTA
Organism: Amorphophallus konjac; assembly: GCA_022559845.1. Taxonomy (NCBI): domain Eukaryota; kingdom Viridiplantae; phylum Streptophyta; class Magnoliopsida; order Alismatales; family Araceae; genus Amorphophallus; species Amorphophallus konjac. The sequence goes on from CM040129.1 coordinate 35,680,218, forward strand.
TTAAAGGAGTTTCCGCCTTCGTGCGCCCACCTCCAGTTATCAGGTTCTGCCACCCTTTGTGGGCGTGTTCCCTGTATCTCCCTTACGCCCGAGTTAAGGGGAGATGCTGCCGAATTTTTTTTAGAAACGATAACATATTAAAAAGATAAAAGGAAGCAACCAACAAATGGAACGACCACATGTTAAAAAGGACTAAAGGAAAGCAACAAAAAAAAGGAGAACAACGGTGAAGCGCTTTAACCGAGGCAAGGGAACCGTAATCAACATAAAGAGAGCCAAATCGAACGATAACTAAACAACTTGAACATTCGTCCTCATGGGAGAAAGAATGGAAACTGATCAAAAGAAGAAAAGAAGAAACCCATGCAAACTTAATAAAACCAAAGAAAAGAAGAAAAGAAAAGCAGGGAGAGTGGGCCCTCATCGGTATTTCCAACCTAGCCCTTCAGCGGTACATCCTTTTAGCCCTTCAGCGGCACACTCCCTAGCCCTTCAGCGGTACACCCTTTTAGCCATTCAGCGGCACACTCCCTAGCCCTTCAGCGGCACACCCTTTTAGCCCTTCAGCGGTACACTCCTCATCCCTTCAACGGTACACCCTTTTAGCCCTTCAGCGGCACACTCCTCAGCCCTTCAGCGGTACACCCTTTTTAGCCCTCTAGCAGCCCACTCTCTCTCCAAAAATATATATAATGATAATAATAATGATAATGATAATAATAAATTAATAAAAATTATGATAAATAAATAAATCTGAATATACATAAGAAATAAACAAAAAAATGTGAAATAGTAATAATAATAGTAGAAAAGAAGAACATAATAATAATAATAAAATAAAACAAAATAAAATAAAATAAAAATCATCCAGAACAAATACATAAAGGGGAATAAACAACACCAAATCTTACGAATAAAAATCCCAGATAAAGAAGATGGTAAAAATCTATATCGCAGCCCCGACTCTCCCGTGGCCTGGTGCTGAAGGAACAACGATGGCGCCCTTCTAGGTTGGGTCTGAGTCTCGGGAATGATCCCGAATTGGCCACGACCTGACCTCGCCTTGGGCCGACATTCCGATTAAACCGGACTCGTTTCTCAGGTTGGATCCCTTCCGAGCCACTACCAAAATTTCCGCATGCTCGAAAGACATTTGAACGGGTTCGCCTCGATTTCTGCCGCGTTTCTATTACGGACCTGTGTCCGAACATGAAAAGACCCGTGAGCAACCAACATGGCCGACGGCTCCCACCCCGACGTGGTCGTAACCCGGTATTGCTCTGGGCTGATAGCTCGCCAAATCAGATTCACCCAATCGGGATTCGTTCCCCCCTTCATTGAAATTGCCGTGAACTCGGCATACATTTGTACGGAGTTGTTTCTATCTACGTCGTACCTTTAATATGGACCCTTGTCCGAATATCAAACGGTCCGCAAGTGACCGACGAAATCTGAATAGAACGAGATGGCTCCCGTCATCTCTGGACCCTCTGCATGGGAATATCAACAAGGACTTCGTGCGCTATGCTTGGACCTCGGGTCCGTCCCGACTATGGTCATTATCTGACCCACATCCTCGGCCTACAGCCCGCTCCCTTCGAACACGTTCTCGGTTTTGGAATCTAGTCCCGGGACTCTTTCCCGTTGCCCTCCGACATCGAAAACATTAATAATGCCCATGCAAGCCCCGTTTGGACCGCGGGAGGCGCCCCCGGTATGGTCCTGACTCGATCTCGCACCGGGCCAACAAATTCATTGGTTTCCTGCTACACTAACCGAGATTTAACCGAATGTTTTCAGTGTCTCGGAATAGTATTTGTGCCCTATCCCGGCATACATATGTTCCAGGTCCTCCCGTGATGATTACGATATTCTCAAGCCGGACACCCGTCCGAATATTAAACGGTCTCCCGAATGACCGACACGCTTCGAACGTCCGCTTCCCTAGACACAGGGCTTTTCAGTCGATTCAAGGGATATTCCCTCGTTGCCCCTTGGCACCAAAAATATTAATGACGCTCATGCAAGTCTTGTTTCGATCGCGGGGGGCCCACCGCAGTATGGTCGTAGCTTGCTCTTTTTTTGACCGCTCCAACCGAGGCTCAACCGGACGTTTTCTGCTCTTCCAAACAATAAATTTGCCGTACCTTGGCATACATGCGTTCCAGTTTTCCCGCGACAATCACGATTTTCTCGAGCTGGACATTCGTCCGAACATTAAATGGTCAGTACACGACCGACATGACCGTGAATGGTTTTCTTCTCACCCTCGCGTGAGGATTTCAATACATCGTAATAAACCTTTCATGCAATTAATTTCTTGGCCATGAGGCCCTGAATCCTGACGATTAATCAAGGGTGTTCCCTCGTATGGGGGATGTAAATGACGTTGTGACCTTTATGGCGCGGCGGGTTTTTGTCCCGACACGAACCATACAATAGTCTGACCGAGTCAGATCGAGCACACCATGGGCTCTTCGGGGCCCGAATAAATTGTCACTTTGTGACTGGCACGCCCCCGCACTCAATAGACGAACTGCCTGAATAAGCGAATTTTAGTGCGTCCACAGGTGAGAACCCGAAAGGGCGTCTCAAGCAAAATCGGGTAACCCCTCGGTGTGAAAATCCGCAAGGGCGCACAGGAAAAAGCTAAAGGGGGCCAGCTCTGGCAAAAACTCGCAAGGGCGGTAGAGTTGGTAAAGAGAAGAAAAAAAACACACACACTCTCTCCACTTTTCACTTACGAAGCCATCAGCCATGGCACGTCCTGATGGCGAGCTCAACATCACTCCACGACAATGGTGGCCACTACACCCCAGAGGGTCGGTCATCGCCAGCTTTCAACGCCAGATTCGGCTACAACTCCTTCACAGACCAGCCACGAGTCTTCAATTCCAGCCTCGGCTACAACGCCTTCACAGGCCAGCCGCCAGTTCCCAGCTTCCAGCTTCGGCTACAATGCCTTCACAAGCCAGCCGCCAGTCCCCAGCTTCCAGCTTCAGCTACAACACCTTCACAGGCTAGCCGCCAGTCCCTAGCTTCTAGCTTCGGCTACAATGCCTTCACAGGCCAGCCGCCGGTCTCTAGCTCCCAGCTTTGGCTACAACGCCTTCACAGGCCAGCCGCCAGTCCCCAGCTTCCAGTTTTAGCTACAACGCCTTCATAGGCCAGCCACCAGCCTTCAACTCCAGTTTCGGCTACAACGCCTTCATAGGCCAGCCGCCAGCCTCCAGTCCCAGTACCCCGGCTATAACGCCCTTATAGGCCAGCCACCAATTTCTATCTCCAGTCACTGGGTATAATGCCCTTATGGGCCAGTCGCCATCTCCCAATTCCAGTTTCGGTCGCAATCCCTCCACGGGTGGACCACTCAATCCCAGTCCCGCTCGCGGCCCCTGGCTGTGATGCCCTTTCAGGCCATCCGGCCAGCTCAGTCCCAGTTTCCCAAGTCCAAAAGAGCTACATGACTGGTTAACAACATGCAAACAACCAGTATCCAGTACCCAGTACCCAATATCCAGTCACACTACTCTCCACACCCAACCTATCACCCCACAAACAACAACACAAAAAATCTGGAATTTATCATTGATACTCTATGATAGGGAGCCCAAGACATGCCTTTGGGGTAACAAAAGTACATTGTCCGGATAACAAAAAGGGAGAAGGGAAGTGATACAATCACGGCCTAGCCTCGCTCCCCTCCAGCTCCGCCAAGCGTAACTCCGCAGCCGTGAGCTCCGCCTCCAAGGTCGAGGCAAGCTGTACGCTGGCCTCGGCTCCTGCTTCGGTAATCCGCCACTCAACTCTAGCAAGCTCTATAGCTCGCCGCTGTTCCTCCAAGGCCTTCTGTAGGGCCTCCGCTCTGCTGGTTGCTTCGCTCAGTAGCCTAGCACGGTCCTGAGTAAGAGACACGACCGCGTTGGCAAGCCTCCTCTGCTCGATCGTAGCTGCCGTAAGCTGAACGCGCTGCTCCCGTACCTCCCGGATGGCCGCTAGCCATTGTGCCTGCCACTCTTGAGCCTCTCGAAGCCGCAGGTACTCCAACCAGATGTCGGCCAAGCCAGACATCCTGGGCACACGAGGGAAGCCAAGGCTGTGGTAGCTGCGCGTGCACTCTCTCAACCGGTGCCGAAGCTCCTCCGGGGAAGGCAGAAGGTCACCCCCTACATAGCCCCGGGCTCGCTGCAGTAAGGCTGCACCTACACTGGCATCCAGTAGCGGCTCCAGAGGGGAAACGGATGTAGGCCACTCAATCTCCAGCTCGAGGGAAGAGTGACCGATCTCAGCCACCACCCCAGAAGGACCTGTACAATCCCACCAAATAGTAAACAGGTCAACAATGCTCAGGGTCTCCCTATGACAAGACAAGGTGGAAAACCTGACAAAGGCCCTGACTCTCACCTGGTGTAGCTCCTGCCGTGCCTGTGACTTCCCCACTCGGCGTCGACGAAGGCAACCTCTCCTCCACCCAGGTAGTGTCCTCTGTAGGAGTTGGAGAGGGTGGGGACTCCCCTGTAACCCGTTCCTCTCCAATGGCCATTGGGGTGATGGAAGGCTCCTCCTGACCCTCCTCGGCGAGAGCCGGCGCATGCTCTTCCTCAGTCTCCAGTCCTGGACACAACAGAAAAGCGTTAGTACTCTGCCATAAACTCTGTATCAAGGCTAATGCGGAGATAAGGAGAAGCCACATAAACCTTCCAGCGCCGCCTCCATTTTGGCATCCCCGGTAGAAGAGGTTTCAGAGGAAGAAGAAGAACTCGAGCTCGAGCTCTCGTCAGTCTCCATCGTGGCGCTGACTCCCTCTAAGGAACCAGACGAGCTCTCTGATGAATCCACGGCCGTGGGAAAATCAGGGGCACCTGTACATTAAGAATCCAGATTAGGCTATCATCAAGTTCAGCCTTGCATAAAGGTAGCTCCATAGTTAAAAATGCTAGGGAAGAAGCTCACCGGTCAGGGCATCTTCTCCAGAAACCCCCTCAATATCAACGTTCTCCTCATCGCCCTCAGTAGTAGCTGCGATGGGAGGGTCGTCTCCTGATGGCCGGTCTGTGTCCCGATGAAGCTCTCCTTCCTCCAGGGGGGAAGAGGTTCCTGCAATCCATCCTAGTCAAAGCTCAGCACGGGCGGGAAAGTCAAATAATCCACCCCGAAAAAATCAAGTGCTCAGTTACATACCTGACGGTCCCACACTAGAGGACTCCACCAGCCCCACCGTACAGGCCGACACTACAGTAGACAAAGGTGGGAGAGGCACCCTCGTCAGCAATGGCGGTGGTCTACCCAACGGGTCCTCAACGATGGCTGAGGGCACAAAGGTCACCGGTCCCGGCTCATCTCCAAAAGATGGCAGGGCCCCCGGGGGGTCGGCATCCGCCAATTCCCGGATCATCTCCAGGGTCGCCGCCGAGTCCTCACCTGCCAAACCAGCAACACGAGTCAAGTCAATAATTTTGACTTGCAAAAAAGGAGCTCGTTGGCCTGGCCAGACGCTTCACCCTGTGTCTCAACAGGGGCCTCGGCCCCTGGTGCCTCTGCCCCACCTGCATAACCCGAAAAGTCACAACAAATAATAAGAGGCAAACCAAAGCTGCGGCATACGCCCAAGGTTCGAAACGCTCACTTGCACGGGCTCCTCCCATAGCTGTCCATGACTCGAAGTCGGGGAAGTCCTCTATATTGGGAAAAGGTTCTCTCATCAGGCACGTAAGCTCCTCCATGTCATCCTCCCCTCCAACTTCCTCTTCACGTGGGGGATCTTCCTCTCCAGGAGGTGAAAAGTTCACCTCCACATTAGTCGCCAGCGGAGCTGCGACAGACAGACGAGTCCAACAAAATAGGATTAGTCAATCATCTTGGCTAAACCAGACAAAAAACAAAGGGGTTGGGGCGACACTCACTCAAGGACATCTCCTCCTCAACTCGCTCTCCAGTCTTGGGTCCCTCAGATGATCTACCAGTCTCGACCGCTGCACCCTCCACACGAGGGCGCTTCCTCCGCGGCCGCAGACTTCCATCCCCATTCCCTAAGGACGTTCCCGTGGAGGGCTGGTCCTCCTCTGCCATAGGATCTGCTGACAAACACAGCAATATACAACATCTTCGTTCTGTAGCCAAGATTTACAGAATGGAAGAATGAGAACAGACTAAGGGAGGAAAGCCGAACTTGAAGCCCCAACGGGGGTCAATGGTTGGGGCACCAGCTGCTCCATCCCGATCACCAAGGCTCGGGCCACCATCGTCAAGGCCTCCCGAATGTCCCGTGGGGTGCGGGCACACTCAATTTGGGACACAAACTCCACGGGTCCAGCTGACCCAACTGCATGGGCGATGTGTTGCCTCCAGTCATCGATCGCTGTATCGGTAAAGCTCCCATGTGGGAGTTCCCGGTGCAGCGACCCTCTGCCCCGGATGCCACAATCCGCCAGGGACTAAGTCCACCAAGCCCTAGGTGCCCATGGTCGAGACACCTTTGCTCTGGTCGCAGTCACCGATTCCCGTCCCAGGGGCTTTAGTGCCCCTTCGTTGCTTCGGCTCCCAGAAGATGAACCCCGGCCACTCCGGGGCCACTCCGCTCGACCTCTCGGTGGATCCGAGCAACACGAGTCCTCAAGTACCCCTCATCTAGTGCAATGGGAGGCAGATCCTCCCTTTGCAGACGACTCTCCTCCGCCTTCCTAATCGCGGAGGCATTTTATTGGTAGAGGTGACTGTGCCCGAACCACCACCGGGCGTAGTGCACGTCGAATCATCCCCGACGACCCTGCTCCGGCATCGGAAGTCGCTCAGGCTCTCGACGGTAGTAGAAATCCCACCAGGCTGTCGCAAGAAGGTGGGTGTCCTTGCTCTTATACTGTTTGCCCGTCCGATGGAACTCCCTGTTCAACGGAATCCCCTGGTCGTACCCGAAGTTTCTGGGAAAGCGATGTGGGTAGTACGGCTCCAGGAAGCTCATCACCGATCGGTGCCATGCTAACACGGCTGCTCGTGTAAGGCCCCAGAATTTTTGGTATATATTTAATTATTTTCTAGGAATTTTAAGGACCCAAAATGGATTAATAAATAAATATTGGATTAAATAAATCATTATAAGGCCCAATTTATGTTAAGTAATTAATCTAGCTTTGATAATTGAAACCCAAAAGGTTAAAAGACCAAGTCCATTAAGTTTGGCCCATATTCTAGAAGGTTATTTAGCCAATCCATGAATTTTAAAGATAAATACTCTTTTATATAGATAATTAAAAGGATAAATGAATACAAGAGTTTTAATAAATTGAAACTCTGTACACGTTTGATGTAACGGTCTATCGGGTGACCACTATAGCCATGTAACGCACTAGTCATGATGCGTTACACTCTGTCAGTTCCGTGAGCGGAAGAACGAGCAAAAAGATTGGATCTTTGGAATCCTATCTGTAAGAGACATAATTAGAAGAATATGTAAGGTTACTAGGGACTCTTAGGGATCAGGTTTTGGCCAACTAAGGACTGTAGAATCGATCTAATCCTCAAACCCTAGCCAAATCCCTATAAATAAGACCCAGTTCTGAACTGAGCGACCCTTACTTTTGGCTCGTGAAGAATCAAGGTAAGGAGATAGAATTTTGGGTAAGTTCTTTAGAACTTTTTGTTTATAAAACATTAGACTAACAGCTCCCCAAATTTCGTGCTAGGAGATCAACCAACCAAAGAGATTGAAGCGTCCAAGTTGCTGGTTTGACCTTAGCAACCCAGGAAACTGAACGCAAGACCCCTGAAGATCAAGAGATTAGGACGTCTAAATGAGGTAATTAGAGTTCAATCTTTAGAACTTTTTGTTCACCTTAGTTTCATCGTTATACCCTCAAAATTTCACATCCTTAGGTCAAGAGGCTGAGGAGCTAGAGCAGCGTGAAGTTGTTGGAAACTCACTAGAAAGGGAGAACTAGGGCACGTCTTTCAGACTCAAATTAGAAGTTTAAAGCCCAGTTAAGCGGTAGGTTATCTCATGATTGGCAAAAACATCTTGTTAGGGATAAAAGCCCTTTGATTGTGTATGATTTCATGCATTATAGACTATGAATTTCATGTTTTAGTGGGTTCATGCATACATACATATCCTTAGCCCTAATCAAATATCAAAGATATTATCTTGTCAATTCACTGCAACCTATGCATCTAGATGACCTTTACTTCGTTTTGTCATGATTGGGGTAGTGAAATCTTTTCAAGACATGACATGGTTTCAAATCATAGTCTTTTAATTTCTTTATACTGTGAGCAGAGACTCTGACGCATCATACTTAGACTGTCACAACACTGTAACGGCCTTACGATAAGCCGTCACACCCTCTGTTGCATTTTAATTGCTCTGTTGTCTCTGACGCACCATAACAGGAGCGTTACACTACTGTAACGGCCCCTCGATAAACCGTCACAATCACTATGACGCACCCACTCTCGACCGTCAGGAGAACTGGAGATAGAATTGGAAAATAGTCAATTTTACTTATAAATAAGCCTAGTTATCTAAGTTTTGACATGTTAATATGATTTTGAGTTTATTAATTGGTTCATAATAGAAGCTGCATGTTTAAAAGCATCTTGAGTTGTTTTAAAACATATGTTAATTTCATTGGCTAACTCTATAGTTTTGTATTTAAATCATGATTTTCAATGATGTATGGACGGAGTTTTATCTTGGTTTCACGTTGTTACACACACACTCTCTATCAATAGAGTCATTTTCTTTAAGTATATGGCATATATTCCGGTATGTGGCCATTAGTTCACACTTTGCACTATAGGAACACTATCTTGAACGTGAGGACCTCTCTATTGGATATTCCTTCCAATGAACTAGGAAATCTTGTTTCAAGGCTTCCGTAATTCTCTGTGAGCTTGGGATTCCCACTAGGACGCCGAGTTGGTTGTATTATTAAAACATAATTGATTAGAAAGCAATATCGATGTTTTCTGGTTCTTGCAATGTAACGGACCTATATTGCACCGTCAGGCCCATATAACGGCCCAATATCTGACCGTCACATGTTACTGAGTCTCTTCTATCGTTCTGGATTCAAACCAATGTAACGGCCCAATACTGGAGCGTCACATTAGTGTAACGGCCCAGTCTTTGATCGTCACAATGCTTGAGTATGTTAACTCGAGATTTTGACCAAGGGTTGATATTCTAAAGTTCTTAGATGGATTATTGATGGTCTAAGACTTGTCATATTGTCCAAAGAAACTTAATATAAATTATGAAAGTTAAGGAATGTACCGTTATGCTGCCGATTTGTTTCCATAAGCATAACATTGTCTTAATTCATTCTTGATCTCTCATATTCTAAAATTGAAGCATTCATTCAATTGAATTATTGTTATCATGAACTTGTTGAACTTATTACATTCGTGGCCATACTTTATTGTTACAGTCATGAAAGTAGCTTGATTTATACGTGAAGATGTAGTTCGGGCGCTGATTGTGTCCAAGGGCTCTATGCTAGTCCCCTCAGTTGATTGTCAGAAACATACTATTATAAACCATGGGGTATGATGCTACTGGCGTCGCATTACGCTGGGAGTACTTTCTTTATAAATAAGTAAAATTCATGAGCACTCGTGAAAATCTAGTGAATTGCTACTTGATTGACATTCTCGTGCGTAACCTTTATGGTTATGAAAGTGAAAAGTGAAAGTGCATTCTCGTTACATTCTTGTTCTTGAAAGGCCATGCTACATACTTGTTACATTCTTGCTAGTTCATACTTGCTCTCATTCTATCTTAAACGATCCTCTTTGTTACTATGGTTATTCGCATGATTGATTGCATTCGCATAATTTTACCTTATTTCTCTAGAGCTAAAATGTTAATCACTTTAATAGTGCTAATCATGTTGATGCGAAGATACCTACTGGGCAAGTGTGTTCATTACCTATTTCCAATCTTTTTCAGGAGATGGAAGTGATACGAATTCGGATTCGGGTTATACAAGTAGCGGGTCCGAGAGCAAATGAAAGTCATATCAAATTGAGATTGAAGACTTAGGAAGTCAATCTTGTCTAAATTGAGTCTATGTAATTTTCCTATTTCTTAAGTATGATAGATTAGAAGAAGATGAGAGTCATTGTATTTGAATATTTTGATCATTAATAAAATAAGTTGGAGTTTGATTAATTATTATGTGATTGCATTGTTATGTGTGATTGCCTTGCGCTATGATCATTCTTGCTTGCAAGAGGCTTACCATGCCAGCTGTTACGTTCCTCAAGCGAGTCTTCCACTGTCATAAAGGCTCGGGGCGTGACAGTTAAGTTGGTATCAGAGCCTAAGTCTCAGGACTTAGGGAAATGAGTTATGTCGTAGGATAAGTCCAAGGTTTTAGGACCCCTACCTTTGAACCAAAGGAAGAAATTTCCTTACCTATGTGAGAATTGGGTAGAGCCCGGGATGAGATTGTTATATAGAAATTATCTTAGGATAAATCTTCCCGACTCGAAATAACTAAAAATGTGCATGTTCTCAGGTACCTTGATTCTCAATGGCTCATCGTGTGAACTGGGAAGAGATGCAGCAAACTATTGCGGGACTTACCCAAGCCCTACAGACAGTGGCCCAAGCTAGTGGAAGGGCTGGCGCAGGGAACTTACATAGTAATTTTCAAAGTTTAAATCCTCCACGATTCTCTTGATCTTCTAACCCAGATGAAGCAGAAAATTGGATCGACGAGATGAATCGAATATTCGATGTCATATAATGCACCGACCAGGAGAAAGTTCGACTTGTCACGTTCCAACTCAACAAGGATGCTCGTACATGGTGGAAATCCATTCCGACGCCACATGTAGACGCACCTCGTACATGGGAGAGTTTTCTTACACTTTTCCGAGTCAAGTACTTCTCCGAGCATGTAAAGGAGAGGAAGGCTATGGAATTTGCCTCCTAAAAATAGGGCACGATGTCCGTGGCAGAATATGAATTACAATTCTCTCGACTAGCACCCTATGCTCCTCACTTGGTAAGCACAGATTTATTGAGGGCCAATCGATTTAGGGATGGTTTAAGGTCCGGATTTATCCAACAACTTGGAACCCAGAATATCCGCACCTATACAGAGATGGTACAAAGAGCGCATCTATGTGAAAGAACCATGGAGAAGGTGGAGAGGCTCCGAGGAGAAAAGTCAAGCCAAAAACATGATAGGTAAGAAGAGAAAGAAGTGGATGAAGATGAAAATCATCACATTAAGAGGTCCTGTAATAGGAATGGTAATGGAAAAAGAAATGGAAATGGAAATGGAAAGAACAAGAAAGTTAAAGAACAAAAGGAGCAAGCCGTGGCACCTTGCTCATTTTGTGAAAAATTTGGTCACTCAATAGAAGAATGTTGGAAACGTCTCGGCGCTTGTCTCAAGTGTGGAAGCCGGGAACATCCCTTACCCCTGTGCCCTTTCATCAATGGACAATCATCAAGGGATAACAACGGACGCGGGAAGCAAGGTCGATTAAATGCCATTCTAGACGAGGGAGGTGAGATGATTAAAGGTACCCTCTTAACCCATTCGCCTTACGTTAATTCTTAATACATTAAAATACGTACACTCTCCGTAAAAACTCATATATTGAATTTGGGGACCAAATTCTCTTAAGTGGGGGAGGGTGTAAGGCCCCAGAATTTTTATAAATTATTTTGGGTATATTTAATTATTTTCTAGAAATTTTAAAGACCCAAAATGGATTAATAAATAAATATTAGATTAAATAAATCATTATAAGGCCCAATTTATGTTAAGTGATTAATCTAGCTTTGATAATTGAAACCTAAAAGGTTAAAAGACCAAGCTCATTAAGTTTGGTCCATATTCTAGAAGGTTATTTAGCCAATCCACGAATTTTAAAGATAAATACTCTTTTATATAGATAATTAGAAGGATAAATGAATAAAAGAGTTTTAATAAATTGAAACTCTGTACACGTTTGATGTAACGGTCTATCGGGCGACCGCTACAGCCATGTAACGCACTAGTCATGATGCGTTACACTCTGTCAGTTCCGTGAGCGGAAGAACGAGCAAAAAGATTGGATCTTTGGAATCCTATCTGTAAGAGACATAATTAGGAGAATATGTAAGGTTACTAGGGACTCTTAGGGATCAAGTTTTGGCCAACTAAGGACTCTAGAATCGATCTAATCCTCAAACCCTAGTCAAATCCCTATAAATAAGACCCAGTTCTGAACTGAGCGACCCTTACTTTTGGCTCGTGAAGAATCAAGGTAAGGAGATAGAATTTTGGGTAAGTTCTTTAGAACTTTTTGTTTATAAAACATTAGACTAATAGCTTCCCAAATTTCGTGCTAGGAGATCAACCAACCAAAGAGATTGAAGCGTCCAAGTTGCTGGTTTAACCTTAGCAACCCAGGAAACTGAACGCAAGACCCCTGAAGATCAAGAGATTAGGACGTCTAAACGAGGTAATTAGAGTTCAATCCTTTAGAGCTTTTTGTTCACCTTAGTTTCATCTTCGTACCCTCAAAATTTCACATCCTAAGGTCAAGAGGCTGAGGAGCTAGAGCAGCGTGAAGTTGCTAGAAACTCAATGGAAAGGGAGAACTAGGGCACGTCTTTTAGACTCAAATTAGAAGTTTAAAGCTCAGTTAAGCGGTAGGTTATCTCATGATTGGCAAAAACATCTTGTTAGGGATAAAAGCCCTCTAATTGTGTTTGATTTCATGCATTATAGACTATGAATTTCATGTTTTAGTGGGTTCATACATACATACATATCCCTAACCCTAATCAAAGATCAAAGATATTATCTTATCAATTCACTGCAACCTATGCATCTAGATGACCTTTACTTCATTTTGTCATGATTGAGGTAGTTAAATCTTTTCAAAACATGACATGGTTTCAAATCATAATCTTTTAATTTCTTTATACTATTAGCAGGGACTCTGACGCATCATACTTAGACCGTCACAACACTGTAACGGCCTTACGATAAGCCGTCACACCGTCTATTACATTTTAATTGCTCTATTGTCTCTGACGCACCATAACAGGAGCATTACACTACTGTAACGGACCCTCGATAAACCGTCACAATCACTGTGACGCACCCACTCTCGACCGTTAGGAGAACTGGAGACAGAATTGGAAAATAATCAATTTTACTTATAAATAAGCCTAGTTATCTAAGTTTTGACCTGTTAATATGATTTTGAGTTTGTTAATTGGTTCATAATAGAAGCTACATGTTTAAAAGCATCTTGAGTTGTTTTAAAACATATGTTAATTTCATTGGCTAACTCTATAGTTTTGTATTTAAATCATGATTTTCAATGATGTATGGACGGAGTTTTATCTTGGTTTCACGTTGTTACACACTCTCTCTCTATCAATAGAGTCATTTTCTTTAAGTGCATGGCATATATTCCGGTATGTGGCCATTAGTTCACACTTTGCACTATAGTAATACTATCTTGAACATGAGGACCTCTCTATTGGATATTCCTTCCAATGGAGTAGAAAATCTTGTTTCAAGGCCTCCGTAATTCTCTGCGAGCCTGGGATTCCCACTAGGACACCGAGTTGGTTGTACCATTTAAACCCAATTGATTAGAAAGCACTATCGATATTTTCTGGTTCTAGCAATGTAACGGACCTATATTGGACCGTCAGGCCCATATAACAGCCCAATATCTGACCGTCACATGTTACTGAGTCTCTTCTATCGTTCTGGATTCAAACCAATGTAACGGCCCAATACTGGAGCGTCACATTAGTGTAACGGCCCAGTCTTTGACCGTCACAATGCTTGAGTATGTTAACCCAAAATTTTGACCAAGGGTTGATATTCTAAAGTTCCTAGATGGATTATTGATGGTCTAGGACTTGTCATATTATCCAAAGAAACTTAATTTAAATTATGAAAGTTAAGGAATGTATCGTTATGCTGCCGATTTGTTTCCATAAGCATAACATTGTCTTAATTCATTCTTGATCTCTCATATTCTAAAATTGAAGCATTCATTCAATTGAATTATTGTTATCATGAACTTGTTGAACTTATTACATTCGTGGCCATATTTTATTGTTACACTCATGGAATTAGCTTGATTTATACGTGAAGATGCAGTTGGGGCGCTGATTGTGTCCAAGGGCTCTATGCTAGTCCCCTCGGCTGATTGTCGGAAACATACTATTATAAATCATGGGGTATGATGCTACTGGCATCGCATTGCGCTGGAAGTACTTTCTTTATAAATAAGTGAAATACATGAGCACTCGTGAAAATCTAGTGAATTGCTACATGATTGACGTTCTCGTGCGTAACCTTTATGGTTATGAAAGTGAAAAGTGAAAGTGCATTCTCGTTACATTCTTGCTCTTGAAAGGCCATGCTACATACTTGTTACATTCTTGCTAGTTCATACTTGCTCTCATTCTATCTTAAACGATCCTCTTTGTTACTATGGTTATTCGCATGATTGATCGCATTCGCATGATTTTACCTTATTTTTCTAGAGGTAAAATGTTAATCACTTTAATTGTGCTAATCATGTTGATGTGAAGATACCTACTGGGCAAGTGTGCTCATTACCTATTTCCAATCTTTTTCAGGAGATGGAAGTGATACGAATTCGGATTCGGGTTATACAAGTAGCGGGTCCGAGAGCGAATAAAAGTCATATCAAATTGAGAGTGAAGACTTAGGAAGTCAATCTTGTCTAGATTGAGTCTATGTAATTTTCCTATTTCTTAAGTATGATAGATTGGAAGAAGATGAGAGTCATTGTAATTGAATATTTTGATCATTAATAAAATAAGTTGGAGTTTGATTAATTATTATGCGATTACATTCTTATGTGTGATTGCCTTGCGCTCTGATCATTCTTGCTTGCAAGAGGCTTACCATGCCGGCTGTTCACGCTCCTCGAGCGAGTCTTCCACTGTCATAAAGGCTCGGGGAGTGACAGCTCTAGTGCTCAGTATCCACTCAGTCCGCGGTCTCGTATCGGTAGTCCCCTGACTAGGACGGGCGCTGGCCGCCCCTCCACCTGAAGCCCCCAGAAAGAGGCCGAGGTCCCTCGCTGCACTGTCGAAGGGTAGCCCCTCCTCACCCTGGGCGGGCAGGCAACAAAGGGTCCTCCTGGCCCCCACGAGCTACTCCTCTGCACCTCCATCCGACTGCCCAGTGAAGCTGAACAAAAGTGGTGCCGTCGGGTTCGCCACAGTACCTAGCGTCACCAGTCCCGGGAAAAGCAACCCATCCCACACACTAAGGTAGTGGGTCGGAAGAAGTATACTCCTCTCCCTCAGTGCTGAGTGTGCCGCCAGAACTCCAAGCCCCTGGTAAATGTTGGCCAATGCAGCGGGAGCTAGAGCCAACTACCTCCCCTCAGCCAACAAGCAAGACGGCCACAATAACTCGGCTCTCAATAGTCCGTCCTCTTCGTGAGGAGCTACGAAGGTCGTCCGAAAGTGGATGTACTCCTCAGCCAATTAGCCAGATATGCTGCAAGATATGTCACATCTGACAGACCATGGGGATTCCACCCCTCCCGTGGCGCATATACATATCGGGAGTACGTCCGAAAGCGTAGCTTCACCTCCGTGTACTACTCCCAGGGAGTCTGATCCCTGGCAAACTCCTGGTAAAAGCAGAATGACCCGTTGTAGAAGTGACAGACCCAAACATTCAGTGGAACCCGGGGAGTCTGAGCAGCTCTCTCTCTCCCCGCCAGAGCAAAATCTCTCCAAGTCTTTATTAGATACTGGTAACTGTAAGGCACTCGGTATCTCCCCAGTCCGTCAGTGTGACTGTGGTGGAGGTCATCTAGCACCACCTCCTTATATCCCTCGCTGACAATTGGCAAGCTAGAGATCCGGAACAAAGTCCACAAGTCGAGGCTAGTCTCCCCCTCTACTGTCGCCACCGTGTTCCAACGGCAGTTGAAACGCTACAGCAAGCCCTGCAGTAATCCAGTATAGCACGGGTACGCGTACAGGGTGGCAGTCACCGCGTGCCTAATCCCAGCTCGATCCAGCAACACTCGGTAATAGTGGACAATTCCCATCAACCACTATGTGGCACCCTAGCGATAGTAATGCGACGAGATCACTGTCCAGTGGCCATACCAGCTAGTGACGGTCTGCCGCATGATCCCATTCAGCATACTGTGGTCATCGTAGCCCTCTCTAGCATACTACACACCAGTGGGCTCCAACACCAATCCAGCAATCCCCTCTGTCTCTGTGCGATGATGGCCATGCAGATCCCAGCTAGCAGGGCCAATCGGCCTGACCCTGACTCCAGACTTCTCCACCATGCCGAAGAATCCTAGGCACTCGATGTTGGGAAACTGGCACTGCCTCTAGTAGTCCTCTGAAGAGCTCGGGTAGCTGCAGAAAGCGGTGCCAAGCAGGCTATCCCAGCCGATCAGAATGGCCCTCTCAAACCGGCGGCAAGCTCCCGAAATCTGTGAGTTGCCCTCCTCCGCGCCTGGACGGACATAGCTGTGGATGAACTCAAGCATGTGGCGATCAAGGGGGAACTCCAATGGATAGCCCCCGCTCCGGTCATAATTGTATAAGTTGCCCGCCTCCAGAATTCGGGCCACCTCCACGGACCCTGTTCCAGCTGTCCGCTCACCAATCGGACCCTCCGCCACGATCAGATGGCCCCAGTCCAACTGCTCTATACCAGCCACGGTGATCACCGATGCATCTAAAGGGCGCATCGATCGATCGGTCCGCTCCACCCAGTGGTCCTCCTCCCGAGCCAGTCGCCTCGGGACTCGCCCATCTCTGCCAAAGCGTGCCATAGCTGCAAGGCAGGGCACCAAGAAAAAGAGTCAGCATATCAGAAAATCCATATGTGCAACATAGCAAAATAAAGACATATGAAGCATCAAAATATAACTACAGCAACTCGGAAAGAGGATCTCACGGGCCATACGCCCTCATCCCCGCCTCCGACGCATGCCCCGTGAGGTGAATTTGTTGTACCCAGAGTATTTCTCAGTCAAAATGACAAGGAATAAGGGTTCCGGCATTTCCCCGAACACCTTCAAGGCACGGGCTACCTAGCCCTTTCTACACCCTAAAGGTCCCCACAAGGGTCCCGATCAACTCGCCGTGACGCGCGGTGGCACAAACAAGTATTCGGGGTCAACCCAAGCCACTCTCATACGAGCTTTGCCCGCGTCTTATATGGCCGCCCGGGATCACCCGGGGGCGCCCCGATGTTAAGCCACGCCATGTGGCATCCAGCAAAAGAGTCACGGGCCCACTCCAAGACTCTTCATTCAACCCTCTAAGACCAAAGGGAGACCCGAGCAAGTCAACCACATGCTTTGGAGGCCCGCAGCATGTACGTACGGCTCACACACGTGTGTTCGGCATTTTTCTAAACACCTTGTAGGCGCGTATATTTCAACCCTTATACACAAGACCATGGGCCAGCCCGTGGTTCCAGTACACCAGTTGGGTCCTACAACGACCCCCTAGCAAGTCGGGGCCAGTCCGTGGTTCCAGTACACCAGTTGGGTCCTACAACGACCCCCCAGCAAGTCGGGGCCACCCCCGACCCTCAGACACGTGGCAACAAGCCTCTCAACTTAGCTCTCGGGCCAACCCGAGGCTACCCTATCAACCCACCCTACAATGTGGCACGCAACACAAGGTAAGGCCCATGGGCCCCGAAATGCCTCCTTCCAACCCCTACAGACTTCTACCCTTGGCCCTAGGACAAATCCAAGGCCCGTCGGCCACTTACGCGGCTCGTTCGGCAACCCGGGGTGTGTCAGGCATTTGCCCGAACACCTTGCGAGCGGCTACTCTGACTCAAAGAACAATGGCCCCATGGGCCCATGTCAGCCTCCCGAAGGTCATAGTCCATCAAAGGATGTCCCCAGGAAACACAAGAAGACCCCCGGGGGCCATCCCCGGGGTTACGGTCAGCCCGGGGCCAATTCGCCCCAGGGCGTGGCCGCACCCTCGGGGAGGGCGAACTCCCCGGGGGGCCACGCCCTCTCTCCAGCTCGGTGGTCCCACGACCCCACTCAGCCCCGGTTCGCTCAAGTACGGTCCTATGATGCGGTTCATGTGCCGTACCAGTTTGAGGGGTCAAAACGCGGACGTGGAAGTGCAAAGCGACAACACAACGGGTTCGTCCTCAAGTCAACACGCACAAGTCTCCACAAGCCGCCACGTACCCTTGTCCTTAGCCAAATTGGGAAAAAAAACCCAAAAATCAATTTTTATAGGGTGGGGACCAGCCCCCCCTCTCTCTCCTTGCGAACCCGCCTAAACCCCCCTTGGGGACTAGGGGTGGGGGGGTTTACGCGGACCAGCCAGGACCCCTTGGCTGGTCCGCGTAAACCCCCAATCAAACAAAAAAAAACTTTTTTTTCAAAAAGAAAAAAGCCCAGCCCGCCAAAACCCTTGGGGGTTTAGGCGGACCAGCCAGGGCCCCCTGGCTGGTCGGCGTAAACCCCCCCCCCCAAGGGGGGTTTAGGCGGACCAGCTAGCCCCCCCTAGCTGGTCCGCGTAAACCTCTTTCCCTCCTCTCTCAGCCCGTAAACCCAGTGCACTATTCCATTGGGTTTACGCAGACCAGCTCACCCCCCTTAGCTGGTCCGCATAAACCCCCTTGTGACCCTTCACCTTCCCTATAAAAACCCCCCAGGGGGCAAGGCAAGGGCAACGGAGGCATCTCCAAAGGCTTCAAGGCAATTCAAGCGCTTCGGCTCCAAGCAACGAGCTAAGGAAAATTGTGTATGGGTGACTTGTTCGGCGGTCTACTACGCCGAGGGTATGTCGTTCGCACTCCCCCCAGGCCGTATGTAGCCGCCACACACGAGTCGACGCCCACCGCATGTGAGACGTTGTGATATGGGCGGATGTCCCCCCATGCTGGGATTTCCCCTCGCTCGCTCGTCGGTCGCAACCACATGCATGCCATGACGCCATACTCACTCGCAGTTACGAGGCCATGTCTGTCCGCTCAACTCGAGTTGCGACCGGCCCTCGCCCAGATACCGGATCAACGTATACCCCAGTTATCCAGTCATAGGCCCCCCATTCGGCACCACGGCTATGGCCCACGCCACGGCAGGACCACTCTGTAAAACGTACATATGTGCATCCATCACGCATCTACCCGGGGACTGACCTACATGTCGGAATTGTCCCGCGGCATGCGCATGTTGTACTTTGGCCTTCACGGCCCTCCTGTAAAGAAATATACATCTCAGCACAACATTGCCGATTGGACGAGTGCTCTCGCACCCGCGTCCCGACCTTCAACCTTCTATCCACATTCCTCGGCATCCGTGCCTAACACTCCAACCCCCAGTAAACACCCCTCGGTCCAACACGCACCCCTAGCTATTGAATGCCCCCAGCCCTCCACCCATGGCTTCAGACATACATACAGACTTCTCTTCAGCATGGAATGAAGGTATTCGGATTCAATCTGATGTAAATAAACACTGGTTGCTTCCGGCCGGTGGGGAAAGACGTCCTTTACACGATTCCCGCAATCGCCTACGCACTCGCACCCATGGAACCTCTTCTCTCCACGTGTCGCCCGATCGCCCGAGCCCACGTGCCGCACCCTGGTGGCACTTCCCCGGTCAAACCTTGATTCCATGAGTGATTGTCGAGAGATCGACTGGCACGCCTGCATCTTGTCCGGTTAACCTTTATCCGGACACTTCCGTGCCATTCGAACCTTTCCGACTTTCCGTGAAAGGAGAGTGCCCGATACCGCCGTGAGAGGCATGCACCCGTAAGAAGGATACCCGAGATACATCAAACTCCCGTATTTTCCTTTCCCGCTGTATTCCTTCCCTCACCCCGGTTAATCGGCATAAAAACCCGCGCAACAGTCTTCTGCTAAGAGCGTCAATTATAACATTTTCTTTGCCTGGATGATATTGGATAGTAAAGTTGAAGTCTTTAAGAGACTCCAACCATCTACGTTGCCTCGTATTCAATTCTTTTTGGGTGAAGAGATATTTCAGACTTTTGTGATCTAAAAATATAGTGAACTTCTCCCCATAGAGGTAGTGTCACCAAATTTTCAATGTGAATATAACAGCAGCTAGTTCCAGATCATGCACAAGGTAGTTTTCTTCATGACGCTTTAACTACCTGGAAGAATAGCAAATTACCTTACCGTTTTGCATAAGAACGCATCCCAGGCCAATGCCAGATGCATCGGTATAGACTTCAATGCCCCTACCTTCAACAGGTAGTGCCAAGAGAGCAGCCGTAGTGAGATGATCTTTAAGAGTTAGAAAACTCTCTTCCCAATCCTTTGACCATATAAAAGGGTTCTCCTTTCTTGTAAGTCTAGTCAAAGGGAGGACGATTTTAGAGAAATCCTTAATGAATCGTCTATAATAACCAGCCAGACCCAGAAAACTTCTAACCTCTGACACGGTCGTCATCCGGCTCCAATCCTTAACAGCTTGTACCTTCCTTTGAAATAATATGGCCAAGGAAAGAGACCTCCTTTAGCCAGAACTCACACTTGCTAAGCTTTGCGTAGAGTTGATGCTCTCTTAGAGTTTGCAAGTCTACTCTTAAGTGTTCTTCATGTTCCTCCTTAGTCTTAGATTATATAAGAATATCATCAATGAAGACGACCACAAATCAGTCGAGATAAGGCCTGAAGACATTATTCATAAGTTTCATAAATGTTGCCGGGGCATTAGTTAACCCGAACGGCATTACCATGAATTCATAGTGCCCATACCCGCTACGGAAAGTAGTCTTGTATATGTCTTCATCTTTGATCTTGAGCTGGTGATAACCCGACCTAAGGTCTATCTTGGAGAAATATTCCGCTCCTGAAATTTGGTCAAAGAGCTCATCGATACGCGGCAACGGATATTTGTTCTTAATAGTAAGTTGATTTAGTCTCCGGTAATCGATAAATAGCCAGAGAGATCCATCCTTCTTCTTGACAAATAAAATTGGCGCACCCCAAGGGGATGTGGTAGGTCGAATGAAGCCATTGTCTAATAACTTCTGAAGTTGTTTCTTCAATTCCTTGAGTTCTGTAGGGGACATCCTGTAGGGAATCATTGAAACAGGTGTTGCTCTAGGAACAAGTTCAATGGAGAAGTTTACTTCCCTTTCAGGGGGTAAACCAGGTAAATCCGATAGAAACACATCGGCAAACTCATTCATAGTGGGAATATCCTCTAAGATGATTTCCTTGGACTCGGTAATGATTAAGGAGGTAAGAAAAACTTCACATCCTTGCGAAATGAGTTTGCAAGCATGAAGAGATGAAATAATGGTAGGATGCTTCCTTTACTTGATGCCAAGGAAAGAAAATCATAGGCGACCTAGTTTTCGAAAAGAGATTCTCCTATTGCGACAATTTATATAGGCATCATGGTCAACAAGCCAATCTACACCTAGGATAGCATCGTAGCCTTCCATGTCAAGGCATACGAGGTTTGCAGGAAAATTATGACCTTCTATCATTACCTCACTATCGGGGTAGTGGGTTGTAAGTTTAGCTCCGGGACCTAAGGGTGTAGTGATAGCTAGGTCCAAAGGTAGAGGTACTGATGAAACTAGCAAGGTTTTTGCAAAAGCACTAGATATAAAGGAATGGGAAGCACCAGTATCAAATAACACAATTGCAGGATGAGAATATATTTGAACGATACCTTCCATTAGCCCATCATCCTTGGGCGCTTCATCATCATCCAGAATAGCATTAAGGCGAGCCTGTCGCTTGCGTCCACTGCTGGAAGATTGATCCTTCATGAGGGGGCAATCCAGCATGCGGTGCTCCCGACTGCCATATCGCAAACACACCCCTTGGCATTTCCAGCATTCTTTGGCTGAGTGGCCAAACTTCTCACAAAATGCGCAAGCTGCCATGACTTGCTTATCATCTTCTTTGGCCTTCTTGTTCCTGCTATCATCCATGTTGTTCCCAGTCCGGGATCTCTTCTTGTTATCCCTAGAGTTGTAAGTGATGCTAAATTTTTCCTCTCCTCTTCCTCGGCGATCAGACTTTCGACTAGGCTCTTCTCCTTTGCCTTTAAGTTTATCGACCTTCTCCAAGGTCCGTTCACACAAGTGTGCCCGTTGGACCATCTCTGCATAGGTCCGAATATTTTGTGCCCCAAGTTGTTGGATGAAGATGGGCCGCAGCCCGTCCATGAAATGAGTTGCTTTTAGAAGATCCATGCTCACTAAATGTTGAGCATAAGGTGCTAGGCGAGAGAATTATAATTCATACTCCACCACCATCATCATGCCTTGACGTAGCAAAGCGAGTTCCGCCGCCTTCCTCTCCTTAACATGTTCAGAGAAGTATTTTACTCGGAAGAGTGTGAGAAATCCCTCCCAAGTGGGTGGTGCGTTTTGAGGCGGTGTCGAAATAGACTTCCACCAAGTACGCACATCCTTGTTGAGTTGGAATGTGGCGTGAGGAACCTTCTCTTGATCGGCGCACTACATGACCTTGAATATATAATTCAACTCATCTATCTAGTTTTAAGCTTCATCTGGGTTGGAAGAACCAGAAAATCATGGAGGGTTTAGACTCTGAAAGTTGTTGAGCAGATCACCAGCACCGGCCCTTGCACCGGCTTGGGCCATATTTTGCAAGGCCTGGGTGAGACCCGCAACAGTTTGTTGCATTCCACCCAAATCGACACGGTGAGCCATTGTAAGAATAAGGTACTTGAGAAAAAGGAATGATTTGTTAATTTCTACAAAATTAAAGGGAGTTAACTTAGAGATAAGTTCTAATTAACTATCGCATCCCGGCTCTACCCAAATCTTACATAGGTGGGAAATTCTTTCCTTAGTTCATAGGTGTGGGTCCTTAACCCTTGGACTTAGCCTATGACAAGACATTTTCCTAGGAATAAGAAAGTCCTGAGACCTAGGCTCTGATACCACTTTAACTGTCACATCCCGAGATTATGTAGCGGAAACAATCGGGAACGTGAAGAGTCGGCTAGTACGCCTCAAGCGAGCAATATAATCAGAGCGCTAACACATTCACACATAAGAAATGAATGCATAATATTTGGACAAAATCTTTGCTTTATTTAAATAATAATCAAAAGCACATAAGGTTGACTCTTGCCTCTTTAACTAACTAGATTCAATAAAAATAGAAAATTACATAGTGACTCTTGACTATCAACTAATGACAATATAAGGCTTCCCTCCTTCTTTAATCACCCCCGAATCCATCACTTGAATAGTTTGAATTCGACCCGCTAGAATTTCCTGAAAAAGATTAAAAAAGTAGGGTATGAGCACACATGTCCAGTAGGTATCTTCGTATCAACATGAAGGTAATGTTTAAGTAATTAACACTTTAGCTCTAGAGTGTAAGATAAGTTATGGAAATACGATGAATAACTTGAATAAACCAAAGTAATACAAATAACAAGATAGGATCAAGGTGAGATATGAGAATTCTTGTAGACTAGAAATATGATCAAGCAAGAATATAACATGAATGTAATTTGGCCTTTCATGAACAAGAATGTACTTTTCCATAACCATAAAGGCTATGCACTAGAAAGTCATGTAAAGAGAATGTACTAGCAACTATGTAATTTCACAAGATTGTCTTGTGGATCTTCACCCGTTTATAAAAAAAGTACTCCCAGTGTAATGCAACGCCAGTGTTCATCTTACCCCATGGTTTATAGTACGTTTCCGGCTATCTGTCGAGGAGACTAAAGTGGAGCCCTTGGACACTGTCTGTGCCCGCTCTTGCATCTTCAAGTTATAAATCAAGCTACTTCCACGAGAAATATGAATATGGCCAATAATGAACAAGTTCAAACTATAGTTTCATGATAGCAAATATCAAGGTAAGAATGCACCAATTAAGAATATGAGACTTCAAAAATTGATTTAGAACAAGGTTATGCCCCGGAGAAACTTCGTCAGCATAACGACACATTCTTTATTTTCCATAATTCATTAGGTAGCTTTGGAAATACAGTGTTTGGTTCTAGATAATCATAGACCATCTAGGAACATAGAAAAATCAACCCTTGGGTGAAACCTTGGGTTAATCAATACTTGGCATAAAATGGTCATATCGGGGCCGTTTCTGGAAATAACAGTCGTTTACTGGTCCGTATGTGGATCTATGCAGTCATGACTGGATCGTTAGTAACAGAGTCGATGAAACGAATGAACTGGAACCATGCGGTCTAGGCAGGGTCTCTCGGCATCCTTGGCGGTTAGGTAAATGGCCGCTACCAGACTCTGGCGGTCGTCCATAGGGCAGCTAAGGTCCAGAACACATAAAACACCAGTAAAGTGCTTTCTAGACAATTTGGGTTTTGAGGGTACAACCAGCTCGGCGTCCAAGTGAAAATCCCAGGCTCGCGGAGTCTTATGGAGGCCCTGAAACAAGATCACCTAGGTCCGGTGGAAGGAATATCCAATGGAGAGGATCACAAGTCCAAGATTGTGTGCTTAAGTGCAAAGTGTATCTAATGACATCGTACCGTAACATGTGCCATGTACTTAAGAAAAGACTCTAGATGAGAAGGGATCTTGGTAAAACAACGATCAAATCAAAACTAAACAAGTCCATGAACCATATGAAATTTAGGATAAATACAAGAGTATATGGTTTTGGCATGAAATTAACATAAGTTTAAAATAAGTCCAAAGTGCATAAGAACATGAAATCTACTAGGATGAACAGTTAACGTAACCAAGTGTATGAATACAATACTTAAAACTGGAGTAAGACCTAATTAGCTAGGCTTATCATATGATAAATAGGACTGTTCTGCATTATGTTTCGAGTTAACAATAATACAAAACTCAGAAGACTAAAGCGGTCTTGGGAGGACCATTTAATGGCTTTAGCGGTCTATCGTAGGGCCACTAAAGGGACTCTGGCGGTCTCAAGAAGACCGTTTCTTCCTGTCTATAGCAAAGAATAATAAAACCAAAATACATGGTAATCTTGGGTAGATAGATGTATGGTAAAATATGCCAAAAGGTAAATATGGCCTTATAAAACTATATTAAAACATGGTTTGAGTAAAGTAAGCCAAAATTATCAATTTTCTTATTAAGGGCAAGGTTCATGCATGTTATGTTAACCCTATATACGCAGTCGTAATAAAATATCAAATTCGTCATGTACAGTAAATGAAAATAAGAGGAAAGGAAGGGCTTTTGTTTCTAACACATTAATTTAGCCTTTCCATGACATAACCTACCTTTGATTCGTTCCCTAGACTTAGAATTTTTGACTGGAAGTAGACCCTAGTTTCTGCACGTCCTGTGCCAAACCAGTAACTTCTCGTCCCTCTATCTCATGATCCTCTTGACCTAAATCCTTGAAAATTGGAGGGTAGATAGAAGATACAAAAGGGAACATAAAGTTCTAAAGGACCAATTTCTAAGTATCTCGATTAGGGCTTTTATTTTCCTGATCTTCACTGGGCCGTCTCACTGGTTCTTGTGCAGTCTATTGCGAACCAGCAACTTGCAGAGGCTCTAACTCTCCAACGGCTGGATCTTCTAGCATGAAAATTGGAGATGTGTTAGATAAAACTAAGACGAACATAAAGTTCTAAAGAACTAACCTGAGGCGATGTCTCCTTACCTTCGAAATATGCGAGCCAACATTAGGATTCGCATGAGTCGAAGTTAGGGTCTATTTATAGGATTCGCCTAGGGTTTAAGGTATTAGATCGATCCTAGAGTCCTAAATTGGAGTAGAGTTAATCCCTAGAGAGTTCTAGAGAGTCTTCCACGCTAGGTAGCTTCGATCTAGGGTGATTTGGTCATCAAAGATCCAAGCTTTTCACGTTTTCTCCCATTCACGAAATCAGGAGGGCTTAGCGGTCATGGGAGGACCACTAGGGTTGATCTGGCGGTCACGCGATAGACCGCCATGCTTCATTAAATCCAAAATTTTTGGATTTTCATATTATCTCCCATTTATCCACTAATTGATGTATATATCCCATTTTAAATTCATAAATTACCAAATTTACGTTTCTATTAATGGGCTTAGGTGTATAAGTCTTAGCATTGGATCTTTGGGCCTATTTGAGTTGGGCTTTGCCCTTTAGTTGATATAGGACTTTTAAATGGATTAAATAAATCTTTAATTCTTCTTAATAGCCCATTAAATTGCTTAGGAATTATATTAGTACTCCGGTGGTTTCTTCTGTGTTGAGAGTTCCTCCGTCCAGTGACTTTTCCCCACGAGTCATAGCTTTCCTGCGCACGTGTGTGCTGACCCACTTGGGAGTGGTGGAGAGCAGACACAAGAGAGATGGTTTGGGGCTGGTTGCCGTAGGGCCTCCCAATGTGGCAACTCGAGTCCGGGCTGGGAGGAAAACCAGCTAGAGGGCTTGTCGTAGCGCACATAGTTAGTGTGTGCACACATGGTCAGGGATTTCGGATGCGTGCTGATCACGAGCACGACCCGGACTAGACCCTTGTCCTTGTGTTACTTGTACGGTGTCTCCATTTTTGCCCGGGGCGAGTAGGGAGACACTTGAGGCATGGACTAAGTCGTCAGTGGATGTATCTGACCTTGCTTCTAGTGGGCAGCGCACTTGTCACGCGACACGTGACTCTCTTGACTTGAGGTTTAGTTTCTCGTCTACGAGACGTGGTTCTTCGAGTAGCTTCCGCGTGTTTCCCCGACACTGAGGTCTAAGTTTTTCGGTAGGGTTACCGAGGTCTTACCCATACATAGAGTAGGGTTCATGACTGTGAGGTCATGATTGTACCCTTGGACCGCGTGGTCTTGGTTGGGCTTTTGTCTGTGAGGACGGGCCTTCACGATAGGGATGTCGTGATATTCCTTTAGTAGCGTAACTGTGGTTTTACAGTGGTTTGGTGGTCCCGACTGCGAGATCGGAGTTTCCCTTCGGTGCCGATAGGGGTAGCTTTAATAGCTCTGTTTCCATCATCTTTTTCCTTCATTGTTGTTATCGCTATTGTTTACCACCATGGTTTTGTGCTGGGGATCCGCAGGACTTCTACTGAGCCAATGAGATGAGGCTCACCCCCTTTTTTTTCTGGTGTTGCGGTTCCTCCTCGAGGTTCGGAGGTGCAGCGCTGAGGTTCGTAGTTGCCAGCTCACCCGAGTCGGGGGTGTACCCGACGTTAGAGTACGTTTATTTTCCCTATATGCTGTACTTTGTTGGACTAGACTCTGTAGTTAATTTGTTAATTAAAAATATAATTTATTTTCCATCATTTAAATAGTTAATTATATAGTTATATAGTTGTTGCTTGCATTATTTTAAATTTCAATGTACCTCCACACACCAAAATAACTCTTCCGAGCCTTCCGGCTCGTGGGTGGCTGGCCAGGATTCGAATGGTATCGGGTAATTCCCGGTATTTGGATCTTGGGTCGTTACAGTTGGTATCAGAGCGTGGTTGTGGACATACATGAGAATTTGAGATAATTTTAGTGTTTTAGTGTCCATAAGGTCCAGTACAGTCGATAGTTGGCATAGGATTTTGTGTTTATTTATCGCTTTACCTCTCGCGTAAGAGCTAGAGTGCGCAGTGTTGGCGCTGTGAAGGTGATTTTGGTTATCGTCGAAGTGCCAGCGTGGGACTTGAGGAGTAAGATAGAGAGCCACCTTCCCCAGTGGTGGTGGCCACGGTTGTGCTGAGTTTGTCAGCATGTGTTATTTTATGGTGCAACATTCGAGGAATCTACGGCATGGTCAGGTGGCTGGCGAGGATAGTTCGTGATTAGATGGCCATGAGTGTACTCAAGAGGTGTTAATGTCATTTTGGCCACCTCAGTGTGAGGCTTAGCTTGCCCCTGAGGCATCGAGGTCATGGTTTAAGGTGGTGGAACGGATGTTCTGATCTAGAGATGTGCTCGGACGAGTGGAGGATCTTCTTGGTGAGCTGTTGGCTGTCGAGCTCGACATTCTTGTCATGCTCTGTGAGGTCGGAGATGACGTGCTAGTCCCGATTATTTATGTAGATTTTGAGGCAGGAATGGGCAGAGATGTCCCAATAAGTTCTTAGTCTTGCGCGTCTGTGTATGAGCGGGCTATGTTAGTTCTGGATTTGATTCGAGACTATATGGCTGTGGGTTAATTTTGAGCCCAAATTGTAGAATTTGGGGTCATTATGCACCACACTAGATATACCGTGCGAAGTGGCAGATGAGATGTGAGGGTTCAGTGGTAGATTTGGGGCTTGAGGATAAGCGTTGCCAGGTGCTGATCATGGTTCGTGTAGCGGTTCTTGGCGTAGTGGTTCGCACGGCAGCAACTCAGGAGATGGATATTTTGAGGACCCAAGAATCGAGAATGGGTCAGTGTCAGTAAGGACAAATTCGAGGGAATAATGTCCTGAGGTTGAAAGTGTGGCAGCCGTTGAGCCTGGCATCATTTAGTGATTTTCTTCGCTCCTCGATAAGTGTTTTGGCGTGTTAATGGCTCTGGGATCAGAGACAGGCCTATGAAGGGAGCACGTGGCAGCGGCTAGCTTAATTGCTGTGGCAGAGTGTGGCTGGCGATCAACAGAGTTAGTGCTCAAGGCGTGGTGAGTCGCTGCCTGGTGAGTTGTAATAGTGTGCCAGGAGATGCTACCAGTGAGGTCCGACGGGACATTTGGCGAGTGTTGTCAGAGGAGCTGACCTGACGGAAGTGATGGTTTTTCCTGGTGCTGGAAGGTGAGGTTCCCAGCGTGTGTGAGATTCGAGGTCAGGTCAAGCATGGAGACCTCGTGCTTTGTAGGAGGTATGTTGGTTTCTCCTCGGATGGAGAGAGTTGCGTTTTGGCTAAGTTTCGTGGTCCTGCATTGCATGTTTGGATTGGTTGGTCTCTTCAAGTATGCCAAGGAATATGTATGGGAAGTGCCCTGCTTATTATTGGGGTGATGGCCCATGAAGTGTTCTGTGTTTTCGACGGTGTGACTACCCGTAAGAATTCATGCCCATTCCCTTGGCGTGTAAGGGTGTGTTGGCACTATTATGGCAGGATGAGTGCCAACGGGACTGTGTGTGCCAGAATTCGTGGCTGGCGTTGTGATTTCTGATGCGTTGTGAATTGGAGCCTGCAGAGTTGCAAGAGGAGTGCCAGACCAAGATAGAGAGTCTATGCTATGGGTTCGAGGTATTTGAGCTTTCCTCACCCTATTTTTGGAGTTAGCCGGCTGAATTGGGAAATGCTGGGATGGCGGATCTTGGGTTGTTTATGATGATTGGGCGTGTTGTGTAGAGTGCGCAGCGGAAGCATGGTGGGCCCATGACCCACAGATCTAGGATCGGAATGATGGCAGGAAACAGAAGGATTCCAAGAATTTGGTAAGCGTGTTAGAGGATTCTGACCAATATAGGGGATCACTTCCTCAGTGTAAGAATGCTCTGGCTATGTGGGCCATGTTGATGGTTGTGCTATTGCATGAGGCATTATGGTTTGTGACACCGGAGGGATCAAGTGTTAGGGAATATGACGACAAGTGTGCCGGATGAGTACTCTATTCATTTGTAGGAAGCAGTGTCAGGTGCTTGGTAGTGGACCCAGTTGGGGTCGCAAAGGAAATAGCCTGACAGAGGACGAGGATGCGATGTCCGGAGTCGATAAGCAAGGTGCTCGACTTGTGTTGGAAGTTGTGTCCTCGGGTTGGAATTATGGTCCAAGAGATGTGAACGTCGAGAAGAGAATTTGTGGGTCCCAGTTGGAAGCTGTGAGCGGCTGGTGAGGCTAGCCGAGTAGTCAGCTGTAATAATGCCTAGAAGAGGCCCAATTAAGTCCAAGAGTTCGGAATGTTGTGAGAAGGACCCAGCTGTGGTAAGAATATGTGATGTCTGGAGACCCGTGTTGTTTGGCACGCCATTGACCAGACTCCTATGGTGTTAAGACGACACTTGCCTGTTCTGGAAATGTGTGCTGTTGTTGCTAAGGTTATGTCCTATGACTTTGCGGTGAGAGCAGAGCCGAGGTTGGTAGGTGTCCATTTTGAATAATTGAGACGAAGATTCGATGAGACTGTATAATGGACGATGCCTGAGTATGGAGATCCCAGGAGGGATATCATTGAGCTAGAGCCTTGGTCTTGTGGCCAGCTTGGGAGGGATTCCCTGTAAGTTTGAGTCTAGAGTTGATGTGGACCGAGGATTGTGTAATCTTTTCATATGGCTTCGTCGTGCTCTCCTGAGAGGGTAGAGTTGGCGTGAGGATCAGAATCGGATGCGGTGTCCGAGTGAGGACCGACTCGAGAAGTGATAATGGTTAGTGTAGGAGTCAACGGATGGCCGTCAAAATTTGGAATGTATTTGTTGGGCCTGATGAAGGAGCAAGAAAGAGGAAGTTGAGCAAGTACGGGTTTCCTATTGACGAGTAACTGGTGATCGGTGAATGGATTTTCACATACAGAAGATGCCAGTTATAGTGTATAGAGAATGGCGAGAGCCGTGCGCAAGCGAGGCCTTGAGTGGCCGATTATAAGATGTGCCTTTTCTTAGATTGGATCCAGGATATGTTGAAGGTTTGTGTTCAGACCGGACCTGGTCTAGTGCTATTATTGGTGTTCGGCTTGCCGGGTGTGAGATGGTTCATGGTGCAGAGCCGATGGATTTGTGGCAGTCAGTTGAGATGACTGTGTCAGCTGGTTGAGGCTCACTGATGGTTGTCCATTGTGCAGGGCGTGAGGTCAGTCAGTGGGTAGAGAAGCTGATGTTTGATTGGTCTGCCGAGCATGGGATTTTATCAGTGGCAGGTTTTCGTGACGTGGGTTGTGTCTCCTCGGTGAGCGAGATGGTGGCAGTGATGCCATGGTTGGATCTCCGATGTGACCGAGGTGATGCCAGACTTATATTCGTTTGTGTGCAATGCACATTATGGAATTTTTGTGAATTGTGATGTGAAGCGAGATGTTTCTATTCGTGATAATAGTCTTACTGTATCCCTCAGGAGAGGTGTTTTTGCGAGAATTGAGATTTTAGCTGGAGCTCTGGGACATTACCAGCTGGATAAGTTGTTCTCCCCCTGTGTGATGAAGGTTGTTTCAAATTTCGAGGATGAAATTTTTGTAAGGAGGGAAGGACTGTAACGCCCCAGATTTTTGGATCAAGAAACCGTGGGTTTAGGAGCGTTTCTGTGGGTCCCGGATCATGTTTTATGATTAAATCAAATTTTCGGCTATAGGACCTTCGGACCCCTGTGTAGGGTGAACTGCTGTGTTTTTGGGCTCTGGGACGTTACAGACGCGTTGTGCGTTTTTCGAGGATCACAGAAATGATTTTTTCCAATTTTTATATTTTTTGGATATTTAAAATCTTAAAACTTTTTCTATAAATATAACCCTTTCACCCCCTCTCCCTCATTTTGTCATTTCTCTCCCTCTCTCCTCTTGGTTCTCTCTTTCTCTCCCGCTCTATCCGGCAGCCGACGGAGCTTGACTGGGGTGAGGTGGCGAGGCACGTGGGGTGACGAGCGGTGAGGGTGGAGCGAGGAACGAGGAGGTGGCGCGGCATGCTACCTTCATGAGTTCGTGAGCTTGACAGCGGTTCGAGGCTCATTTTCATGTGAAATAGGTGTCCTCGGAGTGGGAAATCATCGGTGGAGGTAGGGGGACGGATCCCTAGCCCGTGTATTTCCTTTTCTTGTGATTTGTTGGCTGAGGTGAGGCCGAGAGTGGGTTTCTCTCCATCATGGGGTTAAAATGCATGTTTTCGGGGTGAGCGACGGTTTCACCGATTCGGCGGGATTTTTGTGGTTTGAATGGGACCTCCCGGTGCTAAGGAGGTTAGGGAAGAGTTCCCCCTTGTTTTCCCCCTCAAATGGGTTGAGTGAGGCATGGTTTAAGCCCCCACGGTGGAGCTCCCGCATGTACGTCGTAGGAATCGGTCGACCGATTTGATGAATTAGTCGACCGATGGCATGTCTGCCACGGATCAGGGCAGGCTGGCAGGGTTTGGTCGACCGACCTGGGATTTCGGTCTACTGACTCATGCCCAACAGGTGGGCTGGTGTGGTCCGGTCGACCAACCCACTAGGTCGATCGACCGACCCCCTGTGTAGGTCGACCGACCTAGTGGGTAGGTCGACCTAAACACGTTCTCTTCGCCCGTTTTGGCCTCTAGTCAACCCGGTTGGGACACTTTGGTCGGCCTTTGACCCCATGGATGTTTCGGACACCCCGTGGGGATCGAGACCGTGTTTTTAGGTGTTCGGAGGTATCCTAATCCTCGATTAGCGTGTCATATTGTTTAGAGGGTCTGGGTGACCCCATGTGTTCCCGGCTTTCTTGTTGTGCTAGATCGAGTCACCGTTTATCGGTGTAGGTATGGAGGGTTGTCCCCGCATGATGTTAGCTTCTTTGGAAAGTGGTTTCCATGTGGGCCGTACGTATGGCCAATGATCGAGTGTTCTGTGACCCATTCTGGGGCTGGGGGCTTCTTGGTGTCCCTTGGAAAGGGAATGAACTCGGCGGTTATGAGCCGCCTTAAGGATTCTTTTGACCGTAGTTTCTGACCCTTGGATTAGGGTAACTTGGCGGCAAGGAGCCGTATTGTACAATGGTCTTGGCTTGAGTCACGTGACTCAAGGACCGTTGGATTGGTAGGTCTAGATGACTGTCCAGAGTCTGGTGGCGCCGAGCCACCCGGTACTTCGTGATTCTTACAAATGGGTGCGTGCATAGCCCATTAGTATTCTGGTGGTTTCTTCTCTACTGAGAGTTTCTTCATCCAGTGACTTTCCCCTACTAGTCGTAGCTTTCCTGTGTACGCGTGTGCGGACCCACTTGGGAGTGGTCAAGAGCAGACCTGAGAGAGATGGTTTGGGGCTAGTTGTTGTAGGGCCTCCCACTGTGGTGGCTCGAGTCTGGGTCAGGAGGAAAACCAGATAGAGGGCTTGATGTAGCACAGTCAGTCAGTGTGTGCACACGTGATCAGGGACTTCGGACGTGTGCTATTGAGCACGACCCTTACTAGACCCTTGTCCTTGTGTTACTTGTACAGTGTCTCAGTTTTCGCTTGGGGTGAGTAGAGAGACACTTGAGGCGCGGATTAAGTCATCAGTGGACGCATCTGGCCTTGCTTATAGTGGGCAGTCACGCGACACGTGACTCTCTTGACTCAATATTTAGTTTCTCATCCGCGAGACGTGGTTCTTTGGGTAGCTTCCGTGTGTTTCCCCGACACTGAGGTCTAAGTTTTTCGGTAGGGTTACAGAGATCTTACCTATACACAGAGTAGGGTTCATGACTGCGAGGTCATGATTGTACCCTTGAACTGCGTGGTCTTGGTTGGGCTTGCATCTATGAGGACGGGCCTTCACGACAGGGATGTCATGATATTCCTTCAGTAGCATAACCGTGGTTTTACAGTGGTTCGGTGGTCCCAACTGCGAGATCAGAGTTTCCCTTCCGTGCCGATAGGGGTATCTTAGATAGTTGTGTTTCCACTGCCTTTTTCCTTCACCATTGTTATTGTTGTTATCACTGCTGTATACCGCTGTTGTTTTGTGGTGGGTAACCGGAGACCCCTACTGAGCCGATGAGATGAGACTCATCGCCCCCTTTTTTTTCAAGTGTTGCAGTTCCTCCTCGAGATTCGGAGGTACAACGCTGAGATTCGTAGTTGCCAGCTTGCCAGAGTCGGGGGTATACCCGGCGTTAAAGTACGTTTCTTTTCCCTGTAGGCTATATTTTGTTGGACTAGACTCTATAGTTAATTTGTTAATTAAAAATATTATTTATTTCTTGTAATTTAAATAGTTAATTATATAGTTGTTGCCTGTATTATTTTAAATTTCAATGTACGTCTACACAGCTAAATAACCCTTCCGAGCCTTCCAGCTCATGGGTGGCGGGCCAAGATTCGAATGGTATCGAGCAATTCCCGGTATCTGGATCTTAGGTCGTTACAACCGTGTGGGGTGTAGGGGTTGGCATGATATCTCCTGGGGTAGAATAACTAGAAATAAGGACATGAGAGGTATGGACATTAAAAATATCAGATATTTCAATATGTCTCTCCTGTGCAAGTAGCTGTGGAAGCTATGGGCAGGTGATGATGGATTATGGGCACATGTCATCAGGCAAAGATATTATGCTAGAGTGAGGGATTAGGATATGTCGTCAACATCTCAACATAACATTTCACCTATCTGGAGGGGTATTTTGACATGCGGAGATATTATTATTTCTAGTGTCAGGGTTTAACTAAGAAGAGGGGAAAAGTGTCTACTTTGGAAGTACAGATAGTGTGATGATTTCACCTTGGAGGCATCTTTTCTAAAGTTCTTAGCAATTTCAATAGATCCCTTAGCATTAGTCTCTCAAACCTTTGATTTTTAGCTATTAGGAGGGACTTAGACATCACCTTTTAAGAAGAATCTCAAGCTAGAGGAGATGGATTTGTTAGAGGGTGTCCTATACTTTATGTCGGATCATACTCTACAGCCAGACAGAGAGGACCATTGGTGGTGGTGATAGGAGAAGGGGGGATCCTTCTCAATTAGGTAGCTTTACACCCTCATCTCTGATGAAGGGGTGTGACACTACCATGCCTAACAGAGTTTGACTCCCATGAGTCTATTGAAAGTGAAACTTCTGATCTAGAGGATCTCTCGTGAGAGGCTACCAACTTGTGATAAGCTTGCTCTTATACATAATTTACCCACCATATGGCGCTTGTGTGGAGAGAAGGATGAGACATGGAATCACCTTTTTGCAGGATGCTCCTACTCACAAGCTGTTTAGAGGAGATTGGTGACATTGGTTTGCATTAGAGTGTGCATTAACTGATTGGGCAATGGGACAGAAGTTGGACCCTAAAATGGGATAGACTTACTTGGTAGATCATCCCGTATGCTACACTATGGGCAATATGTGGGGAATAGTACAATCGAATTTTCAGAGGGCAAGCTAGAGAGATGGAAAGATTAGTCTTTTTTCTTTGTGAGAGTGAGAGAGTTGACAGAACTCCTTTATAATGCGAAGTCTGATGACTCTTCCATTTTTATTTTGTTAGAGAGTTAGTGTGGGTCGCATCGGCTTGGTGTGGACTATTTTTTGAATGTATATAAATTTTTTGGGGAATACATTGTTTATATTTGTGCATCCCTCTTTTCCTTAAATACAATAGTGACACCACTCAATTTCAAAAAAAATTGCACACCTAATGGTTAAAAAAATAATAAAAGTGAGAGCGTATAGTCTTTGCTGTCCATTAAATCCACGAGTTAAAAGGGTGGGGGAGGGGGGAGGGTGGAGAAATAAAAAAAATAAAAAAATTATATCAGCCATCTAATCGGTGGAACACTGTCAATACCTCCCTATTACCTAAGCTAATAATAGGGAGTTTCTCATTTTCCAAAATCTGAACCGTCCAATGTCCTAAATCTAAACTGATAAAAATAATATAAAATTAAGAGGTTTACAATGTGAACTAACTGTACTATCGAGTACAGTTGTTTCGTCACTTTCCTCCAATTAGGAGAGATCCCGGATTTGAATCTGACATGTGTGTGTGCGCGCGCGCGCGCGCGCGCACGTGCTGGGAGAATATCAAATTGGTCGCATCTGCTGCGTTCGCAGCACAACAATCCCATCCCGTGTGTAGGTTTCTGCCCGGTGCACTCCCGTCGGTTTGGTCATCCGAGTCCAGGCAGATAGTCGAAATTTTTTTTATTTGTATTATTATTATTATTTTCAATTTATCACTTCCCACTTCACCATCCGACCACGTGAATCTAAATGGGCCGACTTATCTTCCTTTTGTGATGTTGAACCATTGAATCAGTATTTCCGAAATCTAATAACTAGAAAATAAGGGTTAGGAAGTCTATCACACACAAGGTTTACCATACCGGCTGTACTAGTCATGGCTCGATATGAGACAGTACGGTCGGTACGGACAACGTACCAGTACAGACGGAAGGAAGTGAATTTTTAATTTTTAAAATTTATTTTTTAAAAATTTTTAAAAATAAAATTCTAGTAATAGCTCATTTAAGTTGTAAAATAATATATGCAACGAAAAATAATAGAATGTTGAGTTCTTTTTTGTGATCATAAATGCATACTAAGTTATATAGGATTAATTTTACTGATTGTTCCATCTATTATTAAGATAAAAACAATGAGTGACTACACATTAGTAAATTTATTATGTAACTTACATATATGTAATTATTAATACCTTATCTATTGAAATAACCTATTACACCTCTCAATTAAACATCTTATTTGAAAAGATGAAAAAATAAGTTAACATGTTAAAGTGAACATATACATAACTAACTTTACTCACGATATCATTCAACTTTACTCACAAAGTACAAAATGTCGAAACTCACTTATTAGACTCATCTGTGAATCCTGAATCTCAATCAGAATCAGATATATGAGATTCATGACCCATATAATCTAACTCTATCCTAGTGGGTGGACGTGCATGTTGGTGAGTCTGAAAATATATAATCATTTTCACAAATAATGAGTCATGTGCAACGATGGAGGGTATATCAAATCCTCTAAAAAATGCTCTAACTACATCTATATATGCATTTCTATCATCTGCTACTAGTGGGATTGGTGCTGGTGATACTCGAACTCTAGACGTAGAGGAAGATCATGATCTGCCTGGTGCTGGTGGTGGGGGTACCCTAGACGTGGAAGACGATGCCCCGACACTGCTGCGAGAAACATGTCCCTCTCGTTACTATGTTCGAAAGTAATCTGAGACATCCTATAAAACTAAGGAGCATGCACGACAATCTCTTCCCAATCCCGCAAGGTGCTCTGCAAAACTATGTATGTCGGTGACGTGATGTCCGCAATATATATAGTGCACATGTCGATCACCCTCAATAGTGTACCCCTGCTCCCATGCAGGGTGGCGTTGTCCATCCATGATGACCTGTAAATGTTGAAAAGTTTGCATCAGTAACTTGAAGGGCAAGTGCAAAACATAAGACATGAAGAAATAAATGATTAATTTATAGTTGCGTACAAATATAACAAATGATACATACTCCTAATCATATGGGTCCAAACTCGACCACATCCCATCTCCAAACAATCTGACATTATGCATGCTTCGCAGATAGGACAAATAGTCTTCATATTGCAAGGAACCCGCATAGTGCTCTTAGTAGATCCGTACGTAGTATTCATACTATTGGGAACCCTGTGAGTACATGACCGGCGGTGGCACAATTGAGAGCTGATCATATCCTTCAATATATTGCGACATTGAAGCATGGCCATGAGGATATGGGTACGATAGAAAGAATGAACTATTGCTCTTAGAATCGTCATGATATCTGGGCTGCTACTTCCATGACCGTCCATACTCACTTCCAGATCTCTAAGAGTCATGTGTGCTCATCCTCTCAAAATCAGACAGCATGCCTTGATAGATGGTACTGTTTGCAACAGAACTTCCATAGCAGAGATCCTAATAATCAGCTGCCCTCATTGCCCCTGGTAGTGGAGACATTCGTGGCCCCCATGACTTTTACCTTGACCACTACTATAATCGCGGCCACCATCACTAGTATCCCCACGATGACTCTGTTGACCACCATGAGTGTTGTGTCCTTGCGGTTTTGATGTTGTCTAACACCATGAGTGATTGACATTCTGAGGTTTTGATGCTGTCTAACACCATGAGTCGTTGACTTTCTAATGCTACTTTAATATTCTCAAGGAAGTTCCAGCAAAGGTCTCAAATGAATAGAGAGAAATCAAGTGCACAGAAATCGAGGTAATTGGTTACACAGAAAGCAAGCCAGGTTGGAATGGGAAACAACGGCAAGCAACGAAAGATCCAATAGCAATCAACCAAGGCTGAAGAAGAACATCAAAGGTAGTTTTCACAAAGGTGGTGTTGACCTCACAAGGCTGTAGTGTCGACCTCACCAGCTCCAGCGGCCATCTGTCTAATGAAATCCTTAAGGGTGGTGTCGACCTGATATTCTAAGGAGGTCGACCTCAGACCCTTCCAGAAAGCGTTATAAACGCTCCTCTACATGGCAGTGTCGACCTCATCCCATCAGCAAGTCGACCTCATAGTGCTTCTAGAAAGCGTTGAAGACCGGATTTCATTCAGCCGCATCGACCTCACTCTTGCTCAACTGAAGAAGAACTCAAGCAGGCCAACAAGCGTGTCGACCTCACCTCATCAACAGGTCGACCTCAGGTGTCTTCCAGAACCAATAGATAGGGCATTTCCTTAAGACAGGTCGACACTACTTTTACAGCAGGTCGACCTCAGACATCTTTCAGAGACCGTTATATTGGAAGTTTTCTTAAGGCAGTGTCGACACTACTGTTACAACAGGTCGACACCATGGTTCTCCCAGAAGCACTTTAAGCTGTTTTCTGTCAAAAATGTCAGGTCATCCAGGGAATAAAAATATGAACCGCAAATCCCCAAAAACATGGATTTCGAGGTCTGGAGGAAGGTTCAAGGTCAGACAAGTGACTCAGCCATCATCAACAAATCTGAACACCTTTTGGAGGCAGTCATGTCAGAGTTCAAATCTGGGAAATGTCTCTTGTCATGACATCACTTTCTGCAGGCACCCAATGGGATTTGGTCCTAGAAAGGTACAACAAGCACAGAATTGACCTGAGCTAATGAGGAAGCAAACTACAAGATTTCTTCCATGTGGATCATTAAATGCTCAGATCTTGAGCAGAAGAAAAGTCTTATTCTATACCTCCTCTGAGCCAATCAAAAGAAATAAAGTCTGAAATCAAAAATTTCACTTATATTGGACGAATCAATGGACAGATTTTTGGATGGAATTTTCCTCTCTTGGGAAACTAAAAAGGGGCACGCACCTCCTGGTCTTTGAAAGAGCTGCAACTGTGCCTCAAGGAAGAAAGAGAGCTGTGACCAGAAGAAGAAGAAGTAGAAGCTACTACTGCTTGAGAGCCGGGTACCATTGAAAAAAGGAGAAGAAGTAGCTACTGCTTGGAGGAGAAAAGCCACGTCTAGAAGAGAAGAAGAAAGAAGCAGGAGAAGAGCCTGAACCCATCTCTTGAAGATTTGAAGCCGAAGCACAAGTTGTTCCTCTACACCTACTCTTCATCCTGTAAGAAGCAAAGAGAAGCTTCCTCTACTGAAGCAACGAATCTGAAAGCAGCAAACCACTCCCTCCAGTTTTCAGACAAGCACATTTGCATTTGGCATTGAGTTTCATTCTTCTTGTCTGAAGTTCTTCATTACTCTTTTCTTTTTTGTTCCCGTTCTTACTGAAACTTGAATCGTCCCTACCGGTGATAGTGGAAAGACAAATCAAGCTTGTAAGCTTGGATCTGTGGTTTGGCCTGTGTGCCATCAAGCTGTGTGATAATGGTTCTTGGAGAGTTGATTACCTCTCTGCAAGCTGTAAGGCAGCGGGTTGTTAAGCTGTGTAATCAGTGGGTTGTGCAGTTGCACTAGGGAAGCCTCACTTGGTTTAAGTGAGGGGTGGACGTAGGACTTTGGAGAAAGTCCGAACCACCTTATAAATCTTTGTCCATGTGGTTTGCACGTGTGATTGCTCTTCGGTAGATGCTTGTCTAGGCCCGTTATGTATCTACACTCTTGCATTGTGTATGTGTGGTTCCTACATTTAAAGTAGTTCCTTCTATTCTACTGTGGTCATTTTTATCTCTAGAAAAAGAGGGGCAGATCTATTCACCCCTCCCCTCTAGATCAGCCATTCCCACACAACACGTGGTATCAGAGCCAATCTCTCATAATGGGGTCCAACGATCTTGAGAGAAATGTTGGAATGGCGTCGAAGGGTCTCATTCCGGAAGGACATTCTATTAACAAACCACCCTTCTTCACTGGAACTAACTACTCATATTGGAGAAATCGCATGCAGGTGTTCTTCCGCACAGAAGACTATGATCTCCGGAGAGTTGTTAGCAAAGGTCCCTATGAGCTTCCAGAAGATGAGAACACTTGGACACAGGAACAGATAAGGAGATCCACAGTCAACTCGAGTGCTAAACACATAATGTAGTGTTCTCTCCATCCTGTGGAGTTCTCAAGTGTATCAACATGTGCTACAGCCAAAGAGATGTGTGACCGTTTAGAGGTAATATACGAAGGCACATCTCAGGTACGTGAGATCAAAGCCAACATGTTGATTCCAGAATATGAAATGTTTAAGATGAAGCCTGATGAATCCATTTTAGATATGTACGCTCATTTAAATCAGCTCACTAATAGTCTAATTGGCTTAGGAAAGAGTTATTCTTAGTAGGAAATAGTAAGAAAAATTCTTCGATCATTAACCCCAGCTTGGCACACCAAAGCCATTGTGGTTGAAGAATTCAGAAATTTGTCAACCACCAAGGTAGAAGAACTCATAGGATCCCTCATGACCTATGAGATAAATCTCAAGAACAAGGAGGTAGAGGTAAGTAAGAAAAAGCCTCTAGCACTGAAAGTTGGACCGAGCAATCGAGGAACGTCCGAGGAAGGTGAGTCATCCACTAGCAATGAAGATGAGGATGAAGTAGCTATGCTCACCCGAAGTTCAGAAAATTTCTAAGAAAGGAAGGTAAAGGCCTCAGAAAAGGGAGGTCCCAGGTAAGGAAATCATTCAGATCAAAATATGAAAATGTAAAAAAAATCTGATAAGATTATGTGCTATTCTTGCAGGAAGCCTGGGCATGTAAAATCTGAATGTCCTGAAGAAGTGAAGAGATCATCACCCAAATGGAAAGGAAAGAAGAACAAGGCTATGGTATCTACTTGGAGTGATAAAGAAGAAGATGATGATGAAACAAGCTCCACGGAAGAGAAAAAGGCAAATTTCTGCCTCATGGCTAAGGGAGATGAAGAATTAGAGGTACACTCTCCCTTTGATCATTTTTAAACTAGTGACTGGGAAGAGGCTTATTCTGAATTGATGGATAAATATGACATGTACAAAAAGGAGAATAAAGCTTTGAAAAAGAAAATCAACACTATTGTGTATGATCATTCTTTAAGTGAAAAGAATGCATCACTGGAATCTGAAATTCTAAATTTGAAGAAATTGATTGAAAATCTGGAATATGGAAGAAGTAAATTGAAAGACCTAGAAGCTGAAAATGAGAGCTTAAGAGGTGAGATTGATGATGCAAAATCAAAGATGCAAAAGTATGAAAGTGACATCAAAATAACAAATGAAAAATATGAAGTCATCAAGGAAGTAAATGCCAAACTTCAAGAAAATGTTGAAAAGCTCCAAAAGGAACTGGAGGATAAACAAAAACAACTGGAGAAGTTTGTCGATGAAAAAGAGAACTTAGATGCCTTGTTAGGAACAAGAATGAACTTTAATAAAGAAGGACTTGGATACAATCCTACCAAAAAGAAAGAGATTGGCATGAAAACTATACCTTTGTTTCTTCTTTAGATGCTTCTTCCTCAAACACAAAACCCATCCAAAGTCAAGGAAAATCAAACAATAAAG
Organism: Amorphophallus konjac; assembly: GCA_022559845.1. Taxonomy (NCBI): domain Eukaryota; kingdom Viridiplantae; phylum Streptophyta; class Magnoliopsida; order Alismatales; family Araceae; genus Amorphophallus; species Amorphophallus konjac. The sequence goes on from CM040129.1 coordinate 35,721,657, forward strand.
GAAAAGAAAAAATGGAAGAGCCCCTAAAGAATAACCCTAAAATCTATAAGAAAAATGCTCAGAAATTCTCGTCCGGTCGACACTATCATCAACCAAGGTCGACACCGTCCTGGTCATCACCTAGTCACGCGGGTAGAAATCTCCCATCAAGTCGACACTTAGGTTACAGGAGGTCGACACTCCCACCAAACGGAACCCGTTATGAATGGGTAGAACAGGGGAGAGGTCGACACGTCCACTAAATAGAAACCGTTATGAAGGGGTAGAATAGGGGACAGGTCGACACTCACACCCACATAGGTTGACACGGTCCTACTTCTGGGGCAGTTATGATTCATACACACACAGACCTGGTCAAACTTATTTCCCTATGAACCATAATACTTTCTATCAATCAAAAACAAATAATTGGAACCAAAATCAACCATTTTCAAACTCCCACCACAAATCAAAAGCTAAAAACATTCCGAAAAAAAGAGCCAATGTGAAAATGAAAAATAAGAACCAGAATTCTCCATCAAGCAAGGAAACCAAGTATGAGAGTAAAATTTAGATTCCTAAGTCTATGGTATCATGCCTTACTGAGATGAATGATTTGCTGGGACCTAATCATGAATGGGTTCCAAAGATTGTTGCTTAATTTGTCTTGCAGGAATGTCTTGTAGCCGTACATAACCGTTGGTATCTCGATAGCGGCTGTTCAAGACATATGACGGGGGGCAGAACCAAATTCTATCTTTTGGTGGAAAAAGAAGCTGGGCATGTCACCTTTGGAGGGAACAATAAAGGGAAGATCGTTGGTTCAGGTAAAGTAGGTAAGAATCCCTCCAACTTAATAGAGAATGTCTTATTGGTTGAAGGTTTAGAATACAATTTGTTGAGTATAAGTCAATTGTGTGATAAAGGACATAGAGTAGTGTTTGACTCTCATGAATGTAATATTCTGGAACCAAAATCTGATAAAATCAAGTTTTCTGGTAGAGAGTCAACAATGTATACATGATTGACTTAGATGAACCAACTCATTTGAATCTCTGTCTTGCTACACCAAAATCTGAACTTGCATGGTTATGGCATCGTAGACTAGGACATGCTAGCTACAATGTCTTGCATAAACTTATGAAACATTCAATGGTGAAAAGGCTGCCTGAACTCTCCTTTAAACAAGATAATACAATTTGTGATGCATGCACCTTAGGGAAATAAACAAGAAAATCATTCAAAACTAGAACTAAAAACTTATCATCTAAACCAATTGAACTAATACACATGGACTTGTTTGGGCCAACAAGAACTGCTAGCTTAAGTGATAGAAGATATGGCTATGTGCTAGTGGATGATTTTTCTAAATTCACATGGGTGTTTTTTCTTGCACACAAAAATGATATTTTTGGTGAGTTTCAGGCACTCTACATGAAGATAAAGCAAGATGGTGAGTTCAAAATCTCCAACATTCAATTAGATTATGGTGGTGAATTCGACAATGCTGAATTTTATAATTTTTGCAGGGCTGAACGTATATCTTACAGGTTTTCATCACCAAGGACCCCTGAACAAAACGGGGTAGTTGAGAGGAGAAATCGAACACTCATAGAGATGGCTAGAACGATCCTTGCTGAACGACAACTCCCAAGGAGATTTTGGGCCGAAGTGATAAATACAACATTTTACATCATCAACCGCTCCATGATAAGGTCATTCACCAAAAAAACTCCTTATGAGTTGCTCAAAGGTAAGAAGCCTTCTCTCGCTCACATAAAAGTGTTCGGATCTAAATGTTTCATTCATAACAATGGTAAAAGAGAATTGGATAAGTTTAAACCTAAGAGCGAAGGTATATTTCAAGGTTATTCTGATCGATCTAGGGCTTATAGAATTTACAATATCAAGAGTCAAGTTGTGGAAGAATCATCCCATGCTACTTTTGATGAATTAAATGATGAATCCAACAATGACAAACCCTACAGGAAAGATGACGATGGGGAGTTCCAGAAATCAAAGGAAGAACATGATCCTTCACAAGAAAAGACAAGAGAAAATGATGACTTGGGAGAATCAAGCAATTCAAGGGCTCCGGCTATCGGTGAAGGTAATGCCATTATTGATATTAGAATTCTTAAAGATCATCCCTTGGAAAATGTAATTGGGAGCTTGAATGATCCACCTAGAACTAGGTCACATTTTAGAATAGTTGAAGAATTGGACCAAATTGCTCTTGTCTCACAAATCGAAGCAAAAAATGTTGAAGAAGCTTTGAAAGATGAAAAGTGGATAAATTCTATGCAAGATGAATTAAACTAGTTTAAAAGAAATAAAGTTTGGCACCTTGTTCCTAGACCCTCAACAAAATCTGTCATAGGTACCAAATGGGTATTTAGGAATAAACTTAGTGAAGATGGCAAGATAATAAGAAATAAGGCTAGATTGGTAGCTCAGGAGTACAATCAAGAATTCAGAGTAGATTTTGAAGAATCTTTTGCCCCTGTAGCTCAACTAGAAGCCATTAGGATTTTACTTGCATTTGCATGTTCACACAAAATAAAACAGCATCAAATGGATGTTAAAAGCACTTTCTTAAATGGGCTGATAAAAGAGAAAGTCTATGTGGAACAGCCACCCGGCTTTGAAAGTTCTGATCATGAAGATCTTGTGTACAAGCTGGACATGGCTCTTTATGGCTTGAAGCTAGCACCTAGAGCTTGGTATCAAAGGCTAAGCTCTTTCCTCACCGAAAACAGATACACAAGAGGTAAAGTAGATCAAACAGTCTTCACCAAAAAGTAAGGTAAGAACATCTTGATTGTTCAAATTTATGTTGATGATATTGTGTTTAGATCTACGAAATCAGAAATGTGTGAGAAATTTGCTAACCTTATGACTAGTCAGTTCGAGATGAGTTTAATGGGTGAACTTCAATTCTTTCTTGGCTTACAGGTTAACCAAGGTGCAGATGGGTGCTTTATAAGTCAAGCCAAATACATCAAGGTGCTGCTGAAAATGTTTAACTTGAAAAATTGTAAGCACATTGTAACTCCTGTGGGGACCAACACATCACTGGATGCGGATGAGAAAGGTAAATCTGTGGATGCAAAAACTTATAAAGGTATGATCGGTTCATTGCTTTATTTGACTACATCTAGACCGGACATCCAGTTTTGTGTATGCCTTTCTGCTAGATTTCGAGCTAGTCTTAGAGAATCTCACATGATTGTCGTCAAGCATATCCTTAGATATCTTGCTGGGACTCCAGATTTGGGGTTGTGGTATTCGTCATCTTGTGCTCTTTCTCTTGTCTCTGATTCAGATGCGGACTACGCTGGTTGCAAGTTAGATCACAAGAGCACGAGTGGGTATTGCCAATTTCTGGGTGGGTGTTTAGTTTCTTGGGCCTCCAAGAAACAACACTCGGTTTCCCTCTATACCGTAGAGGCAGAATATGTTGCTGCGGGGAGTTGTGGCACCCAAGTGTTGTGGATTAAACACTAACTCCAAGACTACCTAGTAGATCTTGGATGTGTCCTAATTCTGTGTGATAACACAAGTGCAATCAATCTTGCTAAAAATCCAGTCCAGCACTCCAAGACTACGGACATTGAAATTAGGCATCATTTCCTTAGAGATGAGGTCCTTAAAAAAATTTTGAATTGCATTTTGTTGATACCTTGAATGAAGTTGCTGACATTTTTATCAAGCCTCTGTGTAATGACAGGTTTTCAACTCTTAGAAGAGAGCTTGGTCTTTGCAGACCTCAAGATGACAAGGAGTAAATTATTTGATATCACTCTTACTAATCATGCCTGTTTAATTATCTTAAACTGCAATGTCAATTCTATTTCAAAAGCTGAAAATCTGATGCATACATTTTTTTGTCTTTCTGCATTGCCATGCATAGTTTAATGGGTCATTGTTCATGGTGCACTTCATTGGTTGATGCATTTTCATGCTTGACCATGGTATATAAAATGGTGATTTGTCAAAGGGCAGGTTAGACCTATCTGGCTACATTCACTATGCGTGAGGACATACCTCTGCCCAGTATCATGAGTCCTTGTTGCATTTAGGCCATTTAGGCAGGGGGAGCTAATGCATTTTTTTTAACATGCATACATGGGTTGTAGAATAACTTGCATATCATTTAAGTTAAAAAATTTCAAAAATATTGTTTGAAATGCATGCACGTGCTAAGGGGGAGTAAGAGTAGAATTGCACTTCTTTATAACCCTTTGTCTGGAACAAACCATTCTCGATGTCGACACTTTGAGCTTCTGGTGTCGACACACTGGTCCATGTCAAGTCTGTGTATGTAGGACTCCATTGGTTCATCATTCAATTAACCAGTTTCAAATGATATACACGCTCATCTACTCTGGCATATCTCAATCTACATGAACTCAATCGACCATGGTTTTAACTGTTCATCTTAATTTCTTGAGAAGCCTTCTTGAAAACTCACTGGGTCATTTCTGATTGCCACTCATTCTGACTGTTTTGATCACATCCTTGAACTTCTAAAATTTTGGTAGCTTCCAATCTGGATACCATGATCATAAAATAAAGTGCACTTCAAAATAAGCATCTTTTATTATATGATATTATGTTCATCCACATAATAAGCTGGTTCAGGTTTAATGACTTCATTGAGTATTGATAAATGTCTTGAAATCATCTGTGTTCAATATTTAATAGACCTTAACCAGTGTTTACATGTTGTGCCCTAAATAACTCTTTTTGAAATCTACAAATTCTAATTTCATGGCTATTTTGGTTGAGACATGGAAATTGAGTATTGTTTTTAAACATAATGATAATATGCAATTCCTAATAGCTGAATTCGTCAGAGCAATGACACTGGGTTACTGAAAAACCATGTCCCTTCTCCTCGAAGAAAAGTGGGCTGTGTCATGAGGTGCCTTTGCTAACTCTGCAAAAAAAATTGAAGTAATATTCAAGGCAAAGCACTGGCAAGCTTGCTGAGAAATATGTCCTCTCATCAATGAAATGAGGTCCAATATGTCATGAGGTGACAATGCTATCTCTGTTCAAATTTGAGACATGATAGCCAGTCATACCAAATACCTAGGGATACTGGCGTCTAAACAACATGTATTCTCAAGATACAAGGCATGCACTTGACTTAATTGCTCGTAAAAATCTTCTTGTGCTTAAAGAGAATTATGCGCCTGATAGCAAAAGATAAAAGGAAAATTGCTGAAACTCTGGAATTCAATAAAATCTTCATGCTTGTTTAACCTCAATACCAATTTGTGTAACTCCCAAAGGAGTCAATGGATTTGAGTGAGTAAGATCAAGGAAGGTTAACCTTGGTTTTGACATGCAATTCTGGTTCATTTCTATTAAAACCCGAATGTAGATGTTTTCTCAAGCAAATTCCATTAACAAACTCAAATATCATTTCATTTGAGCCATGCAACTTGAAAAAGGATCATCTCATCAGATGCATATAATGGACTACTCTGTGTTATGAAATTAGTATCAGATTGTGAATCCCCTTGTCTCATCTACCCTCAACTCATCTGATAGGTTGTATTTCTCCAAAATTCCTCCTACAGAGTATCTGTTCATCCCTTTTGCTAATGTCAAAGGGAGAGAACTGTTTGGGTGAGTCATTTAAAAGGGGGAGAGTAGTTGAGTCATTTAAGGGAGAGAGCATGTGTATCTCTTTATGCTACATGTGTCTTAAAAATTGCTTGAATTGGGTCATATTGACATACAATGACTCACAATGTTGCCATCATCAAAAAGGGGGAGAATGTTGTGTCCCACCGGTTTTGATGCTGTCTAACACCATGAGTCATTGACATTCTGAGATTTTGATGCTGTCTAATACCATGAGTCATTGACTTTCTAATGCTACATTAATATTCTCAAGGAAGTTCAAGCAAAGGGCTCAAATGAATAGAGAGAAATCAAGTGCACAGAAATTGAGGCAATTGGTTGCACAGAAAATAAGTCAAGTTGGATTTGGAAACAACGACAAGCAATGAAAGATCCAGCAGCAATCAAGCAAGGCTGAAGAAGAACATCAAAGGCAGTTTTCATAAAGGTGGTGTCGACCTCACGAGGCTGTAGTGTCGACCTCACCAGCTCCAGCGGCCATCTGTCTAATGAAATCCTTAAGGGTGGTGTTGACCTGATATTCCATGGAGGTCGACCACATACCCTTCCAGAAAGCGTTATAAACGCTCCTCTACATGCCAGTGTCGACCTCATCCCATCAGCAGGTCGACCTCATAGTGCTTCCAGAAAGCGTTGAAGACCGGATTTCATTTTGCTGCGTTGACCTCATCAGCATAGTGCATCAACCTCACTCTTGCTCAACTGAAGAAGAACTCAACTAGGCCAACAAGCGTGTCAACCTTACCTCATCAACAGGTCGACCTCAGGTGTCTTCCAGAACCAATTGATAGGGTAGTTCCTTAAGACAGGTTGACACTGCTTTTATAGCAGGTCGACACTACTTTTATAGTAGGTCAACCTCAGACATCTTCTAGAGACCGTTATATTGGAAGTTTTCTTCAGGTAGTGTCGACACTACTGTTACAGCAGGTCGACACCATGGTTCTCCCAGAAGCACTTTAAGTTATTTTCTGTCAAACACGTCAGGTCATCTAGGGAATAAAAATATGAACCGCAAATCCCCAAAAATACGGATTTCGATGTCACGTCCCGAGCGCGGAAGGAACTCGGAGACGCGTGACGAGTTTATATCGATCATGTCGATCAGAGCGTTAGTGTATTCAACATAAAGACAGAGTGCGCAAAAGTAAAGATTACCCAATCCTTTATTCAATCACAACATCAAAAGTACTTCTATTACAATCCACTTAATGAAAGTGCTAAGACTCAATAAAGGGAAAAGTACAACGATTGACTCAAAAATATAGAAAGATAAGATTAGTAGACGCTTGGATAGACGGAGTAGCTCTAATCTCTTCACTCTTGACCTTCCCCATCCGATTGAGTCTCATCATCGAACTTACCTGAAAAATAGGGGAAAACACTGGATGAGCGAACGCTCAGGACCAGATCAGGCCCATATATGCGCAGGCATTGATCATGTATTTCGACATCCACTATAGTTATAGCCAATATAGAATTCCAAAGGATTCAAGCTTGTAGGAAGTGCTTGGTCTAATAAATACCAGGGACCAAGTCGATGGTGAAGGCCACTTCTCTTTGTGGAGGTAATCCAGGTAAATCTTTCGGAAACACGTCCGAAAATTCTTGCACAACAGGGATGTCTTCTATCTTAGTCTCCTTAGTCTTCTTAATAGTGACAAACGCAAGGAAGGATACACATCCTTTCCTTATTAGCTTGCTAGCTCAGAGAGCCGAAATAAGAGATGACTTGCTCCAACTCTTAGGGCTAGTATAGACTAGTTCCGGAAAGTCTTTGAAAGTAACTTTGCTATTACGGCAATCCACAGTTGCCTGATACTTGGATAACCAATCCGCTCCTAATATGACATCATATTCCTTTAGGTCTAAACATATGAGGTCGATAGGAAGATTTCTTCCCTTTAACAAGACTTCACAGTTTTGATAATGGTGAGTAACGTCAACTTCGCTTCCGAGAGGAGTTGAAAGAACTAATTTCATCCATTCCGCTTCCATGGGTAATGGATTAGCAAACTTCTTAGAAATAAAAGAATGTAAGGCACCAGTATCAAATAAGACATATGTAGACTTGGAACAAACTTTCAATGTACCTTCCACTAGTCCGCCTTCGTCTTGTTCTGTCTCCTTAATAGCTTGGAGACGTGCATTCTTTGTCACCGGGCGCTTTCCGTCACCGGCTTGATCATTGAGTAGGGGACAGTCGGGAATCCGATGATCACGGCTCCCACAACAGAGACACGCTCCAAGTTTCCTCCAACATTCTTCGGCCTTATGTCGGCCTTGTCACAGTGTTTACACACCACATTAGAAGGTGTGGTGGTGATGGAGAATGGCTTGTTAATCTTTTTGAATTTCTTCTCCTGAGAAGACTCTCCTCCATTACTTGGCCTTTTCTTGTTGAAATTGGATTTGAAAGTGTCGGGGCTAGTAACATGCTCCTTCTTGTCTCTCCCACGGATCCTATCAGATAGTTCCGTGGCATCCTCCAATAGCTGGGCTCGTCGTACCATCTCCGAATAGACTTGTATGTCCATCGAGGCCAGTTGTGTGATAAACTGGGGCCTGAGTCCATTTAGAAACCTTCTAGCTTTCATTTTCTCGGTACTGACTAAATGCTTAGCGTACCGAGATAACATCGAGAATTGTGCCTCATACTCGGCCATCGATAATGATCGTTGCTTGAGTGTGGCAAATTAGGTGACTTTTTCTCCTGGACTTGATCCGAGAAGTACTTATTGTTAATATGTTCAACAAATTCCTCCCATGTAACTTGGTCATGCTCTAAAGTGGCTTCTACCGACTCCCACCAGCATCGGGCGTCTCTCCCCAGTTGAAATGTTGCTAACAAGACCTTCTCTTGGTCCGTACATTGCATAACTCTAAAGATACGTTCAGTCTCTCTGATCCAATGCTCTGCGTCATCCGGATCAGTGGATCCCATGAACTTAGGAGGGTTCATGTTTTTGAAACTTTGGTGGAGGTTTCCCGCTCCACGGTGTGCACCTCCTTGTGCTACCTGTTGAAGTGCTTGAGTAAGACCTTGGACGCTCCTTTGCATGTCGCGCCACTGAGCACGTAATGCGGCCATGGTCCTACAATTACAATAACTATATTAATATGTGATTATGTCAAAAGGTTTTAGTTTTCTGAGTTAACTCAACCCTCAGTTCTACCCAATCTCACCGGGTAAAGGTTTAAGCCTATCCTTGGACTTGGGTTTCCTAGGAATTGAATATCCTAGGCTCTGATACCACAAAAATTGTCACGCCCCGAGCGCAGAAGGAACTCGGAGACGCGTGACGAGTTTATATCGATCATGTCAATCAGAGTGTTAGTGTATTCAACACAAAGACAGAGTGCGCAAAAGTAAAGATAACCCAATCCTTTATTCAATCACAACCTCAAAAGTACTTCTATTACAATCCACTTAATGAAAGTGCTAAGACTCAATAAAGGGAAAAGTACAACGATTGACTCAAAAATATAGAAAGATAAGACTAGTAGACGCTTGGATAGACGGAGTAGCTCTAATCTCTTCACTCTTGACCTTCCCCATCCGATTGAGTCTCGTCATCAGACTTACTTGAAAAATAGGGGAAAACACTGGATGAGCGAACGCTCAGTAGGAATTATATCTCAAGTGCTACCTTGCTTTAAGTAGATTACAAGTTACATGAATGTAATATAGCTATGCATGTTCACGTAAAATGACAAGAGAGAGTTTATAACAAGAGATAATTGAGTGAACTAGTATGTCTTTCAAGAACTCATATCAATAAATATCAAGATATTCAAGCAAGTATATTCATCATGTCATGTCGAGAATTGGCTATCACGTTTCAAGCAAGTATATAAATACCCTTTCTGGGTCACGCAAGTCATGTCATGTCAAGTCGAGTCAAGTACGAGATTGTTGAATGTCAACGAGAATAACAAGCACTTCGGTGCAATGCCACACCGTGATCATTACAACTCCCATGGGCACTAGAACTTTCGGGTGCTCCACCCAGGACCAGATCAGGCCCATATATGCGCAGGCATTGATCATGTATTTCGACATCCACTATAGTTATAGCCAATATAGAATTCCAAAGGATTCAAGCTTGTAGGAACTTTTAAGGTAGACCATAGAGATTAGGATTTTAAGGATTGCTCATGATACGTAAGGATGGTAATAACGGTGTAACCACGATTAACCTTAAAACTAGGTGGAAATGGCTCCCTAGATAGGTGCCATGATGTTAAGAATAAGCGCTCATATAGAAATGGTCGCTCGTTCTTGTACATGATAAGGTGGATAGAATTGGTGTCCACAAGTACGGCAACAATTCTTAAAGGATATGAATGGTATGGATTGCCCATTCCATTAATTTAGGATATTCTCATGACATCTACATAGGACGTCATGAGGGGCAGTATACCATATTTCTTTAGAGTGACATGTCAATCAAGTAGTGTCATGGGTTTTTAATGGTACAACCTGCTCGACTTCCTTGAGGGAATCTAAGGCTAGTAGAGTCTTACGGAGGTCTCTATGATAAAGTCACCGATCCGAAGGAACGGAATGTCCCGCGGAGGATTCATCTATCACCGAGAAATAGAGAAACCGATAAAACAACGTAAAACATGGGACTATATTCACGGAATGGAATATAGTGCCTAATTCATAACTCACTATCAAGGGTTACAAAAAACCACGAAATCAGGAAATCAGTCAATTGGCGTCTGGGCTTAAGTCTTCATTTCATAAATTGGCGCCCTTGTTAGGGTCGTCAGTTCAGTAAATGACGACTGTTCACACAGTCGTTATATCCAGGTCTTGTTAATATTAAAATCTATAAACATTCTAAAAGCTTAGATATTATACAAATGACGTCTTACATTAAGGCTTCAATTTCGTAAACAACGCCCTAGTCAGGGGCGTCATATATCAAAAAGATGGTAGGATGCATGTCGTTATTTCAATATCCATGAAATTATAAACATTTTTAGGAATTCTTGATTTATCACTAATTGACACCTGCGTACAGGGGCGTTTATTCAATTGACGACCTAGACATGGTCGTTATTTATTGTACCGTCACAGACATATGGACTTTGTAGTATTTCCAATCAAGAAACTAGAGACATGTACAGATAGAGAAAAAATAGCAGGAATTCACTAATATGATCATGCATTAGTTAACATGTAAGGGTTCATAGTTATTGAATTTTTTGAACATGCGTTATTATTAATCAACTAGTCAATTGATGACTTTTCGTATGGGCGTTAAATCAAAATAACGCCTTAAGCTGGGGCGTCATTTCAAGAAATACAGAAATCATGAAAAACTGATATATCAATATCACCACTAACAATCCTACATGCATGCAGATGGCCTAATAACCATAGGTTTTGCTTAACACTTGAGAAAACCTACCTTGTTGATTGAGTTTGGTGGCTAGAACGTGAAGAACGGTGGTGAAATAACCAAAAATCCAATGCTTTGTTTCTGCAAGAAGAATAACAGCAGCAACGGCTAGTAGGGAGGAAGAAGCAGAGAAGAAGATGCTTCATGCGTCCCTTCTTGTTGCGGACAACCCGTAGGAGGAAGAGGAAGAAGACGATGAAGAACCGCGATGTTCTTCACGAAGGAGTAGGAAAATAGCAGTAGCAGTAGGGCGTCTTTGGCGAATAGTGTCAATATGGGTTTGATGGAAGGGTTGGTATTTATAGGAGAAGGAATCCTGATGGGTTCTAGGAGTTTGATTAGGACTAAAACCACAGATATCCACGTATGGATCCCTTTCCTTAATCCAAACTTACCCAGATAACATCCCTGTTCGAACCAAACACCGACTGTCCCTTTTGGAAATGACGCCTCAGGTTGGGGCGTTATTTCAATAAATGACGCTTGTATACACAGTCGTCAAAATTAAATGACGACTTGCTCGGAGGCGTCATTCACCTTTCCCTATTTGTTAATTTAAGGTGTAACGATCTTTCTGGATTTTTATCTTTTTTTCCTGATGTGATCTTGTTGGAAATTTTATGGGTATGCATTTTCCATTTTTCTCTATTTTTCTATGTAATTAGTTTTTTCAAAATTCTTTAATTGAGAAATCGGCACTATTCATTTATAATAAAATAACGACTTTGTTTAAGTCGTTTCTTATGTAAACAACGCCTATATCAATGGGCGTCATTTGGCATTTGACATTTCTCTATGCCTTTATAAGGATCGAAATTGCATATATGCTCATTCTTTTATCTTTTACATATCTTTAATGTAATTAAATCTTATATATATATCATTCTCCCTTCTAATAAGATTATAATGTAATAAATGTGGAATATTAAATTTTCTAATTTAGTAATAAAATATAAATTGACATTTTCTTTGAGATTTAATGATTCTTAATTCAATTAAAATTACGTTGTGCATTAAATGCTTACCTAAAAATAACATGTCATTCTTAAATTTATTATAATACAATAGTAGTGTCCATGAGTTCTTTTGTCAGATTTTTTAGGACGTAAGAGGGTCATGTACAAGGTCTGGGCCTTGTTTAATTATTGTTTTTAATTTATGTAGATTTTCTAGTCCTTTAATTTACCAGGGTTGCTACATTCGAGGTGTGAAGGAAGGTTCAAGGTAAGACAAGTGACTCAGCCATCATCACCATATATGAACCCCTTTTTGGAGGCAGCCATGTCAGAGTTCAAATCTGGGAAATGTCTCTTGTCTTGACACCACTTTCTGTAGGCACCCAATGGGATTTGGTCCTAGAAAGGTACACCAAGCACAGAATTGACCTAAGCTAATGAGGAAGCAGACTGCAAGATTTCTTCCATGTGGATCATTAAATGCTCAGATCTAGAGCTAAAGAAAAGTCTTATTCTATACCTCCTCTGAGCCAATCAAAAGAATAAAATCTGAAATTAAAATTTCCACTTATATTGGACCAATCAATGGATAGATTTTTTGAGGGAATTTTCCTCTCTTGGGAAACCAAAAAGGGGGACGCACCTCCTGGTCTTTGAAAGAGCTGCAAGTGTGCCTCATGTAAGAAAGAGAGCCGCGGCAAGAAGAAGAAGAAGTAGAAGCTGCTACTACTTGAGAGTCGGGTACCACTGGAGAGAGGAGAAGAAGCAGCTACTGCCTGGTGTTGACACCCGTTTTATACCGATAAGTTGAGCCGTTTCTCTTACTTCCATTGATTGATCTCCTAAGTTGTCCATTATCTGTTGGGCCATTCTTTGTGGCACGTCCTGGGCCCATTTTATGGGTAGCCTCCCTCCTTGGTAAAGGTCGTATCCATTCAGGGCTTATCGGACCTTGGCTTTGATTAATTGAACTGTTTTATAAACTTCAGGTACCCAAGATCATGAACGGTCCCACATCAGCCGTTCACGACTGGGGCGGTTGATACCAGACCGTTCATACATTTCGGCTAATTTCGGAGGATTTTCTGAATATTCACCGACAGGATTTTGTGCGGTGTAATCAGGACCGTTCAAGTTCATGGACGGGCCTATTCCAACCGCCTATATCTCAGAGTCCTACGCGCGCCCGTTTTCTCAGATAATTATCCAAATATTTTGAATTATCACCGACAGTGTAAAATGGTCATGGTTGTGCCGCCCTACACTCAAACGGTCTCAATTAAACTGTTCATGTGTTCAGGGTCCCACGGCGGATGTTTCGGCCAGTTCGAGAGATAATTGGGATTATTTGCTGATTATTTGAATTTCCACCGACGGGTATGGACGGTTAGTTTATAACCGCCCACCTGGTTGAGCGGTCTATCGTAAGACCGTTCATCTCGTCGGTTGCTGAATTTTAACAGATTTTAATCCTTTTCTCCATGGTTTTATCCTTAACTTATTTTGGCGATTTCTCTGCGGATAATCAACCATTTTAGCTGCCGTTTCGACTGGATGAGAGATAATTGTATTATCTACGATTTATCTTTAATAACTTCGTCCCGAAAATGGCTCTAAAACCCTAATTTCGAGGTTGGCTTTCTAGGCTCTATAAATAGACCCTATTGGCCGGACGTCGAAAGGGGGGAGATTTTGATCGACGGCGAAGCCCTGCCGCATTCTTGAGCGACCTAGCACCAAGGAGGGATGCTCTCTACGTCCGCATGAGCCTCCGGTCAAGGGAGTAGCCCAATCTTCGTAGTTTTTCATTTCATAGTTTTGCCGTGTTCTTTCATTGCATGCTTTGTTTCTCACCCGCGTACCCCCCTCCTTCTCATAACATGCACACAACCATCCCGTTTTTTGTCACCCTAGGGGTTTAAAACCCCCCCAGGTATTCCCCTTTTCATTTGTTCATGCTTAATTCTTCTCTTTTGAATATGTACCGCATCATTAAGGTCTAATTTGGGTGTCTTTTTGTGTCTCTACGTTGTTTCGTAGGTCAGCATCTAATCAGCACGAGGCCCATCCCCTCTGGCCGGCCGGAGAGGGTGGAGGTCGAGCCCTTCTCAACTTGCTGAGTGAAGGTATTGAGCGGTCATCTTCCAACCGTTCAACTTTCCGCGCGGTGCATAAACAACCATCCTTCACTGGAGTGCGGTCCCTCAAGCGCCGTCCATCTCACTACAACAGTTCCTCCCGCGTCCCTCGCAGCGTCTCAAGGCGGTCTATCGTAAGACCGCTCATCCCAGGGCGATCCTACCCGAGCCGTTCATCCCCAGCGCTACACCAAGGCGAGTGTCTCCCCATTTTCCAAGGTACGGCGTGCCTGTCGCGTACGGCATCTTGGTGGCGATCACGGTACTTTGCTTCATTCCCTATTTCCTCTTCTGTCTCTCATTTGTTCATGCACTTGGCGCACTTTTGACCCCTTTAGTGAAAGGAGAGAGAGAGAGAGGAGAGAAATATATATCTACACCCCTTTTGTGGCGATCACGGTGGGACGCCTAGTGCCCATCGTGCTTTTGAATTGCTGACCCTTCTTAGTCCATGTCAAGGTTTTCTTCTTGGAGTGATTTACAGGTTGGATGCGGTTTCTGTCCTCTGGTTTACACGCGGTTCGTCCAGAGCCGTCTAACCATCAGCACGGTTGATTCTACACCGCTCATATACTCTGCCTTCAGGTTGATCTACCCCGGCCTTTCCTGTTGCAGACGGCTCCCTGGACGCCGTCCATCTATTTGAGCGGCTTTCACACAACCGTCCCGCGCCCAGGCACAGGTACGCTATACTTTCTGGTGGCAGATACACGGCTGTGAGGCGGCGGTTCAAACACGCGTGCGGTTGACCATAGGCCGTCTGTCTGGTATGTCCCTTGCTTTCTGCCCATGCATTACGGCTGAAATTGGACCGTCTGAGTACTTAGAGCGGTCAGAGGAGGACCGCGCATCTCCTGTCACAGTGCATTTCTGTCTTCTTGCTTAGTGTTTTGGCTGATATATATATTGCTCCTGGTGCTGTTCGTTGGCTCCCCTGCCATCTTGTTATTATTATTGCATGACCATGCTTTTATTACTCAGGTGTATACTTGCTCATTGATTGATAGCTGCTAGGCTAGTTTGTGCATGCACTCCGGTGCGCATAGGAGCATCGATATTTCCCATATTAGTTGCATTCCTATCGAGGTAGGGTTTCCTCTCGTCTCCATATTCCTTGGAGCCGACTAGGGACCTTGCTGAGGACCTCCGTAAGCCCCCGTGAGCCGTGGATTCCCACACGGACGCCAGGCAGGTTGTACCGTATCCACCCCGTCTAGGGTTGCATCCGCGAGTGAGAAGTCCCAATAGGGTCACCCGGTTCCTCGTTCTCATCCCAATCAGGCGCCTAGTGGTCGAGAGAGTTGACATTTTCATTAATCCACTAAGGTTCAAACCCGAAGATATAAGGAACTGACGAGCATCATTTTAAGAACTTGATTTCATTATTGGGTGATTCTACTCTCATCTCGCTCCATTGTATGCTTACTATTTGCTTGGTAGATTTGATTGATTTAGTGTTGCTTGTTCTAGTATCAAGTGTCTTGGTGTATGTGGGACTGCCTTCTGCCCCCACGATCACTGCCTAGGGTTGATTCTTATTTCCATTCCTACTCCAACCCCTTGTTCGATTCTGCTTCTTCTTCCATGTCGTCATACGACTTCTCTGCGGCCCATGAGGACTCCCTTCCTCGTGGTCTCCTTGAGGACCCCCCTCGGGTCACCCACTTGCAAGGGGGAGAGGGGACGGCCCCTTCACTCCCACCTCTCTTGGCGAGGGTCCCCGACCCTCTTTTTCAAACCTGCCCAACCAGAATTCAGCCAGCACGATCCTCGACATGATGGCCCGGTTGGACCCCACCCAACTCCATCTCATCAGACAAGCTTTGCAAGGGGGCGATGCCCCGGCCTCAGCTCTGGCTCATGCCACGGCCAATGTCGCCACTTCAGCTCCTGTGGTCGGGACCACTTCCGTGGCTCCCATTGACCTTACTCCAGTCCGCCCTCAGAACTTTCGCTATCCCAACATGGAAATGGGCCAGGCGTCCACATCGGTCCATCAGCAACTGGATAAAGAGAAATCCCCGATCCCCTTTGTTCCTTATCTTGAGCCATACCCTACAATTTCTCCATCGCCTCAGGCCCTCATGGCCCCGGCAGACTTCGCTAGGTCACAGGCGGGGGAGGCTCAGGTCGCTCATATAGATATGGGCCCTTCCTCGGCCCAGTACCCCTCTTATGGGCCGCCTCCTTCGTCAGTTTATCCTTTGATCGCCTATCCGGGCGCTACTCCTCTTGCTCCCCCCCTCCTTCCCGGGAACGAGAAATTCTTGACAAGTGGGCTACTATGCAGCAACAAATTGATCTCCTCCACAAGCGGGTCGGTCCGCAATCTCTTGCCGACGTCCCTATCCCTAACTTCAGGGACCTACGTTTTCCTTCCCAGTCGGAGCTCCCCGTGTACCGCAAATATGATGGGAATGGCAACCCGTTCATCCATGTCCGGGAGTTCTTATACGAGTCTGCGCAGTTCCAACAGGATGATCACTTGATGGCTTATTTGTTCTGTCGGTCCCTGGATGGGGTCGCGCTGGAATGGTTTTACACCCTGCCTCTGGAGGAAGCTGAGAATTTCAAGACCGTCAAGGAGAAGTTTATACAGAGGTTTCAGGATCGGGTCGGACCCGAGTACTCTTTCACTGACCTGGTGGCGGAGAAGATGAAGCAGGAGGAAGACTTCGCAACTTATGCAGATCGCTGGAGACAGATGGCCTCGCGGGTGCCCGGGCAGATTCCGGAAGAGGAAAAAGTAAAGTTGCTAATTTCCAATGCTACGCCAACTTTCAGAAACATTCTGGCAATGAATGACATTTCGAACATGCACCAACTATACAGCAGAGCTAGGTTTATTCAAACCCAATTTAAAGACTCCCCCATCCATTCTTTGTTCGAGGCCCAGAAGCCCAAAGCCACTAAGAAAACCCAGGGCCCCGTCACTGAGGGGGTACAAATTAACGAGCAAGTCCAGGCCGTTCAGTTCCCCCAACACGCTGCTCCACCCCGCTTCCCACCACCTCAGCGTAACCCCCAGTTCGCCGCTCCGCCCGCTCCCCAGTCTGCCTTCTAGGTCCCGCAATACCCTCAACAGGCACCTCCGCCACCCCAACAGCCTCAGCGGCCCCCGCAGTATAATAATGTTCCTCCACCCCCCACCTATGGCTCTGCTCGACCAGCTCCAAAGAGGGCTCATTACCCCCCTCTTCCGGAGACCTTGCCGGATATTTTCTCTGCTCTAATGTATACTGGCGACCTTCAGTTGCCGCCTGAGCGCCCCAACTGGAATCCGGCTGCCGACCAATCCCGGTATTGTATATTCCATCGGCAACCGGGGCACACAATAGAGCGATGTTACCAATTCAGAGATCTGGTGTATGATTTGCATGAGGGCCAGAGAATTGATTGGGCCCAGATGCGCCAACTAATTGAGGATATCAAGCAGAGGCAGAGACAGGCCAGGCCGCAACAGGCGGCGCCCCAGCAGCAGCAGCAGCAACAACCCCAACAGCAGCCACAGCCTCCACCGCAGCAGCAAGACCTTGGGATCCATCAAAATCCCATGCCAATACATCAGCCCGCTCCTCCGCAACAACAGCAACCGCCGGCACCGGCCCCAGCACAAGTGAATGTGGTCCAGCGCCCAGCCCCCAACGCTGGGTGGACGTTTGATGATGAGACCCCCGCCCATCTCTTGGCCTTACACCACCACTACTCTCCCACACCTGCCATCCCCTCCATCCTTAGACCCGCCACTACACCGCCCATCACTTCCCCCGCGTCGCCTCTTAGGCCCTCTACATTCCCCCCTACTCCATCCGTCCTCTTACCACCACCCGCCATGCCTCCCATCATCTCCCCTAAGCTTAACCCTTCGCCCATTTCCCCTTCACCAGGGCCCATTAAGCCCACTCCCGTCATCCTCACCCCCATCTCCACGCCATTCGCCTACCCCACCAGGCCAAGCGGGGGTCCAGTCCAGGCCGTACAAGCATCACAATGCGCCCTTCAGAGCGGGCGTCCCTTCCAGAGAATGTTTCCCTCCCCAGGTGCATCTGCACCAAACCCTGCAGTTTCATCCCCTACAGTTGAACCAGAAGAGATAGATCCGGTGCCGGGCACGAGATATGACTTATTACAGCATTTAGACCGGCTGCCGGCTAAAATCTCAGTGTTAGAGCTGATCAAGAGGTCGCCGCTCCACCAAGACGCCCTGAAAATCTTCCTACAGAAAGTTATGGTGAGCGAGGATGTGGCGGTGGATAGCCTGCCCGCGGTCTTGGTCACGATCACAAAGGGGCCCTCTATTGCATTTGCTGAGACAGAATTAGCGCCTCCTGAGGCACGGCAGATGCCGTTATGCATTACCATCTCTTTAAACAAAACGACCGGGGAATCCGCCCTTGTGGATACAGGGGCATCGATAAATGTCTGCCCATTGAGTACCCTTCGTGCTTGTAATATATCAGAGGACATGCTCAAGCCGACACCAACCACGATAGCCGCATATGATAACTCCAGACGTGCTTGTCACGGGGTAGTAACTGTACAGGCCGAGCTAGGGCCCTTGGTGATGGATGTAGAATTTTACGTGTTGGACATAGACCCAATGTTTAAAGCCATTCTGGGTCGTCCATGGTTGAATAGTTTGAACGCCGTCCCCTCGATCGCCCACCAGTGTCTGAAGTTCCCATTCCAGGGGCGAGTGGTCAAGGTAAAAAGTGTTTCCACAGTTCAAAACGTTGACGCCATAGCAGCCAAGGTTCTGCCCACACTGTGGCCGAGTAACAGACCTGTTCTATCTGTCATGGACTTGAACTATTCGTGGGCGTATGCGTCGCGCAAGCCCACCGCTGCACCAATCAATGTGAAGGTTAAGCCCAAGATGAGAGACTCCAAAGGGTGGCACATAATTCTAAAATTGGGCTATCAGCCAGGCCGAGGACTCGGCGCACAGCTGCAGGGCCGAACCAACCCCGTTCCCAGGGGAAGGAAGATGGGCCGCCGGGGCCTCGGCTACCATGAATCCTCCATGTCGATGCTTGGGGACTCTGGGCCGTTGACCTGGGACTACCGGCAACATTTTGTGAAGGGTCCATTGCAGCCCGGCACCTTGAAGACCTCGCCATCCAGCCTTGAAGAAAAGATAGACGAAGCTTGTGCTGTTGCCGATCCTCCACCACCACCGCAAGGGCTAGCCGGTGACTTGGAAGACTTTGCTAACTGCTTTGCAAAGATGTTTTATGAAGAAGAGGGTGACCCAAAGAAGAAGGAGACGCAGCTGGTAAGGCGCCCCCCGATGCCATTGGCCCGCCAGGGGCCCCGGAAGACGGGGAGCTCCATCACTACCTATTCTATGTCCCCATCCCGTCTCGCTTCCTGGTTTCAACAGCGGGATTCTGTTCCCCGTTCCCCTCCACTCCTGGTCGACCCGTACTTTACGGAGAGACCTGAAATTTTATTCGTTCCATGTGCTTGCGGGCGCTGCCCGCCCATTGATCTATCAACCCTATTCACTCCTCCTCCTCCAGGAGCTCAGCTCCATGAAATGTGGTTTAAGTCTTCTGACCCTTTCTTTGACTGCATCTTCCCGGAATTGTTCTCCATGCAACTTCCTCCTCCTCCGCCTTCTTCCTCCTGTTGTGTGATCACTTCCGGCCTCCAAAAAAAAAACGCCAATCTCAAAACGGAGGTCTCCATGGAAGATTACGCTATGTTCTGCCCAGATCCCCAGGGGCACGAGACCCCTATTTCTTTTCCGGTAGATTTCTTCTCCCCTAGATTAGATGTACAGTGTACAGAGTCCTCTAGGATGGTCGAGTCAGTCAGGGTAGAGTCTAGTTCGAGTTTTGTCAGCCCATCCGCGTCTGCGGCACCCGCCGTAACGCGCCCTCCTAAAACCATCCCCAATAGGTTTCTACAAGATTTGGCTGGGAGATGTCATGCTCTGTTAAAGTGTCCGGAATTTGTGGAGACCGCAATTGTCCTGGAAGATGATGAGGGAATTGATGAGGTATGGAGCAAGGATGGACTAGGAGTATATGAAATTGTGAATGAGAAAGACCCAGCTGATGATGAGGAAGATGAAATAGATGACACTGCTGACCTATATGCCCAAGGCTTGAAGAAGTTCGACGAGCCTTCTGTAGCAGTGGATGAATCCACTAAGGAAATCAACCTCGGAACAGAAGAGGACCCCAGGCCCATACTTATTTCCGCCAATCTCCCTCCTCCAGTCGAAGAGGAGCTTGTCAAAGTCTTGAGGGAGTACAGCGATTCTTTCGCCTGGTCCTACGAAGACATGCCGGGTCTTGACCCCGCCTTGGTTGAACACAGGCTGATTCTCAAACCAGGGGCAACGCCCGTTAAACAGAAGGCAAGGAGATTTCACCCGCAAATGGCCTTAAGGATTAAGGAAGAGGTCGATAAATTACATAAGGCCCGGTTCATTAGAGTGGTGCTGTATCCACAATGGGTGGCGAATATAGTCCCGGTGATGAAGAAGGATGGTAAAATTCGAATCTGCATTGACTTCAGGGACTTAAACAAGGCATGTCCGAAAGATGATTTTCCACTTCCTCACATCGACGTCTTGGTCGATAATACAGCTGGATACGAAGCCCTCTCCTTCATGGACGGCTACTCGGGGTATAACCAAATCCTTTTGGCTCCGGAGGATCAAGAAAAGACCTCGTTCAGCACACCATGGGGCACATACTGCTACGTCGTCATGCCATTTGGGTTGAAAAATCAGGTGCCACCTACCAAAGAGCGATGATGGCCATCTTCCACGATATGATGCACGTTTATTTAGAAGCTTATGTGGATGATATTTTGGTCAAATCGAGGTCACAAGAAGAGCACCCCGCCATTCTAGCCAAGGTACTGCAAAGGGCTAGGGAATACAAGTTAAAGATGAATCCAAAGAAATGTGTGTTCGGAGTTGCATCAGGGAAATTGCTTGGGTTTATAGTTAGTAAACGGGGGATTCAGATCGATCCAAACAAGGCAAAGGCCGTCATGGAAATGCCACCGCCGAAGAACGTCACTGAGCTTTGAGGTTTGATCGGGCGTTTGCAATTTATCAGGAGATTCATATCTCAGCATTCGCAAAGATGCCGCCCGTTTTATGACCTGTTAAAGGCCGGCGCGAAATTCGAATGGAATGAACAATGTCAAAAGGCCTATGAGGAACTCAAGGTGTACCTCTCTAATCCCCCGGTTCTACAACCACCTGTCCCCGGGAAACCCCTGATCCTGTACATTTCTGTAATTGAGGACTCCCTAGGAGCGGTTTTGGCACAGGTTGACGACGAAGGAAGAGAAAGGGCGGCGTACTATCTCTCAAGGTTATTTAATCCTGCTGAATCCAAGTAGACTGCTATGGAGAAAACCTGTGCAGCACTAGTATGGGTAGCGCAGAAGCTTAAACACTACTTTCTCGCCCACGAGGTCAGGCTCATCTCTAGAATGGACCCCATTCGTTATCTGTTGGAAAAACCGGTCCTTTCTAATCGGCTAGCTCGCTGGCAAAGTTTTCTCTCCCAGTTCGACATCACCTTCATCATGCAGAAAGCAATCAAGGGATATGCTATTGCCGAGCACCTAGCTCATTCTCCTATCCCTCGCACTGATTCCATCCAGGATGAATTCCCCGATGAACACCTGGCGGTGATCACTCATCTTCCTTTCTGGTCCCTCCACTTTGATGGTGCCCTTAATTCCCAGGGCAGCGGAGTCGGGGCCGTTCTCCTTACTCCAGAAGGGGTGACCATCCCCGTGGCGTATCAACTCACATTTCCCGCCACCAACAATATAGCCGAGTATGAGGCTCTCCTTGCTGGTCTGAAGCATGCCTACATCTTGGGTGCGCGATACCTAAACATCATAGGAGACTCCCAGCTGGTGCTGCGTCAAGTTTTGTCAACCTACCTCACCCGTGATCCTAAGCTCAAACCCTACCAGGATCTGGTCACGCTCTTGGCCAGGCAATTCAGGAAACTCATCTATATTCACACTCCCCGCTCTCAGAATATCTTGGCCGACGCCCTGGCGTCTCTCGCCTCTTCTCTATCACTCCCCCTAAGTCGCGCCACCGAGACCATTGTGGTCCAAAGGCTAGACGTTCCTTCCCCGCAGGATCCCTGGTTCGACAATCTTAGGATATCCGTAGAGAAGAAAATAGAAAGGGAGGAAATAAAAGAGGTTTCATTAACTGAGCTCGAGGAGATCATTGAAGAGGAGGAATTGCCGTGGTTTTATGAGATCGAGCAGTACTGCAAGGATGGTACATTTTCGGAAACAGCCAACGCTGAGCAACGAAAAGCCATTAGAAGAGTCGCCGTCAGGTACACGATCATCGCCAGTGAATTGTATAGGCGGGCCCTGAATGGAGTTCTAATGAGGTGCCTAAATGACGAAGAAGCTTGGAAGGTTGTGGAAGCAGCCCACTCCAGCGAGTGTGGAGGGCATGTGAACGGACAGGCCTTGGCAAAGAAGATTCTTAGGCAGGGCTATTACTGGCCAACCCTAGAAGAAGATTGCTCTACCTATGTCCGTAGGTGCCTTCAGTGCCAAATCCATGCTGACAAAATCCACGCTCCGGCCTCTTCTCTCCATCCTGTTACGGCCCCCTGGCCGTTTTCTATGTGGGCCTTCGACATCATCGGGCCCCTCGGTGATCCGAACTCTGCGATTAAACAGAAATCCTTCATTCTGACGGCTACAGAATACTTTACCAAGTGGGCTGAAGCTGAAGCTTATGCAGAAATCAAAGCCACCACAGTATGTCGCTTCATCATGAAGAACATTATCTCGCGGTTCGGAGTGCCAAGCAGCATCGTCACCGACAACGGGCCTCAATTCATCTCACAAGAACTCCAGGACCTCTGTAAGAAATTCAATATAGTTTTGCATCATTCATCACCATACTACCCCCAAGGTAATGGCCAGGCTGAAGCCACGAATAAGACCCTTCTCAAAATTATCAAGAAAACATGCGAATCACATAAATTTGCTGATTGGGCCGACAAATTGATAGAAGCTCTATGGGCCTACCGCACCTCCGTCCGCACTCCCACAGGGCAGACTCCCTTTGCCCTCACTTACGGAATGGAAGCGGTGCTCCCGTACAAAATTCTAATCCCTTCCTTAAGGGTGCAGCTGGATAAGGAACTTAATCTCGACGAACATCGAGAGGCGTTGCTAGTCCAACTGGAACTTTTAGACGAGAAGAGGTTAAATGCGGCCAATCATGTTTCAGTATATCAAAAGCGGGTCTCGCGATATTTTCAAAAGAAGGTCATCGAAAGAAAGTTTCAAGTGGGTAATATGGTTCTGAAACGCAAATTCATCAGGTCTGCAGGTCCCAGGTCTAAATTGCAACCCAACTGGGAAGGGCCCTTCGTAATCAAAGAAGCTTATCCTGGCAATGCGTATCGTCTAATTAACTCAGAGGGGGAGGAATTTCCGAACCCGTGGAATGGGCTGTATTTAAAGCGTTTTCATCCATAAAAATAAAACCAATGAACGGCTCGATGGCAGGGCATACCCCACCAAATTGCGAAAGGAGGACCCAGGTTCAGCATCTCACACACTACACGACCCCGTGGTGCGGTATTCTCTCATGCTACCCGACACCGTTTCTCCTTTGGCCATGCTCGGGGATGGTGGAAATCCTGGTATTTCTTCTCTCTCGGTTGAAGATAAGGGGCAAGTGGTGAATAAGGGGGCGAGGACTAACCCAGGCTCCCCGTTAAGAAGGGTCTCAAATAGGGGCAATCCGTCAAGACCTCACTCCGCAAAAGAAGAAAAAAAGAAAGAAGAGAAAGAAAAGGAAAGCAAACAAAAAAGAAGAAGAGAAAGAAAGAACAGGGGCAAAAGCCGAAAGCACAAAGCTCGAAGCTTCCTGAATCCCCGAAAATGCGGCTAGGCATGGCAAGAGTGGCAGTACAGTTTCCCCGCGGGACGTTATGAGCCCGGTCGCATGCGTGCCTAGAGCGGGTGAAGGTTCGATGACGGATACAAAGCCCCGGCGCAACAGACCAGATTCCTTGAAAAGGGGGGTCCCGGGAAAGAACTCAAGCCCTAAAAACCTCTACACCTATCGTCGGATTCCCTACTCAATCTTTTTTACTTTCCCAAGGAATGAATCCCACCCCGGATATGGCCTCAGCAGAAGCACCGTCGAGCAAAGTCGACGCCGATCACGGGCGGTCCCCTTTCCTGCACGCGTTGAACCTTGGAATTCCGTAGCAAGATGAGAAGGTCCCTGCTATTGAGACCCGAGCTGGTTTCAAAACCCAAAAAAAATCAAATATTTCAAAACCCAAAAAAAAATCAAATATTTCAAAACCCAAAAAAAATCAAATATTTCAAAACCCAAAAAAATCAAATATTTCAAAACCCAAAAAAATCAAATATTTCAAAACCCAAACAAAATCAAATATTTCAAAATCCAAAAAAAAAAATCAAATCAAATATTTCAAAATCCAACAAAAATTGCGTTTGCATGTTTTCTTCTTGCATTCATCTGCATTTTCTCGCACTTTGATATTTGCCTATTTAATAAGGCTCACCCCCCTTGACCAAAAGTCAAGAAAGGGTCGTCTCCTAACTTGCTGTAGGCAAGGGGCTGAGCCTAAAATAGATTTAATCTGTTTCATGTTTGCATGTGTGCAGGGGCAAGTCGGAAGGACAGTTGACTCGGGACTACAGGAATATTCAATCCTCGCATTAGCCTATACAATCACATCACATCATAATCATATTGCAAAGCTCAAATTCAAATCTCATCAAATCTTATCATATATCAAGTTGTCTGAATATAAAATCCTATCCCATATCATCATAAAAACAAAAGAAAATCACTCAGTCCGCCGCTGGGCATCTCCACGAGGACGTATCTCTCTCAACTCCCTAAGATAAGCCTGTCTAGTCTCTGGAACCTCCTCAACCTCTGCTGGTAGGGTACGCACCCTGCTCACCTCCCACATGATCAACGCACTCCTGACCGCCTGCTCGTCCTCCTCTGTCCCGATCCTCCATGCCTGTAGCATGGGAAGGTAGGGTAGCATAGGTAGCACCGTCCGAGGGAGCCCGATCTGCAGGTAGCATCTGTGCGGGCTATACATCGCTAAAGTGGTGTCGCTCACGAGCCTCAAGTCCAAGCCAGCTCTCCTCGGTAGCCTGATGATGGTATCATGGAGGAAGTCCGGGCGCATCGCGAACCTATCCAGGGGCAGCCTGCGGATGTACGGGCGCCACTCGTCCCTGGTCTTCAGCTCAGCCGTCCTGCACTCAACCTGTGGAGAAAACCTGAAGGCTCCCCCTATGAAGCAAAGGGGATGGCTCCCAAAGATCCTGCTAACTGAAGTAATATCCTCCCTCAGGGTAAACTTCATTCTAACTCCCATCCAACACTCCAATAGGATCATCGAACCAAAGAGAGGACCTCCTAAGGCTGCCGAAGTGAGACCCTCATACAGATAAGCTAAGATAGCCTGAGAGATGGAAAGTCCCTTCCAAAGGCCGCTGATGGTGCTGAGTAAAGGAATCTCTAGGGCATGGTCGGCTGAAGGGAAAAGGATGGCCCCGCATAGGCAGATGGACGCAGCTTTGGCTATGGCTTCAACCCAGCCGCACTTATTCCGGCAATGCTCTACTACCCACTGGCTCAGAGGAAGGAGGTGGATGTGGCGAGGACCTACGAAGGTGCGAACATCCCCGCTGTCAGGTAGGAACCCTCCTAGGATGAGTTTTGGGTCTATAGGGGCAACGGTATGGCATATCAAGTCTTCCTCCCCCACCTTGGACCTAGGGAGCCCGAAGTATGTCTCTACCTCCTCTAACAGGATGGTGGCCTCAAAAGATGGGAAGAAGAAAGTGTGAGTCTGAGGGTGCCAGATCTCCATCAGAGCAGAAATACTATGCCAATCTAAGGAAAGTTTAGGGTAATTCTGACCTAGAACTAAGAGGGAGTGCAAGTGCCAGGATTTGAGAAGGTGAGTCACCCCGAGGGGCAATGCACGGACCATGGGAGCCACCCACTTTAAATTAGAAAAGTGCCTCGGGCCGGGAAGAAGCTGAAAAGAAGAAGGAAGCAAGGGGTGTAAAGAGATATAAGAGGAAATCAAGAGATGAAAATTTGAACATATTCTAAGCAAACTTACCTCTCTCATAGGGGTGGCGCTGAGATGTCGAGGAATCAAGCTTAGTCGTTGAATCGCTTCCCGCTCCTTTCTAGCCGGTCGCGGTCCTTCAAACGACGCTCCCCCCGCGGAACTTCCATCAAAAGCCCTCTTCATGATGAGGTGACGAGAATCAAAGGTTTTAGGCTTTAGGAGAAGGAAGATGGGTGAGTTGAGGGTTCAGGCCTACCTGCTACTTATAGGGTTCATTAGAGAGCCCAAGCCTCTTAGGATTAGGCCCAGATAAGTCTAGGACGAGTTTGGATAGCGTTGTGATAAGTTCAAAGCACCTTGCCCTCGGGCTGGGGACTCTCCAGGGAGTCCCCTCTCAAGCAAATCGGACGTGGGATTGGACGGTCTTACGATAGACCGTCCATCCATTATACGGCCCATCATCAACCGTTCTTCTCTCCAAAGGAAGCTTGGACCCAGTGACTTGTACGGCCCGAACTCCGCCGTTCCACCACTCATACGGTTTATATAGAACCGTTCCAACGAATTCACGCGGTCCTTAGAGAACCGCTCTTACATACGAACGGCTAGCGGAGAACCGTCCATATGCTCTGCTCCCCAATTAACCTGCTGCACTCATGCCTCCGTCATTTAGCGCTCTCATCTCACTCGAGTCGACGTGTGCGCTCTCATCTCACTCAAGTCGACGTGTGCGCTCTCATCTCACTAGAGTCGACGTGTGCGCTCTCATCTCACTCGAGTCGACGTGTGCGCTCTCATCTCACTCAAGTCGACGTGTGCGCTCTCATCTCACTCAAGTCAGCGTGTGCGCTCCCATCTCACTCGAGTCGGCGTGTGCGCTCTCATCTCACTCAAGTCGGCGTGTGTGCTCTCCTCTCACTCGAGTCGGCGTGTGCGCTCTCCTCTCACTCGAGTCGGCGTGTGCGCTCTCATCTCACTCAAGTCGGCGTGTGCGCTCTCACCTCACTCAAGTCGGCGTGTGCGCACTCATCTCACTCAAGTCGGCGTGTGCGTCGCTCATCTCTCTCAGGCTAAGCGAGCTCCTCAAACTCACTCACCCATTCATGCATACATTCATCCACAGAACAAATGAAAAATAAGGATAGGCATCACTAATCATAATATATCATATACAAAGGACGGGCCCGATACAACAAGTCAAGCAGCCCCCTCTCCCTAGTTCCCGTCAATGTCCCCCTCACCCTCATGCCTCTTTGGAGGAGGCATCACTGAGGTCGCCTCATCACGCCGTCGCCGGTGCCGCTCCTCCTTCTCGTTCCTCCGATGGCCGGAGGAACCAGTGAAGTAACTCCTCACAGAGCTGTGAGTGCCGTGGCTGCCACTCAGAGTCCCGCTGCGCGATTGCCGGGTCATCTCTCTAAAAACCCGCAACTCTCCGTTCAGCCCGGACATCTCAATCAGAGCACGATCCCGCTCCGCTCGAACTCGCACCAACTCCGCCGCATCTGCCCGGAGCCGCTCTAGCTCATGCCGAAGGAGTGCCATCTCCACTGTGCCCGCTGGCTGGCCCAGCGCAACCTCCTCCCGCACACGGACTGCCTCCTCCCTAGCCGCTGCTCGGCTCTGCTCCAACTCCGCCCGCAGGCGGGACAGCTCGGATGTCTGCATTCACACGTCATTGTCAGTTGGTCACATTTTCATACAGTTCATAAGCATAAATAAACAGGGGGAAGTGTAGAAATTTGTGTACCCTCTCCGCAAGTGCCACCTCGGCCGCTTTGGCCCGCTCTACCATCCGAGTAAAGTCCACCTCTCGATCGGCTCGAGCTGCTGGGGTCTGAACGGAGGAAGTAGAAGGAGCGTCTGGTCCCGCCCTCTGAGCAGCCTCGGCGCGCTGCATCCAAATACTCCAGGTCAGTCATAAGCATAATCATAATCATATAGAACTACATAATTTGAAAAAGTCTAAGGTTTAGGAAACTCACCAGTAGGGCCAGGGCCTGCCGGGCCTCGTCTCTCTCCCGGATGGTGGAGTGCAGGAGTCCCTGCAGCTCTGCCACTCGTCCTGCAGGGTCAACCTACATTTCAGAAGTCCATGTGTTAGTGCATCATCATATAAGAATCATAAGCATGATAGACAAAGTTTAAGTTTAGAAGTCGTACCGGTCGATGGGCACCTCGGAACACCTGGTCCCGGTAGTGCCGTGCGTACGCGGTGTAGTACGCGCTGTCGCTCTCTGCACGGGCGGTCACCGCTCGCCCTCGTGCAGCCCAATCAGCAATCTGCTCGGCGTTCCTCGCTGTCCAATCATACGCCTCGCGGAGTCCCCGGGTGGTCCTCGTCACCCGTTCCCCCGCCTTCTCAGGCACAGGGAACTCTACAGCCGGCTGGTGGACCCCGACGGTCCTCATCACCAACCTAAAGTGTAGTGGCTCCACCACATTCATGCAGTGAAGCCACACGTCCCGGCCAGAGAAGGCCAAGGCCTCAGTCACCCACGGCTGACCCTCCGGGCTCTCCTCCGTGTAAGGGGTCCACCGTACCTACAAAGAATAGGAAACTGCATCAGTATCATCAGAATAGCATGTATTTAAAGAGTCTGAGTCTAGAAGCGTACCGAGGTGTACGGTAGAGAGTCCAGGTCATCCTGCAGCTCCCGAACCTGCCTCCTCAGGGCCATCATTTCCCGAGGTGCTGTCCACCTCCGCGCTATCGGCAGGAGCCCGGGGCAGGTCTCCTCGCCTCTCCCCAACCCACGTAGGCGCACGTAGGCCCACACCTGTATCACAAGGTCATGTCAGCATTCAGTCAGCATATAGAGTTGCATAATGAAAACTAGGGAAGAGAGTCGCACCTGGAGTAAGGGGGAGAAGCCCCCAAGCATCGTCCGACGCGCCGTCGAACTAAGGGTGTCAAAGAGGAAGGCGAGGACCGCCGCTCCCCAAGCATAGTCACCTACATGCTCGAGCTCCTGGAGGAAGGGGAGGAAGCGACAGCTCATCACGTCTGCCCGAGTGGAGAAGAGAAGCCGCCCGAACATCAGCATCAGAAACCGTCGTAGTACTCTGTCTGCCTCTGGTCCCGGTGCCGCTGCAACCCTCGGCCTCGCCAATCCGACAAGCCGCTCCAAGTGCTCCTCTGGTCGCTCGCCCACTGCAACACCAGCTCGTCGAAGGCCCAGGCTATCCTGGAGAGCAGCCCGGGGAAGGAGGGTCGATTGCCTCTCGGGGCGCCGCAGCTGTAGGTCGAGCAGCTCTCGAGCCATTCCCCGGTAGTCAGGAAAAGTAGTCCCGCTGACCGGTGACCCGTGCACGCGTAGGCCAGTGAGCCTGGCCACGTCCTCCAACGTGGGAACCATGTGCCCCCACGGGAACAAGAACGTCCGACTCACTGGTCCCAGCGGTCGTGCAGAGCATAGAGCAGAGCTGCGTCAAAGCGACACACCTCAATGCTCAGGAAGGGGGCGAACCCCATGGCAGTCAATCGCTCCCTCTGGAAGTCCGGCAGTGCGAGGTACACTGCCCGAACCTGTAGCCAGGAGGTGCGGGTCCTACGTTTCCCCTGCATTCATCCATTTTATTTTGCATTAGTCAGTTAGTTTCACATGTTGTTTCACATAAATAAAATGCTCAAAGCCCAATTATTGATTCGAGGAACGGTTACTCCGAAACCGCTCCATAGATGAGCGGCTTCACTCAAACCGTTTTGTTGCTCAGGACCCCCAGTTTGAACGGGCTATCCCTAGCCGTTTTTATCATGGACGGACCACCCTGAACCGTCCGGTTGCCCGTCTTCCTAAGGAATAACGGCCCACCTCTGGCCGTATTATTTTATGACGGTCCTCTAAGGACCGTATTGTTTTGCTTGGTTGCATGTTTGAACGGACCTACACGGCCCGTCTGTATTCTGAACGGTGATACCCTCACCGTATTGTGTTTTTAAGGAACCATTGGCTATGTGAGTGTAAACGGCGCTCCCAGCACCATGTTTGTTTGGGGCGGTCCTTTGGGGACCGCATTGTTTTGGCAGTATGGTTTCTGTTAAACCGTTTGACCATCGTCGTCCCCGACGACGGTGGAGGCCTCCCAGCCGGCTGGGAGACCTCCATGGTCCCTAAAAACAACCCCCTAGGCCCCTCTAAGCCCCTAAAACTAACATGCATGGAACTAAAACGATAGAAATGGAAGAAAGGTGGGAGAAACCTACCTCGGGATCCCGTGGTTTCTTGGCCGCCCCCGCGGGCGGTGGTCCTCCGGCCACCTCCTCCTCGCCGGCAGGGGCCTCTTCGTCGGCGACGACGATGGCGAGCTCCTCCATAGTCACCCCGGGTGTGCCCTCCTCCTCCGGCGGCGGTGGCGGTTGCTCCGGCGGCGGCGAGCCCTCACCGGCGGTCCGTGGCCTGGCGGACTGGTGCCTCGTCCGGGTCATCAAATGGGCTAGGGGTGCAGTGAGGTTGAGAGAGGGAGAGGGGGGGAGTTGAGAAGAGAGAGTGAGAGAGGGAGAGTGTGGGCGTTGTTTGCCCCTTCGTCCCTTCCACCGTCGGTTACGGTGGAGGGAGACGAAGGGGTTCTTTTTTTTCGAAGCTCCAGAGAAGAACGGTCTATCGTTAGACCGTTCACTATGTGAACGGTTCGTTCCTAACCGTATGTATCTCTTGACCGTTAATTCTATGTCGGTTGGAATTCTGGGTAAGAGCGGTTCCCACGGAGCCGTTCAAATTAAAACGGTGTCTACGCAACCGTGCATCACGGGCAACCGGCTCTGAGAAAATTGCTTGGATATCAGGTATATACGGTTAACATGGAGCCGTTTAGAATATAGAACGGTTAATATTCGGCCGTATATCTCGTTGATGTGTTTAAATCATGAATATTGAATGTTTTCTTTGGAAATACATCTCTTAAATCATCTTATGCAGCATCACTTCAGCCATGTCTCGCCATTTCGCCTGCATAGGTAAGTCAGGTATGGTCTTCTATCCCTGAATCCCTTATTGCATTATTATATGGTATTATATATACTATTTCGAGAGCCGGCAGGTTTCTTATGTGTCCCAGGATCTGATGTTCCCCTTCAACAAAAACAATGATGATCCAGGCTCATGTACCTAACCTTCGGATAGGCCGTTAAGCTGGGATGTCACGAGGAGGACGGTTCTATTCGCGCGCTGTGGTAGCGGACGGTATCTTGACTCTGATGTTCCCAGCTTAGCAATATTACTCTCGAATATCTTATATTTTAATCTTTCTTGGCATTTGTTTTAATGATTTCTTTTTATTTTTAACCCAGCATGCATCATACGCATCCTTTTGAGCTTTCATGCCCCGTGGTTTGCTTAAGAAATGTCCCGTTGGTAATAGTCAGCTATGTGTTTAAGAGGCTCGAGTAAGATGAACTAATTCCACTCTGAGTTTAAAGGTTCTCTTTGGTCGGTTCGTTAGGGTCAGTTGACTGAGAGATCCCCGTCTGGAGCTTTAGCATCTTTTTCTTTTGTGGCCCCCTCATTGGACCGCGGGATTGTGTCCCCCATGAGGTTGGTCTTGTCGGTTGATTTCCTTTAGTTTAGTCCCTCCAGATTGGCGTCACCTTTTGGTCAATTACTCCTGACGCTCGGTTCAAGGTTTTCCGAAAGATTCTCATCGCTTATTGGTAGGAACGGGTGTCGTTTACCTTAACGCCCGCTTTTCCGGTCCACTCCGCTACATTTCCGCTTCGTCTCCATGTTCCGTGTCACCTCCGCTTCACCTCCGCTCGCTCCCCTGCAAAGAGGACGTTAAGGAGGGGCATCTGTTGACACCCGTTTTATACCGATAAGTTGAGCCGTTTCTCTTACTTCCATTGATTGATGTCCTAAGTTGTCCATTATCTGTTGGGCCATTCTTTGTGGCACGTCCTGGGCCCATTTTATGGGTAGCCTCCCTCCTTGGTAAAGGTCGTATCCATTCAGGGCTTATCGGACCTTGGCTTTGATTAATTGAACTGTTTTATAAACATCAGGTACCCAAGATCATGAACGGTCCCACATCAGCCGTTCACGACTGGGGCGGTTGATACCAGACCGTTCATACATTTCGGCTAATTTCGGAGGATTTTCTGAATATTCACCGACAGGATTTTGTGCGGTGTAATCAGGACCGTTCAAGTTCATGGACGGGCCTATTCCAACCGCCTATATCTCAGAGTCCTACGCACGCCCGTTTTCTCAGATAATTATCCAAATATTTTGAATTATCACCGACAGTGTAAAACGGTCATGGTTGTGCCGCCCTACACTCAAACGGTCTCAATTAAACCGTTCATGTGTTCAGGGTCCCACGGCGGATGTTTCGGCCAGTTCGAGAGATAATTGGGATTATTTGCTGATTATTTGAATTTCCACCGACGGGTATGGACGGTTAGTTTATAACCGCCCACCTGGTTGAGCGGTCTATCGTAAGACCGTTCATCTCGTCGGTTGCTGAATTTTAACAGATTTTAATCATTTTCTCCATGGTTTTATCCTTAACTTATTTTGGCAATTTCTCCGCGGATAATCAACCATTTTAGCTGCCGTTTCGATTGGATGAGAGATAATTGTATTATCTACGATTTATCTTCAATAACTTCATCCCGAAAATGGCTCTAAAACCCTAATTTCGAGGTTGGCTTTCTAGGCTCTATAAATAGACCCTATTGGCCGGACGTCGAAAGGGGGGAGATTTGATCGACGGCGAAGCCCTGCCGCATTCTTGAGCGACCCAGCACCAAGGAGGGAGGCTCTCTACGTCCGCATGAGCCTCCGGTCAAGGGAGTAGCCCAGTCTTCGTAGTTTTTCGTTTCATAGTTTTGCTGTGTTCTTTCATTGCATGCTTTGTTTCTCACCCGCGTACCCCCCTCCTTCTCATAACATGCACACAACCATCCCGTTTTTTGTCACCCTAGGGGTTTAAAACCCCCCCAGGTATTCCCATTTTCATTTGTTCATGCTTAATTCTTCTCTTTTGAATATGTACCGCATCATTAAGGTCTAATTTGGGTGTCTTTTTGTGTCTCTACGTTGTTTCGCAGGTCAGCATCTAATCAGCACGAGGCCCATCTCCTCTGGCCGGCCGGAGAGGGTGGAGGTCGAGCCCTTCTCAACTTGCTGAGTGAAGGTATTGAGCGGTCATCCTCCAACCGTTCAACTTTCCGCGCGGTGCATAAACAACCGTCCTTCACTGGAGTGCGGTCCCTCAAGCGCCGTCCATCTCACTGCAGCAGTTCTTCCCGCGTCCCTCGCAGCGTCTCAAGGCGGTCTATCGTAAGACCGCTCATCCCAGGGCGGTCCTACCCGAGCCGTTCATCCCCAGCGCTGCACCAAGGCGAGTGTCTCCCCATTTTCCAAGGTACGGCGTGCCTGTCACGTACGGCATCTTGGTGGCGATCACGGTACTTTGCTTCATTCCCAATTTCCTCTTCTGTCTCTCATTTGTTCATGCACTTGGCGCACTTTTGACCCCTTTAGTGAAAGGAGAGAGAGAGAGGAGAGAAATATATATCTACACCTGGAGGAGAAAAGTCACGTCTAGAAGAGAAGAAGCAAGAAGCAAGAGAAGAAGGAGAAGAGCCTGAACCCATCTCTTGAAGATTTGAAGCTAAAGCACAAGTTGTTCCTCTATACCTACTCTTCATCCTGCAAGAAGTAAAGAGAAGTTTCCTCTACTGAAGCAACGAATCTGAAAGCAGCAAACCACTCCCTCCAATTTTCAGACAAGCACATTTGCATTTGGCATTGAGTTTCATTCTTCTTGTCTGAAGTTCTTCATTAATCATTTCTATTTTGTTCTCGTTCTTATTGAAACTTGAATCGTCCCTACCGGTGATAGTAGGAAGATAGATCAAGCTTGTGATCTTGGATCTATGATTTGGCATGTGTGCCATCAAGCTGTGTGACAGTGGTTCCTTGAGAGTGGATTATCTCTCTACAAGCTGTAAGGCAGCGGGTTGTTAAGCTGTGTAATCAGGGGGTTGTGCAGTTGCACTAGGGAAGCCTCACTTGGTTTAAGTGAGGGGTGGACGTAGGACTTTGGAGAAAGTCCGAAACACCTTAAAAACCTTTGTCCCTATGGTTTGCATGTGCGATTGCTCTTCGCTAGATGCTTGTGTATGCCCGTTATCTATCTACACTCTTGCATTGTGTATATGTGGTTCCTGCATTTAAAGTAGTTCCTTCTATTCCGCTGCAGTTGTTTTTATCTCTAGAAAAAGAGGGGCAGACCCCTCCCCTCTAGATCAACCATTCCCACACAACAATGAGAACCGCCACGACTATGGATGAAGACTCTGTTGGTATACTGTCATCATCGGAGTCATGACTCCCATTGATGTGAGGCTCAATAGATTACTCGGGAGTGTCGTCATCTGCATTAGGATCTAATATCTCTAAGTCTACAATGTCCATAGGATTTACTGGTGGTTGCGTGTCCTTTTTGCCCTTGAATAATGTGGTCCATGATGATTTTTTCTTCTGTTGAGCAGGCAGTGGCTTATCTACTACATGTTGTCTCCTTCTGGATGCCTGAGAAGCGGAGGTCATGTTTGATAAGAAGTTTAGGTAATTTCATATTGGGTAAGTCAATACGTATGAGTATACCTGAGATGACTAAGTTGGTGCCTTAGACGCTGAGCGCCGTAGCGCAGTAGACTGAGATGGTTGTTTGGATGCTGCCGAAGGCTACACAATTGAAAGGATAATATATTCAATTAGCAATGAAATATAGCATATAAATCTTTTTGTAGCCATATAATTTCACCTCTCTAAATGACGAACTCCCCCTATCCTCTCTAGAAGTGGATGTCCTTCTAAGTTATGTAGATATTGAATGCCATGATGGAGCAACCCGAGACCACTATTCATTTGTCGGATCAGCTTGTAATTTATTTCATACATCATAGTACATAGATATATGCCTACGCTCTCTAATCAAATATGTGATTCAATATGTATGTTATTTCACCTGAGTGACTGGTGGACATGGATTTGGTGGAGGCTACATCAATCGCTCCCATGTTGCATCATCGTATGCATATGATGTGTCTCTGCCCCCAATGATGTGGTCTTCATCCAAGTTAACTTCCTCGTCATGTCCCGCCACTGACTCATCTCCAACCATCTGCACATCAGTGTCATCTCCCTCCCCCACTGCCTGCTGCACAGCTACTACGAGAAAAGTATTAGGCCATGGTGTCTTGCCTAGTTCTTCGCCCTCCTCATCAAGTTCTGCCTCACCACGCTCGGTTGTTGTTCTTGCGACTCATGAAACTATAAGGTCATCATCATCTCTCAAGTACACAACATCTATTGAGTCGTAGTCTCCCTCTCCTCTCCTTGCATCTATCTGTACATGATGAACCTTTAGCTTCATGTTGTAATGAACATGGACAATTTTGTCAAGCCTTCTGTGTGTTAGCCTATTCCTGAGCTTGGTATGTAAGAAGGAGAATGTTGGCCAATTTCGCTCGCTCTCACTCGAGGAGGATGTTTGTAATAAAACTTTCATTGCAATCTTCCTTAATGTCAATGCAGTTGTGCCGTAATTGAGCCACCACTCAACTGTTAGTAAGGCAGAGGATAAATATTATAATAATTAGATGCAATAATTACTTATCGAGCCATAGAATATGAATTATCCCAGTACATTGCCTACATCAAGTCTGTCATGGCTGGCAACGGCATTAGGTGTCTCAAATGAACCAATTACATCTCTAAATGTTTTCATCTACATTATCAAAAAAAATAGTTACATAATTATTTTCATGTCCAATAGGATGAAGTATCCAAATATACCTCATTCAACGCATCAGCTGCATTTGTTGGGCTGCGAGACACTTGGTCTACCACAATGTTGACGGATTCTATCAAAGTATCGCTATAAGCGAGACCACGAGCATATTAAAAGGTCGAGTGTAGGTAGTACACTCCAATCACATCATATTAAAAAAATATTTGTCATGTAACTATGGATACCGACATTAAAGTCAAGTATGTTTAACTACCATGTGAAGATCGCGGCTCATTTGCCTGTCTTATCTGTCCTCCACAATTTCTAAGATCATGGGTCCATATTTTGGGACATTGCAAGAATCTTCCTATTTGCAACTTCAATTTTGTTGTACACCAACCTCATGGTTAGTACTCTATCCCCATCCATACACCTTAATACATCATACAGTGACTCTATCAATGAAACTAATATCTTGACTCTGTCCCAAAAGTTACTGGTGTTGACAATCCCTTCAACTTCCCCTCCTTTATATGAAGTGGCAAAAGAGGAACTCAATGAAGGCTCACCCCTAAACATTTGCTTCTACCCATCCTTGTGCTTCAGAAGACTTTGTAATACGATGTAGTTAGTGGCAAATCATGTGATGCCAGGCCTTAACAGTTCACCACCACAATGCTATCTCATCCATGCCAATACAAGTGTGTAGTTGTAAATGTATTTCATGATATTCTGTGCCACCTTGACCACATACTTGACTACACAAAGTTAACCATTCTCTTTCAGCATCAGGTCTACATAGTGTGCTACATAGGAGGTCCAGAAAAGGTGTCGTCTGGTCCTCATCAGCTGCTCTGCAGTCTTCTTATAGTTTGAGCCATTGTCTGTCACCACTTGAACAATGTAGTCCTCCCTGATCTTGTTCACCACTTGTTCCATCAATGACAAAATATATTGGTAACTGTGGAAATGACTTGACACATCCACTAACCTGTGAAAGAATATATCTCAATCACAATAAATAAGGAAGTTGATTAGACTACTTTTAGTGATACCTGACTATCCATCACACATTAGTGTGACTCCGTACTTTGACCATTTCTATTTGAAGGAGTCCACATAACTCTTGATCTCAGCAACTTGTTCATCAAGATATATGCCGACCAACTCTGTTGATGTAGGTGGTTGTACATGTAACCCAACAACTTGTACTTCTTGGAACATTGACTTGTAGTAAGGGCTGTTGGTCATATTGAAAGACAATCCCGCGTGGTGCCACCATTTTTCAACGACCTATCTGAGTTTCCATTTTGGCCCCTTCTGGCCATATGCATCATCCATCCTCGTTTGCTTGCCATGCTCTCGGGATAGTGCACCAAGCTCCATATCTTCAATGTTTATTGATTGTGTGCTTTTTGTTTGTGAACCCGAGTCACCAGTGAAGAAACTCTTGATGCCTCGTGGTTGTCGAGTAGTATATAAATTACCACTAGATGATGCTCCGGTCCTTACTGTCTCGCGACCTTGGAGTCACATCTCCTCTGGATGTGCTACCTCATCACTACTCAAACATATTGCCTCATGGAACTACACTTCATATGGATCATTCACCGTGACATACACATTAGGCTGGTGAGTACTCACTTGTTATTCTTCGTCACTGGCTGTCCACATGCATTCATCGTCGTCGTTGTTGCCAGCTCTTTCGCTGAGCGCCAGTTCATCCCTTTTCTTCTTTTTTTCCTTTTGTTGCATTTCAACTCTCTTCTCCCGCAGGTAACTTGCCATTACAAGTTTTACATCTCTAGGCACATGGGTACAGCCAGCAACCTCAGAGTATCTCACACCTGCTCCTCCTACCAAGTGCTTCTTCAACTGGGACACACCTCCTCCCCTGTGTTATATTTTACAATAGTTGCAACGCCAACTACGGTTGCCATCCAACATAACTCCATGTGACCATCCAATGTCATTTGGATATCTTTTGGGAGCCATCAAGTGATTAAATATATCCCCTAAATTTAAGAATTACAAATTTATATGCATAAAAAAAATATATATAGTGTGAAGAGTGAAGTATTAATTCTTAAATAGGACCGCCGAATAAAATTTTCAAATGTAAATTATATCTACAACATGAAAATTAATTCTAGAACATCTAAAACAAAAAATTAAATCTAATACATCTAAACTAAATATAAAATTTGAATCGTCACCGCCACCTCCTTCGTCCTCTCACCGCCCTCCACCCTCCGCCATCTCACGGAGCCCCCTCCCATAGGCCTCCCACTACCACTGCTCCCCTCCTCTACCCTCCCTCTGGCCTCCCTCCACCCCCTCCCACTGCCTCCTGGACCCCCGTCCATCCTCCCACAGCCGCCCACCGCCTATCGCCCACCGCTTCCTCCTCCGGGCCGTGGGAGGCCGTGGCCAGACCCCCATTACACGTCCACCCTCCCACCTCCCACCGCCTCCCACCACCCTGTCGGACCCCCTCCCCCTGGCCACCTCCTCCCACTACCCACTGCCGCCTCCTCTGGCCTCGCACCGCCCAGACCTAGGTGGTGGGAGGCCGGGGGAGGCGGCATTGAGCGGTGGGAGGCGGTGTCCCGACCCTCCTCCCACCTGCACCCTCCCCCTACCCCCTACCTCCCATTACGCTGCCAGTCATCCCCTCCCACCTGCACCCTCCCCCTCCCACCACCTCCCACCTCCTACTGTCGCCTCCTTCGGCCTACTACCGGCTAGGAGGAGGTGGCGGTGGGCGGTGGGAGGTGGCGGCCAGACCCTCTTCCCACCTGCACTGTAACACCCTGGATTTTTGGATTAGGAATCCATGGGTTTCGGAGTGTTTTCGTCGGTGCCAGATTACGTTTTGTAATTAAATCAAATTTTTAGCTATTGGGCCTTCAGACCCCTATGTGGGGTGAACTGTTGTGATTTCAGGCTTCGGCACATTGTAGGCACGTTGTGCATTTTCTGAGGATCATGGGGATGATTTTTTCCTATTTTTATTTATCATATTTTTAAAATCCCAAGATATTTTTCTATTTAAACCCCTTAACCCCCCTCTCTCCCCTCATTCTCTCCCTCTCTCTTCTCTCGTTTCACTCTCTTCCTCTCGCTCTCTCCTCTAGCGGCCGACGGAGCTTGAGGCGGGCGAGGTGGAGGTGACGCAAGGCGGAAAGTGGGGATGGTGGAGTAAGGATCGGGGTGGTGGCACGACGGAGCTCGTTCGTGGGTTCGTGAGCTCGACATTGGTTCGAGAGGTGTTTTCAGGTGGAATCAGCGTCCTTGGTGTGGGATCTCGTCGTGAGAGGTAGGGGGATGGATCTCTTGGCCTTGCATTCCTTTTTCTCGTATTTTGTAGGCCGAGGTGAGGCCGATGAAGGTTTTCCTTCATGTCAGGGTTAAAAGGCATAATTTTGGGGTGAGTGACGGATTCATCGAATCGATCACATTTTTGCGATTTGTTTGGACCCTATCGGTAGTTTAGAGGGTGGGGAATGTTTCCCCCATATTTTCCCCATCACCTAGGGTGATTGGGGCGTGGAATGGGACCCCTCGGATGGGATTTTGCGATCACGTCGCCGGATTCGGTTGACCAGATGGGCTATTCGATCGACCGGATCAGGCATTCGCCACGGTGGTAGTTTGCCCTGGTTCAGTTGACCGACCCGGGTGGTCCAGTCGACTAACCCAGGATAGGGGGTGCCCGGTCTGGTCCGGTCGACGGACCCTATGGGTCCGGTCAACCGACCCCTATCAGGTGGACCGACCCTATGTCTAGGTCAACCGAATTGAAACCCTTTTGCCCGTTTTGGCCTCTGCTCGACCCGATTGAGACCCTTTGGTTGACTTTTGGCTTCGTGGATGTCCCTGACACCCCGTGGGGACCGACATCATGTTTTTGGGTGTCCGGAGGAATCATGATACCTCGATTAATGTGCCCATATGGGTTGAGGGTCCAAGTGACCCCGTGTGTTCCGAGCTTTTTTGTATACTAGTTCGAGTCACCGTGCACTCTAGTAAGGGCAGAGGGTTGTTTCTACTCTGCATTAGTTTTTTCGAAAAGTGGTTTCCATGTGGGCCATGAGTATGGACAATGATCGAGAGTCCAGTGACCCAGTCAGGGGCTGGGGGCTTCTTAGTCTTCCTTAGAGAGGGAATGGACCTGGCGATTGTGATCTGCCTTAAGAGTCATTTTGACCATAGTTTCTGACTCTTGGATTAGGGTGGTTTGATGGCATGGTGACGTATGCTATAGCGGCCTTGGGATGAGTCTCATGACTCTATGGCTGTTAGATTAGCAAGTCTAGCTAATCGTCCTGAGTCTGGTGGCACTGAACCACCCTGTATTTTATGATACTTACGATAGGTGTGTGCATAACATGTTGGTACTTCGGTGTTTTTCCTATCGAAAGTTTTACCTCGAGTGACCCTCCTACTAGATGTAGATGACCTGGGCACATAGTTGCTTACCCACCTGGGAGTGGTGGAGACTAGTCCCGTGTAGACGATTTTTAAGCTGGTTGCTGTAGGGCCCCTTGCCTTTGCAGCCTGAGTCCGACTGGGGGGAAAATCGGCTAGAGGACCCGACCTAGAGCAGATGGTCTGTGTGTGCACACGTAGTTCAGGCGTGGGATGCGCACTAACAAGTGCGATCCCAACTAGTCCTTGTTCAGTGGTTACTTGTGTACATTGTCTTAGTTTCTGCCTGGGGTGAAGTAGGGAGACACTTGATGCTGTGGACTAAGTCGTCAGTAGACGCATTTGACCTTGCTTCTAGTGGGCAGTTCTCTTGTCATGTGAGATGAGTTTCTTCATGGTTCTTTGGGTGATTTTTGTGCGCTTTTCCTGACGTTCAGGTCGAGGGTTCCACCCGTAGGCAGAGTCTTGTTCACGACAGCAAGACCGGGACCTTACCCTTGAACCGTATGGTCTGGGTTGTGGCCTTCATCGGTGAGGACAGGCCTGCCTGACAGAGGTGTCGTGGTTCTTTTCCCAATAGCGTAGCTGTGGTTTTACCATTGGTTTAGCGGTTTCGACTGTGAGGTTGAAGTCTACTTTTCGGTACTTGTAGGAGTAGTTTAGAGAGTCATGTTTCCGCCGCCATCTATTGCTACTGTTGTTGTTGTAGTTCTTGCTATTATCGTTGCTGTTTACAGCCATTGTTTCATGGTGGGGATCCACGGGACCCCTATTGAGCCAATGAGATGAGGCTCACCCCTTTCTTTTCAGGTGTTGCAGTTCCTCCTTGAGGTTCGGAGGTGCAGCGTAGAGGTTCGTAGTTGCCTACTTGCCAGAGCTGGAGGCGTTCTCGGTGATAGAGTACATTTCTTTTCCTGTAGACTGTACTTTGTAGACTAGGCTCTGTAGTTAATTTGTTAATTGAAAATGTAATTTATCTTTGTTATTTAAACAATTAATTATGTAGTTATTTTATACATTATTTTAAATTTCTATATACCTCTACACACCAATTAACCCTTCCGAGGCTTGCGGCTCATGGGTGACAGGCCAAGATTCGAATTGTATCGAGTAATTCCTTGTATCTGGATCTTGGGTCATTAAAGTTGGTATCAGAGCAGGAGTTGTGGACGTACATGGGAATTTGAGATAATTGCAGTGTTCCAGAGTCCATAAGGTCCAGTATGAAGTCCCGCGATCAATAACACCCAAGAGGGGGTTGAATTGGGTGATTATACATTTTAAAAAAACTTTTACCCGATTTAAACAGATATGATGAAATAGCAACTTAGAAATTCAGATCTGTTTCAATACAGATTAGATCTATCCAAGTCAATCACCATGATAGTTCTTCGGTACTAGGCGGAGGTATGAATCTGAAGATCCTACTCACGCAAAGTGTTATTGTCCGAACAAGACTAACCTTGTCAATTCAAACCCACCTTTCGATATACCAAAGATCTATTATAGAAAGGATTGATTATGCTAGATCTGAAAGATAAAATGTGGAAGAATTAATACGCAGGAATAATCACACAGAATGGGGGTAGAAGAAAAGGACCAAATCACATAATAGATAATGATTTTTAGCTGGTTCGGATGCAACAACGGCAACCTACGTCCACCCCTCACGATCCATGAGGATTCACACACTATCTTGTAAGGGATTACAAGATAAAAACCACACACATGGATCTGAGTAGATCCACACAAACACACGGATCTGAAAAGATCCATCCACAAACACACTAGATGTTTACAAATTAAGAACAAGAACACACTTGAAGCTCAAGACAAAACAGAAGAAGAATATGAAATGAAACAGCTCAGATCTAGGCTCCCCCTTGATGAGAGATGCAGATCTTGAAGCAAGGTTTGCTTCTCCACTTGATTTTCACTTGATTGGTTTCAAAATAATCTTCAAATTCTTTGATCTTGATGAAAAGTGGCTAGAGAGAGTATTATTCATGTAGTTTCTTATAGCAGCCTTCTTCTCCCTTCGATATCCTCCCTTTGATCTCCTCGAATGATTAGGGTTTCTTGACCAAAAATGTGTTTTTATAACACTTGGGATGTGCAAGGGATGGTCAAAAACAGCATCCCATGTTTCCTGGCAGATTAGGAGACTTTGGGACTCAAAATTCCAAAAGAGAAGCTTGCCCACGTTGATGAAATGAAAAGTCAACAAATGTGGCTTCAAAGGGTTCGGTCGACCGAATTCTATCGGTCGGTCGACCGATCGCTGGGCAACTGCAGACCGTTCAGCTCTGGGAAAATCGGTCGACCGATCTAGGGCAGAGGGCCGTAGATGGGATACAAGGGATGGGATACAAGGGAAAAATGGACCACAAAAGGACGCAAAGACCCAAGTACAATCACCGAGGAGGCGGAGGGCCGTGGCCAGCATCAGGTAGATGGTGGATAATGGCGTTAAGGAGGTCATCTTGGGTGATCAAGTGGTGCTGGATGCCAACGAGAGAATGGTTGGTGGTGTGAAATGCGTGGCGAGTGTCCGCATGGCTAGCAGTGAGGGTTGCCATGTGCTGAGTGAGGGTATCCAAGGTTTGGGAGAAGGCATCGATCAAGCCTGACATGGATTCAAGCACAATGCCAAAGGTGGCAAAAGATGTCTCAATGTTACTCCCAAAGTTGGAAAGTTGCTCTCCAAAAGTATCCACAGAAGTCTCTAGCCTAGTGAGGTGTCTATCAACTCCCTCTAAATCTGCCCTATAGGGCTATCCAGCGCCTTGGGAAGATGACTCCCCTTGATGAAACTGTGGTGGCACCTCCGGATCTGCGTGTTGTGGAGGAGGAGGAGGCCGCTCCTCTGCCTGAACTGGAGGTGGGGCTTACCCTTGAGCTTTCGGCTGTCCTTGCTCTTCTTCTTCATCATTTTCTGATTCTTCTCCATAAACTCTCACATCTCTGTATAACTCTCCATCAGGACCCCAATAATAGCCAAAGGATCTGAAGAGCTTGTGTT
The DNA here is from genome assembly GCA_022559845.1 of Amorphophallus konjac. NCBI lineage: Eukaryota > Viridiplantae > Streptophyta > Magnoliopsida > Alismatales > Araceae > Amorphophallus > Amorphophallus konjac. The sequence continues at coordinate 35,765,109 of CM040129.1, forward strand.
TGTTGTATATATCATCTTGCCTCACTTGAATTGACACTTCATCTGCCAAGCTGATCTCAGCATAAATTAATACTCCAATCAACTGTGATGCATAAGGCAAAGATCGCCTTCGTTGTGTACGACATGGCCCAATCAAATCTATCATAAGGCGGCCCATATTTACTATCATCACATTCATTACATAATAAAATAGGAACTTGTGCACTTCCGTCACCTCATTTTGGCTTCCGCCCTTTGGGTAGATTAATGTAGTAAACATATCGTGCAAAATGCACTGCAATGGAGGGAAGTAATTGGCATTAAACTTGATCAAGTTGCTAACTCCATGCACATATTCACTGCAGGTAATGAGGATGAAGGTTTCCTCAGCGTGACCACGACCATAAACCATATATTCGCCCCTAGCTGAAACTCCTAGGGCGCTCTCAAATAAATCGGGATTGACTTGAATCTCAACTCCTTTGACAACAGTGTATAAATGGTCATTTCTCATGTTCAGGTTCCCGTAAAACTGTTGAACAAGACTGGGATAATATCTAATGTATCTCGTAAGAAAGTCAATCCACCCATCTTGTATTTCAAAAACAACACTCAAATCTGGTAAGACGTCGTTCAACTCACCAAAATCAACCAGACGGGGGTCGAGTATTGGCCGTGGGCACATCGGCGCTACACGTGGAGGTGCGACTGCCTGCTGTGGTGGAGGAACCGGGTCCTCACCTCTCTTAGAACCGGACTCCCTCTTGGTAGATCTCCAAGGGTCTCAGAAAAAGCATCATCTAGGTGCTATCTAGACTTGAAAACTACTGTGGAAACCCTTAGAAGGCTAATCTCTTCCCTTGGGAGTAGATAGAGACCGGAGGACACACCAAAGACAGTGGAAAGATCTTCTCCACAAGCTAGAACCCTAAGAAAGAGCTTCGAAGCTGCACAAGCCGCTGCATAGAATATGTGCCGGAAGACGGTGAAGATCTCGATCTTGTGCGGAGAGCAACAAGAGAAGGTTTTTAGGGTTGAAATGAGGAGATTGGGTTTTCTAGGGTTGGAGTGGAGGCTTGGAGAGTGAATGGGGACGTAGGAATGAGGAAACGGGGTGAAGAAACCCCTTTAAAATGGGTTTGGATGCGAGTTCAGTCGGTCCGGTTCACCGGTTTCGGTGAATCGATCCGGGGGCGTCGGTCGACCGAAATGGTTGGCCTACCCCAATTTTCATCATTTTTTTAAACTACTTCCTTTCTTTTTCTTTTTCTTTTCTCCTTTTTTTTGATTCATTCTTTCATTTTCCTCCTTTTTTTTAATACCTTCTTTCCTTCTTTCTTTTTTTTTGTTTTGAGAAGGATTGGAATAAGTGAGACTTCTGAGACGACTCTGCTTTAGGAGTTTTCTGAAACTCCCCCTTAGTAAATGCCTCAGGATCCCCAGGTCACTAGGTCCATATTTATTTATCAAGGAATATTTGGCCTTAGAAAAATTTCAATGAAAGGCTATATAAATAATTACAATCAAGCATACAATGGTGGTATTTCTCATACAAGGAACCAGAAATTTATAGACAAGGTATGCATGTTTTTCTATGCAATCTACCCCTTATGCAACTGACTTTTCTACATATGCAAGATTTAGCCTTAATGCAAACTTAGGTATGTATGCTCTCACCCTTGCACATGCCAAGTTATCTTCTAATTTTATTGAATTGTTCCTGGTTTAGAGGTTTGGTGATGATGTCAGCCAACTGATTGTGCATATCAATGAATTTCAATTCAAAGACCCCTTTTCCTACATGATCTCTCAGAAAATGATGTCGGATGTCAATGTGTTTAGTTCTAGAATGTTGAACAGGGTTTTTAGTCAAGTTGATTGCACTGATAATATCACATAAAATTGGAACATATTTCATTTCAACATTCAAATCAAGAAATTGATTTTTGATCCAAAGTATTTCGGCTCCACAACTTCCGGCGGCTACATACTCAGCCTCGGCCGTTGAGAGAGCTACTGAATATTATTTTTTGGAAGCCCATGAAACTAGGCACCCACCAAGACACTGACAATACCCACTGGTACTTTTATGATCAACAATACATCCAGGATAATCCGCATCGGTGTATGAAATCAGATCAAATGAGATACCGATGGTAAACCATAAGCCGAAGTCTACTGTGCCAATCAAATATCAAAAAATCTGTTTAATAGCCAATAAGTGAGACTCTTTAAGGCATGACTGAAAACGAGCACAGAGACATACACTGTACTGAATGTTAGGATGGCATGCTGTAAAGTACAATAGTGATCTGATCATTCCTTGAAACAGTGTGGGATCTACTATTTTACCCTTTTAATCTTTGTCTAACTTCGTGGTTGTGGCCATCGGAGTTGACATTGGTTTTGCATCTGCCATTCCGTATTTCTTTAATAGTTCCGTGGTGTATTTGGCTTGGTTAATGAAAATACCTTCAGATATTTACTTTACCTACAATCCAAGGAAAAATGTAAGTTCACCCATTAAGCTCATTTCAAATTCACCCTGCATTATTTGTGCAAAATTAGCACATAAGGCATCATTAGTTGATCCAAAAATGATACCATCAACATACACTTGAACTACTAATATGTCTTTACCTGACGTTCTTGTGAAGAGTGTTTGATCAACTTTACCTCTCTTGAAATTATTTTCAATTAGGAATGAGGTGAGCCTTTCATACCATGCCCTTGGTGCTTGCTTCAAACCGTACAAGGCTTTCTGCAACTTGTACAGATCTTATGGATGATTTGGGTCTTCAAAACTTGGAGGTTGTTCTACAAAAATATCCTCTTTGATATACTAATTAAGAAAAGTAGATTTAACATCTATTTGAAATAATCTGAAGTTAAGAGAGCAAGCATAGGACAGAAGAATCCAGACTGCTTCTAATCTATCAACCAGTGCAAAAGACTCATCAAAATCAATACCCATCTCCTGGCTATACCCTTTGTCCACAAGCCGGGTCTTGTTCCTAACCACCAATCCCGTGTAATTTAGCTTATTTCTGAAGACCCAACGGGTTCCAATTACGGGATGATTCTTAGGACGGTGCCCGAGAGACCACACCTGGTTTCTTTCAAACGGGTGTAGCTCTTGATGCATAGCCTGGATCTAGGATTCATTTTGAAGAGCTTCATGGACATCCGTAGGCTTTTCTTGAGAAATAAAAGCCATCAAATCATCTTCCTCCACTTGCCTTAGTGAGGATCTAGTTTTTCACTATCTTCAAGATTACCAATTATATTTTCAACAGGGGGATCTTTCAAGTGCATTGAAGCTCTAGGTAGATCGGGGTGCTGCAGTGGCTGGTCTTGGAGTGTTTCAATTGAGGGATCCTCATCATCTTTATCCTTGCTGGGGGTTCCTTCCGTTGGTTCATCCTTACCCTTAGATGATTCTGATAGGATCGGTGCGATGGATTCAGTGGGGGGGTGAATGAATCCCACCCTTAAAAACTTTTCGCTCAATAAAAATCCAGAACACTATCAAGGCAAAATAGACAATCTGAAGAACAAGTTAAATTCTCTTTTAAACCAATGAGCAACTATATAAGGCGCGCCTAAACAATCAACTAGCGGAAGCAAAGGAGAGCAATCAACCCACTGCACAGGTAGAAACAAGAATGCTCAGACAACCTGTGAAGGAGGTAGAAGACAAGGAACAAGCGCACAAGCCCAACAACACTGCATAGAAGATTTTTTAGGTGGTTCGGTCACCAAGACCTACGTCCACCCCTCACTCCAAATCGGAGTGAGGCTTCCACTAGCAACAGCTAGAACGCAGACTCAGTCTGCAACAGGTGCTGCCTAACAGCTTGACCAGGGGAACAACCTCCCCTCTTCCTCCAAACCGGAGGGAAAACACAAGTGACTCCCAGCCACTTGCAACCAGAGACGAAGTATCTCTTCCTCCAGACCAGGAGAGAACACCTGGACTTGCAACCCACAAGACCAGAACCGGAGACAAATCTCCCTTCCTCCAAGCCGGAGGGGAACCCACAAGTGACACCCAGCCACTTGCAAACCAGAGGTCACGGACCTCTCTTCCTCCACACCAGAGGGAACCCCGATCTCAAACTAGAGAATCGGAAGAACAACAAGCCAAGTGTAAAAGAAAAGAAAACAAGAAATGAAAATAGAGCAAACAGAAAGCTAGAAATGCAATGCACAAAGTGTAGCTCTCGCAGGAGCAAATCTGGCTTGGATTTGATCCAAATGCCAATGAAAAAATCTTTGATGAATCCTCTTTCTTCTTCTTCACGAACCCTCTCTCTATCTCTCTTTCACTTTTTCTTCTTCTTCACGAGCTCTCAGTCTATCTTCACTCTTCTTCTTCTTCTTCTTCTTCCTCTTCTGTTTTCTGCCTCTCTGCTGCTCTTTTCTTTTATCACTCTCTGCTGCTCACTTCTTCTATCTCGATCACTGCTCTCTTGCTCGATCGCCTCTATTTATATCAGCAGCAGATGTAGGGCATGTGCAGGGCTTGTGCCCTCTCCGTCTAGATAACCTAGGATCACGTGCCAGGTGCCAACCTCGGATCACGTGCCCATTCATCAGCCTGTTTAATGACAAAGTTACTTCAGTCGATCAACAATGAATGTATAGACTTAATGAAATAATATATGAATAAACTTGTATGAAGAACAGGCTGTACAGACTTCACTCGATGTATAGACTTAGTGTCTCATGCAACCAGTCAAGTGAATGCACAGGCAATGTACAGACTTAGTGCAAACGGGATGTATAGACTTGAAGTAATGCACTGGCTGTACACACTTGAAGTAATGCATGAGTGATGTATATACTTGGAATGATGATGTACAGTGCACACAATATACAGACTTGCTTTGCGAACACAGGCTGTACATACTTGAGAAATGATGCATGAACAGTGCGGCGATATATAGACTTAACCGATGCGAACACAGGCTGTACACACTTTGATTACATGCATGAGAAAGCAGTGTACAGACTTGCTGTGAAGAACAATGCCCAAATGCAGTGTATGGACTTAGAATGCATGAGACAGCAACATGAGACGCTCAATGTACAGACTTTGCATGAGACGCTCGATGTATAGACTTGACGAATGAGACGCCCGATTTATAGACTTGACGAATGAGACACCCGATGTATAGACTTGACGACTGCAGCGATGTATAGACTTGGATAGGTGAGACGCTGAATGAGACGGTCGGATGTATAGACTTTGTAATATGCCTTGGACAGACGCACCGATGTACAGACTTTGCCAATGTGCAGACTTTGCCTACATGCAATGTATAGACTTGGTCTTACAATGCATAGACTTGGAAGATGATGCATGAGACGAATGACGATGTACAGACTTGATCAATTATCACTTAATGGATGTATAGACTTAGGCAAACGCTGTACAGAAGGAGACGATGCATGCTGTACAGACTTAACATGAAACGCTGCATTCTAGCCAAAACACTGTACAGACTTTGGATGCTTGTGTATGCATGAGGGCAATGCATTGTATAGACTTAGCGATGCAATAGACAATAATGTATAGACTTCAATGCAAAGGCTGGAGTGTGACGGATGTATAGACTTCACCTAAGCACGGGCTGTACAGACATTGGAATGTACAGACTTGTAAGACGATGCATGCACAAGACGCTAAGTGAGACTGACCGATGTACAGACTTTATGATATGAACGTAGGTAAAGATGACAATGTATAGACTTTGGAAGATGCAGACTGGGCAATGTACAGACTTGGTCGAATGAACTAATGAAGGTGATGTGCAGACTTGGCCAATGTACAGACTTGAAGTAAGAAGACGATGTGTAGGCTTGGCCAATGTATAGACTTGCCAGTAGCATGAGACGAAATGCATTGGCTTTGGCTGTAGAGACTTTGATGCCCAAATGCAATGTGCAGACTTCGCATGCATGTGAATGTATAGACTTTGCAGACTTGCTAGCATGCGGATGTATAGACTTTATGTTTGCAGTGTGCATGCTATGAGCATTGTATAGACTTGATGAAGGATCGCACAGCCAAGGATGTGTAGACTATGCAGCGATGTGCAGACTATGCAGCAACGAATGTGCAGACTTTGTGTAGTCTACAGGCAATGTGCAGACTCTATTTTGCAAGCAAAACAGTGCATGGCTGTACAGGCTTGAATTCATGGACTTGTACGTGCTGACTCTGTTACATAAATGCATCGACCAGATGTCAGACATATATAATGGAATGTCATTCACAAGCACACATTCACAAATACATGAACACATATGAATGCACTTAAATGAATCAACAAGGTCTTGCATGCACACATGCATATGGTGACTTATAGTGTTTGCTATCATCAAAACCACAGGGGCACAACAATCTCCCCCTTTTTGATGATGGCAACACTATGAGTCACACTGACTCAAGTCAAAAACATTCTCCCCCTTTTGACTTCAGCAAAAATACATTAGTTAGAGAGAGGAAAATTAAGCAGGTATGAAACGATTGATATAACATTTCTCCCTTTAACTACATGAGAGCACATTCTTTCCCAAAGAGCAATATGACTCATACCAATATCTCCCCTTTGTTTTTGAAAAAAAAATCATGGGAGAGGTATGAATGCAGAGATGCAGATGCAACAAGACATGCAAGAACTCCCCCTAAATTTATGAATGCAAGCACACAATTCTCCCCCTTTAAGAATTTCTATGCAGCATGATTCATATGATAAGGAAACTCCCCCTCAATAAATGGAACCTTATGAAATGAATGAGAAGGAGACCACAGGGGCAATCAAGGATAAGTTCAGGTCATGTTGAATCAAGGACAGTGAGGAAAAGAATTTCACTAAGCTCCAAACACAAGGAATTCAACAAGATTTTCAAGGAGATACCAATCTCATAAATCCAAAACATAATTTTTCAAAGTCTTCCATTATAAGGGCTTATGAATGAACTTTATTGATCAGCATGGTTTAAACATGATGTATGCAAAGTTTATCAATAAAATTCTGTATTTATACCTAAAATCACGGTTTAATAAAAATGAACCAAGCCCTCATAATGTATATCTTGATTAGCCTCCCTTTCTCTTACACAATCAAATTTATTAACTTCTCTGGGAATTACATTCACTAGTATTAAGATCAAGCAATTATGAAGTCATGTGATTTTGTCTAGGGTTATAGCAATTTGATTTTTGCATCAATATTCAAATATTACAATTTGTTCAACAAATTTTCATGCTACAAGTTTTACGAGCACTCTAGTTCAGTGTACACCTTGTAGCTAGAGGATATACGTTGATCAGACGCCAATATCCCTAAGCACTTAGTGTAACTAACAGTCATGCTTTATATGAACAGAGATAGCATTTACACATCATGACACACTACAAATCATTTCTTTGATGAGTGAGATGTATTTCTCAGTGTGCATGCCATTGCTCTGCCTGATTACCAATCATTCTTAAGTAGAGTTAACTATGGCACCTCATGACACAGTCCTTTGGACATGGTTTCTCAGTGACCAAAGTCATTGCTCTGACAATTTACCCTTTAGACATTTCATAAAAACTCATTTGCTTCAAATCAATACTAATTTCATGTACTTAACCAAATAAAGCCATGTATTAAATAGTGCAGATTTCAGAAGTTTTTACAAGACACAGCATGAAACAGTTGGTTAAAGTTTATTAAATATGATTTAGATATTTTTAAGAGATTTTAAGGTCAAACTCAATGAATACATTAAACTTAAACCACCTGAGTTATTTCAGACATTCATAAAATCGTATAATAGAAGATTCCTAGTCCAAGTGTTTTCATATTTGTGATTTAGACATGCCCCATTGAAATCTTCATGAATGGCTGATAGAAGAGGTTCAGCAAGAATAAGTGATTTTGAAGCTCAATGTTTTCTGATATGATCAAGGTTTATCAATAGAATCAATAAAGAGGATATGCACACCAAGCAAGATAACAGGAGGTCTGGCATGTTTCAGGATTTTCAAGGATAACATGCAATGAATTCTGACAAGTGTATGCATTTGACAACCTGCATGCAATGCATTGACTCCTCCTGACTAAATGCATTGAAGTCCAGACACGACAATATGAATTAGAGAGCTTCGGTTGACTAGACAAAGGCATTTTGCTCCCTCTGTCTATATGCACAGAAAAACACTTGTTTTTGAATTTTCCAAAATAAATCCAGTGTAGTTAACTATATGCATGCATATGCAGTGACCACTTCTAAAGTACAATGCATGGACACAATTATGGTGCAGAGGCAACACACTCCCCCTGCCTAAATCTACTGAATCATCATTTTGGACTTTTCAAAATGGTTCAAATGTGATCAACACAAGTATGCAAAAGCAGTGACTCCTTTTAGCAGATGCAATGATTTATCCCTTTTTGAATTTTTTAATTTAGATGATATGCAATGCAATTAACTATATGTATGCAAAACCATGCAATGTTTGCCATGAAGACTGAACATAGGATTTTGTGACTCATGCTCATTCAGACTGCCCTACTAAGAAATATGACCCATGGTACAAGGCGGAGAACTTGGTCTAAAAGACCATCTCACACGTAGTAAGAACCTCCAGACAGATTTCCCTGCCCTTTAGTAGCTTACTATTTAATATACCATAGTGGTCAATCATGATAATTCAACATGCAGTCTTATAAGCAATCCAGATTTTCAGTGAGCTATGCAACAAACAGATTTCAAACAACAGTCATATGCAGTTTAGATTTTTAGAAATTGCAAGTTTATTCTCATTTCAATATCTAAATAGACAATTCATATGAGCATTGAGAGACATGAATACTCATAGTGTTCAAAACATGACAAATATGCAAGAACACATCCAAGCAGATATGCTATTATCCAAGGTTCACAATTTCAAATAACAAAGCTTAAGACAAGTTTTCAGAACTGACCGGATTTTGCAATCCTGGGGGTTTCATTCTTGAATGCCTTTGTTTATTACCCCACTTTATTCTTCAGCTTCCAAGGCATACCTGTAACAAATACATCATTTTGATGTAACAGGTACCCAAGAAACCTTGGGTCCTGATTTACCACAAACACCACAAGATGGTGTTCTGAATGGTCTTTTGGCAACCTTGTCATCAAACTCCATCAAATAGCAATTATTCCTTGAATGACCTATTTGACCACAGTAATGACATGATGCAGCAGATTTTAAATTCTTTTTATGCAAATTACTGTTGTCATGAAATTTATTGGCAGAGAGAAAATTCTGTTTGCTAAAATAAGCCAGCCAACAGTTAGCAGCTCTATGGCCTGGCTTCCCACAGTTATAGCATGAAGAGACAGATCTTAGGTTCTTTTTATGCACATCATTATGAACATGAGTTTTATGTGCATTGGCATGGAAATTTCTGTTATTTGCATGACCAAACTGTTTTCCATAATCAAAACATGTAGGAATCTTTCTTTTAAATGTAAATTTATTCCTACCATAATCATTTCTGTCTGCAGGGAGATTGACAGTTTTAGAATTAAATTTTCTACCATGAGCATGCCAGCATTCAATGGCCCTGTGGCCCGTCTTTTCACATTCAAAGCATGTAATGAGCTTATCTTTGAAAACAAATTTGTTCCTGTCAAAAACCATTTTGTTTACAGGAAATTTGGCAAATTTGGAGTTGAAATCTCTCCCCTGGGCATGGCTGCATAGGGCACCAATGTGGCCCTTCTTGCCACAATGAGGACATGAATTAGAATTTCTTCTACCAACATTCAGCCAGCATTCAAATGCCTTATAACCCAATTTGCCACAGTGAAAGCATTCAGTTTTCTTTTTCTGATGTGAAGGATTTTTATCATGAAGTTTCCTAGCATTCATTATGCCAGCGCTCATATCATCCTTCTCCATCAATTTACACTCATGCATCAAATGACCGAATCTATGACAGTAATGACAGATCATTTTCTTTTTAGATGCATGTGAGTGTGTGTGCGGACTGTGATCAACATGCACTTTTTCCACATAGTTGAGTGTTGCCTTTTTCTTCATGTTATCATTCTTTTTCGATTTTTCAATTTGTTTTTGGGTTTTTTGAACAATGGGCTGCTTATTCTGTGATGTGGTAGCTACACTTGAAGCTTTTACAAATGAAGTCATCAACTTGCTCTGAAGCTCTTTCTTGTTAACATTATTGTAGCCCAGCCCTTCCTTCCTAGGGTTGATTTTTACACCTAGTAGCTTGTCTAGGTTTTTCTGCCCACTTACAAATTTTGACAAGGTTTCTTTTAGATCCTTGATTTCATTTTCGAGAGATGCAACATTTATTTCATAACTTGCAATCTCTTATTCACTGCAATTGACAGCTTCATTCAAAACTTTGTTAGCTATTTTGTATTTTTCAATTTTCTTTCTCAGCTCATCTACTTCTTCAGTTTCGTTTGTACAGATGACTTTCCCTTTCTCCAAAGTAAGAAGTCTTTCAGATATCGAAGAGTTCAGCAGTTTTAACTTCTCATTTTCTTCCTTAAGCTTATCATTTTGAATTAACTCATTTATTAGAGTCTGATCTTCTGAGTTAACCTTGCTTTCTCTCCCAGCTTCAAACTCCTTCAATTCTTTTTGCTGTTTTTAAAAATCTTTCTGCAATTCTATATTTACAGATTTTATGGTATTAAAATTTTCAGCAAACAAGTTCTTCTCTTGCTCAAGTTTCCCAAATTTTTCTTCATTTTCTTTAACAGATTTTCTAAGAGAGTCATTCTCACTTTTCAGCTTGTTTAAATCAGATTTAACACATTCAAGATTTTTCATCAAATCCTTACTCTGAACAGAATCATAACAAGTTAGGCTAAGCTTATTCTCAAGTTCAGAGATTTCTTTTACATGATCTTGATTCTCAATCTTCAGCAACAAAATTTGTTTTTCAACATTTGAGTATCAGACATAAAAGCATCATGAGATTGTTTCAACTCTAGACATTTTTCACAAGAGGAGCTTGAACTTTCTAACCCAGTACCCTTTTTCAATTTTTTATACTGTTTTCTTAACCTCTCATGTGGCACTAATAAGTCAGCATATGAATTCTCCCAATCATCTAAGGTATAGTTCTCAAAAGGGTTTACCTCCTCATCATTATCGTCTTCATTCTGATTGCTGCCTTGATCGCTGCCACTTTGATTACTTCTGTTAGCCATCATGCAGCTGTCCTCATCTATCCTGTGAGCTAGCTTCAGCACATCCAAAATGTCCTTAGCAGACCTGCAATCATGAAAGCAAGAATGTAAGGCTCTGTCAGTAGATGCTTTCATCAGATTCAAAGCTTTCTGATTTTCTTCATCCTTTGATCTGTGACTGTCGGTCCATTTGGACACTTTCTTTGGTAATCTGTGAGGACCGTGTGAAATTAACTTCCACAGATCAGGATTAACTGATATAACATATTTGCGCAGACTGACAAACCACACATTAATATTAAAGCCGTTGAAAACCGGTGGATCACCCATGGAAATAGATCAGATTAATGCAACAGGAATATTGATGCACCAAAAGCGAGATAGCACCGAACACTGTAGGATCGGATCTGTAGGTCGATGGACCTTCTATGCAGACACCCGCTCTGATACCAAATGATAGGATCGGTGCGATGGATTCAGAGGGGGGGTGAATGAATCCCACCCTTAAAAACTTTTCGCTCAATAAAAATCCAGAACACTATCAAGGCAAAATAGACAATCTGAAGAACAAGTTAAATTCTCTTTTAAACCAATGAGCAAATATATAAGGCGCGCCTAAACAATCAACTAGCGGAAGCAAAGGAGAGCAATCAACCCACTGCACAGGTAGAAACAAGAATGCTCAGACAACCTGTGAAGGAGGTAGAAGACAAGGAACAAGCGCACAAGCCCAACCACACTGCACATAAGATTTTTTAGGTGGTTCGGTCACCAAGACCTACGTCCACCCCTCACTCCAAACCGGAGTGAGGCTTCCACTAGCAACAGCTAGAACGCAGACTCAGTCTGCAACAGGTGCTGCCTAACAGCTTGACCAGGGGAACAACCTCCCCTCTTCCTCCAAACCGGAGGGAAAACACAAGTGACTCCCAGCCACTTGCAACCAGAGACGAAGTCTCTCTTCCTCCATACCAGGAGGGGACACCTGGACTTGCAACCCACAAGACCAGAACTGGAGACGAATCTCCCTTCCTCCAAGCCGGAGGGGAACCCACAAGTGACACCCAGCCACTTGCAAACCAGAGGTCACGGACCTCTCTTCCTCCACACCAGAGGGAACCCCGATCTCAAACTAGAGAATCGGAAGAACAACAAGCCAAGTGTAAAAGAAAAGAAAACAAGAAATGAAAATAGAGCAAACAGAAAGCTGGAAATGCAATGCACAAAGTGTAGCTCTCGCAGGAGCAAATCTGGCTTGGATTTGATCCAAATGCCAATGAAAAAATCTTCTGATGAATCCTCTTTCTTCTTCTTCACGAACCCTCTCTCTATCTCTCTTTCACTTTTTCTTCTTCTTCACGAGCTCTCAGTCTATCTTCACTCTTCTTCTTCTTCTTCTTCTTCCTCTTCTGTTTTCTGCCTCTCTGCTACTCTTTTCTTTTATCACTCTCTGCTGCTCACTTCTTCTATCTCGATCACTGCACTCTTGCTCGATCGCCTCTATTTATATCAGCAGCAGATGTAGGGCATGTGCAGGGCTTGTGCCCTCTCCGTCTAGATAACCTAGGATCACGTGCCAGGTGCCAACCTCGGATCACGTGCCCATTCATCAGCCTGTTTAATGACAAAGTTACTTCAGTCGATCAACAATGAATGTATAGACTTAATGAAATAATATATGAACAAACTTGTATGAAGAACAGGCTGTACAGACTTCACTCGATGTATAGACTTAGTGTCTCATGCAACCAGTCAAGTGAATGCACAGGCAATGTACAGACTTAGTGCAAACGGGATGTATAGACTTGAAGTAATGCACTGGCTGTACACACTTGAAGTAATGCATGAGTGATGTATATACTTGGAATGATGATGTACAGTGCACACAATATACAGACTTGCTTTGCGAACACAGGCTGTACATACTTGAGAAATGATGCATGAACAGTGCGGCGATATATAGACTTAACCGATGCGAACACAGGCTGTACACACTTTGATTACATGCATGAGAAAGCAGTGTACAGACTTGCTGTGAAGAACAATGCCCAAATGCAGTGTATGGACTTAGAATGCATGAGACAGCAACATGAGACGCTCAATGTAAAGACTTTGCATGAGACACTCGATGTATAGACTTGACGAAGGAGACGATCGATTTATAGACTTGACGAATGAGACGCCCGATGTATAGACTTGACGACTGCAGCGATGTATAGACTTGGATAGGTGAGACGCTGAATGAGACGGTCGGATGTATAGACTTTGTAATATGCCTTGGACAGACGCACCGATGTACAGACTTTGCCAATGTGCAAACTTTGCCTACATGCAATGTATAGACTTGGTCTTACAATGCATAGACTTGGAAGACGATGCATGAGACGAATGACGATGTACAGACTTGATCAATTATCACTTAATGGATGTATAGACTTAGGCAAACGCTGTACAGAAGGAGACGATGCATGCTGTACAGACTTAACATGAAACGCTGCATTCTAGCCAAAACACTGTACAGACTTTGGATGCTTGTGTATGCATGAGGGCAATGCATTGTATAGACTTAGCGATGCAATGGACAATAATGTATAGACTTCAATGCAAAGGTTGGAGTGTGACGGATGTATAGACTTCACCTAAGCACGGGCTGTACAGACATTGGAATGTACAGACTTGTAAGACGATGCATGCACAAGACGCTAAGTGAGACTGACCGATGTACAGACTTTATGATATGAACGTAGGTAAAGATGACAATGTATAGACTTTGGAAGATGCAGACTGGGCAATGTACAGACTTGGTCGAATGAACCAATGAAGGCGATGTGCAGACTTGGCCAATGTACAGACTTGAAGTAAGAAGACGATGTGTAGGCTTGGCCAATGTATAGACTTGCCAGTAGCATGAGACGAAATGCATTGGTTTTGGCTATAGAGACTTTGATGCCCAAATGCAATGTGCAGACTTCGCATGCATGTGAATGTATAGACTTTGCAGACTTGCTAGCATGCGGATGTATAGACTTTATGTTTGCAGTGTGCATGCTATGAGCATTGTATAGACTTGATGAAGGATCGCACAGCCAAGGATGTGTAGACTATGCAGCGATGTGCAGACTATGCAGCAACGAATGTGCAGACTTTGTGTAGTCTACAGGCAATGTGCAGACTCTATTTTGCAAGCAAAACAGTGCATGGCTGTACAGGCTTGAATTCATGGACTTGTACGTGCTGACTCTGTTACATAAATGCATCGACCAGATGTCAGACATATATAATGGAATGTCATTCACAAGCACACATTCACAAATACATGAACACATATGAATGCACTTAAATGAATCAACAAGGTCTTGCATGCACACATGCATATGGTGACTTATAGTTGTTGATTTGTTTTCTTAATTAGATTAGATTCCTATCCCGCCCCTTTTAAATACATACATGCATAAACATGTGAATGAAGGACAAGGGGATGAAAGGATGGAAATACTAACCGTGATCGCCACCAAGGATTAACAACGCCAAAGGATGAAGAAAGGAGTGCAACGGCGCCGTGTACCTTGGAACTTAAAGACTTGATCGCGCTTAAGAACGGGATGCGGGGAATGGTGTGGGATCGACCTCCTCTCCTTCCAGCCGGCTAGAGGAAGAGGGCCTCACGTGGTGTTCATGCTCTCCTGCAAAACAAAGCCAAAACAAGGATAAAAAACCCATTAGAACATGCATGTGTAGTATCAATCCCGCAGTGATAAAATAGCATGAATAAAAGGGGGAGAACGCACCGGGGGAGGTTTTTAACCCCTGTGGAAGGGTGGAAAAGATAGGTGGGTGTGTTGTGCATGCATGAGATTTGAAATCATAGAATTTGATTGAGAGAATAGAGAGAAATCAATGATGCAAAACGGAGAAAAACGCATGTGTAACAGAAAGTGCAGAAAACTGTGATGATTTGTGATTTTGAGGAGACTAGAACTAAGAGTGTAGACCATGAAATCAAGCCCAGAAGGATAGAATAGAAAGCCAATACTTCCCTCTTCAAGATGGGGTCGAAGTTGTGAGTCGACGGTGCAGCATGGCTTCGCCCCACGTCCGGAAAAAGCCCCCCGTCGCGACTGCGAACTGGGCAGTTTTTATAGAGTTTTGCAAGAAAACCTCATCTCCTTATCACGACTCCCAGAGATAGAGTCCAAGATAAATCGAGTTCTCTGGATCAAACTCGAGATAATACTAAGGATAAGAGATAGGAACAAACGGGGATCAATTCAGAGGAGGATTCTAGAAGATATGTCTCTTGGAAGGTAGCCCCGGAGCCTTATCTGCAGAGTTTGAGTTGAACTAGGAAACATAAATCCTGATCTTGCGACCCAGATCCCAAGAGATATTGCCAATGAAAATTTGATTCCTATGAACCAAATTCAAGATAATACCAAGGGCTAGAAGTAGGAAAAAACGGGGATCAATTTGGATAAGAATTCAAGAAGTTATGGACTCTGCAAGAGGGCCACGGCGCACAGAAACGGAGCAGAGTCCAACACGAATTGGACTCTCTGGTGCATGTAACGGTCTATCGTAGGACCGTCACATATGATGTAACGGACTAGGGTAGGTCCGTCACACTCTGGAGGTCAAACGGGACGTTTTTGGATGAGATTGGATGTAACGCACCTAAACAGGGCCGTCACTTGGTCTAACGGTCAAGGATAGGACCGCCACACTCTAGGGGTTGAACCGGGCTGTTTTGGGCAAGTTTTGGTGTGACGGTCTATCGTAGGACCGTCACACTGAAGTAACGGTCTTCACTGGGCCGTCACTTCAATGAAGTAACGCACCTGCAAACGACCTTCACTTGGATGAAGGCAGATTCTGGGCAGACTGCGCGCGACTTTAGAAATCGAAGCGTATCTCTCAAACGGTGGAGAATTAGACAAAGTGATAAACATAGAAGTTGTAGATAACTGAGAGAGGAACAACTTTCATGAAGAAATAAATTTGAGAAAATGATTGGAAGAGGGTGAAAATAGGGATGGAAGAGAGAGGAAAATTCTGGAATGTAGTTGAACAGCACGGCATGCCAGAAAAATGTGAATAGCTCACAATCGGGGTAGAACCGGCCAACAGTGTAGAAGAAGAAATTGTAGATCTTTGAAAGAGGAACAACTTTGATGAAGACAACTTTTTGAAAAGAGGATTGGAAGAAGGTGAAAAAGAACCACTTTCAGGACTACGCAGTGAGAGAGAGCCGATTACTTGGGGGAAGCCGGCCTAAATGGGCCGAAAGTCGACTTGGAAGCCAGAATTTGACAAGATAAACTCCGGGGCTCTAAGAAATCATGATCTCTAAGACTCAAAGGATATGAAATGGTAAAAATGGGCTTGAAATCCATCCGAGAAAGCTCCAAAATAATGGCTAATTCGGGACATCAAAAAAATGGTGAATAAGAGAAATGACACAACTTGTGGGCTAAAACGGGTGTCAACAATAGTGTTTGCTATCGTCAAAGCCACAGGGGCACAACAGATTCAACATCATTTGAATTTTTAGGAGCTTCATCTGCATCTAGAATTAGAGTGAGTTGATTTGTTAGTTTTTATTTAGATTCATCAAAAATAACATGAGGACTTTCTTCAACAACTAAAGTCCTATTATTGAACACTCTAAAAGCTCTGAAATTTAATACATAACCTAGGAAGTTTCCTTTGTCACTCTTTTCATTAAACTTACCTAGGTTATTCTTACCATTATTCAAGATGTAGCAAGGGCAACCAAAAGGTTTAAGATAGGAAATGTTTGGTTTCTTACCCTTATAGAGCTCGCATGGGGTTTTCTTTAATATGGGCCTTAGCATTGCCCTGTTGATGATGTAGCATGGAGTACTTACAGCCTTGACCTAGAAGTATTTTGGTAGGGAGTTTTCGCTCAACATGGTCCGTGCCATGTCTATCAAGGTTCTATTCTTCCTCTCCACTACTCCATTTTATTGAGGCGTCCTTAGTGATGAGAAGTTATGTGTGTACCACTGCTCTTTACAGAAACTGCTGAATTTATGATTTTCAAACTCACCACCATGATCACTTTGAATGGTGGTGATGAGGTAGCCTTTGTCATTTTGGATTTACTTGCAAAATACTCGAAATTCCCTCAAGGCATAAGAGCTGGAAAGGAGAGATAAGACTGAGATAAAATCCAGACAAGAATCACACTGGCCAATTAGACCAAGCGGCAAGATCAGAGAAATCGTTCAAATTCGGAGTGGAATGAAGAATCTCTTATCCAAGAGAACTGAGTGCAATCAACCATTGCTGAGGAGAAATCCTTGAATGGATCACGAGACATGAATGCTCAAAATGACATGATGCATGCTGGGCTAAAATAAAGAAATCATTAAAACGAATGCAAAGAAAGATAAAATAGAAAGTACTCAAGGATAATATTGCTAGACTGAGCCAAGATGGGGTCAAGAGTCTTCTTGCAACCACGGCGTGCGAGACAGAGTCTATCGTCCCCCACCCGACTCAACCGAGCGGCTTATCCAACGATTAACCGTATGCTCTTAGATCATCATCGTTTTTGTTAAAGGGGAACATCAGATCCCAGAACACACGGGCAACTATCCGGTCCTTGAGAGTCTATAATAACGTAGATACCATATAGTAATGCAACAATGAGCAAGGATAGAGAGCCATACCTGACTTACCTGCCAAGCGAAACGGCATTTTTTTAGATTTTTGATTTCTTGATTTTTGTGGATTTTCATCATAAGACAACAACCACATTGACATGATATAATGTGAACATGAACGAATATGAACGAGCATAACATGAACATAACATAATAAGAGAAATATGAACAAAACATGGCACAACATAACATAACAAAGATGGATGAAATATAACAAACAAACAAATGGCAAACATGCATGCGACTAAAGGCACGGTGGGACAAGACAACATGCACACGGTGGGACAACACATGCAGTGGTATAAGGACACGGTGGGACAAAGACACGTGGTATGACAATACCACGGAGGACAACACGTGTGATGAATGACACGGCAGGATAGGGATACGTGTGACGAATGACACGGCGGGACAAAAGACATGGAGGACCATAGAAATATATGACAAGGACACACTCTTCAATCAAAGCCCAAGATCAGATGAAGCGAAACCGCCAGGTTCAAAATTGTGGGACAATGTCCTCTCATGGAGACATGATTAAGCAGATAAGCAAAAGCTGAGAAAGCCATGAGCTTCAGAAGAGATATTGAAGAGATGAGAACAGATCGAAGAATGTGAGCATGAGACAGAGCGAATGATAGAGCAAGGAAAGCTTGAACCTGCAACCTGCAGCCTGCACACTTAGCAAACAGATTACGTATATGTCCTCAAGATAAAAATAAAAGGAACAAAAGAGAAGTATTTTTGGATTTTTGTATTTCTGATTTTTTTTTGCCATATTCAAATTTTTGTTATTTTTTGACATATTCAATCTTTTTTGGGAATTTTGACAATATTTCTTTTTTGGATTTTGAACTATATTTCATTTTTTTTGGATTTTGACATAGCAATCTGCAGCACCCAAAGACGGGCTCGAACTACTGGCCAGGGATCGCCGTCCCTCCCCTCTCATTAAAGACTTCCCTTGAGTAGGGCGTGCATGTGAGGGTGGCTTACCATAACCAACTGCCTCTAAAGAACGGTGCCCCTACTAAGGCCATACCCGGGATTCAACCCAGCCTAAGAGGGAGATAGAAGAAAATTGGAGACAAGCTTTATGCAGGATGGGAGACATCAGGATTTGAATTCCTTCCAGGGCACCACCCCTCAAAGAGTAGGTCTGTTGCGCTGGGGCTTTGTGTCTTTGATTTTGAGACCCATATTTATCAGGCACGTATGCGACCGGGCTCATGACGTCCCGCGGGGAACTGTACTGCCACTCTTGCCATGCCTTTGATCCATAATCTTGCTTTTTGATTCATCATTGATTTTGAAAGCCCTTATTGGCTAGATATTACATGAAAGCTTACTTTCGACGGTCAAGACTGCCCCTATTTGAGACCTCTCTCGTATTAGGGAGTACCTAGGTCGGTCATCTCATCCATCAATCTCTTTCCCCTACACTTGGCCGAGCAGAGAAGAGAAAATGACCTTTGTGCATACCCAAAGTATGGCCAAAGCAGCAACGGTGTGCCTCAGAGAGATCGGCTATGGCTCACCGTGTAGTGTGTGAAAAAACCCATACTCAAAGGTCACCCTCAACGATCGGGGAGAGAAACTAGACTCCCAGCGCGGAGCTATCACCAGCCTAAGGATGCTGCAGAAGCAAACTCATTTGACTAAATGAACTAAGCAAAATTCTAAAAGCCACTTAACCATGTGAGGAACCAACATTTATCTTAACAATGTGCAGGAGTAAATAAGTGATAATAATAGCATGTTCTTTGCACAAAATAAAGATACCTTGCAAATCCACGGAATGAAACTAGCATTCTGAAGCAATTGTGATCATCGAGCTTCGCGCAGCACGAGCTTCATATTCCTTGCTTGACAGGACGAAAGGGAGAGGATAACAAAGGATTAAAGATTCCTTGACACGGAGGAGTGGCAGACATCAAACTGGACGAAGGAGGATAAAAAGGAAGAGAGACGAGGGCTAGAACTCCCTCGTTAAGGTGCCAAGACCCTGATAACAAGGAACCAAATATAGAAGAAACCATATTAGCTGAGATCAAGGCGGGCTAAAGCCTCGAAAACAGCACGAGAAAGGGTGGAGACCCTGAAAGGGTGAAGAAGAATGAGTAGAAAGATGATAAGAAGAATGTGAAAAAGGTAAGGGGGAAGAAGAGTGATCATCCGACGTGGTCGGAGAAAAGGAACTAGGACCACCCGACAGAGTCGGGGAAGGAGAATGAGAGTCACCCGACAAGGTCGGGGAATAAGAAGGAGAACCCGGAGATACCGGAGGAGAAGAACTGGGAGATGTCCTGAGATCGGGATGAAAAGACACAGGCCGAGGCCTAGAATCATGAGAGGAGGGAAAGTCCGGAGGTTCCGGATAGGAAAAGGAAGAGCGGGGATTCGCGGATATGAGATGGGAGGAGAGAATCATGGGGGAAGAACTAGGAGAGGGCAGATACACCACCCAGGGGTGGGAACCGAGCAGAAGAAATGATGAGTGAAATGAAGAAGAAGGAAGAGAAGTGGACCCCTGAGTGCATAACTGACGGCCTTTAAGCTTACGCCGTCGCCTCTTCTTAGCTGATACTTCTTGAACATGGACTCGCCTGGCGCGGACTAGGACCCTTGGGTACCTTGCCTTGCAATATCTTCTCAAATAGCGAGCCCATCTAGCAGATGGCCTTGCCCGACTGTGGACATGCAGTTTCATCGGGGCGGTTGCCCCTAGACTCCCAAAGCTAACAATAGTAGGACATTCTTGAACAACTAACTCCTCATAATACTGAATATCATAAAACCATGGAGTCTTGTTACTTGGCACAAGTAGCATGAGATTCGGCAACTCCACTCGGAACTCAGCCTTGAAGCACAACTCCCTTGGTAAAAGGTGAAGCTGAGGGAGAGTAATACACGGCGTTGACATGGCCGGTTTGCTAATAAACTGAGGAAGATTGCATAACAAGTGCAGAATATCCTTGGAAAGTGTAGAAGATACATCCAATTGCCCCTTGAACATAGAATCCATAATCTGCTTGGCGGCCGTCTGCGTTAGCAAAACACGGGTAGAGAACCCTTCTTGGCATGTCATCTGAACAGCAATAGAGCGAGGAGAAATAATAGCATCAATAGTGAACTCTCCGACGAGAAATGAGATTGCCACCGACCTTGCTCGGGAAGAAACTGGCACCAACTCAAGGGAACTCTTCTTAGCAACTCTCATCTTTGAAAGTAGAGGCGGATCATCCCCAAAATAACCAGGGACGAGGACACGAACCGGCATCCGACAGATAAAATCTTGAATCTTGAAATGTACGGCCGGCACTGAATCATCCTGACTTGACTTATTATCTCCCTGAGGATTAGACCCAAGGGGCACCAAAGGAAGCGCACACCCGCTCCGTGGGGTGGAAGTGGTTGGAGAAGTAAAGGGAATATGTTTGGGTGGTACGTGTGAAGGTTTGGAAGGCATGGAGGCTCCAACGGGAGTGGTGATGGAAAGTGAAGGCGTAGGTGATGTGCCGATGATAGGCTCGGGTGGCGATAAAGGTGACGGCAAAGGCGTGGCTGAGGGTAGAGATAAAGGAGAAGGTTTGGCTTGCTCAGGCTCGGGCAAAGGTGATGGCGGAGATGGTGGAGATGGAGGTGGTGATGGAAGCACTGGTGGTTGAGATGGAGATGATGGTGATGGCAATGGAGATGGTGAGGATAGTGATGAAGGTGATGGGGGTAGTGGACATGGAGGTGGAGAGGGTGAAGAGGGAGGTTGTGGTGTCCACCGTCGACGTGTCGACATAACGCATCGAGCGGTGTTAGGAATAGGAGTAGTGGTAGTGGTGGCGGGAGAAGAAGGGGAGGCACTAGCCTGAGTAGAGGCTTGGGTTTGTGGCGGCGATGGAGCCGGGGTAAGAGATGGTGGAGGTAACGGAGTAGGTGATGGAGCGAGTGCATCACTAGACGAGGAATAATAGGGGTGCCCCTGACCTTGAAGTAACAGAGACGGCTGCCCGGGTGGCACTTCTTGCTGCTGTTGTTGGTTGTGAAGATGTAAAATAACTTTATGCATGGCAGCCCAATCAATCCTTTTCTTAGCTTCCAGATCATAAACATAATCCTGGAACTCGGGGCAATCCTCAACCAAATGCCCCTGCTGACGGTGGAAATCACAGAATTGAAGCATATCCCCGACCGCGGGTCGGTAAGGCACAACCGGAGATAACGGCAACGCGTGAGTGGCCATCAAAGCCCGAAATATATCGGTGAAACACTCCGGCAAAGGAAGATGAGGAGCCTGCTTCGGGCAAGGTGGATGCCGAGGGATATGTAATGGTGGAGAAGGTTGTGGAGACGGAAGTGGAGGTTGCATAGGCAGGAGTGCGTGGCTAGTGGTGGAGGGCTTTGGTGAAGGCATGTGTGGAACAGGATGAGGTGGTATGTAGACGGCATCTACTTGCTCGGGATGTGGTGTTCCCTTGACCGGAAGTGGAGATGGAGACGGGTATGTGGATGCGGGAGGCTGACTCATGGAAGGTTGATATGCTGAGGCGTATAGGTATGTAGAGGCAGGAGGTTGGCTCGTGGAGGGATATGTGGCGGAAGACTGACTCATGGCGGGCCGACTCATGGGAGCATAGGGTTGACATGTGGAGGGTGAAGGTTGATATGTGGAGGTGGATGGTGGAGAATCGAGGTCAAGGGAATCTTGGATTTGTTGGCGAATGAAGCGGGCTCGGCTGTATAATTGTTGCCAGGAGGTGATGTTGTTGAGGGCTAAGATGAACCGGTACTCGGGCGTTGCATTGGATATCAGCATCTTGATTTGTTCTCCCTCCGGAATGTGTCCCGAGACTTGCGCGGCAAGGTGACGCCAGCGGTCGGCAAAGGTGCAGAAATCCTCTTCGGGCTTCATCATCTCTTGGGCCAGATCCGCGATAGAATACTTGGGCCCAACCTGGTCTTGATACTGCTGAATAAACTTTTCTTGAACGGCATGAAAACTCACAACTTGCTCTTGCGGAAGAGAGAAGAACCAATCCCGAGCCGGGCCTTCCAATGACAGACCAAACAGATAAGCCATCAAGTGTTGGTCATGTCGAAATTGGGCCGACTCATAAATGAACTCCTTCAAGTGCACATATGGGTCACCAACTCCACTATAACGGCGATATGCGGGAATTTGTGAAGATGGCGGAAGCCGAAGACCTTGAAATGCGAATGGGATACTCAAGGAGGATTTGGGATCGATCCGGCGTTGAAGCTCATCAAGCTGGCGTTGGGTTTGAGCAATCATCTCCTGGGTAGGGAGAGATCGAGAAGAATATGGGCCAACTTGAGCAAGAGGGTGTGAATTAGGACCAGGAGTATGGTATTGGGACGAATAAGAGGATCCGGGCTGAGAAGAAGACGGGCCCATTCCGGGAATGGAAGGATATGTGGGCCTGGAAGAGGCATGAGCATATGGGTTGAATGGGCTGGCAGCAACATGGGCAGAAGGATGAGGCCCATTAAGAGAATAATGCCCATTAGCAATTGGGCCAGCAACATATGAAGGAGAAGGAGGAGGCCCATGAATAGGAGATGGCCCATTATGAGAAGAAGGCCCATTAAGATGAGATGCAATAAGACGTTGGGCCTGGGCCGGGTCCATTTGGCAAACAAGGCTTGAAATACGGGCCATGAGATTAGCTTGTTCCTCAGATGGGTCAGGGGGACCACGAGAAGATGGACCCAAGCAGGAAGAGGATTCCACGTGGGAATAGGAAGCAGATTGGGAAAAAGAATGATACAAGGGGTTAGAATACTGCTCCATGAGGGCAAATGGAGACTTAATACATGGAGATCAAGGACAATACAAATGGGGAAGCAATGGCTTAATGGGCTTGAGAACAAGGGGGGCCGACCCACTAATGCAAAGATGAATGGACAACGGACCACGGGACAATGGACTAGACAATGGACACACAAAATGGCCTAAGCTAAATGGGCCTAACAATAACAAAACATGTGGATGATGAAAGAATGCAACACAAAAATCACTAATGAGCTTGGACAAGCCCAATCAACACGCACAATGCAATGTGAGAGTCTTCACCCAAGTCAAATAAGTTAATATGATGGGAAATCTTTTAGGGGTTTCAATAGACCTTTTAATGATTTGAATTAATAATAATTCCCTCGAGATAGGAATCCCATGGGAATAAGGTCCAAACTTTGGGTTGACTAAGGCTAACTCCCTCACACTTATGCAAATGCAAGCCTAAAGGGGTGGAAAGGTACAACCGGCCCGGCGTCCGTGTGGGAATCCACGGCTCACGGGGACTTATGGAGGTCCTTGATGTGTTTTCCTGGTCGGCTCCAAGGAATATGGAGACGAGAGGTCCACGCACCAAGGTAGGAAATGCAACTATGATATGCAATGTATGGCCCTATGTGCACCGGAGTGCATGCAAATTCTAGCTTAAAATTAGAAAATCAAGACTAGTTTAAACTATGCAAACATGATCCAACAAAAACAAATAGTATATGGATGGGAAGACAATACAAAGATCTGCACAACGGCCCCAAGAACAGATCAATCTGACCCCGGGAGGTCAATCAAATCACTAAGCAAAGATGCCCCCGTGAACCTATGCGCAGACCACATGCAGATTTTATGGACAAAATGCTAAAATGATGATAATTTTTAACTAAGCAAATGAGACCCAAATGATGCAAATAAGCTATGGATGGAAAGACAATACAAAGGACTATCCAATGGATCAAAAATCAGTGTAATCAGACATCGGGAAGGCAGTCAAATCACTCATTAAAGATGTACCTGTGAACCTGTCCCTGAGCCTGCCTGCAGAACTTATGCACAAAACTCAAAAAGATGGACAAGATTAGAATATGCAAATGTTAACCAAATGATGCAACTGATATATGGATGGAAAGACAATACAAAGGGCTATCCAACGCAACAAGAATCAGCTCAATCGGAATCCGGGATCAAAAGTTATGCCTCGATGAACACGGCCCTGTGAGCATGCACGCAAGATTGCCAGAAGCCGTGTAACGGTCTACCAAAGGACCGTTACATGCATGTGACGGTCTACTGCAGGACCGTCACACAACCAAAGCCCTTAAAACACCAAAAATAGTTGGACAATGGAAGAAATATCACCTAAACATGAACATGCACCCACCCAACCTACAAAAGAGCATGAAAACAAGCGTGATGGGCATTGGTGTCCCACCGTGATCGCCAAAAAACTGTTGATTTGTTTTCTTAATTAGATTAGATTCCTATCCCGCCCCTTTTAAATACATACATGCATAAACATGTGAATGAAGGACAAGGGGATGAAAGGATGGAAATACTAACCGTGATCGCCACCAAGGATTAACAACGCCAAAGGATGAAGAAAGGAGTGCAACGGCGCCGTGTACCTTGGAACTTAAAGACTTGATCGCGCTTAAGAACGGGATGCGGGGAATGGTGTGGGATCGACCTCCTCTCCTTCCAGTCGGCTAGAGGAAGAGGGCCTCACGTGGTGTTCATGCTCTCCTGCAAAACAAAGCCAAAACAAGGATAAAAAACCCATTAGAACATGCATGTGTAGTATCAATCCCGCAGTGATAAAATAGCATGAATAAAAGGGGGAGAACGCACCGGGGGAGGTTTTTAACCCCTGTGGAAGGGTGGAAAAGATAGGTGGGTGTGTTGTGCATGCATGAGATTTGAAATCATAGAATTTGATTGAGAGAATAGAGAGAAATCAATGATGCAAAACGGAGAAAAACGCATGTGTAACAGAAAGTGCAGAAAACTGTGATGATTTGTGATTTTGAGGAGACTAGAACTAAGAGTGTAGACCATGAAATCAAGCCCAGAAGGATAGAATAGAAAGCCAATACTTCCCTCTTCAAGATGGGGTCGAAGTTGTGAGTCGACGGTGCAGCATGGCTTCGCCCCACGTCCGGAAAAAGCCCCCCGTCGCGACTGCGAACTGGGCAGTTTTTATAGAGTTTTGCAAGAAAACCTCATCTCCTTATCACGACTCCCAGAGATAGAGTCCAAGATAAATCGAGTTCTCTGGATCAAACTCGAGATAATACTAAGGATAAGAGATAGGAACAAACGGGGATCAATTCAGAGGAGGATTCTAGAAGATATGTCTCTTGGAAGGTAGCCCCGGAGCCTTATCTGCAGAGTTTGAGTTGAACTAGGAAACATAAATCCTGATCTTGCGACCCAGATCCCAAGAGATATTGCCAATGAAAATTTGATTCCTATGAACCAAATTCAAGATAATACCAAGGGCTAGAAGTAGGAAAAAACGGGGATCAATTTGGATAAGAATTCAAGAAGTTATGGACTCTGCAAGAGGGCCACGGCGCACAGAAACGGAGCAGAGTCCAACACGAATTGGACTCTCTGGTGCATGTAACGGTCTATCGTAGGACCGTCACATATGATGTAACGGACTAGGGTAGGTCCGTCACACTCTGGAGGTCAAACGGGACGTTTTTGGATGAGATTGGATGTAACGCACCTAAACAGGGCCGTCACTTGGTCTAACGGTCAAGGATAGGACCGCCACACTCTAGGGGTTGAACCGGGCTGTTTTGGGCAAGTTTTGGTGTGACGGTCTATCGTAGGACCGTCACACTGAAGTAACGGTCTTCACTGGGCCGTCACTTCAATGAAGTAACGCACCTGCAAACGACCTTCACTTGGATGAAGGCAGATTCTGGGCAGACTGCGCGCGACTTTAGAAATCGAAGCGTATCTCTCAAACGGTGGAGAATTAGACAAAGTGATAAACATAGAAGTTGTAGATAACTGAGAGAGGAACAACTTTCATGAAGAAATAAATTTGAGAAAATGATTGGAAGAGGGTGAAAATAGGGCTGGAAGAGAGAGGAAAATTCTGGAATGTAGGTGAACAGCACGGCATGCCAGAAAAATGTGAATAGCTCACAATCGGGGCAGAACCGGCCAACAGTGTAGAAGAAGAAATTGTAGATCTTTGAAAGAGGAACAACTTTGATGAAGACAACTTTTTGAAAAGAGGATTGGAAGAAGGTGAAAAAGAACCACTTTCAGGACTACGCAGTGAGAGAGAGCCGATTACTTGGGGGAAGCCGGCCTAAATGGGCCGAAAGTCGACTTGGAAGCCAGAATTTGACAAGATAAACTCCGGGGCTCTAAGAAATCATGATCTCTAAGACTCAAAGGATATGAAATGGTAAAAATGGGCTTGAAATCCATCCGAGAAAGCTCCAAAATAATGGCTAATTCGGGACATCAAAAAAATGGTGAATAAGAGAAATGACACAACTTGTGGGCTAAAACGGGTGTCAACAATAGTGTTTGCTATCGTCAAAGCCACAGGGGCACAACAGATTCAACATCATTTGAATTTTTAGGAGCTTCATCTGCATCTAGAATTAGAGTGAGTTGATTTGTTAGTTTTTATTTAGATTCATCAAAAATAACATGAGGACTTTCTTCAACAACTAAAGTCCTATTATTGAACACTCTAAAAGCTCTGAAATTTAATACATAACCTAGGAAGTTTCCTTTGTCACTCTTTTCATTAAACTTACCTAGGTTATTCTTACCATTATTCAAGATGTAGCAAGGGCAACCAAAGGGTTTAAGATAGGAAATGTTTGGTTTCTTACCCTTATAGAGCTCGCATGGGGTTTTCTTTAATATGGGCCTTAGCATTGCCCTGTTGATGATGTAGCATGGAGTACTTACAGCCTTGACCTAGAAGTATTTTGGTAGGGAGTTTTCGCTCAACATGGTCCGTGCCATGTCTATCAAGGTTCTATTCTTCCTCTCCACTACTCCATTTTATTGAGGCGTCCTTAGTGATGAGAAGTTATGTGTGTACCACTGCTCTTTACAGAAACTGCTGAATTTATGATTTTCAAACTCACCACCATGATCACTTTGAATGGTGGTGATGAGGTAGCCTTTGTCATTTTGGATTTACTTGCAAAATACTCGAAACTCCCTCAAGGCATCACTTTTATTAGCTAAAAATAACACCCAGGTGAACTAGGAGTAGTCATCAACAATAACAAATCCGAATGATTTCCCTCCCAGGCTCGATGTCCTAGTGGGGCTAAATAGATCAAGATGAAACAATTCTAAAGGTCGGGAGGTAGAAATAATGTTCTTATTTTTGAAATAAATACATGTTTGCTTGCCTTTTGTGCAAACCTCACAGATTTTGTCACTTTCAAATTTTAATTTTGACAACCCATTCACCAAGTCATGTCTAGATAATTTGGAGATTACCCCAAAACTAGCATGACCTAATCTTCGGTCCCATAACCATGCATTTTCATGATTGTTTGCTACCAAACACACATCATCACATGAGACGTCATCAATATCAATAGTATACACATTGTTGTTTCTTTTTCCAATGAATTTGATTTCATTTGTCATTTTATTCATGACAAGGCAATGGGTTTGATCAAAAACAATCTTAAAACCTTTGTCACATAATTGGCTTATACTTAATAAATTGTGATTCAAACCCTTCACTAAAAGTACATTTTCAATTAGGGTTTCAGAATTCTTACCTACGTTGCCAATTCCAATGATTTTACCTTTGTCCTTTCCTCCAAAGACAACTAAGCCTTCGTCCTTATCTTGCAGTGTAGAGAACACCTTCCTGTCCCCTGTCATATGTCTTGAGCAACCACTATCTAGGTACCATTTGCTTCCCCTGGCTTCAAGGCATATCTGGAAGATGCAACATTCTCATCCAATTATTTTTGGTACCTAAACTAATTTGGGTCCATAAGCGTTAGTCCAATTCTGCACATATTTTTTTCTGATCTAAACACCTTGATTTCTTTGTGTATTTTGTTTGATCCAACAATTTACAATAACATGACCAAATCTACCATAATGGAAGCAGTTTACAGTTGAAAACCTTCTTTGAAATTTGTGTGGTTTAGGTTGAACATGTTTTGGCTTTGTGTGTGAGCAAGATGCACAATTATTTTCTTTTTCATGAACAAGAGATGTTGTTATCTTGTGCTCAAATGATTTTTTATTTTTGGGATTGTATCCTAAACCTTCTTTCTGAAAGTTAACTTTAACTCCCAATAGATTGTCTAGGTTTTGTTTCCCTTTAACAAACCTAAAAAGAGTGACCTGCAAGTCAGTCACTTCTTTATTCAAACTCACATTTTTATTTTTAAGTTCTGAAATTGAGGATGTCAGAACCTCTTTTACATTTTTTAATTTTTCAGAAACTTTTTCTATTTCAGACATTTTACATAGTAACTCTTCTTTGGTTTTCTCAATGTCTGAAATTGTTTGTAACAGACTTTCTTTCTCTTCTGTTAATTCGAACCATTCCTGTTCAAGTTTTTCAAATTTAACAGAAGAATCCTCATAAGTTAAATCTTTGATTTTTTTCTTGAGAGTTTTATTTTCTGACCTTATTTTCCTGTACTTTGTGTACAACTTTTCATACTCTGATTCCCATTATTGATTTGAAATAACGTCGGGGTCAGAGTTTACCTCAGTTGAATCATCTTCATATGCCATGAGGCACAGGCTTTCCATGAGCTCTCCCAGCTCCTCTTCGGACTGTTCGTCCTCTTCGTCGCTCCATGTGGCGACCCTGGCTTTAGGCTTCCCGAACTTCTCTTTCTTGAATTTTCTTTTCAAATCCGGGCACTCTCCTCTCATGTGCCCGGGCTTCTTGCTTTCATAGCAAATGACATTATTAGGCTTGTTTGGCTCCCCCTTGGTTTGAGCCGGCCTTCTTTGCCTTTTTCTGAAATTTTCTTGAAAGTTTTTCTTCCTTCTCAGAAATTTCTTTACTTGGCAGGTTAGCATGGCCAAGTCTTCTTCCTCGTCAGTTCCATCGGTGGACTCCTCTTCTTGGGAGTCATCATCATGTTGGTTGGCTTTCAGAACCACCATTTTATTTTTCTTGGACTCCTCCTCCGCAGTTCTCTTAATATTTATCTCATAGGTCATGAGTGACCCTATGAGCTCGTCCAAGAAGAGTATGGACAGATTCTTGGAATCCTTAATAATTGTGGCCTTGGTGTGCCACGCGGGTGGAAGAGATCTTAACACCTTCCTCACTAGGTCGGAGTTAGTGTATTCTTTTCCAAGACCTTTGAGATCGTTGGTGATCTTTGTTAGTATTGTAAACATTTCAGAGATAGTTTCTTCATGCTTCATCTTGAAGAGTTCATAATCCCTAACCAATAGGTTTGCCTTCATCTCTTTCCCTTCAGAAGTTCCTTCATAAATGAGCCGCAATTTGTCCCACATTTCTTTTGCAGAACTACACATAGACACACGAGAGAACTCATTATGGTGGATGGCACATTGCATGATATTCATAGCATTGAAATTTACTGTTGATTTTTGTATGTCTTCATGTGTCCGCTTGTCCTCATCAGCGGGAAGGTCATAAGGACCCTTGTCCACAATCCTCCAGATCTCATACTCTTGGGCTCTTAGAAACACATGCATTCTATTTTTTCAGTATGAATAGTTTGAGCCATTGAGGAAAGGAGGACGGTGGATAGAGTGACCCTCAGGTATCTTTGGATCTGTCTCTAGATCGTTAGATTTGTGAAAGATAGAGCCTTAGCTCTGATACCAATTGAAGTCCCACGATCAATGACACCTAAGAGGGGGGGTGAATTGGGTGATTACAGATTTTAAAAACGTTTACCCGATTTAAACAGATATGATGAAATAGCAACATAGAAATTCAGATCTGTTAGAATACATATTAGATCTATCAAAATCAATCACCACGATAGTTCTTCGGTACTAGGTGGATGTATGAATCCAAAGATCCTACTCACACAAACTGTTATTATCCTGACAAGACTAGCCTTATCAATTCAAACCCACCTTTCGATATTCCAAAGATCTATTATAGAAAGGATTGATTATGATAGATCTGAAAGACAAAACACAGAAGAATTAATACGCATGAACAATCACACAAAATGGGGGTAGAAGAAAAGGACCAAACCACATAATAGATAGCAATTTTTAGGTGGTTCGGATGCAACAACGATAACTTACGTCCACCCCTCACGATCCGTGAGGATTCATACACTATCTTGTAAGGGATTACAAAATAAAAACCACACACACAGATCCGAGTAGATCCACTGTAAGACCCCAAATTCTTTAGAAATTTATTTAGTAAGTTATTTGTAATTATTCGGAATTTATTTGAAGTTATTCGAATTAATGAGAATTATCCAAATTAATTAGATTAATTAATTAATTAATAGAATAAGTCATTATTCAACTATTTTATAAAAATCCCCAAAAATCACATCTTGTATAACTAATTTTGTTTAGCAACTTTGTCTTCTTCATTTAAGCCTAAGAAAATCATTTATTATGTCGGAATTAGTGAACTTAGTCTTCCGAACTTAACATTTAATTAATTACGGAATAGTATAAGTAATAATTCGACTACCTCAGAAAAATCTGTAAAAATAGTAAACATGCTAATATTGATGTAGATAACAACTTTTCCTTCTGGCTTTAGCCATTGTAAATCCGTGGTAAGATCTATTTAGAATTCAAACCCAAATGTGCACACTTTTGACCCATACCTAACCCTTAGATTAAAACGTGAAATTCGACCTGATTACTCAACCAAATGATCTGAAATCAGGGGCAAATGGAAGGCCACAATGTAAGGAACATTTACCCTCAATCAATTTGAGGTAAACTTAGCCCCAAAACGTGTTGCCGACATAGTTTGGTCAAGTCAAGGATTTCGGCGCCGTTTCTAAACACGCGGCTTGCAGCAGCGAATACTCCCAACTCCGAAGGCTCCAGAAGCTCTATGAGCTATCAAAATGAATCCCTACGAGTCTTCTTTCATTTGGCTGCTGTGGGGTTCGTTGAAATTTCGGATCTGGAGAGATCTAGCTCGATTTGTGGAGGTGGGTCAGCAGGCCGTTGGCTTCCCTTCATCCTTCTTTGATCCATCGATTGAGGTAGGAATTCTCAACCAAATCTTGATCATGAGTATAGAAAATTGTTCCTCTCATCAAGCTCTATCCATTGGTGGCAAAAGCCCCAATTTTCATTAGGTATCCGTGGAGGAATCGAGCTTTTTGTGAGGTGCTGTCCAAGTGTTCTTCATCCTAGGGTTTTGAGTTTTCTCTCTCCGATTTGAGGTAGGATCTAACAACCAAACTTTAATTAACTTTCATGAAGTAATCAGCATGTTATTATCTTTCATTTAACTTAGAAATCCCCAAATTCCATTGAGCATGCATCATGAATTTCGAAGTTTTGTATAAACATATCTAGAACATGTTTCATATAGTTTCCTTTAAGCCAGAGCTTGATTACGGGCTCATTTTGAGTCATATAACTTGATCTTAATGTAGCATATAGTATATGGTTGGATTCATGATCGAGTTAGCTTTCTTTTGACACCAAAATCCCTAAATTCCGTTGAGTATGTTAAGAGAATTGCATGATTTAGTAGAAGTAGGTCAAGAACTAGGGTTTTCATGAATTTATCATATATAAGTTGAGATTCAATCAATTTATGTAACAATTCGTGGTTCAAAATTGTAGTTTTATGACCCTAGAATGTCCATTAACATTCCTAGATCATATGGCTTTAATTTCAACTCAATTGGACTTCAATTGGGTGAGATTTCACGTTTTTCGGAAGCAACAGCCGTTGCTGTTCTTGCAGGGGTCGACCCCAGGGGTCGACCCATCATCTGGCAGCCCAGGCAGGCCCGAGGGTCGACCCCTGGGGTCGACCCATTCGGCCCAGACGCGAGGGTCGACCCCAGGGGTCGACCCATGCAGTTCCAGAACCCCGTTTTGCAGGGATCGATCCCAAGGGTCGACCCATACACCAGAGAACCAGTTTTTCTCGTTTTTTGAACCAAAGATGGATCCGAATCAGTGGGGAATCAACCCATTTAACTTAGACCCATTTGTTGACACCCGTTTTAGCCCACAAGTTGTGTCATTTCTCTTATTCATCATTTTTGATGTCCCGAATTAGCCATTATTTTGGAGCTTCCTTGGATGAATTTCAAGTCCATTTTTACCATTTCATATCCTTTGAGTCTTGGAGATCATGATTTCTTATAGCCCCGGAGCTTATCTTGTCAAATTCCCACTTCCAAGTCGACTTTCGGCCCATTTAGGCCGACTTCCCCCAAGTAATCGGCTCTCTCTCACTGCGCAGTCCTGAAAGTGGTTCTTTTTCACCTTCTTCCAATCCTCTTTTCAAAAAGTTGTCTTCATCAAAGTTGTGCGTCTTTCAAAGATCTACAATTTCTTCTTCTACACTGTTGGCCGGTTCAGCCCCGATTGTTAGCTATTTACATTTTTCTGGCATGCCGTGCTGTTCACCTACATTCCAGAATTTTCCTCTCTCTTCCAGCCCTATTTTCACCCTCTTACAATCATTTTCTCAAATTTCTTTCTTCATAAAAGTTGTTCCTCTCCTAGTTATCTACAACTTCTATGTTTACCACTTTGTCTAATTCTCCACCGTTTGAGAGATACGCTTCGATTTCTAAAGTCGCGCGCAGTCTACCCAGAATCTGCCTTCATCCAAGTGAAGGTCGTTTGCAGGTGCGTTACTTCATTGAAGTGACGGCCCAGTGAAAACCGTTACTTCAGTGTGACGGTCCTACGATAGACCGTCACACCAAAACTTGCCCAAAACAGCCCGGTTCAACCCCTAGAGTGTGGCGGTCCTATCCTTGACCGTTAGACCAAGTGACGGCCCTGTTTAGGTGCGTTACATCCAATCTCATCCGAAAACGTCTCGTTCGACCTCCAGAGTGTGACGGACCTACCCTAGTCCGTTACATCATATGTGACGGTGCTACGATAGACCGTTACATGCACCAGAGAGTCCAATTCGTGCTGGACTCTGCTCCGTTTTTGTGCGCCGTGGCCCTCTTGAAGAGTCCATAACTTCTTGAATTCTTATCCAAATTGATCCCCGTTTTTTCCTACTTCTAGCCCTTGGTATTATCTTGAATTTGGTTCATAGGAATCAAATTTTCATTGGCAATATCTCTTGGGATCTGGGTCGCAAGATCAGGATTTATGTTTCCTAGTTCAACTCAAACTCTGCAGATAAGGCTCCGGGGCTGCCTTCCAAAAAACATATCTTCTAGAATCCTCCTCTGAATTGATCCCCGTTTGTTCCTATCTCTTGTCCTTAGTATTATCTCGAGTTTGATCCAGAGAACTCGATTTATCTTGGACTCTATCTCTGGGAGTCGTGATAAGGAGATGAGGTTTTCTTGCAAAACTCTATAAAAACTGCCCAGCTCGCAGTCGCGATGGGGGGCTTTTTCCGGACGTGGGGCGAAGCCATGCTGCACCGTCGACTCACAACTTCGACCCCATCTTGAAGAGGGAAGTATTGGCTTTCTATTCTATCCTTCTGGGCTTGATTTCATGGTCTACACTCTTAGTTCTAGTCTCCTCAAAATCACAAATCATCACAGTTTTCTGCACTTTCTGTTACACATGCGTTTTTCTCCGTTTTGCATCATTGATTTCTCTCTATTCTCTCAATCAAATTCTATGATTTCAAATCTCATGCATGCACAACACACCCACCTATCTTTTCCACCCTTCCACAGGGGTTAAAAACCTCCCCCGGTGCGTTCTCCCCCTTTTATTCATGCTATTTTATCACTGCGGGATTGATACTACACATGCATGTTCTAATGGGTTTTTTATCCTTGTTTTGGCTTTGTTTTGCAGGAGAGCATGAACACCACGTGAGGCCCTCTTCCTCTAGCCGGCTGGAAGGAGAGGAGGTCGATCCCACACCATTCCCCGCATCCCGTTCTTAAGCGCGATCAAGTCTTTAAGTTCCAAGGTACACGGCGCCGTTGCACTCCTTTCTTCATCCTTTGGCGTTGTTAATCCTTGGTGGCGATCACGGTTAGTATTTCCATCCTTTCATCCCCTTGTCCTTCATTCACATGTTTATGCATGTATGTATTTAAAAGGGGCGGGATAGGAATCTAATCTAATTAAGAAAACAAATCAACAATTTTTTGGCGATCACGGTGGGACACCAATGCCCATCACGCTTGTTTTCATGCTCTTTTGTAGGTTGGGTGGGTGCATGTTCATGTTTAGGTGATATTTCTTCCATTGTCCAACTATTTTTGGTGTTTTAAGGGCTTTGGTTGTGTGACGGTCCTGAAGTAGACCGTCACATGCATGTAACGGTCGTTTGGTAGACCGTTACACGGCTTCTGGCAATCTTGCGTGCATGCTCACAGGGCCGTGTTCATCGAGGCATAACTTTTGATCCCGGATTCCGATTGAGCTGATTCTTGTTGCGTTGGATAGCCCTTTGTATTATCTTTCCATCCATATATCAGTTGCATCATTTGGTTAACATTTGCATATTCTAATCTTGTCCATCTTTTTGAGTTTTGTGCATAAGTTCTGCAGGCAGGCTCAGGGACAGGTTCACAGGTACATCTTTAATGAGTGATTTGACTGCCTTCCCGATGTCTGATTACACTGATTTTTGATCCATTGGATAGTCCTTTGTATTGTCTTTCCATCCATAGCTTATTTGCATCATTTGGGTCTCATTTGCTTAGTTAAAAATTATCATCATTTTAGCATTTTGTCCATAAAATCTGCATGTGGTCTGCGCATAGGTTCACGGGGGCATCTTTGCTTAGTGATTTGATTGACCTCCCGGGGTCAGATTGATCTGTTCTTGGGGCCGTTGTGCAGATCTTTGTATTGTCTTCCCATCCATATACTATTTGTTTTTGTTGGATCATGTTTGCATAGTTTAAACTAGTCTTGATTTTCTAATTTTAAGCTAGAATTTGCATGCACTCCGGTGCACATAGGGCCATACATTGCATATCATAGTTGCATTTCCTACCTTGGTGCGTGGACCTCTCGTCTCCATATTCCTTGGAGCCGACCAGGAAAACACATCAAGGACCTCCATAAGTCCCCGTGAGCCGTGGATTCCCACACGGACGCCGGGCCGGTTGTACCTTTCCACCCCTTTAGGCTTGCATTTGCATAAGTGTGAGTGAGTTAGCCTTAGTCAACCCAAAGTTTGGACCTTATTCCCATGGGATTCCTATCTCGAGGGAATTATTATTAATTCAAATCATTAAAAGGTCTATTGAAACCCCTAAAAGATTTCCCATCATATTAACTTATTTGACTTGGGTGAAGACTCTCACATTGCATTGTTCGTGTTGATTGGGCTTGTCCAAGCTCATTAGTGATTTTTGTGTTGCATTCTTTCATCATCCACATGTTTTGTTATTGTTAGGCCCATTTAGCTTAGGCCATTTTGTGTGTCCATTGTCTAGTCCATTGTCCCGTGGTCCGTTGTCCATTCATCTTTGCATTAGTGGGTCGGCCCCCCTTGTTCTCAAGCCCATTAAGCCATTGCTTCCCCATTTGTATTGTCCTTGATCTCCATGTATTAAGTCTCCATTTGCCCTCATGGAGCAGTATTCTAACCCCTTGTATCATTCTTTTTCCCAATCTGCTTCCTATTCCCACGTGGAATCCTCTTCCTGCTTGGGTCCATCTTCTCGTGGTCCCCCTGACCCATCTGAGGAACAAGCTAATCTCATGGCCCGTATTTCAAGCCTTGTTTGCCAAATGGACCCGGCCCAGGCCCAACGTCTTATTGCATCTCATCTTAATGGGCCTTCTTCTCATAATGGGCCATCTCCTATTCATGGGCCTCCTCCTTCTCCTTCATATGTTGCTGGCCCAATTGCTAATGGGCATTATTCTCTTAATGGGCCTCATCCTTCTGCCCATGTTGCTGCCAGCCCATTCAACCCATATGCTCATGCCTCTTCCAGGCCCACATATCCTTCCATTCCCGGAATGGGCCCGTCTTCTTCTCAGCCTGGATCCTCTTATCCGTCCCAATACCATACTCCTGGTCCTAATTCACACCCTCTTGCTCAAGTTGGCCCATATTCTTCTCGATCTCTCCCTACCCAGGAGATGATTGCTCAAACCCAACGCCAGCTTGATGAGCTTCAACGCCGGATCGATCCCAAATCCTCCTTGAGTATCCCATTCGCATTTCAAGGTCTTCGGCTTCCGCCATCTTCACAAATTCCCGCATATCGCCGTTATAGTGGAGTTGGTGACCCATATGTGCACTTGAAGGAGTTCATTTATGAGTCGGCCCAATTTCGACATGACCAACACTTGATGGCTTATCTGTTTGGTCTGTCATTGGAAGGCCCGGCTCGGGATTGGTTCTTCTCTCTTCCGCAAGAGCAAGTTGTGAGTTTTCATGCCGTTCAAGAAAAGTTTATTCAGCAGTATCAAGACCAGGTTGGGCCCAAGTATTCTATCGCGGATCTGGCCCATGAGATGATGAAGCCCGAAGAGGATTTCTGCACCTTTGCCGACCGCTGGCGTCACCTTGCCGCGCAAGTCTCGGGACACATTCCGGAGGGAGAACAAATCAAGATGCTGATATCCAATGCAACGCCCGAGTACCGGTTCATCTTAGCCCTCAACAACATCACCTCCTGGCAACAATTATACAGCCGAGCCCGCTTCATTCGCCAACAAATCCAAGATTCCCTTGACCTCGATTCTCCACCATCCACCTCCACATATCAACCTTCACCCTCCACATGTCAACCCTATGCTCCCATGAGTTGGCCCGCCATGAGTCAGTCTTCCGCCACATATCCCTCTACGAGCCAACCTCCTGCCTCTACATACCTATACGCCTCAGCATATCAACCTTCCATGAGTCAGCCTCCCGCATCCACATACCCGTCTCCATCTCCACTTCCGGTCAAGGGAACACCACATCCCGAGCAAGTAGATGCCGTCTACATACCACCTCATCCTGTTCCACACATGCCTTCACCAAAGCCCTCCACCACTAGCCACGCACTCCTGCCTATGCAACCTCCACTTCCGTCTCCACAACCTTCTCCACCATTACATATCCCTCGGCATCCACCTTGCCCGAAGCAGGCTCCTCATCTTCCTTTGCCGGAGTGTTTCACCGATATATTTCGGGCTTTGATGGCCACTCACGCGTTGCCGTTATCTCCGGTTGTGCCTTACCGACCCGCGGTCGGGGATATGCTTCAGTTCTGTGATTTCCACCGTCAGCAGGGGCATTTGGTTGAGGATTGCCCCGAGTTCCAGGATTATGTTTATGATCTGGAAGCTAAGAAAAGGATTGATTGGGCTGCCATGCATAAAGTTATTTTACATCTTCACAACCAACAACAGCAGCAAGAAGTGCCACCCGGGCAGCCGTCTCTGTTACTTCAAGGTCAGGGGCACCCCTATTATTCCTCGTCTAGTGATGCACTCGCTCCATCACCTACTCCGTTACCTCCACCATCTCTTACCCCGGCTCCATCGCCGCCACAAACCCAAGCCTCTACTCAGGCTAGTGCCTCCCCTTCTTCTCCCGCCACCACTACCACTACTCCTATTCCTAACACCGTTCGATGCGTTATGTCGACACGTCGACGGTGGACACCACAACCTCCCTCTTCACCCTCTCCACCTCCATGTCCACTACCCCCATCACCTTCATCACTATCCTCACCATCTCCATTGCCATCACCATCATCTCCATCTCAACCACCAGTGCTTCCATCACCACCTCCATCTCCACCATCTCCGCCATCACCTTTGCCCGAGCCTGAGCAAGCCAAACCTTCTCCTTTATCTCTACCCTCAGCCACGCCTTTGCCGTCACCTTTATCGCCACCCGAGCCTATCATCGGCACATCACCTACGCCTTCACTTTCCATCACCACTCCCGTTGGAGCCTCCATGCCTTCCAAACCTTCACACGTACCACCCAAACATATTCCCTTTACTTCTCCAACCACTTCCACCCCACGGAGCGGGTGTGCGCTTCCTTTGGTGCCCCTCGGGTCTAATCCCCAGGGAGATAATAAGCCAAGTCAGGATGATTCAGTGCCGACCGTGCATTTCAAGATTCAAGATTTTATCTGTCGGATGCCGGTTCGTGTCCTGGTCCCTGGTTATTTTGGGGATGATGTGCCTACACTTTCAAAGATGACAGTTGATAAGAAGAGTTCCCAGGCACTGCCAGTTTCTTCCCGAGCAAGGCCGGTGGCAATCTCATTTCTCGTCGGAGAGTTCACTATTGATGCTATTATTTCTCCTCGCTCTATTGCTGTTCAGATGACATGCCAAGAAGGGTTCTCTACCCGTGTTTTGCTAACGCAGACGGCCGCCAAGCAGATTATGGATTCTATGTTCAAGGGGCAATTGGATGTATCTTCTACACTTTCCAAGGATATTCTGCACTTGTTATGCAATCTCCCTCAGTTTATTAGCAAACCGGCCATGTCAACGCCGTGTATTACTCTCCCTCAGCTTCACCTTTTACCAAGGGAGTTGTGCTTCAAGGCTGAGTTCCGAGTGGAGTTGCCGAATCTCATGCTACTTGTGCCAAGTAACAAGACTCCATGGTTTTATGATATTCAGTATTATGAGGAGTTAGTTGTTCAAGAATGTCCTACTATTGTTAGCTTTGGGAGTCTAGGGGCAACCGCCCCGATGAAACTGCATGTCCACAGTCGGGCAAGGCCATCTGCTAGATGGGCTCGCTATTTGAGAAGATATTGCAAGGCAAGGTACCCAAGGGTCCTAGTCCGCGCCAGGCGAGTCCATGTTCAAGAAGTATCAGCTAAGAAGAGGCGACGGCGTAAGCTTAAAGGCCGTCAGTTATGCACTCAGGGGTCCACTTCTCTTCCTTCTTCTTCATTTCACTCATCATTTCTTCTGCTCGGTTCCCACCCCTGGGTGGTGTATCTGCCCTCTCCTAGTTCTTCCCCCATGATTCTCTCCTCCCATCTCATATCCGCGAATCCCCGCTCTTCCTTTTCCTATCCGGAACCTCCGGACTTTCCCTCCTCTCATGATTCTAGGCCTCGGCCTGTGTCTTTTCATCCCGATCTCAGGACATCTCCCAGTTCTTCTCCTCCGGTATCTCCGGGTTCTCCTTCTTATTCCCCGACCTTGTCGGGTGACTCTCATTCTCCTTCCCCGACTCTGTCGGGTGGTCCTAGTTCCTTTTCTCCGACCACGTCGGATGATCACTCTTCTTCCCCTTACCTTTTTCACATTCTTCTTATCATCTTTCTACTCATTCTTCTTCACCCTTTCAGGGTCTCCACCCTTTCTCGTGCTGTTTTCGAGGCTTTAGCCCGCCTTGATCTCAGCTAATATGGTTTCTTCTATATTTGGTTCCTTGTTATCAGGGTCTTGGCACCTTAACGAGGGAGTTCTAGCCCTCGTCTCTCTTCCTTTTTATCCTCCTTCGTCCAGTTTGATGTCTGCCACTCCTCCGTGTCAAGGAATCTTTAATCCTTTGTTATCCTCTCCCTTTCGTCCTGTCAAGCAAGGAATATGAAGCTCGTGCTGCGCGAAGCTCGATGATCACAATTGCTTCAGAATGCTAGTTTCATTCCGTGGATTTGCAAGGTATCTTTATTTTGTGCAAAGAACATGCTATTATTATCACTTATTTACTCCTGCACATTGTTAAGATAAATGTTGGTTCCTCACATGGTTAAGTGGCTTTTAGAATTTTGCTTAGTTCATTTAGTCAAATGAGTTTGCTTCTGCAGCATCCTTAGGCTGGTGATAGCTCCGCGCTGGGAGTCTAGTTTCTCTCCCCGATCGTTGAGGGTGACCTTTGAGTATGGGTTTTTTCACACACTACACGGTGAGCCATAGCCGATCTCTCTGAGGCACACCGTTGCTGCTTTGGCCATACTTTGGGTATGCACAAAGGTCATTTTCTCTTCTCTGCTCGGCCAAGTGTAGGGGAAAGAGATTGATGGATGAGATGACCGACCTAGGTACTCCCTAATACGAGAGAGGTCTCAAATAGGGGCAGTCTTGACCGTCGAAAGTAAGCTTTCATGTAATATCTAGCCAATAAGGGCTTTCAAAATCAATGATGAATCAAAAAGCAAGATTATGGATCAAAGGCATGGCAAGAGTGGCAGTACAGTTCCCCGCGGGACGTCATGAGCCCGGTCGCATACGTGCCTGATAAATATGGGTCTCAAAATCAAAGACACAAAGCCCCAGCGCAACAGACCTACTCTTTGAGGGGTGGTGCCCTGGAAGGAATTCAAATCCTGATGTCTCCCATCCTGCATAAAGCTTGTCTCCAATTTTCTTCTATCTCCCTCTTAGGCTGGGTTGTATCCCGGGTATGGCCTTAGTAGGGGCACCGTTCTTTAGAGGCGGTTGGTTATGGTAAGCCACCCTCACATGCACGCCCTACTCAAGGGAAGTCTTTAATGAGAGGGGAGGGACGGCGATCCCTGGCCAGTGGTTCGAGCCCGTCTTTGGGTGCTGCAGATTGCTATGTCAAAATCCAAAAAAAATGAAATATAGTTCAAAATCCAAAAAATCAAATATGTCAAAATTCCCAAAAAAGATTGAATATGTCAAAAAATAACAAAAATTTGAATATGGCAAAAAAAAAATCAGAAATACAAAAATCCAAAAATACTTCTCTTTTGTTCCTTTTATTTTTATCTTGAGGACATATACGTAATCTGTTTGCTAAGTGTGCAGGCTGCAGGTTGCAGGTTCAAGCTTTCCTTGCTCTATCATTCGCTCTGTCTCATGCTCACATTCTTCGATCTGTTCTCATCTCTTCAATATCTCTTCTGAAGCTCATGGCTTTCTCAGCTTTTGCTTATCTGCTTAATCATGTCTCCATGAGAGGACATTGTCCCACAATTTTGAACCTGGCGGTTTCGCTTCATCTGATCTTGGGCTTTGATTGAAGAATGTGTCCTTGTCATATATTTCTATGGTCCTCCATGTCTTTTGTCCCGTTGTGTCATTCGTCACACGTATCCCTATCCTGCCGTGTCATTCATCACACGTGTTGTCCTCCGTGGTATTGTCATCCCACGTGTCTTTGTCCCACCGTGTCCTTATACCACTGCATGTGTTGTCCCACCGTGTGCATGTTGTCTTGTCCCACCGTGCCTTTAGTCGCATGCATGTTTGCCATTTGTTTGTTTGTTATATTTCATCCATCTTTGTTATGTTATGTTGTGCCATGTTTTGTTCATATTTCTCTTATTATGTTATGTTCATGTTATGCTCGTTCATATTCGTTCATGTTCACATTATATCATGTCAATGTGGTTGTTGTCTTATGATGAAAATCCACAAAAATCAAGAAATCAAAAATCTAAAAAATGCCGTTTCGCTTGGCAGGTAAGTCAGGTATGGCTCTCTATCCTTGCTCATTGTTGCATTACTATATGGTATCTACGTTATTATAACCTCTCAAGGACCGGCTGGTTGCCCGTGTGTTCTAGGATCTGATGTTCCCCTTTAACAAAAACGATGATGATCTAGGAGCATACGGTTAATCGTTGAATAGGCCGCTCGGTTGAGTCGGGTGGGGGACGATAGACTCTGTCTCGCACGCCGTGGTTGCAAGAAGACTCTTGACCCTGTCTTGCTCAGTCTAGCAATAATATCTTTGAGTACTTTCTATTTTATCTTTCTTTGCATTCGTTTTAATGATTTCTTTATTTTAGCCCAGCATGCATCATGTCATTTTTGAGCATTCATGTCTCGTGATCCATTCAAGGATTTCTCCTCAGCAATGGTTGATTGCACTCAGTTCTCTTGGATAAGAGATTCTTCATTCCACTCCGAATTTGAAAGATTTCTCTGATCTTGCCGCTTGGTCTAATTGGCCAGTGTGATTCCTGTCTGGATTTTATCTCAGTCTTATCTCTCCTTTCCAGCTCTTATGCTGTGTTCCTTCCGACCCACTCATTGTCCGTGGATTGTGTCCCCGATGAGGCTGGTCGTGTTTCCTTTT
Source organism: Amorphophallus konjac (assembly GCA_022559845.1). NCBI lineage: Eukaryota > Viridiplantae > Streptophyta > Magnoliopsida > Alismatales > Araceae > Amorphophallus > Amorphophallus konjac. Next base: position 35,807,902 of record CM040129.1, read on the forward strand.
CCTCCTTTAGTTTAGTTCTCCAGACATGTCTCATCCTTGTCAATCATTTCAGGTGGTTAGTTTGGCGTTTTCGGGAGAATTCCTGTCGCTTGTTGGTTGTAACGGGTGTCTTTTTTGGCCTTGATGCCCGCTTTTCAGTTCTCTCCGCTTCATCTCCGCTTCATCTCCATTTCACGTCGCTGTCGCTTTTGCTCCATCTCCTTTCCATTTCACCTCCACATCCACTTTCGCTCGTTCCCTTGCAAAGCGGACATCAAGGAGGGGCATCTGTTGACACCCGTTTTAGCCCACAAGTTGTGTCATTTCTCTTATTCATCATTTTTGATGTCCCGAATTAGCCATTATTTTGGAGCTTCCTTGGATGAATTTCAAGTCCATTTTTACCATTTCATATCCTTTGAGTCTTGGAGATCATGATTTCTTATAGCCCCGGAGCTTATCTTGTCAAATTCCCACTTCCAAGTCGACTTTCGGCCCATTTAGGCCGACTTCCCCCAAGTAATCGGCTCTCTCTCACTGCGCAGTCCTGAAAGTGGTTCTTTTTCACCTTCTTCCAATCCTCTTTTCAAAAAGTTGTCTTCATCAAAGTTGTGCGTCTTTCAAAGATCTACAATTTCTTCTTCTACACTGTTGGCCGGTTCAGCCCCGATTGTGAGCTATTTACATTTTTCTGGCATGCCGTGCTGTTCACCTACATTCCAGAATTTTCCTCTCTCTTCCAGCCCTATTTTCACCCTCTTACAATCATTTTCTCAAATTTCTTTCTTCATAAAAGTTGTTCCTCTCTCAGTTATCTACAACTTCTATGTTTACCACTTTGTCTAATTCTCCACCGTTTGAGAGATACGCTTCGATTTCTAAAGTCGCGCGCAGTCTGCCCAGAATCTGCCTTCATCCAAGTGAAGGTCGTTTGCAGGTGCGTTACTTCATTGAAGTGACGGCCCAGTGAAGACCGTTACTTCAGTGTGACGGTCCTACGATAGACCGTCACACCAAAACTTGCCCAAAACAGCCCGGTTCAACCCCTAGAGTGTGGCGGTCCTATCCTTGACCGTTAGACCAAGTGACGGCCCTGTTTAGGTGCGTTACATCCAATCTCATCCGAAAACGTCTCGTTCGACCTCCAGAGTGTGACGGACCTACCCTAGTCCGTTACATCATATGTGACGGTGCTACGATAGACCGTTACATGCACCAGAGAGTCCAATTCGTGCTGGACTCTGCTCCGTTTTTGTGCGCCGTGGCCCTCTTGAAGAGTCCATAACTTCTTGAATTCTTATCCAAATTGATCCCCGTTTTTTCCTACTTCTAGCCCTTGGTATTATCTTGAATTTGGTTCATAGGAATCAAATTTTCATTGGCAATATCTCTTGGGATCTGGGTCGCAAGATCAGGATTTATGTTTCCTAGTTCAACTCAAACTCTGCAGATAAGGCTCCGGGGCTGCCTTCCAAAAAACATATCTTCTAGAATCCTCCTCTGAATTGATCCCCGTTTGTTCCTATCTCTTGTCCTTAGTATTATCTCGAGTTTGATCCAGAGAACTCGATTTATCTTGGACTCTATCTCTGGGAGTCGTGATAAGGAGATGAGGTTTTCTTGCAAAACTCTATAAAAACTGCCCAGCTCGCAGTCGCGATGGGGGGCTTTTTCCGGACGTGGGGCGAAGCCATGCTGCACCGTCGACTCACAACTTCGACCCCATCTTGAAGAGGGAAGTATTGGCTTTCTATTCTATCCTTCTGGGCTTGATTTCATGGTCTACACTCTTAGTTCTAGTCTCCTCAAAATCACAAATCATCACAGTTTTCTGCACTTTCTGTTACACATGCGTTTTTCTCCGTTTTGCATCATTGATTTCTCTCTATTCTCTCAATCAAATTCTATGATTTCAAATCTCATGCATGCACAACACACCCACCTATCTTTTCCACCCTTCCACAGGGGTTAAAAACCTCCCCCGGTGCGTTCTCCCCCTTTTATTCATGCTATTTTATCACTGCGGGATTGATACTACACATGCATGTTCTAATGGGTTTTTTATCCTTGTTTTGGCTTTGTTTTGCAGGAGAGCATGAACACCACGTGAGGCCCTCTTCCTCTAGCCGGCTGGAAGGAGAGGAGGTCGATCCCACACCATTCCCCGCATCCCGTTCTTAAGCGCGATCAAGTCTTTAAGTTCCAAGGTACACGGCGCCGTTGCACTCCTTTCTTCATCCTTTGGCGTTGTTAATCCTTGGTGGCGATCACGGTTAGTATTTCCATCCTTTCATCCCCTTGTCCTTCATTCACATGTTTATGCATGTATGTATTTAAAAGGGGCGGGATAGGAATCTAATCTAATTAAGAAAACAAATCAACACCATTGAAATCATATTTTTGAAGAACTTTTGACCTATTCATGTACCCTCTTAATTTCAAATTTACATTGGTTCCTACATGCAAACTTAGTGTAAAAACACACCGTTTACCATCTTCATTTCAATGCATACAAGATTAAATAGAAACTCACTTAATTAATGATTAATGGTGTAACTAAATCTCTGTTAATGCATTCTTTTTCACTCCTGTGAGAGTTTGTTCTTTACCTTGATAACTTGTTCTAGCTTGTTGGCACTTTGGCTAATACAAATGATAATGGTTAAGCATGATATCTTAACTTGGTGATTAGGATTAATATGTTGATTAGCTTGTTTGATTGCTGCTGTTTTACAGTAGCGCAGCACGATTAAATCTTGTTGTGACTTGATTTCAATCTCCTTGATGATTATACTTACCTTGAAATTATGGAAATGAATCTCTTTCCTACTTGATGTTGTTATTGCTACTTAGCTTAAACCTTGGAATTCTGGCCATAAACTGTGGAAGTCTAGATTCGTGGGATCTTTGATCCAAAGAAATCAATGCCTGGCAAACAATTAAGGGCTCGGTCTGGTCCTGGGAAGAGCGCCCGAACACTACGTGTACCCCCGGGGAGGTGAATGACTAGGTGTGGCATTTGGCACCAGTACTATTACATGTGTTAAATCTAGGACTGTCCACTACTCACTACTCTTTCCACTACTCTCTATATTACTTGCTACTACGTTTCACTTTCCACTCTTTACTGTTCGATACTCTACTTGTGGTTACTTTACTTGTTGATTACTTGGACGTGGAAATGAAATTACATGCGTGCTTGACATGACTTGAATTGACTTGATATGGCCAACTTCTTATTGTTATCTCCTGTAGTAAATTCTTGTCTTACCATTCTATTCATTATATTTCTTGACCTTGCAAGATCTTCGAATTTTGTTTTGTGTTATCATCGTTATCTTTTTATTATTTTATCATTTATAGCATGACATTTTAAAATGTAATTAAACTGTTAATCACTTATACCTGTCTGTTATTTCCTACTGAGCGTCAGCTCATAGTTGTATTTTCCCCCCTTTTCCAGGCTTTTCAGGTGACGCGCTTACCGATGGGGAAGGGCAGGAGTGATGTCTTGAGTGTATCAGTTCTAGTTGTGTTTTGGAGAGCATTTAGTTTCAGTTATGTCTTTGAGTTTTAGTGGTTGATTATTCCAGTTGTATTAAGTTGAACTTGAGGTTATTGTATCAGTTGTGGTTTGTTAATGATCATTTAGTATTTCCATCTTGTAGCACTTGTGTATTATTTTAGATTTAGTTCCCTCTCTTGCTAGCGTGTCCCTAACTGTACGTCCCGATATTTCCGCCTTGTTCGGGGCGTGACAGCTTAGTTGGTATCAGAGCCCTAGGTTTCACATTCCTAGGTTTTCCTAAGTTTTAGGTTTTCTTGCATTGCATCCCAATAATCGGTATATCAAAAGGTGTTGTCCGAACGTTAGGCTACGCCTATCGGGAAGGTCGCACACTTGCGCGAGTGGTCTTCGGACCGATTACCTGCGCCAGGTACCGAGTTTTTGGTCGTGTCTAGATGCATTAGATCCCTAACCTTGTAAAGTCTAGACCTGACATGTGAGATTGGGTAGAACTTGGGTTAAGTTTGTTTCTTAATCGTATAATTATTTATCTTGATTAAACCTAAGTAATCTATTTCCCTTGTAGATGGCAGCTGATCGTGCTGAATGGAGAAACCTACAGCGTACGGTGCAAGGCCTTACTCAGGCCCTTCAGCAAGTAGCTCAGGCAGGAGCGGCACCGCATGGCACCGGTGATCTATACCGGAACTTCCGCGGAATGAACCCGCCTAGATTCGCTGGTTCGACTGGCCCTGACCAAGCCGAGCACTGGCTAGATGAGATGGGGAGAATCTTTGAAGTTATGCAATGTACCAACCAGGAGCGTGTTCTTTTGTCCACATTTCAACTGGAACATGATGCACGTACTTGGTGGGATTCTGTCAAGGCAACTCTCGGTGATCGGCAAGTTATGTGGGAAGAGTTCGAGGAATTCTACAACAGCAAGTATTTTTCTGATAGAGTGCAAGAGAAGAAAGCGGCAGAGTTCACGGCCTTGAAACAGCGAGGTTTGTCCGTGGCAGAGTATGAGGCTCAATTTGCACGGCTTTCTCGTTACGCTACTCATCTCATTTCCACCGAGAAGAAGAAGGCGAAGCGCTTTCTCAATGGTTTGAAGCTTCATTATATCAACCAATTGGCACCGATGGAGATTTCCACTTATTCTGAGATGGTAAGAAAAGCGCAAGTTCTGGAGGATACCCTTGAAATGACGGAGAGAATCCGTGGGAAAGGCACCAAGAAAGAATTACCTACGGGTTCCGGGAGTGTCAAACCCGGGTATACCAAGAAGAGGCCTGTTAGAGGACCTGGTTCGTGGAGCGGGTCCGGATCGTGGAAGGGCAAGATGCCGAGGCATGAAGACAAGAAGCCTGGCCCTATTGTTCCATTCAAGGGCGTGTGCAACTATTGTGATCGTCCGGGTCACAAGATAGAGGAGTGCTGGCGCAAGCAAGGCGCCTGTTTGCGATGTGGAAGCAAGGAGCACCGTATCCCCAATTGTCCTCTCATATCGGAACAAGCTACACCGGCAAAACCTCTAGTCTTCAAGAAACCACAAGGCAAGCTTCAAGCTTTACATGCAGATGAAACTGGGATTTCTGATGATGGCGGACTCGTCGAAGGTACCCTTACTATAATCGATAAGCCCGCATTTGCTCTCTTTGATACTGGTGCAACACATTCTTTTATTTCACGGAGATTTGCTAAGTCATTAGCTGTGGAACCTGTTTTGATGAATACTCCGTTAGAGATTTCAACCCCTATTGGCACTAGATCATCAATCCAGTATTTCTATCCTTCTAGTAAGGTTATGATTGGTGAGCAGAACTTTCCAGCAGATTTGGTCTGCATGGATATGAAGGATTATGATGTAATCCTAGGAGCAGATTGGTTGGCCAAGTATGAGGCCAATGTTCACTGTAGTTCTAGCTCAGTGACTTTTACTGGACACTCTGGTTTATCTTTTACGGGAGTCAAGCACCATAACTCCATACCGCTCATCTCGGCTGTTCGAGCTGATAAGCTTTTGAGGCATGGGTGTGAGGCTTTTCTAGCCTTTGTTTATGCAACTCCTGAGCAGCAGATGGAGATCAAGGACATTCCTGTTGTTCGAGATTTTTCTGATGTCTTTCCAGAAGAATTACCAGGACTTCCGCCTGAGCGGGAAGTTATCTTTTCCATTGATCTTATTCCTGGCACAACTCCTATTTCCAAGGCTCCTTATCGTATGTCTCCTGCGGAACTGAGGGAACTGAAGCAGCAACTGATGGAATTGCTTGAGAAGGGTTTTATTCATCCTAGTACTTCTCCGTGGGGAGCCCTGTGTTATTCGTCAGGAAGAAAGATGGTTCGATGAGGTTGTGCATTGATTATCGGCAAATAAACCAGCAGACTGTCAAGAACAAATATCCCTTGCCGAGGATTGACGAGTTATTTGACCAGATAGTAGGAGCTCAATATTTCTCTAAGATCGATCTTCGATCGGGATATCACCAGTTGCGGATTAAGGAAGAGGATATTTATAAATCAGCTTTCCGCAGCAGGTATGGTCATTTTGAATTTGTCGTTATGCCTTTTGGTCTAACGAATGCTCCAGCAGCTTTCATGCAGTTGATGAACGATGCATTTCGGCCCTATCTTGATCAATGGGTCGTGGTCTTTATTGATGACATCCTGATTTATTCTAAGAATGAGGAGGAACATGCTGAACATCTGAGAATGGCATTACAATTGTTGAGAGATCATCAACTATATGCTAAGTTCAGTAAGTGTGAATTCTGGCTGCAAGAGGTGTCCTTTCTCGGACATATTATCACCAAGGAAGGTGTTTCAGTTGATCCTTCGAAGATTGAGGCAGTGAAGAATTGGGAGCAGCCTACTAGTGCAACTGAAATCAGAAGTTTCATAGGCCTGGCAGGTTATTATCGAAGATTCATCCAGGATTTCTCTAAGATTGCGGTACCTCTTACAAGATTAACCCGCAAGGAGAACAAGTTTGATTGGTCTGATGATTGTCAGCGAATCTTTCAGACTCTGAAGGAGTGTTTGACTACTGCACCTGTTTTGGCTTTACCTTCTGGTGAAGGAGGATTTGTTGTTTATACTGATGCTTCAGGTATTGGCTTAGGCTGTGTACTCATGCAGCATGGGAAGGTGATTGCCTATTCCTCTAGACAGTTGAGGAAGCACGAAGATAATTATCCTGTTCATGATTTGGAACTTGCTGCAGTCGTGTTTGCTTTGAAGATATGGAGGCATTACTTGTATGGAGAAACCTTTACAGTGTTTTCGGATCATAAGAGTTTGAAGTATTTATTTTCTCAGAAGGAACTCAACATGAGGCAGCGGAGATGGTTGGAATACTTGAAAGACTTCGACTTCTCGATTGAGTATCATCCTGGCAAAGGTAATGTTGTGGCAGATGCTTTAAGCCGGAAGCCGGTAGCGAGATTGTCAAGTCTCATGTTACAAGAATGGAGATTGTTGGAACAATTATCTAGTCTGGATCTCAATATTGACAATGATCAGGTCATGATTGCTCAGATCCAACTTAAACCTGAATTATTGATAGAGATCAAGTCCTTGCAAGATAATGATCCCGAGTTAGTAGAGATCAAGGGAAACTTGAGCAGCAGACCTGACTTCATGTTGGCCGATGATGGTAGATTATTATTTAAAGGCAGAACTTGTGTTCCGGATGAGGCTACAATAAAGAACAAGATTCTTGAGGAAGCTCATAGATCCAGATATACCATTCATCCTGGAGGCACTAAGATGTACCGAGATTTGAAAAGGTCCTTTTGGTGGCCGAATATGAAAAGAGAAGTTGCAGATTTTGTGAGCAGATGTTTGGTATGTCAGCAAGTTAGGGTCGAACATTTCAGACCAGCAGGGAAATTGAAACCACTCGACATACCCCAATGGAAGTGGGAAAGCATTGGCATGGATTTCATTATGGGTCTACCTAGGACTCGTGGTGGATTTGATGCGATATGGGTGATTGTCGATCGATTGACAAAGTCGGCTCATTTCTTACCAATTAAGTCCAAGTGGACGATTGATGTATTGGCTGCTTTGTATATAAAGGAAGTGGTGAGATTGCATGGTATTCCAGTGAATATAGTATCTGATCGAGACCCCAGATTTACTTCACATTTCTGGAAGGGACTGCAAGAGTCTTTGGGTACTCGTCTAAATTTCAGTACTGCTTTTCATCCACAGACAGATGGACAGACTGAAAGAACCAATCAGATAGTGGAAGATATGTTGCGAGCTTGCATGATTGATTTCGGTGGTAATTGGAGTGAGCATTTGGCATTAATTGAATTTGCCTACAATAACAGCTATCAGTCTAGTATACAGATGGCTCCTTTTGAAGCACTATATGGTAGAAGTTGTCGTTCCCCGTTGTGTTGGGACGAGGTAGGTGAGAAACAGTGGCTTGGACCAGATCTTGTTTCGGAATCATCACAGAACATCCGTGTTATCCGAGACCGGTTACTAGTAGCCCAGTCAAGACAGAAGAGTTATGCCGACAACAGAAGAAGAGCATTGAAATTTCAGGTTGGCGAGCATGTGTTCTTAAAGGTCTCTCTGACGAGAGGGATCCGAAGATTTGGCATTCATGGCAAGCTGAGTCCGAGGTACATTGGTCCATTCAAGATTCTAGATAGAGTGGGAGAGGTGGCATACAGACTGGCTTTACCACCGCATTTGTCTGGCGTACACAATGTTTTCCATGTGTCTATGTTGCGGAAATATGTGTACGATCCCACTCATATCATTCAGCAGATAGATTTTGAACTAAAGGAAGATCTGACCTACGAGGAAAGACCTGTCAAGATTCTGGACCGGAAGCAACAGCAACTCCGGAATCGTTCGATACCAATGGTCAAGATTCAGTGGAGTCGGTGTGGGACCGAAGAAGCTACATGGGAGTCTGAAGAGACTATGCGAAAGTAGTATCCCGATCTATTCTAGGTGAGCGATCTTTTTCTACTCTCAGTTTTAGTGCAGTGAATTTGGAGGACCAAATTCCTTTAAGTAAGGGAGGGTGTAAGACCCCAAATTCTTTAGAAATTTATTTAGTAAGTTATTTTTAATTATTTGGAATTTATTTGAAGTTATTCGAATTAATGAGAATTATCCAAATTAATTAGATTAATTAATTAATTAATAGAATAAGTCATTTTTCAACTATTTTATAAAAATCCCCAAAAATCACATCTTGTAGAACTAATTTTGTTTAGCAACTTTCTCTTCTTCATTTAAGCCTAAGAAAGTCATTTATTATGCCGGAATTAGTGAACTTAGTCTTCCGAACTTAACATTTAATTAATTACGGAATAGTATAAGTAATAATTCGACTACCTCAGAAAAATCTGTAAAAATAGTAAACATGCTAATATTGATGTAGATAACAACTTTTCCTTCTGGCTTTAAGCCATTATAAATCCGTGGTAAGATCTATTTAGAATTCAAACCCAAATGTGCACACTTTTGACCCATACCTAACCCTTAGATTAAAACGTGAAATTCGACCTGATTACTCAACCAAATGATCTGAAATCAGGGGCAAATGGAAGGCCACAATGTAAGGAACATTTACCCTCAATCAATTTGAGGTAAACTTAGCCTCAAAACGTGTTGCCGACATAGTTTGGTCAAGTCAAGGATTTCGGCGCCGTTTCTAAACACGCGGCTTGCAGCAGCGAATACTCCCAACTCCGAAGGCTCCAGAAGCTCTATGAGCTATAAAAATGAATCCCTACGAGTCTTCTTTCATTTGGCTGCTGTGGGGTTCGCTGAAATTTCGGATCTGGAGAGATCTAGCTCGATTTGTGGAGGTGGGTCAGCAGGCCGTTGGCTTCCCTTCATCCTTCTTTGATCCATCGATTGAGGTAGGAATTCTCAACCAAATCTTGATCATGAGTATAGAAAATTGTTCCTCTCATCAAGCTCTATCCATTGGTGGCAAAAGCCTCAATTTTCATTAGGTATCCGTGGAGGAATCGAGCTTTTTGTGAGGTGCTGTCCAAGTGTTCTTCATCCTAGGGTTTTGAGTTTTCTCTCTCCGATTTGAGGTAGGATCTAACAACCAAACTCTAATTAACTTTCATGAAGTAATCAGCATGTTATTATCTTTCATTTAACTTAGAAATCCCCAAATTCTATTGAGCATGCATCATGAATTTCAAAGTTTTGTATAAACATATCTAGAACATGTTTCATATAGTTTCCTTTAAGCCAAAGCTTGATTACGGGCTCATTTTGAGTCATATAACTTGATCTTAATGTAGCATATAGTATATGGTTGGATTCATGATCGAGTTAGCTTTCTTTTGACACCAAAATCCCTAAATTCCGTTGAGTATGTTAAGAGAATTGCATGATTTAGTAGAAGTAGGTCAAGAACTAGGGTTTTCATGAATTTATCATATATAAGTTGAGATTCAATCAATTTCTATAACAATTCGTGGTTCAAAATTGTAGTTTTATGACCCTAGAATGTCCATTAACATTCCTAGATCATATGGCTTTAATTTCAACTCAATTGGACTTCAATTGGGTGAGATTTCACATTTTCCGGAAGCAACAGTCGTTGCTATTCTTGCAGGGGTCGACCCCAGGGGTCGACCCATCATCTGGCAGCCCAGGCAGGCCCGAGGGTCGACCCCTGGGGTCGACCCATTCGGCCCAGAGGCGAGGGTCGACCCCAGGGGTCGACCCATGCAGTTCCAGAACCCCGTTTTGCAGGGGTCGACCCCAAGGGTCGACCCATACACCAGAGAACCAGTTTTTCTCGTTTTTTGAACCAAAGATGGATCCGAATCAGTGGGGAATCAACCCATTTAACTTAGACCCATTGAAATCATATTTTTGAAGAACTTTTGACCTATTCATGTACCCTCTTAATTTCAAATTTGCATTGGTTCCTACATGCAAACTTAGTGTAAAAACACACCGTTTACCATCTTCATTTCAATGCATACAAGATTAAATAGAAACTCACTTAATTAATGATTAATGGTGTAACTAAATCTCTGTTAATGCATTCTTTTTCACTCCTGTGAGAGTTTATTCTTTACCTTGATAACTTGTTCTAGCTTGTTGGCACTTTGGCTAATACAAATGATAATGGTTAAGCATGATATCTTAACTTGGTGATTAGGATTAATATGTTGATTAGCTTGTTTGATTGCTGCTGTTTTACAGTAGCGCAGCACGATTAAATCTTGTTGTGACTTGATTTCAATCTCCTTGATGATTATACTTACCTTGAAATTCTGGAAATGAATCTCTTTCCTACTTGATGTTGTTATTGCTACTTAGCTTAAACCTTGGAATTCTGGCCATAAACTGTGGAAGTCTAGATTCGTGGGATCTTTGATCCAAAGAAATCAATGCCTGGCAAACAATTAAGGGCTCGGTCTGGTCCTGGGAAGAGCGCCCGAACACTATGTGTACCCCCGGGGAGGTGAATGACTAGGTGTGGCATTTGGCACCAGTACTATTACATGTGTTAAATCTAGGACTGTCCACTACTCACTACTCTTTCCACTACTCTCTATATTACTTGCTACTACGTTTCACTTTCCACTCTTTACTGTTCGATACTCTACTTGTGGTTACTTTACTTGTTGATTACTTGGACGTGGAAATGAAATTACATGCGTGCTTGACATGACTTGAATTGACTTGATATGGCCAACTTCTTATTGTTATCTCCTGTAGTAAATTCTTGTCTTACCATTCTATTCATTATATTTCTTGACCTTGCAAGATCTTCGAATTTTGTTTCGTGTTATCATCGTTATCTTTTTATTATTTTATCATTTGTAGCATGACATTTTAAAATGTAATTAAACTGTTAATCACTTATACCTGTCTGTTATTTCCTACTGAGCGTCAGCTCATAGTTATATTTTCCCCCCTTTTCCAGGCTTTTCAGGTGACGCACTTACCGATGGGGAAGGGCAGGAGTGATGTCTTGAGTGTATCAGTTCTAGTTGTGTTTTGGAGAGCATTTAGTTTCAGTTATGTCTTTGAGTTTTAGTGGTTGATTATTCCAGTTGTATTAAGTTGAACTTGAGGTTATTGTATCAGTTGTGGTTTGTTAATGATCATTTAGTATTTCCACTTTGTAGCACTTGTGTATTATTTTAGATTTAGTTCCCTCTCTTGCTAGCGTGTCCCTAACTGTACGTCCCGATATTTCCACCTTGTTCGGGGTGTGACATCCACACACACACACGGATCTGAAAAGATCCACACACACACACACACACACACACACACACTAGATGTTTATAGATTAAGAACAAGAACACACTTGAAGCTCAAAACAAAACAGAAGAAGAATATGAAATGAAAGAGCTCAGATCTAGGTTCCCCCTTGATGAAAGATGCAAATCTTGAAGCAAGGTTTGCTTCTCCACTTGATTTCCACTTGATTGGCTTCAAAATGATCTTGAAAGGGTTGGATCTTGATGAAGAGTGGCTGGACGAAGTACTGTTCTTGTAGGTTCTTGCAGCAGCCTTCTTCCCCCTTTGATATCCTCCCTTTGATCTCCTTGAATGATTAGGGTTTCTTGACCAAAAATATGTTTTTATAACACTTGGGATGGGCAAGGGATGGTCAAAAATAGCATCCCACATTTCCTAGCAGGTTAGGATGGTTTGGGACTCAAAAGTCCAAAAGCGAAGCTTGCCCACGTTGATGAAATCAAAAGTCAACAAATGTGGCTTCGAAGGGTTCGGTCGACCAAATTCTATCGGTTGGTCGACCAGTCGCTGGGTAACTGCAGACCGTTCAGCTCTGGGAAAATCGGTCGACCGATCTAGGGCCGTCGGTCAACTGAACTCTGTAACTCTACAGAGTTATGAATTCTGGGTATTTTGGTCAACCGACCAGTTACTGTTGGTCGACCGAAGTCTGGAGTTCCTACAAAACAAGTTTGTTAGCACAAAAAAATATATCAATAGGAAAAAGGCATTGTATGCCCATCGTGTTTCATTCCTTTTGAGTTCATTTGACTTATTCTGGGCATCTTGGAAGCTTGATCATTTGAGCATTGGTTCATGTCAGAAATTGGCCTTAATTGTATTTTTGTGTTCGCTCTTGAGCAAATATGCACGGCACGAGACGAAAAACATGTCCGGAGTTTTATTATCATCAAAATCACATGGAAAAACTCAACACAGTATAGTCAACAGCTGGTATAAGATTTTTGTGTTTATTTACCCCAATGTTTCTCGCGCAAGAGCTAGAGTGCGTGGTGATGGCGCTGTGAAGGCGGGTTTGGTTATTGTTGAAGTGCCGGTAGGGGGCTTGGGGAGTAAGATATGGAGTTAACTTCCCCAGTGGTGGTGGCCCCAGTTGTGCTAGGTTAGGTAGAGTTTTGCCAACAAGTATGAGTTTGTGGTGGAGCATCAGTGATACTAGCGATGAGGCCAGTGGCTAACGAGGATAGTTCGTGGCTAGGTGGCCATGAGTGTGATATGAAGAAGTTAATGTCATTTTGGCCACCCCAATTTGAGATTTAGCTGGCCCTTGAGGCGTTAAGGTCATGGTTTGAGGTGGTGGAGTAGATGCCATGATCGAGAGAGTGCTTGGACGAGTGGAGAATCTTCCTGGTGAGCTGTTGATTGTCGTGCCGACATTCCTATCATGTTCGATGGTGTCGGAGATGACGTTCCACTCTCGATCATTTTTGTAGATTTCGAGGCAGGATTGGGTAGAGATGCCCAAGAGAGTTCTAAGTCCTACGCGTCTGTGTGTGAATGGGCGGCGATGGCTCTGGATCAATTTAAGATAGTATGGCGGTGGCTTAGTTCTGGGCCCAAATTGTGGAATTAGGGCCATTATGCACTGCACTAGATGCACCGTGTGAGGTGGCAGACAAGATGTGAAGGTTCAGTGGTAGATTCAGGACTTGAGGATAACCTGAGGCAAGTGCTGATCTTGGTTTGTGTTGCGGCTCTTGACGTGGTGGGCTGTGCGATAGCCGCCTAGGAGTAGATATTTTGGGGACCCAGCAATTAAGAATGAGTTGGTGTTTTCTAGGACAGATTTGATGGGCTATTGTCCAGTGGTTAGTGGTGTAGCAACCTTTGAGCCTAGTGTCTTTAGTGATTTCTTCACTCCCCAGTGAGTTTTTCGATAAGTTAGTGATTTTGGGATCAGAGATAGGCAATGGTAGCGAGTGTGTGGCATCGGCTAGCTCTACCGCTATGGCAGAGTGCGGCTGGCGATCAGCAGAGTCAGTGCTCGAGGCGTGGTGAGTTGCTGTTCGGCAAGTGGTGATGGTGTGCCGGGAGATGCTACTAGTGTGGTCCAATGGAGCACTTGGCAAGTGTTGCCAGAGGAGCTGACCTGATGGTAGCGATGGTTCTCCCTAGTGCTGGAAGGTGAGGTGCCCAACATGTGTGAGATTCAAGGTCGGTGTTGACACCCGTTTTATGACCAATAGGTTGGGTCATCTCCTTATTCATTTTAAATGATGCTTCGAGTTGTTCACCCTTATTGGGCCATCTTGGTAAATTTGAGGTTTATTTCATGGGTCATTTCTCCTTGGTTGGGTCTGGTTCCTCATCTCTTTCCCACTAGATGAAGCTTAGCAAACCTTCATTTTATTTGCACTCCCTTGTCTCTGACTGTCCATTCCGGGCGCGTCACAGTGTTCTAACGCTCCTATCTTTGACCGTTACATCATCTCATAGTCCTAAAGCTCTTGGCTTCTTTCAAATCTTATCTCTTATCTTATCCGTTAGGTGTGACGGCTTATCATGCGACCGTTAGAATTTGCTGACGCACCTACTCATGGCCGTTACATTCTGTAGAGTCCTATTCTACAACCTTCTTCATCCGTTGATCTTATCTTTTAGTGGATAAGGTTGTGTAACGGTTCACTCTTGAGGCGTTACATCACTGTGGCGGTTTATCGTTCAACCGTTACATCAAACAGAGAGTTCTAGCAGAACTTCTCTTTTTCTGCTACTCCGTGGCCGGATTAAGAGTTTGTTTCCTTGATTTCTCCCTCAAATCTGATCCTTAGAACCTTCTGTTTGTTTCTATAGACTCTTGGGAGTATTATCTTCAAGAGTTTGCTATGAAACGTCCTACTTTCTAGCTGGATTCTCTCCTACTCGACCAGAGAGTTTGAGGGTCTATAAATAGAACCCTTGGCTTCATGGCTAAAAGAAGAGACATATGGAGTTCGTGTCGAAGTGCTGCTACATCCTAGAGCTAGAACCAACCAAGGAAAGCTGCTTCCCACGTCCATCTTCTTCCAAAGTCCAGGGAGTATTGGTTCCAAGGGTCTAGTTCAGTCAAGTTGTTTTCTTAGTCTCCTTTTCCCTCCTCCAAGCATCATAGTATCTCCCTTCTTCTTCTTTCACATTCTTGCATCTTCTGCATTCATCTAAACATCTCTCCCATCTTTTAAACGCCCCAGAGGGATTAAAAAACTAACCTCCCTAGTATTTCCCTCTCCTTTTGCATCACTTACTGATATTGCACTCTTCCAAGGGCTAATCTGGGTTGTTTTCTTTGTGTTCTACACTTTTTTACAGGTTTACAGAGTCCATAGCACGAGGCCCAAGCTTTCTGGCCAGCTGGAAGGCGTGGAGATCAAAGATTCCCAAGTTCCTATTCTGCAGATCTCTGACGGATCATCAAAGGAGCGTTAGAGTTACGTAACGGCTTATCGTAAGGCCGTCACACTTCTGTGGTGCATCCATTTTTTACCGTTACACTTCACAGAACTACAGTTCTTTCTCTCTCCCGTGGGCGGGTGCTTCATCCACCTATTTCCAAGGTATGTTTCAGGTCTTTAGCTTGTTTCTTTCCTTGGTGGCGATCACATCTTCCTAGGTTGGGCAGTAGCTCTCTCTTTCCCCTCGTACCTCTTTCTTACTTGCCTTACTTGCTTGTTCCACCTATACGGTGTGTTTAGTTTATTTTCTTGCTCCACGCCCCGGCGTGTGCTTTTATTTTCTTTCCTTTAGTTTATTCCTGATAGAGATGGCATGCCGATGCTAGATTTCATGATGATTACCTCGGTTCATGTTGCACATGTTCATAGGTTGAGTTATTTCATTGCTTCTTCATCTTTCCATCATTCTTGAGATCATATTCATCTTGCAAAAAGGGACACATCACAGTCAACAGAATTTTTTGGCGATCACGGTGGGACATCTAGTGCCAATCGTGCTTTCAATCTCTGTTAAACCTGCTGTTCTTTATTTGCCCTAGTTGCCCGTGTTTTCCCCGGAGTTTCCCTTTATTTTCTGTTGTTTCTGGTTCTCTGGGAATTCTGACGGTCGTACGTTCACGCGTTACATAATATTAACGGTCTATTATTAGACCGTCACATCCTCTGACGTGGGTATTCTAGACCGTCTGTAATACCCCGATTTTTCAAGAAATTAATTAGAAATTCCTTAATAAATAGAATAAGCTAAAATTTGACCATTTTATAAAAACCCCAAAAAATATATTCTTGTAGAGGATAACACGTTTAACAAACTTGTCTTCTATGACCAACCCAAATAAAATCTATAAATAGGCCGAATTTATGGATTAAGACCAAATTAAACACTTAGTTAACCATACCTTGAAACGCGAAATTCGAGCCCAATACTCCATTAAATGAGCTCAAATCAGTGGCAAATGAAAGGCCAGGATAAGAGGATCATTTCCCCTCTCTTAATCTCCCGAAACCCTAACCCTAGGAGATGCAATCGGCGGCGGTTGGATCGCGTCAACAATTGCGGCGGCGATCACATTAACCCAACTTGCGTGGACGAATACTCTGCGCATAGAACCCTCTAGAAGGTGTGTGACCTATAAAAATGAAGCTCTCTAACCCTAGGATCGTTTAGAACTAGTGGCGACTGCAAAAGAGCTGGATCGAGGGAGATCTCCAGCGATTAGGGGCTGCGTGTACTAGCGCCTTGGGTTTTCTTTCTCCTTCCGTCTTCATCCGATTCAGGTAGGTGATAGCAAGCCAAACCCTACAAATAATATATGGTTGGAAGCATCATCGTGTCAGCTTTTCATTGATGTAGAAAGCCCTAAATTTTATCAAGTGTTCTGCGAGAATTTTTGGTTTTAGTAGAAGGATGTCAGAACTAGGGTTACAACTATTCCCTTTCGATTAAGTAGTAATTTTAGGCGGTAAACATAAAATTGATTCATGCATGTTGTAACATTTTTCATGCTCTTTCTTTTGGTAGTAAAAGCCCCAAATTTAATGCTTTATACCATGCGAATTCCATGTTTTAGTCTAACCCTAGAAACCTCGCCGGAGTTGGGCAAGGCGAAAGGGGCAGCGATCTATTTGGACTTGTGCGGCCACACGATAGACCGCACGTCCAAGACAGGCGGCCTATTGTTGACCATTTAAATGTTTCTATCTCTGATCGTTTCCCTAGAACGTGCGGCTGAATACTAACCGCATGTCTGTCTTGCGGCCAGTTCCAGACCGCACATCCTTCCTAGTGGCACCCTACCGACCGTCCATCTCCAGCAGGCCTTCGGACTTGAGGGGGCATGAGCGGCCTGTCTGTGACTGTCTATGGAGATGTAAGGTCCAGAACCGACCGGACATCTATAACAGAATAGTTAAATTATCATTTCAGCATGTTACGTTAGTAGATTAGTCGTAAATGGCATGTTATCAACACACCTAATAAACTATAATTCATGACAGTAAATAATTCTTGATGATTTATTTAATTAGAGGTTGATCTTGATTCATCCTTCCAATGAATGTCAATCCAAATTGTGAATCATTTATAATTGAAATGGCTATTAGGTTTACACTTGTTACACTCCTTAGACCTGAACCGTTAATCATGAACCATTATTATCCCCTAGATTTGAATTTGGACTCAATCGAACTGCTGTGATTGAGTTAGTCTGAATTGGACTAACCGAGACATGCGCGGCCGTTAGTGGACCGCATATCTCCTTGAACAGCCCTCTGGAGACCGTTCATCCCTGGCAAATGCCAATTAGTTTTGGCCGATTATCCTTGATCCATCTTCGGCCAAATTCCTGATTTGATCGGCCCAGTAGACCCTAGGCCGACCAGCAGAAAGTGGGCTGGACTCTGGTTCAGTTCCACCCTGCTTATGGCAGCCCGGGAGCCCACTTGAGAGAATTTCTAGATTATTGTTAGGCCATGTGTTGTGCGGACAGTAATGGACCGTACATCGTACAGGCGTCCCTTTATAGACCGTTCAACTAATGAGCGGCTATGTCAGGACCGCATATCCTATCTTCGATTTTGAAAACTTCTGGCCTTGTGCGGCCCAATACTTATCGTTCATGTTGAAGAGCGGCCCTTAATCAGCCGTTCAACCTTTACCTCGCGAAGGCTGAACCCAGCCCAGTTCCTGTTAGTGCGGCCCTGAGTCGACCGCACAGGTGCTTGAGCGGCCCAGTAGTGACCGCATATCATCCAGAGATGAGTTTTCTCCGTATTTTATGGTTTTGAATCCAAGAACATGATGGTTCTTGATAACTTGAACTCCTGGATAGAAATTCTGGACAGTATCTCTTCAACTCAGCCTTGGGATGTCCCGAGGTAAGTTTGTACTTGATTGTAATTGGCCATTGTAACTTGATTAAAGTCTAGACAACTTGGGATCTTGGATCCAATAAATCAATGCCAACACATCATAGGGGCCCGATCTTGTCCTAGGGAGAGCGCCCGAAAAGTACTTGTGCCCATGGGAGTTTTTAATGACATGGTGAGGCATTGCACCGAGTGCATGACCAGCGTGAAGTCTATGACAATGATCTCTTGATCTCTTACTTGAATCGTGTGTGACTTGGTTATATTCTTGCTTGATTGGCCAATTTCATGTAATTACCTGTTAATCATAATCTTGCCATTCTTGTACTTATATCATCCTGCCATATTATTATTCCATTTCATTCTTTAGCACTTTCTTCTTATGTTGTTTCATCCGATCATCATTTCTTTTCTTTCCGTTTCATATAAACATGTAATTAATTAGTTAATTACTTACACTTGCCCATTGTTACCTACTGAGCGTTCGCTCATATAGTTGTTTTCTCCCTTTCCAGGCAGCTCAGGTGAAGATTCACAGATGGATGGGAATGGGCCAGAGTGAAGACTTGGAGTGTATCAGCTAGTAGATATGTTTAGATTGTTATAGTTGTTTTACATCTAGCTATGCCTTAGAGCTTGTGTTAGTTATTGTAATGGAGTCAAGTTGAGGTTATGCTTGATTATGTTTAAGTCGGTTGATGGTTATTGTAATAGATTTGGAGTTATTTCTGTTCATGACGTTATGATAATTCTTAGCTTAGCATGTTATCTTGACTAGCGTTTTCTACTGCCAGTCCCGATATTCTGCGTCGAGGCATGACAGTTTGGTGGTATCAGAGCCTAGGTTTTCTGATATTCCTAGCTTCTCTAAGTTCTAGGATCCTAAGTGATATCATAGGACCTATAGCCTTGTTATAAGTCTAAGGACCCAACCTGGTGAGGTTTGGGTAGAAGACTGGGGTCGAGTTAATAATCTAATTGCACGATTATCGATTCTTAATTAAACCTAACGTAACCTATTCCACGTGTAGGCTTTTGCAATGGCAGGAGAACGAGCGGAATGGTGGAACTTGCAGCGTACGGTTCAAGGACTTACTCAAGCCTTAGAACAAGTGGCCCAAGGAGGAGCTGCAAACCATGGCACTGGCGACCTTTATCGGAACTTTCGTGGGATGAATCCCCCGCGATTTGGTGGCTCGACTGACCCTGATGAAGCCGAGCACTGGCCTGAAGAGATAAGGAGGATTTTTGAAGTGATGCAATGCAGCGATCAAGAACGTGTCCTCTTGTCGACCTTTCAACTTGAACGTGATGCGAGGACATGGTGGGACGTAGTGAAGGCTAGCCTTGGTGATAGACAAGTCACATGGGAAGAGTTCGAGGAATTCTTCAATGCTAAATATTTTTTTGATAGAGTACAAGAGAAGAAGGTGGCTGAGTTTGCTGCTTTGAAGCAACGAAATCTATCCGTAGCTGAATATGAAGCTCAGTTCTCTCGGCTATCTTGTTATGCTACTCACTTGATATCTACCGAGAAGATGAAGGCTAAGCGCTTTCTTAATGGGCTGAAGCTGCAGTATATCAACCAGTTGGCACCGATGGAAATTCAAACTTATTCTGAGATGGTGAGAAAGGCTCAAGTATTGGAAGATACTTTAGAAATGACGGAGAGAATCCGAGGGAAGAGTGTTAAGAAAGAACAACACCATACTGGTTCAGGGAGTATCAAGCCCGGTCATGGCGGGAAGATGCCCATTAGCTGGTCTGGTTCATGGAAGGGCAAGATGCCGAAGAATGAAGACAAGAAGCCTGGCCCTATTGTTCCACTCAAGGGCGTATGCAAGTATTGTGACCGTCCAGGTCACAAGATGGAGGAATGCTGGTGCAAGCTGGGTGCCTGTTTACGTTGTAGCAGTAGGGACCACCGTATTCCCGAGTGTCCTCTTTTATCTGAGCAAGCTACCCTGGTGAAACCGCAAGGAATCAAGAAGCAGGAAGGTAAGCTCCAGGCTCTACAAGAAGACGAGGCAGGACCCGCCGAGGAGGGTGGACTCGTCGAAGGTGCTCTTATTATACATGATAAATCAGCTTTTGTTCTTTTTGATACGGGTGCCACTCATTCTTTTATTTCTCGGAGATTTGTGAAGTCTTTAGCTGTGAAGCCATTTTCGATGAATTCTCTGTTAGAGATTTTGACCCCTATTGGTTCCGGATCAACAATTAAGTATTTCTATCTTTCCAGTAAGGCCATGATCAATGAAAAAAACCTGCCAGTTGATTTAGTTTGTATGGATATGAAGGATTATGATGTAATCCTAGGAGCAGATTGGTTGGCTAAGTATAAGGCCAATGTTCAATGCAGATCTAGTTCTGTGTCTTTCACTGGACACCCTGGACTTTCTTTTATAGGAATTAGACACCATAAGTCTGTTCCACTTATTTCGGCTCTTCGAGCTGATAAGCTGATGAGGAGAGGATGTAAGGCTTTTCTAGCCTTTATTTTTGTGACCCCTGAGCAGAAGATTGAGATTGAGGACTTTTGTGTCGTCCGAGATTTTCCAGATGTCTTTCTTGAAGAACTGCCAGGACTTCCTCCTGAAAGGGAAGTTATCTTTTCTGTTGATCTAATTCCTGGTGCGACTCCTATTTCCAAAGCTCCTTATCGTATGTCTCCTGCGGAGCTAAGGGAACTAAAGCAGCAGTTGATGGAATTGCTTGAAAAAGGGTTCATTCGTCCATGTACTTCCCCGTGGGGAGCCCCTATATTATTCGTCCGGAAGAAGGATGGTTCGATGAGGTTGTGCATCGATTATCGGCAATTGAGCCAATTGACTATCAAGAACATATATCCATTGCCAAGGATTGATGAGTTATTTGATTAGATAGCAGGAGCTCAGTATTTTGTTAAGATCGACCTTGGATATGGATATCATCAGTTACGAATTAAGGAAGAGGATATCTATAAAACAGCCTTCCGCAGCAAGTATGGGCATTTCAAATTTGTAGTAATGCCTTTTGGGCTAACGAATGCACCTGCAGCTTTCATGCAGCTGATGAACGATGTGTTTCGACCCTATCTTGATCAATGGGTCGTGGTGTTCATTGATGACATCTTGATTTATTCTAAGAGTGAGGAGGAGCATGCTGAACATTTGAGGATGGCATTGTAACTATTGAGAGATCATCAGTTATATGCCAAGTTTAGTAAGTGTGGTTTTTGGTTGCAAGAGGTGTCCTTTCTAGGGCATATCATCAAAAAAGAAGGTATTTCTATTGATCCTTCGAAGGTAGAGGCAGTAAAGAATTGGGATAAGCCTACTAACGTGACTGAAGTGAGAAGTTTCCTAGGCCTAGCAGGTTACTACCGAAGGTTTATTCAAGATTTCTCTAAAATTACGGTACCTCTGACAAGATTAACCCGCAAAGAGATCAAATTTGATTGGTAAGAAGATTATGAGCGAAGCTTTCAGACCTTGAAGGAATGTTTGACTACTACACCTATTTTGGCTTTACCTTCTCGAGAAGGAGGTTTTATTGTATACACTTATGCTTCAGGTATTGGTTTAGGGTGTGTACTCATGCAGCATGGGAAAGTGATAGCCTATTCTTCTAGACAGTTGAGGAAGCATGAAGAGAATTATCATGTTCATGATTTGGAGCTAGCAGCAGTGGTGTTCGCTTTTAAGATATGGAGGCACTACTTGTATGGAGAGACATTTACGGTGTTTTCAGATCATAAGAGTTTGAAATACTTGTTTTCTCAAAAGGAACTCAATATGAGGCAGCGAAGATGGCTGGAGTATTTGAAGGATTTCGATTTCTCCATTGAGTATCATCCTGGAAAAGGTAATGTTGTGGCAGATGCCATGAGCCGCAAGCCTATAGCCAAGTTGTCAAGCCTCATGTTACGAGAATGGAAATTACTGGAGCAGTTAGCTAGTTTGGATCTTAATGGTGACAAGGATCAGATTATGATTGCTCAGATTCAACTTAAGCCCGGATTATTGATGGAAATCAAGTCTCTGCAAGATGATGACCTAGAGTTGGTAGAGATCAAGGGAAGCTTGAGTAACAGACTTGACTTCATGATGGCTGATGATGGAAGATTGTTATTTCAGCGAAGAACTTGTGTACATGATGTAGCTGAGATAAAGAGTAAGATCCTCGAGGAAGCTCATAGATCCAGATACACCATTCATCCTGGAGGTACTAAGATGTTTAAAGATTTGAAAAGATCTTTTTGGTCGCCGAATATGAAAAGGGAAGTTGCGGACTTCGTAAGTAGATGCTTGGTTTGTCAGTAAGTTAAGGCTGAGCATTTCAGACCAACAGAAAAATTGAAACCCCTTGATATACCCCAATGGAAGTGGAAGAGTATTGGCATGGATTTCATTATGGGTCTACCTAGGACTCGTAGTGGATTTGATGCAATATGGGTGATTATCGATAGATTGACAAAATCTGCTCATTTCTTATCTATTAAGTCTAAATGGACAGTTGATGTATTGGCTGCTTTGTATATGAAGGAAGTGGTAAGACTACATGGAATACCAGTCAGCATTGTGTCTGATAGAGACCCCAGGTTCACTTCTCATTTTTGGAAAGGATTACAAGAGTCCTTGGGAACTCGTCTGAATTTCAGTACTACTTTCCATCCACAAATAGACAGACAGACTAAAAGGACCAACCAGATAGTGGAAGATATTCTTAGAGCCTGCATGATTGACTTTGGACGTAGTTGGAGTGATCACTTGGCATTGGTTGAATTCGCCTATAACAACAGTTACCAGACCAGCATTCAGATGGCTCCATTTGAAGCTTTGTACGGTAGAAGCTGTCGATCCCCATTATGTTGGGATGAGGTAGGTGAGAAGCAATGGCTTGGACCAGATCTCATTTCCGAATCGTCCAAGAACATCCGTATTATCAGAGCTCGGTTGCAAGTAGCACAATCAAGGCAGAAGAGTTATGCCGACACCAGGAGGAGAACTTTGGAATTTCAGGTTGGTGAGCATGTATTTTTATAGGTTTCTCTTATGAGAGGGATTCGAAGGTTTGGTATTCAGGGAAAACTGAGTCCAAGATACATTGGTCAATTCGAGATTTTGGAAAGTGTGGGGGAGGTTGCTTACCGTTTGGCACTACCACCTCAGTTATCTGGAGTACACAATGTTTTCCATGTGTCTATGTTACGGAAATATGTGTATGATCCCACTCATATTATTCAGCATATGGACTTCGAATTGAAGGAAGGTCTGACTTATGAAGAAAGACCGATCAAGATTCTAGATCGGAAGCAACAGCAACTCAGGAATCGTTCCATACCGATGGTTAAAGTGCAGTGGAGTCGGCGTGGAACTGAAGAAGCTACTTGGGAGTCAGAAGATACTATGCGGAGGCAGTACCCTGACTTATTCTAGGTGAGCTGTCTCACTCCCTCTTTTTATCATTAAGTGCATTGAATTTGGAGGACAAAATTCCTTAAGTGGGGGAGGGTGTAATACCCTGATGTTTCAAGAAATTAATTAGAAATTCCTTAATAAATAGAATAAGCTAAATTTTGACCATTTTATAAAAACCCAGAAAAATTATATTCTTGTAGAGGATAACAAGTTTAACAAACTTGTCTTCTATGACCAACCCAAATAAAATCTGTAATTAGCCAAATTTGTGGATTAAGCCCAAATTAAACACTTAGTTTTTTTTTTTAATCAAGAACCGACCGACAGAAATAGGCACTGGTCGAGTGCACCCTCCCTCAGCGAGGGAGAATGTTCCCACTCCCCCAGGCTATAACTGTGGCCCTGGATTTTATAATTTTGGAAAAAGATTACATTTGGCTTCGGGACATACCCCTGAGGAAACAATTAAGACTGATTAGCCCTTTGAAAGGAACAAAAAAGAGGAAGGACAAGGGCTTAAGTGTACAAACAATAGAGGCTAAAGGAGACGGATGGCTGGCAGTCCAACTTTGTCAATTCTTAAAGCTCCCATGGCCATTCGCGGGAGGTCCCCTTCTTGAGTGAATATTGTGTTTTCAGTAATAGTGCATGCATAAGAGGCAAGGGAATCAACAACTTGATTCCCTTCTCTGAAAACATGCCAAGCCAGACACCCATTGTCCTGGAGGAGATCCAAGGTCCTTTTCCCCCAGGGAAGGACCATCCAGCTTGGGGCCATTCTATTCCGGATTGCCTCTACTTGGAGGGCACAGTCCGAGTACACTGCTACCAGCCTTATTCGACATTGCTTTGCAATGGCTAAACCATCACGAAGAGCCCTTGTCTCTGCTAAAATACTATTGCCTTGACCATAGTGAAATGCAAAACCAACAATGAGTTTGCCTGTAGGGTCCCTGATACATCATCCACCTCCACTCATGCCGGGGTTTCCCTTCGAGGCTCCATCTACATGCAGTGTAAAATCATGGGCAGCCAATCGACAGAAGACCAAGAGTGGCTGTTTGATTTCCACCCGTGGATATAATTGGAAAGAGGGTAAGCAGTGGAATTGAGCTGGAGATAAAGGCTTGTGAAAACTTAGCTTATCCAACACCAAAGCTATAGAAGAGATAATTTTCCTTTTAATGGATGCACTGTTGAGGGCCACTCCTTCAAATCTTAGAGCACATCTATGTTTCCATATTTCCCATATCATCAAGATTACAGCATACATCGCAATAAAATTTATTGCAGATGACATGTTGGTTGTAGAAATTAAATTCCAGCTTCGGGTTGTAATTTGCTCACTAAGTGCAATCTTGTTGCTAACAAGGGGGTGCACCCAGCCCCATAACTCAGAAGCCAACTCACTGGAGATGAAAACATGGTTGAGGTCTTCTTGGGCAGGAGATGAACAACAGTTGCACCTAGAGGCCATTTGAATACCACATTCAGCCACCCTATTGTCAACCGGCACTGCTCGATGGAGTATTTTCCAGGTGAAGAGAGCTGCCCTTGGAGCAATGGCTGAGTGCCATAGCTTGGCCCAAGCTAGCCTCCGAATACCTTTAGTCCGGATCAAATTACATGCTGACTTTATAGAGAAGTTGCCCTTTAGAGTGCCAGTCCAAATACAGATGTCGGCCTCATTGCTAAGCTGGATGTGTGGAAAATGGAAATTGTTACTAAGAAAACCCCTAGCAATATGCTGAGAGTCCAAGAGCACATCTCGGACAGAAGCCAGAGGGAGATCTGCACCTCTATTCCTACCATCGGCCTGAACAACATTAATGGCAGGGCCTAGACCAGTCCAGTTATCTCTCAGAAAATCTATTTCTACCCCATTTCCAATAAGCCATCTGCTGTTGTTTATTAAAAATTCTTGGGCATGCCTGAAGACTGCCAAGGGCATACCTGCAGGGAAAGGCTTAGTACAGTTGGCAAAATGAAATTTAATGAAACGTTACCTAGCATATCGAGACCAGAGGGAGGACCCAAGAAGAATGTTCCATAAACTCTTAACTGCCAATGAGATTTGAACCCATTGTAGATCTCTTATTCCCAGTCCTCCCTCTGAATTAAGCCTCTGAATTGCTGACCAAGCTATCCAATGTCTTCGGTTATTGCCATCACTGCCTTGCCAGAAAAAATTAGCACATTGACTGTCAATGAATCTGATAACCTTCTTTGGGATAAAACAAGCAGAAGCAAGGTAGATTGGCATGCTATGCAGAACAGAATCTATAAGAACAACTCTGCCAGCTTGGGATAAAAGTTTGGATTTCCAACCTTCTAGCTTAATCTGAACTCTATCAATCAGGGATTTAAAATCAGAGCAGAGGTATCTACCCTTTTTCACAGGAATACCCAAATAGTTGATACCAGCAGTCTGATTCTTAAATCCTGTAAGAACATGAATTGACTGTTTAAGGGAGGAAGGTGCTTTCTCTGAAAGAATAAAGCAGCTTTTATTAACATTCACTTGCTGCCCCGAGCATTGCTCATATCTGCATATGAATTTTTGGAATGCCATAACATTCTGCCTGCTAGCATTAAGGAAAACAAGAGAATCATCTGCATATAGCAAATGTGTAATCTGCATAGACTGCCTTGGTCCTTTATAACCTTGTAAACTTCCAGATTAAAATTGGGCAGAGAGTCCTCTACTAAGAACTTCAGAAGCAATTATGAACAGGTATGGGGCTATGGGATCCCCTTGCCTAATGCCCCTGCTAGACTTGAAAAATCCTGATGCCACTCCATTAAAATTTACCGAAAACCAACAATTATATAGAAGCATTCCAATGTATGAAGTAAATTTGGTACTGAACCCAAATTTCCTCATGACAGTCAAGATGAAATCCCATTCCATCCTATCATAGGCCTTTGCCATATCAAACTTAATGATCATATTATGACCGCGTACCTTTTTATTTATATCCATCATTAACTGCCGAGCAAGAGCCACATTGTTTAAAATTAAACACTTAGTTAACCATACCTTGAAACGTGAAATTTGAGCCCAATACTCCATCAAATGAGCCCAAATCAGTGGCAAATGAAAGGCCAGGATGAGAGGATCATTTCCCCTCTCTTAATCTCTCAAAACCATAACCCTAGGAGATGCAATCGGCGGAGGTTGGATTGCGTCAACAATTACGGTGGCGTTCACATTAACCCAACTTGCGTGGACGAATACTCCGCGCATAGATCCCTCTAGAAGGCGTGTGACCTATAAAAATGAAGCTCTCTAACCCTAGGATCGTTTAGAACTAGTGGCGGTTGCAGAGGAGCTGGATCGAGGGAGATCTTCAGTGATTAGGGGCTACGTGTACTAGCACCTTGGGTTTTCTTTCTCCTTCCTTCTTCATTCGATTCAGGTAGGTGATAGCAAGCCAAACCCTACAAATAATATATGGTTGGAAGCATCATCGTGTCAGCTTTTCATTGATGTAGAAAGCCCTAAATTTTATCAAGTGTTCTGCGAGAATTTTTAGTTTTAGTAGAAGCATGTCAGAACTAGGGTTATAACTATTCCCTTTCGATTAAGTAATAATTTTAGGCGGTAAACATAAATTTGATTCATGCATCTTGTAGCATTTTTCATGCTCTTTCTTTTGGTAGTAAAAGCCCCAAATTTAATCCTTTATACCATGCGAATTCCATGTTTTAGTCTAACCCTAGAAACCTCGCCGGAGTCGGGCAAGGTGAAAGGGGCAGCGATCTGTCTGGATTTGTGCGGCCACACGATAGACCGCACGTCCAAGTTGGGCATCACCTGGCACCACCAGCTTTCGCCTACCACCTCCGCCTTCACCCAGAAGAATTGGGTCTTCCACCCTTTGTGCGAGGAATCCTTCGCCGCCAGCGGAATACAACTCCTGTTCCTCCGCGCCTGAATGAAGTAAAAGCCCTTCCCCGCCAACGGATGCGCTTTCAACTCAAAGAAATAATGAAAGAGGTCCAAGGAAGGAAAAATCCCGTGCTGGCGGCAGAGGATTCAAAAAGCGGAAAGAAGAAGATATGAGTTGGCGACCAACTGAATAGGCGCCAACTGGAAAAAATTAAGGATCTGAAGGACAAAAGGCTCGAAGGGGAGGCGAAACCCGCTCTTCCAAGCCAGAAGAAAAGTGCAGATATGACCCGTGCGATCGTCAAGGCTCGTCTCGTACGGGGCAGCGGTGGCAAAGCTGTATCTGAGAGGCAAGCAAAATCGGTGCTCCAGCTTCTTCACCTCGGCTTCCCCCAGCTCGCTGTGATTCGGGACCGGCGCCCTTACCTCCAACTCCTCGTCTCGTTCATGTTGAAGAGCGGCCCTTAATCAGCCGTTCAACCTTGACCTCGCGAAGGCTGAACCCAGCCCAATTCTAGTTAGTGCGGCCCTGAGTCGACCACACAAGTGCTTGAGTGGCCCAGTAGTGACCGCATATCATCCAGAGATGAATTTTCTCCATGTTTTATGGTTTTGAATCCAAGAACATGATGGTTCTTGATAACTTAAACTCCTGGATAGAAATTCTGGACAGTATCTCTTCAACTTAGCCTTGGGATGTCCCGAGGTAAGTTTGTACTTGATTGTAATTGGCCATTGTAACTTGATTAAAGTCTAGACAACTTGGGATCTTGGATCCAATAAATCAATGGCAACGCATCATAGGTGCCCGGTCTGATCCTGGGGAGAGCGCCCGAAAAGTACTTGTGCCCATGGGAGTTTGTAATGACATGGTGAGACATTGCACCGAGTGCATGACTAGCGTGATGTCTATGACAATGATATCTTGATCTCTTACTTGAATCGTATGTGACTTGGTTATATTCTTGCTTGATTGGCCAATTTCATGCAATTACCTGTTAATCATAATCTTTCAATTCCTGTAGTTATATCATCCTGTCATATTGTTATTCTATTTCGTTATTTAGCACTTTCTTCTTATGTTGTTTCATCCGATCGTCATTTCTTTTCTTTCCGTTTCATATAAACATGTAATTAATTGTGATGAGGACATCACTCGCGACTCCCTATGGCTTGGCACTTCCCTCCCATCCGGGGGCAGCTAGGAGCCGTCCTTCATCCGGAGTGGATCTTATTATCTATCCCTAGGTCACTGTGTGATTTTTCCCTTTTATTTGAGTCATTATCATGTACTTTTGTCTTTTATTTGAGTCTTAAAACCTAGGTTTTTAATTAATTGTCCTTAGTTGAGTCACATGAGTAGTTGTGCTTGTTAATGGGCCCATGCCATTGGGCTAGGCCCATGGGCGCACCCCCCCTTCCCCTTGGCTTTTGTGTTAGTGTGTGATATGTCAAGGACCTATGTGTAAAAGGGGTTTTCCCTATAAATAGGGCCCTAACCCCTCCTATTGTGGTTAATGAGATATTGAACAGAAAATTGCCACTTGAGTGCCTCTCTCTCTCCCACTAGTTCTCTCCCTCTCTCTCTAGTTCTCTCCCTCTCTCTAAAATTCGTAATCCCCTCTCTCTCCTCCCTAATCACCTTTCTTTAAGACCCCTCCCCCTTCCCTATACACTCATTCAATTCCCCCTCCAACCCCTAGGTGGAAACCCCTTCCCCTAGGCACCTTTCCACCTTCCAAAGCACCCTTTCACCTTCCCAAGGCATCCCTCCCCCTTCCCCAAACAACCTTCCACCTCCCAAGGGCCCTTTCCCCTCCCCAAGAAGCCCCTTCACCTCCCTAGGTCGACCATACCACCCCCCCCTCCTCCCAAGTTCGCTCCAAGCCACCCCTTCCCTCTTCCCCTCTTGCTAAGGCCGATCCACCACCATCTTCCCCTCTTCTCCTTGCTAGTCTGCAGGTAGCAGAAGAAGGTACGACTTGCAGAAGCTTCCCCGGATTCACACGGTGACATCCAGAGGTGTATCATACCTTTCTGGAAAGGGCGTCCAGTCGTCTTCGCAGGCGAGGTGATCTCGTCCCGTTCCGAGTTTGGGGCTGTCCGGGAGAGCCAATCTCCCCCGACTGCGCAGAGCTCCATCAGCAGAGTTCCTGAAGCCTGTTCAACGCTACACCACGGCCGACGGTGCAAGATTCAAGCCACAAGCTCTTCTACAAATATCTTCCTCCACCGGCCCTCTTTCTGGATCAAGAAGCGGAACTGCGTTCGCCATCCGGAGGTCAGAGTTCTGGTCTTTCTCCCTCGACTGGTCGGGTCTGTCTCCCACAGTGGGCAGTGACCTGCCGCCACTACTCGGCATCCCCCAGTCCACCCCGACCACGGACGGCCTCCCCGTCAGTTTTGCAGCACCGAGGGATTGTCCAAGGTTCCATAAACTCTAACGGCTCGAGATTCGGCATCGGGAGCGGCCGAGACAACTTCTGCAATCCACCGTCCGTTTCTGGTAGCCGCTGTGACCAGATTCTGCAGCCCGGTTCGTTACTGCACCACGGCTAACCGTGGAGGAATCAGGCTGAATTCGCTTCTTCAAAATTCTTCCTCCATCCGTCCACGACCAGAAGCAAGAAACGGAACGACATTCGGCATCCAGGAGCCAGATTTCCAAATTTTCTCCCACAGTCGCGCGGGTCTGTCTCCTGCAGTCTGCAGCGACCAGGTCCTACTCAACGGCGTCCCCCTGTCCACCCCGACCTCAGAAGGTGTTGCCGTCAGTTTTGCTGTGCAGAAGCTTTGTTCGCGGATCCAGCGACTCTGACGGTTCGTGAATCGGCGTCCAGGAGCGACCGGGGTAACTTCTGCAACAGGCAGACAGAAACAAGGAGTCCCCCGTCCCAGGTTCTGCAGCTCTACTCAGATCTCCACTGCGACCACCCACGACGTCAGAATAAATCGAAATAAATCAGGAGCACTCAGGTTCTAGTTACGAGAAGATCCCCTTTGGGCTCGTCATCGGCAAAATTTCGAGCCGAGATCTACAGGGACTACACCAACCGCCTATCAGCATCCACAGCCAGCGGACCTAGTTGGAAGCGGTTGCCCACCGTGAGCTACAAAGCTTTTCTCACCCCCTCGCCTGGCCGGCTTACCGCCCCTCCCTGTGGGAGGTAGTGTTTGTTTGTAATCACTTAATTCCCACCCCCGAGATCACCCTCCTGCGCGAGGTGTAGTGCTTGTACTGTTAAGCAGGTTCGAAGCTTCATCGGCGCAGTGTGCGGGGAATCACACTTCCCCGCTCGCCCTCGTCTCCGACCGGGGTTGGTTTCTTCAAACCAACCAGGTGAGCCTACTACCCTTGCTTCCTTCACTTGTTCATTTAATATCCGCGACGCTTATCCGCCGGTAGGAGAGTGAGTGCCCGATCCCGGCGCCACCTTTCAGTGTGGTCACCGTGGCTATAAGTGAGCGAGTGATCCCGTGCCCTCAAGGCATCCGGCCACCCTTGTTTTTGGGCGTTCAAACCTTCGGGAGGGATAATTAAAGTGGTGTTGGTCCTCTATCCAACCAGGGGCTATCTCCATCACCTCGACTCGGCATCATCGAGTCACCACGGGAATCGCGTGCGCACGGTGCGTTAGTAGCTTCAACATAGTCTCGGCGCCCTTTGAATGTGATTGCGAATTAGGTCCTAAGTTTGTATTTGCTTGCTGCATTTTCCATAGTGGTGTCACATCAGTTGGTATCAGAGCAAGTTCTAGACTTGTCTCTACTAAGTCTTGTCCTAGGGCCATAGCATTTGTCACCCAATCATCATGCATACCCCTCGCCGGTCACATGGTCCGAATGACCCCCTCCACATGGACTACATTTTGGATGAGTACCTATACTTTGATGGAAATCCTCATGCCTACC
The DNA here is from genome assembly GCA_022559845.1 of Amorphophallus konjac. Taxonomy (NCBI): domain Eukaryota; kingdom Viridiplantae; phylum Streptophyta; class Magnoliopsida; order Alismatales; family Araceae; genus Amorphophallus; species Amorphophallus konjac. Next base: position 35,839,180 of record CM040129.1, read on the forward strand.
TTAGATGGGAGAATACCATGGAAAGGGAATTTGAGAGTACTTTGGTATTTGGGTCCGAGAGAGTCTGTAGGGCCAAGGCACGACTTCGGGGTCTAGCTAAGAAGATGTGGGAACACAAAGAGAGATTTATAAGAGTTTGGGGGCAGGAACCCATTTACTCATGGAAAGAAATGAAGAGTGAACTTAGAAAGATCTATGCTCCCCGACATTCCCCTACCCACCTGGGAAGCCCTCCCACAACCCCATTTCCGCCCATTCCATCTAGAACCTCCACTAGGACCAACACCTCCCACTACACCCCACCGCCCAAAAGACCCCAAGATTCCCTAGAAGAACTAAGGATTGAGTTTAAGGAAATCTTCACCTCCCTTAGGGCTCAAACTCCAACACCCCAAGTAAGTCCAACTTACACCATCCCATCGCCAAAAGGCCATCCCATTCCCTTAGAGAGCAAGACCCCTACACCACAAAGGGATGAGATTGAGGTTGAGGAATATGAGACCTCCCCCGAGTGGGAAGAAGAATATGAATCACAAAATCAGGGGTTGAGCCACGAAGTTCCCATCCTAAGAGAAGAAAGCGTCATGGCTCACTCCACCCTCACCATTCCAACCCATGTGGACCCCATGTCTACTCCCCCTAGGCCCATGATGGCCACCACCATCCCTCCAAAAACTGATCAACCCAGTCCGTCTCAACCCATCCATCTTCCACTACCAACCCCTATCCAACCCCAACCTAGGCCTCCACTCCTCCCCTTACCAATGTCAAATCAAGTTCCCCTTTACCTCCCACCCCGGGGGTACCACACGCCTACCCTCACCACTCCACCTTCAAAGGACCATCTCACCTCCTTGGTTGAGGAACCCATGACTCCCACCCCCGACATCATAGTGGTGGACACCTTGGAGGAAACCCGTGCCCAAACCAAAGGAAGAACTTCACCTTTTACACCACCCTCTCTAAATAGGAGTGAACTCGTCATAAGTGAGCCCCTGGCTAAATGGCTAGAGGAAAGTCCGGTTCACCCTATCCTGCCCCATGTCTACCCTCCCATGGAACAACACCTCCCCCTAACACCCATCAACATCTCACACACCATAATCCAATCCTTCTACAAGGTTGAGTGTTGGGAAGACTTTGTCAAAGGCCTAAAGTGGCAACTTGAACTGACTTGTTTGTTAACCATAGGAACAGACCGACCCAAGAACCTTGACCTCATCCACCCATGCATCGGGTCTATCACCTCAGTCTGCACCGTTGGGAGCTACACTAGTGATCTCCTTATCCTTCTTCCCATAGAAGAGGAACCCATCCCAGTCCACTCTCCAACCATCTTGGTCCCTAGGATATTGGCCGATCTACCCACTCACTACACCGGCCCAATCACGTCATTAGAGGAGGATGACCCCCCACCTTTGGTTGACTTTGAGGACCTAGAGTTTCTAGGTAACCCATACCATGACCCATTTGATCCCTTCCTATATCCACCCACCATACTCAACCCCAACATTTTCCTACCACAACCTACCATGATAAACCAAGACTTCCCCTCCCAAGGCCATGAGGACCAAGAGTTCTCTCCCCTAGATGACCCATTCCATCCCTCCCAATGGAAGCCAAAGAACCCATGGGACATAGTCTCATTACCCACCCCCACCCACCTTTTCCTACCCTCACACACCATGACAAACCTAACCCACCCATTCCAAAACTTAGCCCACACCATAGGAGCCATGACCAAGGGTGACATCCACCTAGAAAGTGAGGAATCTACCCATCCCAAGATGTCCACTCTCTGGGACCCCTTTGATCCCCATGAGTGGAAACCCCCAAATCTCACGGATAGGATCATCTTGATAGGAATCCATGTGTCACAATCTTTTGCATCATGTGGACAGGTTAGTCACCTCATTTGTGTCACTCACGCACTAGGACTGATACATGATAGGTTCACATCTGGGTGTCCAGGTCCCCCTTTTGCAGTCAACCGTGTTAGGAAACACTCACATGTCAGAACCCCATATGGATGTCCCAGAGCCCCGGCAATGAACACTCCTGTACATGATAGTCTCACCTATGGATGTCCCGGTCCCCCTAGGTCCATCAAAGTCCACATAACACCACTGCATGATAGGTCCACATTTGGTTGTCCAGGACCCCCTTTACCCACTAGTGAGCCTACATCCACAAAGCTGCATGAAAACATTCGCAAACACATCAACAAAAGCAACGAGATTTACAAGAAGTCTGCTGACTCACACCGCCGCCACCAAGAATTCCAAAATGGTGATTTTGTGATGGTGAGAACTGAGAGGTTGTTCCCTGGGAATACTTCAAAGTTGAGGTCGCATGGAGCTGGCCCCTTCCAGGTGCTGAGACGCCTTGGCACCAATGCTTACGTGTTGGACCTCCCTGAAGAGTACGAAGTAAGCCCCACATTCAATGTGGTTGACCTGGTGCCCCACAAGGGCCCCACGGTGACACCCAGTGAGGAACTCCAGCCTTCTCCCTCCTTTGAGAGCGCCCCCACACCTCAGAGAGCTCAACCCCATTTGAGAAATCGGCGCGATAAAGTGGAGCAGATTTTGGATGAACAGGTTACCATCACAAGGAGCAAGGCGTATGAGCGCTACCTGGTCAGGTGGAAAGGACGACCACCCTCGGACGATATCTGGGTAAGCCGGGAGGATCTCCAACAGCTGTCCCCCGATCTCCTTGAGCAGCACCGCAGAAGGGAGGGCCTTTTCTCGACAGAGTCGAGCTTTTTCCAGCCCGGGGGAATTGATGAGGACATCACTCGCGACTCCCTATGGCTTGGCACTTCCCTCCCATCCGGGGGCAGCTAGGAGCCGTCCTTCATCCGGAGTGGATCTTATTATCTATCCCTAGGTCACTGTGTGGTTTTTCCCTTTTATTTGAGTCATTATCATGTACTTTTGTCTTTTATTTGAGTCTTAAAACCTAGGTTTTTAATTAATTGTCCTTAGTTGAGTCACATGAGTAGTTGTGCTTGTTAATGGGCCCATGCCATTGGGCTAGGCCCATGGGCGCACCCCCCCTTCCCCTTGGCTTTTGTGTTAGTGTGTGATATGTCAAGGACCTATGTGTAAAAGGGGTTTTCCCTATAAATAGGGCCCTAACCCCTCCTATTGTGGTTAATGAGATATTGAACAGAAAATTGCCACTTGAGTGCCTCTCTCTCTCCCACTAGTTCTCTCCCTCTCTCTCTAGTTCTCTCCCTCTCTCTAAAATTCGTAATCCCCTCTCTCTCCTCCCTAATCACCTTTCTTTAAGACCCCTCCCCCTTCCCTATACACTCATTCAATTCCCCCTCCAACCCCTAGGTGGAAACCCCTTCCCCTAGGCACCTTTCCACCTTCCAAAGCACCCTTTCACCTTCCCAAGGCATCCCTCCCCCTTCCCCAAACAACCTTCCACCTCCCAAGGGCCCTTTCCCCTCCCCAAGAAGCCCCTTCACCTCCCTAGGTCGACCATACCACCCCCCCCTCCTCCCAAGTTCGCTCCAAGCCACCCCTTCCCTCTTCCCCTCTTGCTAAGGCCGATCCACCACCATCTTCCCCTCTTCTCCTTGCTAGTCTGCAGGTAGCAGAAGAAGGTACGACTTGCAGAAGCTTCCCCGGATTCACACGGTGACATCCAGAGGTGTATCATACCTTTCTGGAAAGGGCGTCCAGTCGTCTTCGCAGGCGAGGTGATCTCGTCCCGTTCCGAGTTTGGGGCTGTCCGGGAGAGCCAATCTCCCCCGACTGCGCAGAGCTCCATCAGCAGAGTTCCTGAAGCCTGTTCAACGCTACACCACGGCCGACGGTGCAAGATTCAAGCCACAAGCTCTTCTACAAATATCTTCCTCCACCGGCCCTCTTTCTGGATCAAGAAGCGGAACTGCGTTCGCCATCCGGAGGTCAGAGTTCTGGTCTTTCTCCCTCGACTGGTCGGGTCTGTCTCCCACAGTGGGCAGTGACCTGCCGCCACTACTCGGCATCCCCCAGTCCACCCCGACCACGGACGGCCTCCCCGTCAGTTTTGCAGCACCGAGGGATTGTCCAAGGTTCCATAAACTCTAACGGCTCGAGATTCGGCATCGGGAGCGGCCGAGACAACTTCTGCAATCCACCGTCCGTTTCTGGTAGCCGCTGTGACCAGATTCTGCAGCCCGGTTCGTTACTGCACCACGGCTAACCGTGGAGGAATCAGGCTGAATTCGCTTCTTCAAAATTCTTCCTCCATCCGTCCACGACCAGAAGCAAGAAACGGAACGACATTCGGCATCCAGGAGCCAGATTTCCAAATTTTCTCCCACAGTCGCGCGGGTCTGTCTCCTGCAGTCTGCAGCGACCAGGTCCTACTCAACGGCGTCCCCCTGTCCACCCCGACCTCAGAAGGTGTTGCCGTCAGTTTTGCTGTGCAGAAGCTTTGTTCGCGGATCCAGCGACTCTGACGGTTCGTGAATCGGCGTCCAGGAGCGACCGGGGTAACTTCTGCAACAGGCAGACAGAAACAAGGAGTCCCCCGTCCCAGGTTCTGCAGCTCTACTCAGATCTCCACTGCGACCACCCACGACGTCAGAATAAATCGAAATAAATCAGGAGCACTCAGGTTCTAGTTACGAGAAGATCCCCTTTGGGCTCGTCATCGGCAAAATTTCGAGCCGAGATCTACAGGGACTACACCAACCGCCTATCAGCATCCACAGCCAGCGGACCTAGTTGGAAGCGGTTGCCCACCGTGAGCTACAAAGCTTTTCTCACCCCCTCGCCTGGCCGGCTTACCGCCCCTCCCTGTGGGAGGTAGTGTTTGTTTGTAATCACTTAATTCCCACCCCCGAGATCACCCTCCTGCGCGAGGTGTAGTGCTTGTACTGTTAAGCAGGTTCGAAGCTTCATCGGCGCAGTGTGCGGGGAATCACACTTCCCCGCTCGCCCTCGTCTCCGACCGGGGTTGGTTTCTTCAAACCAACCAGGTGAGCCTACTACCCTTGCTTCCTTCACTTGTTCATTTAATATCCGCGACGCTTATCCGCCGGTAGGAGAGTGAGTGCCCGATCCCGGCGCCACCTTTCAGTGTGGTCACCGTGGCTATAAGTGAGCGAGTGATCCCGTGCCCTCAAGGCATCCGGCCACCCTTGTTTTTGGGCGTTCAAACCTTCGGGAGGGATAATTAAAGTGGTGTTGGTCCTCTATCCAACCAGGGGCTATCTCCATCACCTCGACTCGGCATCATCGAGTCACCACGGGAATCGCGTGCGCACGGTGCGTTAGTAGCTTCAACATAGTCTCGGCGCCCTTTGAATGTGATTGCGAATTAGGTCCTAAGTTTGTATTTGCTTGCTGCATTTTCCATAGTGGTGTCACATCAGTTGGTATCAGAGCAAGTTCTAGACTTGTCTCTACTAAGTCTTGTCCTAGGGCCATAGCATTTGTCACCCAATCATCATGCATACCCCTCGCCGGTCACATGGTCCGAATGACCCCCTCCACATGGACTACATTTTGGATGAGTACCTATACTTTGATGGAAATCCTCATGCCTACCTTAGATGGGAGAATACCATGGAAAGGGAATTTGAGAGTACTTTGGTATTTGGGTCCGAGAGAGTCTGTAGGGCCAAGGCACGACTTCGGGGTCTAGCTAAGAAGATGTGGGAACACAAAGAGAGATTTATAAGAGTTTGGGGGCAGGAACCCATTTACTCATGGAAAGAAATGAAGAGTGAACTTAGAAAGATCTATGCTCCCCGACATTCCCCTACCCACCTGGGAAGCCCTCCCACAACCCCATTTCCGCCCATTCCATCTAGAACCTCCACTAGGACCAACACCTCCCACTACACCCCACCGCCCAAAAGACCCCAAGATTCCCTAGAAGAACTAAGGATTGAGTTTAAGGAAATCTTCACCTCCCTTAGGGCTCAAACTCCAACACCCCAAGTAAGTCCAACTTACACCATCCCATCGCCAAAAGGCCATCCCATTCCCTTAGAGAGCAAGACCCCTACACCACAAAGGGATGAGATTGAGGTTGAGGAATATGAGACCTCCCCCGAGTGGGAAGAAGAATATGAATCACAAAATCAGGGGTTGAGCCACGAAGTTCCCATCCTAAGAGAAGAAAGCGTCATGGCTCACTCCACCCTCACCATTCCAACCCATGTGGACCCCATGTCTACTCCCCCTAGGCCCATGATGGCCACCACCATCCCTCCAAAAACTGATCAACCCAGTCCGTCTCAACCCATCCATCTTCCACTACCAACCCCTATCCAACCCCAACCTAGGCCTCCACTCCTCCCCTTACCAATGTCAAATCAAGTTCCCCTTTACCTCCCACCCCGGGGGTACCACACGCCTACCCTCACCACTCCACCTTCAAAGGACCATCTCACCTCCTTGGTTGAGGAACCCATGACTCCCACCCCCGACATCATAGTGGTGGACACCTTGGAGGAAACCCGTGCCCAAACCAAAGGAAGAACTTCACCTTTTACACCACCCTCTCTAAATAGGAGTGAACTCGTCATAAGTGAGCCCCTGGCTAAATGGCTAGAGGAAAGTCCGGTTCACCCTATCCTGCCCCATGTCTACCCTCCCATGGAACAACACCTCCCCCTAACACCCATCAACATCTCACACACCATAATCCAATCCTTCTACAAGGTTGAGTGTTGGGAAGACTTTGTCAAAGGCCTAAAGTGGCAACTTGAACTGACTTGTTTGTTAACCATAGGAACAGACCGACCCAAGAACCTTGACCTCATCCACCCATGCATCGGGTCTATCACCTCAGTCTGCACCGTTGGGAGCTACACTAGTGATCTCCTTATCCTTCTTCCCATAGAAGAGGAACCCATCCCAGTCCACTCTCCAACCATCTTGGTCCCTAGGATATTGGCCGATCTACCCACTCACTACACCGGCCCAATCACGTCATTAGAGGAGGATGACCCCCCACCTTTGGTTGACTTTGAGGACCTAGAGTTTCTAGGTAACCCATACCATGACCCATTTGATCCCTTCCTATATCCACCCACCATACTCAACCCCAACATTTTCCTACCACAACCTACCATGATAAACCAAGACTTCCCCTCCCAAGGCCATGAGGACCAAGAGTTCTCTCCCCTAGATGACCCATTCCATCCCTCCCAATGGAAGCCAAAGAACCCATGGGACATAGTCTCATTACCCACCCCCACCCACCTTTTCCTACCCTCACACACCATGACAAACCTAACCCACCCATTCCAAAACTTAGCCCACACCATAGGAGCCATGACCAAGGGTGACATCCACCTAGAAAGTGAGGAATCTACCCATCCCAAGATGTCCACTCTCTGGGACCCCTTTGATCCCCATGAGTGGAAACCCCCAAATCTCACGGATAGGATCATCTTGATAGGAATCCATGTGTCACAATCTTTTGCATCATGTGGACAGGTTAGTCACCTCATTTGTGTCACTCACGCACTAGGACTGATACATGATAGGTTCACATCTGGGTGTCCAGGTCCCCCTTTTGCAGTCAACCGTGTTAGGAAACACTCACATGTCAGAACCCCATATGGATGTCCCAGAGCCCCGGCAATGAACACTCCTGTACATGATAGTCTCACCTATGGATGTCCCGGTCCCCCTAGGTCCATCAAAGTCCACATAACACCACTGCATGATAGGTCCACATTTGGTTGTCCAGGACCCCCTTTACCCACTAGTGAGCCTACATCCACAAAGCTGCATGAAAACATTCGCAAACACATCAACAAAAGCAACGAGATTTACAAGAAGTCTGCTGACTCACACCGCCGCCACCAAGAATTCCAAAATGGTGATTTTGTGATGGTGAGAACTGAGAGGTTGTTCCCTGGGAATACTTCAAAGTTGAGGTCGCATGGAGCTGGCCCCTTCCAGGTGCTGAGACGCCTTGGCACCAATGCTTACGTGTTGGACCTCCCTGAAGAGTACGAAGTAAGCCCCACATTCAATGTGGTTGACCTGGTGCCCCACAAGGGCCCCACGGTGACACCCAGTGAGGAACTCCAGCCTTCTCCCTCCTTTGAGAGCGCCCCCACACCTCAGAGAGCTCAACCCCATTTGAGAAATCGGCGCGATAAAGTGGAGCAGATTTTGGATGAACAGGTTACCATCACAAGGAGCAAGGCGTATGAGCGCTACCTGGTCAGGTGGAAAGGACGACCACCCTCGGACGATATCTGGGTAAGCCGGGAGGATCTCCAACAGCTGTCCCCCGATCTCCTTGAGCAGCACCGCAGAAGGGAGGGCCTTTTCTCGACAGAGTCGAGCTTTTTCCAGCCCGGGGGAATTGATGAGGACATCACTCGCGACTCCCTATGGCTTGGCACTTCCCTCCCATCCGGGGGCAGCTAGGAGCCGTCCTTCATCCGGAGTGGATCTTATTATCTATCCCTAGGTCACTGTGTGGTTTTTCCCTTTTATTTGAGTCATTATCATGTACTTTTGTCTTTTATTTGAGTCTTAAAACCTAGGTTTTTAATTAATTGTCCTTAGTTGAGTCACATGAGTAGTTGTGCTTGTTAATGGGCCCATGCCATTGGGCTAGGCCCATGGGCGCACCCCCCCTTCCCCTTGGCTTTTGTGTTAGTGTGTGATATGTCAAGGACCTATGTGTAAAAGGGGTTTTCCCTATAAATAGGGCCCTAACCCCTCCTATTGTGGTTAATGAGATATTGAACAGAAAATTGCCACTTGAGTGCCTCTCTCTCTCCCACTAGTTCTCTCCCTCTCTCTCTAGTTCTCTCCCTCTCTCTAAAATTCGTAATCCCCTCTCTCTCCTCCCTAATCACCTTTCTTTAAGACCCCTCCCCCTTCCCTATACACTCATTCAATTCCCCCTCCAACCCCTAGGTGGAAACCCCTTCCCCTAGGCACCTTTCCACCTTCCAAAGCACCCTTCACCTTCCCAAGGCATCCCTCCCCCTTCCCCAAACAACCTTCCACCTCCCAAGGGCCCTTTCCCCTCCCCAAGAAGCCCCTTCACCTCCCTAGGTCGACCATACCACCCCCCCCTCCTCCCAAGTTCGCTCCAAGCCACCCCTTCCCTCTTCCCCTCTTGCTAAGGCCGATCCACCACCATCTTCCCCTCTTCTCCTTGCTAGTCTGCAGGTAGCAGAAGAAGGTACGACTTGCAGAAGCTTCCCCGGATTCACACGGTGACATCCAGAGGTGTATCATACCTTTCTGGAAAGGGCGTCCAGTCGTCTTCGCAGGCGAGGTGATCTCGTCCCGTTCCGAGTTTGGGGCTGTCCGGGAGAGCCAATCTCCCCCGACTGCGCAGAGCTCCATCAGCAGAGTTCCTGAAGCCTGTTCAACGCTACACCACGGCCGACGGTGCAAGATTCAAGCCACAAGCTCTTCTACAAATATCTTCCTCCACCGGCCCTCTTTCTGGATCAAGAAGCGGAACTGCGTTCGCCATCCGGAGGTCAGAGTTCTGGTCTTTCTCCCTCGACTGGTCGGGTCTGTCTCCCACAGTGGGCAGTGACCTGCCGCCACTACTCGGCATCCCCCAGTCCACCCCGACCACGGACGGCCTCCCCGTCAGTTTTGCAGCACCGAGGGATTGTCCAAGGTTCCATAAACTCTAACGGCTCGAGATTCGGCATCCGGGAGCGGCCGAGACAACTTCTGCAATCCACCGTCCGTTTCTGGTAGCCGCTGTGACCAGATTCTGCAGCCCGGTTCGTTGCTGCACCACGGCTAACCGTGGAGGAATCAGGCTGAATTCGCTTCTTCAAAATTCTTCCTCCATCCGTCCACGACCAGAAGCAAGAAACGGAACGACATTCGGCATCCAGGAGCCAGATTTCCAAATTTTCTCCCACAGTCGCGCGGGTCTGTCTCCTGCAGTCTGCAGCGACCAGGTCCTACTCAACGGCGTCCCCCTGTCCACCCCGACCTCAGAAGGTGTTGCCGTCAGTTTTGCTGTGCAGAAGCTTTGTTCGCGGATCCAGCGACTCTGACGGTTCGTGAATCGGCGTCCAGGAGCGACCGGGGTAACTTCTGCAACAGGCAGACAGAAACAAGGAGTCCCCCGTCCCAGGTTCTGCAGCTCTACTCAGATCTCCACTGCGACCACCCACGACGTCAGAATAAATCGAAATAAATCAGGAGCACTCAGGTTCTAGTTACGAGAAGATCCCCTTTGGGCTCGTCATCGGCAAAATTCGAGCCGAGATCTACAGGGACTACACCAACCGCCTATCAGCATCCACAGCCAGCGGACCTAGTTGGAAGCGGTTGCCCACCGTGAGCTACAAAGCTTTTCTCACCCCCTCGCCTGGCCGGCTTACCGCCCCTCCCTGTGGGAGGTAGTGTTTGTTTGTAATCACTTAATTCCCACCCCCGAGATCACCCTCCTGCGCGAGGTGTAGTGCTTGTACTGTTAAGCAGGTTCGAAGCTTCATCGGCGCAGTGTGCGGGGAATCACACTTCCCCGCTCGCCCTCGTCTCCGACCGGGGTTGGTTTCTTCAAACCAACCAGGTGAGCCTACTACCCTTGCTTCCTTCACTTGTTCATTTAATATCCGCGACGCTTATCCGCCGGTAGGAGAGTGAGTGCCCGATCCCGGCGCCACCTTTCAGTGTGGTCACCGTGGCTATAAGTGAGCGAGTGATCCCGTGCCCTCAAGGCATCCGGCCACCCTTGTTTTTGGGCGTTCAAACCTTCGGGAGGGATAATTAAAGTGGTGTTGGTCCTCTATCCAACCAGGGGCTATCTCCATCACCTCGACTCGGCATCATCGAGTCACCACGGGAATCGCGTGCGCACGGTGCGTTAGTAGCTTCAACATAGTCTCGGCGCCCTTTGAATGTGATTGCGAATTAGGTCCTAAGTTTGTATTTGCTTGCTGCATTTTCCATAGTGGTATCACATCAAATTGGTTAATTACTTACACTTGCCTATTGTTACCTACTGAGCGTTCGCTCATATAGTTATTTTCCCCCTTTCCAGGCAGCTCAGGTGAAGATTCACAGATGGATGGGAATGGGCCAGAGTGATGACTTGGAGTGTATCAGCTAGTAGATATGTTGAGATTGTTATAGTTGTTTTACATCTAGCTATGCCTTAGAGCTTGTGTTAGTTATTGTAACGGAGTCAAGTTGAGGTTATACTTGATTATGTTTAAGTCGGTTGATGGTTATTGTAATAGATTTGGAGTTATTTCTATTCATGATGTTATGATAATTCTTAGCTTAGCATGTTATCTTGACTAGCGTTTTCTACTGCCAGTCCCGATATTCCGCGTCGGGGCATGACACCGTCACTCTAGCACAAGTACGCATCCCGAGGTGTAGTTTATTTCCATAGTTTCTACTATGATTTTCATGCTTGGGTGCTATCCGGTCTCCTCCTTAGTTGTTCTACATAGTCATATCATTGTGTTCATATTTGATTGCTAGATTCTGGGCTTGAATTTGCATGCACTCCGGTGCACATAGGTTCATTCATATATTCATACTTTAGATTACATTTTCCTACCTTGGTGTGTGAACCTCTCGTCTCCATATTCCTTGGGGCCGACTAGGAGATTACATTAGGGACCTCCATAAGTCCCCGCAAGCTGTGGATTCCCACACGGACGTCGGGCCGGTTGTACCTCTTCCCACACCGTGTCTAGGATTGCATAAGTGAGTGAGTGATTACATTTAGAGTCAACCAAGCTACATATCTTTCCCTATTAGGAACCTATTTTTGAGAGCACCATTTTAATCAAGTTACTAAGGTTCTAAAGGAGAAAATCATAAAAATCTTGTTGCATCATCTAAATAACTTGGTTGACCTTGAGTGTTTTTATCTCTTTTTCACTTACATCTTTGTTAAAACCATCTAAGTTTAGTCACTCATTGTGTGTTTATTTGGTGTTGTTTGCATTTTTTGTCAAGGTGTTTGAATTTGCATGTGGAGTTGCTTTCGTCCGTGAGAGTCACCTCCTAGGGGCAATTCCTTTTCCATCTTCTATTCCAATCCTCTTTTCGAGTCCACCATGCCTTCTCTCGATCTTCCTCATTCCCAGGAGGAATCTCTCCCCCAGGGACTTCTAGAAGACTCTCCTAGGGTCATCTCATTCCAATCCGGAGAGGGGCCCATCCCTCTTTCGTCCTCCATCCCTATGGAGGGCGCCTAATCCACTCAATCTCTTCCTCCTCCTTCCGCCAATTCTATTCTTCAAATGATGGCCCACTTGGATCCGGCCCAACATCAGGCTGTTTATCAGGCCATGCAGGGGTCCAACACCCCACCTTCCACGATTGTGCAAGGTCAGTCCAATGCTTCCATTATTCAGCCTAGAGTTGGCGGGCCCGCTGTTCAGCCCATCGATCTCACTCCGATCCGGCCTAGGAACATTTAATTCTCTAATCTGGAAATGGGCCAGTCTTCTGGTTCGGCCCAGCAATTTTTGGATAACGGAAAGGCCATTGTCCCACCTTCTTCTATAGCGGATCATCATATGCCCGGCCCATCAATGCCGCAGGTCCTTGTCGGCCCCAATGATTTCATGCGCCCTCATCAAGGGGCAGCCCAAGTCCATACCAATATAGGTCATCCTTTGGCCCAATATCCTTCTTATGGGCTCCCGCCTCCACCAGTTTATCCTTCTGCTCCTTAGATTCCACCTCCTTCTTTCACTATCTCTACTCCCTCCAGGGAGCATGAGTTGTTAGATAAATGGGCCGCCTTGCAACAACAACTTGACTTTCTCCAAAAGCGGGTTGACCCATAGTCCTTGGCAGACATTCCAGTTCCCAGCTTCTAGAACATTTGATTTCCCCCACAATCCGAGCTCCCCAATTACCGCAAGTATGATGGGAACGGTAATCCCTTTATCCATGTAAGGGACTTTCTATATGAATCGGCCCAGTTTCAGTATGATGATCGCCTTATGGCGTATTTATTCTGCCGATCCCTAGATGGGGTTGCACTAGAATGGTTCTACTCTCTGCCACTAGAGGACGCCGAGAGTTTCAAGATAGTGAAAGACAAGTTTATCCAGCAATTTTAAGACAAGGTTGGCCCAAAGTATTCCTTCACAGATCTGGTGGCCGAAAAAATGAAGCCCGATGAGGAGTTTGCTACTTATGCAGACAGGTGGAGACAGATGGCCGCCCGAGTGCCAGGTCACATTCAGGTGGAAGAGAAGGTCAAGCTACTCATCTCTAATGCCACTCCGACCTTCCGTAACATTCTTGCCATGAACGACATAGCAAACATGCATCAATTATATAGCCGGGCGCGGTTTATCCAAACACAATTCAAGGACTCTCCCATCCATTCACTTTTTGAAAACCAAAAGCCCAAATACACCTACAAACCACAAGGGCCCGTTACCGAGGGAGTCCAAACAAATGAGCAAGTGCAAGCCATTAACTTTCCCTCTGCTAACCCAAATAACCAAATCCGCTTCTCCCAGAACTCCCACAACACTCAATCCACTCCACAAAACCCTCCACTAGCCTACTCCACTCCGCAAAACCCTCCGCCTGCCTTTGCCACTCCGCAAAACACCTTTGCCGCTCCACAACAACCTCCACAGCCTCCACAATACCATAACATCCTTCCACCCAACGGCTACACTAACCGACGCCCGGCTCTGATGAGAGCCCAGTACCCACCTCTGCCAGAAACTCTCACGGACACCTTCTCAGCTCTTATGTCCATTAATGCTATACAACTCCCTCCGGAACAACCCAATTGGAATCCGACCGTTGATCAGACAAAGTACTACATGTTTCACAGGCAGCCGGGACATACTATTAAAGGGTGTTTCCAGTTCAGGGACTTGGTCTATGACCTCCATGAAGGGCACAAGATTGATTGGGTCGAAATGCATAAGGCCATTGTTGAGATTAAAGAGAAAAGAAGGCAAGCGCCGAGGCAGCAAGTGCAGCAACAACAGGCGCTGTCACCGCAGTAGTAGCCGCAACAGCAACATCAACTGGTTCAAGACTTGGGGATCCATCAGAACCCAATGCCGAATCATCCTCCCGCTCCCCAGCCTCAGCCGCCGGCACCGGCTCAGGTTAATTTAGTTCAACCCCCGGCTCCCGACACCGGCTGGTCCTTTGATGAGGACAGCTCCACACCACAAGTCACGGCCCTCCACCACAACTACCGCAATCCTTCCGCTTCCACCATCCTCACGCCCACACACCAAACCCCTTCTCCGTCCACAAGACCACTTGTTCTTCCATTCACCCCCACTCCGTTAACCACGCCATCACCCGCGCCTCCATCACACCCATTGCTGGTCACCCCCGCTACCATCACCACACCTCCATCTAACCCTCCGCTCATTACACCTTCGTTAACCTTCACACCTCCACCTCCGCCAACCCCCATCGTCATCACACCTCCCACTAACCCCTCACCCGTCATCCTACCCCAGCAACCTATTACCTCCACCCCTTCCAATCCCATCATCACCACTCCCCCACTTTCCTCTACGCCACTCATCTACCCCACCTGGCCAATTATACCGTCATCAGAGGCCGTGCCGGCACAGAGTCTTACCCTACGGAGCGGGCATTTGTTTCAAAGTAATTATGCTTCTACTTCAAAACCCCAGTCTTCCCAACCGGCTGCAGATCAACAGGAGGAGACTGAGCCATTGCCGGGTACCCAATATGATATGCTACATCATTTGGATAGGTGCCCGCCAAAATATCTATGCTGGAACTCATTAAAAGATCTACCCTTCACCAAGATGCTCTCATGAATTTTCTTCAAAAGGTGATGCTTAATGAAGACAAGGCAGTTGATAGTCTTCCGACAGCACTGGAAACTATTTCTAAAGGACCAGCAATTACCTTCTCTGAGACCGAGATTGCACCACCAGAAGCTGGACAAATGCCACTTTGCATCACTATTATATTGAACAGAGTCAGCATTGATGCGGAATTAGTTGACACATGGGCATCTATCAATGTATGCCCACTCAGCACTCTCAAGGCCTGCAACTTATCAGAAGAGCTTCTACGACCGACCCCCACAACTATAGCTGGATACGACAATTCGAGGAGAGCATGTCACGGGGTTGTCACCATTCAAGCTGAGCCTGGGCCTCTCACTATGCCCATTGAATTCTATGTACTGGACATTGACCGTATGTTTAAGGCTATCTTGGGTCATCCGTGGATCGATACTCTTAGCACCGTGCCATCCACCACGCATCAATGTCTCAAGTTCCCTTTTCAAGGGAGGGTGGTTAAAGTCAAAAGCTTATCCACGGTCCAGTCTGTTAAAGCTATTTCATAGAAGATTTTGCCCACACTATGGCCCAATAGTCGGCCCATTATTTCTGTGCTGGATCTGGACTTCCCTTGGGCTTATGCACCTTGCAAGCCCGTCACTACACCTGTTAATATCAAAGAGAAGCCCAAGATCCGAGATTCCAAAGGCTGGTCCATTATTCTGAAGCTAGGCTATCAACCGGGGAGAGGCCTCGGAGCACAATTGCAAGGGCGAACTAAGCCAGTCCCCAAAGGAAGAAAAATGAGCCGGAGGGGTCTCGATTATCGAAAGTCCACATTATCAATTTTGGGTGACTCAGGGCCACTTACCTGGGATTACCGCCAGTATTTTTTAAAAGGGCCTCTCCAGCCGGGTACACTGAATCCACCATCAGCACAGTCCGAAAAGAGAACTACAGCTTGCACAGTTGCCAATCCGCCTCTGTTGCCAAAGGGGCCAATTGATGATATGATGGATTACAGCCAGGCCTTCGAAGGGCTATTTTATGAAGATGAAAGCTTCCGAAGGAATCAAGAAGTACGGCTTGTTCAGTGGAATCCGAAACCAACAAACCATTCACGGGAAAGTGTGAGCTCTCCCATTACCATCACTTTATCTCCTTTCCGCCTGCGCGCACTATTCCAGATGCTGGACTTTATTTCCCATCCTCCTCCTATTATGATTGATCCGCTACCCCCAATATCTCCATTTTGGTACGACCCGCCAACGGAATTTCTAATCAGTGATCCTCCTTGTGGGCATTGCCCACCCTTTGATCTCTCTACTCCTTCCTTTTCTTCCCCCGACCCGTTCCTCGACATCTTCTGTCCTTCCATATATCCTCTCACTCTTCCTCCTCCTCCTTCTTCCTCTCCATCTTGCTACGTGATCTCCACTGATCTCCAAAAAAAAATGTCAATTTTGAAACGGAGATTTCCGTGGAAGATTACGCTATCTTCGATCCATCCTCTTCCCAGGGGCACGAGACCCCTACTTCCTCCCTCCCAGTAGGCTTGCTTTCTCCTAGGTTAGATGTAGGGTCCGTCGAGTCTAGGGAAGTATGGTCTAGGTCTAGAGAAGTAGGATCTTGTTCTACGTCATCTAGCCCTTTCAAGTCAGAGCCGCGCCCGCTCGCGCGTCATTCCAGATCTATTCCTAATAGGTTCTTACAAGATTTAGCTCAGCGTTGTCTTGCTCTTTTGAAGTGTCCAGAATTCATCGCCATGGCGATCGTGGTTGAAGATGAAGAGGAAATAGACGGGGTGTGGAGCGATGACGGATTAGGTGTCTATGAAGTCATGGATGAAAAAGACCCGCTCAATTCTGAGGACAACGACATAGACGACACTGCTGATTTGTATGCGCAAGGGTTAAAGAGGTTCGATGAGCCATCATCGGTAGTGGATGAACCTACAAAGGAAGTCAATCTAGGAACTAAAGAAGATCCCAAGCCTATCATTATTGCTGCTAACCTCCCTTCAGAAGTGGAAGCCGAGTAGATTAAAGTCCTAAGGAAGTATAGTGATTCTTCTGCCTGGTCTTACGAGGACATGTCGGGTCTTTACCCCTCCTTGGTGGAACATCGACTAGTACTTAAACCAAGGGCAAGACCCGTTAAACAAAGGTCAAGAAGATTTCACCCCCACATGGCCTTAAGGATTAAAGAAGAGGTCAATAAATTATGCAAGGCCAGATTTATTAGAGATGTTCTATATCCCCAGTGGGTTGCGAACAATTTCTCTATTATCAAGAAAGATGGAAAAGTGTGTATTTGTATCGATTTCAGGGATCTAAACAAAGCATGTCCCAAAGATGACTTCCTGCTGCCTCACATAGATGTCTTGGTGGATAATACCGCCGGATTCGAAGCTCTGTCATTCATGGATGGTTATTCTAGCTACAATCAGATCCGTCTTGCTCCCGAAGATCAAGAGAAAACCTCCTTCACCACTCCCTGGGGCATGTATTGCTACGTGGTTATGCCGTTCGGTCTGAAGATTGCAGGTGCCACCTACCAGAGGGTGATAATGGCTATCTTCCACGACATGATGCACATTTACATGGAAGCTTATGTGGATGATATTTTGGTGAAGTCAAGGTCTAAAGAAGAACACCCCGCTATTCTGGCTAAGGTGCTACAGAGAGCTAGGGAGTACAAGCTGAAAATGAATCCGAAGAAGTGTGTTTTCAGAGTTTCTTCAGGGAAGCTGCTAGGCTTTATCGTTAGCAAACGGGGGATCCAGATTGATCCTAATAAAGCAAAGGCCATCATGGACATGCCTCCACCTAAGAATATCACAGAACTTTAAGTACTGATTGGTCGATTGCAATTCATCAGAAGATTCATATCCCAACATTCCCAAAGGTGCCGTCCATTCTACGAATTATTAAAGGCGGGAGTCAAGTTTGAATGGAATCAAGATTGCAAAAGGCCTATGAGGACTTAAAAGTCTATCTATCTAATCCCCCGGTTTTGTAACCTCATGTCCTTGGGAAACCCCTAATCCTATACATCTCAGTCATTGAGGACTCCTTAGGGGCGATTTTAGCACAAGTAGACGATGAAGGCAAAGAGTGGGCAGCTTATTACCTCTCCAAGTTGTTTAACCCGACCGAGGCCAAATACATTGCTATGGAGAAGACTTGTGCCGCCTTAGTGTGGGTAGCTCAAAAGATTAAACACTACTTCCTAGCCCACCCAGTTAGGTTGATCTCTAGAATGGACCCGATCTGCTATCTCTTAGAAAAGTATGTCATTTCTAGTAGGTTAGCTCGCTGGCAGAGCTTCCTCTCTTAGTTCGATATCACCTTCGTTGTTCAGAAGGCTGTCAAAGGATATGCCATCAATGAGCATCTTGCCCATTTTCCCATTCCTCACACCGACCCTATTCAGGATGATTTCCCTGATGAGTATCTCTATGCTATCTCTCATCTTCCCTTTTGGTCTCTGCACTTTGACGGTGCACTCAATTCTCAAGGCCGAGGGATAGGCGCTGTTATCCTCACTCCAGAAGGAGTGACAATTTCGCTTGCTTACCGGCTCTGATTTCCTGCTACCAACAACATCTCCAAGTATGAGGCTCTCCTAGTCAGTTTGAAGCACGCGTACCTTCTAGGCGCGCGCCACTTGAAGATCATAGGAGACTCTTAGCTCGTCCTGCGGCAGGTTCTGTCCACTTACCGCACTCGTGACCCAAAGCTCAAGCCATATCAAGATTTAGTCACGCTCCTAGCTAGGTAATTCCGCAAGTTGATCTACATCAATACTCCCCGATCTTAGAATATTATAGCTGATGCTTTGGCATCTCTCACTTCCTTTCTATCTTTTCCTCTTAGTAGGAGCACTGAGACTATCGTCATTCAGAGATTAGACGCACCCTCTCTTCAGGATCCTTGGTATGCCAACCTCAGGAAAATTGTAGAGGCGAGAGCGGAGAAGGAAGATCTTAAGGAAGTATCTTTGACAGAATTAGAAGAGATCTTGGAGGAAGAAGAATTACCCTGGTACCACGAAATCGAGTTGTATTGCAAAGATGGATCGTTCCCGGAAGGGGCAAATGTCAAGCAGCGCAAGTCAATAAGAAGAGCCGCCTCAAGGTATACTATCGTTACAGGAGAACTATACGTGAGCGCTACTAATGGGATGCTCATGAGATGCTTAGATGATGATGAAGCTTGGAAGGTGGCCGAAGCAGCCCATTCTAGTGAGTGTGGAGGTCATGTTAATGGCCAGGCTTTAGCGAAGAAAATGCTTAGGTAGGGTTACTATTGGCCCACTCTAGAGGAAGATTGCTCCCTCTATGTCCGGAGGTGTCTTAAATGCCAACTCCACGCTAATAAGACCCATGCTCCAGCTTCGTCTCTTCATCCTCTTTTTGCTCCTTGACCATTCTCCATGTGGGCATTCGACGTTCTCGGCCCGCTCGGTGATCCTAATTCTGAAACCAAGCAAAAATCCTTCATCCTTACCGCCACGGAGTACTTCACCAAATGGGTCGAAGCGGAAGCATACGCGGAAATTAAAGCAACAACGGTGTGCCGTTTCATCATGAAGAATATCATCTCGCGGTTCGGAGTACCAAGCAACATCATCACCAACAACGGACCCCAATTCATCTCTTAGGAGCTCAAGGACTTATGTAAGAAGTTTAACATTGCATTGCATCATTCATCTCCATATTACCTACAAGGTAACGGTCAAGCCGAAGCTACTAATAAAACCCTTCTCAAAATCATAAAGAAAACATGCGAATCTCACAAATTTTCTGATTGGCCAGAAAGATTAGTGGAAGCTCTATGGGCTTACCGCACCTCCATCAGTACTCCTACGGGACAAACCCCCTATGCTCTCACATACGGGATGGAAGCGGTGCTCTCATATGAGATCCTAATCCCTTCCCTAAGGGTACAGCTCGATAAGGAACTTAATCTCGATGAACGTCGAGAGGCGTTACTCGTTCAGTTGGAACTCTTAGATGAGAAGAGAATGAATGCGACCGATCACGTATCCGTTTATCAAAAGAGAGTTTCGCGTTATTTTCAAAAGAAGGTAATTGAGCGCAAATTTCAAAAGGGTGATATGATTTTGAAATGCAAGTTCATTCGGTCTGCAGGTCTTGGGTCTAAATTACAACATAACTGGGAAGGGCCATTTGTCGTCAAAGAGGCTTATCCAGGGAATGCTTACCGCTTAGTGAACGTAGAAGGCGAGGAGCTCGCTCACACTTGGAATGGGTTGTATCTTAAGCGTTTCTTTCCTTAGAGTCTAAGCCAGTGCCACCCCGACAACAAGGTGCCTTTTTCCCTTTCGCCATGAAAGAGAACCCCGAGCACGACAATCACACACTACACGACGTCCCTGGTCGGATTTTCCACTTTGTAGAAACCGTTTCTCCTTGGACATGCTTGGGGGAAAGTCAAAGTCCATGTCTGCTTCTCTCTTCGGCCGAATCTAGGGGCAAGAGGTGAATAAGGGGGCGACGACCAATCTAGACACCCTAATGAGAGGAGGTCTCAAATAGGGGCAGTCCGTTATGACCTGACACCACAAGAAAAAGAAAAAAAAGCTAAGAAAAGGAGCAATCATCACGACTTCCCATCTCAAAAGTCCATCAATCAAAAATCCAAAAGCTCCAAAGGAAAATGAAAAAGCTAGGGATGGCAAGAGTGGCAGTACAATTTCCCCGTGGGACGTTATGAGCCCGGTCGTATGCGTGCCTAGACTAGACAAAGGCTCGATGACGGACACAAAGCCCCGGCGCAACAGACCAAATCTCTGAATGGGTTGCTCAGAGAGGAACTCAAGCTCTAAAAACCCCTATACCTGACCTAAGCTTATCCCCATATTCTATTTTCTTTTTAGGACTAGACAGATACCCTGGGTATGGCCTTGATAGAAGCACCATCACGCAGAATGAGCCTTGGCCAGGGGTTGTCACTCCCATTTGCACGTCAACCTTGGGGAATTCCTAATGGAATAGGGAGAGCCCGCGCTACTAGGGAGGCACTCATATTTCAAAAATCCAAAAACAACTGATATTTCAAAAATCCAAAAACAACAAATATTCCAAAGAATCCAAAAACAACAAATATTCCAAAAAAATCCAAAAATAACAAATATTTCAAAAATCCAAAAACAACAAATATTTAAAAAATCTAAAAAACAATGAATATCCCAAGAATCCAAAAACATCAGATATTTTCAAAAATCTCACAAAAATCTGAATATTTGCAAAAACTCTAAAAACACCATCATGTGCATCGCATGCATTGCATTTTCCTTTTTATAGTTCCCGCCTATTTAATAAGGCTCCGCCCCTTGACCAAATATCAAGAACTAGTCACTTTCTAACTTGCTTTAGGCAAGGGGTTGAGTCTTAGAACAGATCTAACTTATTTTTTGTCTAAGTGTGTGCAGAAGGCAGGTCCAAAGCTCGAAGATTCAAACCTACAAACCCACAAGTTCTGACTCTCTAACGGTCTATTCTTACGGACGAAATTTCAGCCGTCACCTTCTCCCGAAGGTCAAAACTCTGTAGTTCTCAGTAACTTTCTCTAACGCGTCTACATTAGACCGTTACATCCTTCTGACGGCCTATTATTAGACCGTTAGACTTTCCCGAGAACAGTTAACTCTCAGTATCTCTCAGTCCTCTCTTCTGACGGCTGGTCGTAGAACCGTCAGAGGAAGGTTACGGCCCTACATAGGACCGTTACATTTCCCAGAAACTCTATTTTCTAGAGTATTTGAGCCCAATCAAGCAACAAACTCATATTCCATCAACTTAGGTGCTTTCATTTCATTCAAATTGAACTCGATGATACATAAATTGGTTGGCAAACTTCAAATTCATTACATTCAAGAAAATTTTCAAATTGCATTCAACTTCTCATCCGCACGAGGCCGGATCTTGCGTAGTTCCTTCACATAGGCACGGCATTCCTCGTCGTCTTCTTCCACCTCTTCTTGCCACGGGCGTACTTTGCTGATCTCCCACATGGTCAGAGCGCTCCAGACTGCTATTTCGTCCTCCTCGGTCCCCAGCTTCCTAGCTTGAAGGGGAGGGAAACATGATAGTACATGAACTATGGTATGGGGTAGCCTGATCTGAAGATAGCACCGGTGAGGGTTGTAGATCACCATGGTAGTGTCCCCCACTAGCTGTAGAACTAGGCCTGGTCACCGTGGTACTCTAAGCATAGTGCTCCGAAGAACTCTTGGACGCATCGTGAACTTCTCTATTGGCAAGGTGTTGAGGAAGAGGCGCCAATCGTCCCGTGTTTTCTTGTCCGCTGTCCGGCATTCAACCTGTGAAGAAAGCCCAAATGCACCTCCAATAAAGAATAAAGGGTGACTCCTAAAGATCCGGCTAGCTGAAGGTATGTCTCCCTTGGGTTGGAATTTGATTCTCACTCCCATCCAACACTCAAGGAGCATCATAGAGCAAAATAGAGGTCCTCCTAAGCTAGCTGAGCTAAGCCCTTCATAAAGATATGAAAGGACCGCTTGAGAAATGTATAATCCCCACCACAACCCACTGATGATATTAAGGTTTTGGATATCTAGGAGGTGGTCTGTGGTGGAGAAAAGAAAGACCCCGCACAAGTAAACCCATACGGCTTTCGCTATAGCTTCGAATCTCCCGCTCTTATTTTTGCAATAAGCGGTGATCCCTTGCGCCATCGGTATCACATGGATATGCCGGGGGCTGATCATGGTCCTAACATCGTTTGGGTTATGTATGAAATCACTTAGGATGAGTGATGGGTCAATGGGCTCAACCGTATGACATACTAGGTCTTCATATCGCACTTTAGTCTTAGCAAGGGATAGGTAGGTCTCTACCTCCTCTAATAGGACTGTAGCTTCAAAGGAAGGGAAGAGGAAGGTGTGTGTTTGTGGGTGCCATAACTCTATGAGGGCTGAAATGCTTGCCCAATCTAAGGACAATTTCTGGAAATTTTTGGCCAAAATAATTAAGGGGTGAAGGTGCCATGCCCTTAGGATGGAAAGGACCTCTAATGGAAGTTCTTTGATCATGGGAGCCACCCACTTTAGGTTGGAGTAACACCTTGGGCCGGGAAAAGGCTAGACAAAAAGAAAAAAAGAAGAGGAAGAAGAGAGGAAGATCATAAGAAGAATGAAAAGTGTAGAAAATTAATGAACTTTTGAATGAATTGCAAACTTACCTCTCTTAGTGCACTTGATCTGAGATGCTTGGGGATGGAGGTCAATCTTTGTAGCTCCCCATGCTCCTTCTTGGCTGCTTTGGGCCCGATGTAGACCCTCTCCTCCATGCCCATCACTCCAAAGCTCCTCTTCATGGTGTTCTTTGCTACTTTGATGAAGTTCCAAGCCATGTAGCAGAGAATTGATGTGAGCTACGATTTCTGGGCCTGTTCCTACTTATAAAGGTTTGATTTTGGTGCTAGAATGATAGGACTTGGATTAGAAAGCCTTATCCTAGGCCTAGAAGAGTTCTAGTGTGGATTAGGGTCTCTTTGCCTCGGATTTGGACGCTCACGGGAGAGTCCTGTTCGGGTTACACAGCTTTTTCATGTAACGGTTTATCGTAGGACCGTCAGAGTTCTCTGACGCTCCACTCTTGGACCGTCATGTCCTTCCATCCATCGCCCTTACTCTGATTGCTATGACGGCTCAGTCTTTAACCGTCACGGTATCCTGGCGGTCTTAATATAGACCGTCACACTGATTTTGCAGGTTTTTGATTAACTTTGTTTTCTTTCCCTTTTTTCAAAACCTGTTAGTCTTCCTGTCTCTCACTCTGTCTCTGTCAAGCCTGTTGCATCCCTGCATTCATCCATTCACACATCCATGCATTCATTCATACATCCACATAATAAAAACAATAACAAAAACAAAAGAGTTTGATTCCATTTATCATTCACATAGTCATGTACAAGTTTGTGTCCAAAAAAAAGAAGAAAAAGAAAAAAGAAGGTACAAGGTCACTCAGCCGGTCTGTCTCCCGGGCTATCGCTATCACCAGTGCCCTCGTGCCGCTTTGCTGGCGGTTCCACGGCATTGCTCTCCTCCTTACGCCGCCGTCTCTGCTCCGCCTCCTCATTCCTCAGCTGGCCGGAAGAACTGGCAAGAAAGCCCGCAACCGATCCGCTCGGGGCAACGCTCCGAACGCCACTCCATGCTCCACTCTTGGAAGCGCTCCTCTCTGAACTGCGGCCTACCATCCTCAAGGCCTTCTCCAGCGCCCACAGCTTGATCTTCAGCTCAAAGATCTGACGCCGTGACTCCCTGGCCTCGGTCCGATAGCGCTCCAGGTCTGCTGCCCCAGTACAAAGTCCCTCTGCCTCGGCCCGTGCCTGTGCCAACTCCGCTTGGAGTCTCCCTGTCTCCGACCATCCTCGGTCTGCCTCAGCCACGGCTGCGGTCAGCTCTCTCGCCTGCATTTTTGCATTTTATCATGGTTAGTCAGAGCACTTGCATAAGCATTAAGTCTAAGGAAAATTAGGTTTAGTTTCTTACCCGCTCCGCGAGGGTGGCCTCGACTTCCTCGACCCGTGCTACTGCCCGAGCAAAATCCACATCCCGCTCTTGCCGGCCGTCGACAGGCTGTGAAGAAGACGATGGAGCATCTGGTCCTACTCTCTGGGCTCCCTCGGCCCGCTGCATTTAGAAGTTAAAGTCAATCAATTAGCATCATCATAAGCATAAGCATTTAAGTCTAAGGTTTAGAAAACTCACCAAGAGCTCCAAAGCTACCTGGTACTCATCCCGCTACTGGATGGTGGCGTGGAGGAGCCCCTCGAGCTCGACAATCCGTCCCTGGGGGTCGAGCTGCATTTAGAAAACAAGTGTCAGTGCATATAGGAATTCAATTAAATTAAATAGATAAGAGTTTTGAGTTTAGAAGTTCATACTAGCCGTCGGGTGCCTCTGAACACCTGGTCGCCATACCATTGGGAGTAGGCCTCATCGCTGTCAGCTCGCTCTATCACGGCTCGACCCTTTTGGTTCCAGTCATGCACGTACTTTGCCTTCTCGGCACACCCGTCGATATCCCCGCTAATGCCCTTTGAAGACTTTAGAGGGTGCTCGTCGTTTCTACGAAGGAATGCTACCTCCGGCTGGTGAACTCCTCGTGTCTTCATGATAAGGCGATAGTGCACGGGCTCGATGACGTTGATGCAATGAAGCCAGATATCTCGCCTACTGTACGCCAGAGAGGCCTCCACCCACGGCTGTCCCTCGTGGCCCTCGTCCCGATACGGTGACCAGCACACCTGAAAAGAGCAATTAAGTCAAAGTCAGCATCTAGCAACATTTAGAAGCATCTAGCAGCATTCAAGCATATAGAAGAGTTTTTAAGTCAGGAGCTCACCGATGCGTACGGGAACGAGTCTATGTCGTCCTGGATGGCTCGGGTTAGTCTGCTGACCGATCCCATATGGGGATCCACCCGGGATGCATCTGTGTACCTTGCCCGATCCACGGGATGTGGAGGAAGCTCCAGATCTGCATTTTAGAAGTCAAATGTCAGCATACAACAATCAAAAAGCATATAGAAGCATTTAAAGTTTAGCATTTACCTGTAGGAAAGGCGAGAAGCTGCCCAACATCATCTGCCGGTCGGTCATACTCAGAGACTCAAATAAGAAAGCGAGCACCACTGCTCCCCATGCATATCTGCCTACTCTGCCGAGGTCCTCCAGCAAAGGCAGGAGCCTGCAGCTGATCACGTCCGCTCTGGTTGCGAACAGTAGCTTCCTGAACAACAGGATCAGGAAGCGCCTCAGAACTCTATCTCCCTCTGGTCCCGCCTCTGCTGCTACTCTTGGGCGGACCTGCTCGATCACTCTGTCGATGTGCTGCTCTGGTAGCTCATCGACTACAATAGCTGCTCCTCGAAGACCCAGGCTCTCCTAGAGTCTCGACCGCGACAGCTGGGATGATGGATGCCCTGGTCTCACCAAATCTAGCCCCAGCAGCTCCTGGGCTAGCTCCTGGTAGTCTCCGTAGGTCCAACCTATCACTGCTGCTCCGTGGACCCTCAAGCCCGTGATCCTGGCTATGTCTTCTTGTGTTGGGATCATATGACCCCATGGGAGGATAAATGCCCGGCTGACTGGATCCCACCTCTCGTACAGCACGTACAGTAAGGCTGTGTCGGTCCTCGTCAGCTCTATGCTAAGGACCTCTCCAAATCCCATTACAGCCAATCGTTCCCTCTGATAGTCGGGCAGTGCCTGGTACACTGCCCTGACTTGGAGCCATGAAATCCGGGTTCTCCACTTTCCCTGCACGCATGTAGAATATAGGTCAACCATTGCATTGCATTAAACAAGAATAAAAACAACAAAAAGATCAAATAAATAAAAACACAAAAATAACACTTCTATCTCTGGTTTCTCTGACGGCCATGGCTTGGCCCGTCAGAGGTCTCTGACTCACCAAGGGTGGAGCGCCAGGATCTGTAACGGTCACTGGAAGGACCGTTACGCACCCAGCGATTGGGCATCGTCTCCTTCGTTTTCCCAGTTCATGGAACTGGCCAAATGGCCTACAACCGATCCCATTGGGTCTCTAGACCCATTCTCATCCCCTCAATCACACATGCAAGCATCAAAACGATTAAAAATAGGGTCATTTTGGTTTGAGGCCTACCTTAGAGCTTCGGCCGCCTTTCTTCTTCTCCGGTGTCTCCTCCGCCGCAGGAGCCTCTTCTTCGATGCCAGCAGCCTCACCAGCTTCTTCCTCACTGCCGGAAACATCTCCAAGGGCTTCAACGGTCGCTGGAGCATCTTCCCCCTCCGTTTGGTCCGCCGCCGCCATCGGTTGCTCATCCGCCGCCGGGGGAGTGTCTTTCCGGGCTATTCGATCCCAGCATCGTTTAATTGCCAGCCTCTTCTTCCCCTTCTCCCTCACCATTGGTGGCCGGGGGGCTTGTCGCCAATGATGGGTCGTCAGTGGGGTTTTTTGGGCTCGGTTGGGCGTGTTTTGCATTTTGGGGCGTTTTTGAGTTGAATGAGGGAGGGAGAGACGATCGGTTTGTTTGTTTTTTGAATGCCCAGAAACTGTAACGGTCTATCATAAGACTGTCACAGATTTCTGATGCGTTGTTCTTGGAACGTCAGGTGATTAGGTCATTTATTTTGGAAAACGTGAACCGATGCTATGTGTGACGGATCACATTTAGACCGTTACATTTTTCTGGCACACCTTTAATAGACCGTCAGAGGCTTTAAATCATTTGATGAATGATAATGCCCTATCTATCAAAATTTCATGCTTGAGTGATCATTATGCTTTCATGCCTTATCTTATCAATGCAATTCATGCTTGAGAATGGATGTGCTTTTTTCATATTGTTGATGGGCTAACCCCTTTCTATGGATGAAATCATGAGCGCCATTAAGCTGTCATGCTTTGTCGCTCGCCGGGCAGGTAAGTCAACTACGGTATCTCGATCCCTTATCCCTTAATGCATTACTATATGTTATCTATGATATGTTATCTCAAGAACCGGCTGGTCATTCATGTGTTCTGGGATCTGATGTTCCCCTTAATCAAAAATGATGATGCTCTAAGTGCACATGTTTAAATCGTTGGATAGGCCGTTAGGTTGGAAAAGCTTGGGGATGATGGTTCTGTCTTGCACGCCGTGGTTGCAGATGTTTTCTTGACCCTAGTTTCTTTGGTCTAGCAATACTATTCTCGAGTATTTTGTTATTTTATGATTTCTGGGTATTTGTTTTGATGATTTCTTTTCCTTTAGCCCAATATGCATCATACGCATCTTTGAGCATTCATGAGCCTTCATCTGTCCAAGGTGTCTCAATGATGGTGGATAACTATGTCCATGATCTCGAGTAAGGAGAGTCATTCCGCTCTGAGTTAGAAGGTTCCCTTCAGTCTGTTCGCTCGGTGTGGTTAGCTGAAGATTCATGTCTGGAGTTTAGTTAATCGTCTCTTTTCTGTTTCGTTGCTCCGGTCGCTGGCCGTGTTTTCCTTTCCTTAGTTGTTAGTTCCTCTAGACATGCGTCATTTGGTTTGCCGTTCCTTGTGATTAGTTCGAAGTTTTCTAGAAAATTCCTATCACTCGTTGGTTGAGGACGGGTGTCATTTGCCTTAACACCCGCTTTTCAGTCCGCTCCGCTTTTCATTTCTGCTTTATCTCCATGTTCCATTTCACTTTCGCTTCACCTTCGCTCGCTCACCTGCAAAGAGGACGTTAAGGAGGGGCATCTGTTGACACCCGTTTTATGACCAATAAGTTGAGTCATCTCCTTATTCATTTTAAATGATGCTTCGAGTTGTTCACCCTTATTGGGCCATCTTGGTAAATTTGAGGTTTATTTCATGGGTCCTTTCTCCTTGGTTGGGTCTGGTTCCTCATCTCTATAGCACCCCCGATAAATACCATTGAGTAAATTCAAAACTTCTTCTTAAAAGAAATCATACATGAAGGTCTTACATAAAGAACCCAACCTCATAAGGACTATAACATAAATATACAAGCCAACCTTACTTTATGCCATAAAAGAATCATGAGAGCTTTATGTAAAGAGCCAAACCTTAGGGGGCTAGTATATAAAATTACAACCCATCATTTTATGCATACGTAATATACTCTTCTTAAAAGAATTCTAGGCTTTGCTTAAAGAATTAAACCATAGGGGGACTAGCATGCAAATGTGCAATCCAACTTTATGCACATGGGTAGTAAGAATCTTACATGGAAAGTCTTGTACAAAGAAACAAACTATGAGAGGGTTATTATATAAATGTACAAGACAACTTTAAACACATGGGCCATGGGTTGTACGTAAGTGGTTTCCATCTTTTCCAACTTCCAAATTGAAGACCACTTACCACGGCGCCAATTTCAATATTGAAGACCATGTATGGAGGCGCCATTTTCAATAGGACCCCATCCCACTATAATATTAATATATATATGTACATCTTGAATGCTAACACGTGAATGTGGCAGGATTGTCTAAAAATTAACGCCCTCTTGCAAGGGCGTCATTTTCATGAATAATGCCACCTAGACTAATGACGCCCTCATGCAAGACGTCATTTACATGAATAGTTCCACCCAGATTAATGAACGACCCCTTACAAGGGCGTCATTTAAACCTATGTTTCTAGAAGGTTGAGACACGAACAACCTCATTTTAGCTGGCAAACCCCATGCCTACTCAGCAAGACCCGCAAGGTATTAAACCAAAGTCTTACGATTTGCTATAACTAATCCCCTCCGTAGCACTGACAGATGCTACTGCCGCCATCAGTGCTGAAGGAGCATCCTCTTCGCGAGTCTACGTCCTACTGCAATCCTGCTACAGCTTCTTTATTCTGAACCTCGTATCACACGTCAAAAGGTAGGTGTTCTCTAATCCTTGCCTAACTAGTAGCTAAATAGGTTAACTTATGCATGCTTAGAGTTTGATTAACTCATCATCCATGCTATATATATATATATATTACCTAGCTTTACCGTGATCAAGAAATAATACCATGTTATACATATTTTAATAGCTTGTCACACCTGTCGCATATGATTCTATACATACTGTTACCACGATCTTTATGAGTTTGAACTTAGTTTGTTAGCATGATTTCATGAGTTTTTGAACATATTTTATCACACTAGTTTTACAGTCTTAATAACCATGTTTTAAACCTTAATATATAGCCTATACACAGAATACGTTCATGTTTTAAAACCGGGAGGGTCCCAGCTCTCTGGTAAATGGCGCCCCAGACCGGGGCGCCAATTACAAAATTGAAGACTCCACGAGGAGTCGTCAATTAAATGAAGACACCTCACATGTCGTCATTTCTATTTCCGTAATTTCCTGTAATTGATAATTCAACACACTCAAAAATCCATAACTATCAAAATAAAGCACGAAGATTTTACATGAACATGGTTCTGGAATCCTGACATTTATCTCAACATACTAATACCATTACTTCCCGATTCGGAACACTTTGATACCGATGAATAGTGCACACTCACCTATAAATGGCGCCCCTGACCAGGCCGCCAATTTCAAAATTGAAGACCCCCCGAGGAGTCATCAATTAAATGAAGACTTGTGCAATGACGTCAATTCTATTTTTCTGGAATTTCTAGAAATCAGTAAATCAATGCATTCAAAAATCTATAACTAATAAACTGAACCATGAAAATTTTGCCTGAATATACTTCTGTGACCCTGAGATTTTTATCAACCTGACCATGTCTTTGGATTCTGATTCAGAGAAACTTTGGAAAAATAAATAGTAGCTTGTATCACAGAGTGTACCATTCTGATACGAAGCACAACCCACTTGAAAAACAACTCAATTGGTGACCCTACGCAGTGTCGTCAATTCAAGTTGAACCTGTACTTAAATTGAAGACATCTCGAAGAGTCTTCAATTAAATGAAGACTACTCACAGAGTCTTCAATTCGTTAAATAGCGGCAGCCAGCAAGTCTTCAATTCGTTAAATAGCGGCAGCCAGCAAGTCTTCAATTAATTGAAGACTACTTGTAGGGGTGCCAATTCTTTAATTATATAAGAATACCCTCTGCAATTGGCGCCCCAAGCCAGGGCGCCAATTACTTAAATGACGGCGGCCAGGTCATCTTCAATTAAATGAAGACTCCCTAGAGGGCGCCAATTTGATATATATATATAATTCTTAAAATTGAAAATTTGAAAGATTGGCAAACCCCCAGATGCCAACTCATTGATTACAGCTTCTGATCTTGACCTGTCTCGTGATTTGTGCAAACACAACCCTAATCCATAATCCTACGTATTATGAGTTCTTGTATTTTCATTCCATGAAAAATTTACTTGTGTATATCCTACATGGTCAAACCTTGAACCTCTTAAACTACCATTTGGGAGTGTTGGAGCTAAGTGCCATGCAGGGCAAAGTGCTACGTTGTGGGAGCCATCTCTTGAGGCCGTACGACGCAAAGTGCTACACGACGGGAGCCAACTCTTGAGCCTATGGGGACCGTCTCGAAAGTCCCCCATAACCAAATGACTAGTTAATCTTGTCTATAATACTACGTTTCTTAATTCTTGAAATTCCACATTGGCTATAAATGAGTGGATGTCAAAGGTAATACATGAAATGATGGGCATATAGGGCCCGGTCTGGTCCTGGGAGGAGCACCCAAAGGTACTTGTGCCCATGGGAGTTTATTGACCACGGTGTTTAGCATTGCACCGGAGTACTTGTTTGACTTGAGACACTCCACCCCTACTCTCTCTCTCCTTACTTATTTGACTTGCGTGGCCCGGGACGGGCAATACTTGACTTGTGGCCCAAAAAAGGGCAAATACTTGCTTGACTAAAATAGCCAATTCTACTGATACGTACTTGACATTACTTGCTTGAATTAAATTTACTTGCTCATACTTGAGATATACTTGTACATGAGTTCCTTCTTGCACTTGAGTTCATAATCGTATATGAATCCCTACTTGCCCCGAAGTGGCACTACATCTATAAGTTCTTGATATACTGCTTGTCAAATACTTGAAGTCTTGATATGCTCTCTTAATACAGTTCTTGATATCTTATTGTTCATCATGCCTAGATTTATCTGTATACCTAATTTTCTTATACGTACATCATGCATAGCCATACTAATAATACATGCAAATTATAAATCACGTGAAGATTGCTTGA
This sequence comes from Amorphophallus konjac, assembly GCA_022559845.1. NCBI lineage: Eukaryota > Viridiplantae > Streptophyta > Magnoliopsida > Alismatales > Araceae > Amorphophallus > Amorphophallus konjac. The sequence continues at coordinate 35,870,650 of CM040129.1, forward strand.
ATTTGAGATGTAATTCTTACTGAGCGATTCGCTCATCCAGTTGCTTCCTAACATTTTCAGGTGATTCAGATAGCGACAAGAATGGGGTTGAGATCGAGTGAAGAGTGCAAGAGCGTCAGTCACCTATCATTAGCTAGTCGCGTCCTTGAATTTTATTTGAGTCCTACTTTGTATTCCAGTATGTTAGTTTACTTGTCCGAACCATGTTAAGGCACTTAGCCTAGTGTTGTCTTTTTAAATTTGGAATTGTCATGGACTATCTCTAACTCCTTTGGTTAATCAAATAAACATCACTTGGACTTTTGGGATTATTAGCTTTTATTAGTCTTTTGCGCACTCCGTAATTATGTATGGCAAAAAAAAAAAATTATCGCTCTAATGACACGATCTATATAGACGTGTCACACATCAGAGTCTCTTCCGCGCTCGGGACGTGACAGTCTTCATGGTATCAGAGCCTAGGTTTTCAAATCTAGGAAACTAGAAGGAATAAAAGGTTAGAAATTGAAATCTAGGTAAAAAGTTGAGTCCAAGGATAGGTAAAACCTGAGTCCAAGGATAGATAGACCTTACCCGGTGAGATGGATAGAGCCATGGGATAAGTTCTATAATGACTTTTGACCTTATAAGAAAACCCCATCTTTATCATACTTAAACTATTTTGTAGGATCATGGCTGCAAAAAGAGCACAATGGCGTGAGATGCAGCGCACCGTGCAGGGCCTCACACAGGCACTATAGCAAGTGGCCCACGGCGGAGCAAACCGTGGAGTAGGTGATCTCCACAGGAGTTTCCGTAACATGAACCCACCGAGGTTCACGGGGTCGTCCGACCCCGAGGATGCCGAGAATTGGCTAAAGGAGATGGAACGAATCTTCCGTGTAATGCAATGCGCGGATGAGGAGAAGGTTTTACTGGCTATATTCCAACTGCAGCGGGACGCTCGATGCTGGTGGGAATCCATAGAAGCAACACTGCCAGAATACCATGTCACATGGGATGAATTCACGGAGCATTTCAACAACAAGTACTTCTCCGACCATATCCAGGAGAAGAAGGCCACGAAATTCGCCGTTCTAAAACAACGGGGCTTGAAAGTGGCCGAATATGAGGCCCAGTTTTCAAGATTGTCGAAGTATGCACCTCACCTGGTGTGTACGAAAAAGATGAAGGTGAGAAGATTCCTCAACGGGCTTCGGCCCCATTATATTACACAACTTGCACCGATGGACATCCAAGCCTATTCGGAGATAGTTCGGCATGCCCAACTGCTAGAAGACGCCACCGAATTATCCGAGAGAATCCGAGGAAGAGACAAGAAGGAACCCGTCACAAGCCCAGGAAAATTCAAACAATCATTCAACAAGAAAAGGTTCTTCATGGGAGGGGAGCCCTCCAAGGTAAAGAAATTCCAGAAGAATGACAGGCCATTCTTCACCACCACACCCTCAAAGGAAATTTGCAAGTATTGTGATAAGGTTGGCCATAAGACCGAGGAATGCTAGAGGAAGTTAGGAGCTTGTCTTCGATGCGGGAGCCGAGAACATCGAATCCCAGACTGCCCACTGATGAAGGAGCAAGACACCAAAGACGAGAAGCGTCCGGTAAAGAAACAAGGCCGTCTGCAAGCTCTCCGAGAGACGGAACCCACTGAAGGCGGAATTGTGGAAGGTACTTTCACTATTTGTTCAAAAATTGCTCAAGTTTTATTTGATACCGAAGCAACTCATTCATTCGTTTCCAAGAACTTTGCTGCTTCATTTTCTAAGAAACATGAACTGTTAGATTTGGTCATATCTACACCTCTTGGGAATGAGTCTGATATCACTTATCACTATCCAAATTGTGAGGTGATGATTAAGGGAAGCAACTTACCTACTTACCTGATATGCCTAGACATGAAGGGTTATGATGTCATACTAGGTGCTGACTGGTTATCCACACACCAAGCAACTGTAGATTACCGGCATGGCAAGGTAACTTTTGGGGATTTCCTAGAGGTAGTTTACAATAGCCCTCGCAGTAAATCACTTCTTATATCAGCACTCCGAGCTAGAAAGCTTATGGATAAGGGATGCATGGCTTTCATAGCATTCGTGACTGCCACGGAAGTCGAGAAGGTTAAACTTGAAGACATCCGTGTAATTCAGGATTTTCTCGATATTTTTCCAGAAGATTTACTCGGCTTACCCCCGGAAAGGGAAGTGTCGTTCACAATCGACCTTGTCCCTGGTGCTAGTCCTATTTCCAAGGCGCCGTACAGAATGTCCCCTGTTGAGCTGAAAGAACTAAAAGAGTAACTAATGGAGTTATTGAAAAAGGGTTTCATCAGGCCGAGTACTTCCCCTTGGGGAGCACCCGTATTGTTCGTCAAAAAGAAGGACGGATCGATGAGACTATGCATCGATTATCGGCAGCTAAATCACCTTACAATCAAGAACAAATACCCGCTGCTGAGGATTGACGAGCTGTTCGATCAGTTATCTGGAGCTTCATATTTCTCCAAGGTTGATCTTCGTTTTGGTTACCACCAATTGAAGATCAAAGAAGAAGACATTCATAAAACTACATTCCGAAGCAGGTATGGGCATTACAAATTTACTATTATACCTTTCGAACTAACAAATGCCCCCGCAGCTTTTATGTAGTTAATGAACAGCATATTCAGGCCCTACTTAGACCAATTCATTGTGGTCTTTATTGATGATATTCTGATCTATTCAAGACCGAAGAGGATCATGAAGAACATCTCAAGAAGGCACTGCAGATATTAAGGGAAAACAAGCTATATGCCAAATTCAGTAAATGTGAGTTCTGGCTCGAGGAAGTATCCTTCTTAGGCCATATCATTTCAAAGAACAGAATTGTTGTTGACCCATCAAAGGTCGAAGCCGTTAAGAACTGGGAACGACCCACAAATGCAACGGAAATTCGAAGCTTCTTGGGTCTAGCTGGTTACTACCGGCGTTTTATCAAGGACTTCTCCAAGATTGCTGTTCCTCTGACCAGGTTAACCCACAAGGAAGTGCCTTATGAGTGGAATGAAGACTGTGAAAAGAGTTTCCAAACTTTAAAGGATCTCTTGACTACTGCTCCAGTCTTATCATTACCAATTGAAGGAGAAAAATACGAGGTATATACCGATGCTTCGGGTATTGGCCTCGGATGTGTATTGATGCAGAATGGAAGAGTCATTGCATACTCTTCCCGACAATTGAAGAAACATGAAGAGAACTACCCGGTTCATGACTTAGAACTGGCCGCGGTAGTATTTGCCTTGAAGATCTGGAGGCACTATCTTTACGGAGAATAATTCACTGTGTACTCCGATCATAAAAGCCTCAAGTACTTATTCTCCCAAAAGGAGCTGAACATGCGGCAAAGGCGTTGGCTCGAGTATCTCAAGGATTTCGACTTCACTATACAGTACCATCCTGGTAAGGGTAATTCTGTAGCTGATGCCCTTAGTCAAAAGCCGAGAACAATATTGGCCAACTGTATGATACAAGAATGGAAGCTGCTGGAGAAATTCTCTGAGCTTGATATCAGCACAGATGAGAAGAACATGTGTATTATTCTATCTCATATGAGCCTACATCCAGATTTGCTACCTAAAATCAAGAAGCTACAGGAAGAAGATCCCTCACTAGTGGAGATAAAGAGCAAGCTGGACGAGAGACTTGATTTCAAGCTAGCACATAATGGCAGACTGTTATTTCATGAACGGACATATGTGCCCGACTGTCCCAAGTTGAAGAAGAAGATTCTTGAAGAAGCTCATCGATCGAGGTACACGATCCACCCTGGAGCCACTAAGATGTACCAAGATTTGAAAAGAACTTTCTGGTGGCCTAACATGAAAAGGGAGGTAGCAGACTTTGTATCTCGTTGCCTCACATGCCAACAAGTGAAGGCGGAACATCAAAAACCCGCCGGAAAGCTACATCCGCTGGATATTCCCAAGTGGAAGTGGGAAGACATTGGCATGGACTTTATCATGGGTTTGCCCAAGTCTAGGGGCGGATATGATGGAATTTGGGTAATTATCAATCGGTTAACTAAATCGGCCCATTTCTTACCCATCAAAAGTCGATGGTCAGTCGACGTACTTGCTACCCTATATATTAAGGAGATGGTTAGATTGCATGGAGTTCCCGTCTCGATCGTATCTGACCGAGACCCGCGCTTCACCTCTCATTTCTGGAAGAGTCTACAACACTCTCTGGAGACGAAACTCAACTACAGTACTACTTTCCATCCCTAGACAGATGGACAGACCGAGAGGAAAAATCAAGTTGTGGATGATATGTTGAGAGCATGCATTATAGACTTCGGCGAAAGCTGGCATGACCACTTACCCCTAGCCGAGTTTGCATATAATAACAGCTATCAAGCAAGTATACAAATGGCACCTTTTGAGACACTATATGGCAGGAGTTGCCGATCTCCTATATGCTGGGATGAAGTCTGTGAAAGACAAATTCTAGGTCCAGACATGGTACGAGATTCTACCGAGAAGATACACCTCATTAGGGAAAGGTTAAAGATAGCACAGTCTAGGCAGAAATCTTATGCTGATAATAGAAGGCGAGTCTTGGAATTTCAAGTCGGAGATCATGTTTTCCTCAAGGTATCTCCCGGCCGAGACATTAGAAGATTCGGTGTTAAGGGTAAACTAACACCAAGGTTTATTGGTCCATTCGAAGTGCTGGAAAGAGTAGGCGAGGTGGCTTATCGCATCGCCCTACCTCCACAACTATCAGAAGTGCACAATGTATTTCATGTTTCTATGCTGAAGAAATATGTGCACGATCCTTTCCATGTCATTGACCACAATGATTTAGTGGTACAAAAGGACCTTACCTACGAGCAGAAGCCAATGAAGATCCTCGACCGAGAAGTTCGAGTTCTAAGGAACAAGACAATCCCTATGGTGAAAATCTAATGGAATCGATGCTTAGAACAAGAAGCTACATGGGAAACTGAAGAATCTATGATAAGGAGATTTCCAGAGTTATTCTAATTGTAAGTACACTGCACCTTCCTATTCCCGTATAGTACAGTTGAATTTGGGACCAAATTCTTTTAAGTGGGGGAGGGTGTAGCACCCCTGAAAAATACCATTGAGTAAATTTAAAACTTCTTCTAGAAGAAATCATACTTGAAGGCCTTACATAAAGAAGCCAGCCTCATGAGGACTATAACATAAATATACAAGCCAACCTTACTTTATGCCATAAAAGAATCATGAGGGCTTTACGTAAAGAGCCAAACCTTAGGGGGCTAGTATATAAAATTACAACCCATCACTTTATGCATACGTAATCTACTCTTCTTAAAAGAATTCTAGGCTTTGTTTAAAGAACTAAACCATAGGAGGACTAGCATACAAATGTGCAATCCAACTTTATGCACATGGGTAGTAAGAATCTTACATGGAGGTCTTGTACAAAGAAACAAACCATGAGAGGGTTATTATATAAATGTACAAGACAACTTTAAACACATGGGCCATGGGTTGTACGTTTGTGGTTTTCACCTTTTCCAACTTCCAAATTGAAGACCACTTACCAGGATGCCAATTTCAATATTGAAGACCATGTATGGAGGCGCCATTTTCAATAGGACCCTATCCCATTATAATATTAATATATATATGTACATCTTGAATGCTAACACGTGAATGTGGCAGGATTGTCTAAAAATTAAAGCCCTCTTGTAAGGGCGTCATTTTCATGAATAATGCCACCTAGACTAATGACGCCCTCATGCAAGGCGTCATTTACATGAATAGTACCACCCAGATTAATGAATGACCCCTTACAAGGGTGTCATTTAAACCTATGTTTCTAGAAGGTTGAGACACGGACAACCTCATTTTAGCTGGCAAATCCCATGCCTACTCAGCAGGACCCACAAGACATTAAACCAATGTCTTACGACTCCCTATAACTAATCCCCTCCGTAGCACTGACAGAGGCTACTGTCGCCATCAGTGCTGAAGGAGCGTCTTCTTCCCGAGTCTACGTCTTGCTGCGATCTTACTGTAGCTTCTTTATTCTGAACCTCGTATCATACGTCAAAAGGTAGGTGTTCTCAAATCCTTGCCTAACTAGTAGCTAAATAGGTTAACTTATGCATGCTTAGAGTTTGATTAACCCAACATCCATACTATATATATATATATATATATATATATATATATATATATATTACCTGGCTTTACCGTGATCAAGAAATAATACCATGTTATACATATTTTAATAGCTTGTTACACCTATCGCATATGATTCTATACATACTGTTACCATGATCTTTATGAGTTTGAACTTAGTTTGTTAGCATGATTTCATGAGTTTTTGAACATATTTTATCACACTAGTTTTACAGTCTTAATAACCATGTTTTAAATCTTAATATATAGCCTCTGTTACACAGAATACGTTCATGTTTTAAAACCCGGAGGGTCCCAGCTCTCTGCTAAATGGCACCCCAGACCAGGGTGCCAATTACAAAATTGAAGACTCTGCGAGGAGTCGTCAATTAAATGAAGACACCTCACATGTCGTCATTTCTATTTCCGTAATTTCCAGTAATTGATAATTCAACACACTCAAAAATCCATAACTATCAAACTAAAGCACGAAGATTTTACATGAACATGGTTCTGGAATCCTGACATTTATCTCAACATACTAATACCATTACTTCCCGATTCGGAGCATTTTGATATCGATGAATAGTGCACACTCACCTGTAAATGGCGCCCCTGACCAGGCCGCCAATTTCAAAATTGAAGACCCCCCGAGGAGTCATCAATTAAATGAAGACTTGTGCAATGACGTCAATTCTATTTTTATGGAATTTCTAGAAATCAGTAAATCAACGCATTCAAAAATCTATAACTAATAAACTGAACCATGAAAATTTTGCCTGAATATACTTCTGTGACCCTAAGATTTTTCTCCACCTGACCATGTCTTCGGATTCTGATTCGGACAAACTTTGGTAAAATGAATAGTAGCTTGTATCACAGAGTGTACCATTCTGATACAAAGTACAACCCACTTGAAAAACAACTCAATTGGTGACCCTACGCAGTGTCGTCAATTCGAGTTGAACCTGTACTTAAATTGAAGACATCCCGGAGAGTCTTCAATTAAATGAAGACTACTCACATAGTCTTCAATTCGTTAAATAGCGGCAGCCAACAAGTCTTCAATTTGTTAAATAGCGACAGTCAGCAAGTCTTCAATTCATTAAATAGCGGCAGCCAGCAAGTGTTCAATTAATTGAAGACCGCTTGTAGGGGCGCCATGTGACGACTCGAGATCCGGATACCGGGAAGGCCCGATAACCCGAGACTCGCACCGCTGCCCACGAGTCGGGAAGGCTCGGAAGGGCTAAAAGGAGTGTGGAGGCACAAAGCAATAGGAAATAAAGCATGACAATTAACAGAAATAAATAAACAACTACAATAGAGTCCAGTCCAACAGAAAGTATAGTCTAAAGCAGTAAAACGTACCACATGCCAAGTGAACACTCGGCCCGGCAAGCTGGCAACTAAGAACCTCCGCTCCGCGCCCTCGAACCTCGAGGCAGAACCGCCACACCTGAAACATAGGGAATGAGTCTCCAAAATAGAGACTCAGCAGGGATCCCGCGGAACCCCAACCGGAAACAACGGTGGCAGCGGAAAGGAGAGAGCTACAACTACAGCAGGAACAGCAAACCAGTGGCCGGTCAAAAACTCGGCACTACAGCCACTCCTACTGTACCAGAAAACACGACCCAGTCTCCCGTCGGGGGACAACCAAGCCACGCACCCGACCACCCGATTCCACGATCGGGGACCACCAGACACGAAACGCCCTAGCCACGCTACTAGGGAAAACGCCACGATACCTCCGTAGCGGAGGCCTGCCCTCACCAAAAGGGCCCAAGCCAAAACCACACGGTCAGGGAACACGGTCACGACCTCACCGTCGTGAACACAACACTGTCTGGGGAAAGGCCCTCGGTGAAGCTCACCGGAAACCCCAGACCTCGACTCCGGGAACACTTCCGAAACCACTCACGAAGTCCCGTCTCGCGGACGGAACAGAACCCGGTACACAACACCTCACGTCGCGTGACAGGAGTACCACCCACTAGAAGAACGACCGGATGCGTCCCCTGACGTCTTACACCGCGTCACAAGTGTCTAGCTACAACGCCCCAGGCGTGAGACTCAGACACACTCAGTAACCATTATCACAAAACAAGGACTAGTTGGGGTCGCGCCTGCCGGCGCCGTCCGACGCCCCCAACCTCGTGTGCACACTCAGACCATACGCCCTAGGCCTGTCCTCTAGCTGGTATTTCCCCCTAAACCCGAACTCGGAAGTACGCGGGGGCCCTGCGGTAACCAGCCTACTCACCGCCTCTCTCGGGTACGCCGCTCAGCCACTCCCAGGCGAGCCAGCACACGCGTGCCGTGGGAAGCTACGACTAGTGGACGTGTCACAGAACGTGGACACAGAAAACCACGCACGCACCCATTGCGAGTAACATGGAGTAACAGGTGGCACGACGACACCAGACTCTGGACAGCCCACTAAACCTACAAACCCAACGGCCTTTGAGTCACAAGACTCGGGGTCAAGACCGTTGCACACGACAGCACTGAGCTATCAATCTGGCCTAATCCCTAGGTCCAAAACCACAATGCGATGACTCACGAGGCGAATCGCAATCGCCGAGACCATTCCCCCACCTGGGAACTCAGGAGACCTCCAGTCCCAAGTTAGGACATGGACTCGCGGTTCACAGGCCATAGGCACGGCCTACGCGGAAACCACAGAAGCACGATTCCCAAGGCAGCCCGCGAGCTGCCACACTGATTTCCCAACCCTGGGAAAAGCGAGAACCCTCCAGCACCAGGCTGGGCAACTGGACTCGCAGACCAAGGCCACACACATGGCCCACTCAAAACCAACTCCCGGGGAAACCACGACGTGCGGGGAAACCTCGCCGCACTCACACCGATACACGGTGACTCGATCTAGCAAGAACCCGGAAGCCCGGAACACCTGGGGTCACCCGGACCCGCCAAGCCCACAGGCACGCTTATCGAGGTAACACGGTACCTCCAGACACCCAAAAATACGGTAACGAAACCCACGGGGTGTCCGGGACACTCACAAGGCCAAAGGTCGACCACTGGGTCACAACCGGGTCGACCGGAGACCAACACAACCCAATCGGAACACTAGCAAATCGCCCGGACCCTTACACTCACAAGCGCGCAAATCAAGGTAAACGGAACCCCCGAACACCCAAAGACACGGTCACGGAACTCCACGGGGTGTCCGGGACACACACGGCCGAAGGGGAGCACGAGACAACAGGGAAGATCGCGCTAGGATCACCTAGCGCAACAAGACGGAACGCGCTAGGCTCTCCTAGCGCGACCAGACAGGTCGCGCTAGGGACCCCTAGCGCGACAAGGATGATCGCGCTAGGAACCCCTAGCGCGACAAGGCAGATCGCGCTAGGGCCCCCTAGCGCGACAACGCAGAACGCGCTAGTACCCCATAGCGTGACAAGAATCGCCTTACTGTTCATCTTCTCCGATGAACGCGCCCCGTCGAGGCAGCACGACCATCAAGAACGCGCTACTGGAGCATAGCGCGTTCTCAGTCCGCGCCCGAAAACGGTGGAAACCGCGGGAAAAACCATTCCACGCCCCGTTCACCCCCAGGTGAAGGGGAAACAAAAGGGGAAACCTTCCCCAAGCCCCTAGGCATGCATCTAAACCCCTGGATCGCCCAAAAACATGGTAAAACGAAAGATCCGGCTCACACCCCAAAAACATGCATTTTCTCCAAATTGCCCCGTTTAGCTCGCTCGGCTCACCACGACCTACAAAACTCGCGGGAAAGGAAGTACGCGGGTTGAGGGTCCATCTCCCTACCTCCACCGAAGATTCGACGCACCGTGGACGCCGATCCACGAAGAAAACGCCGTTTAAACCCTCGCCGGTTCACGATCCCACGAACCGCCTCCACCACGCCTCCACCGCTCGATCCTCGTCCCGTCCCCGCCCGCATCCTCGCCCGCGCCGCCACTAGCTCGCCCCCGTCCCGCTCCGTCGGCCGCCGGAGAAGAGAGGGGAGAAAGGGAGCGTGAGAGAAGAGAGAGGGAGGGAAGAGAGAAATGAGAGGGGAGAGAGGAAAAGGAGGTTATTATATAGAAAATCCGGAAATTCCCGAAAATACCGAAAAATAGAAAATCACATTTCCACGATCCTCGGAACGCACCGATCGCAATGGTACCACTCGCGCCCTGGTGAACGGCCCGGTTCACCCGCAATGAGGTTCCGAAGGAATTACCGAAACACACACCGGGAATCGGAAAACACACGCGGAAAAGCCGCGGAACGCTTCCGGGCCTCCGAAACAACTCCGGATCGCGCCGATCCGAACACGAAAGATGTCCGAAACGAAATTTCAAACACAACGGAGTCGGACACTCCAAGAAACCAGATCCGGGACCCATGAACAAGGATCCAAAAAATTCGGGGCATTACAGCCCTCCCCCCTTAAAGAAATTTCGTCCTCGAAATTCAGGACTAGCACCAAGTCACAGGGGGAGAACGCCTCCACTAACTGACAACGCTGTCAGGGCCCCAACATAGAAAAACCTCAATTCTCGCAAAAGCGCCAATCATGAGGGATACGGCCAGACCATAATCACGAACAATGCCACACTCCGCACACCGCGCACACACCGACCACCAGAGCAGGCATAACACAAGAGCACAAGTCTGGTATCACCTCAGGCACAACGGAAACCACTCACGGTATCGCTGCCACCCTCTCGCTCACCGAGGGAACGCAACCCTCGCCACAAAACCAATCCACCGGTCAACGCCCATGCTCGGCGGACCAACCAAACGCCAGCTTCACAACCCGCTGACCGGTCTCACACCCTGCACCAGGGGCAACCAATCACTGAGCTTCCACCAGCTCACACCTCAAAAACGGCCATCAGAAGGCCTCGCTTGCACGCCGCTCTCTCCATTCTCGAGCCCTTACAACCAGTATCTTCTGTCTGTGAAAGACCATCCACTGGTCACCAGACATTCGTCAACGGGAAACCTCCACCGGCCCAGCAGGCACGATCCAACTCATGACAGGCCATCCGTTGACTCTTCGCACAGACCACCACTACATCCAGATGGACCACTGCGCCAACTCTACCCTTCAGGGGAGCACGGCGGGACCCAATGACTCCATCTCTCCTCGGTCTTCACGTCACTCGACTCAGACTTACGGGGAATCCTCCCTTGCTGGCCACAGACTGAGGATCAATATCCCACGCCAACGTCTCATCAAAGACCTCCACACACAGGCATCAACCACCGTCCTGTCTCATCGAATCCTATCTCATCAAAACCTCCATCGCAAGAATAGGGTACTCATGCGGCAACCTCGCCAGCACATTTCCCCAACTCTCCACCTGCCAGTGCCATGAACCACCATATCTCAAGCAAAGGCACGGCAACAACACGTCTCACGCCGCCGGAGACAACACACACCGATGAACCAATCCTCCGTTGCTCTACACTTCTTTCAGAAATCCACCCGCAGCAACCAACGCTACGATCCGTGCACTCTGATCCACATACACAGCCACCACAACGCTAACTCGGGATCCACCATCCCGAAAACCATCTGCAACCCCGCAGACTCCGATCCTCCACCCATCGGAAACCACAACACCAACCGCAATTCTCGCGAACACCGCCCAGCCGACACTCGTCCTTCCGGAACAGCGCCAACACCCTTACACATCAGGGAATGGGCAATGCTTCTCACAGGCAACCACCTTGCCAAAACACGGAACACGTCTCGCACGGACTTCATGGCACACCGAGGCCAACCAATCCGGACACGCAATGCAAGACGACGAACCTTAGCCAAACACGATTCTCTCCAACCAAAGGAGAACCCAATCACACCTCCGACCAACGGAATGAAAACTCCACATTCGACCTGACCTCGAGCCTCGCGCATGCTGGGAACAGCACCTTCCAGCACCAAGGAAACCATCACCACGTCAGGTCAGCTCCTCCGACAACACCTACCAAGTGTCCCGTCGGACCATGATCACAACATCTCTCGATGCACCACCGCTGCAATTCCTCGAACTGCAACACGGCATGCCAAGAGCCGTAACACGAGCCCTAACAACAATCGCCGACGCTCATCCTCCAGTTCCGAACGCACCGCGGAGCCTTTACATCTCAAGCCAACTCCAGGGCGAACACAACCCATTCACACACAAGAGCGCAGGAGCAAGACTTACTGGGACACCACAATCCAATCCTGCCTCGAAATCCAAAAAACAACCGGGACCGACACGTCATTTCTGACGCCACAGAGCACGACAAGGACATCAGGCTCGACAAATCAGCAGCTCACCGAGAAGACATTCCGCTCACCGGAGCACACTTCTCGATCAGAACACCCGCTCTGCCACCTTAAACCACGACCTGAAAACCTCAGGGGCTGGACAAACCTCAAGCTAGAGTGGCCAAAAATGACAACAGCTCCCTCAGAGCACGCTCACGGCCACTTAACCATGAAAAATCCTCTCCAGCCACCTGACCATGCTGCAGGTTCCTCGAACGCAGCACCGCGAACTCACGCCTGCCAGCAACCTCTGCCCAACGCAGCACGACCAGGGCCACCACCGATGAGGGAGAAGGCTCTCGACCTCGATCTTTAGACCCCACGCTGGCACAAAAAGCCGCGAACAGCTACCACCCTCACCGCGCCGCACAGCGCACTCAAACTCTCAAGCGAGAAACAAAGCGGAAAACACGCACGAAATCCTAAGCCAGCTGCCGACTGTACTGGACCTTATGGACTCTGATCACTGCAACATTTCGAATTCCTATGTACGTCCACAACCACGCTCTGATACCAGCTGTGACGACCCGAGATCCGGATACCGGGAAGGCCCGATAACCCGAGACTCGCACCGCCGCCCACGAGCCGGGAGGGCTCGGAAGGGCTAAAAGGAGTGTGGAGGCACAAAGAAATAGGAAATAAAGCAGGACAATTAACAGAAATAAATAAACAACTACAACAGAGTCCAGTCCAACAGAAAGTACAGTCTAAAGCAGTAAAACGTACCACATGTCAAGTGAACACTCGGCTCGGCAAGCTGGCAACTAAGAACCTCCGCTCCGCGCCCTCGAACCTCGAGGCAGAACCGCCGCACCTGAAACGCAGGGAATGAGTCTCCAAAATAGAGACTCAGCAGGGATCCCGCGGAACCCCAACCGGAAACAACGGTGGCAGCGGAAAGGAGAGAGCTACAACTACAGCAGGAACAGCAAACCGGTGGCCGGTCAAAAACTCGGCACTACAGCCACTCCTACTGTACCAGAAAACACGACCCAGTCTCCCGTCGGGGGACAACCAAGCCACGCACCCGACCACCCGATTCCACGATCGGGGACCACCAGACACGAAACGCCCTAGCCACGCTACTAGGGAAAACGCCACGATACCTCCGTAGCGGAGGCCTGCCCTCACCAAAAGGGCCCAAGCCAAAACCACACGGTCAGGGAACACGGTCACGACCTCACCGTCGTGAACACAACACTGTCTGGGGAAAGGCCCTCGGTGAAGCTCACCGGAAACCCCAGACCTCGACTCCGGGAACACTCCCGAAACCACTCACGAAGTCCCGTCTCGCGACGGAAACAGAACCCGGTACACAACACCTCACGTCGCGTGACAGGAGTACCACCCACTAGAAGAACGACCGGATGCGTCCCCTGACGTCTTACACCGCGTCACAAGTGTCTAGCTACGACGCCCCAGGCGTGAGACTCAGACACACTCAGTAACCAGTACCACAAAACAAGGACTAGTTGGGGTCGCGCCTCCGGCACACTCAGACCATACGCCCTAGGCCTGTCCTCTAGCTGGTATTTCCCCCTAAACCCGGACTCGGAAGTACGCGGGGGCCCTGCGGTAACCAGCCTACTCACCGCCTCTCTCGGGTACGCCGCTCAGCCACTCCCAGGCGAGCCAGCACACGCGTGCCGTGGGAAGCTACGACTAGTGGACGTGTCACAGAACGTGGACACAGAAAACCACGCACGCACCCATTGCGAGTAACATGGAGTAACAGGTGGCACGACGCCACCAGACTCAGATGGTCCACTAGACCTACGAAACCCAACGGCCTTTGAGTCACAAGACTCGGGGTCAAGACCGTTGCACACGACAGCACTGAGCTATCAATCTGGCCTAATCCCTAGGTCCAAAACCACAATGCGATGACTCACGAGGTGAATCGCAATCGCCGAGACCATTCCCCCACCTGGGAACTCAGGAGACCTCCAGTCCCAAGTTAGGACATGGACTCGCGGTTCACAGGCCATAGGCACGGCCTACGCGGAAACCACAGAAGCACGATTCCCAAGGCAGCCCGCGAGCTGCCACACCGATTTCCCAACCCTGGGAAAAGCGAGAACCCTCCAGCACCAGGCTGGGCAACTGGACTCGCAGACCAAGGCCACACACATGGCCCACTCAAAACCAACTCCCGGAGAAACCACGACGTGCGGGGAAACCTCGCCGCACTCACACCGATACACGGTGACTCGATCTAGCAAGAACCCGGAAGCCCGGAACACCTGGGGTCACCCGGACCCGCCAAGCCCAAGGCACGCTTATCGAGGTAACACGGTACCTCCAGACACCCAAAAATACGGTAACGAAACCCACGGGGTGTCCGGGACACTCACAAGGCCAAAGGTCGACCACCGGGTCACAACCGGGTCGACCGGAGACCAACACAACCCAATCGGAACACTAGCAAATCGCCCGGACCCTTACACTCACAAGCGCGCAAATCAAGGTAAACGGAACCCCCGAACACGCAAAGACACGGTCACGGAACTCCACGGGGTGTCCGGGACACACACGGCCCAAGGGGAGCACGAGACAACAGGGAAGATCACGCTAGGATCACCTAGCGCGACAAGACGGAACGCGCTAGGCTCTCCTAGCGCGACCAGACAGGTCGCGCTAGGGACCCCTAGCGCGACAAGGATGATCGCGCTAGGAACCCCTAGCGCGACAAGGTAGATCGCGCTAGGGCCCCCTAACGCGACAACGCAGAATGCGCTAGGACCCCATAGCGCGACAAGAACTGCCTTACTGTTCATCTTCTCCGATGAACGCGCCCCGTCGGGGCAGCGCGACCATCAAGAACGCGCTATTGGAGCATAGCGCGTTCTCAGTCCGCACCCGAAACACGGTGGAAACCACGGAAGAAATCCATTCCACGCCCCGATCACCCCCAGGTGAAGGGGAAACAAAGGGGAAACCTTCCCCAAGCCCCTAGCACTGCAGCTAACCCATGGATCGCCCAAAAACACGGTAAAACGAAAGATCCGGCTCACACCCCAAAAACATGCATTTTCTCCAAATTACCCCGTTTAGCCCGCTCGGCTCACCACGGCCTACAAAACTCGCGGGAAATGAAGTACGCGGGTTGAGGGTCCATCTCCCTACCTCCACCGAAGATTCGACGCACCGTGGACGCCGATCCACGAAGAAAACGCCGTTTAAACCCTCGCCGGTTCACGATCCCACGAACCGCCTCCACCACGCCTCCACCGCTCGATCCTCGTCCCGTCCCCGCCCGCATCCTCGCCCGCGCCGCCACTAGCTCGCCCCCGTCCCGCTCCGTCGGCCGCCGGAGAAGAGAGGGGAGAAAGGGAGCGTGAGAGAAGAGAGAGGGAGGGAAGAGAGAAATGAGAGGGGAGAGAGGAAAAGGAGGTTATTATATAGAAAATCCGAAAATTCCCAAAAATACCGAAAAATAGAAAATCACACTTCCACGATCCTCGGAACGCACCGATCGCAACGGTACCACTCGCGCCCTGGTGAACGGCCCGGTTCACCCGCAATGAGGTTCCGAAGGAATTACTGAAACACACACCGGGAATCGGAAAACACGCGCGGAAAAGCCGCGGAACGCTTCCAGGCCTCCGAAATAACTCCGGATCGTGTCGATCGGAACACGAAAGATGTCCGAAACGAAATTTCGGACACAACGGAGTCGGACACTCCAAGAAACCAGATCCGGGACCCATGAACAAGGATCCGAAAAATCTGGGGCATTACACGCCAATTCTTTCATTATATAAGAATACCCTCTGCAATTGGCGCCCCAAGCCAGGGCGCCAATTACTTAAATGACGGCGGCCAGGTCATCTTCAATTAAATGAAGACTCCCAGGAGGGCGCCAATTTGATATATATATATATATATATATATATATATATACATAATTCTTAAAATTGAAAATTTGAAAGATTGGCAAACCCCCAGATGCCAACTCATTGATTACAGCTTCTGATCTTGATCTGTCTCGTGATTTATGCAAACACAACCCTAATCCATGCTCCTACGTATTATGAGTTCTTGAATTTCCATTCCATGGAAAATTTACTTGTGTATATCCTACATGGTCAAACCTTAAACCTCTTAAACTACCATTTGGGAGTATTGGAGCTAAGTGCCATGCAGGGTAAAGTGCTACGTTGTGGGAGCCACCTCTTGAGGCCGTACGGCGCAAAGTGCTGCACGACGGGAGCCACCTCTTGAGCCTGTCGGGGCCAGCTCTAGAGTCCCCCATAACCAAATGACTACTTAATCTTGTCTGTAATACTACGTTTCTTAATTCTTGAAATTCCACATTGACTATAAATGAGTGGATGTCAAAGGTAATACATGAAATTCTATGCATATAGGGCCCGGTCTGGTCCTGGGAGGAGCACCTGAAGGTACTTGTGCCCATGGGAGTTTATTGACCACGGTGTTTAGCATTACACCGGAGTACTTGCTTGACTTGAGACACTCCACCCCTACTCTCTCCCTCCATACTTACTTGACTTGCGTGGCCCGAGACGGGCAATACTTGACTTGTGCCCCAAGAAAGGGCAAATACTTGCTTGACTAAAATAGCCAATTCTACTTGAAGAGGCGAGATCTCGCGCAGGATCCTGAGCGGGCTATGGATCACTAGAAGATGAATCTGCAAGATAGGGAAACGTATCAGAGGGCCCAGGGGATCTCCCTGGGGCAAAACCCTCCGATGGCTAAGTCAGTAGAGCTATGGTGGAAGCAATAATGGGGGGAGGAGAGAGCTGATGCGCGAGAATCCTCTCCACCAAAGGGTGAAGTGAATCGTGCTCAGGAGCTTAGGGTGTGTGAATGCTCAGTTCATCTTACCATCTTCCGGAGGGTATCCCTTGCTTAAATAGTGCACTGCCTTCAGGAGTCCTGTAAGCTGAGGGGTTCCCGGCGGGAGTTACGTCTTTAACGGGGGCTTTCATGGCCTGATCGTGGGAACATTATCCCCTTGGAGTCCGGCGGCTCCCCTGACTCTCCCGCTGGCGGAGGACTCTGAACGGTTGCACCTGTAGATAATCAACCGGCCTTACCGAGCCTCGGGGATGCTAGCTCATGTCCGAGCAATAGGCATGGCCCGGCGAGGGTGGGGTCGGATAGGTCGGCTGGAGCCTATCTCTCTCGGACGGGGAGAGGGCTTTAGGCCGGACCTTCCTTGGGACCTGACCGTTGTCTCGGGCCCTCCGAGCCTAGAAGGCCGCCGGGGAGAGTTAGTTCCTCGAGTCTTATTTATTGGGCTTTTCTCCCTAAGTGGGCCCTGTGGGCTATCACTTGGGTGGGCTCGCCCGGTTGGACCTCGTGGGTCTTGTTGGGCAGCCTTTGTGGTGGGCTGCGGAAATCCCCCTCTCCACTTGTCCCCCTCCTACTCCCGAGCCAAGGAGGCTCGGATGAGTATTTTTTCAAGGCTTTGGACCGGCGTGGCTCAGGTGGGTGGAATTCCGTTGGCGTTATGGAGCCGCTTATAGCGGTCGCCGAGGCCTGTAATGATGATCCTGACGGATTCGAAACGAAGGGGCCCCCCCTTTTCTCGGAGCACGGAACGGCGCGCCGCCACCCTCAGGGGTTTATCGGGGGCGCTGTTCATCGTTCTAGGCTTCCAGGGTTTTAGGCTTTCCTTGCTTCTTGATGCGCCGTGAGAGCACAGCGGAGACGCGGAGCCTTGCGGCGGCGTTCAAGGAGTTGGCGAGGATAACCGCAGAGGCGGTCCGGCAACTTCCTTCTCCCCCGGAGTCTTCAAGCTCGTACGAGGGATCTCCTCCCGACTCAATGGAGGATCAGAGTCCGGAGCTTGCGCCGGTGAGGCGGGAACCCGTCCCCAACTGTAGTGAGTTGGGGGAAGCGGAGGTGCGGAGGCTGGAGCATCGTTTCCACCTGCCTCTCAGATACAGCTTTGTCGCCGCCACTCCGTATGAGACGAGTCTGGATGATCGTGATGAGCTCATTTGCACCTTCCTTCTGGCTTGGAAGAGTGGATTTCGGCCCCCTTTCGACTCTTTCGTGCTGCAGCTTCTTAATTTTTTCCGGTTGGCGCCTATTCAGTTGGTGGCCAATTCATATCTGCTGCTCTCGGCCTTCCGGATTCTTTGTCGTCAGCACGACATTTTTCCTTCTTTGGACCTCTTCCACTTCTTTTTTGAGTTGAAAGCGCACCAGTCGGCGGGGAAAGGCTTCTACTTCATCCAGGCGCGGCGGAATAGGAGCTGCATCTCGCTTACGGCGAAGGACTCCTCGCACAAGGGGTGGAAGAGCCAATTCTTCTGGGTGAAGGCGGTGGCGACGGACGAGATCTGGAGATGCCGGACCTCGCCCAACTTTCACCCGAATCTGCCCCCTCGCCAGGAGGAGTTCCCTCCCCACGTGGAGCAGCAGGCTGCCCGTCTGCTGGAGAACCGTCAATCGACCGAGGAGCTGGTGACGCCGGAGAACATCGAACGGTGTCTTCTCTCGCGGTTGACGTCGACAGGTACGGCTCTTGAGGCTCTTTTTCGGGGGGTGGTAGCTCTTTTCCTCCTCCTGACCGGGGCTTCTTCTTGTTGCAGACGTGAGGCGGGAGCCTCTAGAGGAGGCGGCCGAGGTCATCGATCTGGGAGATGACTCGACAGCCGATGAGCCTGATGCCCCGGTGGGTCGCGTCCATGCCCGAGATAAGGGCAAGGGGGCGGCCCCCGAGGGGACTTCTCGATCGACCGGCTTGAAGCGCAAGGATCCCCTGGCGGGGAAGTTGCGGGAGGCCGCGAAGGCTAGGAAAAGGGCCAAGAAAGTTGGTTTTCCTACCGCCGTCGGGGGCGATTCTGGCTCGGCGGCGCTCCCCCCTCGGGGGCAGGATGGGGCCGACCCCTCCGGGCTGGCTCTCCCATCCGCCGGGCGAGAGGGGGCCGAGGAGACCAGGGGCCCCGCAGAGGGAGGTGATGGGTCGGCTCTCCCCTCTGTGGGGGCGGATTGGTCGGCGCGGATGGGGGTTCGCCCGCGAGGGCGTCGCAACCCCATGTGCCGGCAGCTGCTGGTGCGGTTGATCCCGCGGCGTCGGTCGAGGGTGGGGGTTCGCCCGGGGAGGCATTGCAACCCCAACCGACCGTGGCGAGCGGGGCGGTCAGCTTTGCTACCCGAACAGGGTCTTCTGGCGGGGTGCCCAGGGTGGAGCAGTCCCCTTTGCCGGAACCTCTGGTCAGGCTCGGTATCTCGGGCGACTTGTACCGGCTCTGTCGGTCGATCGCCGAGAGGACGAGGGGGGGAGAAAGACGCAGCACTCCCGCCGGGGTCCTTGATATCCTGATGGAGGGCGGCCTGGTCATAGCTCGGACAGCGGCCGTGATGGCGGAGGCGCACGCCCGGACGGAGGCGGAGCGGTCGAGGCTCGCCTGGACCCTTGGTGGGTGCGAGGGGAAACTATCCCGGCTCGAGGGGGAGCATGAGGGGCTCCGGCGGGAGTTCCTCGCATTCAGGGAGTTGGCACGGTCGAGCCGACGGGAAGCCGAGGCGCTGTCCGAGCAGTTAGCAAGGGCCCAAGAATCGCTCGAGAGGAAGAGCAAACGTCTAGAATACGAGCGTCAACGTCACATCGAGCTGGACGGCCTCTGGGAGCTTGAGCGCGGCGAGCTGCAGGATCGGGCGGAGGACGCGGAGCGCCTTTGCGTTGAGGCCAAGGCGGACCGAGCCCGGGCGGAGGGTCGGACGATCGAAGCCGAGCGGAGGATGACCGAGCTAGAGGAGCGTCTGGCGAGGGCGGAAGAGCGTGCGGCCGAGGCGGAGCGGGCTCGGGACGGGCAGGTCGAGGCGGAGGTGATCGAGCGCTACAAAGGCTCGGAAGCTTACTCGGCGACCTGATTGAAGCTGCCCTACCCTACTATGAGGTAGCGCTCCGCCGGGGTGCCCGAAAGGGATTTAGGCAGGGCTATCGCCGGGCGATGAGCTATGCCAATGAGCACCTTGCCGGGGGTGATTTTCCTTACGGCCAGAGTTATGACTCGGATGAGTCAGTTTCCAGCTCCTCATCCTCGGCCGGAGAAGAACCGGAGGAGTCATCTCCAGCGGGGTCACCAACTCCAGAGGCTCCAGGAGGGCTCACGATCGGGACAGTTCTCGCACAGGCGAGGTCAGTGTCCGGGCCGGCCGTCACCGAAGGCACCGGGGGTGACGCGTCCCCTACTACTGTTCCCGAGCTTCAAAGTGGGCCCGAGGCCTGATGTATTATGTTTTATTTTGCCCCTTCCCCTTTTAGTCTATTTTTCCTTTTGTAAGAGGATTTCTTTATGGGAGGCAATAAAGGACTTACTTCGTTTGATCATTATCTTTGCAGTGATTTGGCTGGCGTATCGGGGGCAGTTGGAAGGTGCCGATATTCTCTGCACCGTTCTCGCATGCCGATTCGGGAGACTTCTGGCGGGGCGTCCTTTCATTCCACCATGCTTTGAAAGTCGAGGCGCTTCGTGAATCCCGCTAGGGCGGGGGCCGAGAAATTGGAGGTGACCTTCCAAGGGAGGTCCTATAGCGTGTTTTCGAGGGGGGAGTCATTTAAGGCGCGTGGCCTCCCTTGCCCTATAAAAAGGACCGAAGGGTGCTCCTTCCCTCTTAACACTTAGGACTCTCACCGGCGGTCTGCTCTTGTTCCCTCGTTTTCGCTCTGCGTTGCGCCGCCGCGATCGGAGCATGGAGGACCCTTCAGAAGATGACGCCGCAGACGACGGGGAGCGGCCGGTTCCAGCTGTCCTGGAATATCGGTCGGGTCCCACGATCGCCGCGCGTGCATGAGACGGGTCCGACGGTCACCGCGCGGATCTGGAGAGGGCTTCGACGTGCGGGGGTACGCCGTTTGCCTCCTCTTGGCTCCGGCGAGGCTTCCGGGTGGACGCCGAGATGGAGGGCGGATGGGGGAGTTAGGGATGCCGGCCGCCATTCCCCTCCGTGGGAGGTGAGGAGGCGGCTCCAGTTCCTTCCTCACCTCTGTCCGCAGCCTCTTTCTCTCTGTTTTGTTCTTCATTTCTTTCACTCTTCGGGGGCTGCTTGCTTTCTGTTCGCCTCCAAAGAGTTGGTAGTTTGGCAGAGAGGAGACCTTCACGGCACTCCTTTTTCCAGGTTGTTGCCAACTTGGAAGGTAGCCTTCCTCGCGTGAAAGGTGGCCTTCTCCTTGCTGTCCCTCTGTCACCTTTGTCACGGTCCACCCGAGCCAACTGGGTCGACCATCTCTTGTCCGAGCCAGTTTCTACGCGAGGCAGAGTCAGTGGCTGGGTGCGAGAAGGTCAAGACCGGGTCGGTCGGGCGATGGCCGTTTGCCGCGGTGCTAGATGGATTTTTGCTTTTCACTATGTAATGTACTGGCAGTTGCCTTTCTGATGTACCAACAGTTATCTTGAATGAATGCAAAAAGGGGGTTTATTTTACCCGATTTGTCGATACAGTTTTCAGAAATAAAATATGCGTAGTGTGGTTGCGTTCCATGTCCGGGGAATGGGTTCCCCTTCCATTGTGGCTAACCTGTACGCACCTTTCCCGAGCGTCTCGATCACTCGGTAGGGGCCTTCCCAGTTGGGGGATAGCTTGCCCGCCGCCTCCAGTGGTCGAGAGGCTTCGGTTTTTCTGAGGATGAAGTCCCCTGGTTAGAATTGTCTGCCTCGGACCTTGGTGTTGTAGTACCGAGTGAGGCGGCGCTGGTATTCCGTAGCTCGGACGTTCGCGATCTCTCGGAGTTCGTCTGCCAGGTCGAGGTTCTCAAGCAACTTCTGCTCGTTTGCCTCGGGCGAAAAGCTGATCACTCGGAGAGACGGATTGGCGATCTCTAACGGAATGACGGCTTCGGTGCCATATACCAGCTGAAAAGGGGTCTCACCGGTTGCCGTCCTGGGGGTCGTTCGGTGCGACCATAGTACGCTAGGCAGTTCCTCGAGCCAGCTACCCTTAGCCTTGCCGAGTCTGGTTTTTATGCCCTTCAAGATGGTCTTGTTGGCATTTTCAACCAGCCCGTTGGCCTGAGGGTGGGCGACCGAGGTGAAGTGGTTGCGGATATTTAGGTCGGCGCATCTGTCTCGGAAGTACCGAGAGTCGAATTGCCGCCCGTTATCGCTCACTATCACTCGGGGGATGCCAAAGCGACATATGATCGATTTCCATACGAAACCCCAGACGACTGTCTCGGTGATCCTAGCTGTTGCTTCAGCCTCGATCCACTTGGTGAAGTAGTCGATGGTGACGATGATGAACTTCTTCTGGGATTGAGCCGTTGGGAATGGCCCAAGGATGTCGATCCCCCACCGAGCGAAAGGGTAGGGCTCGGTAAGGGTGATAAGCTCCGTGGCCGACTGGTGGACCAAATGGTCGAACCGCTGGCAACGGTCGCAATGTTGTGCGTAGGCCGTGCAGTCACGCTGCAGGGTCGGCCACCAGTACCCCTGTCTTAGCAGGATTCTGGCCAGCGATTGACCTCCTGAATGTGCTCCGCACAGGCCTTGATGAATCTCTTCAACAGCTTGGCTTGCTTCGTCGGGACCGAGACACTTCAGAAGGGGCCCGGAGAACGATCTTCGGTAGAGAGTGTTGTCGAGGATGACGAAGCGCCTAGCTTGGTATTTCATTCGGCGGGCTTCCCGAGGGTCGGAGGGCTCCCGGGAGTCCCGTAGCTAGGACAGGTAGGGGGAGCGCCAGTCGCCGGGAGTGGCCGAGTCAATGGCGAGGAGCTCCGAGTCTATGCTCGGGCGCTCTAGCTCTTCTAGGAGGACCGATCGTGTACCTTCCGGGTCTAGGGAGGAGGCCAGTCGGGAGAGGGCGTCCGCCCGAGAGTTTTGCTCCCGAGCTATTCGGACTACCTCGAACTCCTCGAACTGCTGGGCCAGGCTCCGGACCAACTATAGGTATTTGATCATAGGTACCTCCCGAGCTTCGTACTCGCCACTGACCTGGCTTGCAACTAGCTGGGAGTCGGTGTGGATCCTGACTCGCTCGGCCCCCAACCGTCGGGCCATGCGGGCTCCCGAGATAAGGGCCTCGTACTCGGAAGCATTGTTGGACGCCAGAAAGTTGAACTTTAGGGCGTATTGCAACTCTATTCCTTCGGGGGACCTTAGGAGGATCCCTGCGCCGCTACCGACCGAGTTGGACGATCCATCGTCGAACAGCTCCCAGGTTGGCCCGGTTGCTGTCGAAGGCCTGTCCTCGACCGGAACGGTGCTCTCGGCGATGCAGTCGGCGAGTGCTTGTCCTTTGATAGCTGATCGCGGCCGATACGAGATGTCGTAGGCCCCGAGCATGATGGCCCATTTGACGAGTCGCCCCGAGGCTTCGGGATGGGCCAGAATCTTCTTCAGTGGCTCGCTGGTTAGCACGGTGATGGGATGCCCCTGGAAGTAGGCTCGGAGGCATTTTGCGGAGGTAACCAACGCTAGCACGAGTTTCTCGGTTGCGGGGTACCTCCGCTCGGCCTCTCCGAGCACTTTGCTGGTGTAGTAGACCGGCCTCTCGACTCCCGAGTCATTTCTGACTAGGACCGAGCTGACCGTTGATGGCGTCGCCGAGAGATAGAGCAACAAGACCTCGCCCGGGACGGGCTTGGAAAGCACCGGGGGCGAAGCCAGGAACTCTTTGAGCTCGGCGAACGCTGTTTGGCATTCCCCATCCCATGCGAACGTAGCAGATGCTATCTTGGGCCCCCTCATCAGCTTGAAGAAGGGCAAGCATCGTTCGACCGCACGGGACAGGAAACGACTGAGAGCAGCGACACGCCCCGTCAGACGCTGGACGTCTTTAATGCATTTGGGCGGGCGCATGTCCAGGATGGCCTGGACCTTGTCGGGGTTGGCTTCGATCCCTCGCTGAGTGACCAGGAAACCCAGGAACTTCCCGGATCTTACTCCAAAGGTGCACTTGGCGGGGTTGAGCTTCATGCAGTACTTCAGGAGGGTGCCGAAAGTCTCGGTGAGGTCGGTGAAGTGGTCTTGGGCCCTCGGGGTCTTGACGAGCATGTCGTCAATGTAGGCCTCGACGTTCCGACCCAACTGTCCCTCGAACATGTGGTTGACCAGTCGCTGGTATGTGGCTCCAGCATTCTTCAATCCAAAGGGCATCCGGGTGTATCAGTACATGCCGTAGTCGGTGATGAAGGCGGTCTTCTCGACATCTTCAGGGCTCATTCGGATCTGATGATAACCCGAATAGGCATCCAGGAAATTGAGTATCTCGTTGCCCGAGGTTGAGTCAACCAATTGGTCGATGCTCGGTAGCGGATAGCAGTCCTTGGGGGTGGCCTTGTTCAGATCGGTGAAGTCTACGCACATTCGCCACTTGCCTGTAGTCTTCGGCACCAGGACGATGTTGGCTAGCCACGTTGGGTACAGGACCGGTCTGAAAAGACCAGTTTCTTGTTCCTTGGTGACCTGCGCCTTGATGATCGCCTGTTTCTCGGGCGCATGCTTCCTTCTCCGCTGCTGTACGGGTCTCACGGTGGTATCGAGGTTGAGCTTGTGCGTCACAGTCTCCTCTGGTATACCAGGGAGTTGATCATCGGACCAAGCGAAGACCCGAACATACTCAGAAAGAAACTCCTTGTATTGCTGCTATTCCTCTGGTGGTAGGTCGGCGCCGATCCTTACTCCTAGGGCCGGGTCGTCGTTCAGGAATACCGTTAATAACTCGCCACCGGGCTCGGTGGTCACGGCTCTTCCTTCGACTCCCCTGGGGCCCTTATCCTTCCCGTCCGGCCTTGAGGCTTCCACCGAGATATTGTAGCACCTTCTAGCCGTGGCCTGGTTACCTCGGACTTCCCCCAACCCGTTTTTGGTGGGAAACTTCATTTTTTGGTGATAGGTAGATGGTACGGCCTTTATTCGGCTGAGAATTTTTCGGCCGAAAATGGCGTTGTACGCTATCATACCTTTAATCACTATGAAGTCCACTATGACCGTAACGGTTTTGGGTGGGGTGCCGATAGTGACCGGCAGTCTTAGGGCTCCCTCAGGGTAGGTGGCCAGGCCATTAAACCCGCAAAGGGGCGTTCGGATCGGGCGGAGTTTGGATGGGTCTTCCCCCATCTTGAGAAAACAGTCATAAGATAATACATCGGGGGCGCTCCCATTATCAACCAAAATCATGTCTACATTACAGTGATTTATCGTGGCCGAGATAACGAGGGCATCGTCATGCGGGGTGCTCAGCCCTTCCAGGTCTTGGTCGGAGAAGACTATGACCTGGGGCTCCATCGACGGGCCTCTGGGGGGCTCTAAGGCTCGGCTGGCTCGCTCGGCATGACGTTTCCTCCCTCGGATGGTGTCGCCGCCCGATGCCGCTCCTCCGGAGATGACGTTGATGTGGACCCCTCGGGGGGCGTTGTCGATCTCCTCTGCGGCGTCTCCGTCTTCCTTGTGCTCGGTCGTGAACCGGGCTAGGTGCCCCAGACGGATGAGGCGCTCGATCTCGTCCTGGAGCTGATGGCAATCTCCGGTGTGGTGCCCGTGGTCGCCGTGGAATAGGCAATGCCTGTCCCGCTTGCGGTTCTTCGACCTCATGGGCTCGGGCTGGCGGAGAAGTCCCGAGTCTTTGATGTCTTCATAGATCTCGTAGACTGGCGCGGTCAAGGGGGTGTACCACTCGTACTTTCTTTTGCGCTCTCCTTCTCGATCGCGCTTCTTACCCGAGCCAGGGTTTGGCTCGGAGGTCCGCTTCTTGTCCCCCTCCCGACCCGAGCCGGTTGCGTCTCGACAGGCGCTGAGTACTTCTTCGCACTCGGCGTGGCGCAGTGCCAGAGTCACTAGCTCGGCAAGGGTCGAGGGAGGGTGGAGGACAAGCTCACGGTAGAGGTTCTCGTCCCGGGTGCCCCCGGTCAGTGCGGTTGTGGCTGAGGCCACATCCAGGCGGGGGATCCTGAGGGCTTCCGATTTAAATCTATGGACGTAAGTCCGGAGCCTCTCCCCTTACGCCTGTTTGAGGGCCAGGAGCCCCGCTACTGACCTTGGGGGGGCGCTACCGGCGAAACTCTCCTTGAAAATTCGCCCGAATTGCCTGAAGTCTCGAATGGACCCAGGGGCGAGGGCCCGGAACCATGCCTGAGCATCTTGGACCAGGGTGGCCGCGAAGGCTCGACATTTGATGGGATCCGGCGTTCCATGAAGGGTCACCAGGGCGTCGAAGCTATCGTAGTGGTCGGCTGGGTCACCCTGACCGTCGTAGAGCTTGAAGGTTGGAATGGAGGCTCTGGGAGAGACCTCTGCCTTCAAGATGTACTCGGAGAAAGGGGATTTCTTCTCATCCTCCGGGAGAGAGGTCTTCTGCAGGGCGCGGAGGCCCCGCTCTTGCTCTGCGAACCGTCTCTCGAAATCTCGCAGCCGCAGGGACAGCTCTGGCTGCAGTCGCACCGTGGGGCTGGGGGGGGCGTCTTGGTGATCTCCCGGGGCACTAGTGCCCGGGCGCGGCGGCCTCGCCCCCTGCTTCCCTCTCCTCAGCGTGGAGGAAGCCTCTTGCTCCGCAGGCGGAGCATGCGAGGGTCCTTCGACGTCGTTGCGGAGGAGCTGTCGGCCGTGGAGGGTGAAGCGGCCTCCGGCGGTGTACTGCGTCGCACTCCTTCGAGGGGGACTTCCTGACGGGGTGTGGGACCTTGCGTCCCTGGCCGCCTGGGCCCTCATGAGCTCCACGAGGACGTCCATCTTTTCGTTGAGGGCCTGGAAGGCGTTGGCGCCACCGTCGAGGGGTGCCCCTGTCTCCGCCGGGGGGGTGGTGGCCTATTGGTGGGGATGCTGGCGTTGGAGAGGGGGCTCTGCGAGACCCTAGAGGGGGCGCCTCCCGCCGCCGCCATAGCCTTACCTACCCCACCGGCGGATCTCCTCCCTGAGCTTCTTCTCACCATCTCGACTTTTCGTGCGTTTCCCACAGAAGGCGCCAGATGAAGAGGCGAGATCTCGCGAAGGATCCTGAGTGGGCTATGGATCACCAGAAGATGAATCTGCAAGATAGGGAAACGTATCAGAGGGCCCAGGGGATCTCCCTGGGGCAAAACCCTCCGATGGCTAAGTCAGTAGAGCTATGGTGGAAGCAATAATGGGGGGAGGAGAGAGCTTATGCGCGAGAATCGTCTCCACCAAAGGGTGAAGCGAATCGTGCTCAGGAGCTTAGGGTGTGTGAATGCTCAGTTCATCTTACCATCTTCCGGAGGGTATCCCTTGCTTAAATAGTGCGCCACCTTCAGGAGTCCTGTAAGCTGAGGGGTTCCCGGCGGGAGTTACGTCTTTAACGAGGGCTTTCATGGCCTGATCCTGGGAACGTTATCCCCTTGGAGTCCGGCGGCTCCCCTGACTCTCCCGCTGGCGGAGGACTCTGAACGGCTGCACCTGCAGATAATCAACCGGCCTTACCAAGCCTCGGGGATGCTAGCTCATGTCCGAGCGATAGGCATGGCCCGGCGAGGTTGGGGTCGGATAGGTCGTCTGGAGCCTATCTCTCTCTGACGGGGAGAGGGCTTTAGGCCGGACCTTCCTTGGGACCTGACCGTTGTCTCGGGCCCTCCGAGCCTAGAAGGCCGCCGGGGAGAGTTAGTTCCTCGAGTCTTATTTATTGGGCTTTTCTCCCTAAGTGGGCCCTGTGGGTTATCACTTGGGTGGGCTCGCCCGGTTGGACCTCGTGGGTCTTGTTGGGCTGCCTTTGTGGTGGGCTGTGGAAATCCCCCTCTCCACTACTGATACGTACTTGACATTACTTGCTTGAATTAAATTTACTTGCTCGTACCTGAGATATACTTGTACATGAGTTCCTTCTTGCACTTGAGTTCATAATAGTATATGAATCTTGCTTGCCCCGAAGTGGCACTACATCTATAAGTTCTTGAAATACTTGAAGTCTTTATATGCTCTCTTAATACAGTTCTTAATCTCTTATTGTTCATCATGCCTAGATTTATCTGTATACCTGATTTTCTTATACGTACATCATGCATAGCCATACTGATAATACATGCAAATTGTAAATCACGTAAATATTGCTTGAATTTGAGATGTAATTCTTACTGAGCGATTCGCTCATCCAGTTACTTCTTAATATTTTCAGGTGATTCGGATAGCGACAAGAATGGGGTTGA
This sequence comes from Amorphophallus konjac, assembly GCA_022559845.1. Classification (NCBI taxonomy): domain Eukaryota; kingdom Viridiplantae; phylum Streptophyta; class Magnoliopsida; order Alismatales; family Araceae; genus Amorphophallus; species Amorphophallus konjac. The sequence continues at coordinate 35,899,183 of CM040129.1, forward strand.
GATCGAGTGAAGAGTCCTAGAATGCCAGCCACCTATCATTAGCTAGTCGCGTCCTTGAATTTCATTTGAGTCCTACTTTTTATTCCAGTATGTCAGTTTACTTGTCCGAACCATGTTAAGGGACATAGCCTAGTGTTGTCTTTTTAAATTTGAAATTGTCACGGACTATCTTTAACTCCTTTGGTTAATCAAATAAACATCACTTGGACTATTGGGATTATTAGATTTTATTAGTCTTTTGCGCACTCCGTAATTATGTATGACAAAAAAAAAATTATCGCTCCAATGACACGATCTATATAGACGCATCACACATCCGAGTATCTTCCGCGCTCGGGACGTGACAATCTCTTTCCCGCTGGACGAAGCTTAGCAAACCTTCATTTTATTTGCACTCCCTTGTCTCTGACGGTCCATTCCGGGCGCGTCACAGTGTTCTAACGCTTCTATCTTTGACCGTTACATCATCTCAGAGTCCTAAAGCCCATGGCTTCTTTCAAAGCTTATCTCTTATCTTATCCGCTAGGTGTGACGGGTTATCGTGCGACCGTTACAATTTTCTGCCGCACCTACTCATGGCCGTTACATTCTGTAGAGTCCTATTATACAACCTTCTTCATCCGTTGATCTTATCTTTTAGTGGATAAAGTTATGTAATGGTTCACTCTTGAGGCGTTACATCACTGTGGCGGTTTATCATTCAGCCGTTACATCAAACAAAGAGTTCTAGCAGAACTGCTCTTTCTCTGCTACTCTGTGGCCGGATTAAGAGTTTGTTTCCTCGATTTCTCCCTCAAATCTGATCCTTAGAACCTTCTCTTTGTTTCTACGGACTCTTGGGAGTATTATCTTCAAGAGTTTGCTTAGAAACATCCTACTTTCTAGCTGGATTCTCTCCTACTCGACTAGAGAGTTTGAGGGTCTATAAATAGAACCCTTGGCTTCATGGCTAAAAGAGGAGACATATGGAGTTCGCGTTGAAGTGCTACTGCATCCTGGAGCTAGAACCAACCAAGGAAAGCTGCTTCCCATGTCCATCTTCTTCCAAAGTCCAGGGAGTATTGGTTCCAAGGGTCTAGTTCAGTCAAGTTGTTTTCTTAGTCTCTTTTTCCCTCCTCCAAGCATCATAGCATCTCCCTTCTTCTTCTTTCACGTTCTTGCATCTTCTGCATTCATCTAAACATCTCTCCCATCTTTTAAACGCCCCAGAGGGATTAAAAAACCAACCTCCCCAGTATTTACCTCTCCTTTTGCATGTTCTTGAGTTCTTTTGATTTATTGATATTGCACTCTTCCAAGGGCTAATCTGGGTTGTTTTCATTGTGTTCTACACTTTTTTGCAGGTTTACAGAGTCCACAGCACGAGGCCCAAGCTTTCTGGCCGGCTGGAAGGAATGGAGATCAAAGATTCCCAAGTTCCTATTCTGTAGATATCTGACGGATCATCAAAGGAGCATTAGAGTTACGTAACGGCTTATCGTAAGGTCGTCACACTTCTGTGGCGCATCCGTTTTTGACCGTTACACTTCACAGAACTGCAGTTCTTTCTCTCTCCCATGGGCGGGTGCTTCATCTACCTATTTCCAAGGTATGTTTCAGGTCTTTCGCTTGTTTCTTACCTTGGTGGTGATCACATCTTCCTAGTTTGGACAGTAGCTCTCTCTTTCCCCTCGTACCTCTTTCTTACTTGCCTTACTTGCTTGTTCCACCTATACGGTGTGTTTAGTTTATTTCCTTGCTCCACGCCCCGACGTGTGCTTTTATTTTCTTTCCTTTAGTTTATTCCTGATAGACATGGCATGCCCATGCTAGATTTCATGCTGATTGCCTCAGTTAACGTTGCACATCTTCATAGGTTGAGTGATTTCATTGCTTGTTCATCTTTCCATCATTGTTGAGATCATATTCATCTTGCAAAAAGGGACACATCACAATTAACAGTCGGGTCAAGCGTGGAGATCTCCCGCTTCGTAGGAGGTATGTTTATGTCTCCTTAGTTGGAGATAATTGTGTTTTTGTTGGATCCTGTCGTTCTTCAATGCAGGTTTGGATTGGTTGTCCTCCCTGTGTATGCTAAGGAGTTCGTGTGAGAAGTGTTTTGTGTTTTTGCAGTAAGGTTTCTAGTGAGAAGTTTTTCCCATCCCCTTGATGTGTAAGGGTGTGTTGGCGTTATTGTAATACCCATGATTTTTTGGATCAGAATCCATGGGTTTCAGAGCACTTTCATGTGTTCCGGATCTTGCTTTACAATGAAATTAGATTTTTGGTTGTTGGGCCTTCAGACCCCTGTGTCAGGTGAACTGATGTGTTTCTAGGCTCCTGGAAGTTGCAGGCGTGTTGTGTGTTTTTTGAAGATTATGGGAATGATTTTTCCCCATTTTTATATTTTCCAAAATTTTAAAACCCCAAATTGTTTTCTTATAAATAAACCCCTTCACCCCCTCTCCCCTCATTCTCACACACACTCTCTCTCTCCTCTTGTTTCTCTATTTCTCTCCCTCTCTTCTTCGGGCGGTCGACGGAGGCAGAGGCGGGTGAGGTGGAGACGACGCGGGGGGTGGCGAGCGCTGAGGATGGAGTAAGGAATGAGGCGGTGGCGCAGCATGGCTTGTTCGCTAGTTCGTGATGCTGGCGTGGGTTCGAGAGGCATTTTCATGAGGAATTGGCGTCCTTGGCGTAGGAAATCTTTCGTGGAGGTACGGGGATGGATCCATGGCCCTTGTACTTCATTTCCCCGCATTTCGTAGGCCGAGGCGAGGCCGAGAGTGGGTTATTCTTATTGTCACGGCGGTTTTTCCAGGTTTAGGGCGAGTGACAATTTTCGTCAGATCGGGTGATGTTTCGCCATTTTATTTTGTGCATTTTGTGGTTTGGGACCTGGGGAATGGTCCCTAATGCTTTCCCCCTCGATTGGGATCGAGTGGGCGTGGAAATCGGACCCCTTGGGAGGGGTCAGATGGGGTTTCTACCATTTTCGGTCAACCGACCGTGAGGCCCGACCGACTGATTGATGTTCGCCATGAACAGGCATCGGCCCATAGACGTGGTCGGTCGACCAACCGCATCTATGAGTTCACGGTCGATGGACCGACCGCGTTCATGAGAACACGGTCGGACCCCCAACTACGTTCTTGTCATTCGATCGAGCCCGCTTGGCTGGTCGACCAACCAGGGCTGGTATCTGCCTGGCTGCTGGTAGGTCGACCTACCCCTATTGGTCGACTGACCCATGTAGGTTGGTCGATCGAAATATAGCTTTTTGGCCCATTTTGGCCCCCGGTCGACCCGGTTGCCTCCCTTTGGTCGACCTTCGGCCCCGTGGATGTCATGGACACCCCGTGGGGATCGAGACCGTATTTTTGGGTGTCCAAAGATATCGTGTTACCTCGATTAGCATGCCCACGTGGTTTTGAGGGTTCGGGTGACCCCGTGTGTTTCAGGCATTCCTGTTAAGCTAGATCGAGTCACCGTGTGTCGATATAAGTGTGGAGGGCTATCCCCACATGACGTTAGCTTCTTCAGAAAGTAATTTCCGTGTGGGCCATGCGTGTGGCCAATGACCCGAGTATTCTGTGACCCAGCCTGGGGTTGGAGGCTTCTTGGTCTCCCTTGGAAAGGGAATGAACTTGGCGGTTGTGAGCTGCCTTGGGAATTATTATGACCTTGGTTTCTGACTCTAGGAGTAGGGCAGATTGACGGCATGATGCCGTGTGGTACAATGGTCTTGGCTTGAGTTGCGTGACTCAAGGACCGTTGGATTCGTAGGTCTAGCTAGCCGTCTAGAGTCTGGTGGCATCGAGCCACCCGGTACTTCATGTTACTTGCGACGGGTGCGTGCGTGACGTTCGATACTTCGGTGTTTCCTCTCTACGCAGAGTGTCCAGGTTCAGTGATTGGCCACTAGTCATAGCTTGCCTGGGCATGGGTGTGCCAACCTACCAGGGAGTGGGTGGAGAGCTACACCTGAGAGAGATGATTTTCGGCTGGTTGCCGTAGGGCCTCCCACTATGGCAGCTTGAGTCCTGGCCGGGAGAAAAACCAGCTAGAGGGCCTGATGTAGCGCAGTCAGTCAGTGTGTGCACACGTGGTCAGGGACTTCGGATGCATGCTGACGAGTACGACCTCGACTAGACCCTTGTCTTTGTTCTTTGGTTACTAGTACGGTGTCTCAGTCTCCACCTGGGGTGAGTAGGGAGACACCTGGTGTAACACCACGAAATTTTTTTCATTTTTCCGGATCAGGATCCGTGAGTTTGGAGCGACGTTGTGAGTCCGGAACGTGTTTGGGGCTTTACGCGGGTTCGTGTCTGATGAACCTTCGAAACCTTGTGCAGGGTGAACTGATGTGTTGTTGGGCTCCGGGATGTTGCAGGCGCGTTGTGCATTTTTTGAGAATCGTGGGGAGTATTTTTTCCTATTTTTGTATTTATAAAATCCTAAATCTTTTCCTATAAATAAACCCCCCTCTCTCTACTCACAACTCTCACTCTCTCCCTCTCTCTTCTCACGCTCTCTCTTCTCTCCCTCTCTTCTCCAGCGGCCGACGGAGGCGATGGAGGGCGAGGCGGCGAGATTCGTGGGATGAGGAGCGGTGAGGACGGGTCGAGGATCGAGAGACGGTGGCCCGGTGTTCGTCGTTCGCGAGGTGTTTTGCGACGGAATGGCATCCACGGTGCGCGTTAGCTACGGTGGAAGTAGGGGGATGGATCCTTAGCCCATGTACTTCCTTTCCTGCGATTTTGGTAGGCTGTGGTGAGCCGAGAGGGTTTATTTCTCGCCGGGGTTCAAAATCATGTTTTTAGGGTGTGTGACGATTTCGTCGGATCGAACGTCGTTTTCTCGCTTAGGGACCCGGGGAATGATCCCCGTTGTTTTCCCCCTCGATTGGGAACGAGTGGATGTGGAAACCGAGCCCTGAGAGTGGGTTCGGATGGGGTTCCTGTCGTATTCAGTCGACCGACCAGTTGGGGTCAGCCGACCAAACGGCCCAGCGCGCAGGGATGAGCCCTGCAGAGTTCGGTCGATCGACCCATGGGCGCTGATCGATCGACCTCTATAGGAGGGGACGATGCAGCGTGCGCTGCGTCGACACCGCTCGCTGCCCCAGTCGATCGCGGTAGGTGGTGTTGATGTAGCCCGCGCTGCGTCGACACAGCCCCGCCGCCGGTCGGTTCCATTGACCGACCGGCGTGGGGTGCGTTGGTCGATCGACCCAACAGGGAAGGTCGACCGAACTGCCCCAGTTTCTCCCGTTTTGGCTCCCAGTCGGTCCGGTTGAGACCCAATGACCGACCTATGGCCCCGTGGTTGTCCCGGACACCCCGTGGGTACCGTGACCGTGTTTTTGGGTGTCCAGAGGAACCATTTTACCTCGATTAATGTGCCCATGGGTTTTAAGGGTCCGGATGACCCTTTCATGTTCCGGGGTTCCGTGTTACGCCTGATCGAGTCACCGTATGTCAGCATGAGTGCAAAGGGCTATTCCCGTACGTCGTGAGCTTCTCCGAAAAGTAGTTTCCGGGTGGGCCATGCGTATGGCTATGAACTGCGAGTCTAATTGCCCAACCTGGGGCTGGAGGGTTTCTTAGCTTCCCTTTGGAAGGGATTAAGCTCGGCGGTCGTTGGCCGCCTTGAGGATTATTTTACCGAGGCTTCTGACCTAGGGGTAGGCTAGATTGACGGCCTAGGACTTGTTAGTGTTGGTGTGCTACAGGTCAATTTCGGGTCGGGTAGGCCCAATAGTTGTATGATCTTGTTCATTAATAAAGTGGTGTTTGAGCGTAAATATGCGATTGTGTTACTTTACGTTGTCCCTAGGATATGTGGTTGTGAAGTCAGCTCGAGATGAGATGTCGAACATGAGACTTACTTTACATGAACACATACCTTAAACTGTTTCTGGTTGGAGGGTAATCACTCGGGGACTTTGATTACCTATTAAACCAGTACACATGATGTGTCAGTGACCAGTCTCATGGTCATTGGTGTGGGGCACCAACACATATGTGTAGGTGTATGTCCTTGGAGGATGTGCACTGAACTGATCCGCTATTGGATCTTCAGATGGTTGATTATACCTAATGTCAACTGAAGATCCAACAGTCACAGTAGCATCGTTGGTCCTTTGACCTGAGACATTGATCGGATCTTACACGAGGACTGGAATGGTTTAATTACTTAGCTAAGTGACTTTAACCATAAGTCATGAGTTGCCGAGTCATTAACCACTCCAGGAGACGTGTGAAGATCATCAATGGTCAAGAGGGGATCGCTCACTGTCGGGTATATATCAGACAGTTAATGGGTCATGACATTGATGCTCCGTTAAATCCCTGACCAGGGTCGTGTGAGTTCATTTAGAACGGACGTCATACACTTTAAGGGGGTCATAATCAAATGGCACGATCATGGGGTTTGACAGAAACTAGACCCTCGATCGTACCAGACTCATAGAATGAGAGAGGGATTATATCGATGCGGTAACTGTGGACTTACAGGTACCAGACAGGCTGGTTTAAACTCGGCGTCCTCTAGGATCACGCAAATTTGCTTGACCCAACGTGATCGAAAGGGTCGGACTAAATTAAACTATTATTCGGCTCTTGTAGAAGCGAAGAATATGTTTAATTTACTTCTAATTGGAAATTAGAAGTTAATGGGCCTTAAACTAGAGTGACTATGGGCCTAGAGGATCACACACAATGGATTCTTGGGTGACGGATTATTGTTATACAAGTGTATGTATTAATTCCTTTTAATTCCTTTTGGAAAGGAGTGTAAATGGAGCTTAATACATATGTATAATAATAGATAGGACATATATACAGTTTCGGTCTTTTGGAATCCTTTTCTAAAAAGCCTAAACTCTATATATAGATCCTACGTGAAGTTCATTCGGGCTTCTTCTTTCCTTCCCTTAAGCTAACCAAGCATTAAGCTTAAGGGAGAGGATTAGTCTCCCCCCTTTCTCCCTCTTGCTCTCTCTCTCTCTAGAAGGTAATAGAGTCGGGGATAGTCGTGCCAGGGAGGTACCGTCGCTGCGCAAGGGTCCGTGTGGATCTGCTCTAGAGGTCGTACAGTTGTGCGGCTTGGTTTCTCTGCATCGGGCTTAGCAGACAGCGTCGTTCCGCGCAAAGTGAAACACGCAACCCGTAATTAGGGTCTTAGAAACACCGATTAGAGCATAGATTAAGCTTTCCATAACACCGGGATCGGGCAAATGAAATTTTTATTATCCGCTGCGTTGCCCGTAGGTGCTGTGCGAAACCTTACAGTGGTATCAGAGCCAGGTTCGGGCTCTGGTTGGTGTTTTTATCGCCGTTTAGAACCATATTTGAAAGGGGTTTAAATACTTCAATTGTTATTGCTAGAAGGGGATGTTGGACATCCCCGTTCTTCCAGGATGCTGAGCATCCCTGGAGCAAATTTTTTTTTTAAAAAAAAAATTTATTGGCCCGTTTTGGGCGCACTGCGCCCAGGGCGCACCCGCGTGGGCGGGCGCCCGCAGGCGGCGCCCGCAACGCGGGGGCGGGCGCCACGTGGCGGGCGCGCAGGTCAGCGACCGCGTGCGCGGGGGCCGCCGGCGCGCGCGGGAAAGGGGCGGCCGCGCCATTTTTTTAAAATAAATAAAAAAAAATTACGTTTTTACCCATTTTAATTTACTGTGCTCATATTAATAATATATATATTAGATATATATATTAAAATGCATAGTAAATTAAATCGAATTTTATCTAGTAAGTTGAATAGTGTTATCTCAATTGTAAATGCCAAATGTTAAATTTTATTTAATCGGGTTGAATTTACCGAGGTGAGATAATTATTATTTACCTTGAGATAAAATGGTAATAATTGAAGTTACTTCAGTAAATTTTAATTTTTGAATTTTTAATTATTAGATAATTAGAAAATTTAAATTTTGAATTTTATTGAAGTTAAATGTGAAAAATTCAATTATTTGAATTTTAATTATTAGATAATTATTAAATTCAAAATTTGAATTTTAAAAAATTACTAATTGAGGATAATTGTATTATTTTAACTTTACTTTCAAACAATATTATTGGATAATTAGTTTGAATTTAAATTTAAATTATTGGCATGTTTAAATTTTGAATTTAAATTTGATTATTGGATAATTAAATTTAAATTTAAATTTAATTAATTATCTCAATTAGATGCCCCTGTAGAAAATGATGGTTCTTTACATGCTCTACTTTATTTACCTTGTATTGGACTGCTTGTGTGTTTAATTTTAGTTAATCATGCTTTGATTTTTTAAATTAAACAAAGCTAGCCTATTTTTGTTTGCACATCCCATTTTTAAATTCAAAAAGTAAGGATTATTTTTAGAAAATAACCCTTGATTGATTTTATTTGAATGGGTTGGCAAGTGATGATGGACTTGGATTAATGTAATTAATTGGGGTCTGCGAACCTCCTTTCTCTCTCTGTTAAAATTTCAATGTACTTCTATCTTCCTCCATTGTTGTACTCGCCCTAATGGCTACTAGAATTTGAGTCACATGTAATTTAATTTTTTCGGCCTGCGTGCCGTGTAAAAGTTGTAATTAATGCGGCGTCGGAGTTTGAAAGCGTGGAGCACACCCGACGAGGATGATCCAGCTGCTTCGGAAGCGGGCCGGATGTCTTAGTTACATTAGGGTTAAAATCCATGATCACTTGCATTTATTTTTGCATTGGATGCATTTATTTTGTGTAAACTACTAGGTACGGTAAATATATTGGATATATTTATATTACCACCTAGGGTGAGATCAAGATAAAATTAAATTCCATCGCGTTTAAATTTTAGATCTGGTAAGCGTGGCTCTAGGAGTCGTTGTGGCCCTCCATCATTATGGAGTGAATGAACGTCTTCATTTCATGGATTTGTTGTGCTTTTCACAAGGTCCATGAGTTTGGGGACGGGATTAAACTCTAAGGCTCGGCCTCAATGGGGTGAGGAATTGAACTCGGCTTTGTTGTGCTTTCCACAAGGGTCGGGTCATGAACTCATTGCTATGTTGTAATGATGGTTAGATCTAACCGAGAATATCCTTTGTTATACTTTTCACAAGGGGATAATTTCTCGGGGGCCGAATATCGGATATTGCATTAGATGCAAGTGCTTGTTGACTGCCCTTGAGATGGTGTATGGCTTGTTGTGCTTTCCACAAGGTCGTACATCAGTCTCGTTGGGATTCCGACCCACTAGGTTGATCTCGTTGATCTCCCGTTCTATATACTGAGGGTTATATAGTTCGATCGAAAAATAGTGGGACTAACTAAGATAGAAAACCACATCTAAGTTAGAATTTGAACACATGCTAAGTTGTCTTTTATTTCTTATCCAGATTACAATGTCGTCGTCTAACCCCCTCCGCGGCATCTTGGATGCAAACCGCTTAACTGGACCGAACTACTCGGATTGGCTGCGTAATCTACGCATAGTCCTTACCGCCGAAAAGATTGCGTACGTGTTAGACACGGTTCATTCTGAACCAGCTCCTGATGCCGACGAGGGCGAGTTACTGGCTTATGCCAAGTGGTCTGAGGACTCCTCCCTTGCCCAATGTTACATGTTGGCCTCTATGGCTCCCGAGCTACAGAGGCAATTTGAAAAGACTGATTGTAGAAGAAGACTTCTCAATCTACGCCAGCTCTTCGGGGAGAAGGGTAGGATTGAGAGGTATGACATCTCAAAAAGACTTTTCAGGACACGGATGTCTGAGGGTTCATCAGTACAGGCCCATGTATTGAAAATGATGGAGTGGATTGAAAGACTCAATGCATTGGGGTTCAAGTTGGATCTTGAACTATGCATTGATCTTATACTCCAGTCATTGCCCAATTCCTTTTCTTCCTTCATCATGAACTTTAACATGAACAGGATTGAAGCAACTCTCCCAGAGCTGCTCAATATGTTAAAGAGTGCTGAAGGAACCATGCAGAAAGAGAAACCATCTTCGTATGTAATGGTTATTGGCCGGGCCAACAAGAAAAGGAAGGCCTCTCAAATATCCACCACGAGTAACAAAGGGAAGGGAAAGAAAAAGGCCACGGGTAAGCAACTCGCCAAAGTTGACAAAGGGAAGGGCAAGAAGAATGAAAAGGAAGACAAATGTTTTCGATGCGGGGAAACTGGGCATTGGAAAAGGAATTGCAAGGTAATTCTAAATGAAGGTATTTTTGTCATAGACCTTAATTTGTCATATATGAAATCCACATCATGGGTATTGGATACTGGATGTGCATCTCATATCTGCAATTCTGTGCAGGTGCTGGCAAATAGAAGGCGATTGGGCAAAAAGGAGATTGAACTGAGGATGGGAAATGGAGCTTTGGTTTCTGCCAAAGCTGTCGGGACTGTACGCCTCAGTTTACCTTCAGGAGTCATTCTGGAGCTGAATGACTGTTATTATGTTCCTAATATTATTAAGAACATTATTTCAATCTCTGCTTGTATAACATTGGATATACATTGACTTTTAATAGCACTGGGTGCTCTATAATGAATAATGGTTTGATTATAGCCGATGGTTCATTAGTCAATGGTCTTTATGTATTAGATACACGTTCTAATGTTATGTAAATTTTCAATGCTGATGAAGTGAATTCTGCATATCTATGGCATTGCAGACCTGGTCATGTAGGTGAGAAAAGAGTCTCTCACTTACACTCAAATGGGTATTTGAATTCGTTCGAATACAAGTCATTTGATACCTGTGAGTCGTGTCTCATGGGGAAAATGACCAAGGCTCCTTTTGGTGGACATGGTGAGAGGGCTGTTGACCTTCTCGAGCTCATACACTCGGATGTGTGTGGACCCATGTCCATAGAAGCAAAAGGAGGTTATCTCTATTTCATTTCTTTATTGATGACTTCTCCAGATATGGCTATGTGTATTTAATGAGACATAAGTCACAAGCCTTTGAGAAGTTCAAGGAATACAAGAATGAAGTAGAGAAACAGACAGGTAAAAGTATTAATGCTCTTCGATCGGATCGAGGAGGTGAATACTTAAGCCATGATTTCACTTCTTATCTTAAAGACCATGGAATAGTTTCTCAGTGGACTCCACCGTATACACCACAACATAATGGTGTATCCGAGAGGAGAAACAGGACCTTGTTAGACATGGTCCGATCCATGATGTCTATGTCAGGACTACCCTTGTCTCTCTGGGGCTATGCGTTAGAGACTGCGACTTATTTATTGAATAGGATCTCAAGTAAATCAGTTCCTTCTATACCATATGAGATATGGAAGGGCAGGAAACCAAATTTTAATCACATTAAAATTTGGGGGTGTCCTGCTCATGTAAAGAAGAACGAGAGTGATAAGCTTGAGTCGAGAACCGATAAGTGTAGGTTTGTGGGATATCCAAAGGAGACGTTTGGATATTATTTCTATCACCCTTCTGAGCAAAGGGTCTTAGTGGCCAAGAGAGCTGTATTTTTGGAAAGAGAATATCTACTCCAAAAAAATAGTGGGAGCCAGATAGAATTGGACGAGGTCCAAGAACCACAACCCATAGACACACACTCATTAGATGAGACTGTATCGGTTGATCCTATTCAAGGTGAAACACTGACACTACGGAGATCTGGTAGACTACCGAGAGAACCTGAGAGATATGTTGGACATGTCTCAGATGGGTCCTCTAAGGTATGCATCGATGAGGATGATGATCCTCAGTCGTACCAGGAGGCGATCCGTAGTGTAGACTCTGAGAAATGACAAGAGGCAATGGATTCAGAGATCCAGTCCATGTACACCAACAAAGTTTGGAACTTAGTTGATGTACCCGAAGGGAAGGTCCCTATCGACTGCAAATAGATTTTCAAAAAGAAAATCGGTGCAGATGGACAGGTTGACACATACAAGGCTAGACTAGTGGCGAAAGGATATCGTCAAAGGTAAGGCATTGACTATGACGAGACGTTTTCGCCGGTGGCCATGGTTAAGTCAATCAGAATCCTCCTTGCCATTGCTGTATACCTGGATTATGAGATCTGGCAAATGGATGTGAAGACAACTTTTCTTAATGGAAACATGTCAGAAGAGGTGTACATGGTACAGCCTGAAGGATTCACTTCTAAGCTACATCCTAATAAGGTATGCAAACTTTAAAGGTCCATTTATGGATTAAAGCAGGCATCTAGAAGTTGGAACTTAAGATTTGACGAGGCTGTCAAATCTTTCAACTTCATTCGGAATGAAGATGAACCCTGTGTTTACAAGAAGGTCAGTGGGAGCTCAGTGACCTTCTTGGTCCTTTATGTTGATGACATCCTACTCATTAGGAATGATGTAGGGATGTTGACATCAACTAAGTCTTGGTTGTCCAAGACCTTCTCCATGAAGGATTTAGGAGAAGCATCCTATGTGCTGGGCATAAGGATCTATCGATATAGATCTAAAAGGATACTAGGATTATCTTAATCCATGTACATAGACAATATCCTCAAAAGGTTTAGGATAGAAAATTCCAAGAGAGGTCTCATTCCCATGAGACATGGAATTTACCTATCCAAGGGGATGAGTCCTAAAACTTCTGAGGAGGTCGCACACATGAATAAGGTACCCTATGCTTCGACGATAGAGTCAATCATGTATGCAATGCTATGTACACGGCCTGATGTTACCAATGCTTTAAGCATTGTCAGTAGATATCAGGTAAATCCAGGCGAAGAGCACTGGAAGGCAGTAAAGGGTATCCTTAAGTACCTGCGAAGGGCTAAGGATCTTTTTCTGCTTTATGGAGGAGATGACCTACATCTTAGAGCTTACACAGATTCTAGTTTCCAGTCAGATCCAGATAATTACAAATCCATGTCTGAATTTGTATTCATGTTGAATGGAGGGGCAGCCAGTTGGAGAAGTCATCTGGATGAAGAAATTCATCTTGGAACTCGACGTAGTCCTCGAGATATCAGCTCCCATCCCATTATTTAGTGATAATAATGGGACCATCGCCCAGGCGAAGGAACCGAGATCTCACCAAAGGTCAAAGCATATTCTCAGGCGCTTTCACCTTATTCGGGAGATTGTTGATCGTGGAGATGTGATGGTAGAGCGTGTACCGTCAGAAGACAACATAGCAGATCCACTGACTAAGCCTTTGACACAGACTATATTTGAGCGTCATCGGGATAAGATGGGCCTCAAAGTTGTGGGCAATTGGCTGTAGTTCAAGTGGGAGATTGTTAGTGTTGGTGTGCTACAGGCCAATTTCGGGTCGGGTAGGCCCAATAGTTGTACGATCTTGTTCATTAATAAAGTGGTGTTTGAGCGTAAATATGCGATTGTGTTACTTTACGTTGTCCCTAGGATATGTGGTTGTAAAGTCAGCTCGAGATGAGATCTCGAACATGAGACTTACTTTACATGAACACATACCTTAAACTGTTCCTGGTTGGAGGGTAATCACTCGGGGACTTTGATTACCTATTAAACCAGTACACATGATGTGTCAGTGACCAGTCTCATGGTCATTGGTGCGGGACACCAACACATATGTGTAGGTGTATGTCCTTGGAGGATGTGCACTGAACTGATCCGCTATTGGATCTTCAGATGGTTGATTATACCTAATGTCAACTGAAGATCCAACGGTCACAGTAGCATCGTTGGTCCTTTGACCTGAGACATTGATCGGATCTTACACGAGGACTGGAATGGTTTAATTACTTAGCTAAGTGACTTTAACCATAAGTCATGAGTTGCCGAGTCATTAACCACTCCAGGATACGTGTGAAGATCATCAATGGTCAAGAGGGGATCGCTCACTGTCGGGTATATATCAGACAGTTAATGGGTCATGACATTGATGCTCCGTTAAATCCCTGGCCAGGGTTGTGTGAGTTCGTTTAGAGCGGACGTCATACACTTTAAGGGGGTCATAGTCAAATGGCACGATCATGGGGTTTGACAGAAACCATACCCTCGATCGTACTAGACTCATAGAATGAGCGAGGGATTATATCGATGCGGTAACTGTGGACTTACAGGTACCAGACAGGCTGGTTTAAACCCGACGTCCTCTAGGATCACGCGGATTTGCTTGACCCAACGTGATCGAAAGGGTCGGAATAAATTAAACTATTATTCGGCTCTTGTAGAAGCGAAGAATATGTTTAATTTACTTCTAATTAGAAATTAGAAGTTAATGGGCCTTAAATTAGAGTGACTATGGGCCTAGAGGATCACACACAATGGATTCTTGGGTGATGAATTATTGTTATACAAGTGTATGTATTAATTCCTTTTAATTCCTTTTGGAAAGGAGTGTAAATGGAGCTTAATACATATGTATAATAATAGATAGGACATATATACAGTTTCGATCTTTTGGAATCCTTTTCTAAAAAGCCTAAACTCTATATATAGATCCTACGTGAAGCTCATTCGGGCTTCTTCTTTCCTTCCCTTAAGCTAACCAAGCATTAAGCTTAAGGGAGAGGATTAGTCTCCCCCCTTTCTCCCTCTTGCTCTCTCTCTCTCTAGAAGGTGATAGAGTCGGGGATAATCGTGCCGGGGAGGTACCGTCGCTGCGCAAGGGTCCGTGTGGATCTGCTCTAGAGGTCGTACAGTTGTGCGGCTTGGTTTCTCTGCATCGGGCTTAGCGGACAGCGTCGTTCCGCGCAAGGTGACACACGCAACCCGTAATTAGGGTCTTGGAAACACCTATTAGAGCATAGATTAAGCTTTCCATAACACCGGGATCGGGCAAATGAAATTTTTGTTATCCGCTGCGTCGCCCGTAGGTGCTGTGCGAAACCTTACAGGGCTATCCTGTGCAACGGCTTTGACCCTAGTCTTATGACTCGAGGGCCGTTGGGTTTAATAGGTTTAGTGGACTGCCCAGAGTCCAGTGGCATCGCGCCACCTATTTTCTGAGCTAATTTACGATGGGCTCGTGCGTAGCCTGTCCGTATTCCGTGGGTTCTTCCGAGAGTCGTTTGCTACTCAGTGAGCCCCCACTAGTCATAACTTCCCGTATAGCGGCTCAAGTCTGGGCCGGGAGGAAAACCTACTGGAGGGCCTGACACGTGCAGTCAGATAGTGTGTGCACACATGGTCGGGGACTTCGGACGCGTGCTGATGAGCACGAGCCCGACTAGACCTTTGTTTTGTGGTTACTAGTATGGTGTCTCAGGTTTCCGCCTAGGGTGAGGGAGACACTTGAGGTATGGACTAAGACGTCAGTGGACGCATCCGGCCTTACTTCTAGTGGGCAGTACTCTTGTCACACGAGATGGGTTTTCCCATGTTTTCTCGGTGGTTTCTGAGTGTCCTTCTGACACTAAGGTCTAGGGTTTCCTGTAGCGTTACCGAGGGTTTTCCCTAGACGGCCCGGGAGTCGAGTTCTCTACACCCCGGGGGTATGATGGGGTCATCACCGTCCGTTCCCACACTCACGGCCCATCACCCACGCCCGGGAGGCACTCAGCATGGTTTAGTCGTTTGTTTTGAGTCTCATATGCCTATTTCTTATTTTAATTGAGTCATATCAATGTAATTTCTTTTTTATTTGAGTCATTTCCCTAGGTCCTTGAGTCATTTCCCTATGTTCGAGTAATTAGTCCCCTAGGTTTGCTTTTTGGACAGATTGGACATTTCTTTTAAAGCCAGGGGTAGTTTTATCATGTAAAAGGTTGGGTCCCTATAAATAGGACCTCATCTCCCTCCTTTGGAGAACTAATGAATATTTGAAGCATTTTGAAATCTACCAAATTTATGAGAAGCACACTCTCTCCCTCTCCCTAACTCTCTATCTCTCTCTAAGGGGGCTACGGCCTATTCTCTCTCCTCCCCTCCCACCCACTTTCGCTCTCCTTTCCCCCTCCATTAAAAGCTGTTGAACCCCCTCCTCATGTATTATGTCTTATGGATTTTGATGATGACCAAATGAATTTATATGAACTGAAAATGAGCTTTTCTAACGTTTTGGAAGTGATCACATCACATAAGGATTTGGTGTTTAGAAGGCTCAAGAACATCATCTCAAGAGTAAGTGTTTTGATTTGAATTTGGACGAAGAATCTAATTCAGAAGTTGTTTTGACAGGACAATCTATATGGCCAAAGATTACCAACATTCTAGGACGATTGGTGAGATAGACTTCAACATATTGACTTTTGAATGTGTGGTTTGAAGTTCTTTATTTTGATCTGAAGGATTAAATTGGTTTAGAACTTATCAAAGTTTAAATGGTTTGAGTTTCATTCCCTCTCATGCTTTAAAAAACCATCTTGAAACCCCTAGACTTGTTCTTGGACTTAGTGTGTCTTTCAATCTATCTTTTGGTTGTTCTGGAACAAGGGACGACCAATTGGGTCGACCCCTAGGCCCCCTTGTTCTGTTAACGAAGGCCTTTCATTTCCAGCTGAAAGGGTCGACCCATTGGGTCGACCCCCAGCTGCAAGGGTCGACCCCTGGTGATTAATTTTTTGAACCCGGCAGGCTCCTTCAACCGACCTGCAAGGGTCAACCCCAAGGGTCGACCCATTCACTCGAGGTTCGACCCCAAGGGTCGACCCCTGAAAACGTTTTTCCAAAACAGCAAGGGTTCTTGGAATGGTCGACCCCAAGGGTCGGCCCATGCTGTCTAGCCCATCTGGCCCCTCACGAGGGTCGACCCCAAGGGTCGGCCCTTTCTGGTCTGGGCGGCGCTGTGAATGTGGACTCTTGGCATTTTGACCAAATGGTCCAACCACACTTGTGTGGCTGTCCGTAATCCACTCCATAACAAGCGGATCTTGTCCCATGGCTGTCCCTTAACCACCCTTGGCCTATATAACATCTTGTAGAGGATGAAAACCCTAAGAGAAATTCGTATGTCCTGATTTTGGGTTTCTTCCTAACATTTGTGTGTGCAGGTCGCAGCAGCCACCTCCAGCCCTTGTTCCGCCTTGGTGTGTGCGTGAAAGTGAAGAGAAGAAGGAGGAATTAAAGTTCCAATCAAGCCTCTGTTGCTGGCTGTGAGCGAAATCAAGATTCAGCCACATCTGAGCCAAGATCGTCAACAACGGTCATCGTGCTGCACAAGTGTATGATAAAATTCACAAAAGAGAAAGGGGGAGCTCCAACCAGGATAAATCAATCCTTCTTCACTCTTTCCATTCTGATTCATTTAGCTTAAACTTGAGCATACGTTTGTAATCATCATTTCAGATATTTATGTGTGGTGTTCGTGTTTGGTAACACGAACGTGTGTGTGTGCGTGTGTGTGTGTGTGTGTGTGTGTGTGTGTGTGTGTGTGTGTGTGTGTGTGTGTGTGTGTGTGTGTGTGTGTGTGTGTGTGTGTGTGTGTGTGTGTGTGTGTGTGTGTGTGTGTGTGTGTGTGTGCGCTTGCTGTTCTATACAGCGTGTGTGTGTGATTCACTACATAGTGAAGCCTTAATCCTCCGTGTGAGGGGTGGACGTAGGGGACACGGCAGTGTACCCGAACCACCTAAAAATTCCGTGTGTCAATTGTGGTTTGCTATTCCGTTTACTTGTAGAGTGGGCTTCGTGGTGAGGTGAGCATTCACCATTTTCTCTATCAATCACACCCACTTCACACGCATTCACGAGTGTGATCCTGTTCGTGTAAGGCTGGAGCTTGTGTGCTTAATTAGTAAAGAATACACGTAGGTAATTTCTTTTAATTGGCCATCAATTCACCCCTCCCCTCTTGATTGCCACCCTCCGGGACTCAACAATTGGTATCAGAGCCTTGGTCTCTGTTTAATCTCGACCACACGGTCGTCAGAGCTAGATCCCATTAAATGGCAAACAAGGGGATGATGCCCGAAGGGCATTCTATTCAAAGACCTCCGTTCTTTGATGGATCAAACTACCCTTACTGGAAAAATAGAATGTATGTTTTCCTACGTGCCCAGGACTACGATGTTTGGCGTGTCATAAGTAGGGGTCCATATGTATTATCTGAAAATGAGAATGAGTGGGATGAAGAAGATATTAGGAAGTGTTCAGCGAATTTTAAAGCTATGAATATAATTCAATGTGCTGTTCATCCTAATGAATACTCATGTATATCTACGTGTTCCTCTGCACAGGAGATGTGGAACAAGCTACGGCTTATCTATGAAGGAACGTCGGAAGTAAAGGAAACCAAAGCCAATCTTTTAGTCCGGGACTACGAGCTGTTCGCAATGAAGCAAGATGAGTCCATTTCTGACATGTTTGCTAGATTGACAGAAATTACAAATGGACTAAAGGGACTTGGCAAGGAGTATTCCAACAAGGAGCTTGTCAGAAAAGTTCTAAGATCCCTCTCTCCACAGTGGCATACAAAAGCCACTGTAATTGAAGACTCCAAGGATCTCAACACTCGAACTCTGGATGAGTTGATCGGCTCGCTAATGACATATGAAATAAATATCAAAAGGAGAGAAGAGGATCACAAGAAAAAAAAAATTGTCACACCATTGGCCCTAAGGGTGAATCCACAAGATTCAGAGGGCAGTGACAATGATTCCATTGGCAACACTGAAGATGAGGAACTGGTTGCCATGATCACACAAAGAGCAAGAAGTTTCGTCAAAAGAACCAGAAGCTTTGGTGGTCAGTTCAGGAAGGGACCAATAAGGCAAGGACCAAACAGAGGAGAAAGTAGCAAGAAAGAAGAAGTGATTTGCTATGAATGCAAGAAACCCGGCCATATGCGGGGTGAGTGCCCCGATCTCATCAAGAAGGTGAAGAAAGGCAAGTTCAGGAAGCCCAAGGCCATGATGGCCACATGGAGCGATGAAGATCAGGAGGAATCCAGAAATGAAGATGGACTAGATGAGCTAGTCCAGAATCTATGTCTCATGGCCAATGACGACAAAGGAAATGAGGTAAATTCTGAAACTGAAACTCTTACTTGTGAACAATGGCAAATTGCATATGAATCTTTATATGAAAAATGTAAAAGATTCAAATTTGAAAATAGAAATTTGAAAAAGAAAATTGATCATTTTGTGCATACTGAAAAATCATGTGAAGAGTGCCATGCTTTAAAATCAGAAAATGAAAACATGAAGCATGAAAATGAAATTCTTGCATCTTTGAAGAAGAGATTTCATGCATGAGAGAAGAACAATCCACATTTCTGAAAATACATGAAGAATTGAAAAATGATATGAAACAAGAAAAGCTTGAAAGTATTACTTGCAATGAAGTCAAAGTAAAGGCTGAAAATCAAAGCCAATCTCAAATGGCTCAAATAAAAGAGCTAAAGGATGCTCTTGCCATCCTTAAAAAATCAAAAGTTCAAACAACCCATTGGGCCCCCATAAGTTCAGCATCCTCCAAACCAAAGAAACACATGCATAATTCCTTTTCAAATGTTGGTAGAAGGAGAAAAAGAGATAGAACCATCACTTGTTTCTATTGTGGAAAAATGGGTCATGACATGTATGATTGTAGAATTCTGAAATATGATGAAGAAAATTTTGCTAGATTCAGAAATAGATCATATATGCATCATGCCTCTAACCATCATGGACCCAAGCTTGCTTGGGTACCAAAATCTCCATAAGCCCTTTGGTTGAATTGCAGGTCTACTCGAGAGCTCAAAGGAACAAATGGTATTTGGATAGTGGTTGCTCTCGACATATGACGGGGAACAAGGAATGGTTTGTGGACCTGCTTGAAAAGGATGGTGGGACGGTAGCATTCGGTGGTAAGGACAAAGATAAAATTATCGGAGAAGGTAAGATAGGTAAGAATCAAAATCATACCATTGAAAATGTATTGCTTGTGAAAAGTTTGCATCATAATCTCTTAAGCATAAGCCAACTTTATGATAAAGGATGCAATGTGATTTTTGATTCTAACCACTGCACTGTTTTGAATAGAAATACTCATGAGATAAAGTTCATTGGTGATGGGGACATCACCCATGATTCCCTCTGGCTCGACACCTCTCTCCCTCCCGGAGACGGATAGGGTGCGGCTCCACGACTGGACGGGTCCACCTCGACACTTGGGCTTGCTATGTGGATCGATCATCTTGATGTATTTTCTCCTTTTAGGTGAGTCATTTTGATGTAATTTGCCTTTGTTTTGAGTCAAGTCCCTAGGTTATCATGTTATTTACCTAAGTTTGTGTCTTCATGTTGGGCTAGAGTGTCTTATGGGCCCAATTAGGTGGGCCTGGCCCAGGGGCGCCCCTCTCCCTTCCCCATCTCTTTGCTTATTTGCTTTTTGCACTTATCAGAGGGACTTTTTGTAAATGTTGGGATCCCTATAAATAGGACCCCAACCCCACTTGAGATGGTTAATGAATATTTGAGTACAATTTATCCACAAGAATTGCCTCTCTCTCTCTCCTCTCTAGCTCTTCTCTCTCTCTACTCTCTCTCTCACTAAAGGGGCGAACCCCTCTCTCTCTCCCCTCCTCTCTCTCTCCAAATTTGCACCATCCTCTCTCTCCTCTCCTTGCCACCTCATCTGCCACATCAGCCTCCCACCCTTTCATCTTCCCAACACCCTTACTCCCCTTCATTCCCCCCCACTTCCCAAGCAACCCTTCCCATTCCCCATACACTCTTTCACCTTCCCAAGGGAGACTCCCTTCTCCTAGGCACCCCTTCCCATCCCCAAAGCAACCCCTTCCTATTCCCTAGACCTCCATTACACCCTCCCCAATAACCCACCACCCAAATCAAGAGGATCCCTCCCCATTCCCCCAAGCCACTTGCGCCCCCATCTCCCCACCACCTCCCCCTTGGCCATTTGCGCACCCACCCCTCTCCCTGCTAGCTCCGCCCCTGGCCTCCACCCTCACCACCCCTTCCCACCTTCCAAACCCCTCCCCACCACCAAAGCACCCATATCCCTTACCCCTCCACCAAAGAAACCCCCCTCCACCATTTCTCTCTTCCAATCTGTGTGCAGCTGAAGACCTGCAGATTGACAGTCTGTTGCAGCACCGCCTCAGACTCCACCCCGGAGCTCCTGGGGGCGTGGGCTACATCGACGGAAAGCTCTTCCGGTCGTCTTCGCAGGTGAGGTGGTTTCGCCTCAATCCGAGGTCGGAGCTGCACAGGAGAGCCGTTCTTCACCAACTGTGCAGAACCAGTCCGGTCTGCAACCAGAAGCAACTTGCAGAAGCTCCTGCGACAACACCTGTGCTCCCCTTGGCGCGCCACTTCACCGGGGCAAAGATCCACCGGTCCTCTGTCCAACGCATCCAGCGGGTATCGTTCTGAGGTCGGAGCTAATTGTACCAAATTTCCTACCACCGGGACGCTGTTCAGGTCAGTCAGGATCTGCTCCGACACCCTTCCACTTCTCGGACTGCTGCTCTCGGCCCCGACCTCCTCTGGTGCTGTGCTTTGTTGCTGCTTGAAGAATATTCGCCCACGGACGTCCTCGACTTGGTCCCGCCTCATTCGGACTTCGGGAGAGGCCGTGGCACCTTCGACAAGCAGCTGCAACACTCTGGTCCGGCCTGAACCAGAACGCTGAGCACCTGCTCCGGGGTCCACTCCGACCAGTGGCGGCGCGGGAACCACCCCCAAAAATTCATCAGCGTACCTGGGTCAGTCAGTGATGATTCGGCACCAGTTTCGGAGACTTCTGAGTTCAGGGATGTGCATAGAGGCGACTGCACCGTCCCTCTGTCCTGCGGTTCCAGATGTGGGCAGGTTCGGCGGAGCACTCCATCGGTGCGAATCGAGCTTGTCTCCCTTCCCCGCCTGGCCGGCTTAGCGCCCCTCCCTATGCGGAGGTAGTGTTTGATTTGTAATACAGATATCCCCACCCCAAGCCCACCCTCCTATGTGAGGTGTAGTGCTTGTAACTATTAAACAGGGATCAAGCTTCATCAGCGCAGTGTGCGGGGAACCCACACTTCCCCGCTCGCCCTCGTCTCCGAACGGGGTTGGTTTCTTCAAACCAACCAGGGTAAGCTCTGAACTTTGCTCCATTATTAGTACTTGTTCAGTTAATATCCGTGGAGTTGCTCCATTGAGCATGAGAGAGAGAGCGCCCGACCCCGTGTGTTCCACTTACGAGCGGTCACCATGGGTTGTGAGGGAGAGGAACCTAGTGCCCCAATTGGCACCCGGCCAGCCCCTAAAGTGTGGGCTTTGTACCTTCAGGAGGGCAACCCTAGCCCTGCTGGCACTCTACCAGCTAGGGTCTTGATCCATCACCTCCACTTAGCATCATCAAGTCACCCGGGCTCGTGTGTGTGCGACGGCGATTCGGCCCCAATCCAGTACTTTATTGCTTTGTGATTGTGCTTGTGGAATAGGTCCAAGGATCTTTGTCTCTTTGTTGCATACCTCCTTAGTGTGTCACATCAAGTGGTATCAGAGCAAGTTTTAGACTTGTCTCTACGAGTCTAGTCCATGGGCACGCTTGCATTAGAGTCCCCGACAGACCGTCCCATGCATTGTCCACCACCCATCGTCAATGAATCTATGGACCAAATGATCCCTCTCCCAATCATATTCCTTGCATACCTACCCAATGGAGAGCCTACGGAAATTGATTTTATTGACTTGGAGTCCGATAATTGGATATCCCCCGATATCGTTGCCTCTCTTTCTAGGACCGGACAAATTGTGCACCACGGAGACCAAGTCTTCGTTGAATTCTATAAATGGTTCGAGAAGACCAAATACGTTGATGGAGCTTGGTGTCAAATTGGTACTTTGGCGGGCCCTTGCATCATCCTAGGTAGGAGATGGTTAGATGAAAGGAATGCCAACATCGACCCAACACGTCGGACTTGCCTAGTGCATCCGCCACACCTTCCGGGAACCTTCAAATTCAACAACAACCTAGTACTCTCCCATCCACCGGAGTCCCCTCCTTGGTCACCACCCCGAGTGCACCCCAGACCGGCTATCATCACCCCATCCCCAAAAGACCTTCCATTGGAGAGTAAAACCTCTACACCCCAAAGGGATGAGAATGTGATTGAAATCCATGAGGCTCCCCTAGATTGGGAGGAAGAATATGAAGCCCAATGCCAAGGGTTGGGTCAAGAAGGCTCATCTTTATCCAAAGAGACCACAACGAGCCTAACTAGGAACATCCTCCCCCTAGAGTTGCCAGATGACCAATCAAGTCCCCCCACCCCTCCCTCCATGAGAATTGTGATTTTAGGAGAACCCCTCATTGAGTGGCTAAAGCAAGACCTCCTCCTCCACATCATGCACCCCCTATGAAAATCATTACCCAATTGTGCCCACCCCTCCATTCCACACAACCTACCAATCGTTCTCCTTTGTGGGAGCCATGAGGGACTTGGTTAAGAGTATACTTTGGCAAATAGAGGTGACAAACATGTGGGCCTTAGAAGCAAGCAACATGGGGTACCTTAGTTTCTCACACCCCTCTATCGGGACCATCACCTCCATTTACACCAAGGGTCCTTGCACGAGTAAGCTCTTATTGTTTCTACCCGAGCCTAATGAGTTTTACATCACCCCCTTGCCCTCCTACAAGGAGCATTGCGTTGGGTCCCACCAGGTTCATGATTTCCACTTCCCTATGTGTGCTAGGGACCCTAGGGCGATCACTTGGATTGAAACCCACCTCCACGTCACCCACCCCTTAACCCATCTTGATCTATTTGGCCACTTCCTAGGGGCTTCCAAGTACTCCTCACTCACCACCCACTCCCTCCTACCCTCACCCACCATGTCAGACCTAACTCACCCATTCCAAAATTTAGCCCACACTATGAGAGTCAAGGCCAAAGGTGACATCCACCTTGGAAATAAAGGAGTAACCCATCCCAAGATGTCCACCTCTTGGAACCGCTTCAACCCCCATGAGTGGAAACCCCCAAATCTCAAAGATGGGACCATATTGATAGGAATACATGTGTCACAACATTTTGCATCATGTGGTCAGGCTAGTCGCGTCATTTGTGTCACTCACACACTAGGACCGATGCACGATAGGATTACATCTGGGTGTCCAGGACCCCCTTTAGCAGTCAACCTTGTTAGGAAACCCTCACATGTCAGAATCCCATTTGGATGTCCAGGCCCCCCTAGGTCAATCAGTGTGAAGTCAAAACATGAAGGAAGCATTCATGGATGTCCCGGATCCCCAAACACCCCTTTGCATGATGGTTTCATCTATGGATGCCCCGGCCCTCCTAAGACCATCAAAATCAACATAACACTCGATAAGGCTAAATTTGGTTGTCCAGGCCCTCCCTTCATCGCTAGACGAACATTCACGACTCTGCATGGTAACATCCGCACACACCCCAACAAAAGCAATGAGGTATATAAGAAATCAGCCGATTCCCACCGACGCCACCAGGAATTTCGTGTAGGTGACTTTGTGATGGTGAGAACCGAGAGACTATTCCCTGGGAATGTCTCCAAACTGAGGTCACGTGGATCAGGTCCCTTCCAGGTTCTGAGGTGGATCGGCACAAATGCTTACGTGTTGGACCTCTCCGAGGAGTACGAAGTAAGTCCCACATTCAATGTGGCTGACTTGGTGCCATACAGGGGTCCCACGGTGACACCTAGCGAGGAAATCGAGCTTGTTCCACCCCTTGAGAGAGCCACCACCCGTGAGAAAGTTCCACCAAGCCAGAGGGGCCAATGTGAGAAAGTACAACGGATATTGGATGAACTGGTCACCATCACCCGGAGCAAAGCATACGAGCGATACTTGGTCAGGTGGAAGGGCCGGCCCCCTTCGGATGACTCATGGGTGAGCAGGGAGGATCTTCAGCAACTAGACCCCGACCTCCTGGAGCATTATCACAGCCGAGTGGACCCTTTCTCGACAGAGTCGAGCTCTTCACAGCCCGGGGGAGTTGATGGGGACATCACCCATGATTCCCTCTGGCTCGACACCTCTCTCCCTCCCGGAGACAGGTAGGGTGCGGCTCCATGACTGGACGGGTCCACCTCGACACTTGGGCTTGCTATGTGGATCATCTTGATGTATTTTCTCCTTTTAGTTGAGTCATTTTGATGTAATTTGCCTTTGTTTTGAGTCAAGTCCCTAGGTTATTATGTTATTTACCTAAGTTTGTGTCTTCATGTTGGGCTAGAGTGTCTTATGGGCCCAATTAGGTGGGCCTGGCCCAGGGGCGCCCTCTCCCTTCCCCATCTCTTTGCTTATTTGCTTTTTGCACTTATCAGAGGACTTTTTGTAAATGTTGGGATCCCTATAAATAGGACCCCAACCCCACTTGAGATGGTTAATGAATATTTGAGTACAATTTTATCCACAAGAATTGCCTCTCTCTCTCTCCCTCTCTAGCTCTTTCTCTCTCTCTACTTCCCTCTCTCACTAAAAGGGGTGAACCCCTCTCTCTCTCCCCTCCTCTCTCTCTCCAAATTTTGCACCATCCTCTCTCTCCTCTCCTTGCCACCTCATCTGCCACATCAGCCTCCCACCCTTTCATCTTCCCAACACCCTTAACTCCCCTTCATTCCCCCCCCCACTTCCCAAGCAACCCTTCCCATTCCCCATACACCCTTTCACCTTCCCAAGGGAGACTCCCTTCTCCTAGGCAACCCTTCCCATCCCCAAAGCAACCCCTTCCTATTCCCTAGACCTCCATTAACACCACCATTAACCCTCCACCCAAATCAAAGGAACATCCACCCCTCTCCCCCAACCCATTTGCGCCCCCACCTCTTCCAAGGTCTCTTGCGCACCCATCCCTCTCCCCTGCTAGCTCCGCCCCTACCTTCCTCCCTCACCTCCCCTTGCCACCTCCCAACCATTCCCCACCACCAAAGCAACCATTTCCCCTACCCTTCCACCAAAGAAACCCCCCCTTCAACCCTTTTCTCTTCAAATCTGTGTGCAGCTGAAGCTCTGCAGATCAACATCCTGTTGCAGTGCTACCAGCGACCACATCCCGGAGCTCCTGGGGGTGTGGCCTACATTTTCAGAAAGCTCTTCCAGTCGTCTTCGCAGGCGAGGTGGTCTCGTCTCAATCTGAGGTCGGAGCTGCCCGGGAGAGCCGTTCTTCACCAACTGTGCAGAACCCGTCCGGTCTGCAACCAGAAGCAACTTGCAGAAGCTCCTGCGACAACACCTTTGCTCCCCTTGGCCCGCCACTTCACCGGGCAAAGATCCACCGGTCCTCTGTCCAACGCATCCAGCGGGGTATCGTTCTGAGGTCGGAGCTAATTGTAACGAATTTTATACCACCGGGATGCTGTTCAGGTCAGTCAGGATCTGCTCCGACACCCTTCCACTTCTCGGACTGCTGCTCTCGGCCCCGACCTCCTCCGGTGCCGTTCTTTCTTGCTGCTCGAAGAAGACTCTCCCACGGTCGTGCTCGTTTTGTTCCCACCTCGTTTGGACTTCGGGAGTGATTGTGGTGACTTCATCCGTCTGCTGTTGCATCCTGGGAGCAGTCCGAGCCTGATCGCAGGGACCCTGTTCCAGAGCCTTCCCCTACCGGTGACGACTTTGGACCCGCCAAAAAAAATTCACAGTCGTGCCTGGGTACGTCAGCAACGTTTTGGCGCAAGTCTCATCAAGTTATGAGTCCGGGGGAGCTCACAGCGGCAGCTACACCGACCCCCTGTCTTGCTGTTCCAGACCCGGGCAGATTCCGCCGGGTGCTCCATCGGCGCAATCCGAGCAACTCTCCCCTCCCCGCCTGGCCGGCTTAACGCCCCTCCCTGTGCGGAGGTAGTGTTTGATTTGTAATACAGATATCCCCACCCCAAGTCCACCCTCCTGTGTGAGGTGTAGTGCTTGTAACTATTAAACAGGGATCAAGCTTCATCAGCGCAGTGTGCGGGGAACCCACACTTCCCCCGCTCGCCCTCGTCTCCGAACGGGGTTGGTTTCTCAAACCAACCAGGGTAAGCTCTGAACTTTGCTCCATTATCCGTATTTTTTCATCTAATATCCGTGGAATTTCTCCGTTGAGCAAGATAGAGAGCGCCCGACCCCGTGTGTTCCACTTACGAGCGGTCACCGTGGGCTGTGAGAGAGAGGGACCTAGTGCCCCAATTGGCACCCGGCCAGCCCCTTAAGCGTGGGCCTCGTACCTTCGGGAGGGCAACCCTAGCCCTGCTGGCACTCTACCAGCTAGGGTCTTGATCCATCACCTCCACTTAGCATCATCAAGTCACCCGGGCTCGTGTGTGTGCGATGGCGATTTGGCCCCAATCCAGTACTTTATTGCTTTGTGATTGTGCTTGCGGAATAGGTCCAAGGATCTTTGTCTCTTTGCTGCATACCTCCTTAGTGTCTCACATCAATTGGTTTCAGGTATAACAATGTTTATATGATAGACTTGAATGATGCCTCTCATGAGAATTTATGTTTAGTTGCAAGGAACAATGATGATGCTTGGCTCTGGCATCGCCGGCTTGGGCATGCTAGTTTCAATGTTTTGATGAAATTATCTAGAAATGATTTGGTAATTGGACTGCCCAAGTTGAAGGCCGTCGATGATGGAGTGTGTGGGGCGTGTAGCATGGGGAAACAAACAAGGACATCATTCAAGAGCAAGAATGATGTGACCACATCGAGACCCCTTGAAATCATCCACATTGATCTCTTTGGACCAAGCAGAACACACAGCTTGGGTGGTAAAGTATATGATTTTGTAATTGTGGATGATTACTCAAGGTTCTGTTGGGTTTACTTCCTTTCTCATAAAAATGATGCCCTGACGGAATTTGAAGCATTTTGCAGGCTGGTTCAAAATGAAAAGGGGTTTTGCATCAAAACCGTGCGGAGTGATCACGGTAGGGAATTTGATAACCATGAGTTCAGCAATTTTTGCAGGGCTCAAGGCTACACTCATGACTTCTCCGCACCAAGAACCCCCGAACAAAATGGCATTGTTGAAAGGAAGAATAGAACACTGATCGAAATGACAAGAACCATGCTAAATGAGAATAATCTACTGAGGTACTTTTGGGCTGAAGCAGTGAACACAGCCTGCTACATAATCAACCGTGCCATGGTAAGACCGTTGTTGAAGAAAACCCCCTATGAGCTGTACCGAGGTAAGAAGCCAAACATTTCATATCTTAGACCATTTGGCTCAACCTGTTACATTCATAACAATGTTAAGATAGACCTGGCAAAATTTGATCCCAAAAGTGACAAAGGTATACTTCTTGGGTACTCACTTAGCTCAAGAGCATATCGAGTGTACAACTTGAGAACTCTTGTAGTTGAGGAAAGCCCCCATGTCATTATTGATGAATCATCTCAAAATAGAACTAATGAAAAATCTGTCTTGCAGGATGATGAGTTGGATGTTGGAGATATCGGGAAGAAAGAAAGAAAAATTGAGAAACAACAAGAAGAAGAACCACAAGAAGATGATGCTAATCAGGAAATTCAAGATGAACAACAGCTACTAATGCAATGGACTTTTCCAAAGGACCATCCGCTGGACAATGTGATGGGCAATGTAGAAGAAGGAATATGGACACGAGCCTCTTTCAGGGAAGTTGAAAATCAGGATTACATAGCCTTGCTTTCTCAATTTGAACCTCACTCCATAGAAGAAGCCTTGAATGATGAGTCATGGATCATGGCCATGCAAGAGGAACTACACCAGTTCCAAAGGAATAAAGTGTGGTTCCTTGTTCCATGCCCTAAGAATCACTCCGTGATCGGAACAAAATGGGTTTTCCGAAACAAAACAAACGATAAAGGAGTGGTAACTAGGAACAAGGCCAGGATAGTAGCCAAAGGCTATAGCCAAGAGTTAGGAATTGACTTTGATGAGTCTTTTACTCCTGTAGCAAGACTTGAGGCAGTGAGGGTTCTCTTAGCATTTGCATGTTGTCACAATATCAAATTATTTCAAATGGATGTTGAGAGTGCATTTTTGAATGGCTCTATCCAGGAGGACGTGTATGTGGAGCAACCAATGGGGTTTGAAGACACAAAGCATACAGACCATGTATACAAGCTGGACAAGGCACTTTACGGTCTGAAACAAGCACCCCGTGCATGGTATGAACGGTTAAGTGATTTCCTCATTCAAAATGAATTCAAACGAGGTAATATTGATCAAACCCTCTTTACAAAATTGAATGGTAAGGAAATCTTAATTGTTCAAGTTTATGTTGATGATATTATTTTTGGCTCCACTAATGATACTCTCAGCAAAGTCTTTGCAAAATTAATGCAAAGTGAGTTTGAAATGAGTCTTATGGGAGAGCTAACATTTTTCTTGGGATTGCAGGTAAATCAAACGGTAGATGGGTTGTTCATACATCAAAAGAAGTATGCAAAGGAGTTGCTGAAAAAGTTCAATTTGACATCAACAAAACCACAACCAACCCCTATGTCCACCTCAATAAAAATTGATCAAGATGAGACAGGTAAATCAGTGGACCAAAAACTCTTTAGAAGCATGATAGGTTCACTATTGTATTTAACTGCCAGCAGGCCCGACATTCAGTTTGCTGTTTGTCTATGTGCAAGATTTCAGTCAAATCCAAAGGACTCACATATGTCGGCTGTAAAATAGATTTTTAGATATGTTGTTGGTTCAGTTAACTTAGGATTGTGGTTTCCACGTAATTCGTGTTTTGAACTAGTTGCTTATTCTGACGCCGATTACGCGGGCTATAAGATGGATCGGAAAAGCACCAGCGGGTATTGCCAGTTTCTTGGAGGATGCGTGGTTTCATGGGCCTCCAATAAACAAAATTCAGTGGCATTATCAACAGCCGAAGTTGAGTATGTGGCTGTCGGTAGTTGTGTTGCCCAGGTGTTATGGATCCAACAGCAAATGATTGATTATGGCATATCCTTTAAAAACACCTCAATTCTTTGTGACAACACATCAGCCATAAACCTGTCCAAAAACCCAGTTCATCACTCTCGCACCAAGCATATTGAAATTAGACATCATTCATTAGAGATCATGTAAGCAAGGGTGATATTGATATCAACTTTATTGAGACAGATCGTCAGATTGCCGATATTTTCACCAAACCTCTTAGTGAAGATAAGTTCACATCATTTAGGAGAGAACTAGGGGTTTGTAGGATAGACAAGTCTGAATAATAGTCATGTGCATCAATGTATAAATAGGTCACTGCATTACATGTAATTGTATCAAGTTCCATGCATATAGTATATCCCTTGTCATGCACTTGCATCATATTGTGTGAAAAACAAAAGAAAAATCATCTTTGTGTGTTACTGCATTTCTTCTATGTATATTGCATACACACAATGCTCTTTGTAATTTCTATGGCCGAAATCATTCTTGAACTATTAAACTGCCCACAGAGGAGCTAATTTGTTCAAAGTTAGAAATCCAGATCAAAAGGACCTTACACGTCTCATATATTCCCAAATTTCGACTAACAATACCCCAATTGCTTACATCCCAAAATTTTATCCAAAATTCCTTGATTTCATAAATTTTTACAATTGTGGACTCAAGCCGGACACTCCTTGACATTCTCTTCAAGTTATTCTATCATATTGCTGAAAACCAGAAAATGGGTCGACCCATGGGGTCGACCCTCGCAAACCCAGCAAATGGGTCGACCCCAAGGGTTGACCCTCGCGAACCCGGTTCTGCCCGGGGGTAAGAGTACCAGGGGTTGACCCATTGGGTCGACCACAACCGGCGGGGCGGCTCACCCGCACCCAAGCCGTTCCAACATCGGTTCCAACTCTAAGTTGGACCCTCCCATGGCTATAAAATATCTCTTGCCCCCCTCCTAGCCTAGCCACCACCTTTTGCAAGCCCTAAAAACCATTCCTTGGCATCAAAGACATCAAGTCCTAGCCGCGGTTCTCTGGGTGGCATCCGCACGAAATCTTCTCATTGTGGCTTAAAGCATCATCCTTTGATCTTCATTACCTTGAGGTAAGCTTCTGATGTCTGTGGAGGATCATAGATTCACACTTCTCGCATTCCTCTTTGGTTGAACCATCAAGATCTATACCCCATCGGTGGGTTCCTTCGGTTTGTGTTTTAGATGGCCCCGAAGAGGCGTTCTTCTCGCAGCATGGGGGAGTCTAGTGCGGCCATGGCACATCGTGGTAGGGTAGCCGCATATGGCAGAGAATCAGCGCCTTCAAGCAAGGTTTTGGACAGAAAGGTACTCCGACCTCGAGCGGTATCATTTGTCAATCTTAACCGCCATCTTCCGAGTTTAGTGGATGTTCTTTGTAGTCAGCCAAATTTGGATTTCTTCATGTCTGAACATCAACGCATTTATCAGAATTTGGTGCATCAATTTTATAGCAACCTCACCATGTCCGGGGAACATCCGATCACTGTGGTTCATGGTCAACGGGTTATACTCTCCACAGAATTTTTAGGAATGGCATTTAATCTCCCTCATGAAGGCTTTACATTTGGAGATATTGTGGTTCCTGAAGAAACTATTTATCAAATGATGACATCTGAAGAAAAAGGTGCACATTCACTTGCTGGGTTAAACGCCAATCATTTTCCTCCCATGCAGCATATATTACACAGGATGATCACTACTATCCTGCTCCCAAGAGGAGGAGGCCATGACAAAGTGACAGAGATCCATATGTTCTTATTTTACTGCCTCTTGGGTGGAATTCCAGTTAATTTTCCAGCTATATTTTTAGCTCATATGTGTAACAGCATGAAGCACAGGAATAGAACCCTTCCATATGCCGCCGCACTTTCTGCTATATTTGCACACATGGACATCAACCTCTCAAAAGAATCTTCTCAAACCATTAGAGAGGCTGATATATTTACTGTTCATTCTATTTGTCATAATATGGGCTATGAACTGCGAGATGGTAACTTGGTCCGAACATTGAAAAGTGCTGCACATGAAATCAGTTCTGAGGAGGAGGATGACGATGATGCACAGTCCGGTATGCAACAGTCACATATTTCTATTGAGGACATGCCTTCCGAGGCGGTTCAGCTAATCATGGATCGATTGGATACTATTGATGATCGGTTAGACGAGTATGGGGAGACCATGGCAGCTATGCAACTTGAACTATCAGATCTGAAACTCTCTCACCAGGAGCACTCTCAATACGTCACTGACGCTTTGGCCGACCAAACCCACCTGATGGAAGAAATTTTGGCATATATTAGGCGTCACCCAAGTCCCTCCACTCCGGATGATAATGATGATTAGACTATGATGCTCCTTCAATTTGGCACAGTTGTTATCCTTATTTCACCCCCTCCTTTTTGATGCTGCCAAAGGGGGAGAAAAGACTATTCGGCTACTTATATGTATTGTGTGATGTATGCATGCGTATGCTTTCCTCATTTTCCTAGTTCATTAGCAATGTTGCATTTTAGTCTTGTTGCATTTCAGTTTGCATTTCAGTTGTGTTCAGTTGAGTCTCATACATTGCATCTTGCTATTTGCATTTCAGACTTTGCTCCCCTTACAACTTGTTGTCGGCAAGACCTTGTGGAAATATGCAATGTTAATCAATCTTACATATTGTGTTGTTTTATAAGGTGTTGTCTTGTATATTGGTCCAATATGGTGAGATGGAATGATTCATGCTAATGTGGTTTCAACTGTTCATGGAATGAAGTTTTTATATAGAATTTTGTCATCATCAAAAAGGGGGAGATTGTTGAACCCCCTCCTCATGTATTATGTCTTATGGATTTTGATGATGACCAAATGAATTTATATGAACTGAAAATGAGCTTTTCTAACATTTTGGAAGTGATCACATCACATAAGGATTTGGCGTTTAGAAGGCTCAAGAACATCATCTCAAGAGTAAGTGTTTTGATTTGAATTTGGACGAAGAATCTAATTCAGAAGTTGTTTTGACAGGACAATCTATATGGCCAAAGATTACCAACGTTATAGGACAATTGGTGAGATCGACTTCAACATATTGACTTTTGAATGTGTGGTTTGAAGTTCTTTATTTTGATCTCAAGGATTAAATTGGTTTAGAACTTATCTAAGTTTAAATGGTTTGAGTTTCATTCCCTCTCATGCTTTAAAAAACCATCTTGAAACCCCTAGACTTGTTCTTGGACTTAGTGTGTCTTTCAATCTATCTTTTGGTTGTTCTGGAACAAGGGACGACCCATTGGGTCGACCCCTAGGCCCCCTGGTTCTGTTAACGAAGGCCTTTCATTTCCAGCTGAAAGGGTCGACCCATTGGGTCGACCCCCAGCTGCAAGGGTCGACCCCAAGGGTTGACCCCTGGTGATTAATTTTTTGAAGCCGGCAGGCTCCTTCAACCGACCTGCAAGGGTCGACCCCAAGGGTCGACCCATGCTGTCTAGCCTATCTGGCCCCTCATGAGGGTCGACCCCAAGGGTCGACCCTTTCTGGTCTGGGCGGCGCCGTGAATGTGGACTTTTGGCATTTCGACCAAATGGTCCAACCACACTCGTATGGCTGTCTGTAATCCACTCCATAACAAGTGGATCTTGTCCCATGGCTGTCCCTTGACCACCCTTGGCCTATATAACATCTTGTAGAGGATGAAAACCCTAAGAGAAATTCGTATGTCCTGATTTTGGGTTTCTTCCTAACATTTGTGTGTGCAGGTCGCAGCAGCCACCTCCAGCCCTTGTTCCACCTTGGTGTGTGCATGAATGTGAAGGGAAGAAGAAGGAATCAAAGTTCCAATCAAGCCTCTGCTGTTGGCTGTGAGCGAAATCGAGATTCAGCCACATACGAGCCAAGATCGTCAAGAACGGTCATCGTGCTGCACAAGTGTTTGATAAAATTTGCAGAAGAGAAAGGGGGAGCTCCAACCAGGATAAATCAATCCTTCTTCACTCTTTCCATTCTGATTCATTTAGCTTAAACTTGAGCATACGTTTGTAATTATCATTTCAGATATTTGTGTGTGGTGCTCGTGTTTGGTAACACGAACGTGTGTGTGTGTGTGTGTGTGTGTGTGTGTGTGTGTGTGTGTGTGTGTGTGTGTGTGTGTGTGTGTGTGTGTGTGCTTGCTGTTCTACACAGCGTGTGTGTGTGATTCACTACATAGTGAAGCCTTAATCCTCCGTGTGAGGGGTGGACGTAGGGGACACGGCAGTGTACCCGAACAACCTAAAAATTCCGTGTGTCAATTGTGGTTTGCTATTCCGTTTACTTGTCGAGTGGGCTTCGTGGTGAGGTGAGCATTCACCATTTTCTCTATCAATCACACCCACTTCACACGCATTCACGAGTGTGATCCTGTTCGTGTAAGGCTAGAGGTTGTGTGCTTAATTAGTATAGAATACACGTAGGTAATTTCTTTTAATTGGCCATCAATTCACCCCTCCCCTCTTGATTGCCACCCTCCGGGACTCAACAAAAGCCACCCCAACTTTCTACAACCCCTCTCTTTACTCCACCCCATCCCCAAGAGATACTCCACCACTCCCCACTCCACCCTCCAACCACCAACCACCCACTCCTCTTCCCCAAGCAACCTTCCATCTCCCAAGGCTGAAGGAGAGCCACCCCAGGCCCAAAATTCAAATTTTTTTCCC
This sequence comes from Amorphophallus konjac, assembly GCA_022559845.1. NCBI lineage: Eukaryota > Viridiplantae > Streptophyta > Magnoliopsida > Alismatales > Araceae > Amorphophallus > Amorphophallus konjac. The sequence continues at coordinate 35,933,612 of CM040129.1, forward strand.
CTTTGGGCTGTACCATCCCATCTCTCCACCCCCCATTAACCCCTTGGTCTCCCAACCCATCCACATCCCAGCCCTTAGTTAGCCTTCATCCCCCCTCCCTCCATACCCCCCCCTTCACCATTAGACCCAACCCAGATCACAGATAGCTAAGTTTCAGTGGATTGCAGAGGCAGCCACGACCTTCCTTCCAGGCTTCAGGTGACCTATCCAATATTGACGGAAACCTCATCGAGTTATCTTCGTAACGGAGGTGGTCCCGCCGGCGTCCAAGCTCAGAGCTGATCGGAGGAACGAATCTCGCCGGACTGCGCAGCCAGACCCTGACCAGCGACCTGAAGCTGAGTGTAAAGGCTCCCTCGACCAGCTCGGCTGAGTTCTTAGAGCGATCTTCAGAGGGAAAGAACTACGTCCAGTCCTCTTTCAGTACCAGAAAGAAGGAGGTGATTCGCCCACCCGAGCACCCAGTTCCGGTCATTCTCGTCGAAGGTCGCAGACTGCTCCTGTCTGCCCAGATTGGACCAATCCCCATTCTTCAGCTCAGAGTTTTCTTCTCCAACCTTTGATTGCGGTCCTGCCAGTTGTCATTCAAAGCTACTTTGTCCACGGTCACGTCGCCACCAATTTCGCCTCTATCGGAGTATGGTAGCGCCTGGGGCAGCTTCGGCATCTGTACCCTTCAGTTATGCATCAGTCAGAACTCAGTCAGACCAGCCAAGTACTCCAAGCTACAGCGACCGCCGGCGTCCACCAAACGGTACCAAACTCATAAGGTCCATTCCCTAGTCAGTCCCGGTCATCTCAGCGCTGATCTCATATTCGGAAACCTTTGGACGAGCTCGTGGCTGTCCAGACACCGACACCCTGTCCGGCAGTCCCATACTGGGCAGAACAGAGCAACTTGTGAAGACGACGGCACAAGTCCATGGCTCGACCTCCGGACGACTACTAGCTCCAACGGCCGGCTTCTACCTCACCCCTAGTTGACTCAACATCAATCCCGCCTTCCTGCAGCACCAGGAGACGCCCACAGCTGGTTAACATCCACTCTCTACCCCGGCTGGTCATATCGGGTAGATTCGGGCTCATCGACTTTTCCCCTCCCCTTGCTTGGCCGGCTGAAGGCCCCTCCCTGTGCGGAGCTAGTGTTTGTGTGTAATTCTAAATTCCCCACTCCTAGTCCATCCCTCTTGCGTGAGGAAGTTGTGTTGTAATTTTCATTTCAGGTCCAAGCATCACCGGCGCAGTGTGTGGGGAACCCACGCTTCCCCGCTCGCCCACGTCTCCGAACGGAGTCGGTTTCTTCAGACCGACTGGGAAAGCTCAACACCTCTGCTCAAATTTTCAGTACTTGATTAATTTAATATCCGTCAATTGCTCCGCTGGTTAGTGTGAAAGCGCTCGACCCCGAAGCACCCTCGCTTACCAGTGGCCGCCGTGGGAGTGTGAGAGAGTGATCTGGTGCCCCATTGGCACCCAGCCAGCCCCTTGAACGTGGGCATTGTTCCCTTGGGAGGGCAACCCTAGCCATACTGGCCCTCTACCAGCAAGGGTCTTGTTCCATACCCTCTACCCGGCATCCCCGAGTCACCCCCGGGTTCGGTGTGCGCATCGATTGTCGGCAGTCAACGATAGTCTTGCGTTCTTGTGAAGTGTGCTTGCTTGATAGGTCTGAGGTTCTTCAGGTTAGTTACTGCATTTCCTTAGGGCATATCACATCACCGACCTATGGCCCCGTGGTTGTCCCGGACACCCCGTGGGTACCGTAACCATATTTTTGGGTGTCCGGAGGAACCATTTTACCTCGATTAATGTGCCCATGGGTTTTAGGGGTCCGGATGACCCTTTCATGTTCCGGGCTTCCGTGTTACGCCTGATCGAGTCGTCGTATGTCAGCATGAGTGCGAAGGACTATTCCCACACGTCGTGAGCTTCTCCGGAAAGCAGTTTTCGGGTGGGCCATGCGTATGGCCTGTGGACTGCGAGTCTAATTGCCCAGCCTGGGACTGGAGGGTTTCTTAGCTTCCCTTTGGAAGGGATTAAGCTCGGCGGTCGCTGGCCGCCTTGAGGATTATTTTACCGAGACTTCTGACCTAAGGGTAGGCTAGATTGACAGCCTAGGGCTGTCCTGTGCAATGTCTTTGACTCAAGTCTTATGACTCGAGGGCCGTTGGGTTTAATAGGTTTAGTGGACTACCCAGAGTCCGGTGGTATCGTGCCACCTATTTTTCGAGCTAATTTACGACGGGCTCGTGTGTAGCCTGTCCGTATTCCGTGGGTTCTTCCGAGAGTCATTTGCTACTCAGTGAGCCCCCACTAGTCGTAACTTCCCATATAGCGACTCGAGTCTGGGCCGGGAGGAAAACCAACTAGAGGGCCTGACACGTGCAGTCAGTCAGTGTGTGCACATATGGTCGGGGACTTCGGACGCGTGCTGATGAGCACGAGCCCGACTCGACCCTTGTTTTGTGGTTACTAGTATGGTGTCTCAGGTTTCCGCCTAGGGTGAGGGAGACACTTGAGGTACAGACTAAGACGTTAGTGGACGCATCCGGCCTTACTTCTAGTGGGCAGTACTCTTGTCACACGAGATGGGTTTTCCTGTGTTTTCTCGGTGGTTTCTGAGTGTTCTTCTGACACCGAGGTCTAGGGTTTCCTGTAGCGTTACTGAGGGTTTTCCCTAGACGGCCCCGGGTTTACGACAATGAGGTTGTGACCATGTTTCCAGACCGCGTGGTCTTGGGCCAGGCCTTAATCAATGAGGACAGGCCTCCGCGATAGCATTATCGTGGTGTTTCTCCTGGCAGCATAGCCAGGGTTTTCTCATTAGTCTGGTGGTCCCCCGACTATGAGATCGGGGTGTGTTTCATGATATAGTAGGAGTAGCTATAGAGCTAGGGTTTTATCGGTCACTGTGTTTATTGTTCCTGCTATTATCGCTGCTTTCTATTACCACCGTTATTTATGGTAGGGGTTCTGCGGGACCCCTACTGAGCTAGTGAGACGAGGCTCACCCCCTACTTTTTAGGTGTAGCGGTCCCTCCTCGAGGTTCAGAGGTGCAGTGCAGAGGTTCATAGTTGCTAGCTCACCAGGCCGACTGTTCACTCGGCATTGGGTACATTTTATTTCTGTAGACTGTACTTTTTAGACTAGACTCTGTAGTTAGTTTATTTAATAGTTATATTCTTGTTATTCCTGCTTTATTTCTTATTCTTGTATACTTCCACTCACACATATCCTTTAGCCCTTCTGAGCCCTCCGGCTTGTGGGCGTCGGACCAGGATTCGAATGGTATCGGGTCCTTCCCGATATCCAGATCTTTGGTCGTTACACCTAGGGCGTGGAGTAAGTCATCAGTGGATGCATCCGACCTTGCTTCTAGTGGGCAGGTGCTCCCGTCACGCGACACGTGACTCTCGTGACTTGAGGTTTAATTTTTCCATCTGTGAAATGTGACTTTTCGTGTAGCTTCCATGTGCTTTCCCGACGTAGTGGTCTAGGGTTTTCGATAGGGTTACCAAGGTTCCACCCGTAGACAGTATAGGGTTCGTGATGGTGAGGTCATGACCGTACCCTTGGACTGCGTGGTCTTAGGTTGGGGTTTCATCTTTGAGGACGGGCCTCCACGATAGGGATGTCATGGTGTTTCTTTCAGTACTGTAGCCTGGATTGCCCGCTGGTTCGACTGTCCCCTGACTGTGAGATCAGGGTTTATTTTTCATGCCGTTAGGAGTTGCTTATAGAGTCGTGGTTCGGCCACCGTTGTTACCATTCTTATTACAGATGTTCCTTCTGTCGTTATTGTTACTGTTGTTGTTGTTCTTGTTAGCGTTGTTGTTTACTGCCGTTATTTTCTGGTAGGGATCTGTGGGACCCCTACTGAGCCAATGAGATGAGGCTCACCCCTGTCTTTTCAAGTATAGCAGTTCCTCCTCGAGGTTCAAAGGCGTAGCATAAAGGTTCGTAGTTGCCAGCTCGCCAGAGCCGGGAGTGTACCTGGCGTTAGAGTACGTTCTTTTATCCTATAGACTATACTTTGTTGGACTGGACTTTGTAGTTATATTATTAATTTAAAAGGTAATTTTATTTCTATTATTTAACCTGTTAATTATGTAGTTGTTCCTGCATTAATTTAAATTTAAATGTACCTCCACACACCTTAATAACCCTTCCGAGCCTTCAGGCTCATCGGTGGCGGGCCAGGATTCGAATGGTATCGAATATTTCCCGGTATCCAGATATTGAGTCGTGACAGTTATTATGGGAGGATGAGTGCCAGCTGGGCTATGTGTACGAGAATTCATGACTGGTGTTGTGATTTTCGATGTGACGTGGATTGGAGCTTGCAGAGTTGTAGGAAGATTGCCAGATCAAGAGAGAGTGTATGTGCTTTGGGTTTGAGGTATTTGAGCCTTCCTCACCCTGTTTTCTAGAGTTAGCCAGCCGAGTTGAGAAATGTTCGGAAGGCAGATGCCGAGTTGTTTGTGATTGTAGAGGTGGAAAATTGGTTCCTAGCCCTCGTACCACACTTTTAATATTTATTTATTGGGGAAGATCATCCAGCACCCGTGGAAGCCTGCAAAGACCAAAGAAAAAGGGCATCAGAAGGAGCCCTGGGTGCTACCCCATGGGACAACCCTCCGATGCTTAAGTCAGCACTTAGGGAGATCGAGAATAAAGGAGACAAAGCGAGAGAGAGCAAGCTAAAGGTCATCTATGTAGGCCTGGAGGGGAGGTCTGTCTTCTTGAGGAGTGCTCCCCATATCCAGTGGGCGCTCGGAGAGTGCTCGCTGGGCGGTAAGGGTGCTCGGAAGACCACCTACGCTCTCCTTCATGGGATCCACTCCTGAGGGGTGGACAGTCGAGGCCTTTCTTGTGGTAGTAGTCAGTCGGTTCTCTGGTCTCTCTCTACTTTAGTCTGTGTCCGGGTCTATATCCATGTCCATCGAAGACCCATTTATAGGGGTCGCCCTGGTGGTAAGAGCCCGTCCCTTAACATGGAAGGGCGCAAGTCATGGAGTAATGCCTCCCCGCGATCGTGGGGAGTTTCCTGTTGAGGATCCAATACTCCGGAGTCAGGGTGGTTCTCTAGCGAGTCTTACGGCGCCTGTGTGGCGTGCTCGCCCTTAATGGGGTTGAGGCAAACGTCGTAGGAGGTAACGTTCGTTGGCCGGAGGGTCATCCGACGGCTGTTGCGCCTGGGCTGACGCCCTTCGTGCACTGGCGAATCAGAGGACTATCCATCCTGGGCTATCCGTTGTGAGCTACAACTGTAGGGGGCTTGTTGCATGCATTGTCGAGGCCTGGCCGAAGCGGACTTGAGGAAATGGGCCCTATATGGGCCGAGCTGGTTCTACCCTCCTTAGTGATGATTATGCGTGTTGTGCAGAGTGCGTAACGAAACCCTGGTGGGCCCATAACCCATAGGTCTGGGATCGTGGTGATGGTAGGAAGCTGAAGGATTTTCGAGATTTGGTAAAAGTGTTAGAGGATTATGACCGATAGAAGGGTTGCTACCTCGATATAAGATCATCTTGGCTATGTGAGCCATGTCGATTGTCGTGCCATTGCATGAGGCATTGTGGTTTGTGGCACCAACGGAATAGAGAGTTGGGAAAATATGACGGCAAGTGTGCCAGGTAAGTATCCTAGTGTTGCGTGGGTTTTTATTTTAATGCTGATGACCGGGTGAAGGAAGGGATACAACAGGGGAAGGAAAATACGGGAGTTTGATGTATCTTGGGTATCCTCCTTACGGTTGCATGCCTATCATGATGGTACCGGGCACTCTCCTTTCACGAAAAGTCGAAAAGGGTCGAATGGCATGAAAATGTAAGGGTATGGGTTAACCGGACAGGGTGCGGGCGTGCCAGTCGATTTCTCGACAATAACCACTGGAACCAAGGGTTGACCGGGGAAGCGTCACTAGGACGCAGCACGTGGGCTCGAGAGATCGGGTGACACGTGGAGAGAAGGGGTTCCATGGGTGCGAGTGCGCAGGTGATTGTGGGAATCGTGTATTGGACGTCTTTCCCCACCGACCGTAAGCAACCGATGTTTATTTACATCGGATTGAATCTGAACACCTTCGTTCCATGCTGAAGAGAAGCCTGTATATATATCTAAAGCCATGGGTAGAGGGCCGGGAGCATTCTGCAGCTGTGGGTGCGCTTTCGACTGAGGGGTGTTTACTGGAGTCAGGATGTTAGGCACATATGCCGAGTGGTCTAGGTAGGAAGCTGGGGGCCCGAATGTGGGTGCTTGTATTCAACTGGTTTTATGCTATATGAGAGCCCACGTGGGCTTTACAAATAGGCCGATGGGGCCAAGGTACAACTGGTGCAAGTCGCGGGACAACTCTGACACGTGGGTCGGTCCCCGGGTCGTTGCGCAATAAAGCGGATATCCGCGTGTTTTACAGAAACTCCTTTATAGAGGAATCGATGCGAGCCCGACTGCCTTAGCGGCGGGGCGGACATGGACTGGCGCCTGGTGGAGGTCGGACACGGCTCAAGGTGAGTAGTCGGGTCCGGGTCTCGGGCGGCGAGTGTCGTCATGCTGGGGAGTCGAGGTCAGCCTCGGGACTATGATTCTCGAGCTAGTGGTCCGACTAGACTCGAGTTGTTAATCTGAGTGGCCAACGGCCAGCTGGGTGGTGAGCAGTAGGCATGTGATTCCGTGTCTAAATTTGGTGCGGCACCATGGAGTGCGTTTCGTCACTGTAAGTTGGCGTACACGGGCGGACCCAGGGTGCAGGTGTACTCGCCGTTGACATAGTCACCTTACATGCGACGAGGATGGACTTGTATGAGATGGCTAAACGCCGCATGAGGGAAGTACACGTGACATACCCTCGGTGTGTATGAGCCGACTAGCAAGCCAACCGCGCGCGCACTTATCTTCTCGCATTCTCGACCCTTGCCGAAAGCCTGGGGAGTCCGAGGGTGCGACAATTAGGTCGGGGGTGTTAGTCCGTCCGGGAGTCCGCTTGTGCAAGCCTTAGTGCGTTGCTCTTGTTGTTCTTGTTGCTGTTCTTGCCCCTTGAGCTTCTAAGGGGAAGAATTTATAGGAATTTGAAGGGGTGGGGGTGGGGTTTAGGCGGACCAAGTTGAGGGTTCAACTTGGTCCGGGTAAACCCTAAGAAAAAATATTTTATTATTTTATTATTATTTTGTTTGTGTAATGGAGTGGGGGACATAGGGTTTAGGCGGACCAGCCCAAGGGGCTGGTCTGGTCCGCCTAAACCCCTCTTTGATGGGTAAAAAATCTTTTTTTTTTGAATTTTGGTGGGGTTTAGGCGGACCAGCTTGAGGGGTCAGGCTGGTCCGCTTAAACCCCCCCTCTGGAGGGTTTGGGCGGACTAGCTTGGGCGCCTTTTTTTTAATTAAAAAAACTTTTTTTTTTTGTCAAGGGGTTTAGACGGAGCAGCCTGGGGGTCCAGGTTGGTCCGCCTAAACCCCTCTCAGGGGGGGTTTAGGCGGACTGGGATGGAGGGAGAGAGAGGGGGGGCGGCCCCACCTCCATAAAATTAGAGTTTTGTTATTTTTATCCCCACGTTGACTCAATTTGGATGCAAGAAGACAAAGGATATGGGCTTGGACTAGTTGGCTGGGCGCTTATGTGCGTAGACCGAGGGGATTGACTTGTGTGACTCATGATCCCGGCGCTTCATCTTCGTGAATTCTTCCACGCACGGGTACGATGAATGAATCCTTGCATGAACCTTGCACCTCGGGATTAGGAAATTGTACGGGTTGAGATCGAATGGGGCCGTGGGGCCACTAGGCTGGGAAGAGGGCGCGGCCCCCGGGGAGTTCGCCCTCTCCGAGGTGCGGCCGCGCCCTGGGGTGAACTGGCCCCGCGCGCATCGCAACCTCTAGGGATGGCCCCCGGGGGTCTTCTATCATCATCTGAGGGTGTCCTTTGAGGGACACGGGGCTCCAGGATGCTGGGGAATAGCTCATGGAAGCTATTGTTGTCGAGTTGTAGTTGTCGCTCGCGAGGTGCTCCGGTAAATGCCCAACACACCCCAGGTAGTCGAACGGGCCACGTAGGTGACTGACGGGCCTTGGACTTAGCCTAGAGCCGAGGGTAGGAGTCCATGGGGGCTGAGAGGAGGCACCTTAGGCATGTGGGCCCGGCCTCATGCTGCGTGCCACGTTGCACGGTGGGTTGGCAGGATAGCCTCGGGTTGGCCCGAGAGCTAGAGTTAAGTGGCTCATTGCCACGTGTCTGAGGGTCGGGGGTGGCCCCAGCTTGCTGGGGGGTCATTGTAGGACCCAATTAGTGTGCTGGAACCACGGGACGGCCCGTGGTTTGGTGTAGAAGGACTGGAACATACGCGCCCACAAGGTGTTTGGAAAAATGCCGAACACACGTGTATGAGCCGTATACACGTGCTGTAGGCCTCCAAAGCCTGTGGTTGACTTATTTGGGTCTCCCTTTGACCTTGGGGGGTTGAAAGAAGGCATCCTGGGGTAGGCCCCTGGCCTTTTCACTGGGTGCCACGTGGCATGACTTGTAGTCGAGGCGACCCTGGGTTGCCCCGGGTGGTTATGTAGAATGCGGAGGAAATACGCAACTGAGGGGTCAAGAGTGGTCCTAATTAGTTGCTAATGTTAACGTGTACCTCGGCTAGCTGGTTGGGGCTGTTGGTCAAGCCCACTGGGTTTTCGGAGGGGCCGAGTAGCCCGTGCCATGAAGGTGTTCGAGGAAATTATTGAACTATTATTTCTGGGTATTTCGCTGGGGAAATAGTCCGGGTACAACAAATGCCCCCCACGGGTCGTGCGTCGGAGGCGGAGGTGAGGGCGTATGGCTCGTGAACCTCTCCTTCTGAGTTGTTATAGTTGTACTTTGACACTTCATGTGCTTTTGCTTTATTGTATTACATGTGTTGAATTTCTGGCGTGTTTACCATTTCTGGTGTTTTGTCTTGCAGTTATGGCGCCATTTGGTAGAGATGAGAGGGTCCCAAGGTGTGTGGTCCGAGAGGAGGACCACTAGGTGAGGAGGACCGATCGGCCCATGCCCCCCTTGGGCCCGCCGATCATCACCGTAGCTGGTGTGGAGCAGCTTTACTTGGGGCACACGACTATGGCAGAGGGCCCCGTTGGCGAGCGCGGCAACAGAGTTGGGACTGTGGAGTTGGCCCACGCGTCGGAGGCGGGTGGGCTTTACACCTATGATCACGGCGGCGGCTACCCAGCGGAGTTCCCTCTGGATCGTCACTTATTCGAGTTTGGAGAGGGGAAATCTAACCGCCCAGATGGAGAGGCCAAAAGAGGTTCAACCGGACCGAATGAGGCCCAACTCCTTGAAGTGGTAGCCCCCGGGCCCACTCAATATAAGCCTAATAACTCACTCGGAACAAGCACTTCCTACGCAGCCTTCGGGTTGGGAAGTCTGAGCATCAGTTCGATCGGGGGAGCTCCTTCGGAGCCCCGCATTCTTTGCCCTAATCATGCACTTATTGCTCGGGAGGCCCCTCCGAGCCGGTGCCTCATGCTCAGGCTGACTAATGGAAGCTTATTCATATGGCCGTTACGTGTCCCTTAAAAAGCCAGAAGCTCAAGGGGGCAGGGGAAACCAAAAGTCCGCGGGCTATAAAGAGGCCACGAGGAGGACATAACACCCCCGAAACTACTCAGCTTACGGGGATCATTCACTCAATAAGCCATTATTTAAACTGGAAGAATTCTTCTGTGAGAAGGTAAGCTAGAAACCCTGAGCAATAATCACTTTACCTTTCGGTGGAGAGGGATCTCGCACTCCCATATTCCTCCTAACTTCTCCTTTCGCACCAGTGCTCTATTCCAGTCGTTGACTTAAGCATCGGAGGGTCTTCCTCGGGGATTCATCCCTGGGCACCTCTGACTCATTTCCGTTTTTACAGTTCATACTTCAAGGATACATGGTCATCTTCCTCCCCGCTCAGGAGTAGCGCGAGATCGCCCCTCTTCATCTGGCACCGTCTATGGGAAACGCACAAAGAGCCATCATGTTGCGAAGGAATTCTGGTAGGAGGATTGTCGGCGACAAGGGAAAGGCCCTGGCGGCAGAAGAAGGTTCTCTCCCCACGGAGAACTCCCCGCCGAGCAACCCCGCCAATGAAGTACCTCCGTCGGTGGCGGGGGAATAGCTTCCTAGCGGGAGTATCGACGCCCTCCAAACCCTCAACGCAAAATTGGATGTCCACGTGGATCTCATGAGGGCCCAGGCGGCCAGGGAGGAGAAGTTGCAACTCCCCCGGAAGAGCCCTCCATGCGGAGATTCCTCCCAGCAAACTGCTGGAGGCCGTTTTACACTCCGGGGGCGGCGGCTCATCCGCAACCTTTCAAGAAGACCATCGCACGCCCCTCCCCCGGAGTAGGAAGCCTCCTCAACCCCGAGGAGGGAGATGTCCGGAGCGCACCGAGAGTTTCCGGAGACCGAAGCCCCTGAGGAGCGTCAGGATAGCATGCAAGTGCGCCCCCCCAGCCCTTCAGGCCAGCGACAACCAGAACTGCCCCTCCGGCTGCGAGACTTTGAGAGGCGTTTCGCAGAGCAAGAGCGCGCCCTCCGCGCGTTGCAGAAGACCTCTCCTACGTAGGATGAGGAGTGATCCTCGTTCTCTAATTACATCTTGAAGGCAAAGATTTCCCCTAAGATCTCACTCCCGACCTTCAAGTCGTATGACGGCCAAGGAGACCCGGCCGACCACTACGACAGCTTCGACGCCCTAATGACCCTGCATGGGGCATCTGATGTAATCAAGTGCCGAGCGTTCGTGACCACTCTTGTTTAGGGCGCTCAAGCATGGTTCAGAGCCCTCGCCCCCGACAGCATCCATAACTTCAAGCAATTCGGGCGAGTGTTCAAAGAAAGCTTTACCGGCAGCGGTCCGCCCCGGTCGGTGGCGGGATTACTGGCACTCAAGCAGGAACAGGGGGAGAAGTTGCGGGCTTATATCAACCAATTTAAATCGGAAGCCCTGTGCATCCCCCGCCTGGATGTTGCCTCGGCCATCACCGCATTAACCAGGGGTACCCGCGACGAGAACCTATGGCGCGAGCTAGTGCTTCATCCTCCTACCTCCCTTTCCGAGCTAGTAACCCTGGCCCTGCGCCAAGCAGAGTTCGAGGAAGTCCTCAGCGCCTACTGAGGCACGATAGGCTCGGGCCGAGAGGGGGACAAGAAGCGACCGTCCGAGCAAAGGATGGGTCAAGGAAAGAGGCGGAACCAGGACAGAGACCATAAAGAGTCGTCCCGGAAGTACGAGCAGTATACCCCCCTTACCGCCCCCGTCTATGAGATTTATGAAGACATCAAAGGCTTGGGTCTCCTCCGCCAGCCCGAGCCTATGAAGGCCAAGCATCGCAATCGCCGCAAGCATTGCCTGTTCCACAGCAATCACGGGCATCACACCAGCGATTGCCATCAACTTCAAGATGAAATCAAGCGCCTCATCGCCAGGGACACCAATCCCGATACGTGTCCGGGCAGAAGGAAGACCGAGGCACCCCTGAAGACATCGACAATGGCCCTCGTGGAGTCCACATCAACGTCATTACGGGCGACGCGGCATCAGGCGGAGATAGCAGTCGAGGAAGAAAGCGTCAAGCCGAGCGGGCGAGCCGAACCTCTGTTGAGCATTCTACGGCCCCGCAGGCGAGGGAACCACAGGCCTTGGTATTCTCCGATCAGGACCTGGAAGGGTTAATCACCCAACATGATGACACTCTCATTGTATCGGCTACAATAAACCATTATAACGTAGATAGGATTTTAGTCGACAATGGTAGTGCCCCTAATGTATTATCCTATGAATGTTTCCTCAAGATGGGAGAGAATCCATCTAGACTCCACCAGATCCGAGCCCCCCTATGTGGGTTCAACGGCCAGGCAACTTATCCCGAGGGAGCCCTGAGCCTGCCAGTTACTATCGGCACCCCACCCAAAACCGTTACGATTATGGTAAACGTCATTGTGATTAAGGGGCTGATGGCATATAACGCCATCTTTGGCCAAGGTATCCTCAGCCGACTGAAGGCGGTGCCCTCTACCTTTCACCAAAAAATGAAGTTCCCTACCAAATATGGTGTGGGGGAGGTTCGGGGTAACCAAGCATTGGCTAGACGGTGCTATATAATCTCGGTCGAAGCCACGAGGCCGGAAGGGAAGAGCAAAGAAATAAATGGAGCCGAAGAGGGATCAACAACATCTGAGCCGGGCGGCGAGTTGTTAACAGTCTTTCTCAATGGTGACCTGACTCTAGGAGTCAAGATCGGAGCCGATCTACCACTTGAGGAACAAGAAAAATATAAGGATTTCCTTGCCCAGTACATCCAAGTCTTTGCATGGTCTGATGAGCACCTTCCCGGGATCCAGGGAGACGCGGTAACACACAAGCTCAACCTCGACCCAACAGTGAAGCCTGTCCAGCAACGTAGGAGAAAGCACGCCCCGGAGAGGCAAGCAGTCATCAAAGAGCAAGTCATCAAGGGACAGAAGACTGGCCTTTTTCATCTGGTCATGTACCCTACGTGGCTCGCCAATGTCATTCTAGTACCGAAGGCTTCTGGAAAATGGCGAATGTGCGTGGACTTCACCGACCTCAACAAGGCTACCCCGAAGGATTGCTACCAGTTGCCGAGCATCAATCAACTAGTCGATTCAACCTCTGGCAACGAGTTGCTCAACTTTCCGGATGCCTACTTCGGTTACCATCAGATCAGGATGAACCCGGAGGACATCGAGAAGACCGCCTTCATCACCGACTTCGGCGTACACTGCTACACCCGAATACCATTCGGGTTGAAGAACGCTGGAGCAACATATCAGAGGCTGATCAACCACATATTCGAAGGACAGCTCGGTTGCAACGTCAAGGCCTACATTGATGACAAACACCGAAGGCCGAAGACCACTTTGCCGACTTAGCCGAAACCTTCAACACCCTTCTGAGGTACAACATGAAGCTCAAAACTGCTAAGTGTGCCTTCGGAGTCAGATCCGAGAAGTTCCTAGGCTTCCTGGTAACTGAGCGTGGAATCAAAGCCAACCCCGACAAGGTCTAGGCCATCCTGGACATGCGGCCACCCACCTGCATCAAGGACGTTCAACGCCTTACGGGGCGTATTGCTGCGCTGAATCGCTTCCTATCCCGAGCGGCCGAATGGTGCCTACCCTTCTTCAAATTGTTGAGGGGACCCAAAATGGTATCTGCTACATTTGCTTGGGATGAGGAATGTCAGAAGGCATTCGCCAAACTCAAGGGATTCTTGACCTTGCCTCCGGTGCTATCCAAGTCGGTCCAGGGTGAAGCTCTACACCTTTACCTTTCGGCGACCCCTTCTACAGTGAGCTCGGTCCTAGTCAGGAATGACGCAGGGATCGAGAGACTGGTCTACTATACCAGCAAGGTGATTAATGAGGCTGAAAGAAGGTACCTCGCAACCAAGAAACCCATGCTAGCATAGGTTACCTCAGCCAAGCACCTCCGACCCTACTTTCAAGGGCACTCCATCGTCGTGTTGACCGGCGAACCCCTGAAGAAGATTTTCTTTCACCCTGAAGCCTCGGGACACCTCATCAAATGGGTCATCATGCTCGGGGCCTACGATATCTCATATTGCCCCCTCTTGGACATCAAAGGATAGGCCCTCGCAGACTTTATTGCTGAAAGAACGGTCTCGATTGAAGAAGCACTTCCACCTGTGCCCGAGTCCACTTGGGATCTATTCATCGAAAGGTCCTCCAACTCGATCGGATGCGGCGCTGGTGTCCTCCTCAAGTCCCCCGAATGGAGTGGAGCTGTAGTACGCCTCGAAATTCAACTTCCAGGCATCCAACAACGCCTCTGAGTATGAAGCTGAATCTCACGGGCCAGGATGGGTCGACGACTGGGAGCCGAGCGAGTCAGAATCCACACTGACTCTCAACTGGTCACTAGCCAGGTTAACGGTGATTACGAAGCTCGGGAAGGATAAATGGTCAAGTACCTCCAGGTGGTCAAGAGGATGTCCCAACTCTTCGAGAGCTTCGAGGTAGTCCTGATCGCCCGAGAGGAAAACTCCCGAGCGGACACCCTCTCTCGCCTAGCCTCCTCGCTCGACCTCGAAGGTACACGATCGGTCTTCCTCGGAGAGCTCGAGCGACCGAGCATCAAGTCTGAGCTTATGACTGTTGACCCGGCACCCCAGAGTGACTGGCGGACTCCCTACATATCCTGGCTCTGGGATTCTCAAGAGCCCACCGACCCTCGGGAGGCTCGGAAGCTCAAGTACCAAGCTTGGCATTTTGTCATGCTAGATGAGGCCTTGTACCGCAGATCTTTCTCCGGCCCCCTCCTCAAATGCATCTGCACCAACGAAACCAGCAGAGCTATTCAAGAAGTACACGAAGGCATCTGCGGCGTGCACCAGGGAGGAAGATCGCTCGCCAGGATCTTGCTTCGGCAGGGTTACTAGTGGCCCACTCTCCAACGTGACTGCACGACCTATGTACAGAAGTGCGACCGATGTCAGCGCTTCGACCATCTGATCCACGAACCCGCCACGGAACTCGTCACCCTTGTCGAGCCATACCCCTTCGCTCGGTGGGGAATCGATATTCTCGGGCCGTTTCCCACGGCTCAGGCTTAGAAGAAGTACGTCATCGTCGCCATCAACTACTTCACCAAATGGATCGAGGCTGAAGCCACCACCAGGATCACCGAGTCTGTCGTATGAAGTTTTGTTTGGAAGTCGATCATTTGTCGATACGGTGTCCCCCGACTGATCGTGAGCGATAATGGTCGGCAATTTGATTCTCATTATTTCAGAGACAGATGTGCCAACCTAAACATTCACAACCACTTCACTTCGGTAGCCCACCCTCAGGCCAACGGACTGGTCGAGAATGCCAATAAAACTATCTTGAAAGGCGTCAAAACTAGGCTCGGCAAGGCCAAGGGCGGCTGGCTCGAGGAATTACTGAGCGTACTATGGTCGCACCGAACTACTCCAAGAACGGCCATCGGTGAAACACCTTTTCATCTGGTATATGGCACGGAAGCCGTGATTCTGTTAGAGGTCGGTAATCCCTCACTCTGAGTCATCCACTTCAAACCCGAGGTAAACGAGCAGAAACTGTGAGAAAACCTTGACTTAGCGGATGAGATCCGAGAGATTGCAAAGATCCGAGCAACGGAGTACCAATGGCGCATCACTCGATACTACAACTCTAGAGTCTGAGATAGACACTTCCAGCCAGGGGATTTCATCCTAAGAAAGGTCGAAGCCTCTTGACCACTTGAGGTGGCGGGGAAGCTAGCCCCTACCTGGGAAGGCCCCCACAGAGTGGTCGAGACGCTCGGGAAAGAAGCATCCCGACTGTCCACCATGGAAGGAACACTCATCCCTCGGACATGGAATGCGACAAATCTTCGCAAGTTCTACTTTTGATCATCTGGCAAGCATACACATGTAAGCAAAGTAGAATAAACAATATTCTTCTCTTTTCATTAAACTCTGATGTACATCAAGGAGGCCGCAGCCAATACAATACATAGTTCAACATAAAAATTACATCTACGAGTACTATGACGCGAGCAGATCGCTCGACCGACTCGGCAAGCACTCCTACGTCCAGCCACTGACTCTGCCTAGTGCAGAAACTGGCTCGAATAAGGGATAGCCGGCCCCGTCGGCTCGAGGAGCTCGGAGGAAAGTGGACAAGAGGAAGGAAAACAAGTGAAGGCCTCCTCTCTGCCAACTCTTTGGAAGGCAGATAGTGCAGGCACCCTCCGAAGAGTGAAAGAGGAGGGAAAAAGTAAAACGGCAGAGATGGATGAGGAGGGAGGGGGAGGTCAAGAAAGGAGGGAGCTTAATGAGCTCCCCCCTCCCCTTGGGATGGCATCGACGGGTCAGGGACTGGATGGCGACATGCCCTAGCATGACGAACCCTCTCCCAAACTGACCCCTGACTGACGAACCCTCTTCCAGACTGAAATAGCAGGTGCTTCCCTCCTACAGCTGTCCGCCTCGTCGTCTTCTGAAGCGCTCTCCATGCCTCGCCAAGATAAAACAGCACAACGCTTCGCGGAAAGGGAAGAAGAAGAAACCACCAGGGATGGCCGTAAGCGATGCAAGGAAAAGGAGACGCCCCTCAGGCCTTTTATAGGCCGAAGGGGGAGCTGTTCACCTTAAATGACTCTCCCCTTGAAAACACGCTAAAGGAGCCTTCCCTGAGACGGTTACCTCATTTCCTAAACATCCCCTCAGCGGGACGCGCGAAGCGGCAAGTCATTTAGGGTGGCATGGAAAAGCGGAAAGGTGACAGTGCCATGTCAGTTATTTGACAGATCAGCACGCGCGATACCTGGAGAAAAGATCGGCGACTACGGATATAGTAGTCAAATCACGCCAATAGCGGTAAGAAATAGTCAATTCGATCCTTAATATTGTCGCCTCTATATTTTCCCAAAAAGTTTACACAGCTACATGAAGGAAAAAGAAAGAAAAATCTACTACATCAGGCCTCAAGCCCATCTCCAGACTCGGTAGACAAGGCCCCCTCAGCACCAGAAGATCTGCCCCCGGTACTCTCGGCGACGGCTGACCCAGGCACTGACCCCACCTGTGTGGGAACTGTCTCGATCGTGTGCCCTCCCGAGACTATTGGAGTTGGCGGTCGATCGGACGAGCTCGAGGATTCCCAACCCTCTTCTTCGCTTGACGTCTAATGGGAAGAGTCAGTGGAGCCCCATTCTGAGTCATAGCGTTGCCCAGAAGGAAAAATGAGCCCGTTCGCTTGGGCCTCCGCCTCTATGACGACCCGATCGAAGCCCTGGGAGAAGCCCTTCCGAAGGCCCCGACGATAGCCCGACTCATAGTAAGGGAAGGCAGCCTAAAGAAGAGCAGTGTGGTAATCCCACGAGCGTCTATGTTGCTCGAGAGCTTCTACCCCCACCAGCTCAGCCTTCCTCTCAAGCTCGACTATCCTCTATTCTGGCTCGGACAACTTCCTCTCGACCTCGACCCGTGCACCCTCGGCCCTCCGAACTCGGTCCTCGAGCCCCTCTCGCTCGGCCTTCCATTGCTCATTGCGCTCGACCTGAATCTTGCACTCTGCCTCCAGGAGCTCATTCTTCCGGTCGATCATGCAACGGGCCTGGGCCAGCTGCTCCGTCAACGATCGAGCCTCCACTTGGCTCGACTGCACCTGTGTCCGGAGCGGGACCACCTCCCGACGAAGGTCCCCAAGATCGAGGGTCAAACGCTCGACCTTCTGATCAAGCGCACCGCAGGCCCATGAAAGAGTCTCCCGCTCCGACTCCGCCCGAGCGTACGCAGCCACTGCCTCAGCTCCTAGCTGGGCCAAGATCAGGCCACCTTCCATGAGTTGCTCGAAAAGCATGGAAGGGGGGCCTTTCTAGAGTTTTTCTCGCAAGGCTCCTGAAGCTATGGAATGGCACGTCTGGTACAGAGAGGCCTGAACGCTGAAAGCACTGGACGAGCGAGGAGATACCCTCTCCAGAGCGGCCGAGATTGGGTCACCTCCCCCGAGCAACCCTGCCTCGGGGGCCCCACCAGTAGGCTCGGGATGAGCGGCCCCGCCATGTACCTCCCCATCCTCGGTCGGCTGTGATTGAGTCACTTCAGCCTGTGACCCTCCGGCCTCGACCAGCTCGGACCAGGCTCCTCCGTCTGGCGCCCCCTCCGCTTCCCTCCGCGCCCCGATATCGGCCGTGACCCCTTCATTGTCGGCCCCTTCCTGCTCTGCAGAAGGGAGAGCCAGCAGAGAAGCCTCTTCGGCCGTGCGGGCGACCTCCGCCTTCCTTGCCCGCTTCATCTCGGAAGACAGAGCCTGCAATAAAGGCCCCAGCAGCTTCACCACGGGATCCTTACCCTTGACCCCTCGGCGTTCGGAAGCGTCATCCCGGGCGACCCTCTTGCCCTTATCTCGGGCACGGGAAGAACCCTTCCGAAGCTTGGAGATCACTCGGAGCCAGCGTATCATCCACGTCGATGATCTCCAACTCGGCTGGTAGTGCCTCATCCTCGACTGCTCGCCTCTATTCTGAACGAAGAAGAGAAATTGAAAGAAGGAAGGCATTTACCCTATAAGAAAGAGGACAAGTCCCTGAGATCCTCACCTATCAGCAGCATTGCTCGAGAAAGATACTCCTCGATGTTGGACGTGGTCACCAACTCAGCAGTAGGCTGGTGATTCTACAGAAGGATAGCAACATCCCTCTCCACCTCCGGGGGGACCTCCGTTTGCTTCGGAGGAATGTTCGGGTGAAAATTGGGCGCCGTCGAGAAATTCCAGAGCACACCGATCGCCGATGCACCCACCCAGAAATATTGGGTCTTCCACCCCTTGTGAGAGGAGTCCTTCACGGAAAGGGACACACAACTCCTGTTCCGTTTCGCCTAGACAAAGAAGAAGCCCTTCCCCGCATGAGGATTGTCCTTCAGTTCGAAAAAATAATGGAAGAGGTCCAGTGAGGTTGATGTGACACCACCTTGCGGGTAATAGTCACAAGACCATGCACCTTTGACCTTATCAAGCAAGCACAATTCGCAATAGAAATGGATCGATATCGACGGCCACTCACCCGACACTCACCCAAATCCTGGGGTAACTCGGTGATGCCTAGTGGAGGTTGTGAGGGCTGAACCCTTGCTCGTAGAGGGCCAACAGGGCTAAGGGACTTCCCAAGGGTATGGAGGTCCAATTCAAAGGGGCCGACTGGGTGCTAATGGGCACGGGTCACACTCTCACCCACGGCGGTCACTCGAAGCAATGGGGCTTGAGGACCTGGTGCTCTCTCTCACGGACCAGCGGAGTTTATGAACTAATATTGAAGGAACATGGCATCCAAAGGAGAGCAAGGGTAGAGAACTTACTCGACCGGTTTGAAGAAACCGATCCCGTTCGGAGACGAGGGCGAGCGGGGAAGCGTGGGTTCCTGTGGACACCAAAAATTGCACACCTAGATATCCTGTTCGGCCCAGCATCAACAACGGAACCGAGTGAAGAAGCCCCGGAGTGACTGGTCATCCGGATTCCGCGAACATGCACACACTGCCGTGAGGCTATCTACAGAGTCACGACAGTGAAGAGAAATCAACCACCAAGGGCCTCACAAACCACGGGCCACGGAGAAAATCAAACGGGCCATGACTCGTGCTCACAACGGGCTCAGAACGCGCTCAGAAATGCACCCGGTGTGGCCTTTAGTGGCACACCCTTGCCCTTCAACGGCACACCCTGGTGGCCTTCAGCGGCACAGCCCCTGGCCTCCAGCGGCACGCCCATTTGGCCTTCAGCGGCACGCCCATTTGGGGCTTCAGCGGCACGCCCATTTGGCCTTCAGCGGCACGCCCATTTGGGGCTTCAGCGGCACGCCCATTTGGCCTTCAACGGCACGCCCATTTGGGCCTCCAGCGGCAAGCCCATTTGAGGCTTCAGCGGCACGCCCATCTGGGGCTTCAGCGGCACGCCCTTTTGGCCCTCCTGCGGCACACTTCTTGAGCCCGCCAGCGGCGCAGCGTGAAGGCATTTCAACGGAATGACGTGATGCCCATGCCCTACGTATCGTTGGCGCGCAGTGAGCTGTCCGAGGTGTTAACCAGAGGTTGGGCCACGCAGGCTACTCCCCTGACATCCAAGACGGGGGAAGTCAAACCCCATCATGACCAGCCACTTCCCGCCTCCAACTGCCATGCTCGAGGTCTCCCGCTGCTGGGAGTATAAAACCACTCCCATTCTAGCAAACAGAGACGGACGGAGAGAAGAGGCACACAGGGAGAAGAGACGAAGAGACACAAAGCCACCTATGAGAAGAAGGAGAAGAGAGAAGAGAAGGGAGAGGGCTCCGGCGTGGAGTCTTCCGACAACCACCAGGCAAAGAGAAGAGAGTAAGAGAGAGAGAGGGCTTGATGTAGCAGGGGAAGGTGGGGGAAAGAGCAGTGGACGATCGTCCCTGCCTCGATCCCTAACACCTCCTCTTCTTTTGTTCTTTGTTTTCTCCTTCTCCGTTCTTTTGTTCTTTGGTTTTCTTTCTTGCCCGTAGCTTTAGCTCGGGCGTGTTTTGTAATGCATGTGGACGGCTACGGCCCTTTGCTCCCCCATGAATAAAGATCGTCCCCCTCAGTGGGTTGTCTATTTATCTCGTTGGTTTTGAGCCACAGTGCGTTTGATCGTCTTTCCCTTTACTTTCCGGTGTTTGTGTTCATCCCCCATGCCGACGGCTTCCTCCAGATCCGGTGTCATCTCGAATGGTTTGAGGTCCTGAACCTCCTCTTGTAAAGCCCAATGCCTTCACCTGTGTCTGCCCCTTTGAACCTTTTTCCCTCCCGCCAGAAGTCCCTATGAGTTTGATAGGTCTAATACCCCCCCTGTTAGCAGACCAACCCTTTTGGAGCCCTTTCCGGTGCATTTGCACTTTTCCCCAGCCGCACACCTTTCCGGCGTCTTGGCCGACACACCCATAGTAGCCCCCCCATGGTTCGCGTTCCCTTGGTGCCCCAACGGCACATCTGGTCTCTCCCTAGCCCGGTACCCCTCTCAAACGCCCTGTGACCGTCCGTGGCCAGCACGCCTTGGCTAACCCCCAGCGCACCCTGTCCAGTCTTAGAGGTTTCCCGGCTCGTTGTTTTCCTCCGAGTTTTCTGAGATTTTGTTAAGGTGTTGCCGCTTTCGAGCGCCCACCTCCAACTGTCGGGTTCCGCCACTCCATGTGGGCACGTTCCCTTTATCTCCCTTACGCTCGGGTCAAGGGGAGATGCTGCCGAATTTTTGGTTAGAAAATAACAACACGTTAAAAGGCAAAAGGTTGCAACAAACAAATGGGATAATAAATACACATCAAAAGACAACAAAAGCAACAAATAAATAAAACCACAATAGATTGCAAGAAGAAGGAGAAAAGATTTGTATAAACTATGCAAAGAATCAAAGATAGGAAGAAAAGAAAAGCCTTAAAATAAGTAAAGGAGGAGTGGGCCTTCATCGGCACACCTGTTCCAGCCATCGCTGGTACACCCTATCAACCCTCCAGTGGCACACTCTAACTGCCCTTCAACGATGCACCCTTTTGGCCCTTCAGCGGCACACTCCTCCTCACCGTCTCATTCTCTTTCTCCCTTCGTCTCTCCCTCCGTCTCACTCTTCCCCTCACCGGTACACCCTCATTCCTCCTCACCGTCTCACTCTTCCCCTTCCCCGGTACACCTCCATCCTCCTTCACCGGTACACCCCTCCCTCCGTCTCTCCCACCGTCTCACTCCCTCTTTCTCCTCACCCACTCTCTCTCTCTCTCACCGTCTCATTCTCCCCCTCACCGGCACACTCACTCTCCCCCTCACCGGCACACTCCCTCTCTCTCTCATCTACCTCTCCGTCTCACCTCTTCTTCCACCGTCTCTCTCCGAAGTGGTGTACAGACTTGGCAGGTTGATACACGAACGCAGCAACAAGCAATGTATAGACTTTGCATGAAGGATTGCACAAATGCAGACGGTGAAGCATGTACATTGAAAATGGATGTTCAGACATGCCGTGAACGAATGCATGGGCCTAATATGCTTGTGACAACAATGTACAGACTTTGAGCTGGCCAATGTATAGGCTTTGAGCTACAGTAAATGGACGATGTACAGACTTTGAGCTGGCCAATGTATAGACTTTGAGCTACAGCAAATGGACAATGTACAGACTTTGAGCTGGCCAACGTATAGACTTTGAGCTGCAGCAAATGGATAATGTATAGACTTTAAGCTGGCCAACGTATAGACTTTGGGTTGCAGCAAATAGACAATGTACAGACTTTGAGCTGAAGGATGTATAGACTTTGTGTGCTGGTTGCATAGACAATGTACAGACTTTGAGCTAATGAATGTACAGACTTCGTGTCGCAGCGACCAGCCAATGTACAGACTCTGAGCTGATGGATGTATAGACTTTGTGTGCTAGTTGCATAGACAATGTACAGACTTTGAGCTGATAGATGTATAGACTTTGTGTGCATGCAACCAGCCAATGTATAGACTTTGAGTTGCAGCAAATAGACAATGTACAGACTTTGAGCTGAAGGATGTATAGACTTTGTGTGCTGGTTGTACAGATAACGTACAGACTTTGAGCTGAATGATGTATAGACTTGGTGTGCTGGTTGTACAGACAATGTACAGACTTTGAGCTGAAGAATGTACAGACTTTGTATTGCGGTGACCAGCCAATGTCTAGACTTTGAGCTGATGAATGCAGCCAATGTATAGACTTCGGGCTGATGAATGTACATACATTGTGTTGCAGTGACCACCCAATGTATAGACTTTGAGCCGATGAACCAGCCAATGTATAGACTTTGAGCTGATGAATGCAGCCAATGTATAGACTTTGGGCTGATGAATGTACAGACTTTGTGTTGCGGTAACCGGCCAATGTATAGACTTTGAGTTGCAGCAAATAGACAATGTACAGACTTTGAGCTGATGAATGTACAGACTTTGTGTGCCGCAACCAGCCGATGTACAGACTTCGTGTCGCAGCGACCAGCCAATGTATAGACTTTGGGCTGAGGGACGTACAGACTTCGTGTGTGCTAGCAGCCAGTGTATAGACTTTGAGTTACAGTAAACGGACAATGTACAGACTCTGCGTGTGTGCTAGCAGCCAATGCACAGACTTTGAGTTGTAGCAAATGGATATTGTGCAAACTCTAGCAAACGAGGTATAGACTTTGAGTTAGCCCGGCACGCTCCTCTCCTCCATTCGCCGGCGCTCTTTGGAATGTCTTCACTAGCATGCCACCCCCCTTTCCTTCACCGGTACACTATCTGTGGGCTTCCCCGGCACGCTCCAAGCTATCCTCGTCGGCACGCTACCTGCTGTCCTCGCCGGCACACTCCTTCAGCCCCGCTTAACCCCCCCAAACGGCCCACTCTTCATCAAAAAAAAACATGTAAAAATAGATAATGATAATGATAATAATACTAACAAAAATCATGATAAATAAATAAACCTGAATGCATAATAAATAAACAAAAACGTGTAAAAAAATAATATAGATATATATAATGATAATAACAATAATAATAATAATAATAAGTAAAAAAAATCATCCGAAACAAATGCGTAAAGGGGAATAAACAGCACAAGATTATATGGTAAAGAAAAAATCCCAGATATAAAATGGTAAAAATCCATATTGCAGCCCTGTCTCTCTCCGTGACTCGACGCAGAAGGAACAATAATGCCGCCCTCTCAGGCCGGGCCCGAGTCTTGGGAATTGTCCCGACATGGCGAGGCTCCGACCTAGTCTTGGGCCGACATTCCAACCAGACTGGACCAGTTTCTCAGGCCGGACCCCTTTTGAGTCATCATTAAAATTTCCGAATGCTCGGCAGACATTTGAACGGATTCACCCCGGCTTCCATCGCATTTCTATCACGGACTTTTGTCCAAACATGAAAAGGGTCTATGAGCGACCAATATGACCCGTGGCCCAGAACCCAATGTGGATCCTGATGCGATTTATTCATGTTTCTATCTTGCGCAGTTAGTATTAGTCCTTTCGGCCGCAGGGCCCCTAATTTCGGCAATTAATCAAGGGTGGTCCCTCGTACGGGGGATGTAAATGACGTCGTGACCTTTACGGCACGACGGGATCTGGTCCCAACACGAACCACACAATCGTCTGACCGAGTCAGATCGAGCGCACCATGGGCTCTTCGGAGCCCGAATAAATTATCACTTCAGTGACTGGCACGCCCACGCACTCAATAGACGAACCACTTGAATAAGCGAATTTTAGTGCGTCCACAGTTCCCTACACGCCGCGCCGGTGTAGCTTCGACCTGTTCAAGGGTTTTACATCACTACGCCCCATGCAAGCTAGGGGGGGTTGAACTTGGGAAGGAAAGCCAAAATTACATTCAAACACTACCTCCCACATGGATGGCCAGTAAGTCAGCCAGGTGGGAAGGGGAGAATCAATCTAGGAACTTGATGAAAGAAAATCAACGGTTCTGTCCGCCCTTTGGAACATGGGATAGGCGGTCAAAGTCGGTGCCACTGGGGCCTCTCCCAAACTCCGTTGTCAATGAAACTAGTTGGCGAACCTTTGTAGTTGACCCAGGAAGACGTCTAATTTTTGGGAGAATTTCTGAAAGGCGGCGCTGGTCGGGGCAGAGGTGCGAACAGGGGCTCTACTTGCTGGTTTTGGTAGCTTCTGCACCCCTATAGCTGGAAGACGAGGCTACCACGGATGCTCCACAGCTCCACTTCAGGCTTGGCCAGAGTCGCTGGATTCATTGTCGAGTCCTCTTCGAACGGAGACCCACGGGGGTGCCGGAAGAGGTCGGAGTAGACAGAGACAGCCCGAATAGTGATCGGGTGTCTGTTCAGTTCCAGAGTGGACAGAACAGCCCACCTGGGGGAGAAAATTGAGAAATCACAGCTCCGGATGCCGAACAGGGTTCCGCTTCTTGATACTGGAAGTAGACTTGGTGTAGAAACTCTCAGACAAGGCCTGCCTTTAGAGCTTTAGGAAGTTGTCCGTGGGAGCCTCTGGAACCAGCTTCAGGTTGACAGTCAGGGAGAAGAAGTGCAGTTTGGGGAGAACGGCTCCTCCGGGTAGCCAAGAACTCAGAATGGGACGAGACCACCACCGTTGCAAAGAGAACAGGGAGATGCTTCTGACGGTACCACTTGGGCCTCCAGGGACATCGGGATGAAGTCGGGGTCACCTCTGCAAGTTGTTGGTCCTCTACAGATCCTGAGCTGCGAACTGGCTAGGTGGGAGTAGCTCCAATGGCACAAGAGATTGGGGAGGGAGGTGACTAATGGTGAAGGGATGTGGAAGGGGTGGAGAGAGTGGAGGGAAACAATTCAAATTCCCCTTGGAAGATGCAAGATTGTGTGGGGACTAGGGTGGATTGTGTTGGGAAGGCCAAGATTCTCCTAGGGAGGGAGGAGATTTGGTGGGAGTTGGTGGAGGGGTAATGAATGCAACTAGGGAAGTGATGAGGTGGTTGGGGTGGCTAGTGGTGTGTGGATGAGGTGGAGCCTAGGTGGAGGAGAGAGGAGAGAGAGGGGAAATTCAAAATTTGGGGAGGGGGGAAGAGAGAGAAAGGGGGCGGCCCCCTTAGAGAGAGAGAGAGGGGGGGAATGGAAGTGCTTCTCACCCTAGGGCTTCACACCCCACTAATGGATTCTCTCCACAAGAAACTTGAATTTTGGAACTCAATATATGGCAATTTCATTGACTTCAAATGAGGGGAATGGGGTCCTATATATAGGTAACCCACATTTTACAAAAAGTCCCGGACTCTTGTTACAATGACAAATAACCAAGGGGGTAGGGGGTGCCCCTGGGCCTAGCCGAATGAATTGGGCCCATTAACTAGTCTAATCAACCCTATGACACTTAACTTAGGTAGATGACTCATTAACCTAGGTACTGGACTCAAATAAAAGGAGAATTATAATGATATGACTCAAATAAAATATGAAAATACAACATATGACTCAAAATAAATGACTAGACCATGTCGGGTGCTTCCGGGTGTAGACACGCCAAAATTGATACTATATTGATCAAAACTCATGTCACTATGTTAACGCCCCAAAGTGAACTTCAATATTTCTATAATATAAAGTTTTTTATTTTTGTGTGAGTCTTTGTTGTTTTTCGTGCATTTTTTGTGATTAACGACTTGAAGAGGGGCGTGATTTAAATAGCGACCTAATATGGGGCGTGTTCTCAAGAAAGGACGGCTGGTGTTAAGGGCGTCAATTTATGGTATTTTACGAGTCCCACCACGATTGAAAAATCAAGAATTAACGTCCTGGCTTAGGGCGTGTTTTCAATTAACGCCTACTCTTCAGGCGTCTCTTCACAATTTTCAGAAAAAGAAAGTTTTTATTACTAAAATTGAATCCAGGAGTTGACGCCTTTGTCCCAGTCGTGTTTTGAATTAACGCCTTATGGCAGGTCGTCAATTTTAGTTGACGCCCTTCTGAGGGTCGTCTCTTACCCTTCCGTGTTCGGTTTGAACACACCTTTCCTGGAGAGTTCCCTACCTTGGTTAATCACTTGCTCGATTGGGGAACTAGGGTCCTTGCCGTTAATGATCATTGATTGTTCTTATCCCATTAGAATACGGTTTTGCACCCTATAAAAGGATGCCCTGGTTGATCTCGCGCGAGGTTAACGAAGTGCTGGCGATTGAAGTTACTGGGCTGGTGATTGAGGTTCTTCCTCCTATGCGATCTCTTTGAAGGCTCTCTGCTACCTCCTGCTGCTGCAACCGAAGCATCAAGTGTTTTCCCCCCTTACAGTTTACAGGAACAGCAGGGGCCTACTTTCTCGTGTTTGTCTGTTCCTATCATCTGATCATCAATCACTATATTCATCCTTTGCATTAGTTTTTCTCTGCATCATATCTCTTTCCCTTTCCCTAATTCTCTAGGGGTTTTAAAAAATAAACAAAAGGTGCACACTTTATGCTCCTCTTTCATCATCATATTATTTCCTTGGATTGATACTACACACACGTTTGGCTGATCCCCTCTTCTTTTGATTGTTTGTTCTTTGATTAAGGGTAATCAAGAGGAAAACCCCCTTCATCGGCCGGCCGATAGAAGGAGGAGGAAGGAATCTACATCATCCCGCATCTTCGTTTTCACCAGGTATTCGCGATCAATTTCTTTTATTTTTGAGGTAACCCCTCTGGCGATCATACTCCTTATTAGCACCACGTGCTCCTTTGCTCCTTTTCATTATTCTCCTTCATGATATAAATATTTTTTTCTTAAAAGTGGATTTTCCATAATCTACAAATTGGCGATCACGGTGGGACTTCCACTGTTTTTCTGTTGATTACCCCTTTCCTATTGGCACCCACGCGTGCCCTTTCCCATTGGCACCCACGTGTGCCCTTTCCCCTTTGGCACCCACGTGTGCCCTTTCCTTTTGGTACCCACGGTACCCCTCCCTTGTGCCCTACGGGCACCCTCCACTGTGCACACTGCACACTCCCCGGGATCAGCCAGTTTGTGATTAGTCTCTTGTTTTTTGAATTAACGCCTTCCATAAAGGCACTTTTTGAGTTAACGCCTTGATCCAGGGCGTCTTTTTCCTGATTAACGCCTTCTGCCAAGGCGTCTTTTATCACATCTATTGGTCTTCTACTATGTTTGTGAGTTCACGCCCTTCCCTGCGGGCGTCCTTTTATTGATTAGCGCCTCACATCAAGGCGTGTCTTTCTTTTGAGCGTGTGCACCACTCATATTTGACGCCCTCTGTCAGAGGCGTCCTTTTCACATACAGCGCCTCACACTAAGGCGTGGTTTTCATTGTCTGTGAGCACTACACCGTGATTCACGACAGCCACGCTGTCGTTTCTTCTATTAGTAGCGACTGTTGGCAGGTCGCCGCTTTCCTGTGCGTTTGCAGAGCCTTGCTTCCTGTGTTTATTCATGCTGGATTGATTCTTATATTCATCACTTGATTATATTGGTGTGATCTGCTTATCTTATACTGCATTTTGTGGCATTTGGTTGGGAGACCTCCTCTCTCTACACTAGGCTTCCACACACCTCTCTTGGAATCGGGACAACCCTCCATTGAGCATTCCGTCTCTTTGGACCGGAAATCCCTTTTCCAAGACCTCCGTAAGTCCCCGCACCCGTGGATTCCCTCACGGACGCTGGGCTGGTTGTACCCTTGAAGTACCCGGAGTTTAGAGAACCTATCGTTGGTGAGAAAGAGAAAGAACCTAGTTGACACGGAGGCTACACTTGGATCCAACTAGGTTTCACTTTGCAAAGAAGAGTGAATTATTCTGCAATTTAATCCACTTTAATCTCAAACATAACACTAAAATCTTACGTTCATCTCAACTTGATTGCATAAACTCGGTTGGGTTGATTTGCTTAAGCTTCTTTTGATTGAGTGATTGATTGTGTGATAATTCCTTCATAAAGCTTTCTCTCTTCTTAAGCATGCAACTCCGTTCAGGTAAGATCATCAACATGGCAAGTTATGGATACTCTTATGATGATGTGGAAGAGAATATTTTTGATCAATCTTATGAGGCACCTCTCCAAGATTCCATCTATCATGAGGGAAACCACCCTCCATCTCAGGTTCATTATTCTCAAATTCATGTGGTTGACACCACAACTCATGAGGTTGAACCCATTTCTCAAGCTTTACCATCCAATCAGAACACATCGGGGAACACCTCCCCTTCTTTCAACGTCAATGATTTAATTCATGCGTTATCTCAATTGGACGATTCCCAGCGACAGGCAGTTCATGCCGCTTTGAAAGGGAAATCTGTTCCCTCTTCATCTTCCAATCCCCCTCCGGCCGCGAGTGGCCATCACGTTGTTAATGACCAGGCGGTCTTGCACAAACCCCCCTCTTGTCCACCAACGCCTGGTGCGGCCATGCCGGCCCAACAGGCAAGCTATTCAGCGGCTAGGCCCCAATTCTTTCAACCTCCCAAATTCTAAGGACGCCTATGCCAAATACCTTCATTCCAAATTCGGCCCCGATCGAGTCAGACACTAATGCGTTACTCCTTCAGAAGTTGGCTAGCATGGAAGAAAAACTCAACAAGGTTACTGCTGCCAAGAACGCCCCAGAGATTTCTCTGCCTACATTTCCAGTTTTTCACTTACCACCTTCTGAGATGCCGAACTTTTGGCGATATAATGGAACTGGCAATCCTTTTATCCATCTGAAGGATTTTATGTATGAAACGTCCTTTTGGCAGGGCAACAAAGCCTCATTGGCCTATTTGTTTAGAAGATCTTTAGAGGGGCCAGCCCTCGAATGGTTTTACTCCTTGGATCCGGTAGATACTAGTGATTTCGATGTGGTTCAGAAGAAATTCTTGCAGAAGTATAGGGATCGGGTCGGACCATCTTTATCTGTTACAGACTTGGTTGCAGAGAAAATGAAGCCCGAGGAGGACTTCATCATATTTACTGATAGATGGCGGTCAATGGCTGAGAAGTTGAATGATACCTTATCAGAATCGGAACATGTTAAGATGATTATATCCAATGCAACCCCTCAGTTCTGGCATATACTGGCCATGAACATATTGACCACCATGGAGGAGCTCTATGAAAGAGCTCGTTATATTCAGACCCAAATGAAAGATTCGCCCATCATGGGCATGTTTGAGCCAAAACCAAGGTTGGTTAAAAAGAATACGAATGTCAACAGCATCGGGCCCACAACTGAGGGCACAATAGCAAATGAGCAGGTTGGCGCGGTCGGCAACCCCACACCCCATCACCTATCTAACCCACGACCTCTACCACCTCCACAACAAAGCACTCTCTTCAACTCGACGCCACAACACCAATTCGCACCTCAACCTTCCTTTGCTCCACCACAAAACCAAGCGCCCCGCGCTGACCCTCCAGCTCCGCAACAATACCACCAAGTACCGCCACCCGCCAACTATGGCCAACAACAGCAACAAAGGAGACCACTAGGCCCCAAAAGGGCCCACTATCCTCCACTGCCAGAAAGTCTCCCGGATATTTTCAATGCCTTAATGGCCGCCAACTTGCTCATGCTACCAAAGGAAAGGGCAGCGTGGCCCGCTAATGTTGACACGTCCCGCTACTGTGTCTTCCACCGCTCCCCTGGTCATAACATTGATCGTTGCTTCCACTTCAAGGACTACATTTATGATTTAAATGACCAGGGTGGCATTAATTGGGATGAGATGAGACAGTTTATCGCCACTATGAAAGAAAGAAGGCCTCCTCGGCAGCAGCAGGCTCAGCAGCCGCAGCAACCAGCTCCACAAGTACAACAGCAAGCTCCGGCACCTCAGCAAGATATGGGAATCGTCACAACCCACTGCCGGAGCATCCTGCAAATCAGCATGTAAACCCTGTCACGTCCTCCACGAGGTAGAGAGAGGGCAGGGATGGCATGAAGAAAACGCCTCTGTCGGGGCATTTAATCATAATCCAAATCAACCTTCGCGCCTCTTGCGCACCCTTCCGTCTTCTTCTACTCCCCAATTAAGCCGTTCCCTTTTGCACCCCGCTAATCCACTTGCTCCCACCAATTCTCCATCCTTGCCAACCCGACCTCTCCTTACCCACCTACCGCCTCCGCAGCCTACCATGCAGCAAACTTCGCCATCCGCTACTAACCCTTCACATTTGCCACCTAGACCACTCCTTATCCACTCATCACCAACACCCGCCACCACTACTCCTCCACCGGCAAGGATCCTTCCACCATCAGTTTCCCCATCTTTTATACCCAGATCTCTCCTCATTCCACCTACTAACTCTCCCTACACTCGGGCACCCCTTCCTACTCCTACGCCTCCTGCGGGGGCTTCTTCATTGAACTCCTCACCAACACCCCCTACGGGGTTGCCTTCTTTAAACACCTCTCCACCGCTCTTTAACACTAATACACCCTCCTCTTCTTCCAATCCTCCCTTACTTGCCCCGACAGAGGCACGGCAAAACGTGGCACCGCTCCGCAGTGGATGGATATTCCAGCGCATCTTTCCCCAGAGAGAGCAAGAGCCCGTGCAGGGGCCTAATGAACAAGAACAGGAGCAAGAGTCGTGCCGGGTACTCAGTATGATTTGTTAAAGCATCTTGACCGAACTCCAGCAAGAATTTCCATTCTGGAATTGATTAAGAGGTCAGTCACTCACCAATTAGCTCTGAAGGAATATTTGCAGAAGGTCATGGTCAATGAAGACATCCCTGTCGAGCAGATAACCACAGTATTAACGCCCGCTAGCAGTCAGCCGGCGATTACTTTTCATGAGCATGAACTGGCACCACTCTCAGCAAGGAAATATGCTCTATGTATTACGGTGGATATTAATAAGGTGGCGGTGAAACAATGTCTGGTGGACACTGGGGCATCTATCAATGTTTTGCCACCAAGCACTTTGAAGATGTGCGGCATTCCGAAAACCTGATTCGGCCATCTACCATAACAGTCACAGCATATGACAATACCAAGAAGCCTCCTCTAGGCATGATCACATTAAAAGTCAGTTTGGGTCCAGCCACAATCACGGTCGATTTCCACATTTTGGATATGGATCCAACATTTAATGGCATTCTGGGCCGCCCCTATATTCAACAGCTCGACGCAGTGCCCTCCACAAATCATCAGTGCCTCAAGTTTCCACACAAGGGCCGCATCATCAAAGTTACCAGTATGCCAATTCTGTCAGAGGAAGATATACACTTGGCTTCATCAGTTCCTTCCATCTGGCCTGCCAACAAGCCGTTGCTGTCAGTGCTAGACATCCCTCACCCAAGGCCGATGCCACCTGAAACAGTCACGACGGTTGCTATGACACCCCTGACTGCCAAGGGAAAGAAGAAGAAAAGTATGATAAACACCCTTGGTTGGAATATTTTAATGAAAATGGGGTACCAAGTCGGCAAAGGCCTGGGTGCCAATTGTCAAGGCAGAACTAGGCCTGTTAAGCCTCAGAAATTGATTGCACGAGGCGGTCTAGGCTATAAAGGACCAAGCAAAGATGAAAATGAACCATGGGCAGTCATGACATCCACTCTGAAGATGGATCGCCAACCGCTTACATGGACATTACAGACACATTTTATCAAAGGTGGCGTCCAAAATAATGAGCAGACTACAATAATCACTTCCATGTTAGACTGTCAAGATGTTCATGCTAGACATTTTGCTTGACATATTGCTCCACTGGTTACATACAAAGCTCTGGAATCTCTAAGGCCTGATAAGAGGAGGAAAATGGATGATCCAGAGTGTGACTAGTATAGATGGTTTGATATGAATGACATCACTATTTCCTTAAGCCGTCTCTTCATGCCGACTGATCCAGAATGGCCGCCATTGATCCATGACTTAATCGAAAAGCCTGTGGTGATAACAGACAAAAGGCAGCTGCTGAGTGATTATACAGACACTGGAGAGCCTGATGTACCGTATGAAGAAGGATTTACAATAGACAGGCTGTGGGCCGGCCTTTTCTCTCTCACTGCTATGCATCCGTCTCTTCTAGCTTCTCTACATTCTCAATTGTTCTCTCGCGTGCCGAGACCGCCGCCAATTATGATCAGCTTTTCTCCATATTCATTACAAGTTCTCTCTCCGATTCCTCCCTTGCTCCTCGAGCAATTCTCCAAACTCTCCATCACACCCCCGTGCGGGTCATCTCTGATTCAATCTTTCTCCAAACTTTCAATTCTCCCTTCACATTGCTTTCTTCTAGAAAAGGAAAATAAAAATGAAGATAAAGATAAAAATGAAAAAAAATGCCAAAATACCAACTCTTCAGTCCTCGATCTCCGTTGAGGAGACTTCTTATATCTTTTCCAAGTGTGTCCCGACCCAGGGGCCACTCTTCCATGATTCATTGATAAATCTTTTTCCCCCCCTGGTGAGGGGTCCTCGTCTATATCACCTCCTGTATCCACTTTTTCACCTCCTTCCTTCAATCAAGCTAGTTGCTCTCCCTCCTCCAATAATAAAATCCATGGGGTAGTTTCACATAAGAAATCCAAGGGTAAGCAGATTCCCCGCAGATTTTTGTTGGAGTTAGCCAGAATGTGCCAGGCTTGTTCAGCCCTTCCCGAATTTATGGAGAATCCGATTATCCTGCCAGAATTGGAATACGAGGATACTGATGTTTCTTATGAGGGTTTGGGTGTCTATGAGATTATGAATGATGAAGACCCTATTGAAGAGGGGGATGAAAGTTATGAAGAATATGAGGACGAGGCTGACGCTTTTGCTAGTGGCATGAGAAGATTTGATGAACCATCAGCCTCAGTAGAAGAGCCTACCAAAGAAATAAATTTGGGTACGGAAGAAAACCCTATGATTGTCCTCATCAGCAAGAATTTGCCGCCCTCCGAAGAGGAAGCGCTTATTTTGGTACTTCAAGAATACAAGGACACGTTTGCGTGGAGTTATGAAGATATGCCTGGATTAGACCCTGCACTCATTGAACATCGGCTTACACTTAAGCCAGGGTCTGTCCCGGTCAAACAACGGTTGAGACGTTTCCACCCTAACATGGCTTTAAAGATGAAAGAAGAGGTCGACAAGCTTCATAAGGCTAGATTTGTTAGAGTTGTCCTCTATCCTAACTGGGTGGCTAACATCGTCCCGTCATGAAGAAAGATGGAAGGTTCGGATTTGTATAGACTTCGGGACCTCAACCGTGCGTGTCCTAAAGATGACTTCCCCCTCCCTCATATTGATGTTTTGATTGATAATACGGCAGGATTTGAGACTCTCTCCTTTATGGATGGCTTTTCGGGTTATAATCAGATTCGCCTGGCTGAAGAAGATCAAGAGAAAACATCGTTCACTACACCATGGGGTACATACTGCTATGTGGTCATGCCTTTTGGACTCAAGAAT
Organism: Amorphophallus konjac; assembly: GCA_022559845.1. Lineage (NCBI taxonomy): Eukaryota > Viridiplantae > Streptophyta > Magnoliopsida > Alismatales > Araceae > Amorphophallus > Amorphophallus konjac. Next base: position 35,967,019 of record CM040129.1, read on the forward strand.
GCTGGAGCCACCTATCAGAGGGCTATGATGGCAATTTTTCATGATATGATTCATATTTATATTGAGGTGTATGTGGATGACCTGGTTATAAATCAAGAACAAGGATTGAGCATCCTGGGGTTTTAGCTAAGTCTTGCAAAGATCACGAGAATATCAGTTGAAAATGAACCCCAAAAAGTGTGTATTTGGTGTTTCATCAGGGAAGTTGCTTGGATTTATTGTCAGCAAAAGAGGAATTGAAGTTGATCCCAATAAGGCAAAGGCCATCAGAGATATGCCTCCTCCCAAGAATTTGAAGGAAGTTCGAGGATTAATCGGGAGGTTGCAATTTATCGCCGCTTCGTCTCCCAGCATTCACAAAGATGTAGGCCGTTTTACGAGCTTACTAAGCCGGGGTCAAGTTTAATTGGGATGACAAGTGTCAGGCAGCTTTGACGGATTGAAGGATTATCTGGCCAATCCTCCTGTCCTGAGGCCGCCAATTCCAGGCAAACCACTTATCCTCTATGTTTCTGTCCTGGATGACTCTGTAGGTGCTGTCCTAGCTCAAGTGGATGAAGAAGGGAAGGAGAGGGCAGCATACTACTTGTCTAAACTTCTCAACCCTTGTGAGCAGAGGTACTCAGCCATGGAGAAGACTTGCGCTGCTTTAGTCTGGGTAGTTCAGAAGTTAAAACATTATTTCTTAGCTCACGAGGTTCACCTCATTGCTCGCATGAATCTGATTAAATTCCTTCTTGAAAAATCTGTCCTTACCGACCGATTGGCACGCTGGCAAAGTTTTCTCTCTCAATTTGACATCACTTACATTCAACAGAAAGCAATCAAAGGCTATGCCATCGCCGAACATCTTGCTCACCACCCTCTCCCTCGATTTGATCCTGTCAATTCAGAGTTTCCAGATGAAGAACTAATGTCCATTAATCAACCCCACGATCCTATGTGGACATTACATTTTGATGGAGCTCTAAATTCCCAAGGAAGAGGGATCGGCATGGTTCTTTTAACACCAGAAGGGGTCACCATCCCATTTGCTGCTCAGCTCACTTTCCCTGTCACAAACAATATAGCTGAGTATGAGGCCCTTTTGGCCGGTCTTCAAACCGCTCATAAATATGGTGTTACCCAATTACGAATCGTGGGTGACAGTCAACTCATTCTACGCCAGGTGCTTGTCAAGTGCCGCACTATCAATCCTAAACTCAAGCCCTACCAGGAACTTGCTTCAGCTTATGCCAAACTCTTCACCAAGTTGATCTTCGTCCATGTCCCTCGAAGCCAGAACATCTTAGCTGACGCTCTTGCCTCTTTGGCCTCTGCTTAGTCTTTCCTCCCCAACGAGATTTTCACGTTCCTCTCATTCATCAGCGTGACACTCCAGCTATTAAGGATCGTGCATTCCTCGACATTAGGGACAAGGTGCTCGAGAAGGTCAGGCGGAGTGAAGCTCTTAAAGGCAAAGAGGTCATGTTGTTAGATTGGGAAGAAGAATTGGCTGATGAAGAGAAACCTTGGTATTATGAGATTGCCAGATATTGTAATGATCAATCCTATCCCGAAGAAGCCACTGTGGAAGAAAGGAAGGCAATCAGAAGAGTGGCTCAACGGTATGTTTTGGTTGGAGATGTGCTCTATAGAAGAGGGCTCACGGGTGTTTTATTAAGATGCCTCGACAATGATGAATCCTGGAAGGTCGTGGAAGAGGCGCATTCAGGAGTGTGTGGTGGTCATGTGAATAGCCAGATGCTAGCTAAGAAGATCCTTAGGCTAGGCTTCTATTGGCCAACTCTAGAAGAGGATTGTTCTATCTATGTTCGAAGGTGTGTTAAGTGCCAACTGCACGCCGACAAGATTCATTCTCCTGCTTCTTCACTCCATCCTATGTCCTCCCCATGGCCTTTCTCCATGTGGGCTTTCGATATCATTGGACCTCTTGGTGACTCGAACCTCCTCACGAAGCAAAAATCATTCATCCTCACGGCAACGGAGTACTTCACCAAGTGGGCGGAAGCGGAAGCATTCATGGAGATCAAAGCATCAACCGTCTGCAAATTCATAATGAAGAATATCCTTGCCAGGTTCGGCATCCCGAGTACCATCGTCACCGACAATGGACCTCAATTCATCTCTCAAGAGCTCAAGGATCTCTGCAACAGGTATAACATTGCATTGCATCATTCTTCTCCCTATTATCCACAGGGCAATGGCCAAGTAGAGGCAACTAATAAAACCTTGATCAAAATTGTTAAAAAGACGTGTGAAGCTAATAAATTCTCGGATTGGCCAGACAAGTTAGTTGATACTCTCTGGGCCTATCGCACTTCCATTCGTACCCCCACAGGACAAACCCCTTTCGCCCTTACTTATGGAATGGAAGCGGTAGTCCCTTATGAGATTCTTATTCCATCTTTGCGAGTATAATTGGACAAGGAATTCTCTATTGATGAGCGTCGTGATTCACTCCTTGCCCAGTTGGAACTCCTCAATGAAAAGCGTCTGATCGCCGCTGAGCATACGCGTGTTTATCAAAATAGGCTTTCACGTTTTTATTAAAAGAAAGTAATTGAGAGAAAATTCAAAGTCGGTGAGATGATAATTAAGAGAATTTTTGTAAAACCTGGTGGGCCCCGTTCAAAACTTTCAACCAAACTGGGAAGGCCCCTTTGTTATAAAAGATGTTTATCCTGGCAATGCTTATAAACTAATTAATGCTGAAGGAGAAGAACTAACTCACCCTTGGAATGGTCTGTACCTTAAGAAATACTACCCCTAATTCAAAATCCAAAAAAAATAGAAATCTTCATAATCCAAAAAAAAATATATATAATAAAATTTCCAAAATCCAAAATATATATATATATCAAAAAAATTTCAAAATGGTTGCCATGGTTGCAAGGACGCAAGGTCTGAAGGGTCAAAATTCTGAATTCATTCATCAGTCTTGTTAACTTAAAATGGGGTCGACACCTGCACACACTACACGCTTATCCTTGAACTCAAGCGGTGCAAAGTCCGATCGATGGTCAAAACCTGACTAAAGGTGAAGACAATACCCATTCTTTTCTTCTACGGCCCATAAGGGAGGAAGGGAGGCCTCGGGGTAGACTCGCCAAGCCTGCCCGCCGCCTTAGTAAGTGGAAGTTAGGGCCCAAAAGGGAATAAAAATGCCGCAAAAGCCCAAGTATAATTAGGTTTTCTTATCAATACAAATCAGTTCCAAAGTGAAAGTCAAATTGTGAAAAGAAAAGCATGACAAGAGGGCAAAGTCCCCGCAAGGAGAACCTTGGGCGTATGCATGCAATATGAAAAGAGGCAAAAGGTAACAAAATTTACCTATGCCAACGACTGAACCCCAACAGGCATAGGGTAGGGGAGGTAGTTTTGCCTCAGGCTTCTGAGAGTCCCTTATGGGCTTCCTTATATTTTCTTCCATCTCTTCTTGGTGGTAAGTCATAAACCAGCATGATGGTCGAGACTGACCTAGGAAATTGCGCCGCGCGAGATCTTGTGTATGAGTTCAATCATTAGCACGTGGACCCTCTTTTGATTATGCAAGAAAGATTAATGAATCCTAAATGGTGGCCTGGTAGGGCCCAGAGCCCTCGCAGCCCTGACAAATCCAATTTGGAAAACAACAAAAATTAACGCCTTTGTTTAAGGCGCGTTTAAAAGAATAACGCCTAATGGAAAGGTCGTCTTTTTAAGAATAACGCCCCTGGACAGGTCTCTTTTCAACAAAAATCAAAAATCTTTTTCAAAATCACGCCGTCACCTAGGGCGTCTTTTATTAATAACGACTTAATCTAAGGCGTCTTTTTCAGCAAATAAAAGAAAAAATATATATAAAAAGAAAAAAGAAAAAATGGTGATTCATTCTTCATGAGTGTGCTTGCATCTTTGCATGGGCATCTTTATTATTATTTGCATGCGTGTGCTTGCATATTGCATCTCCCTTTATCGGTTGTTTCATTTGTCTTATTTGATTAAAGGCTTGGCCCCTTGACCCGTTATCAAGGGCACAAGAAAAACATCCCTTGCTTATTGAGCAAGGGACCAAGTCGAACAGATGAATTAACCTGTTTGTTCAAGTGTGAACTACATCTGCAAGTACAGGGTAAAGTGAAGCAAAAGCCAAGAACGTAGAAAAGGACCAAAGTACACAACCACAAGTACACAACTACGCAAGTGCTCAGGTAACAAAACTTTCAATCTCATATATATATGCATCATGAATATTTGAGTATAGGTGTGAGGGTGGAGGAGTACAGGTAACAGTCTCTCAGCTCTCGCCTCCACCCTCTTCTCTCCTACTCTCTACCTCGTCCTCGCCGTCCCGAGGTGGCACTGGTGGAGGGGGCATGGGCCCCCGTGAAGAAGCTGGAACCCGAACCTGCCCCCCTGCCTCGCTCCTCTCTCGAAGGGAAGAGCCCGCAACAAAGGTGGAGCTGGTGAAGCTATACCCTGCAGCTCGCGCCCGCTCACGCCCTCGCTGGAGACGCTCCTCTGACGCTCGTAGCCGCTCCTGGGTACAGGCTAGCTGGGTCCTCGAGTCGGCCAGCTCACGCTCGCGCGTTGCCACCTGCTCCTGGTACCGGGCACGCTCTGACTGCTGTAGCTCGTGGTGACGGGCACGGTCCGCCAGGTGCTCCTCTCGCTCTCGCGCACGCTCTCTCCGCTCCAGCTCAAGAGCGACCCGCAGCTCCGCTATGTCCTGAGGCAGCTCCTCGCGCCGCCTCAAGGCCCTCTCCAGCTCTGCGATCCGCTGCTCACGGATCGCCAACTCCGCCCAGCTAGGGAAGCCCGGGTATGAGCCGCCTGTAACTGTGTAGTCTGCAAACAGGTAAACAAGTCATCAGTTCCACATTTAATGCAATAATTCAGCAATTTATGAAATGAATGCATGGTTAAAAGTAAAACTCACCCGTGTGGCCATCGCCTGTTGGCCCTCCTCGATGCAAGTAAGAGCGGCTCGAAGCTCCTCCGTCTGCAAAACACCTTTTTATCAGCACATAATAATAAATAATTGAATGAGGTCTGAGTTTTTTGAACTTACCCGTGAGGCGAGGTCGCGCTCTGCCGCCTCGGCCAGAGCCACTGCCCCCGCCAGCTGCTCCGCTAGTGCAGTCGCCTCTGCACTAGGCCCTCTCGAGCTAGAGGCCTCTCCCATATCTCTCCCTGCTGCTCCCTGCTGGGCACGCTGCATTCATTGAGATTGTCAGTGGCTAATCATCAATAATTCAACAAAAAAATTCATTTGCATATAGGAATAATTTAAACACTCACCAGGGTCTCAAGGTCCGCCCGTGTGGTGGCCAGCTGGTCCTCCAGGCTGTGTAGGTAGGCCTGGGCATCCATCGCTGCTATGTCTCGTGCATCCTGCATCCATTACATATTAGTCACATGATAGATACATAAGCATTTGCATTCAATTTAGAAATAAGTGCATTCATACATACCCCTAGGACCCTCATCTGGGGTCGACCGGCGTAAACCTCCCAGTAGCGCCGGAGGTACTCGGAGCTGTCAGTCGCCTGGGAGGTGACTCGGGTCCCGCCTCGCCGCCAGTCGGCGTACTGGTCCTCGAAGCGCACTCTCCAGTCGATCGCCTTCGTGCGACCGCGTGTCTTCTTTCCAATTCCTCGCGGCTCCCCTACCTCTATCCACTCCTGGTGTAGGCCCAGGGTCCTCATCACCAACCTAAGCCGTAACGGCTCGATCTTGCTCAGGCAATGAACCCAAAGCTCATGCCCAAAACGAGGTCAGCCCGCTACGACCCACGGCTGGCCCTCGTCGGTGATCCCCTCATAGGGCCTCCATCGCACCTGCATCCATAAACATACATTCATCATCATCATATCAAAATATGTTGCACAAAAATAAGAACAAAAAAGGTGCATAACATTCATCATGTGTACCAGTGATGGAGGGAAGTCTCGAAACTCTCTACGTAGTACCCACAGCTCGTAGCCGAGTGGGGCTCCAAACACCACCGGCAACCAGTGCCGTGCTAGAGGGAAAGCTCCCTCACCTCCAGGCCGTGGATCGACACGCCCCATGGGCATGTACAGATGGCTCCAAACCTGCATCCATGCATTACATTAGTGAGGCATTCACATGCATAAAGTAAAAGAAAAGAAAGAAAAAAGATGTGCATACCTGAAGAAAAGGTGAGAAGCCGCTGACGGTCGTCTCTCGTCCTGTCCCTGTGGACAGGTCAGCTATCAGGTGCGCCAGCAGCGCTGCTCCCCAGGCGTACATGCCGACTCCCTCTAAGTCCTCGAGGATCCCTAGGAATCGGCAGTTGATGATGTCGCCCTTCATGCTGAGCAATAGCCTCCCGAGCAGCAAGAATAGGAACCTCCTCAGGTCTCTGTCTGCCCTCTCCCTGTCGGCTGGGTCCTGGTAGTAGGCTGCCCTAGCCCCATCGATCAACCTCTGAGAAAACTGCTCTAAGGACTCCCCGGACCTATGCCTAGCATCCCCCAAGCCCATCACTGTAGTCAGATCAGTACGGAAGATAGTCCTACACTCGCTAGGTGTCTCGTAGACCATCTCTAGCCCTAGCAGTCTCTCGGCCAACTCGGTATAGTCTGGTAAGGTGATCCCGCTCACTGCCTCACCATCTACCCTCAACCCAGTAATCCTAGCCACATCCTCTAGGGTAGGACCATATGACCCCAAGGCATCAGGAATGCCCGGCTAGTCCTATCCCATCTCTCCCTCAAAACCTGGATAAGTGCTAAGTCAGGCCTAATGGGCTCTATGCTAAGGAAGGCCCCGAACCCCATGGCATCTACCCTGGCTCTCTGGAACTCGGGGAGGCCGTAATATGCTGCCCGGACCATGACCCAGGAGATCCGTGTCCTCATCAACCCCTGCATGCATAAAGAAAGAAATTTTGGCTTAATTGTTCAATTATTCATGCTGAAATTCACTTAATTGCCTTGGTTTGAGATGTTGATGTTTGATTTAATTAACGACGGCCCTTGGGTCGTGGTTTGTTTAATTGGCGCCCCTGAGGGGGGCGTGGTTTCTAAGAGAGCTTTTAATTAACGACCTGCCCTAGGTCGTTGTTTATTTAAGAGACGCCCCTGTGGGGGCGTGGTTTTGAGGTTAATTTCTAATTTCCTAAAGGTTTTTTTAATTGACGCCCGTCCATGGGTCGTCATTTGTTTAGTAACGCCTCTGAATGGGACGTTTTCTTAAATGAGTTTTGGCTAGAATATATTCTGGAATTATTTAAATGGACGACCACTCCTATGGTCGTTATCTGTTGAATTGACACCCCGATGGGGGGTGTTGTTTTCCAGGGTTTTTGAAAATAAAATAAAAACAGCATGCGAGATATAAATCAAGGCATTAATATTAAGAGGTAATTGAAAAAAAATGCATGGAGACTAACGCCATGATTGATAAAACATGATGATTCAAATTAACGACATGCTACAGGGCGTGTTCTCATAAAATTAATTTGTTTCAAAATAAAGAAAATGAATTGACGACCACAGGTATGGGCGTCTTTTCTTTAATTAACGACAGGCCTAGGGGCGTCTTTTGTCTGTGTCTCTGGTTTTCTCATGCCCGAGGGCTATGGAAATGGAAGAAATAAAAACAAAAACGAAAACAAAAATGGAAAATAGGGTGTGGGGGGCTTGCCTTCTGTCGTTTGGGTCCCGTTAGTTCTCCCCGGAGTTCGGGCCGTGGCTGCCGTGGCCGCCGGAGTTGGCCACGGCGAGGCACGACCACCGCCGTTGGTTCGCCGTCACCACCTTCGCCTTCATCTTCTTCCTCTTCTTCTTCCTCGTCTCCTCCCTCTTCGTCTTCACCACCATCATCATCTTCTTCATGCCCTTCGTCTTCTCGCTCTTCCCCGTCGCCGGCCGCCGTCGCTGGTGCGTCGCCGGCCGCCGCCGCCGGATCTTCCTCAACCGCCACAGGGGGAACCTCCTCCTCGGCATGGAGGTCCTCGCCCAGGTCCACCACCTCCGGGGCTGAAACCCAGTTGGCATTTGTGTCCACCACCTGCCATGGCTAGGAAGATGTAGAAGGGGTAAGAGAATGAGGGAGATGGGGATGGCTTCGGTTAGGGTTCGCAGAGGGTTGCAGAGAAGGGAAATAGAGAAGAAAGAGGACGAAGGAAGAAGAAGAAAGGAGGGAAAGTAAAGTCGAATGGTCAAAAAAGAATTAACGACTCCAGGAGAGTCGTGTCTTATTAAGAAGACGATTGGAGTTATGGGCGTCTCTTCCATGGTTAACGACGTGCTCTGGGGCGTGATTTCTTTTCGCATGGGGATTGGCAGACGTCGTCAGAGGCATTTAATGGGAATTGATTGACATGATGGGAATAATGATTACTGTTTTTGATTAACGATGTGTCTGAAGGCGTGGTTTAGATAAAACGTGGCTTACCTTAAGGCGTTACTTTTAGATTTTTAACGAATACTTTTTGGAATATGAATCGAATTAACGCCTTATTTTAAGTCGTGATTTAATTAACGCCTATTCCTGAAGGCATCAATTTTGAGAGCCGATTAATGAGAAGCGACTTATGCTGAGGCGTCATTATGGGAATTGACGACATTGTCTGAGTCGTTATTCAGAGCAGAATCGCAGATTATTGGAAGAATTGATCAGAAACACTGTGTTATTGGCTCAATCAAAATATCATTATTGTTTATTGATGGAAAAGATTACATTACATTCAGTGAGCCACTTTGGGTCTCAGGCTTCTTAAAGCTATTACATATGATTTCCACTGATCTCTGTCTTCTTCTAAGTTCTCCGCAGGTTGATGAGTCTTGCAGATTTTCCAGAGAGCTTGGATTGTGGTGCATTCTTCTCCATCTTCATTGCTGTCGATATCCCTTGCCTTGATAGGAGGGAGATGAGATGGGTTCTCAAATATTCACCGTGGAAGCCCAAGTTGAGGAAGGCATCGGTGAGAGTTGTATAGCACAAATTCTGAAGCGCCTATAAGTCGAAGGTCCGTCCCGGGCGAGAATCTTGCGCGGAGTTCTTGAGTCTTGAGTAATCCCGGGGCGCATGTGAAGAAGTTCTTTGGCATCACTTTGAGGTGTTCTCTCCATTCCACTCTCTTCTTGACTTGAGGAATCCGGTTCACCACTCTATTGCTTATCCCAATGAGCCGGTCATGTAAGAAAGTGGGCTTTTTGAGAAGATTCTTGAGGGTTGTTGGGCCTCCTCACATGGATCGAATTTGAAATAGAGATCTGCCCAACTAGATAGTGCTAACATGCACCCATAGATTGGTCTCCCCATTGCCGCCGAGGTAAGCCCGCTATAGAGATAGGCTAGAATATCCGGTCCCGCTCTATCTCCTTCCCATAGGCTAACTATTGCGCTTAATTGGGATTCATCCAAGAAGTCTTCCGTGGAGGGGAACAAGATTGCTCCCGCCAAGCACACCACGAAAGCCTTTGCTACTCGTTCCACTTCATCATCTTCTTTAGCTTGATCGGATCTTTGTACACCCAAGAGGCAAGCTTTAGGAGATTGATTCCCTTGGTAGCTTTGATTTGGTTCACTAGGTTTGGGCTGGGAATTAAACTTGTTAATAACTCATGTGAAGAGATTTGCTTTGGCATGATGGCCATCTTCTCCTCGTCTCCTTGTTTCATCTTCTTTAAGCCCAATATCATCTCTAGTTCCTCTAATAGGACTGTGGCTTCGAAGGTTGAGAAAAGAAAGGTATGGTGGAAGGGTGCCATATTTCAGCTAGAGCCCCTATGGCGGCCCAGTCAAGATGAACTTGGTCATAGTGTTTGGCATGGGTGACTAGGCCTAAAAGATGCCATCTTGCTAAATAGACTCTCATGTCTGAAGAAAATTTGGAGAGAAGAAGAGGCAGCCACTTGATCTTGGTGAACCTTCTGGCTCCTGGGACGTTTGGATAATCCTGTGGGAGACACAGAAAAGAAGGAAAGAAAAGCACAGAGAGAAGGATGAGAATACAACACAGAAGGACGGTGAGGATATGAAGGAAGAAATAGAAGAATAATTCTCTACCTGGTTCATGGCAATCCGGCTGCTTATATGCCCGTTGATTTCAGTTAGTCTGAGAGCAGAAGTCTTGGATCTTTTAATAGCTCTCTCCATCTTTGGGTTTGCAGGAAGAACTTGAACAGCTGCAGTACCTGTGAACAGAGGAAGCAGAAGAAGTAGGAATTCGATGAAGTTGCTTTAATCATAAGGAAGTTCCTTCCTTTTATAGAAATCTGGAGGGTCGTGAGTCTGTTCGAAATTGCAAGACTGATTACAATTAGGACTGGGCTTAGCCTTCGAATCAGAGACGGAGTCGAGTTGTTAATTAACATCCTCCGTTGGGGCGTCAATTGTGGAATTGACGACTTGACAAAGGTCATTGTTTATTTAACGCCTCCCTAAGGGTCATCTTCTTCTTGAGTTCCCAAACGAATTAACGCCTTGATGATAGACGTGTTTTTATGTTTTGACGCCCTGATGTCAATCGTCTCTTATATTTTGACGCCCCTACCCCCCCAGTCGTTATTTGTTTGGCTTGCATGTTTGGTTGCTCTGTGCATTTTGATGAACTTAAGTGCTATCTTTTAATTGGAGTTATTTGTGATTAAGCACTTATGATCATGTCTTGCTTTGAATTAAGGATTATTTCTGATCACTTCATGCTTTGAGAGGCCTAATGAATTTTCAAGTGCAGAGGAGTGCAGGTTTCGAGGCGCTTGGATCACTCATGGGAGCATCATCATCCCATTCTTGTATTTCTTTCCTGTAAGCATTGTTATTATATGATATCTACGCTATTATAGTGTATCAAGGACCTTGTGGTTCTGATGAACCTGGAATTTGAGTTCCCCTTCATCAAAAACAGTGATAGTTCCAGGAGAATCTTGATCACACGGATAGGCCGTTGAGTCATTCAAGGTTTGGGACGATGGTTCCACTTTCTGAGTTGATGCGCGGACAAACGGGCTTCGGCTTAGTGTCAGCTCAGAGATCTGGATTCTTGACCAAATCTAGATGGCTTAGCAATATTATCCTTGATTATTTTCTATTTTTAGTTTGTTTTATCTTTTTCTTTTAGCCCAGCATGCATCATGTAGGACTTTGAGCTTCGTGCTGAAAATCTTCATATTATGGCAATAATGAAGGTCACTCGCTCTCATTTGAGTTGACATGAGATATTCCACTCCAAATTGAGTACTTTATTCTCTCTGAAGCCGCTCAGGCTAGTTCTTCGAAAAATGTCCCTTTGCTGGGTCTTCATCTCAATTCCCTTTATTTTTTCTGCAAATCCACCTTGGTTGTAGCACGTCCACGTTGGCTGGTAAAAGCTCTCCAATGGTGCCTCCCTGTCGTGCCCACGCGCACATTTTATTGTTTTAGTTTAGTCTCCTTCATCCAGCAAATCGATGTTTCCTTGGAATCACCTAGAGTTGTTTCACTCAGAATCTCGGAAAGATTTCTAATGCTTTGTGTCAGAGGCGTGTCACATCACACCTTGGCATCTACTTATCAGTTCGTTCCACTTCATTCCACTTCATTACACTTTCGCTTCATTTCGTCTCACTCCCTTGCAAAGCAGACGCCAAGGCGGGGCAGCTGTAGACACGCCAAAATTGATACTATGTTGATCAAAACTCATGTCACTATGTTAACGCCCCAAAGTGAACTTCAATATTTCTATAATATAAAGTTTTTCTATTTTTGTGTAGGTTTTTATGATGTTTCTTGCATTTTTGTAATTAACGACTTGAAGAGGGGCGTGATTTAAATAGCGACCTAATCTGGGCGTGTTCTCAAGAAAGGACGGCTGGTGTTAAGGGCGTCAATTTCTGGTATTTTACGAGTCCACCACGATTGAAAAATCAAGAATTAACGTCCTTCCTTAGGGCGTGTTTTCAATTAACGCCTTTGCTTCAGGCGTCGTCTCATAATTTTCAGAAAAAGAAAGTTTTTATTACTAAAATTGAATCCAGGAGTTGACGCCTTTGTCCCAGTCGTGTTTTGAATTAACGCCTTAGGGCCGGTCGTCAATTTTAATTGACGCCCTTCTGAGGGTCGTCTCTCACCCTTCCGTGTCCGGTTTGAACACACCTTTCCTGGAGAGTTCCCTGCCTTGATTAATCACCTTGCTCGATTGGGGAACTAGAGTCCTTGCCGTTAATGATCATTGCTTATTCTTATCCCATTAGAATACGGTTTTGAACCCTATAAAAGGATGCCCTGGTTGATCTCGCGCGAGGTTAACGGTGCTGGCGATTGAGGTAACTGGGCTGGTGATTGAGGTTCTTCCTCCTGTGCGATCTCTTTGAAGGCTCTCTGCTGCCTCCTGCTGCCGCAACCGAAGCATCAAGTGTTTTCCCCCTTTACTGTTTACAGGAACAGCAGGGGCCTACTTTCTCGTGTTTGTCTGTTCCTATCATCTCATCATCAATCACTATATTCATCCTTTGTATTAGTTTTTCTCTGCATCATATCTCTTTCCCTTTCCTTAATTCTCTAGGGGTTTTAAAAAATAAACAAAAGGTGCACACTTTATGCTCCTCTTTCATCATCATATTATTTCCTTGGATTGATACTACACACACGTTTGGCTGATCCCATCTTCTTTTGATTGTTTTTTCTTTGATTAAGGGTAATCAAGAGGAAAACCCCCTTCATCGGCCGGCCGATAGAAGGAGGAGGAAGGAATCTACATCATCCCGCATCTTCATTTTCACCAGGTATTCGCGATCAATTTCCTTTATTTTTGAGGTAACCCCTCTGGCGATCACACTCCTTATTAGCACCACGTGCTCCTTTGCTCCTTTTCATTATTCTCCTTCATGATATAAATATTTTTTTCTTAAAAGTGGATTTTCCATAATCTACACCGGGGCGAGGAGACGAGCCGTCAGTGTGGGCACGGGAGGTGATGTCCCCATCATACTCCCGGGGTGCGGAGAACTCGACTCCTTCGAGTAAGAGTCCTTCCCTCCTCGAAGGGTGTAGAAGTGATACCGCCCACAAGTCTTCCGAAGGAGACCCACCCATCCACCCGACGAGAAAGCACTCATACACCTTGCTCCTAGATGCAGTGACCTATTCATCCAATATTCGCTCAATTCGCTCACGCTGGGCTCTCCTAGCTAGTGGACTTTTCTCACGGGTGGGTGCTCTCTAAATGAGGGGAGTGGGCTCAATATCCTGACTACGTACCACCGTGGGACCCTTATCCACTAGGTCGGCCACGTTGAATGTAGGGCTCACTCTGTACTCCTCGAGAAGATCTAACTCATAGGCATTAGTGCCAATGCGCCTCAGAACCTGGAAGGGACCAGCCCCATGAGGCCTCAATTTGGAGATGGCTCCCGGGGAGAGCCTCTCCATCCTCACCATCACAAAGTCACCCATGTGGAATTCTTGGTGACGCAGTTGGGAGTCAGCCTGCCTTTTATAAATCTGATTTTCCTTGCTGATGTGCTTGCTAAGGTTTTCATGCAATTTTGTGAATGCTGACATTCTAGAGGTGATGGGTGGACATGAGCAACCAAAAGTATACCAATCATGCTTTGACGCTAAGACGACTTTGATGGAATGGGGAGGACCGGGGCATCCATAGGTGATCCTGTCATGTGTGGGGGTGACAAATGTCGGGGGACCCGGACATCCATGAATACTCCTATTATGCCTACGACCCATGATGAATGAAGGAGGACCATTACACCCGAATATAGACCACTCTTGTTTCCTACTTGACATGTGGGTGATATGAATGAATGAACCCAACATAGTGTTCATGCCAAGTGGTGTGGTAATCCTAGACACATGCATGCTTATCCCAAATGTGACTTCCATGTGCATAGATGTGGGATGACCTTTGAACTTCCATGTGAAAGGGTCGAAGGGATCTAGGAAGGTGGATATGGGGTGGGGCATTTCCTCGATCTCTAGGTGGGTGTTGCCTAAGGTCATGGCTCCTTTGGTGTTACATGGGTTATGGATGAGGTGAGCTTGGCCAACATGGTGGGTGAAGGTAGGAAAGGGGCGGTGGGTAAGGTCGTTGGGTCACATGGGTTCCACGGTTCCCATTGGAAGGGATCAAAGGGATCATGAACAGGGTTACCAAGGGGGAGGGGCCTTATGTCCTCAAGATCCTCAAATGGTGGTGGGTCATCCTCCTCTAATGAAATAATTGGGCTGAAGTTCTTGGTGGGTGGGTTGGCCATGAGGGAGGGTTTGGCTTTCTACCCGATATAAGAAGCTCCAAATTGAGGAGAAGGTTGGGCTCATCGGGTGTGGGGAGGAATAGAAGGAGGTCACTAGTGTAGCAACTAATGGTGTATACCAAGGTGATGGACCCGACACATAGGTGTAGGAGGTCAAGACTCCTTGGTTGGTTGTCCATTGTGGTCAACATGCCGGTCAACTCCATTTGCCAAGCTAAGCCCATGAGAAGTTTCCCTAGGTTCTCTACTTGGTGAGAGGATTGGATGGTGGTGTGATGGGAGAAGATGGGCACTATAGGGAGGTCTTGCTCCACGAGTAGATAGGTATGGGTCATGATATCTCTAATCGAGCTCTCCCTTAGCCACCTAATAAGGGGTTCTTTTAAGATGAGTTCGGCCTTATCTAGAGAGGGTGGTGTAGGGTGAAGATCCTTGTGCGAGGCTTCCCCTTCAATTTGGATATGGGTGCCCTCCATGGAGGGGAAAGGATCGAGAGGGGCATTTATCTCCATGTGGCAAAGTGGGTGGGCTACTTCTTCTAAAGCTAATGGGGAGGGAAGGTTCTTTGGGGGTGGGGTGATGTTAGCCGGTATATGGTGCACCCGGGGTAGTGAACAAGGGTGGGACTCCGACGGATGGGAGAGTACAAGGTTGTTGAATTTAAAGGCTCCCGGAAGGTGTGGCGGATGCACTAGGCAAGTCCGACGTGTTGGGTTGGTGTCGACATTCCTTTCATCTAACCATTTCTTACCTAGGATTATACATGGACCCGCCAATGTTCCCACTTGACACCAAGCCCCATCAAAATACTTAGTCTTTCCAAACCATCTATGGAATTCAACAAAGAATTGGTCTCCATTGTGCATAATTTGTCCAGTCCTAGAAAGAGAGGCAACGATATTGGGGGATACCCAATTATCAGATTCTAAGTCAATGAAGTCAATTTCCGTGGGCTCTTCATTAGGTAGGTATGCATGGGATATGATTGGGAGAGGAGCCATTTGACCCTAGACTCAATGATGACAATGGTGGGTGGACAATGCAAGGGTCGGACCGATGATGACTCCAATGCCAGCGTGCCCTAGGACTTGACTTGTAGAGACAAGTCAATGACTTGCTCTGATACCAATTGATGTCACACCACCTTGGGGGTAATAGTCACAAGACCATGCACCTTGGACCTTATCAAGCAAGCACAATTCGCAATAGAATTGGACCGATATCGGTGGCCACTCACCCGACACTCACCCAAATCTCGGGGTAACTCGGTGATGCCGAGTGGAGGTTGTGAGGGCTGAACCCTTGCTGGTAGAGGGCCAGCAGGGCTAAGGGACTTCTCAAGGGTATGGAGGTCCAATTCAAAGGGGCCGACCAGGTGCCAATGGGCACGGGTCACACTCTCACCCACGGCGGTCACTCGAAGCAATAGGGCTTGAGGACCAGGCGCTCTCTCTCACGGACCAGCAGAGTTTATGAACTAATATTGAAGTAACATGGCATCCAAAGGAGAGCAAGGGTAGAGAACTTACTCGATCGGTTTGAAGAAACCGATCCCGTTCAAAGACGAGGGCGAGCGGGGAAGCGTGGGTTCCCCACACGCTGCGCCTGTAGCAACCCTGGTAAAATAAAAGGAAGATTTTAAGAAAAATTAAGTAAGTAAATGATAAGAACCAAAATGAATAAATAATAAGTCAAATGTAAATAACGCCTCTCAACAAGGCGCGATTTAAATAAGAAACGCCCTCACCTGAGGCATTAATTCAAAAAGTGACGCCTATACCAAAGGGCGTCAAATTTCAAAAACGTCCAAAATGAATAAAAGGAAAGGGAAGGAAACGCCCTCTTCTTGGGCACGAATTACAAAAGAAACGGCACAGGTAAAGACGTCAATTAGAATTAACGCCCTAACCTAAGGCGTTAATTTCATTTGTGTTTCGTTCGAACCAGGAGACTATCCAGGGTGAGTTTTAGGATTGCTACGTGTTCGATTGATTATGGTAAGGACTCTATCAAGAAAACTAGAGTTCTAATCAAATTCTAACCCTAAGGGATTCCTGAAACCCTATAAATACCCCTTTCAGTCGAACCTATTAGCTATTTTGGTCAAAGGCCTGCGGCTGTCTCGTGTGTGAAGAACAGGTTTGTTCTTCTTCCTCTGCCTTCGGTTATGGATATGGAGAATATTAATGTTCTTCATCTTCTTCTTCTGTAGGTTGCATGCAGCAAGTAGTAACTCTCTTGTCTAGCTGAAGAACGTGGGTTCTTCATCAACATCATTTTCCCAGAAGACTCTGTTTAGAACAGAGTATCGTTTTCTCTTCACATCCTTCACGTAATTTCACCCAGATCATCATCAGGTAGGTTTTCTCAAGAACTGTAGCCCAAACTAGCATAAGATGTATGATAATATCATCTGTTAATTCATGCATATAGTTTCTCTACGCTTTCGTAGTTTTCTGAGAAATTTTGAAAGTAGCGACCCTCTCTAGGGCGCTAATTAAAATTCTGACGACTGATCGAAGAGTCGTCAATTTCACGAAATTAATAAATACCCATGTTTAAAATTTAATATCTATGAAACCTATAATCTAATTTAATGCAAGATCATATATCTAGAATCCTGATATTTTCTTTGTCCTGACCATGTACCTTGTTTCCTGAAAATTTATTATCCTGGAAATTGCCACTATTCATGTTAATCCTGGAAAAGAATGAATTAAAGACCCCCAGTAGGTCGTCTTTTATGAAAGTGACGCCCCTGGCTAAGGCGCGTTTTGTCAAAAATATAGAATCAAGAAAATTTCAGCAAATTAGAAATTTATAATGGACGACGGTTACATAAGTCGTCAAATTTAAAATAACGACCCAGTGAAGGGCGTTAATTTAATAAGTAGTGACTTATGTTAAGGTGCTAATTTCCTGTGTAATTATTTTATACTGTTTACTGTTAACCGAGGATTTTATATAATTATATATGTGTATATCGGCACTATATTTCCATTCCGTGAATATAGTCCCATGTTTTCACGACAATTTATCGCATTACCCACTAACTCTCAGTGACAGACAAGCCCTCCATTGGACATTCCGTTCCTTTGGACTGGCGAGTTAGTCATTGGGACCTCCGTAAGTCTCCTCGTAGCCTTGGAATCCCTCAAGGCCGACTGAGCAGGTTGTACCATAAAAACCCTTTACACTATTTTGCCATGTCACTCTATAGAAACATGGTATACCGGCCCTCATGATATGCTATGTGGATATCATGAGAATATTCTTAATGGGATGAGGACATCATGCCATTAACCTGCTGTTCTTGTGGACCTCAATTCTATATTAAGTGGGTGACCATCTATATATGGACACTTAATTGTCATGGTACCCAATTAGGGAACCAATTCCACCCAGTTTTATCGATACTCGTGATTGTACCGTTATTATCGTCCTTATACATCAAGTTCAATTTTTGAACTCTACTCTATCTTGAATTTCCACAAGCTTTTCCTTGAAAATTCCATATTGGCTATACATAAAGTGGATGTCAAAATACATGATAAATGCCTGCGCATATAGGGCCCGATCTGGTCCTGGGAGGAGCACCCGAAAGTACTAGTGCCCATGGGAGTTGTAATTATTACGGTATGGCATTGTACCAAAGTGCATGACTAGCTTGATTAAGACATTCCACAAATCTCGTACTTGACATGACATGACTTGCGTGGCCCGAAAAAGGGAATTTATATACTTGCTTGAATCGTGATAGCCAATTCTCGACATGACATGATAAATATACTTGCTTGAATATCTTGACATTCATTGATATAAGTTCTTGAAAGACATGTTAGTTTACTCGATTACCTCTTGTTATACTCTCTCTCTCTTGTCGTTTTACACAAACATGCATAGCCATAGTGCATTCATGAAAAAATGTAATTACTTAAAACCATTGCTAGTTCTTGAGATATAATTTCCTACTGAGCGTTCGCTCACTCAGTGTTTCCCTACTTTTCAGGAAAGTCCGACGACGAGGCTCAATCGGACAGGGAAGGTCAAGAGTGAAAGAGATTAGAGCTTCTCAAGCGTCAACTAGTCTTGTCTTTTCTATATTTTCTTGAGTCCATTTTGTACTTTTCTTTTTATTTTCAAGGGATTGTAGTAGAAATACTTTTGTGAATGAATAAAAGGATTGGGTTATCTTTACTCTTGCGCATCTCTGATTTGGTGTCGAATACACTAATACTCTGATTGACATGATCGATATAAACTCGTCACGCGTCTCTGGACATCTTCCGCGCTCGGGGCGTGACAGTTTTTATGGTATCAGAGCCTAGGGTATTCAATTCCTAGGAAACCCAAGTCTAAGGATAAGTCTGAACCTCTAACCAGTGAGATTGGGTAGAACCGAGGGTTAAAGTCAACATAGAATTAAAAGCCCTTTAACGCAATCACATACTAATATAGCTATTGTAATTATAGGACAATGGCTGCCGAACGTGCTCAATGGCGCAACATGCAACGCACTCTTCAAGGCATGACCCAGGCACTTCAACAAGTGGCACAAGGAGGTGCACATCGTGGAGCAGGAAATCTCCACCAAAGCTTCAAGAACATGAACCCTCCTAAGTTCATGGGATCCACTGATCCAGATGATGCCGAGCACTGGATCCGAGAGACGGAACGTGTTTTTAGAGTCATGCAATGTTCGGACCGAGAGAAGGTCCTGTTAGCCACATTTCAACTAGAAAGAGACGCCCGATGCTGGTGGGAGTCGGTAGAAGCCACATTAGATCAAGGACAAGTTACTTGGGAGGAGTTTGTTGAACATTTCAACAATAAATATTTCTCAGATCGAGTTCAAGAGAAGAAAGCCGCTGAATTCGCCGCACTTAAGCAACGATCTTTGTCGGTGGCTGAATATGAAGCGCAGTTCTCAAGGCTGTCTCGGTACACTAAACACTTAGTTAGTACTGAGAAGATGAAAGCTCGAAGATTCCTTAATGGGCTCAGGCCCCAATATATCACACAACTGGCACCGACGGACATACAAGTCTATTCGGAGATGGTTCGACGAGCCCAATTACTAGAAGATGCCACAGAACTATCTGATAGGATCCGTGGGAAAGACAAGAAGGAAAATGTTACTAGCTCCAGTACCTTCAAACCCAATTTCAAGAAGAGGCCAAGTAATGGAGGTACTCCCTCCCAGGAGCAAAAGTTCAAAAAGACCAAACCTTTCTCCATCACCACTACACCTTCTAAGGTGGTATGTAAGCACTGTGATAAGGCCGGGAACAAGGCCGAAGAATGTTGGAGGAAACTTGGAGCGTGTCTCCGTTGTGGGAGCCGTGATCATCGGATTCCCGACTGTCCCCTACTCAATGATCAAGCCGGTGACGGAAAGCACCCGGTGACAAAGAATGCTCGTCTCCAAGCTATTAAGGAGGCAGAACAAGACGAAGGCGGACTAGTAGAAGGTACACTAAAAGTTTGTTCCAAGTCTGCACATGTCTTATTTGATACGGGTGCATCACATTCTTTTATTTCCAAGAAGTTTGCTGACCCACTACCTATGGAACCGGAATGGATGAAAATATTTTTATCTACTCCTCTCGGAAATGAAACCGATATTACTCACCATTATCAAAACTGTGAAGTCTTGGTAAAAGGAAGAAATCTTCCTATCAACCTCATATGTTTAGACCTAAAGGAATATGATGTCATATTGGGAGCAGACTGGTTATGTAGGTATCAGGCAACTGTGGATTGCCGTAACAGCAAAGTTACTTTCAAGGACTTTCCAGAACTAGTATATTCTAGCCCTAAGAGTCGGAGCAAGTCACCTCTTATTTCGGCTCTCCGAGCTAGCAAGCTAATAAGGAAAGGATGTGTATCTTTCCTTGCATTTGTCACCATTAAGGAGACTAAGGAAACTAAGCTAGAAGACATCCCAGTTGTGCAAGAATTTTCGGATGTGTTTCCGGAGGTTTTGCTTGGATTACCTCCACAAAGAGAAGTGGCCTTCACCATCGACTTGGTCCCTGGTGCTGGACCAGTTTCTAAGGCACCATATGGGATGTCCCCTGCCGAACTCAAGGAGCTGAAGGAGCAATTGATGGAACTTCTCAAGAAGGGATTTATTAGACCAAGCACTTCCCCGTGGGGAGGACCTGTGCTATTTGTAAAGAAGAAAGATGGATCCATGAGGTTATGCATAGACTATCGATAGTTGAATCATCTCACTATCAAGATCAAGTATCCACTGCCAAGAATCGATGAGTTATTTGATCAAATATCTGGATCCATGTATTTTTCGAAGATTGATCTCAGGACGGGATATCACCAACTAAGGATCAAAGATGAGGACATTTATAAGACCGCGTTCAGAAGCAGGTATGGGCACTATGAATTTGTTGTTATGCCTTTTGGACTAACAAATGCCCCTGCTGCCTTTATGCAGTTGATGAATAGTATATTCAGGCTTCACCTAGATCAATTCATAGTGGTTTTCATTGATGATATACTGATCTATTCAAAGACCAAGGAAGAGCACGAGGAGCATTTGAGAATAGCATTACAAATATTGAGGATGAATCAGTTATATGCAAAGCTCAGCAAATGTGAATTTTGGTTAGGAGAAGTAGCTTTCTTGGGACATGTTATATCAAAAGACGGTTTATCCGTAGATCCATCAAATTTTGAAGCTGTAAGGAATTGGGAAAGACCGACCAACGCTAGCGAGATCCGTAGTTTCTTGGGTCTTGCGGGCTACTATCAGTGATTCATCAAGGATTTCTCCAAGATAGCCGTACCACTCACTAGGCTAACTCGCAAGGAGATACGTTATGAATGGAGTGAGGAATGTGAAAGAAGATTCCAATCTCTCAAAGATCATCTAACTACTACCCCAGATTTAGCTTTACCAATTGAAGGCGAGAGATTCGAAATATACACCGATGCATCTGGCATTGGCCTCGGAGGTGTTTTAATGCAACAAGGGAAGGTTATAGCCTACTCTTCTCGCCAATTGAAGAAGCACGAGAAAAACTACCCAGTTCACGATCTAGAATTGGCTGCGGTAGTATTTGCACTGAAGATATGGAGACATTATCTGTACGGAGTGCAGTTTATTGTATACTCTGACCATAAAAGTCTTAAGTATCTCTTCTCTCAGAAGGAATTGAATATGAGGCAAAGACGTTGGCTAGAATATCTTAAGGACTTCGACTTCACTATACAATATCATCCTGGAAAGGGTAATCCTGTAGCCGATGCCCTCAGTCGAAAGCCGAGAGCACTATTAGCCAATTGTATGATTCATGAGTGGAAGTTGCTAGAACAATTCTCTAAACTTAATATAAGCATGGACAAGGACAGTAGGTGTGTCACCTTATCCCATATAAGCATACAGCCAGGCTTTCTATCCGAAATACAAGGACTTCAAGGTAGTGACCCCGTACTTGAGGAAATCAAGGGCAAAATGGAAGAACAACCTGATTTCAAATTAGCATCAGATGGGAGATTGATGTTCAGAAATAAAACATGTATACCGAATTGCCCAGAGCTAAAGAAGAAAATATTGGATGAAGCTCACAGATCAAGGTATACGATTCATCCAAGATCAACTAAGATGTACCAAGATTTAAAAAGGACCTTTTGGTGGCCCAATATGAAAAGAGAAATAACGGATTTTGTGTCTCGCTGTCTCACATGTCAACAAGTCAAGGCAGAACACCAAAAGCCTGTCGGTAAGCTACATCCTCTAGATATTCCTAAGTTGAAGTGGAAGGATATCGGTATGGACTTCATTATGGGTCTGTCCAAATCAAAGGGAGGATATGACGGAATATGGGTTATCATCGACCGATTGACCAAATCGGCACACTTCTTGCCAATCAAGAGTCGATGGTCAGTTGATGTTCTTGTTGCAATATACACTAAGGAGATAGTCAGGTTACATGGAGTACCTGTCTCCATCGTGTCTGACAGAGACCCTCGTTTTACTTCTCACTTTTGGAAGGGTCTACAACATTCGCTAGGGACGAGACTTAACTTTAGTACTGCTTTTCATCCTCAAACGGATGGTCAGACCGAGAGAACCAATCAGGTGGTTGAAGATATGCTTAGAGCTTGCATCATTGATTTTGGTGGAAGCTGGCATGATCATTTGTCTCTGGTTGAATTTGCATACAACAACAGCTACCAGGCAAGTATACAAATGGCACCTTTCGAAGCTTTATACGGAAGGAGTTACCGATCGCCTTTATGTTGCGACGAAGCTGGCAAAAAATAACTATTAGGTCCAGATATGGTAAGGGATACCACTGAAAAGATTCAGTTGATTAGAGAAAGACTTCAAGTTGCTCAGTCTAGACAGAAGGCTTATGCTGATACACGAAGAAGAGATCTCGAATTCCAAGTGGGAGATCACGTATTCCTCAAGATATCACCTGGACGTGGAATAAGGAGATTTAGTGTTAAGGGCAAGCTTACACCAAGGTTTATCGGGCCTTTTGAGATACTAGAAAGAGTTGGCGAGGTTGCTTACCGCGTCGCTTTACCTCCTCAATTGTCCGAAGATCATAATGTATTCCACATATCAATGTTGAAGAAATATGTGCATGATCCGTCACATATCATTGATCATGGAGACCTGGTGATTCAAAGGGATCTCACTTATGAACAAAGGCCCATGAAGATCCTCGATCGCGAGGTACAAACATTAAGGAACAAAATTATTCCCATGGTTAAGGTGCAATGGAGTAAATGTTCAGAACACGAAGCCACATGGGAGACCGAGGACTCCATGAGGAAGCGATTTCCAGAATTATTTTAAGAAGTATATACTCTACACTCTCCACATATATATATGCGATTGAATTTGGGGACCAAATTCTTTTAAGTGGGGGAGGGTGTAGCAACCCTGGTAAAATAAAAGGAAGATTTCAAGAAAAATTAAGTAAGTAAATGATAAGAACCAAAATGAATAAATAATAAGTCAAATGTAAATAACGCCTCTCAACAAGGCGCGATTTAAATAAGAAACGCCCTCACCTGAGGCGTTAATTCAAAAAGTGACGCCTATACCAAAGGGCGTCAAATTTCAAAAACGTCCAAAACGAATAAAAGGAAAGGGAAGGAAATGCCCTCTTCTTGGACGTGAATTACAAAAGAAACGGCACAGGTAAAGATGTCAATTGGAATTAACGCCCTAACCTAAGGCGTTAATTTCATTTGTGTTTCGTTCGAACCAGGAGACTATCCAGGGTAAGTTTTAGGATTGCTACGTGTTCGATTGATTATGGTAAGGACTCTATCAAGGAAACTAGAGTTCTAATCAAATTCTAACCCTAAGGGATTCCTGAAACCCTATAAATACCCTTTTCAGTCGAACCTATTAGCTATTTTGGTCAAAGGCCTGCTCCTGTCTCGTGTGTGAAGAACAGGTTTGTTCTTCTTCCTCTACCTTCGGTTATGGATATGGAGAATATTAATGTTCTTCATCTTCTTCTTCTGTAGGCTGCCTGCAGCAAGTAGTAACTCTCTTGTCTAGCTGAAGAACGTGGGTTCTTCATCAACATCGTTTTCCCAGAAGACTGTGTTTAGAATAGAGTATCTTTTTCTCTTCACATCCTTCACGTAATTTCACCCAGATCATCATCAGGTAGGTTTTCTCAAGAACTGTAGCCCAAACTAGCATAATATGTATGATAATATCATCTGTTAATTCATGCATATAGTTTCTCTACGCTTTCGTAGTTTTCTGAGAAATTTTGAAAGTAGCGACCCTCTCTAGGGCGCTAATTAAAATTCTGACGACTGATCGAAGAGTTGTCAATGTCAAGAAATTAATAAATACCCATGTTTAAAATTTAATATCTATGAAACCTATAATCTAATTTAATGCAAGATCATATATCTCGAATCCTGATATTTTCCTTGTCCTGACCATGTACCTTGTTTCCTGAAAATTTATTATCCTAGAAATTGCCACTATTCATGTTAATCCTGGAAAAGAATGAATTAACGACCCCCAGTAGGTCGTCTTTTATGAAAGTGACGCCCCTGGCTAAGGCACGTTTTGTCAAAAATATAGAATTAAGAAAATTTCAGCAAATTAGAAATTTATAATGGACGACGGTTACAGAAGTCGTCAAATTTAAAATAACGACCCAGTGAAGGGGGTTAATTTAATAAGTAGTGACTTATGTTAAGGTGCTAATTTCCTGTGTAATTATTTTATACTGTTTACTGTTAACCGAGGATTTTATATAAATATATATGTATATATCGGCACTATATTTCCATTCCGTGAATATAGTCCCATGTTTTCACGACGATTTATCGCATTACCCACTAACTCTCGGTGACATACAAGCCCTCCATTGGACATTCCGTTCCTTTAGACTGGCAAGTTAGTCATTGGGACCTCCGTAAGTCTCCTCGTAGCCTTGGAATCCCTCAAGGCCGACTGAGCGGGTTGTACCATAAAAACCCTTTACACTATTTTGCCATGTCACTCTATAGAAACATGGTATACCGGCCCTCATGATATGCTATGTGGATATCATGAGAATATTCTTAATGGGATGAGGACATCATGCCATTAACCTACTGTTCTTGTGGACCTCAATTCTATATTAAGTGGGTGACCATCTATATATGGACACTTAATTGTCATGGTACCCAATTAGGGAACCAATTCCACCCACTTTTATCGATACTCGTGATTGTACCGTTATTATCATCCTTATACATCAAGTTCAATTTTTGAACTCTACTCTATCTTGAATTTCCACAAGCTTTTCCTTGAAAATTCCATATTGGCTATACATAAAGTGGATGTCAAAATACATGATCAATGCCTGCGCATATAGGGCCCGATCCGGTCCTGGGAGGAGCACCCGAAAGTACTAGTGCCCATGGGAGTTGTAATGATTACGGTATGGCATTGTACCGAAGTGCATGACTAGCTTGATTAAGACATTCCACAAATCTCGTACTTGACATGACATGACTTGCGTGGCTCGAAAAAGGGAATTTATATACTTGCTTGAATCGTGATAGCCAATTCTCGACATGACATGATGAATATACTTGTTTGAATATCTTGACATTCATTGATATAAGTTCTTGAAAGACATGCTAGTTTACTCGATTACCTCTTGTTATACTCTCTCTCTCTTGTCGTTTTACGCAAACATGCATAGCCATAGTGCATTCATGGAAAAATGTAATTACTTAAAACCATTGCTAGTTCTTGAGATATAATTTCCTACTGAGCGTTCGCTCACTCAATGTTTCCCTACTTTCAGGTAAGTCCGACGACGAGACTCAATCGGACAAGGAAGGTCAAGAGTGAAAGACATTAGAGCTTCTAAAGCGTCAACTAGTCTTGCCTTTTCTATATTTTGTTGAGTCCATTTTGTACTTTTCTTTTTATTTTCAAGGGATTGTAGTAGAAATACTTTTGTGAAGGAATAAAAGGATTGGGTTATCTTTACTCTTGCGCATCTCTGATTTGGTGTCGAATACACTAATACTCTGATTGACATGATCGATATAAACTCGTCACGCATCTCCGGGTATCTTCCGCGCTCGGGGCGTGACAGCGCCGGTGTAGCTTCGACCTGTTCAAGGTTTTACATCACTATGCCCCATGCAAGGGGGGTTGAACTTGGGAAAGGGAAGCCAAAATTACATTCAAACACTACCTCCCACAGGGAGGGGCTGTAAGCCAGCCAGGCAGGAAGGGGAAAATCAATCTAGGAACCTGATGAAAGAAAATCAACGGTTCTGTCCGCCCTCTGGAACAGGGGACAGGCGGTCGAAGTCGGCGCCGCTGCGGCCTCTCCCTAACTCTATTGTCAATGAAACTAGTTGGAGAACCTTCGTAGTTGACTCAGGAAGACGTCTAATTTTGGGGGGAATATGTGTAAGGCGACGCTGGTCGGGGCAGAAGCGCGAACAGGGGCTCTGGTTGCTGGTTCTGGTAGCTTCTGCACCCCTACAGCTAGAAGACGAGGCTACCACAGACGCTCCTGAGCTCCGATTCAGGCTTGGATGGAGTCTCTAGATTCTTTGTCAAGTCCTCTTCAAACGGAGACCCACGAGGGTGCCAGAAGAGGTCGGAGTAGACAAAGATAGCCCAAACAGTGATTGGGTGTCTGTTTAGTCACATAGTGGACAGAACAGCGCACCTGGGGGAGAAAATTGAGAAATCACAGCTCCGGATGCCGAACGGGGTTCCGCTTCTTGATACTGTAAGTAGACTCGGTGTAGAAAATCTCATCCAAGGCCCGCCTTCAGAGCTTCAGGAAGTTGGCCATGGGAGCCCTTGGAACCTGCTTCAGGTTGACAGTCAGGGAGAAGAAGCGCAGTTTGGGGAGAACGGCTCCTCCGGGCAGCCATGAGCTCAGAATGGGACGAGACCACCGCCGTTGCGAAGAGGACAGGGAGACGCTTCCGAAGGTACCACTTGGGCCTCCAGGGATGCCTGGATGAAGTCAGGGTCACCTCTAAATGCTGCTGGTCCTCTGTAAATCCTGAGCTGCGAACTGGCTAGCTGGGAGTAGCTCCAATGGCACAAGAGATAGGGGAGGGAGGTGACTAATGGTGAAGGGAAGTGGAAGGGGTGGAGAGAGTGGAGGGAAACAATTCAAATTCCACCTGGGTGCTGCAAGATTGTGTGGGGACTAGGGTGGATTGTGTTGGGAAGGCCAAGATTCTCCAAGGGAGGGAGTAGATTTGGTGGGAGTTGGTGAAGGGGTATTGAATGCACCTAGGGAAGTGATGAGGTGGTTGGGGTGGCTAGTGGTGTGTGGATTAGGTGGAGGAGAGAGGAGAGAGAGGGGAAATTCAAATTTTGGGGAGGGGGGGAAGAGAGAGAGAGGGGGGCGGCCCCCTTAGAGAGAGAGAGAGGGGGGGGAATGGAAGGCCTTCTCACCCTATGACTTCACACCCCACTAATGGATTCTCTCCACAAAAAACTTGAATTTTGGAACTCAATATATGGCAATTTTATTGACTTCAAATGGGGGGAATGGGGTCCTATATATAGGCAACCCACATTTTACAAAAAGTCCCTGACTCTTGCTACAATGACAAATAACCAAGGGGGTAGGGGGCGCCCCTGGGCCTAGCCTAATGAATTGGGCCCATTAACTAGTCTAATCAACCCTATGACACTTAACTTAGGTAGATGACTCATTAACCTAGGTACTGGACTCAAATAAAAAGAAAATTAGAATGATATGACTCAAATAAAATATGAAAATACAACATATGACTCAAAATAAATGACTAGACCGTGTCGGGTGCTTCCGGGGCGAGGAGACGAGCCGTGAGTGTGGGCACGGGAGGTGATGTCCCCATTAGAGGTGCTCACCGCACACTGGCCACAAAGGAAAATGAAGGAGAAGATGAGGGTATAAGAATTGGAGACCAACTGGACAGGAGCAAGCCGGTAGAACCTAAGCAACTCGGCGATAAAGGAATGGAGGGGTGATGCGCACCGACTAGTGTCGTTAAGAAAGCCGTGCCACAATTTTAAAATGTTCACACTCACTCACTTTAAAAGATTGGAAAGTAAAATTATATAGTGGTAAGCGGAGTCGATCCCACGAGGAGGAAAAATTCTTATTTAATAAGTTGGAAAAATAACTTATGCTTTGAAAACCAAATTTTTGAGTGTGATTAATCTAAGGAAAGATAAATTGCATGAAAACTATTTAAAGAATATGAGAGGATTTAAGTAGAGAAATTTGGAAGAGATAGAAAGAAAAACACAATTTCACAAAAATCAATTTTATTGCTATGAGAGGTGACAAGTACAATGTATATGAAAACTAAAATTACAACTTGCAAAATAAAAGAAGAGAAAAGAAATTGTAAGCCAATAGGATGAAGAACGCCGTCAACTCCTTGCCAAGCCTTGGATGAAGATCGTCTCGCCTTGGATGCCGACGCCGTGAGAGGATCAATTGGAAGAGAATCCGCCAAAGGGATGTGTGGATGAAATATCGGAGATGGAGATGAAAAGGTGGAGGAAGAAGAATAAAATTAAAACCAAAGCATGTATGTTGTGAAAAGAGAGGAAGAGATGGCTATGATGGGTGATAAAACATAAAATAGTTTTGAAAACAGAGGGTTAGAAGAAGAAGAAATAGATTAAAATCTAGAGAGAATTAGACAAAGTGAAAGAAGAGAAAATTGTAGAGGACGAAGAGAGGAAGAATATTGATGAATAACACAAAGACAGAAAATAAGAAGAAGATGGAGAAAAACGTGATAGAACAGAGAGTGGTCGTGGATGAATAGTGCAGAACTGAACTTTGGAAAATTGATTGTAATTTGAAAATCGTTGAGAATTTAAAGAAGTGGTAGAAGAAGAAATTAAAGAACTTTTAAAAACCTACAACTTTCATGAAGAACTTCGAAGCAACAGAAAGAGAAGAAAAATGAGAAATAGCAGAATATTTTAAAACCGAATGAACAGTAAAAACGCATAGACAGATCTTTGGAAAACTGGAAATAACTTTGAAAACTGGAAGAATTAGAGGAAGATGAAGAAGAAGAATTTGTAGAAGACTAAAAAATGAAGAACTTTGATGAAGAACTTAACTGTAAAAGATGAAAGAAAAAGCTTTAAAATAAATCCCTATGGCAGACCTCCAACCTCTCTCCTCTGCATCATCGGCCATGGCATCTATTTATAGAGTACATGAGCATCCACAATCGTGAGTTCCCAGATCCAATCAAAAGCAAATTTCCAGCAATGCAACTTGATATATTTAGACTCCTTTCCATCATTAGAGTCCTCCTTTCCATAAAATATTACTTAGATAAGAGCAAACATGGAATATCAGTTCGATCGGGAGCCTGCAGTTGCCGTTTCTGGTTCAACTTTGAATAGCGACTTAGATTGGGGCCTCCATTCTTTAAATGACGCCTTAGGCTGGGGTGTCCTTTTCTGAAGTAGCGCCTCTTCACTCGGGCGTCAGTTTCTTATTTTCTTATTTTACTATTTTTCACATTTTTCGTAAAATAGGAATTGACGACTGTTCATATGGGCGTTCTTTCAATGATTAGCGACTGCATCTCGGGCGCTAATTCTTCTTTTTTTTCTTTTTCCACTTTCTGCGTTCAAATGAATTGACGCCCGTGACACTGTCGCTTCTTGCTGAAGACACGCCCTTGAAGATGTCGTTAATTAAATAGCACCCTGATCTAGGTCGTTGTTTCCTGAAAATTAAAATATCAATTTATTTAATTCTAAAATAATTATGCAAATATTTAAATATTTCTCACATGGCCATTTTAAGCTCAAAAAGATAATAAAATACATGAAGACTCAAATAATGTGTGAGAATGTCATTAATGCTCATGTTGCACAAATATACTCAAATAATGCTCAACGATGATGAATGTGATGTAAATTATGATGTAAAATATAGCACTTATCACACCCCCCAACTTACTCGTTGCTAGTTCCTTAGTAATGCAATTAAATCAAAATTAAGGATCAACAAGAATTCATAAAGATCATACTCTTATATCCAGCTCTCCCTTCATAGAATCAACCAAAGATTAGGAATCTAGAATCATTAATGCTCATACTAGCTTTAGATTAGAAATTAAAGCACATGACTTAAGAATACAAATCAAAGTTCAATAACACTTGTGCATGTGTACATTCAAATATGCAGTTAAGACAATTACATCCCACATTTGTTATTTTAAGTAAGTACCTTTCAACCCTACACCTTTTAGATCAGAGCATTTAAGCATACTAGTTTTTCTCTGGCTTTTTCTTTTGTCCCTTTGGAACTCCCTTTTTTTTTTCACAACCATAATGCTGCACTACCCTTCACCTTTTTACGCGAACCTCAACACGTCTTAGGTGAAGCAGGCCCGGTTACTTAGATCAGGGGCATTTTTTATGGCGTGATCTTTCTATTTCACCATTTCTCTTTTTTTCAACAATATGCCTTTGCATTTTCTTTTCTTTTTTCTATAAAACTTGGCAGAAAACTTTTTCTTGAAATAGATCTCCTCCTCAAGAAATGCAGAGTATCAGATACGGTTCCCAAAATAACAGAGGGCACAACCATATTTTGCTTCATCAAAGTGCATAATGAATATTTTTTCTAATAGTGCGCATGAACTTTTAAAGAGATTCTTATATCAGTTTTCCATGGCTAGATCGCACTTAATTTTCCTTCAACCTTCTCCCTAGCCTTTTCTAATCCAGAATTACTTTCAATTTAAGCATGAAACAATAAAATTCTATCAGGGATTTCATCTTTTCACTTTCATGCAAATTTTTTAAGAAATGATATGCAAGAATTCATGCAAAATCCCTACCAGTTTGTACTATATGCAATGAAAATTTTTTGCCCTCTCCCCCCAACTTGAATGACATTGTCCTCAATGGCATGTACAGTTGAAATGAAAGAACAATGTAACAATGAAGTTTGCTGAGTAGGAAAGAGACAACCTGGTGTGCGGGCAGAACTCCATCAATAGATGGCAACATCTTCTTCTCCTTGGCTTAAATCTAACAACTAAAACACACTGAAACAAAAAGCATCAAATAACAAAACCCTTGGGTTGCCACCCAGAAGCGCTAAGTTTTTCATCTTCAGCCAGATGAAAGAAAAATCTTACTCCGGATCACTTAATGCAATTGATTCTTTTAACAGCTGCTCACTTTCCACGTAAGGTTTTAATCGTTGACCGTTGGCAGTGAAAATGTGACCATTTTTAGGATCCAAAATTTTAACAGCACCATGGTCAAAAACTTTAACAATAATGAACGGTCCATCCCATCTGGACTTTAGCTTATTGGGGAACAAACGCAGCCTTGCATTAAATAGCCAAACCTTTTGATTTTCTTGAAAACTCTATCTGTGAATGTGCTTATCATGAAATGCTTTAGTTTTAGCTTTGTAAATCTTCGCATTTTCATAGGCTTCGTTCCTTAATTCCTCCAGTTCATTAATTTGTAGAGCTCTTTGGGCACCAACTTGATTAAGATCAAAATTAACTTGCTTAATAGCCTAATAAGCTCTATGTTCCAATTCTACGGGTAAGTGGCAGGCTTTACCAAAGATCAAGCGATAAGGTGACATACCAATGGGAGTTTTGTATGCCGTTCTATAGGCCCATAATGCATCATCTAGTCTTTCAGACCAAGCTTTTCTATCCGGTCTAACAGTTTTGTGCAGAATGTTTTTAATCTCCCGATTTGACACTTCAACCTGACCACTAGTTTGGGGATGATAGGGGGTAGCAAGCTTGTGAGTGATACCATACTTACGAAGCAAAGCTCGAAATTGAAAATGAGTGAAATGAGAACCCCCATCACTAATTATAGCCCTAGGACAACCAAACCTAGAAAAGATATTCTTCTTCACAAATTTCATAACCACCTTATGGTCATTTATCCTAGTAGCAATGGCTTCAATCCATTTGGAAACATAATCGACCACCACCAAGATATATTCATTCCCAAAAGAAGATGGAAACGGTCCCATAAAATCTATTCCCCAAACATCAAAAATTTCAACCACCAGAATGGGATTCAGCGGCATCATATCTTTCTTCGAATTATTGCCCACGGCATGAGATCTCAAAGAAATTTTAGAAAATTCATAAGCATCCTTAAATAACGTAGGCCAATAAAATCCACTTTGTAGCACTTTTGCCGCTATCTTCTTTCCAGAGAAGTGTCCCCCACAAGCTAAATTATGACAAAAATTCAATACTGATTGTTGTTCTTCTTCAGGGACACATCTTCTAATGATCTGATCGGGACCCATATGAAACAGCTCAGGGTCCTCCCAGCAATAGTGTTTTACCTTAGAAAAGAAGTGATCCTTCTCCTGCCTAGTCCACCCTCCCGGGATCTGACCTACCGCCAGGTAGTTAACAATGTTAGCATACCAAGGAGTTGAAGAATGAGAGAGGGAAAGAATCTGTTCATCGGGAAAAGAATCAGACATTGGAGTACTTTCAGGGATCACTATCCTGGATAAATGATCAGCAACTACATTGGCCAACCCCTTCTTGTCTCTAATTTCTAAATCAAACTCTTGTAACAATAGAATCCATCTAATGAGACGGGGCTTAGCATCCTTCTTGGAAAGTAAGTATTTTAAGGCAGAATGATCAGAGTAAACAATAACCTTAACCCCTAAAAGATAGGATCGAAATTTTTCTAGGGCAAAAACAACAGCTAGCAGCTCCTTCTCCGTGGTGGTGTAATTCAACTGAGCATCAGCGAGGGTGCGACTCGCGTAGTAGATTACCACGGGCTTCTTATCTATCCTTTGACCTAAGACAGCTCCAACAGCATAGTCCGAGGCATCACACATTATCTCAAAAGGAAGCGACCAATCTGGAGATTGAAGAATCGGAGCTTGAGTAAGGGCCGCTTTCAAGAATTAAAGGCCTTGAGACAAGAATCATCGAAATGGAATGGAGTATCTTTAGCAAGCAATTGTGTGAGGGGACGAGCAATGGTAGAGAAGTTGTGAATGAATCTTCTATAAAATCCAGCATGGCCAAGAAAGGATCTGATTTGCTTGACAGATGTAGGGGGAGGAAGATTAGAAATCAAGTCTACTTTGGCTTTATCGACCTCTATTCCCCTTTCTGAAATTATATGGCCTAAAACTATATCTTCTCTCACCATAAAGTGGCTCTTCTCCCAACTTAACACCAAATTGGATTCAATGCACCTTTTCAAAACCTGAGTCAAATTTTCTAAGCACCCCTCAAAAGAATTACCAAACACCGAAAAATCATCCATGAAAACTTCCAAAGTCTCCCCCACCATGTCAGAAAATATCGACATCATACACCTTTGAAAAGTGGCGGGAGCATTGCAAAGCCCGAAAGGCATCCTTCTAAAAGCAAACGTGCCATAGGGGCATGTAAAAGTGGTTTTTTCTTGATCCTCCGGATAGATAGCAACTTGATTATATCCGGAATAACCATACAAAAAGCAAAAATATTGTTGCCCAGCCAATCTCTCCAGAATTTGATCAACAAACGGGAGTGGAAAATGATCTTTCTTTGTTACTGAATTTAATTTCCTGTAATCAATACAAACCCTCCATCCCGTCTGTAATCGCATCGGCACCTCTTCTCCTTTTCATTTGTGACCACTGTCAGCCCCGACTTCTTAGGAACCACTTGTGTCGGGCTAACCCATTTACTATCAGAAATGGGATAAATTATCCCAGCGTCTAACCACTTAACAACTTCCTTCTTCACCACCTCCTTCATATTTGGATTCAGCCGACGTTGCATCTCTCTGCTCGGCTTGGCATTGTCCTCTAAGTAAATATAATGCATGCAAACATCCGGACTTATACCCTTCAAATCTGCCACAGACCACCCTATCGCCCCCCTATGCTCCTTAAGAACTTCTAAGAGTTTAGATTCCTGAGCAGAGGTAAGATTAGAAGCAATGATAACAGGCAAGGTATGATCTGGGCCTAGATAAGCATATTTCAACGAGTCCGGCAGAGGCTTAAGTTCCAAAACGGGCGGCTGATCAAGAGATGGAAGAACTGGTTCAGATCTTAATGGAGGAAGAGGCTCTACACTAGAATAAGAAAGAGGTGAATCTTGAAGCAAACTACCCTCTTCAATCACATTCTCATTCATATCCGGACCTTCTTCAATCATTTCCTCAAAAATATCAATGACATTACATTCTCCCTCATGATCCGGGTATTGTGAAGCTTTAAAAACATTCAATGAGACCTTCTCTCCTCCAAAGGTAATATCCATCATCCCTGTGGCACAATTAATATTGGCCTTCGCCGTAGCCAAAAACGGGCGTCCCAAAATGATTGGTGTATGCTTTAACTCTTGGGATGAGGCCATATCTAAGATTAAAAAGTCCACTGGGAAATAGCATTCATGAATTTTCACTATCACATCCTCCAACAAACCCTTTGGTGTCTTAACAGACCGATCCGCCAGTTGAAGGATAATAGAAGTGGGCTTCAATTCCCTAAATCAAATTGCTCATAAATGCAGGTGGGTAACAAATTAACACTAGCTCCAAGATCTAGCAAAGCTTTATCAAATGTCACCCCACCTATATCACATGAAATTAATGGAGCACCAGGGTCCTTCAACTTCTTTGGTAAAGAATTCATTAAAACAGCACTAACATCTTCAGATAGACGGATCTTCTGTGTTGCCGCCTTCGGCTCCCTTCTTGGTGTACAAAGCTCTTTTAAAAACTTGGCATATGCCGGCACATGTTTAATAGCATCCAAGAGTGGAATATTAATATTGACTTGTTTAAATAATTCCAACATCTCTTCTTGTTGGACCGGCTTCTTTTGAGCTTTTGGCTTTAATGCATCCGGAAAAGGGACCTTAGGAACATATCCTTGAAAACCTTCATCAACCTTGACCTTTCCTTTGTCCATTGTCTTCTCCCCCCCATCCGGCTTCTTTTTCTCTTGAACAATTATCGGCTATTCTTCCTCATTATCACTTTCTTCTTGGGCATCTTGGCCCGAACTACCACTCACATCCTTAGCCTGATATGGATCATTAAGAACTTTCCGCTCCTAAGGGTAGAGATAGCTTTGGCATTCTCGAATTGAGGAACGATAGGAGGGGGTGGCTGAGGTTGATTGGGCTGATTTGGAGGAGGAAGAATGGGAGCTCTTTGCTGAAAACCCGGAGGTTGTTGATTGCGGGGATTAGCTATGGGTTGACTAGGTAACTGCCCAACATCTCTCCTCATATTACTAGCCGCCAGCTGACCTATTTGACCTTCTAACTTAGCAATTGATTGTTGCTGAGAGAGAATAAGTTGCTGAAGTTGGTCAAATTTATCCTCAAAATGAGGCTGAGGGGGTTGAGGAGGTGGTTGATAAGGAGCTTGAAATGGGGCTTGAGGTTGATAACGATGTGATGGAAATTGATTATATTGGCCCTGGAATGATGAAGCTTGTTGATATGGGGCCTGAGCATGATGGAACGATGGTTGCTGAAATGGAAGTTGTTGTTGTTGATTATGTTGAAAAGGGATTTGAAGATGTTGGTGAGACTGGTTCGGAACTTGAAAAGATTGTTTAGGATTTGAGGGATTGACTTGAGTAGATGGTCCTTGTTGTGATTTCCAAGAAAAATTTGGGTGATTTCTCCAGCCCGGGTTGTAAGTATTGGAATATGGATCATAATTAGGCTTAGAGACTCCCTGAGCAGCAAAGACTTGTTCTTGAATAAAGGGGGAAGTTGGGCCGCTGTAGGGCAATCAATGACAGCATGATTTGGGCTAGAACATAGAGCACAAAGTTCTTGAAGGTTGGAATCTGAGAAAGGTTGATTTTGTTGGATAGAAGGAAAAGAAGGTTCTTGTTTATTCATGGATAATAATTGATCTAGTTTTTGTGCTACCAAATCTACCTTCTCCATCCTTTGCGCCAACAAGTCCACTTTATTCAACTTTTGAGTAAGTGCATTAATATCCATCCTATTCTCCAACTCTCCTTGACTTTTGACTTCATATAGCCCACCCTTCTTGGAAGGTCCAATCATCCTTTCATAGGAGGAAAGTGAAGCATGACTAATAGAATTTTCACTTAACATCTCAAACAAATCATAAGCTTCATCCTCACTTTTACTCATGAAAGCCCCCCCACATGAGGCATCTACCATTTGTCTATAGTTTTCCGTTAATCCCTCATAAAATGCTTGCACGATTTGCCATCTAGATAGGCCATGATGGGGACATTTCTCAATAAATCTTTCAACCTGTCCCAAGCCTCATGAATTTGCTCCCCAGAATTTTGTGTAAATCCAGTGATGGCCCTTCTCATGTATTAGTCCTACCAATGGGGTAGAATTTCTTCAAGAACTCTTTTTGCATCTCTCCCCATGTGTCAATTGTTCTACCCAAGGCTCCCAACCAATATTTAGCTTTGTCCTTAAGGGAGAATGGGAAGAGAGTAAGCTTAAGGGCATCATCGAGAAGTTTTGAATTTTGACAGTTGAACATATCTGGAGAAACTCATCTAGATGTTTATATGGATCTTCATTAGTATTGCCATAGAAGGATGGCAACATCTGAATGGTGCTGGATTTAATTTCATAATGAATCGCCTGGTTCTGAGGTGCTTGAATATAGAAGGACGGTTGATATTGATTAGGTATGAAGTAGTCCTTCATTTGCTTAGGAACTTGTTGCACTTGTTGGTTTTGATTTTGATTCTCCATGAGGTTAGGTTGAAGTTGTGGTCTAGAATGCACTAACCTTTCAATTTCACTAATGGGTCCTATCAAATGTGGGTGGAGGGATCTCCTACCTTGCATGCAATGCAAAGGGCCCAAAAGGTAATGATGATTTTTTTTCAAAATACAATGAATCCCTATATGAATGGGTTATGCAAATGCAAGGATTAACTATATGAATGCAAGAATGATGATTTTTTTTTATGGAAAACCTTCTAAGGGCACTCTAACTCCAAGGTACTTCGTGGTACAACCTGCCCGGCGTCCGTGAGGGAATCCACGGGTGCGGGGACTTATGGAGGTCTTAGAAATGGAATTTCAAGTCCAAAGAGACGGAATGCTCAATGGAGTGTCCTTCCAAATCCAAGAGGGGTGTAAAGATCCTAATGCCCTTAAGAAGGGAAATAGATGAGAAGAGAATTTTTTTTTCAAAAGATGTTGTAAATAAAGAATGAAAAATAAAAAGAACAACTAAGTGCACAAATGCATGAAAGTAATGCAACTAAGATGGAGATATGCTAGCATGATGAATTTTTTATGTTTTTCAGATTTTTTTAGAATTTTTCAGAATTTTTCAGAATTTCACAAAAAAGGACCTTTTCCTACGTATACTGACCTTTTAGCGACGCTTGATTTTCTTGGATTTTTCTGAATTTCTACTTTCTGTGACAGATCTGGGCTTTAGCGACGCTTCCTGTGACAGATTTTTTTCCTTGGAATTTCAGGTCCGAATTTCTTTGAATTTTTTGATTTTTTGATTTTTTTTTATTTTTCTGCAAAATAAAATAGAAAAACAAGTAAAACTATATACAAATCAAACACAAGGAATTTTCTAACATAAAAATTAATTTCCTCCCCGGCAACGGCGCCAAAAATTGATGTGCACCGACTAGTGTCATTAAGAAAGACGTGCCACAATTTCAAAATATTCACACTCACTAACTTTAAAAGATTGGAAAATTAAATTATATAGTGGTAAGCGGAGTCGATCCCACGAGGAGGAAAAATCCTTATTTAACAAGTTGGAAAAACACCTTATGCTTTGAAAACGAAATTTTGAGTGTGATTAATCTAAGGAAAGATAAATTGCATGAAAACTATTTAAAGAATATGAGAGGGTTTAAGTAGAGAAATTTGGAGGAGATAGAAAGATAAACACAATTTCACAAAGATCAACTTTATTGCTATGAGAGGTGGCAAGTACAATGTATATGAAAACTAAAATTACAACTTGCAAAATAAAAGAAGAGAAAAGAAATTGTAAGCCAATAGATGAAGAACGCCGTCAACTCCTTGCCAAGCCTTGGATGAAGATCGCCTCGCCTTGGATGCCGACGCCGTGAGAGGATCAATTGGAAGAGAATCCGCCAAAGGGATGTGTGGATGAAATATAGGAGATGGAGATGAAAAGGTGGAGGAAGAAGAATAAAATTAAAACCAAAGCATGTATGTTGTGAAAAGAGAGGAAGAGATGGCTATGATGGGTGATAAAACATAAAACAGTTTTGAAAACAGAGGGTTAGAAGAAGAAGAAATAGATTAAAATCTAGAGAGAATTAGACAAAGTGAAAGAAGAGAAAATTGTAGAGGACGAAGAGAGGAAGAAGATTGATGAAGAACACAAAGACAGAAAATAAGAGGAAGATGGAGAAAAACGTGATAGAACAGAGAGTGGTCGCGGATGAATAGTGCAGAACTGAACTTTGGAAAATTGATTCTAATTTGAAAACGGTTGAGAATTTGAAGAAGTGGTAGAAGAAGAAATTGAAGAACTTTTAAAAACCTACAACTTGCATGAAGAACTCAGAAGCAACAGAAGATCAGAAAGGGAAGAAAAATGAGAAATAGTAGAATATTTTAAAACCGGATGAACAGTAAAAACGCATAGACAGATCTTTGGAAAACTGGAAATAACTTTGAAAACTGGAAGAATTAGAGGAAGATGAAGAAGAAGAATTTGTAGAAGACTAGAAAACGAAGAACTTTGATGAAGAACTTAACTGCAAAAGATGAAAGAAAAAGCTTCAAAATAAATCCCTATGGCAGACCTCCAACCTCTCTCCTTCTGCATCATCGGCCATGGCATCTATTTATAGGGTACATGAGCATCCACGATCGTGAGTTCCCAGATCCAATCAAAAGCTAATTTCCAACAATGCAACTTGATCTATTTAGACTCCTTTCCATCCTTGAGTCCTCCTTTCCTTGAAATGTTGCTTAGATAAGAGCAAACATGGAATATCAGTTCGATCGGGAGCCTGCAGTTGCCTTTTCTGGTTCAACTTTGAATAGCGACTTATATTGGGGCGTCCTTTCTTTAAATGACGCCTTAGTCTAGGGCGTCCTTTCCTGAAGTAGCGCCTCTTCACTCGGGCGTCAGTTTCTTATTTCCTTATTTGCTATTTTCCTTATTTTTCGTAAAATAGGAATTGACGACTGTTCATATAGGCGTTCTTTCAATGATTAGCGACTGCATCTCGGGCGCTAATTCTTCTTTTTTTTTCTTTTTCCACTTTCTTCTTTCAAATGAATTGACGCCTGTGACTCTGTCGCTTCTTACTGAAGACGCGCCCTTGAAGATGTCGTTAATTAAATAGCGCCCTGATCTAGGTCGTTGTTTCCTGAAAATTAAAATATTAATTTATTTAATTTCAAAATAATTGTGCAAATATTTAAATATTTCTCACATGGTCTTTTTAAGCTCAAAAAGATAATAAAATACATGAAGACTCAAATAATGTGTGAGAATGTCATTAATGCTCATGTTGCACAAATATACTCAAATAATGCTCAACGATGATGAATGTGATGTAAATTATGATGTAAAATATAGCACTTATCAAGGGGCAGGCGGAAGCCACACTTCCAGGCCAAGAGGAAGGAACAAAAGAGGCTAGAACGAGTAGACATACTAGACTCATGAGGCTCAGGCGCGAGGAACTAGAATCGCCAAGGCAGCCCATACTGGTTCTCCAGTCGTTTCACCTCAACCTCCCCCAACTCGCTGCAGAGAGGCTCCGACTGTACCAAGAAAACCCTTGGGGTCTATTCTTTCTGCCGCCCCTCGGCCTCAAGACTTTGGTCCGCCACTGAACAGGTGGAGGAACTGGAAGAAGAAGGGGAAAGCTCTGAGCCGGAGAACTCCGGAGGAGAAGGAAGCTGGCGGATCGCCACCGCGGTAATCTCTTCTAGTTCCGCAAAAGCCGCTGTGATTCTCCACTCTTCTGAGTTGCTCTGACGGCGCATGTGCCCCCCTATATAGTTGAAAAGGATGGCAAAACCCTAAACCCCCGGAGATAAACGGATGCAAATAATGCATAATGCTTATAACCCCTAATTGGAGGCGACGCGGCGTTCTGATCTCCCGAGGAGGGGCCCTCTTTTACTCATCACGACGGGCATATTTTCAGGACAAGCTGCATCACGTGGTCCCTGCCAGAGAGATATCTCCACCCAACCAGAGCCACAAAAGTCCAGCCCAAAATGCAACTCGTCCGAGCCTACTTTTGACTCGGGAGTAGGAGGGGGACAAGTGGAGAGTGGAAATCTAACCGCCCAGACGGAGAGGCCAAAAGAGGTTCAACCGGACCAAACGAGGCCCAACTCCTTGAAGTGGTAGCCCCCGGGCCCACTCAATGTAAGCCCAATAACTCACTCGGAACAAGCACTTCCTAGGCGGCCTTCGAGTTGGGAAGTCCGAGCATCAGTTCGATCAGGAGAGCTCCTTCGGAGCCCCGCATTCTCTGCCCTAATCATGCACTCATTGCTCGGGAGGCCCCTCCAGAGCCGGTGCCTCATGCTCGGGCTGACTGATGGAAGCTTATTAATATGGCCGTTACGTGTCCCTTAAAAAACCAGAAGCTCAAGGGGGCAGGGGAAACCAAAAGTCCGCGGTCTATAAAGAGGCCACGAGGAGGACATAACCCCCCCCCAAAAAAAACTACTCAGCTTACAGGGATCATTCACTCAATGAGCCATTATTTAAACTGGAAGAACCTTCCTGTAAGAAGGTAAGCTAGAAATCCTGAGCAGGAACCACTCCACCTTTCGGTGGAGAGGGATCTCGCACTCCCATCTTCCTCCTAACTTCTCCTTTCGCACCAGTGCTCTATTCCAGTCACTGACTTAAGCATCGGAGGGTCTTCCCCGGGGATTCATCCCTGGGCACCTCTGACTCGTTTCCCTTTTCGCAGTTCATACTTCAAGGATACGTGGTCAACTTCCTCCCCGGTCAGGAGTAGCGCGAGATCGCCCCTCTTCAGAGTTCATCATGCGCTTTGTCCCACCAGGTATGGAGGAGGGCGACTCTCGAGTCGCTGGAGCTCGCCGCCGACTAGAGCGGGTGATCTTGGTGAGCAGAGACAGTTGCATGGAATCGTCCTCTACGGCTTTCCAAGCTTCTTCGGGGACTATTAGAGACATTGTCAGTTCCCTAGCGTTGAGTGCCTGGGCTTCTTCAGCAGGGCGGACCAGTTCGGAGTCCGCGTTGGGGTGATGGGTCCCGCTTCCTGGGATTTGCACGAACACCACTAGGCAAAGACAGAGGGTAGTCCAGGGTTAGCGTCGGAGCCATCAGGGCTAGAGTACACTGGGGAGGGCTATGATGACCATAGCCTTCTGTCCGGGATTCTGCGGTAGAGTACTGTTGGCTGGTACGGCCGTTGGGCGGTGATTTCATCACACAGATACCGCCAGGGAGCTACCGAGTGGCTGATGGGCATAGTACACCACTAGCGGGTGCTGTTGGACCGGGCTGATATCAGATATGATGTGATCGCGGCTTTGTACGGGTATCCCTACTACACGGGGCTTCTGCAGGCGTTGACAAAGCGCTTCAACCGCAGGTGGAACACTGTGGCGACGGCCAAAGGAGAGACTTCATTAGATCTGTGGTCTTTATTCAAGATTTCAGGGTTGTCGATCAGCGGCGAGGGGTACGAGGAGGTAGTGCTAGATGACCTCCATCGCAGCCACACAGATGGGCATGGGAGATACCAGGTTCCTTACAGCTACCGGTATTTGCTGAAGACGTGGAGGGATTTAACCCTGGCCGGGAGAGAGAGAGCTGCGCAGACTCCCAGGGTGCCGCTGAAAGCGTGGGTCTACCACTTCTACAACGGGCCCTTCTGCTTTTATCAATAGTTTACGAGAGACCAGACTCCATGGGAGGAGTACACAGAGGTGGAGCTACAATTCCGGACGTACACCTGGTACATTTATGCGCCACAGGAGGGGTGGAACCCCCATAGACTGCCGGACGTGACCCCCCTAGCCGCGTTCTTGGCATATTGGTTGGCGACATTTGTGGTTCCGCACGGGGAAGACGGCCAGTTGAGGGTGGAGTTGTTGTGGCCTGCGTGCCAACTGGCGGAGGGATAAAGGCTGGCCTTAGCCCCGACGGCTCTAGCCAATGTTTACCAGGGACTGGGGGTACTGGCGGCGCACCCGGCGCGCGTGAGTGGAGTCTGCTTCTGTCGACCCACTACCTCAGTGTGTGGGCTAGTATGCTATTTTCGGGGTTAGTGTCTCACTGGTCCGTGGCAAACTAGGCAGCACCATTATTATTTAGTTTTACTGGGCAGCCGGATGGAGACGCAATCGCACAGCTGGAGGGCGCCAAGAGAGTTTTGTGCTACTTGCCCGGCAAGGGTGAGGAGGGGCTTCCCTTTGATGGCGCCACTAGAGACTCCCACCTGATTCTGGTGCCTTCAGATGGCGGGGCGGCCTGCGCCCTTCCTTATCAGCAGGAGCCATATGCGGCATTGTACACAGAGTGGGTGATGAGTACCTGACCAATGGTGCTGCCTCTACACCGGTCTGTGACGATCTTCCTGGAGCCATAATACCCGCACAGGTTTGTTCGAAACTTCGGGTATGACCAGGGGATCTCGCCGAACCAGGAGTTCCCTCTAGCGGGTCGACAGTACAGAGGCCGGGATACGCACTTTCTAGCTGTGGCGTGGTGGGACTTCTACCATCATCAAGAGCCGGAGCGACTGCCGACACCTAGGTCGGGACGTAGGTGGTGGTTCGAGCACAGTCACCTGTACTGGCAGAAGGCCTCAGCGATCCGAAAAGCTGAGGAGGGCTGTCTCTTGAGGGAGGATATG
The DNA here is from genome assembly GCA_022559845.1 of Amorphophallus konjac. NCBI lineage: Eukaryota > Viridiplantae > Streptophyta > Magnoliopsida > Alismatales > Araceae > Amorphophallus > Amorphophallus konjac. The sequence continues at coordinate 36,009,599 of CM040129.1, forward strand.
CCTCCCATTGCGCTAGACGACGGGTACCTGCGGACTCGCTTCTCCCGGATCTATCGGGAGGTAGAGCGGCTGGCACAGCAAGCGCCCCGAGGCAGTCGAGGCTCACTATCTATAGGACGGAGCGGCAACGGGGCACTGAAGCCCCTCAGGCAGGCGCGGCCGGTGCCTGGAGGGATTGGGGTCGGGGTGCCTCGATCGGGGGCGTCGAGTACTTGGTGGACCCAGTTCCTAGCTAACTACGGGTTTGAGCAGAAGGGCTCACTGGACCGAGTGCTCCCTGAGGGGAGCTTTGTAGACACGGTGATCGATGACTGGAGGCGTCATATCACTCATGCCATCGGGTTGGCTGGACCCGTGGAGCTCGTATCCCTCATCGAGTGCGCCTACACCCTGAGGGACGTGAAGGAGGCGGTCGCGAAGGCTGCACGGGTGATGGGAATCAACACCGAGCACTAACATTTTATTTTTGTATTTGTGTCTTTTTAGTTTACTTTTATATCCTTGGAAAAGTAGGTTTGCAATTGTAAGACTTTATAAGCCAATTTGTTACTCCCGAAGGATCTTTGGGTTTTTATGTTAAAGTTCAGTAGGTCCAGCAAAGGGGGCCCTCACTCTTTCCCCATTGGTCCACCTAAGCCCTATGGGTCCATGTGGGGCTGGTCAAATGCCAAGGTGACTTCTAGAAGGATTCTTTCCTTCTTGGACAAGTCAAGGGGATAATGGGTGAAAAATGTCCAAGATGCCTCCCTTTAAGTCAAGGGGGTGCCCCCCCATTAAAATGACATTTTATATTTTTTTTTAACGCCAATTGACCACGTGGGGGAACAAAATGCTACCCCTCCCCTCTCTCCCACGAAATTCCAACCCCCTCCCCCTTCATCCCCTTCTATATAAACCCATGTATAGTGTTTAGTAAGGTTTAATGATTAATGATGAAAAATTGAGTGAAATTGCTTGAGCCTTGAAGGGTGTGCCCCTTGTTCCTCTCTCCTCCCCCTCTTGCAGATGGATTTCTACCATTCTTAGGGTGTGATGCCCTTCTACCTTCTTCTCTGCCCCTCTGATTTCTGTTTCTGCCGCCACTGCCGCCGCCATCGCACCGCCATCGCGCCGCCGCCACCATCGCCGGAGTTCTGCCCAAATCAGGAAAGAGCCTCCTTGCTCAAATTTTAGCTCCCAGCTCCATGATCTGTTGGAGCCCAAATTTTGAGGGTAGGTTCACCACGCTAATACCCTCTCCAAAAAAAATCGCCCTATTTGCTAGCCTTCATTTTCTATTTTTTCATTTTCGTGTTCTTCAGCCTTCCAGTTCTATCTATACTCAGTTTTGTGTCACACCAACCCTGTGTTTCCTCAGTTCGACCCATTTTCCTTTATTTTTTTGAGTCACCAACTTTATTGGAAGTTCTGTCCACCACCCCCATCATCCACAAATTTTCTTGGAATTTCTAGAGTCCTTTTACTATTTTTAAAAATCACTGTCTTTTCCCAAATCTGTTCTATCCTGTGCAGTTCAGATCCGACCCTTGTCTAGTTCAAAATCGTTTTTCCCTGTCAAACAACCTCCATAAAATCTACAAAAATTATCCCCGTCTTCCTTGTTTCTCCCTCTACAACTTTCGTGAAGAGTCTAACTTCCAAATCTGAGGTTTGGGTCACGGTCAATGCAAGTTATTAGGAAACTCTGATTCTATCTTGAGTTTTCCGAGTCTGTCAGTCAGTCCATTGAAAAATCCACCACGAAAGATACAGATCAACAGAAATTCTTTCCACAGTACATGGTCGAAGGATTTCGTATCAGCTTTCCAACGGTATCACTTTTGCGTCGATCCGACATCGAGAGTGATCGCAGTAGCTGATCTCGCCGGGTCGCGCGCTGCAAAAATAGAACTCCATATCCGTGGATAGCAACTCCCACACGTGCCGATCGGAGCCGACTCGCCTTCCACAAGGTGAACCAGCGTGCCGTCGTCCTAGGAAGCACCTCTCCAAGAGCCACCGTCACAGTGGTACCACTCCGGGCCCACTTGGAGCCGCCGACCAGCACGTGGGCCCGACAACCAGCAGCTTGTGCCGTCCGAACCGCACCGATGGGGTGATCCAAGTGCTGCCCGTCAACCCAAGATCGGTCCTCCCGGGCCCACTTGTAGCCCGTTACCTCCCTGTGTGGAGTGGACATCAAAATTCACTACTGTAATTTACATATTTACTATACCGGGAGTTACTGACTTTGCCGGGATCGTCTTCCCCACACTCGAAGAGTGGAGGTAAATTCGCTCCCTCTCTCTTTCACATTTGCTTGACTTGTATCTATTTGTATATGCCGCTGCGAGTGTTATGATTCTTAGCCCGATATATTGTTATCACCACTGCGAGAGAGCGAGAGTGAGTGACCCATCCTGTGACTCGATCTGAGTACACGCGGCAAGCCGATACCCGAGACTCACTGTCGGTTTCTTAACCACGTATGGTCCCACATCTTACCTCGCTTAAGGGCAATCGCGAGCTAGAGTCCCAGGTCACGTGTCCGTCCCGCATCAGTTTGGTATCAGAGCGCCAGTTGAGTCTAGGGTAGTCATTAGTCATTAGTCATTAGTCATTACATAACAAAAACAAAAAAAAGTGTCTAAGTCTAGGTGTCTCATTTGCATACCATTATTCGGTACATAAAAAGGTGTCTCCCGACCGTTAGGTTACGCCTATCGGAGAGGTGATTCACTCGCGTGAGAGGATCTTCGGATCCCCAGACTCCGCCAGGTACCGAATTTTGGTTGTGTCTAAGGTTGGTAGTCGAGTCGGCATTCCAACTTTACATTAGTTAGGGTCGTGTCTAGTGTCTTGTCCAAGTGTCGGCTTAGCCATCCACTAGCTTCCCCGTGTCCCATGGATTATCAAACGCCCGCATCTTATGCATGGTGGCGATACTACCAAATATGGGAAAACCAACCCGGCCACCCCCGTAGACCCGTAGCACGGGACTTCTATGGCTCCGAAGCCCCGTGTGACTACCTAGACTGGGAAGCCATCATGGACCAATACTACGAGGTGTACATTATGTCCGGTCCCATGCAAGTCGAATTTGCCAAAAGGTGACTTTTTTATGAAGCCGCCAAAACATGGAGGGACATCAAATACTTCCGGGAGGATAGGAGGCTAAGGCCCATCGAGTCATGGTGGGACATGAAGAGAGCGCTTAGGAGGGTCTACCTTCCCCGCCTACCTACCTCCAACCACGGGGGTCATACCACTAGCCAACCCCACCTACTCACCCACAATCAAGTGGGTCACTCCTCCAACCAACATTACCTTGGCACCCCCATCCAATCCCACCCAAGCACCTCCAACCAAGTGGAAGCCCCGCTTATAGCCGAGCCTAGGTCCACACCCAAGCCGAGAGATGAGGAGCGACTCCACCCCCAGGCCCCTACTCCAACCCGCACCTTTGACGAATTCATGAAAATGTTTTCGGACTGGTTGGATAGGATATCACCACCCGTGAGTGCTCCATTGCCACCCTCTACTTCCGATCCTTCGGAACCATCAAACTTGGAGCCACCTCAGCCTGAGCCACCCGTGTTTCTAACGGGTACTCCTTTTATAGCCGAGCCACTTCTTAGCTGGCTCAAGGATGGCTTGGTCCCACCTCCTTACCCATCCATGGACCCTACCCTACCATTAGTGCCGGTCAACTCATTCCATACCATATTTTGGTCTAGTCACCATGTTGATACATTGGATGACCTTATTGTGGGATTAGACTCGCAATGGAAGTTGACGCACTCATTAGACCGAGGCTTCGACCAACCCACTAGTCGTAGCTTCACCCATCCGGCCTTCGGGTCTATTACCTCTGTGTGCACCGTGGGTTGTGTCACCACGAAGATTCTTCTATTCCTCCCTATGCCGGCCGAGCCTGACTTCATTCCCTTTTGCTGAAGGGAGGAATCTTATTTTTTTCACATGACCACCGTCCCATTACCAATGACGGATGAAGGTGACCATCCACACCTTCAAGAATTTTACAATTGGGACCGTGTCATATCGGAGCCCATCTCATGGGGTCATATCTTCTTTGACCCTTTTGACCCCTCACTAGTGAACCTCCCGAGCTATCATATTCACTCCACTTCTTCCAAGGAGTTCACTATCACACCCCTACCCCTCGGTCTAGTTGTCAAGCCTTACCTACGTCTGAGGGTGATGACGAAGGTAGTTTTGGATCTCCTAGCCCTTCCTCACCCAAATCCCACAAGTGACCAATGCATGAGTGGTACATCTTAGGATGTCTAGGAGTCCTCCATTCTGTCAACCATCGAGTACATCTAGTGTATGCATGGCACACATTCGGGTGTCCTGGTCCACAACTGCATATGCATGAGTCAGACTAACCATAGGTTTGTTTAGGGTCATGTGTCAGTCTTTGTTTCATACCGTTTGTCTATCAAGTGCTTGTGCATACATCGACTCGAGTCGGTCTTATGTACGCTCGCATTGTTAGTCCTTGTCGAGTGCGAGACTTGTCGGACTTTGGGATCGGTTCAACCTCACATATCGGATCTAGTCACATAAGGGACCCAGCGGTGATTCCTAGTGAGTCTTTGAGCCGCCTCCCTTCATTTGAGAGTGACCCCACCCCGGAGTGTCCACCTCCAGCCTCATTCCCCAACAGCGTGTGCATATCGAATCTATACGGGATGAGCAGGTGTCGATTACTTGGAGTGGAGCGTACTCTGTGCTTCCAGGTTCGGTGACGCATTCGCCGGAGCTACTCGAGCAGCCGCACCCCTTACTCGATGGGGTCGAGTTCTTCCCACCAGGGTAGAATTGATGGGAATCGACACCGAGCACTAACATTTTATTTTTGTATTTGTGTCTTTTTAGTTTGCTTTTATATCCTTGGGAAAGTATGTTTGCAATTGTAAGCCTTTAGAAGCCAATTTGTTATTCCCTAAGGATCTTTGAGTTTTTATGTAAAAGTTCGTAGGTCTAGCAAGGGGGCCCTCACTCCTTCCCCATTGATCCACCTAAGCCCTAGGGGTCCATGTGGGGCTGGTCAAATGCCAAGGTGGCTTCTAGAAGGATTCTTTTCTTCTTGGACCAGTCAAGGGGACAATGGGTGAAAAATGTCCAAGATGCCTCCCCTTAAGTCAATGGGGTGCCCCCCCATTAAAATGATATTTTATATTTTCTTTTTTTAGGCCAATTGACCTCATGGGGGAAGAAAATGCTACCCCTCCCCTCTCTCCCATGAAATTCCAACCCCCTCCCCCTTCCTCCCCTTCTATATAAACCCATGTATAGTGTTTTGTAAGGTTTAATGATTAATGATGAAAAAATTGAGTGAAATTGCTTGAGCCTAGAAGGGTGCGCCCCTTGTTCCTCTCTCCTCCCCCTCTTGCAGACGGATTTCTGCCATTCTCAGGGTGTGATACCCTTCTACCTTCTTCTCCGCCCCTCTGATTTCTATTTCTGCCGCCACCGCCGCCGCCATCGCACCGCCATCGCACCGCCGCCACCATCGCCGGAGTTCTGCCCAAATCAGGACAAAGCCTCCTTGCTCGAATTTTAGCACCCAGCTCCGTGATCTGCTGGAGCCCAAATTTTGAGGGTAGGTTCACCACGCTAATACCCTCTCCCAAAAAAATTGTCCTATTTGCGAGCCTTCATTTTCTATTTTTTCATTTTCATGTTCTTCAGCCTTCCAGTTATGTCTATACTCAGTTTTGTGTCACAGTAACCCTGTGTTTCCTAAGTTCGACCCCTTTTCCTTTATTTTTTTGAGTCACCAATTTTATTAGAAGTTCTGTTCACCACCCCCATCATCCACGAATTTTCTTAGAATTTCTAGAGTCCTTTTACTATTTTTAAAAATCACTGTCTTTTCCCAAATCTGTTCTATCCTGTGCAGTTTAGATCCGACCCTTGTCCAGTTTAAAATCGTTTTCCCCTATCAAACAACCTGCAGAAAATCTACAAAAATTATTCCTGTCTTCCTTGTTTCTCCCTCTACAACTTTCATGAAGAGTCCAACTTCCAAATCTAAGGTTTCAGTTGCGGTCAACGCAAGTTATCAGGAAACTCAATTTCTATCCTGAGTTTTTTGAGTATGTCAGTCAGTCCATTGCAAAATCCACACAAAAAATCTAGATCCACAAAAATTCTTTCCACAGTACATGGTCAAAGGATTTCGGATCAGCTTTCCAACGGTACCACTTTTGCGTCGATCCGACGTCGGGAGTGATTGCAGTAGATGATCTCGCCGGGTCACGCGCTGTAAACATAGAACTCCAGATCCGTGGACAGCAACTCCCACATGTGCCGATCGGAGCCGACTCGCCTTCCACAAGGTTAACCAGCGTGCTGCCGTCCCAGGGAGCGCCTCTCCAGGAGCCACCGTCACAGCGGTACCACTCTGGGCCCACTCGGACCCGCCGACCAGCACGTGGGCCCCACAACCAGCAGCTTTCGCCGTCCGAACCGTGCCGACGGGGTGATCCAAGTGCTGCTCGTCAACCAAAGATCGGTCCTCCCGGGCCCACTTGTAGCCAATGCCTCCCTGCGTGGAGTGGGCATCAAAATTCACTGCTGTAATTTAAATATTTACTGTACCGGGAGTTACTAACTTGGCCGGGATCATCTTTGTCACGTCCCGAGCGCGGAAGATACTCGGATGCGTGACGCGTCTATATAGATCGTGTCATTAGAGCGATAAGAATTTTAACATGCAAAATTTTGGAGTGCACAAATGACTAAAAATCTAATAAATTCCAATAGTCCAAGTGATGTTTATTTGATTAATCAAAGGAAAGAAAGATAGTCCATGACAAATTTCTAAATTTAGAAAGCCAAACATTAGGCTACACGACTTAACACAGTTTATACCAGTAACTGACATAACTGGGAATACAAGGTAGACTCAAATAAATTCAAAGACTCGACTAGCTAATGATAAATGGATGGCGTTGTAGCACTCTTCACTCGGCCTCAAACCCATTCTTGTCGCTATTCGAATCACCTGAAAATGTTAGGAAGTAACTGGATGAGCGAATCGCTCAGTAGGAATTACATCTCAAATACGAGCAATCTTTACATGATTTACAATTTACATGTAATCTCAGTATGGCTATGCATGATGTATGTATAATAAAAAAATCAGGTATACAGGTAAATCTAGGCATGATGAATAATAAGAGATCAAGAACTATATAAAGAGAGTATAACAAGATTTCAAGTATTTGACAAGCAGTATTTCAAGAATTTATAGATGTAAATGCCACGTCGGGCAAGCGTGTATTCGTGTACAAGTATGAACGCAGGTATGAGAAGGAACTCATGTACAAGTATATCAAGTAAAAATTCAATTCAAGCAAGTATTGTCAAGTACGCATCAGTAGAATTGGCTATTATCATGTAAGTATTTTGCCCTTTCTTGGGCCACAAGTCAAGTATTACCCGTTTCGGGCCACGCAACTCAAGTAAGTAAGGAGAGAGAGAGTAGGGGTGGAGTGTCTCAAGTCAAGCAAGTACTCCGGTGCAATGCTAAGCACCGTGGTCAATAAACTCCCATGGGCACAAGTACCTTCGGGTGCTCCTCCTAGGACTAGACCGGGCCCTATATGCACAGCATTTCATGTATTACCTTTGACATCCACTCTCATTTATAGCCAATATTGAATTTCAAGAATTTAGAAACGTAGTATTTCAGACGAGATTAACTAGTCATTTGGTTATGGAGGATTCTAGAGGTGGCCCCTACAGGCTCAAGAGGTGGCTCCCGTCGTGTAGCACTTTGCGCCGTACGGTCTCAAGAGGTGGCTCCCACACCGTAGCACTTTGCCTTGCATGGCACTTAGCTCCTACACTCCCAAATGATAGTTTAAGAGATTCAAGGTTTGACCATGTAGGGTATACACAATTATATTTTTTTTTCATGGAACGGAATTTCAAGAACTCATCATACGCAGGAGTATGGATTAGGGTTGTGTTTGCACAATTTTCGAGACAGATCAAGATCAGAAGTTGTAATTACTGAGTTGGCATCTGAGGGTTTGCTAATCCTTCAAATTTTTAATTTTTTTTAAAATATATATATATATATATATATATATCAAATTGGCACCCCTTTACCCAGTCTTCAATTAATTGAAGACTTGAGGGCCGTCTTCAATTCTGAAATTGAAGACTTAAGGGCCGTCTTCAATTCTGTGATTTTCACCTGGCAGATACGTTTTGTGACTCAAAGCACTATTCATTTCAAAAAAGTTTCTCGAAATTCAAAAATAAGGATATGAATACTTAGTATAATTACTCGGGAGTCCAGAAACATGTTCAGATATAATTACTGAGTTTTGGTTTCACAGATATGAATTTTTTAATGTTATAACTTTAATTCCTCAAGAAACGGAACTGATGACCTTGTGAGCAGTCTTCAATTAATTGAAGACTTGAGGGCCGTCTTCAATTCTGAAATTGAAGACTTAAGGGCCGTCTTCAATTCTGAAATTGAAGACTTAAGGGCAGTCTTCAATTAACAAATTGAAGACTCTGTGGGCAGTCTTCATTTAATTGAAGACTTCGAGGGTGTCTTCAATTTAAGTACAGGTTCAACTCAAATTGACGACACACCAATTGAGTTATTTTTTTCCAAGTGAGTTGTGCTTCGCATCAGAACTATAAGTTCTGGGACATAAGTCACTATTCATTTCTCCAAAGTTTCTCCGAATCAGAATCCGAAGACATGGTCAGATGGAGAAAAATCTCAGGGTCACAGAAGTTTATTCTGTCAAAATTTTCAAGGTCCGATTTATTATTTATAGATTTTTGAATGCGTTGATTTATTGATTTCTGAAAATTCCAAAAAACGGAATTGACGACATAGTGCATGTCTTCAATTAATTGACGCCCTCTCGGGCAGTCTTCAATTCTGAAATTGGCGCCCTGGTCAGGGGCGCCAATTACAGATAGGTGTCACTATTCATCAGTGTGAAAAAACTCTGAATCGGGAAGTAATGGCACGAATGTGTTGAGAAAAATGTCAGGATTCCAGAAACATGTTCATGCAAAAATTTCGTGCTTTAGTTTGATAGTTATGGATTTTTGAATGTGTTGAATTATCAATTACTCAAAATTCCAGAAATTGAATTGACGACATGATACATGTCTTCATTTAAATGACGACTGCATACGCAGTCTTCAATTTTGAAATTGGCGCCCTGGTTAGGGGCGCCAATTACAGTGTGGTTTTTAAATTATTAATTACTGGAAATTTCAGAATTTGAATTGACGACCTTGGGGGTGTCTTCATTTAAATGGCGACTGTTTGAACAGTCTTCAGTTTTGAAAATGGCACCCTGGTCAGGGGCGCCATTTACCAGAGGGTTGGGAGCCTCCGTGTCTTTAAACCATGAACATATTATGAACATAGACTATATGTTAAGGTTTAAAACATGGTTATTAATACTGTAAAACTAGTGTGATAAAATATGTTCAAAAACTCATAAAAAGCATACTAACAAACTAAGTTTAAACTCTTAAAGATCATGGTGATATGTAACAGGCTATCAAAATAACATGATACATACATGATTATTGCTTGATTACGGTAAAGCCAGATGATATATATAGCATGGTTGACTAGTTGTGTAGAAACCTGATAATTAAAAATGAGGAATAAATTTTTTAATTTCATTATGTAATTAAAATTTTTATGAAATAATCAAATTACATTTTTACTATATGAAATAAGCTAGTTTATTGAATTTACTTGAATTTACTTGAAGTAAATAGAAATTAAATGCTTTAAACCTTCGATAAATCTTAGAAAGCCCAATAAGAGTTTACATAATGGGTTAGGATTACAATTGGCCCATTGGATAATCCATAATGGGTTGGATTAATGGATTTAATAAAGGATAAATAACCTTAAATTCGTAACATGTGTTTAATATGACATTTAAGGGATTAAAATAATCTCATTTCTAGAAGATTGACTCAAAAATCAACCCATACCTAACTTATAACTTTAGACCAGCCGTTTTTATATTGGTTTCACACCAAATTGAGACTAGATTAAGAGAAGAAATGTGAATTTTCTTCTAATTCGTAGCTAATAGGTTAGGTGGAATTAGGTGAGAAATCTTGATAAAATTGGCCAAGTTTTGGCTATAAATAGAGCCCCATTCAACCCTCAACTCATCCTTGGAGGCTAAGGTTATGCTGTTGCAAGAATTTGTGGAGATTTGAAGGAGGATTTGGAAGATCAAGGAGTTTCTTTATATTTTGGGATATTTCTTTAGATCCGTTTAAAGGTAGGTGTCTCTCAGGCTAAACTCTAATTAAAGCATGCTTTCTTGTGTATTTTTCAATGCTCTTTCCATTGATACATGTTTCCCTAAATTTCGTTGAGAAATGAGCAAGTTATTAGTATTTTATTGAAGGGTATTCACGTTTTTTCTAAAGAAAACCGTGGCTGTTAAAACTCAGTTCGCGTTAATGAACGTGTCTCCACGATAAGATGCGTTTTCAGACGCTTTTACACCGACCAGATTTTAAAAATAAAAAAATATATATAATAAAAAGAAGACGTCCAGCTATCCGAACGCGTCAATAGAGCACGTCCATTGGATAAGACGCGCTCAGACAGACTCTCTCTCTGTCCAAAATTTTGAAAAAAAAAATTAAAATAATTTTAATAAGGTGTCCACTAGCCTGGACGCCTCTATAAAAAATAAATATTTTATTAGAATAAATTTATAAAGGCATCCACCTACCTGGACGCCTTCATAAAAAATTCAAATTTTATTAAAATAAATGTGAATAAGGCGTCCAATTAACTAGACGCCTCTATAAAAAAATTTAAATTTTCTTAAAATGAATTTTAAGAAGGCGTCTAGCCGCCTGGACGCCTCTTTTAAAAAATCAATATTAAATGACTATTTTTCAGTGTGGAAAATCTATTTTTACCAAATAATTGATAATTTAATGAATGAAAATTATTCCCAGCATCTAAAAATATGTTATCAAAAAATTGATATATTGAAATTATTTTTCAGCATGTTAAAAATTCATTTTTTTGGAATAAAAATATTTTACCATATTACTAGTAATTTACCATATTATTAGTAAATTGATGCATGAACAATATTTACAGCATGTTAAAAAATACTTCCAGCATGATAAAAATAATTCCAGCATGTTAGAATTATTTTAGCATGTTAAGACTATTTTTCAACATATTAAAGTTAATTTAAACTATTTTTCAGCATGTAAAAATCTATTTTTATCATGTTATTAGTAAAGTAATGTATAAAAATTAGTTTCAACATGTTAAAAATTATTTCTAGTATGATAAATTTATCTCCTACATATTGAGATAGGAAATTATTTTTCAGCATGTTAAATTTATTTAAAACTGATTTTGTGCATATTTTCTAGCAAGAAAATAGTAAATAAAGGGATAAAAATTAATTTCAGCATGCAAAAAAATTACTTTCAGTGAGATAAAATCATTTACAGTATGTCATGATTATTTTAGCATGTTAGCATTAATTTCAGCATGCTAAAGCTATTTAAAACTTATTTTCCATATGATAAACCTATTTTCTTAATAAATAATTAACAAATAAATGTATAAAAAATATTTTTCAGCATAAAAAAAATTATTTTGTTATCAGAAAATTTAGGCAAACAGCATGGTAAACTCATGTTTGTCACTTCATTAGTATGTTAGTGTACGAGGATTATTAGCATGTTAAGTATTCATATTGATATATTAAATAATAATTTTCAGCATGATAAAAAGTTAATTCCAACACGAAAAGTCTATCTTATCATATCAGCAGTAAAGTGACACATGAATTTTATTTCCAGCAAGTAAAACTTATTGTTAGTACATAAGCTCTATTTTCTTATCAAATAACTAGTACATTGATGAATAAATAGTAATTAAATAGTAAAAAAACTAAAAATCAGGATTTTAGATTCTGAAAATTTTACTTCTTACCTAAAACACTTAATTATGAAAAAAAACACATCAGATTAGACTATGAAATTTAAAAATAATTCTATTTACTTGAATTTTCTTCCTAGTTACCGTTCGTTCTTGAATTCCACGACTTAATGTCGTTAAACATTATGCCTCAAAACTATTGTCCACATTTCTTGTAACTTCTGAAATTTTGCCAGATCTGTACTTATTTACAATAGCCTATTTCTTGAAATTCATTGGCCATATACACTAAAGTGGATGTCTAGACGTACTTGGGATCTTTCGATCCATATGACTCAATGCCTGGCATTAATGGGGCCCGGTCTGGTCCTGGGGGGAGCGCCCGAAAGTACTTGTGCCCATGGGAGTTGATTGACCAACGGTGTGGCATTGCACCGAAGTGCATGATAGATTTACTTGATACGGCATTCCACTACTCGTACTTGTTTACTTGTTTACATGACCACTTGAAAAATTACATGAATTACTTGACTTGCGTGAAATGGCCAAATTCGTGAAATTCTTTACTTGTTCAAAGGTTATTACTTGAAAACTTCTCTTGATATCTTGTTATCTTATTGGTACTTGAAATTTCCTTATACAAAATTCTATTCAAATTTCATGATTTAACATTTCCCTATTCAACTTGGAAAATGGTTCAACATGCTAAATACTTCAAGATTGCCTGGTTCTTAGAGATATAAAATCCTACTGAGCTTATTGCTCACCCTACGTTTTCGGTTAATTGTTATAGGAAATGACATTGAACAAGGGAATGCACAAGAGTGAGAGAGTGATTTTCCTTTTACCTAGGTTTATGTAGGTCATTAATGTTTTTACAAGGATGATGAACTTTGAGATTGGAAGTTATAATTTGCCTTTATGGCTTATCAATTAGTGTTGTAAACTTCATTTTGATAGAATAAAAGTATCATTTTCCCATTCATTTCTGTCTTTAGAAATAAAATTGTACATGCTCTGATCGACACGCGTGTTTACGACTCGTCGCGCCCTCGATATTCCGCGTCGGGGCGTGACAAGTTGATCGAACTCTACACATGCATCAATTAACCTATTAGCTACTAGTTAGGCAAAGATTTGAGAACACCCACCTCTGTGAAGTGATAGGAGTTGACAGGAGAGGAAGAAGCAACCCTTCCCTTCCTCTGCCACTCTTCAGAACTTGTTCCCGTATCTAGCCGTCGAACTAACCAAATAGGGAGAACAGAGTGTATTTTATAACCTTAGGGTCGACAGGATGGGAGACAAGATCAAGAATTATAGGGTATTTAGTGGGTTGACAACCTACACAGGCTGGAGGGATAGAATGATCGTGATAATTGTTGGAAAAGAAATGACGCCCTAGAGAGGGTCGTGTATTTCATAAGTTAAGATTTCCATATTAAACTTCAAAGATTATTATCTTTAAAAATTGATGGAATTTGTTTGTGAAATTTCAGGGGTGAGACCCTTACATTTTTTTCTATTTTTACATATAATTTTTTTTAAAAAATTCTCTTTAAATAAAAAGTAGCACTATTCATGTCACTATTCACGTTTAGGGAAATAATGACTTAACATATGTCGTTATTTTGAACGGAGATTTTTGTATTCACTCTACACTAACCAAAATTATCTATATACCCTTTCTCACTTTCTAAATTATGTTTATCCTTTAACACTTCATCTATATACCCTTATTTCTTCAAAATAATGATATAATGAAAAAGTTGAAATATAAAAATTTCTAAATTATGAACATATGAATTGGCATCTTGTAAAAGTGATGTTTATCCTTTAAAGCACTATCTATATAACCTATTTCCTATTTCTTTGGAATAGTGTAATATTAATTTTTTAAGTGATTGAAAATATAAATTGGCATTTCCTAAAATATAATTTGGCATCTTGTAAAGCATCTATTGGTAATTAAATATTTTAATTGGTTAAATCAGTAGAATTAGAATATGAGTTCAATAATTAAATATATATATATATATATATATAAATATTTTTTTTGTATATTTCTATTTTAAAATTCTCGGGTGTTACACTCTCCCCTACTTAAAAGAATTTGGTCCCCAAATTGAACTGTATAAGGATATTGTGAAAAGTATAAAATACTTACAGTTTAGAATAATTCTGGGTATCTTCTTTTCATAGATTCTTCGGTCTCCCAAGTTGCTTCTTGTTCCGCACATCGATTCCATTAGATTTTCACCATAGGGATCATCTTGCTCCTTAGAACTCAGACTTCGCGGTCGAGGATCCACATCGGCCTTTGCTCATAAGTAAGATCTCTTTGAATCACCAAATCAGCATGGTAGATGACGTGAGAAGGGTCGTGCACATATTTCTTCAGCATAGATATATGAAATATAGTGTGCACTTCCGAGAGTTGAGGAGATAAAGCAATACGGTAGGCCACCTCGCCCACTCTTTCCAATACTTCGAATGGACCGATAAACCTCGGTGTAAGCTTGCCCTTAACACCGAATCTTCTAATACCTCGGCTAGGAGAAACCTTGAGAAATACATGGTCACCAACTTGGAACTCCAAATCTCTCTATCTATTATCAGCATAAGATTTTTGCCTACACTGAGCTACCTTGAGTCTCTCTCTAATAAGGTGTATCTTCTCAGTCGAATCTCTAACCATATCTGGGCCTAGAATTTGTCTTTCACCGACTTCTTCCCAGCATATTGGAGATGACAACTCCTGCCATAAAGCGCCTCGAAAGGTGCCATTTGAATACTAGCTTGACAGCTGTTATAATAGGCAAATTCGACTAGGGATAAGTGGTCGTGCCAGCTTCCGCTGAAATCTATAATACATACCCTTAACATATCTTCAACAACCTGATTTGTCCTTTCCGTATGACCATCTGTCTCAGGATGGAAAGCAGTGCTGAAATTAAGTTTCGTCCCCAGAGAGTGTTGTAGACCCTTCCAAAAATGAGAGGTGAAGCGCGGGTCTCGGTCAGATACGATCGTGACGGGAACTCCATGCAATCTAACCATCTCCTTAATATATAGGGCAGCAAGTACGTTGACTGACCATCGACTTTTGATGGGTAAGAAATGGGCCGATTTAGTTAGCCGGTCGATAATTACCCAAATTCCATCATATCCGCCCCTAGACTTGGGCAAACCCATGATAAAGTCCACGCCAATGTCTTCCCACTTCCACTTGGGAATATCCAGCAGATGTAACTTTTCGGCAGATTTTTGATGTTCCGCCTTCACTTGTTGGCATGTGAGGTAACGAGACACGAAGTCTGCTACCTCCCTTTTCATGTTAGGCCACCAAAAAGTTCTTTTCAAGTCTTGGTACATCTTAGTGGCTCCAGGGTGGATCGTGTACCTCGATCGATGAGCTTCTTCAAAAATATTCTTCTTCAATTCGGGACAGTCGGGCACACATGTCCGTTCATGAAATAGCAATATGCCATTAGGTGCCAGCTTGAAATCCAGTCTCTCGTCCAGCTTGCTCTTTATCTCTCCTAGTGAGGGATGTTCTTCCTGTAGCTTCTTGATTTCAGGTAGCAAATCTGAATGTAGGCTCATATGAGATAGAATAATACACATGTTTTTCTCATCTGTGCTGATATCAAGCTCAGAGAATTTCTCCAACAGCTTCCATTCTTGTATCATGCAGTTGGCCAATATTTTTCTCGGCTTTCGACTAAGGGCTTCAGCTACGGAATTACCCTTACCGGGATGGTACTATATAGTGAAGTCGAAATCCTTGAGATACTCGAGCCAACGCCTTTGCCGCATGTTCAGCTCCTTTTGGGAGAATAAGTACTTGAGGCTTTTAGGATCGGAGTACACAATGAATTATTCTCCGTAAAGATAGTGCCTCCAGATCTTCAAGGCAAATACTACCGCGGCCAGTTCTAAGTCGTGAACCGGGTAGTTCTCTTCATGTTTCTTCAATTGTCGGGAAGAATATGCAATGACTCGGGTCTCGGTCAGATACGACCGTGACGTGAACTCCATGCAATCTAACCATCTCCTTAATATATAGGGCAGCAAGTACGTCGACTGGCCATCGACTTTTGATGGGTAAGAAATGGGCCGATTTAGTTAGCCGGTCGATAATTACCCAAATTCCATCATATCCGCCCCTAGACTTGGGCAAACCCATGATAAAGTCCACGCCAATGTCTTCCCACTTCCACTTGGGAATATCCAGCAGATGTAACTTTTTGGCGGATTTTTGATGTTCCGCCTTCACTTGTTGGCATGTGAGGTAACGAGACACGAAGTCTGCTACCTCCCTTTTCATGTTAGGCCACCAGAAAGTTCTTTTCAAGTCTTGGTACATCTTAGTGGCTCAAGGGTGGATCGTGTACCTCGATCGATGAGCTTCTTCAAAAATATTCTTCTTCAATTCGGGACAGTCGGGCATACATGTCCGTTCATGAAATAGCAATATGCCATTAGGTGTCAGCTTGAAATCCAGTCTCTCGTCCAGCTTGCTCTTTATCTCCCCTAGTGAGGGATGTTCTTCCTGTAGCTTCTTGATTTCAGGTAGCAAATCTGAATGTAGGCTCATATGATATAGAATAATACACATGTTCTTCTCATCTGTGCTGATATCAAGCTCAGAGAATTTCTCCAACAACTTCCATTCTTGTATCATGCAGTTGGCCAATATTTTTCTCGGCTTTCGACTAAGGGCATCAGCTACGGAATTACCCTTACCGAGATGGTACTATATAGTGAAGTCGAAATCCTTGAGATACTCGAGCCAACGCCTTTGCCGCATGTTCAGCTCCTTTTGGGAGAATAAGTACGTGAGGCTTTTATGATCGGAGTACATAATGAATTATTCTCCGTAAAGATAGTGCCTCCAGATCTTCAAGGCAAATACTACCGCGGCCAGTTCTAAGTCGTGAACCGGGTAGTTCTCTTCATGTTTCTTCAATTGTCGGGAAGAATATGCAATGACTCGGGTCTCGGTCAGATACGACCGTGACGTGAACTCCATGCAATCTAACCATCTCCTTAATATATAGGGCAGCAAGTACGTCGACTGGCCATCGACTTTTGATGGGTAAGAAATGGGCCGATTTAGTTAGCCGGTCGATAATTACCCAAATTCCATCATATCCGCCCCTAGACTTGGGCAAACCCATGATAAAGTCCACGCCAATGTCTTCCCACTTCCACTTGGGAATATCCAGCAGATGTAACTTTTTGGCGGATTTTTGATGTTCCGCCTTCACTTGTTGGCATGTGAGGTAACGAGACACGAAGTCTGCTACCTCCCTTTTCATGTTAGGCCACCAGAAAGTTCTTTTCAAGTCTTGGTACATCTTAGTGGCTCAAGGGTGGATCGTGTACCTCGATCGATGAGCTTCTTCAAAAATATTCTTCTTCAATTCGGGACAGTCGGGCATACATGTCCGTTCATGAAATAGCAATATGCCATTAGGTGCCAGCTTGAAATCCAGTCTCTCGTCCAGCTTGCTCTTTATCTCCCCTAGTGAGGGATGTTCTTCCTGTAGCTTCTTGATTTCAGGTAGCAAATCTGAATGTAGGCTCATATGATATAGAATAATACACATGTTCTTCTCATCTGTGCTGATATCAAGCTCAGAGAATTTCTCCAACAACTTCCATTCTTGTATCATGCAGTTGGCCAATATTTTTCTCGGCTTTCGACTAAGGGCATCAGCTACGGAATTACCCTTACCGAGATGGTACTATATAGTGAAGTCGAAATCCTTGAGATACTCGAGCCAACGCCTTTGCCGCATGTTCAGCTCCTTTTGGGAGAATAAGTACGTGAGGCTTTTATGATCGGAGTACATAATGAATTATTCTCCGTAAAGATAGTGCCTCCAGATCTTCAAGGCAAATACTACCGCGGCCAGTTCTAAGTCGTGAACCGGGTAGTTCTCTTCATGTTTCTTCAATTGTCGGGAAGAATATGCAATGACTCGGGTCTCGGTCAGATACGACCGTGACGTGAACTCCATGCAATCTAACCATCTCCTTAATATATAGGGCAGCAAGTACGTCGACTGGCCATCGACTTTTGATGGGTAAGAAATGGGCCGATTTAGTTAGCCGGTCGATAATTACCCAAATTCCATCATATCCGCCCCTAGACTTGGGCAAACCCATGATAAAGTCCACGCCAATGTCTTCCCACTTCCACTTGGGAATATCCAGCAGATGTAACTTTTTGGCGGATTTTTGATGTTCCGCCTTCACTTGTTGGCATGTGAGGTAACGAGACACGAAGTCTGCTACCTCCCTTTTCATGTTAGGCCACCAGAAAGTTCTTTTCAAGTCTTGGTACATCTTAGTGGCTCAAGGGTGGATCGTGTACCTCGATCGATGAGCTTCTTCAAAAATATTCTTCTTCAATTCGGGACAGTCGGGCACACATGTCCGTTCATGAAATAGCAATATGCCATTAGGTGCCAGCTTGAAATCCAGTCTCTCGTCCAGCTTGCTCTTTATCTCCCCTAGTGAGGGATGTTCTTCCTGTAGCTTCTTGATTTCAGGTAGCAAATCTGAATGTAGGCTCATATGATATAGAATAATACACATGTTCTTCTCATCTGTGCTGATATCAAGCTTAGAGAATTTCTCCAACAGCTTCCATTCTTGTATCATGCAGTTGGCCAATATTTTTCTCGGCTTTCGACTAAGGACATCAACTACGGAATTACCCTTACCGGGATGGTACTATATAGTGAAGTCGAAATCCTTGAGATACTCGAGCCAATGCCTTTGTCGCATGTTCAGCTCCTTTTGGGAGAATAAGTACTTGAGGCTTTTATGATCGGAGTACACAATGAATTATTCTCCGTAAAGATAGTGCCTCCAGATCTTCAAGGCAAATACTACCGCGGCCAGTTCTAAGTCGTGAACCGGGTAGTTCTCTTCATGTTTCTTCAATTGTCAGGAAGAATATGCAATGACTCTTCCATTCTGCATCAATACACATCCGAGGCCAATACCCGAAGCATCGGTATATACCTCGTATTTTTCTCCTTCAATTGGTAATGATAAGACTGGAGTAGTGGTCAAGAGATCCTTCAAAGCTTGGAAACTCTTTTCACAGTCTTCATTTCACTCATGAGGCACTTCCTTGCCAGTTAACCTGGTCAGAGGAACGATAATGTTAGAGAAGTCCTTGATAAAATGCCGATAGTAACCAGCAAGACCCAAGAAGCTTTGAATTTCCGTTGCATTTGTAGGTCGTTCCCAGTTCTTCACGGCTTCGACCTTGGACGGTTCAACAGTAATTCCTTTCTTCGAAATAATATGGCCTAAGAAGGATGCTTCCTCGAGCCAGAACTCGCATTTGTTGAATTTGGCATATAGCTTGTTTTCCCTTAATATCTGCAGTGCCGTCTTGAGATGTTCTTCATGATCATCTTCGGTCTTGGAATAGATCAGAATATCATCAATAAAGACCACAATGAATTGGTCTAAATATGGCCTGAGTATGTTGTTCCTTAACTGCATAAAAGCTGCGGGGCATTTGTTAGTCCGAAAGGCATAACAGTAAATTCGTAATGCCCATACCTGCTTCGGAATGTAGTTTTATGAATGTCTTCTTCTTTAATCTTCAATTGGTGGTAACCAGAACGAAGATCAATTTTGGAGAAATATGAAGCTCCTGATAACTGATCGAACAGCTCGTCAATCCTCGGCAGCGGGTATTTGTTCTTGATTGTAAGGTTATTTAGCTGCCGATAATCGATGCATAGTCTCATCGATCCATCCTTCTTTTTGGCGAAAAGCACGGGTGCTCCCCAAGGGGAAGTACTCGGTCTGATGAAACCCTTTTTCAATAACTCCATTAGTTGTTCCTTTAGTTCTTTCAGCTCAGTAGGGGACATTCTGTATGGTGCCCTAGAAACAGGACCAGCACCAGAGACAAGGTCGATTGTGAACGACACTTCCCTTTCCGGGGGTAAGCCGGTTAAATCTTCTGGAAAAACATCGGGAAAATCCTGAATTACACGGATGTCTTCAAGTTTAACCTTCTTGACTTCCGTGACAGTCACGAATGCTATGCATCCCTTATTCATAAGTTTACTAGCTCGGAGTGCTGATATGAGAAGTGATTTACTCCGAGGGCTATTGTAAACTAGCTCTGGAAAATCCACGAAAGTTACCTTGCCATGCCGACAATCTACAGTTACTTGGTATGTGGATAGCTAGTCGGCACCTAGTATGACATCATAACCCTTCATATCTAGGCATATCAGGTCAGCAGGTAAATTGCTTCCCTTAATCATCACTTCACAGTTTGGATAGTGATAAGTGATATCAGACTCATTCCCAAGAGGTGTAGATATGACCAAATCTAACAGTTCATGTTTCTTAAAAAATGAAGCAGCAAAGTTCTTGGAAACGAATGAATGAGTTGCTCCAGTATCGAATAAAACTTGAGCAGTTTTTGAATAAATAGTGAGAGTACCTTCCACAATTCCACCTTCAGTGGGTTCCGTCTCTCGGAGAGCTTGCAGACGGACTTGTTTCTTTACCGGATGCTTCTCGCCTTTGGTGTCTTGTTCCTTCATTAGTGGGCAGTCTGGGATCCGATGCTCTCGGCTCCCGCATCGAAGACAAGCTCCTAACTTCCTCCAGCATTCCTCGATCTTATGACCAGCTTTATCACAATACTTGCAAATCTCCTTTGAGGGTGTGGAGGTGGAGAATGGTCTGTCATTCTTCTGGAATTTCTTTGCCTTGGAGGGCTCCCCTCCCATGAAGAATCGCTTCTTGTTGAAGGATTGTTTGAATTTTTTCGAGCTTGTGACGGGTTCCTTCTTGTCTCTTCCTCGGATTCTCTCGGATAATTCGGTGGCTTCTTCCAGCAGTTGAGCACGCCGAAACATCTCCGAATAGACTTGGATGTCCATCGAGACAAGTTGTGTGATATAATAGGGCTGAAGCCCGTTGAGGAATCTTCTCACCTTCATCTTTTCCGTACACACCAAGTGGGGTGCATACCTAGATAATTCGGAGAACTGGGCCTCATACTCGGCCACTTTCAAGCCCCGTTGTTTTAGAACGGTGAATTTCGTGGCCTTCTTTTCTTGGATATGATCGGAGAAGTACTTGTTGTTGAAATGCTCCGTGAATTCATCCCATGTGACATGGTATTCTGGCAGTGTTGCTTCTATGGATTCCCACCAGCATCGAGCGTCCCGCTCTAGTTGGAATACGACCAATAAAACCTTCTCTTCATCCGCGCATTGCATCACACGAAAGATTCGTTCCATCTCCTTCAGCCAATTCTCGGCATCCTCGGGGTCGGACGAACCCGTGAACCTCGGTGGGTTCATGTTACGGAAACTTCGGTGGAGATCTCCCGCTCCACGGTTTGCTCCGCCTTGGGCCACTTGCTGTAGTGCTTGTGTGAGGCCTTGCACGGTGCGCTGCATCTGGCGCCATTGTGCTCTTTCCTCAACCATGATCCTATAAAAGAATTAAGTATGATAAAGATCGGGTTTACTTGTAAGGTCGAAAGTCATTATAGAACTTAACCCATGGCTCTATCCATCTCACCGGGTTAGGTATATCTATCCTTGAATTTGGGTTTTACCTATCCTTGGACTCAAGTTTTTACTTAGATTTCAATTTCTAACCTTTTATTTCTTCCAGTTCCTAGGTTTGAAAACCTAGGCTCTGATACCACGAAGACTGTCACGTCCCGAGCGTGGAAGATACTCGGATGCGTGACGCGTCTATATAGATCGTGTCATTAGAGCGATAAGAATTTTAACATACAAAATTTCAGAGTGCGCAAATGACTAAAAATCTAATAAATTCCAATAGTCCAAGTGATGTTTATTTGATTAATCAAAGGAAAGAAAGATAGTCCATGACAAATTTCCAAATTTAGAAAGCCAAACATTAGGCTACATGACTTAACAAAAAGTTTATACCACTAACTGACATAACTGGGAATACAAGGTAGACTCAAATAAAATCAAAGACTCGACTAGCTAATGATAAATGGATGGCGTTCTAGCACTCTTCACTCGGCCTCAAACCCATTCTTGTCGCTATCTGAATCACATGAAAATGTTAGGAAGTAACTGGATGAGCGAATCGCTCAGTAGGAATTACATCTCAAATACGAGCAATCTTTACGTGATGTACAATTTGCATGTATTCTCAGTATGGCTATGCATGATGTACGTATAATAAAAAAATCAGGTATACAGTTAAATCTAGGCATGATGAACAATAAGAGATCAAGAACTGTATAAAAAGAGTATAACAAGATTTCAAGTATTTGACAAGTAGTATTTCAAGAATTTACAGATATAAATGCCACTTCGGGCAAGTGGGGATTCGTGTACAAGTATGAACGCAAGTATGAGAAAGAACTCATGTACAAGTATATCAAGTAAAAATTCAATTCAAGCAAGTATTGTCAAGTACGTATCAGTAGAATTGGCTATTATCATGTAAATATTTTGCCCTTTCTCGGGCCACAAGTCAAGTATTGCCCGTTTCGGGCCACGCATGTCAAGTAAGTAAGGAGAGAGAGAGTAGGGGTGGAGTGTCTCAAGTCAAGCAAGTACTCTGGTGCAATGCTAAACACCGTGGTCAATAAACTCCCATGGGCACAAGTACCTTCGGGTGCTCCTCCCAGGACCAGACCGGGCCCTATATGCATAGTATTTCATGTATTACCTTTGGCATCCACTCTCATTTATAGCCAATATGGAATTTCAAGAATTTAGAAATGTAGTATTTCAGACGAGATTAACTAGTCATTTGGTTATGGAGGATTCTAGAGGTGGCCCCTACAGGCTCAAGAGGTGGCTCCCACGACGTAGCACTTTGCCCTGCATGGCACTTAGCTCCTACACTCCCAAATGATAGTTTAAGAGATTCAAAATTTGACCATATAGGGTATACACAAGTAGATTTTTTTTTTCATGGAACGGAATTTCAAGAACTCATCATACGCAGGAGTATGAATTAGGTTGTGTTTGCATAATTTTCGAGACAGATCAAGATCAGAAGTTGTAATTATTGAGTTGGCATCTGAGGGTTTTCCAATCCTTCAAATTTTCAATTTTTTTAATATATATATATATATATATATATATATATATATATATATATATATATATATATATATATATATATATATATATATATATATATCAAATTGGTGCCCCTTTACCCAGTCTTCAATTAATTGAAGACTTGAGGGCCGTCTTTAATTATGAAATTGAAGACTTAAGGGCCGTCTTCAATTCAGTAATTGGCACCTGGGGGTTGTCCAATCTTTCAAAATTTTGATTTTTCATATATATATATATATATATATATATATATATATGAAATTGGCACCCCTTTACCCAGTCTTCAATTAATTGAAGACTTGAGGGCCGTCTTCAATTCTGAAATTGAAGACTTAAGGGCCGTCTTCAATTCTGAAATTGAAGACTTAAGGGCTGTCTTCAATTCAGAAATTGAAGACCTAAGGGTCGTCTTCAATTCAGTAATTGGCGCCTGGGGGTTGCCCAATCTTTCAAAATTTTGATTTTTCAAATATATATATATATATGAAATTGGCGCCCCTTTACCCTGTCTTCAATGAATTGAAGACTTGAGGGCCGTCTTCAATTCTGAAATTGAAGACTTATCTTAAATTATGTGATTTTCACCTGGCAGATACGTTTTGTGACTCAAAGTACTATTCATTTCAAAAAAGTTTCTCAAAATTCGAAAATAAGGATATGAATACTTAGTATAATTACTCGGGAGTCCAGAAACATGTTCAGATATAATTACTGAGTTTTGGTTTCACAAATATGAATTTTTTAATGTTATAACTTCAATTCCTCAAGAAACGGAATTGACGACCCTGTGAGCAGTCTTCAATTAATTGAAGACTTGAGGGCCGTCCTCAATTATGAAATTGAAGGCTTAAGGGTCGTCTTCAATTCTGAAATTGAAGAATTAAGGGAAGTCTTTAATTAACAAATTGAAGACTCTGTGGGCAGTCTTCATTTAATTGAAGACTTCCAGGGTGTCTTCAATTTAAGTACATGTTCAACTCAAATTGACGACACACCAATTGAGTTGTTTTTTTCCAAGTGAGTTGTGCTTCGCATCACAACTGTAAGTTCTGGGACACAAGTCACTATTCATTTCTCCACAGTTTCTCCGAATTAGAATCCGAAGACATGGTCAGATGGAGAAAAATCTCAGGGTCACAGAAGTTTATTCTATCAAAATTTTCAAGGTCCGGTTTATTAGTTATAGATTTTTGAATGCGTTGATTTATTGATTTCTGGAAATTCCAGAAAACGAAATTGATGACATGGTGCATGTCTTCAATTAATTGACGCCCTCTCGGGCAGTCTTAAATTCTAAAATTGGCGCCCTGGTCAGGGGCACCAATTACAGAGAGGTGTCACAATTCATCAGTGTGAAAAAAACTCCGAATCAAGAAGTAATGGCACGAATGTGTTCAGAAAAATGTCAAGATTCCAGAAACATGTTCATGCAAAAATTTCGTGCTTTAGTTTGATAGTTATGGATTTTTGAATGTGTTGAATTATCAATTACTCAAAATTCCAGAAATCGAATTGACGACATGATGCATGTCTTCATTTAAATGACGACTGCATTCACAGTCTTCAATTTTGAAATTGGCGCCCTGGTCAGGGGCGCTAATTACAGTGTGGTTTTTGAATTATTAATTACTGGAAATTTCAGAATTTGAATTGACGACCTTGGGGGTGTCTTCATTTAAATGAATACTGTTTGAATAGTCTTCAATTTTGAAAATGACGCCCTGGTCAGGGGCGCCATTTACCAGAGGGCTGGGAGCCTCCGTGTCTTTAAACCATGAACATATTATGAACAGAGACTATATATTAAGGTTTAAAACATGGTTATTAATATTGTAAAACTAGTGTGATTAAATATGTTCAAAAACTCATAAAAAGCATACTGACAAATTAAGTTTAAACTCTTAAAGATCATGGTGATATGTAACAGGTTATCAAAATAACATGATACATACATGATTATTGCTTGATTACGGTAAAGCCAGATGATATATATAGCATAGTTGACTAGTTGATCGAACTCTAAACATGCATCAATTAACCTATTAGCTACTAGTTAGGCATGGATTTGTGAACACCTACCTTTGTGAAGTGACAGGAGTTGACAGGAGAGGAAGAAGCAGCCCTTCCCTTCCTCTGCAACTCTTCAGAACTTGTTCCCGTATCTAGCCGTCGAACTAACCAAATAGGGAGAATATAGTGTATTTTATAACCTTAGGGTTGACAGGATGGGAGACAAGATCCAGAATTATAGGGTATTCAGTGGGTTGACAGCCTACACAGGCTGGAGGGATAGAATGATCGTGATAATTGTCGAAAAAGAAATGACGCCCCAGAGAGGGTAGTATATTTCATAAGTTAAGATTTCCATATTAAACTTCAAAGATTTTTATCTTTAAAAATTGATGGAATTTATTTGTGAAATTTCATGGGTGAGACCCTTACATTTTTCTCTTTTTTTACATATAAAGTTTTTTGAAAAATTCTCTTTAAATAAAAAGTGGCACTATTCATGTCACTATTCACGTTTAGGAAATAACGACTTAACATATGTCGTTATTTTGAACGGAGATTTTTGTATTCACTCTACACTAACCAAAATTGTCTATATATCCTTTCTCACTTTCTAAATTATATTTATCCCTTAACACTTCATCTATATACCCTCATTTCTTCAAAATAATGATATAATGAAAAAGTTGAAATATGAAATTTTCTAAATTACGAAAATATGAATTGACATCTTGTAAAAGTGATGTTTATCCTTTAAAGCACTATCTATATAACCTATTTCCTATTTCTTTGGAATACTGTAATATTAATTTTTTAAGTGATTAAAAATATAAATTGGCATTTCCTAAAATATAATTTGGCATCTTCTAAAGCATCTATTGGTAATTAAATGTTTTAATTGGTTAAATCAATAGAATTAGAATATGAGTTCTATAATTAAATATATATGTATATATAAATGTTTTTTTGTATATTTCTATTTTAAAATTCTCGGGTGTTACAGTCTTCCCCACGCCCGGAGCATGGAGGTAAATTCGCTCCATCTCTCTTTCACATTTGCTTTACTCGTATCTATTTGTATATGCCACTGCGAGTGTTATGATTCTTAGCCCGATATATTGTTATCACCGCTGCGAGAGAGCGAGAGTGAGTGACCCGTCCCGTGACTCGATCTCAGTACACGCGAAAAGCCGATACCCGAGACTCACTGTCGATTTCTCAATCGCGCACGGTCCCATGTCTTCTCTCGCTTAGGGGCGATCGCGAGCTAGAGTCCCAGGTCACGTGTCTGTCTTGCATCAACAGGTCGTGGGTTTGAAGACGGAGCAGTTGGTTCCTCTGCCGCTGACCCGCTTTGCGGCTTCAGGTGAGACCTGTTCGTTAGCCTGTTATCTCCACTTTGTTGTTTTCTGGGGTACATGGCTGAGACATTTTATGTGGTTGTGTCTATTGGTAGGCTCTGCGGTGGACAGGGATCACCCCTCCACAGGGACATCTTCTTGGGACGGTGACGGGTCTCTCCAGCCATGGCGGAAGCGCCCCTGGGTAGAGACCAGAGCCATGGAGGCCGACGAGTCCTCTCGGGGACCCACTACTGGGGAACATATTGAGGCGGAACCGACTATGAGTAAGCGCTATATCCGCCTGCTTGCTTCATATTGATTCAGCCTTTATGATCGGCTAACCTTGTGGTATTGGATTTGCTTTTCATAGCGCCGCTGGAGGCCAGGGCTGACGCGGTCTTCTCGCCCCCTCAGGCAATCGACCCATTACCTGACAACGGGGTCGATTGTGAGATAGATATGGAGGGGTTCCTTCGCCTGATGGACGAGACTGCCCCCAATGTTGAGACCTTTCCTGATTTTGAGTCATGAAAGGTTTCAAAGGATGCCCAGCCAGGTATATAATTCTGTGACCGAGCATGTTCTGTTTATGGCTGTAATTGATTCTGGGAGCTGACATAGTTGCTGATGTCGTGTAGAGGTAGCCGGGGCATCAGAGACCGCAGCTCCTTCTGAGATGCGGGGTGAGGTGCCCCCATCGGTTGACGGTCATGAGCCAGCTGTGACCCAGGATGGCTCGAGTAAGTGCTGAGTCGCTACAGAGGGCATTGCCCTTCCATTGTACAATTGCTGGGCTGCAGATATTGACTGGATTTATGCTGTCACTTGCCAAGTGAGGATCCAGTCGCCACTCTGGGGATGATTCAGGAGCTAGTCCGTGCTGGCCCATCGGTGTCCCTTCCCTTTTTTGAGGGGGAGCCCAAAGGGAGGAGTGCTTCAGTGCCGCCCGTGGCTAGAGAAACGTCCAGTCTGCTACCACAGCTATTGGCGGGGGTGGAACATGTTTCCCTGCCAGCTGTAGTGTCGGCCTGTACTGTGGGACTGGTTGGGTCTTCGAGCATGGGACCCTCAGGTATGTAACTGGGGACTTAACCATTTCTGGTAGGCCCCTTTGTGTTGATTGTCTGTTAGTGCTGAGATCCTGTTGGCATTTTTCACAGGTACTTCTTCGCCTCTAGAAGAGGGCGAGCTACCTCGCGACAGGGCTGAGGTGGTGGAAGAGGGTCCCACGAGAGTGGCTCCAACTGAGGGCGACGAGGAGATCGTCGACATTGAGAAAGTTTCGGAGGAGAGTGCTCCGACCGGTGAGTTTCTTGTTTGCAACTCTTAACTGGAGAGTCACCCTTGTATGAAGCTGGGTTGTATAGTGACCTCGTTTGCTTTCCCGGCTTGTAGGAGCTTCTGGTTCAGCTACCTCCGGGAGTTCGTCAGAAGCTTCGTCGAGCTCTCTAGAGGACGGCAGCTTGGAGATGGAAATAGAGGAGAGTTCGAGCTTGAGCTCTTCATCCTCCGGGGTCTCTGCTAGTTGGCAGGTTCCGACGGGGACCACTTCTGGAGGTATATGGTGGTTCTTCCCATCCTCATTTGGTGTTTGTTTGCTCTATATGGCAGAGTGTTGACGTTCTTGGGTTGCCCGCAGCATCAGAGTCTGGAGAAGGGCACACGTCAACTCCTGACGAGGGTAGGCAGGAGGAGCCCCCTGTCCCACCTGTGCTTGCTGGGGATGACCAAACGGTGGAGGAATCACTGCCCTCTCCGACCCCGGTGGGTGATGCTGTCAAGGCGGAGGAGCGGTTGCCTTCCCCGCCCCCGGCAGATGACGCCGTAGGGATAGCCGGACATACTCCAGGTAAGGAGCCAAGACTTGTCTTTTTTCTCAGGTTTTTCACCTTATCTGGTGAAGGAAGTCTTGCATGTATAGCTCACTCCCTTTGGTGTTTGTTGGGACTATGCAGGTTCCATTGGAGTGCTAACCGCGTCCGACGACCTCTCCCTAGGTTTAGGGGTTGAGTGGCCTACATCTGCTTCTCCGCCAGGGCCATTGCTGGAGATGAGCGTAGGTACCGCCCTACTCCAGCGGGCGCGAGGCTACTCGCAGAGCGACCCTCTTCCCTCTCTAGAGGATCTGAGGCAGGGGCTGCGGGAGTGTACCCAGGGCTATCACGCGCTCGACTTCCCACGCGAGCTCTAGATGTCCAGGTTAGCTGGGATCTAGGCCGAGTACCTGCGACTTCGTGAAGCTCAGGAGTAGAGGGCTCAGAGGCTAGCGGCGATCCGAGAGGCGCAGGAGCAGCGGGCTCAGCTCGTGTCAGCCGTAGCTGAGCAAAGGAGTCACGCCGAGGTGATTGTGTTGGCATCTCAGGAGCGCGCCGCACAGCTAAGGGAGGTGGAGAGCCAGGCTGAGGCCTTGAGGAAGGCCTGGGAGGAGCAGTAGGCAGTCACCGAGCGCGTCTGAGCTGAGTGGCAGGCGGCCGAGATGATAGTCGGAGCTAGCGCTCAGCTCTTGTCCACCTTGGAGGTGGAGCTCGCGGCTGCGGACTCTCACCTTGCAGCGCTGGAGGCAACCGAGCCTGAGATTTGATTGTATCTCTCTCCTTTTTTGTTTGTGCTATCTGGAGTGTATGGATTTTGTCACCCCAAGGGCATGTCTTGGGCTCCTTTTACAGAGTATTAATGACAAACTCTGGATCTTTTGTTTGCTGGGTGGTTCCCTTCATTTTTTGATGGAATGGATTGGTGTGCATGAACTGGCGACGACCTATCGTTAGTCGTGCTTGTTCGTTCTACGATACACTGGCATGAGTGATAGGGGACAATAGGCACCGGGTTTAGGGAACCCGATGTTAGAAACTGGAGGCTGAGCAATGGGTAGTGGGGGAAAGAAAAGGCTATATGTGGGGGCCAATCCTCTTGGAGGTTGAAAGCCTGCATATCAGGGAACCAACGTAGGCCCATGAGAACGGGGTAATTTAAGTGGTTTAGGGTTGTAGAGGTGATTCCGGAGGGTGTATTGACCCCGAACAGGATGGAGGAGTATTGGCTAGCATTATGCCGTTAGCCGAAAAATGGGATTTGCATGTGTCTGGGAAACTGGGCTTGAGCTGGCTGGGTGGCCTGGGAAGACGTGGCAACCAAGACCAGGACTGGGACAAGGAATGGGAATTATGACCGGGACTGTAACTGGAAATGGGGACTGGAGCTAGAGCCAGCTGGGTGACCTGGAAAGGTGTCATAGCTGGGAGCTGGAGCTGGGCCGGATGGCTAGCCTGAAGAAGCGTTGCAGGCAAAACGGGAGCTGGAAGCTGAGCGGCTAATCTGCCAGGGAATTGTAGCCAAAATTGGGGCTAGAGATTGGGCGGCTAGCCTGCGAAGGCGTTGTAGCCAAAATTGGGACTCGAGATTGGGCAGCTGGCCTATGAAGGCATTGTAGCCGGAACTTGGACCGGGGACTGGGCGGCTGGCCTGCGAAGGCGTTGTAGCTTGAACTGGGGCTGGAGACTAGGTGGCTAGCCTGCAAAGGCATTGTAGGCGGAACAGGGACTGGGGACAGGGCGGCTGGCCTGCGAAGGCGTTGTAGCCGGAACTGAGACTGGAGACTGGGTGGCTGGCCTGCGAAGGCGTTGTAGCTGGAACTGGGACTGGGTGGCTGGCCTGCGAAGGCGTTGTTGCCAGAACTGGGACTGGAGACTGGGCGGCTGGCCTGCGAAGGCGTTGTAGCCGGAACTGGGACTGGAGACTGGGCGGCTAGCCTGCGAAGGTGTTGTAGCTGGAACTAGGACTAGAGACTGGGTGGCTGGCCTACGAAGGCGTTGTAGCCGGAACTGGGACTGGAGACTGGGTGGCTGGCCTGCGGAGGTATTGTAGCCGGAACTGGGAATGGGGACTGGGCGGCTGGCCTACGAAGGCGTTGTAGCCGGAACTGGGACTGAAGACTGGGTGGCTGGCCTGCAATGGCATTGTAGCTGGAACTGGGACTGGAGACTGGAACTGGAACTAGCACTCAGGATGACCGACCCTCGGGGGTGTATTAGCCACTATTGTCATGGAGCGACGTTAAGCTTGCCATCGGGGGTGTCATAGTCGACGGCTTCCGTAAGTGAAGAGTAAAGAGGGAGAGAGTTTTTTTTTTGTTTTCTCTTTACCAGCCCTACCGCCCTTGCGGGTTTTCGCTAGAGCTGCCCCCCTTTTACTTTTTTCGGTGCGCCCTTGCGGGTTTTCACACCAAGTGGTGCGGACACCCGAGCAGTTGAGCGGCGCGACACGCCGAGCCACCGATACCGCACACGGAGCACGACTCAAGCCACCTCAGCGTCCATCTGGCTCGGAGACAGCCTGGAGACTCCGCCTTGAGCCTCCCCATTTATCATATTAGTTAGACTTTATTTGTGTGTAATTTGTGTTTATTTCATTGTATTCGGTTTGCTATTTTGATTGTAATCGGGGCTTATGTGCAATTTGGACCCCGTGGGCCCCACGGGCCCCCCAGGCCCCATCCCATTGAGCCACCTCAGCCTAGGGTCCCATGTGGGGTCAGTCAACCTTCCACATGGAGGCTTATAGAAGGGTGGGCCAAGAGGGGGGACATTGGAATACAAATGTCAACAAAATCCACCCATTCCCACCTACAATGTCCCCTTGACCCACCCTAGTCAATGGGCCGCCCCCCCCCCCTTAATTTATTTATTGTATTTTGTGTGTGTGTGTCACACTCAATCCAGGCCACCCATTCCCATCCCCTAGATCCAACGGTGGACAATGGATGTGAGATGTAACACATAAATACTTGTAATTTCCCATTTTGAGGAATTAATGCATTCATTTAGAAGAAAATATCTTGGAGCAGCCTGGTGCGCCCCCCCTCCTCTCTCCTCCCTCTCCCCCTTGAAGCTGTGAAGGCTTCCCTCTGGAGGTGTGACTCATCCCCTTATCATTCCGGTCGCCGCCGCTGCCGCCACGAGCCGCCATCACATCACCACCGAGATCGCCGGAGTTCTGCCTTCATCCGACCACAGCAACTTCCACGAAATTCATCCATCAGCCATGAGCTCAGATCGACTTGAGATTTTGAGGGGATGTTCCATAGGTGTCAAGCACATCCCAAAAAAATTGGTTGGTCATAAAGATCCCCTTTGATATTTGTTAATTTTCGTCCAACCTTCATTTCCAGATCTATCTGCTTGCTATTTCAATTTCCACCCGCCCTGTGTTTCAAATGTTCGGACCCCTTTACGATTTTTGTTAGAGCTCCCAATTCTACTGGGCGTTCTTTCCATCAACCCCACCATCCCCAAATTTTCTTGAATTTTTGTGAAGCCATCCCGTATTTTTCAAAAATCGATCTCAG
This sequence comes from Amorphophallus konjac, assembly GCA_022559845.1. Lineage (NCBI taxonomy): Eukaryota > Viridiplantae > Streptophyta > Magnoliopsida > Alismatales > Araceae > Amorphophallus > Amorphophallus konjac. Next base: position 36,041,369 of record CM040129.1, read on the forward strand.
AGATAGCTATAGTGCTGTCCGCCTGTTCCCAGATCCGATCACCCTCCAGTAAACAAATCATAACAAATCACAGCCACCTCCAATCAGTCCACAAAAAATATCCCCATTCTCCTTGTTCAAAATCCAACAACTTTATGAAGAGCTCAGGAGCTGAATCGGAGGTCTACTAGGCGGTCAAAGGAAGTTCTCAGACAAGTACCCTACAGATCTGAGATTTCAGTTACTGTACAACAGGGACTTGTAAATTCAATAAAGTTCTGATCCGACCAGATCCAGCAGATCTCTATGGCCTAGATCTGAAGCATTTGAAGAGAGCTTTCCAACGATAGCTCATGCGTCCCGATCCGACGTCGGGATTGATCGCAGCGGCCGTTTTCGCTGGAGCGCGCGCCGGAAGACAGCAACAAAATCCGTGGAAGTTAGTTCAAGAATTGGGAATCGGGGCCGATCGACCCCCGATTGGTGTTCCCGGCCGACCGTCGTCCGTGGAGACGCGCCACCAGGGGTCCCCATTACAGTGGGTCCCACCCCCGCAGATCCGGAGGACAGCGCCATCCGTAGAAGCCGCCGTTCGGAAAGCACGAAAATGCGGAGTTCGGCACCGCCGGGCGACATCAAGATGCTGCCCGTCAACCCGAGTTGCGTGATTCCCGGACCCTACATGTGACCTTTTACCTCCCTGCGTGGAGTGGGTCGACTTAGTGTATTGCTGTAATAATTGTTAACCGGGAGTCCGTGATTCGGCCGGGGTTGTCTTCGCCACGCCGGGTGTGTGGAGGTAATGGTCCAAACCTCTTGGCGTTCATTTGCTTAGCTAGTATATGGTCTTTTTCCACTACTGAGAGTGATAGGTACTAGCCCGTGTGTCCATGTCACCGCTGTGAGTGTGAGAGTGACCCATCCCGTGACTCGATCCGAGTCCGGAAGTGAGTCGACTACCCGTGAACTCTGCCGGTTCTTCAACCGCGCACGATCCGCGTTTCCCTCGCTTGGGACGACGAGTGAGCTTGCATTTCTGTTAGCGACGTATAGCCCATAGGAGCTCTCCGTGTCGGGCTTAGTGTCTCTCCTATCATGTGTTGCTAGTCGTGTCCGCATCTAGAGTCCGAGGTCCATACCACGTAGAGTCGATCCCCGTGTCCGTCCCACATCAGTTTGGTATCAGAGCGAGTCGAGTCTAGGGTAGTCGTCGCATATGTCTTGCATAGTTTAAGTCGAGTCTAGGATCATCATTATTTTCAAAAAAAAAAAATGGGTGTTTTAAAATTGCATTTCACCCAATAGCCCGATATATTAAAAGGCGTTTCCCGAACATTAGTTTATGCCTATCGGGAAGGTAGCGTACTTGTGCGAGTGATCTTCGTGTCGCTTATTTCCGCCACGTACTGGATACTGGTTAGGTCTAAGTGCATCATTGTTGCATTAGTGAGTGTTTGCATTAGTCGGTGTCTTCTAGGTCGTGTGTCAGTTGCATGCCCACCCGTCGAGGTACCCAATACTTGCCACCACCACCTATGGCGGACTCCCGAGCCCGTAGCTCCGATGAGTCCTCGACGGTCGAGATGTTCCGAGCCATTATGGAACGTCTTGACACGCGTATGGATGGTCTTAGTACGCGTATGGATGGCATAGGAACGCGTCTAGAAGGGCGGATGAAAGCCCTCGAGGATTGGGCCGAGAGTTCGGATCAGTCCATTCAAGGCCTTGTAGGGAGGATCGCCGTTCTAGAGAGGGGCCCAATAGCGGCGCAACCCACGCCGACGAACGGCCAACAAGAGCCGACACAGCCACCCGCCGTGCCAAGGGCTCAAGTGGAGGATGTCGGGAGGCAACAGGCGCCTATAGTGGATGATTATGCCTCCGACAATGATCAGGGGGGAAATGGTCGTCGGAATCAACGACGGAATCATGATGATGATGATGACGACCGCATCCTTAGGGGTGTGCATGACCTTTAGCGGGTCCTTGGACCCTAGGGTGTATTTAGATTGGGAGGCCGGCATGGACCGGTACTTCGAGTGGTTTGAGATGACGGACCACCGAAGAGTCCGATACGCGAAGATGAAGCTGCAAGGGTAGGCCCAAACTTATTGGATCAATGTGGAGAGCCTGCTCAATCAGCGACGTCAACCCCAAATCGGTACTTGGGATGATATGAAAATCAAATTGAGGGAGAAATACCTTCCCGCCTCATATCGCCAACGTCTTATAGACAAGTGGCAAAGCATCTCCCAAGGGAACCGATCCGTGACCTAGTACACCGCCGAGTTCGATGAGTATTACTTACGGTGTGGGGTCACGGAAGAGAGCACCATGACTATATCCCGCTTTCGAAGAGGTTTGCGGCCCAATTATCAATATGAACTCTTTCACCGCAATGCAACCACTTTGGAGCAGGCATATCAGATCGCTCTCGAATTATAGCAGTTCGAGGCCGAGTTCGAGTCACCCCATCGGTTGGGCTCCTTTCCCCTTCGTAGTGTCGAGCCCCGTGGCTCATCTGGCACGTATCCGAGGGCCCCCATGACTCGACCTCAGGAGCCCGCTCGCCCCGAGCCCTTTGCTCCTAGGCCTCGTCCTCCACCCCCGAGGGACCTTCCTCGTCCCCAGCATCTTACGGCCCCACCCACAGCCCGTCCACCGGCACCCGCACCTCCTGCACGTCCTTTGTTGCCTACACCTCCTATCCGTAGGGAGGATAAAGGTAAAGGACCTATGATTGGGGAGCCTAGTGGATCACGGCAGCAGTGTTATCGCTGCAATGGGTTTGGCCATTTCACCAACTAGTGTCCCACCCACCCATCTCTTCACATTGGGGACACACAGGCCGATGATACCACCCCTACGGGCCTCGAGTTAGTCAGTTATGAGGCAGATGAAGAGCTAGCTGACGAGTACTATGAGATGGGAGGTGAGGCCCAGGATGCCCAGCATTCGGACGATACCCACGTGGGGGTCATCAGATGTATCCTCACCCAGCCGCAGGTCAGTGATGACTGGCGTCGGACTACTATTCTTCATGTATTCTGTAGGCTGGGAAAGCAAATTTGTATGGTGGTCATCGATAGCGGGAGTTGTATCAATGCAATCTCCACGAATGCTGTCGCCCGTCTTGGTCTCACACCCGTAGACCATCCTTGTCCCTATCAGGTATCATGGGTGGATACCACTTCCATTTCGGTCAGGCTGCGGTGCTTGGTCCCGCTGCAGCTCCACTCCTACCGTGACGAGATCTGGTGTGATGTTCTCCCCATGGAAGTGGGCAGTATCATTCTTGGTAGGCCGTGGTTATTTGACCGGGATGCCATGCTCCATGGTCGGTCGAACACCTGTACCTTCGACCACGCTGGCCAGCGGGTCACCCTCCAACCCGTTCGGCCCAGGAGCCCATCAGTCAGGGGTCCTACTGGCCCTAGTACTCCGAAGCCTTCCGTTCCTGGGCCTAGTACCCCATCCCCAGCTTGGGCTATGACCGTTACCTCTGGCCCAGGAGAGCCCTCGACGAGGAGCTTGATGATGATTAGCTCCAGGGAAATGGAGCAGGAGCTTAGTCAGGGCTGTCCGGTATTTGCCATTGAGGTCCGAGAGGTGGAGCGGGACTCCGAGGGTGAGCTCCCACCCGAGGTTGTTCCCATTCTGCAGGAGTATGCTGATGTCTTTCCCGATGAGCTTCCCGAGGGACTCCCACCTATGCGGGATATTCAGCATGCCATCGACCTTATTTCGGGCTCTTCTTTGCCCAACCTTCCTCATTATCGCATGAGTCCCACGGAGCATGCCGAGCTTAAACGGCAGGTCGATGAGTTAGTGCAGAGAGGGTCTATTCGGGACAGCATGAGTCCATGTGCTGTACCCACATTACTCGCCCCGAAGAAGGATGGCACGTGGAGAATGTGCATTGATAGTCGTGCCATCAACAAAGTCATCGTGAAGTACAGGTTCCCTATTCCCCGCCTTGATGACATGCTGGACATGATGGCAGGTGCCACTATCTTTTCGAAGATCGATCTTAAGAGTGGCTACCATCAGGTGAGGATTAGGCCAGGTGATGAGTGGAAGACCGTATTTAAGACCAAGGACGGTCTATATGAGTGGTTGGTCATGCCTTTTGGGTTGACCAATGCCCCTAGCATTTTCATGCGGCTCATGACTCAGGTCCTTCGACCTTTCATTGGAGTCTTTGTAGTGGTGTATTTTGATGATATCCTTATCTATAGCCGCACCACAGGGGACCACTTAGACCACCTTCGGCAGGTCTGTCTACTTCTTCGGCGAGAGCAGCTGTTTACAAACCCACAGAAGTGTGCCTTCATGACACCTCAGCTTACCTTCTTGGGTTTCATTATGTCTAGTACGGGGGTTTCCGCCGATCCGGAGAAGGTCCGAGCCATTGTTGAGTGGCCAGAACCCCGTACCGTTCATGATGTCCGCAGCTTTCATGGTCTTGCGACGTTCTATCGTCGCTTCATCGGCGGATTTACCTCCGTCACCGCCCCGATCATGGATTGTATCTCAAAGGGCACATTTGTATGGACGAAGGCCGCATCTGCCGCCTTCAAGGACATCAAGGAGCGCATGACCCAGACGCCTATCCTTCGATTGCCTGACTTCTCGAAGGTGTTTGAGGTCTCTTCTGATGCGTCGGGTGTAGGGATAGGAGGAGTTTTGAGTCAGGAGTCCCACCCGATCGCATATTTCAGCGAGAAGCTGAATGACACGAAACTGCGATATTCCACATATGATAAAGAATTCTACGCAGTTGTTCAGGCTCTTAGGCATTGGAGGCACTATCTTTTACATCAGGAGTTTGTCCTATACTCCGATCACGAGGCATTGAGGTACCTCCATTCCCAAAAGAAGCTTAACTCGCGTCACAGTCGTTGGGTCGAGTATCTCCAGCAGTTCACCTTTGTGCTTAAACATGGAGTGGAGAACAAGGTGGCTGATGTCTTTAGTCGGCGAGCATGTTTGCTTACCACCATGAGTGCCGAGGTCATAGGGTTAGAGAAGATGAAGGAGGCCTATGTCGATTGTCCTGACTTCGGTCAGATTTTTACCACTCTCCAGGCCGGACCCTCGAGAGACCTTGATGAGTATGTGCTTCAGGAGGGTTACCTCTTTCGAGGTAGCAGGCTATGTGTTCCCCGAACTTCGGTTCGAGATTTCTTAGTGTGGGAACTACATGCGGGAGGTCTAGCCGGCCACTTTGGTCGGAACAAGACTATTGAGGTAGTGGAGCATCGATTTTATTGGTCGAGCTTGAAGCGCGATGTTGCTAACATCGTGGCTCAGTGCCGTACCTGTGCTACGGCCAAGATGAAGAAGCAAAGCTCCGGCCTTTATACGCCTCTTCCCGTGCCTGATGCCCCGTGACAGGATGTTAGCATGGACTTTATTTTGGGATTACCACGTACCTCCAGGAAGCATGATTCGGTCTATGTGGTGGTTGACCGTTTCTCGAAGATGGCCCTCTTTATTCCTTGCTCGAAGACTTCGGATGCTTCGAGGGTAGCCCGCCTTTTCCTTACGCATGTGGTGTGCAAGTTCGGGTTGCCTCGCACTATAGTGTCTGACCGTGATGTTAGATTCACATCCTACTTTTGGAAGACACTATGGCATATGATGGGTACGCACCTCAAGTTTTCCACTGCATATCATCCCCAGACAGATGGTCAGACCGAGGTGGTCAATAGGAGTCTGGGAGACCTTTTGAGGTGTCTTGTTAGGGACCGTATTGGGGATTGGGATCTCATTCTACCCATGGCTGAGTTTGCATATAATGATTCGGTGAATAGGTCTACCGGCATGAGTCCATTTGAGATTGTCACAGGTCGTAGGCCAAGGAAACCCGTTGACCTTGTCCCCATGCCTATCCATGCTAGAGTGTCAGAGTCGACCGAGTCGTTTGCTAGGCATGTTAGGAGTTTGCATGACGACATCTGTCGTCACATTGAGGCCAGCAATGCACGTTACAAGGAGTTAGCCGATGCCCACCGACACCACCGAGAGTTCCAAGAGGGCGAATATGTCATGATCAGGGTAAGACCTGAACGGTTTCCCACTGGAACCGTTAAGAAGTTGCAAGCTCGCGGAGCCGGTCCATTCAGAGTGTTGAAACGCGTTGGATCCAATGCGTACGTTGTGGACTTGCCCGAGGAATACGGTATAAGCTCTACTTTCAATGTATCGGATATAGTTGCATATAAGGACCAGCGGTGATCCCTAGTGAGCCTTTCGAGCCATCTCCTCCCCTTGTGAGTGACCCCACACCTGAGTGTCCACCTCCAGCCCCGTTGTCACGACAGCGTGAGCATATAGATCATATACTGGATGAGCAGGTGACAGTTACCAGGAGTGGATCCTACCCGCGCTACCTAGTGCGATGGAGAGGACGGGCCGCTATCGAGGACACATGGATCACGCATGGCGAGTTGCAGCGGATCGATCCGGACCTTCTGGAGCGATACAGGAGCGATGCAGACCCTTACTCGACAGGGTCGAGTTTCCCCCACCCGGGGAGAATTGGTGTGGACACCCGAGCAGTTGAGCGGCGCGACACGCCGAGCCACCGGTACCGCACACGGAGCACGACTCGAGACACCTCAGCGTCCATCTGGCTCGGAGACAGCATGGAGACTCCACCTTGAGCCTCCCCATTTATCATATTAGTTAGACTTTATTTGTGTGTAATTTGTGTTTATTTCATTGTATTCGGTTTGCTATTTTGATTGTAATAGGGGCTTATGTGCAATTTGGACCCCGTGGGCCCCACGGGCCCCCCAGGCCCCATCCCATTGAGCCACCTCAGCCTAGGGTCCCATGTGGGGTCAGTCAACCTTCCACATGGAGGCTTCTAGAAGGGTGGGCCAAGAGGGGGGACATTGGAATACAAATGTCAACAAAATCCACCCATTCCCACCTACCATGTCCCCTTGACCCACCCTAGTCAATGGGCCGCCCCCCCTTAATTTATTTATTGTATTTTGTGTGTGTGTGTCACACTCAATCCAGGCCATCCCATTCCCATCCCCTAGATCCAACGGTGGACAATGGATGTGAGATGTAACACATAAATACTTGTAATTTCTCATTTTGAGGAATTAATGCATTCATTTGGAAGAAAATATCTTGGAGCAGCCTGGTGCGCCCCCCTCCTCTCTCCTCCCTCTCCCCCTTGAAGCTGTGAAGGCTTCCCTCTGGAGGTGTGACTCCTCCCCTTATCATTCCGGTTGCCGCCGCCGCCGCCACGAGTCGCCATCGCATCACCGCCGAGATCGCCGGAGTTCTGCCTTCATCCGACCACAGCAGCTTGAACGAAATTCAGCCATCAGCCACGAGCTCAGATCGACTTGAGATTTTGAGGGGATGTTCCAGAGGTGTCAAGCACATCCCCAAAAAATTGGTTGGTCATAAAGATCCCCTTTGATATTTTTTCATTTTTGTCCAACCTTAATTTCCAGATCTGTCTGCTTGCTGTTTCAATTTCCACCCGCCCTGTGTTTCAAATGTTCGGACCCCTTTCTGATTTTTTTTAGAGCTCCCAATTTTACTGGGAGTTCTGTCCATCAACCCCACCGTCCCCAAATTTTCTTGAAGTTTTTTGAGGCCATCCCATATTTTTCAAAAATCGATTTCAAAGATAGCTACAGTGCTATCCGCCTGTTCCCAGATCTGACCACCCTCCAGTAAACAAATCATAACAAATCACAGCCACCTCCAATCAGTCCAAAAAAAATATCCCCGTTCCCCTTGTTCCAAATCCCACAATTTTGAGGATTAGCTCAGGAGCTGAATCGTCCATCTTCCTCACGTTCAAAGGCAGTCTTCAGACAACTCACCTATAGATCTGAGGTTTCGGTTACTATACAACAGGGACTTGTCAATTCAATAAAGTTCTGATCTGACCAGATCCAGCAGATCTCTTTTGGTCTACATTGAAGTATTTGAAGAGAGCTTTCCAACGATAGCTTATGTGTCCCGATCCGACGTCGGGATTGATCGCAGCGGTCATTTTCGTTGGAGCGCGCTCCGGAAAACAGCAATCAAAATCCGTGGGAAGTTAGTTCAAGAATTGGGAATCGGGGCCGATCGACCCCCGATCGGTGTTCCCGGCCAACCGCCGTCCGTGGAGGCACGCCACTAGGGGTCCCCATCACAGTGGGTCCCACCCCCGCAGATCCGGAGGACAGCGTCGTCCGTGGGCCCCACGGGCCCGTAGAAGCCGCCGTTCGGAAAGCATGAAAATGCGGAGTTCGACACCGCCGGGCGACATCAAGATGCTGCCCGTCAACCCGAGTTGCGTGATTCCCGGACCCCACATGTGACCTTTTACCTCCCTGCGTGGAGTGGGTCGACTTAGTGTATTGCTGTAATAATTGTTAACCGGGAGTCCGTGATTCGGCCGGGATTGTCTTCGCTACGCCGGGTACGTGGAGGTAATGGTCCGAACCTCTTGGCGTTCATTTGCGTAGCTAGTATATGGTCTTTTGCCGCTGCCGAGAGTGATAGGTACTAGCCCGTGTGTCCATGTCACCGCTGTGAGTGTGAGAGTGACCCGTCCCATGACTCGATCCGAGTCCGGAAGGGAGTCGACTACCCGTGAACTCTGCCGGTTCTTCAACCGCGCACGATCCGTGTTTCCCTCGCTTGGGACGACGAGTGAGCTTGCGTTTCTGTTAGCGACGTATAGCCCATAGGAGCTCTCCGTGTCGGGCTTAGTGTCTCTCCTATCATGTGTTGCTGGTCGTGTCCGCATCTAGAGTCCGAGGTCCATACCACGTAGAGTCGGTCCCCGTGTCTGTCCCGCATCACCAAGGGGTTACCCGATTTTTCTTGAAGCGCCCTCTCGGGTTTTCACGTCAGCTGGGTTGGTGGCAATTTTTGCACCCAGTCGCCTCCTTGTAATGGAGCCGACCAGGCCTGTCGGGGTATCTCCATTTTTAACCCCATTCTCCTTTTTTTATTTATTATTTATTATTATTTTTTTGGAGACTGCCGTCCATAGCGTGTTACCGTGAGGGGACGTGACCTAGAACTGGAAGGTGTGGGTAGCCGGATATTGTTCCGCCATTAATAAGGGTTTTTAAAAATCCTCATGCCATGGTGGCGAAGGGCCACTTTGTCATGGCAAGATATGACTGGAGTTATTGCTGGTGGATCAGGGATTGTAGGAGGGAACTGGGATTATAATGAGACTTGAAGGCCCTGGATTTGCAGGGGAGGTAGGATGCAGTGGCATCGAATGATAAGTGTCTGGGGATGTGCTGGGAAGGAAGTCTACTGGGATGGTGACTAGGAGCTTGATTGTCACAAGGACTAGTTGACATGTGGTGTCGAAGCAAGGGCTGAAGGTTGGACAAGCTGAGTGGGGGTAGTGCAAGGCCAACTGGGAATTGTAGGGTTCGTGCTCTAGCAGCGTAAGTTGATTGAAGACTGGCTCTTGGTGAGGCTAACAGCTCATCAAGGAGTGGGTGGAAGGCCGTTCCGACTGGTGGGGAGAGGAAGAGTTTCTCGTTATCAACTCTAGCGCCCTTTCAGGTTTTCACTAGAGCCGACCCCATTTAGCTTTTTCTGATGCGCCCTAGCAGGTTTTCACGTTGAGAGGTTTCCCAATTTTGCTTGAGGTGCTCTCATGAGTCTTCACCTTAGCCGGGTTGCTGGCATTTTTGCCCCCAGTCGCCCCCTTGGGGTGAGGGTGACTGGGTTTGCCGGGATATCTCTATTTTTAACACCATTTTTATTTATTTATTTTTGCTTACCTGGGAACCGGTTGGCTGGATTGTTGTTGGGGCAGAGGTGTCCCTGCTCTTGTCGTGGCAAGGACGAAGGCGGGGAGTTAACCCCTAGAAGGTGACTGGCGGTGGTTCTGGGAGGGCATGGCTAACCCTGTTGCTTGGCTGGAGAATGGAAGGAATGACTGGTTAGAGTTCCCCTCCTCTCGCAGGGAGGGGCCAGTTTCACTGGTAGTAGTTGGGACATGCGCCTTAGTCTGGCTGACATGCGAACTCGTGCTCTAGTGCATAATATAGCTTCATATGTTTGCCGTTGAGAGGCGGGAACGGTCTATGACCTTTGTGATCGACAACCGTGTAAGCCCCACCCTCGTAGACATTGTGGATGATGTATGGGCCTCGCCAATTCGACTGTAATTTTCCACTGGAGCGCCCTGCCATGACTTCCTTTTCCTTGATCATGACGAGGTCACCTTGCTTGAAAGCTCGCTGCTTGATGAGCTTATCATAGGCCCGGGCCTTGCGGGCCTCGTATACTTGCAGGTGTTTTTAGGCTTCGAGTCGCTTGCCTTCTAGATCGGCAAGCTCTTCTAGCCTCGTCTGGTACTCACTTTCGTCAGAGCCAGCAAGGCCAGTGTGGATCGCCACATGGTAAGAAGCTAACTGGACTTTGATGGGGATAACTGCTTCTATCTCGTAAGCAAGGGAGAACGGTGAGCACCCCGTGGGGGTTTTGTAGACTGTCCGATAGGTCGATAATGCTTCGAAGACCTTCTCACCCCAATCGCATTTCCGGTGGCTAACCATCTTAGCCAGGAGCTTGCAGAGGGTCTTGTTGAAGCCTTCCGCCAAGCCGTTAGCCTGGGGGTTGTAGACCGAAGAGGTTCTCCAGTCGATGTGGAATTGGGCAGCTAGCTGGTATACGGCCTTATTCTTGAATGGTGTCCCATTGTCGGACACTATGCGACTGGGAGTACCGAATCGGTATATGATGTTGTGCCGGACGAATCTAGCAATGATTTTCCCAGTGACCTCTCGCAAGGGAAGGGCCTCCGCCCATCAAGAGAAGTAATCAGTGGCGGCCAAAATGTATTTGTGGCCCTTAGAAGATGGCGGGAAAGGCCCCGCGATGTCCATGCCCCGCTCGGCAAATGGCCAGGTGGGGGCTGTAAGACGTAATTGATTAGGAGGTCTTCTGGGTACTTGATGGGAATCTACACCGAGCACTAACTTTTTAATTTACATTTGCATCCTTTTTATTTGCATTTATATCCTTGGGAAAATGGGTTTGCAATTGTAAGGCTTTATAAGACGATTTGTTATTCCTTAAGGATCTTTGGGTTTTTATGTAAAAGTCCAGTAGGTCCAGCAGGGGCCCCTCAGCCTCTCTCCAATTGATCCACCTAAGCCATAGGTCCCATGTCCAAGGTGGGCTTCTAGAAGACTTGATCATTCAAGGGGACAAATGGCTTAAAAAGTCCAATATTCCCTCCCTTAAGGTCAAGGGGGCGCCCCCTCCACTTAATGTATTTTAATTTTTATTTTTTGACCACATGTGGGATTAATGTGTTATCCCATGTATACCCCTCCCCTAACCTAGATCTGAGAATAGTTTAGGTCATTTGCATTTTCATATAAATACCTTGTATTTCCCATTTTGATAGAATTAATGCATGAAAATTTGTGAAATTGCCAAGAGCAAGGCCCAAGGGCGCCCTCCTCCTCTCTCCTCCCTCCCCCTTGCAGATGGATTTCTGCCAATTCTAGAGGTGTGAAGCCTTCCCCATCTCCCCCTCTCTGAGTGAGACGCTCAGCTCCGCCGCCGCCGCTGCCATCGCACCGCCACCGCCATCGCCGGAGTTCTGTCCAAATCAGGACAGAACCTCAAAGCCGTAATTTTATCTTTTTCTACTGTTGTCTTATCGACCCCAAATTCTGAGGTGTGTTCATCTTGTTATCCTCAGCCTCCAGTTTAATTTTTGTGTCATTCCGCCACTGTTTGGTATTTTTCCCGTATTTTTGTTATTCCCCTCAGTAATCTGCCAGTTTGCAGATCTGCAGGACAGTGTCCTGTTGTGGTATTTTTTCGACCCCTTTGCCCTCTTCAGAAAATCTCCAAAAATTACAAAGTGTTCCTCATGTCCCCGCCGTTCCACCATAATTTTTATGGAGTCTAGATATTTCATTTTCCCTTTTGGTCAAAAATCATTTTCAGGAAGATCCCTTTCTGTCCTGACAATCTGTAACCAGACCCACAGAAAAACACATAGTTTGCAGAGGTTCCCATTTCTAATCCCTTCTCTGGATCGATCTTCAAAACATATATGTTGTATATCTGTGAGTCCTATTTCCAACGGCACCAACCTCGCCTCAATCCTCCTCCGGATCTGAGCACAGAAATTCCTGTCGTGGAAGCGCACAAATCTGTTCCGTGAACAGACCAGCAGAGGCAGCAGCAAAATAAATCTTGCAAAAATATCAAAGCTCAATTTCAGGAACCGCCACTTCAGGGAGTCAACCAGGGACGTCCCGCCATCGTCCCAGCCAAGCGCTGCCTTCAGAAGACTCAAGGAGGACGGCATCCCTTTGGAAGCCATTACTTGCTGTCCTGTAACTCAGAACCGAGTCGGCCCAGCACCGAGTCGGCATAGTACCGAGTTAAACCAACAGCCCAGTTCCACCCCGAGAGCCTTTCGGCTTGCTGCGCGTCAACCCAGGATCGGTTCTCCCGGGCCCCACTTGTAGCCCTATACCTCCCTGCGTGGAGTGGGCAAGAAATCACTGCTGTAATTAGTGAATAATTATTTTTACCGGGAGTTACCGTACTTCGCTGGGGTCATCTTCCCTACGCCCGGAGCGTGGAGGTACACTCGCCACCCTCGTCGTAGGCACTTTGCTTATCTCGTATATGTTTGTATGCCGCTGCTAGTTATAGGATATTAGCTCACTTTACTTTCATCATCGCTACGAGAGAGAGCGAGACCCGTCCCGTGACCCGATCCGGGCACGAGAGAGAGCCGACCACCCTATCTCACTATCAGTTTCTCAACCGCGAACGTCCGTACACTTCCCTCGCTAAGGGATGATCACGAGCTTGTCTAGAGTCCAAGGTTTGCATATCAACTTGGAGTTGAGTCCGTGGTCCGTCCCGCATCAGTACTGGGCCAAAGGCTTGGCATTGATGGCACATACGGGCATACTAGACGCAATCCACATACATGGTTGGCCAATAGAAACCCTTGAGCTTGATATTGTGCTTCATTCGGTCTCCGGCCTGGTGCGCGCTGCACAACTCGGAGTGGACTACCTGCATGATGGCTTGAGCCTCCGCGAGAGAGACACATCTCAGAAGAATAGACTTGTCCTTCTCATGGACGAGTCGATACAGGGAGTCGCCGATGAGCTCATAGGAGGCCGCTCGACGGAGCAGTTGAACCCTTTGAGCCCGGTCAGGGGGGAGCCACCCTTTCTTGAATTTGATGATGGGCGCACGCCAATCCTCCTCTTCTGGGGGCGTGCTCTGGTCAAGGTCATGGACCTCGTAAATGGTGAGATCGATGTTGCCTTCGAGTGAGCTTGACATCAGCCTTCTGTGTTTGATGACGATGTCGACCTCGCCCTCAGGCGGGAGCTTGATGGCCGCAGCCAATTTTGCTAAGGCATCCGCCTGAGCATTGCTGCTTCTGGGGATATGATCTATTTTGAAGAAATAGAACTTCTGGGTTAATCTGGTGACGGCGGCGTGGTACGGAACCAACTCTGGCTTTCACACGTCATAGATGCCAAGGACATGCCGGACTATCAACTGGAAGTCCCCGTAGGCTTTGAGGCATTTGATGCCCATGTGGAGAGCCATCTGGAGCCCAATGAGTAGAGCTTCATACTCAACTTCATTGTTTGTCAGAGGTTTCATGAGAGCACATGAGTTGTACAAAACTCCACCCTGTGGAGTCAGGAAAACGATGTCGGCACCTACCATGGTGGCTGAATCCTGGTTGCTCCAGGTAATCCCCCGGGAAGCGCCATCGAAGTAGAGCTCCCAGCAAGGTATGCTGGTTGTGAGAGCGCTTTGCTGCCAGTAATGCAAGACATCTCCGCTCTGTTCAACTGGTTGTTGTGATTGAGCCGCAAGGGACTCCTCATCTGGGAGCTCCGAGCTGAAGGGTGAGTCGTCTGGCACTGGATGGGCTGCCAAGAATTCAGTCATGCCCTGTCCCTTGATTGCTTTTCTAGAGACATAAGTAATGTCGTACTCCATCAATAGGAGCGCCCATCTTCCTAGTCGGCCTGAGAGGATAGGTCGCCGAAGGAGATACTTCAGGGGGTCGTGCTTGGATATAAGCTCGACTTGATGGGACAGGAGATAATGCCGCATCTTCTTAACTGTGAACACCAATGCCAAGCAAACCTTCTCCATAGGGGAGTAGCGGTACTCGGCACTGATTAGCTTCTGACTGAGGTAATAGAGGGGTTGCTCTTTACCTTCCTCATTGATTTGCGCTAACAGAGCCCCTAGCGAAGCGTCCATGGCAGCAATATAAAGGATGAGGGGTTTACCCTTGATTGGTGCCCCCAGAACTGGGGGAGAAAGGAGTTACTCCTTGATTTGCTCGAAAGCCGCCTGGCATTCCGAGTCCCATGTAAACGGGGCATCTTTCTTCATCAGCTTGCCGAAAGGCGCATATCTGCCGGAGAGGTTAGAAATAAACCTCCAAATGTAGGTCAGTCTCCCATGGAAGGACCTGAGCTCGGTGACGTTGCTAGGTGGTGGAAGCTCCCGGATTGCTTTGATCTTCCTGGGATCCACCTCAATTCCTCGGTACCTGATGTCGAAGCTGAGAAATTTGCCACTGGATACGCCGAAGGCGTATTTCATGGGGTTCAACTTGAGCCCATATTGCCGGAGACGGTCGAAGACTTGGCGGGGGTCGCATAAATGGTCTTCGCGTCTTTTAGTCTTGACAACAAGGTCATCAACGTAGCATTCGACGGTGTTGTGTAGCATCTCATCGAATATTTTGGTCATGGCCCTCTGGTAAGTAGCGCCGGCATTCTTCAGACCGAAGGGCATGCACTTGTAGTTGAAAATACCCTTGGGGGATCTAAAAGCTGTGTGGTTCTTGTCTTTAAGGGACATCCAGATTTGATTATAACCGGACGACCCGTCCATGAAAGATAAGGCCTCATGTCCAGTGGTCATGTCGACCATTGTTTCTGTGATCGAGACTAGAAAGTTGTCCTTCGGGCAGGCTTTGTTGAGGTCCCAGAAGTCGACGCAGATGCAGACTTGACCGCTCTTCTTCTTGACCGGGACAATGTTGGCGAGCCAAATCGGGTAGTTACATGGCTCGATGAAATCGACCTCTGCCATTTTATGGACTTCGGCTGAAACCTAGAGCTCCAGCTCATGGCACATGCGCCGCTGTGGTTGCTTGACCGGAGTGATTGAGGGAGAAATGGCTAGCTCGTGCTCCGCCACGGAGGGGTCTAGCCCTGGCATCTCCTTGTATGTCCAGGCGAAGCAGTCTTTGTATTCAAGCAGGAGTTGCTTGTAGTCCTGCTTCTCTACCATGGCAAGAAGGGCGCTGACAAACGTTGGCTGGGGAGCTTCATCTTCGTCCAAGTTGATTTCAACGAGCTCATCCACGGTCGCCTGGCCGTCGTCCTCCAGCTCGGGAGGAGTGGGTTGGAAGTCGATGAAATCCTCATCATCGGTGTCGGCTTCGTGTATCTCTTGATTCTCGAAGCCACTGGTTGACGCCGATGGAACCGAAGTGTCGTTGTTGCTGGGATCCATTGAGGATTAGTCTGGGCTGCCAATTTCTGGCCAATAGTTGTCAACTATGGCTGCTGAGGTCTCGCCGAGGTTTCTTGGTGAAGCTGAAAATCCTTCGTAGCTAGGATCAGAGACATCCCTCACCTTGGGAGGGTCTGTTGAACTGGGTCCTTCGACTGGCTGAGAGACCAGAGGAGCTCCTTCTGCCCCTTTGTCTTGATAGGGAGGCGAGGAGGGCTCCTCGACAGCTTGAGCTGGAGTTCTAGCTTTGACGGGGATCGGGATCAGAATTTCCTCTTCCTCATCCCCGGAGCTATCGAATTTGGCTTCGACTCTAGCTCGGTCATCGGCTGGTTGTTCCAAGCCTATGACGTTGACTGCGTAGTAGACGTGAAAGTCCGGGTCTTGGTCGTAGCCAAGTCCCCTGGTATCCTTATAGAAGGACGGGGGTTGCCGAAGGCGCATGTTATGCAGGCCTGATAGACCTATAACTTTTGCTGAGCCTGGAGTCGCTTCCCTTCTAAGTTGGAGTGCTCTTCCAATCTTCGTTCGATGTTTGTTCGGTCATCTTTGACCAATTCATGATGGGTAGCGACCTGTAGTGAGGGTACTTCCAATTCAATGGGGACAACTTTTTCCGAGCCGTACACCAAAGAGAAGGGCAAACAGCCTATTGGAGTTTTATAGACGGTATGGTACGCCCACAACGCTTTGTGCATCTTGTCTTCGCAATCCTTTTTGCTAGAACTGACAGTCTTCGCCAGGAGGGTGGAGAGGGTTTTATTGAATGCTTCTACCAACCCGTTTGCCTGCGGGTTGTACGGAGTGGATGTTCTCCAGTCAATCTTATACTTTTTATCCAATCTGTAGACCTTTTGATTTCAAAAATGACTTCCGTTGTCTGAGATGATCTGGTTGAGGATGCCGAATCGTAATATTCTGTTTCGTCAGATAAATCAGGCTACGATTTCTCCTGTTACTTCTTTCCGGGCGATAGCCTCTACCCAGCGGGAGAAATAGTCTATTATTGCCAGGATATACTTGCATCCCGAAGACGATGGGGGCAATGGGCCCACGACATCTGTTCCCAATTGGGCAAATGGCCAGCTGGGTGCTGTTGGATGTAACTGCGTTGGAGGTCTCTTGGGGACTGTTGTGTCCCTACGGTTTTAATGATGTCATACACTATGACTCATTAAACTGTGGTTCTGATGATGGCACACACAATAAGTCATTAATAGACTTCTTGATAAGTTCATGTCATGCCTTGATAATATCTTGCACTATGATCCATTAAACAATGGGTATGATGTTGTCAAGACTCATCCTCGAGCTTCATGTGATTATTCACCCTTGAATTTCATGCTCTTTTGATCTTAGAGTCTTATATGCCTTTAATCCTTGAGGTTCATGTGTTTTGATCTTTGAGTTGCATATGTTCTTGACTTTCATATGTTTGAGGCTGACAGATGTTTTTGATAATGTTAATACATGAATTTCCATGAGCCTTGTGAAGTCAAGATTATTTTTGATCAAAGAAATGGCCAAATGCATGAAAATCAAGAAGCCAAGTCGACTCCAAAAGATTCTGGAGTCGACTCCGCCAAACAGGCAGCACTGCCAGGTCTCGGGTGAAAAATGCCCTTGTATCGGTAACAAATGGAACCGTATCGGTGACAAATGGAGGCATATCGGTGAAAAATAGGCCCGTATCAGTGTAAAATGGCTTCTAAGGGTGAAAAATGGTTGGCAGCGGTGAAAGCTTGAAAAATGAAGAAGAACAGTCGACTCATGAAGGCTCTGGAGTCGACTCCAAAAGCCAAGAAAGTCTCAAGATGCAAACATGCTTTTAGCAGCGGATTAAGGGTGAAAAATACACCCTTAAGGGAGACAAATAGCTGGTTAAGGGTGAAAAATGGATTGTAGTGATGAAGCCTTCACACTTCCTCTTGCTGTGTCGACGTAGTATAGTTGATAGGTCGACGCATGTGTACGCCAGAAGGCTTGGCCAGTTGAAGAGGACTAAGGGTGACAAATGACTTCTTAAGGGTGAAAAATAGACTATCAATGGTGACAAATGGGTTGATAGTGGTGACAAATAGATTGAATGAAGGAAAAGGATTAGAAGCCTGAAGAAGAAGAAGAAAGTGGACTCCATCTGCCAAAAGGGTGTTGACCACAGTCTAGCCAGCTCAAGTCAAGGTTGACCTGGTCAAAGTCAACGCCAGTCAAGAGACTCCAGCCAACTTAATCTTGAAGATTGACTCAAGTCAAAGTTGACCCAAGTCAAAGTCAACATCAATCAAAGTCAACACATGTCAAGCTCAGTCCAATCCAGGCTTCAGTCAAACCCTATCAGCTACAGTGATCCAATTATGTTGACCTCAGTCAACTCAACTTCAGACAGTTCAAAGCACTCACATGAACAAGGGTGAACTGAAGAACCATAAGGGTGACAAATAGATACCTAAGGGTGACAAATATGTATCTAAGGGTGAAAAATGGCTAAGAGTGAAAAATGGGTAATTGGCCCTATCACATGAAGTTACAAGGAGGGAAGTCGACTTCGGGACCTGCTCAAGTCAACTCCCGTCATATAAAGTTCACAGGAAAGAAGAGCAGAGCAAGGGTGACGGCTAACCAGCACCTAAGGGTGAAAAATGTATACCTAAGGGTGAAAAATGCACACCTAAGGGTGATAAATAGACAATGGCAATGACTCTTTTGCCTAACGGTAGCAAATGGCCAGTTCGAAGAAGGTGGCATCGACGCAGTGGAACAACTGCATCAATGCAGTAATGTCTTTAGGAGCGGTAGTGCCTAGTGCGAAGAAGCATGCGCCGACTCCACATGGGCAATGCGTCAGTGCACTCAGTGGGAACTCCAGAAGCGTCCTTTGTGAGCTAGAGCGTGAGAAGGATCTAGGTCCAATAGTCCAAGTCTAAGTGATTGAAAGGGATGTGCTTCATTGGTTCAAGGTTCTAGATGACCTTCTGGTAGAAAATATTCCCATCTTTACAGCTGGACCAATTGCAGAACTCCTGGACAGGGTTTCATCCGAAAATGGGTTTTGCCTTGAGGAAGAAGAAGCTCAATCTGATGTGTACTGCCTGAAGCTCGTTGGAAAGCCAATGGGAAGCCAGTGTACCATATCTCTTCTAGGCCAATCAATGGCCACTCTTCCCTGGATCTGGAAGCATTCTGCGGATCTGGACGGCCCAGATTTCTTCCTACCAAATTAGAGTCTACAAAGCTCGTACCATGCATGCAAAAAGAAAAGATACTGGAACCAAAAGCAGCGCTTGGGGGGAATGCTCTGATGGACGACAAACAAGCATTTGAGATAAGAGGTTCAAAGAAGATAGCAAGAAAAAGGTGCGAAGAACAGATAGGCAAAGATGAAGCCTAGTTTGTAGAAGGAGAAGAGAAAGGTGATATAAGAGAGAACATTCGATCAGTAGACAAGTCACCTCCAGCAAGCAGAAGAGAGCATGTTCTAAGAGGGAGGATGAAGGCTGCGAAGAAGGGCTGCATCAATGAGTGAGAGATCAAAAAGAAGAAGAAAGAAGAAGAGGAGAGAGCTATGACGGGTGCTACACAGCGAAAAGAAAAATCAGAGAGAGAGAGAGAGAGCCCGCAAGAAGAGGAAGAGCAAAATAGAAGAGAAGAGAGGAAGAGAAAGGAGAGAAGAATCTGAGGGAGAGAGAGTTGCTGTAGTTCTGAGAGAAAGAGAAAGTGTGTTGAGAGGAAGAGGAAGAGAAGCCAAGCCAAGTCCCGCATTACAATCGAAGTGCTTCCAGAGGAAGCTACATTCCTGGTTTCACATTGAGAGCTTTCTTTGCGCTGTTTCAGTTCAGCGTTTGTAGTTTTTTTTTCTTTCCATTTTCTTCATTGTACTTCCGACATCCTGTTCAGGGGGTTGGGTTCCCTCTGTGGTTTTAGAGGAAGGGAGAAGTGTTTCTCCGGGTTCCCTCTGTGGTTTCAGAGGAAGGGAGAAGTGTTTCTCCGGGTTCCCTCCGTGGTTTCAGAGGAAGGGAGAAGTGTTTCTCCGTGTACCTTCTGTGTAGCTGAAGAAGAGAGGATTCATTTATCTGGGTTGTGAGCCGCTGGAAGTTGTTCACATTTTCCTTCTAGGTCTTTCAGAAGAAGGGAGGAGTGTGTTCCTCCGGGTTAAGTTGTCTATCAGCGTTTGTTGCATACTGAGTCTGCGTTCTTGCTTTGTGCAAGGGAAGCCTCACTTGGGTTGAGTGAGGGGTGGACGTAGGTCTGTGGGTAGCAGACCGAACCACCTAAAAAATCTACTGTCTAGTGTGGCATGCTTGTGTGATTTTTTTCTCGCTAGATGTTTGCTTAGGAACGTTCTCCATATCTACTATAGCATCTAGTGTGCGAGTTTCTCTCTTGTGTGAATAGTTGTTTTATTTCGCTGTGTTCATTGAAAAGATGGGACAGATCTATTCAACCCCCCTCTAGATCAACCTTCCATACACTATCCGTGATTCAGAGCATATAACCATTGGTATCAGAGCACCTAACAAGTGGTGTCAGAAAGGGTCTCTGATAGATCAGATTTAACCATCTACAAAAAAGGTCCTATTGTATAGGTGTTTTTATGATCATGGATCATTACTTTGATTTATTTCCTCTGGTTCATCTGCTTGTATTTAGCGGTTCTGATTTTTCTTTGTGGCTAGGTAGGATGTGTAAATTTGTTAGTTCAATTAATCCAAACCTGTGGAACAACATTTATAAAGGTCCACATAAAGTGCCTAAGGACATGTCAAAGTGGACTGATGTTCACAGGATGAAAAACAATGATAATATCAGAGCTCTCAATATTTTGAAATCTACTGTTGATCAAGATATCCTTCCTTTTGTTTCTGATTGTGGGAATGCAAAGGACATACTGGAAAGATTGATGGTTGTCAATGGCAAGAAGGAAGATACATGTCTAATGGCTGATAGAAGTGATCACAACAGTGATCAAAGGGAGAATGAGGAGGTAACTTCTGAATCTAATGATATTACATTTGATGAATTGATAGAAGAGTATGAGGATCTACTTAGAAAATACAAGAAAGTGAAATCCGAAAATAAAAAGCTGAAATAGGGAACAGAACAAAAATTGTCAAATTCCTCCTATACAAAATGTTTACACTTAGAGGAAGTAAGTGAAAACTGGTTGGTTGATATTGAAGCACACAAGGAATTGATTGCCTCTTTAAGAAATGAAAATGTAGAACTTCAGAAAAGTCTTGAAAATTCTGAAACCCAAAATAGAAAACTTATAAAAGAAACTGAAAATTCATGTTCTGTTAATTCTACTTGCAAAAATTGTTCATTTCTAAAAAAGATAAATGAAGGTCTTCATTCTGATCTTGAGTGGCAAGAAAAACAAATTGACTCGTTGAAAGAAGAAAACAGACACATGCTATCGAAGGTTTTAGACCTTGAACAAGCTGAAGAAGAACTGATTGATAAACTTAACTCAATGACCAATGATGAAAAACTGGTGGAAGAAAATGAAAATTTGAAGGAACAAAATAAAAAGTTGATGGTGCTGAATACTATCATGTCAGAAAGGTTACTATCTTTGGAAAAAGTAAAATTCACTACAATTAATGATGAATCTGAAAAAGTTCAGATGCTGGAGCAGGAAATTGAAAGTTTTAAAACTGCAAATAAAGTGTTGAATGAATGAGCTGTCTGCAGTGAACAAGAAATGACTAGTTATGAGTTGTATATTGCTTCCCTTGAAAATGAAATACAGGATTTGAAAAGCTCATTGTCAAAATTTGTTGAGGGAAAAGAAAATTTGGACAAACTTCTTGGAACTAAAGTTAATTTTCAAAAAGAGGGGTTGGGCTATAACCCAGTAAATAAGAAAAGGTTTGAGAACAAACTTTATACTTCGTTTGTGTGTAGTTCTGAGCCAAAAAGTACATCAAATTCACCTATATTTCAGTTCACTGCTCTGAAAATAGAAAAGCAATCAGAAAAATAGAAAAATGTTGATAATCTAAAAAAGTGCAAAAAGAATCCTGCTACCACAGTGCATGTAGTGCATGAGACTGCCACGCATACACCTGCACTCAAAAAGAAAATGCCATGTTATTATTGTGGTAGAGTAAGTCACATGATGCATGATTGTAATGTCATGAAATTTGATGAGAAGAATGCATGCAAGAAATTGAATGGTTTTAAAGATTCTAAAATGAATTCAAACAAAAAGGGTTCATTTCAAAATTCTTATGTGCATGCTAGAGAAAATCATGTTGTCCAAAAAGGGACAATCAAATGTTTTTATTGTGACAAATCTGGTCATATGATGAACAATTGTGTTGCTTTGAAAAATTATGAATTTCAAGCTCTTAGAAAACCCAGTGTCCAAAGAAGGGCAAATTTGTTCTTAAACAAGAGGACTTATTGTCATAACTGTAGAAGAGCCGACTACACAGTCCAGGACTATTGGCATTTGAGAAATAATTTCAAGCTCCATGATAGAAATGGTAGAACTACTGTCTACCCACAGAAATTTCATGCACATCCCTCGAAGAAGAACTTGAATGCATTCATTCATTGTCATTACTGTGGAAAGTCAGGACACACTATGAATGATTGCTTTGTTATGAAGTTTGATGACTTTATTGCTTTGAACTCTCGGACAGCACCAGTGAGAAGTGATACTAACACACCAGGACCCAAGAGGTCTTGGGTACCTTTAAACAGAAAATGAGAACTTGTTCTTGCAGGTGTGCCTTGGAGCAAGGAAATAAAGGGGTTTCATTAAATAAACAAGGCACCCTGGTTTGGTAAAACCCCAGTCTTCATGTTTATGATCCTTGTTTGTTCATTTTTATTCTGCTTAACTGGTTTTGATGTAGGACTTTTAAAGTTGGCTGTATATGTTTTTCGTGTCTGCATATATTATGCTGAGCAAATTGAAATGACTTCAAATCTACTACTGGAAAGTTGATTGCATGCTTTGTGCTGCATATGTTTACATGCATGCTTATATTCATTAGCATTGAACTCATGATGCATTTTCATGCTTGACCTTATGGTATATTAAATGGTGTTAAGAGAAGGGCAGACTATGTCTGTCTGGAAACCGACACTAAGCGTGAAGTGGTTGTCAAGCCTAAGTTCTCCACTAGGTACCATAGGTCATTCCTGCATTTGAAGCATGCACATTCTTCATGAGATCCTGTTCAGCATACTCCCTTGCATGATTTTCATATTTAGCTTACATATTCAATGCATTTCATTTGATGATAGAAAAACTCAAAGTCCATGCATCTATTTAAAATCAATCTGAGTCGAGAAGTATTTTTGGAAAAGCTCAAGTCGACTTGAGAACTGCCAAGTCTACTTCCCTGCAATATTCTAAAATCACTCTCTTCTGTTTTTGAATTCAAGCCGACTTGTAGACTGCACAAGTCGACTTCTCTGCAATACCCTGTAAATGTTCTCTTCTATTTGAATCATTCAAGTCGACTTAAAGACTGTACAAGTCAACTTCATCTGTCTGCCTTAAAATTTCTGACAACCCTTGTCTCTCTAGCTCACTCTCATCATTCCTCACTCCATGTTCTCATGAATCTGAGAGTAAATGACTTGCTTATGTTCTATGGACTTCAAACTCCTTGCATTTACTGAAAAAGGGGTGGTCTTTTTAAGAAATTTCTTGATCACAATTCATCCTCAGCCTTAACCTTGAAAATCTGCTTTCAAAATCTAGCATTCTCTCAAGGGGAGCTTCTCTTAGATCTTAGCTTACACTCTATCAAGAGGAGTCTCCTCCCATTGATGTTGTAATGACCCAGCTTCCTGGATACCGGAGACCCGATACCACTAAGGACCCTGAGACGCCACCCAAGAGCTGATGAGGCTCCGAAAGGGTTGGACAAGGAGATGTGGGTGCATAAAGATCTACAATCACACGCGCATTTGAAGAAATAATTACATTAAGCAGAAGCAAAATTTACATCACCAGAGTGTTATAATTATACATTAGTCCAGAAGTACAAAGTACAAGTCCATAATTATACATGAACCAAAAAGAACAACTACATGGGGCATACCCCGGAGTGGACCACATTGGCACTAGGACTGTCTGCGAAAACCACGTGGGAAACTTGAGGACTACTACGCCTCACTTGAAAAGTAAAGGGTGAGTCTCATTTCATTGACTCAGTAGGGGTCCTGCAGATCCCAACCTCGGCTAAAAACACGAGAGAAATAGTTAATCACAAAGGATAACTAACTGGCATGCACCTATATCAATTAAAGAAAGCTGCACAAGAATATCAATTAATTAACATAGCTAAAAAATAAATATCACTCAAATTCATGCCAATTAAAGCGCATAATTAAACATGAGAATCTTTCATTCACCATTAGAGTCAAATTTCCACAGACCATATGACAAGAGAAAAGAAACCACTAGAAGTAAGACTAGACGCGTCCACTGACGACTTATACCGCGTCTCGGGTGTCTCCCACTCGCCTCGAACACGGTAACTGAGACGCCGTAACTATAACCAAAGACAAGGACTAGTCAGGGTTACAATCGTCAGCGCAAGTCCACGCCGCTGACCACGTGTGCACACACAAGCTCAATGTAATACCCCAAAATTATATATATATATATATATATATATATATATATTAAGATTTTCTAAAGATTAATGAAATTAATTAGAATTTAAATAGGTTTTCTGGGTTAAATAAGTTATTATGAAAGCATAAATGATAACCAATTGACTTGGCCCATTTAAATAAGCCCAAAAGACCTAAAACCAAGCCCATAAGGTTTGACCCATATTCTAGAAGCTTAAATTAGTGTATTTACAGAATCAAGGGGGATAATTACTCCTTAAATGGATAAATAAATGGATAAATAATAGGAAGAGTTTGAATTCAATCAAATTCGGTGCCCAAGACCAAAAGCGGTCTATCGAGCGATCGCTTGGGATAAGAAACGGTTCTTCCTAGACCGCTTTTCAGAGTCCGAACGTGAGCAGTTCAGATTGCATAAAAAACTCCATTTTCTTCAGTCTAAATCCTCTGGGATTGAATCAATCTGTTGGCTAGAAGACTCTAGAGTGCTTGAGGATCGAATGGGTGGCCTAATTAGGACTCTAAGTTCGTGCAAATCCCTAAAACGCTAGCTAAACTTATAAATAGACCCAGAACCAACCTACACGACCCTTACTTTTCGCTGGAGTGGAACTAAGGTAAGGAGGATGAATTAGAGGTACGTCTTTAGAATATTTTATTCATAAAACTAAGGTCTAACTGCCCTCCAAATTTCGTGGTATTAGGTGAAGCGGATCAGAAGTTAGAAGGCCATACAGTGGATGGTTCGGTTCAGGACGAGCAGAACTAGGGTCATGTTCTAGCCCAAAATTGGAAGTCTAAAGCCCAGATCAGAGGTAGGTTATCTCATGAATAGCTTAAACATGATCTTAGGAGTAAAAGCCCTCAATTTCTAGTCGATTTCATGCATTGCACGTGGAGTATTTTTTGTTTTATAAACTAGTTCATTTTCCATGCATGAGTCTAACCCTTTAATGAAAAGGATGTAATTCTTACTTAATTTACATTCCCCTATGCATATTCTTGGCCCAACTTTCTTTTTGGCATGTTTTATTACATATTTTTACGTCATTTTCCATGCATCCATTTACCTTAGAGTAGCCATATTTCAATTTTTTTTGCTATTTATAGTAAACAGGAAGAAACGGTCTTCCTGAAGATCACCTGAAATCACTAGCGGCCCTGCGATAGACCACTAGGCGCAATAAAATGGTCCTCACATGACCGTTTACATTTTCTGAGTTCTGTGTTTATGTTAATCCGAAACATAATACAGAATAGCCCTAAATATCATATGATAAGCTTAGCTAGTTAGGTTTTACACCTGTTTTAAATGTTGTATTCTTGTACTTGGATATGTTAATCAATCATCCTAGTTGGTTTCATGTTCCTTATGCACGTTGGGATTATTTTAAACTTATGTTAAATTCATGCCAAAACCATATACTCTTATAATTACATTAAATTTCACATGGTTCATGACTTGTCTAGTTTTAACTTGATCGCTATTTTATCACGATCCTTTCTCATCTATGAGTCATTTTCTTAAGTACATGGCATATACTCTGGTATGTGACCATTAGTTACACTTTGCACTTATAGGCACACTCTCTTGGACTTATGAGCCTCTCCGCCAGATATTCCTTCTGTCGGACTAGGGGATTATGTTTCAAGGCCTCCGTAAGACTTCGCGAGCTTGGGATTCCCACCAGGACGCCGAGCTGGTTATACCATCAAAGCTAATTGTCTAGAAAGCACTTTACAGATGTTTTATGTATTCTGGACCTTAGAGGCCATATGGACGACCGCTAAAAGGCACCAAGGGGCCATTCACTAGACCGCAAAGCTCCATAAGGTTCCACTACGTCAACACTTCTTTTTCATGCGTCGACTCTATTCATGAAACGGTCTAGACTCTAACCGCTTTCTGCATGTAACGGTCCAGTAAACGACCGCTTTACCTCTGAACCTGTCTAACCCAAGGTTTGACCTTTGGGGTTGATTTTCTTGAGTTCCTAGATGGTCTTAGGATTATCTGGAGTCTCAACATATGTTTAACAAGTTAATGTTAAGATGTGAAACTTAATGAAAATACTGTTATGCAGTCGGAATGTCGTCGGATTATAATATTCTTTTAATTCTTCTTTGATATCTCATGTCAGTTTTGGTACGTTCTATACCTTGGTTACTTGGTCATGAAACTTATTATTTGGAATTGAGTTATTGGCTAAAATTATTGTTATATCTCGTGGAAATAGCTGAATTTATAACTTGAAGATGGAAGACCGGGCACGGATTGTGTCCAAGGGCTCCATACTAGCCCCCATGGCCGATGGTCGGAAACGTGCTATAAACCATGGGGTACGATGATACTGGCGTCGCATTGCGCTGGGAGTACTTTCTCTTATAAATGAGTGAAATTCACGAGGCTTCTTATGGAGATTACATGCTTGTTAATGACTTTCTAGTACATAGCCTTTACAAGGTTGTGTAAAGTACTTTCTAGTTACATGCTCGTACATTCTTGTTCATGAAAAGGCCAAATTTATTTCTACATGATAAATCTTGCTTGTTCATGGTCTATACTCGCTCACATCTACTTACTCAGTTATTTCATGATTCTTGGTTATCTTGGTTTATATCGCTTGATTATCGCATTCTTATTTTTATCTTAATATTTTAGAGCTAAGACATTAATCATTTAAATACTACCTTCAAGTTGATGCGAAGATACCTACTAGACAAGTGTGCTCATACCTACTTTCTCAATTTTCCAGGAAGTATTGATGGATCAGATTCGGAATATACATGTAGTGGGTCCGAGAGTGATTGAAGGTCAAATGAATCGAGAGAAGACCTAGTTGTCAAGTGTCTGGTCGAGTCCTATTGTAATTTTCTATTTTCTTGAGTCCATAATGTAAGGATGTTTAAAGTCATGATCTTATGTACATTTGGGTCATTATTATGAATAAAGTTAGAATT
The DNA here is from genome assembly GCA_022559845.1 of Amorphophallus konjac. Classification (NCBI taxonomy): domain Eukaryota; kingdom Viridiplantae; phylum Streptophyta; class Magnoliopsida; order Alismatales; family Araceae; genus Amorphophallus; species Amorphophallus konjac. Next base: position 36,068,459 of record CM040129.1, read on the forward strand.
TTGAAAAAAATATACTTATACAATTACTTTTGTGTGATTGTCTTGCGCTCTAATTTCTTGCTTGCGAGAGGCTTACCCTACCGGCTATTCACGTTCCCGATATTCCTTCCGCTATATTAAAAGCTCGGGGCATGACAGTTAAAGTGGTATCAGAGCCTAGGCATAGAAGTCCTAGGAAAGATGTCATGTCATAAGTTAAGTCCAGGGATTAGGGACCCATGCCTATGAAACAAGGAAAGGAAGTTCCCAACCCATGGAAGAAACTTGGTAGAACCTGGGATGAGCTAGTAATTAGAAATTATCTTTAGGATTAACTCATAAATTCCATTAAGATTAACAAATCCATTACTCTTCTCAGGTACTTTACTCTTACAATGGCTCACCGTGTTGATTGGGGAGGAATGCAACAAACTGTTGCAGGTCTCACTCAGGCTTTGCAAAACATGGTTCAAGTTGGCGCTAGGGTAGGAGCTGGTGATCTGCACCGTAATTTCCAGAGTTTAAACCCTCCCTGATTTTGGGGTTCTTCTAACCCCGATGAGGCATAAAACTGGATTGATGAAATGAATCGTATATTCGAGGTCATGCAATGTGCCGACCAAGGGAAGGTTCGTCTTGCTACATTCTAGTTAAACAAAGACGCACGTACCTGGTGGAAGTCTATTCCAACACCGCCTGCAGATGCACCACACACATGGGATGGATTTCTTACTCTTTTTCGAGCCAAATATTTCTCCGAGCTTGTCAAGGAGAGGAAGGCGGCTTAATTTGCGTCACTACGTCAAGGCATGTTGACGATGGTAGAATATGAGTTACAATTCTCTCGCCTGGCACCTTATGCTCAACAACTAGTGAGCACGGATCTTCTTAAAGCAAATCGCTTTATGGATGGGTTGCGACCCATTTTCATCCAGCAACATGGCCCACAAAACATTCGGACCTTCGCAGAGATGGTCCAACGGGCACACTTATGTGAACGGACCTTGGAGAAGGTCGATAAACTCAAGGGCAAAGTGGAGGAGCCGAGCCGAAAGTCTAATCGGCGAGGTAAGAAGCAAGAAAAATTCAGCATCACCTATAACTCTTGGGATAGCAAGAAGAGATCCCGGAATGGGGACGACAAGGAGGATAGTCGGAACAAGAAGACTAAAGAAAAAGATAAGCAAGTTATGGCGGCTTGCTCATTCTGTGATAAATTCGGTCATGCGGCCGAAGAATATTGGAAACGTTTGGGCGCATGCCTAAGATGTGGAAGTCGGGAGCACCGCATACCTGACTGTCCTCTGATGAAAGAGCAATCATCCCCGAGGAGCAATGGTGGACGAAAGTGGCAAGCTAGATGGAATGCCGTATTGGAGGATGAACAAATCAAAGAAGGGGAGGTTAATGAAGGTACAATTCATATTTATTCCCATCCAGCTTTTGTGTTATTTGATACGGGTGCTACTCTGAAGCATCGTGAATTTTTATATTAATATCACCATATTATTCAATTATTTTCTTAGCTCAGATCAAAAGTTTTTTTTTAAAAATGTAGAAAAATATGTATTTTGTGTAAAATTTAATTTGCAACAATTTTGTCTTCAAGAAGGAACCCAGAATAAAATTGATTAAGGCCCAATTTCACAATTTAAGCTGAAAATCATAATTTTAAAGGACCGAACTAAACATTCTTGATCGGACCTAAATTCTTGCCCAATTGGGCCCCGATTGGAGCCAACCGTATCCCAACGGCAGAGGTTTGTTTTCCCCCTGAAAACCCTAACTCTAGAGCCTTCTATTGGCGGCGGCGGATTAGAATCCTCCCCGAATTTTTCACCATTTTCCCTCGTTGGACTCTCCACCCAAATTCGATCGCTTGATGCATCCATAGACTCTTTAAATAGAGGGCTTTTGACCCCCACAAACCCTATTTGCTCTGGCAGCTGGTGGCGTGATCGATCATGGCCGGACGGGGGTGAATTTGGGCATTCTAGGAGAGGTCGGATTATGGTTCTGGCGACCCCCTTTCTTCTTCCTCTTTCCAGCGATAAAAGGTAGGTGTCTCTCAGGCTGAACTAAGAATTAATTATACCATCTTTTTCATCTTTCCGAGCTCTTTCTGTTGATACCAATTTGCCCAAATTTCATGCATCATGTTGGTCTAATTTCATCGTTTACCCCAAGGTACACCTGAAGGGTTAACTTCCATATTAATCCATTTTATGTTTAGTAAATCACTTTAAACTTTAATCAAAGCATGTGATCTTATGCGTCTTTTAATGCTCTTTCCAATGGTATCTATTTGCCCAATTATTGTTCACCCTAACGCTTGCAATCGGAGTTCTAACCGTGGGGTGTCGAGGTTCGCCATCGATGGAGACTCGGGTTGGTAAACGGTCCTACCAGGAACCGCTAGGCATATAGTGGTCGCCCGATAGACCGCTTGGTCGCCCTGCTTTTTTTTTTAAAAAAGAATTTTTTATATTAAACGGTCGTACGATAGACCAGTTTCTCTTATTAGCGGTCACCATATAGACCATTTTCGGCCTCTGGCAGGGAGATTTTTAAGCCTGATTTATGCGTTTTTACCTTGGTTAGCATGTTATAATGATCAGTAACTATGTAGAACCTAGTATTAACTAGGTATCATGAAATTATACGTTTATCTTCACTTTCTACATGAAAAGTTTCCATTGATAATCACCGTTGGACAACTATGTGAATTAATAGAATAAACTTGGTTATCAACTTCGTGATCTTAATTAAACTTTGCCACTTATAAATTGCTTATAATATGATTCAGATATCATTGTTTGACAGTCATGCCACTCTAGTGGAATTGGCTGACCGCACCGTTCATATTTTCCGTGTTTTATATAACCTCAATCTTGTAATAGTCGGGACTCTCCACCGGATATTCCTTCCGTCGGACTAGGACCACTATTATGAGACCTCCGTAAGTCCCCATGAGCTTGGGATTCCCACCAAGATGGCGGGCGGGTTGTACCACAAAGACCAGAACCCACGGACTTGAGTTGATTTACGTTTTGGGCGAGTCCAACATCCAGACTATTCTGAACCTCTAACGGCCAACCTTGAGACCGCTAAGAGACCCTTCGTGGCCCAGGGTTAGATCGCTAGTCGTTTCTTGGCCTGGTTGGAAGTGGGCTTGGGTTAGTCAGTCTATTCTTGAACCCAGTCAATTCTAACCAGACCAAGTTCTCTCTATTGACTTTGGCTTCATGGGCTGACCTCTGGTTTGGGCCCATGCTATCTCAGGTTGAATTGAGGACCTTCCTTTGTCAAATTGAAAAGCCTTGTAAATACTCAACCCTACGCGATCTAGGGCTAGACCGTTAGTCTCGTCCTAGCGGCCCGAGTAATGACCGCTAACGTCAAGATTGAAGCGTGTTTTTTCGTGTTTCCATTGTGATAGCAGTCATATCAAGGATGGCCTTGGACTGGGAAGTCTTGCTTTGATTCATGGTCACCTTTGACTCTTAAGTCATTTCCTTATGATATCTTATTCCAATTTCCCTTGGAATGTATCTTGATCTTAGAAGTACGTTCATAAGCTTAAACCTTGAAATTCTTGGTCATTTAATGTGGTGAATGTCTAGATTGGGATCTATGATCCAACCCTTCAATGCCAACGCATCATAAGGGCTCGGTCTGATCCTAGGAGGAGCGCCCGAAAGTACTTGTGCCGCGGGGAGTTTGTAATGACAAGGTGTGGCATTGCACCGAAGTGCAGGACTAGCGTGATTGGTCTATGACATTCTACTTCACTCAATTTACTTGTAATTTCTTGCGTGACATGACATGCGTGCTTGTTGCGGCCAGTTCAATTATATCTTACTTGAAACCTCGTGAAAGATTCTTCTTATGTAGACACTTATTCCTAAATGAGATCTGTCTTTCTATTCTCCCATCTGTTATTTATCGTGTGCCATTTACATGTTATTGTTCTTTTATCATATTATTTCACATGCTAAAATGATTAATCATTTAAATTGTGCCTGGTGATAGAGATATAAAATCTTACGAAGCTTGTTGCTCACCCCTACTTTCCAATCTTTTTAGGTAGCACGGATGAGGACGTGCGCACCGATGGGGACGGGAATGAGTGACCTTGGAGCGAGCCTTTTAGTTTTACGTTGAGTTGATGCCTTAGTTAGATGTCAGATTCTCTTAAGATCAGAGTCGATGTAACTCTTTTCTTTGATTCATATAGAGTTAGAGAGTCTACAAGTTGTCGATTGTAATAAAGTACCTTTCTTCATTATTATCAATAAAGTTGGTTTTTGCAATTGTTAGCCCTGTTGTATGATCTCTTATGGCAATGAATGCTCTGATTGACGTGATTGATATAATTGCTGTGTTCCGATTTTTCACGTCGGGGCGTGATAGTTTTTGTGGTATCAGAGCCTAGGTTTTTTTAGACCCTAGGTTTTCTTTAGACCCGAGGTTTCTAGTGGTGTCATAGAACCCGTCACATTGGTAAAGTCAGAAATCTAACTCAGTGAGTTGGGTAGAGACTTGGGTTAAGCTAATTAATTAGCTATAAGAATATATAGTCAATAAAAATATTCTCAATTAATTCTGGTTTTATTGTAGGAATTTTCCCGCAATGGCAGCGGAACGTGCGCAGTGGCGAGATATGCAACGCACGGTGCAGGTCCTGACCCAGGCCTTATAGTAGGTAGCTCAAGGCAGTGCACAACATGGAGCGGGCAATCTACATCAGAACTTTCACGGCTTAAATCCCTCACGTTTTAGTGGATCTTCAGACCCAGATGAGGCCGAGAATTGGTTGAAGGAGACAGAGCGTATCTTCAGGGTTATGCAATGTGAAGATCAGATCGCGTCCTCCTGGAAACTTTTCAGCTGGAGCGCGATGCACGCGCTTGGTGGGAAGCAGCGGAAGCCACGCTCAGGAATCGACGTGCAACATGGGATGAGTTTAAGGAGCTATTTAACAATAAGTATTTCTCAGATCAGGTGCAGGAGAAGAAGGCGGCAGAGTTCGCTGCATTGAAGCAGAGAAATTTATCTGTTGCAGAGTATGAAGCATAGTTTGCTAGATTGTCTAAATATGCACCACATTTAGTATCCACGGAGAAGATGAAGGCCAAACGATTTCTAAATGGATTGAAGCTTCAGTACATTAATCAACTGGCACCTTTGGAGATCCATGTTTATGCAGAGATTGTGGGAAAAGCCCAAGTTCTTGAAGACACTACGGAAATGACTGACTGGATAAGAGGTCGCGACAAGAAGTGGGAGCAAACTACCAGCTCCAGGAATTTTAAACTCGCTAATGGCCAGAAGAAGCCCAATGGTGGGCTGAGTTTTTCGAAGAACAAGAAATCGAAGGAAAGCGGGAAGAAGGCAGGACCGACTACTCCACCTAAAGCAGTCTGCAAGTATTGTGACTGCCCAGATCACAAGATGGGGGAGTGTTGGCACAAGCTGGGCTCTTGTCTGAGATGTGGTAGCAGGGACCACCGAATCCATGAGTGCCCCCTTATTAATGAACAAGCGGCAACTGACTCACCGCAAGGAAGTCAAAGGTGGCAGGGCAAGCTTCAAGCCCTCCAAGAGGCGGAGACTGAGACCGAGGCTACCGAAGAAGGATGGTTCACTGAGGCTATGTATTAATTATCGTCAGTTGAACCAGCTCACCGTGAAGAATAAGTGTCCTTTACCAAGGATTGATAAGCTGTTTGATCAGATATTTGGAGCCCAGTATTTCTTGAAGATCGATCTCTGATCAAGATATCATCAATTGAGGATAAAGGACGAAGATATTTTTAAGACGGCATTCCGTAGCAGGTATGGGCATTTTGAATTTGTTGTAATGTCGTTTGGACTAACAAATGCTCCTGCAGCTTTCATGCAGCTGATGAACAGTGTGTTCCGACCCTACTTAGATCAGTGGGTCGTAGTATTCATTGATGATATTTTGATATACTCAAAGAGCAAGGAGGAGCATGAAGAGCACTTGAAGATTGCATTACAAATCCTAAAGGATCATCAGTTATACGCCAAGTTCAGTAAATGTGAGTTCTGGCTGCAAGAGGTATCTTTTCTAGGGCATATTATCTCTAAAGATGGAATTTTAGTGGACCCTTCTAAAGTAAAGGTAGTACGTAATTGGGAAAGACCTGTTAATGCAACTGAGATCAGGAGTTTCTTAGGCCTAGCAGGTTATTATCGGAGGTTCATTAAGGACTTCTCTAAGATTGCAGTACCTTTGACTAGGTTAACTCGTAAGGAGAATCGATTCGAGTGGTCAGAGGACTGTGAGAAAAGTTTTCAGACTTTGAAGGAGTGTTTGACCACTACCCCAATTTTGGCTTTACCTTCTGGAGAAGGAGGTTTTGAAGTATACACTGATGCTTCATGAATCAGCTTAGGTTGCGTTTTGATGCAACGAGGGAAAGTGATAGCTTATTCCTCCAGGCAACTAAGGAAGCATGAAGAGAATTACCATGTTCATGACTTGGAGCTAGCAGCAGTTGTGTTTGCTCTGAAGATTTGGAGGCATTACTTATATGGAGAAATTTTCACAGTATACTCAGATCATAAGAGCCTTAAGTATTTATTTTCTCAAAAGGAGTTGAACATGAGGCAGAGAAGGTGGCTAGAGTACCTAAAAGATTTTGACTTCTCTATTGAATATCATCCCGGGAAAGGGAATGTTGTAGCAGATGCTTTAAGCAGGAAGCCGATAGCTAGATTAGCAAGTTTGATGCTTCAAGAATGGAAGTTGCTAGAGCAATTTGCAAGCTTAGATCTTAATGTCACAGAAAAAGAGGATTGGGTTATGGTTGCTCATATCCAGCTTTATTCGAAATTACTGGTAGAAATTAGGCAGCTACAGGATAATGACCCGTTACTAGTAGAAATCAAAGAGTAGATGGCTAGTCGACCAGATTTTGCGTTAGCTGATGATGGTAGATTGTTGTTTCGAGGAAGAACTTATGTTCCTGATTCTGTAGAAATGAAGAGAAAGATTCTCGAGGAAGCTCATAAGTCTAAGTATACTATTCATCCAGGAGCTACGAAGATGTATCAAGATCTGAAGAGAACCTTGTGGTGGCCGAACATGAAGAGAGAAGTGGCCGAATTTGTAAGCATGTGTTTAGTATGTCAGCAAGTCAAAGCTGAACATTTTAGGCCTACTGGGAAATTAAAGCCCCTTGAAATACCACAATGGAAGTGGAAGAGTGTCGGTATAGATTTTATTATGGGTTTACCCAGAATTCATGGCAGCTTTGATGCAATTTGGGTGATTGTTGATCATCTGACAAAGTCCGCGCACTTCCTACGTATTAAATCTAAGTGGACTGTGGATGTATTGGCTGCCCTATACATGAAGGAAATAGTGAGGTTGCATGGAGTCCCTGTATCCATCATATCCGATAGAGACCCCAGGTTTACCTCTCATTTTTGGAAAGGTCTGCAAGCATCATTGGGAACTTGTTTGAACTTCAGTACTGCTTTTCACCCTCGGACTGACAGGCAGACTAAGAGAACAAATTAGATTGTCGAAGACATGTTGAGATCTTGTACTGTTGACTTTGGAGGAGGTTGGCATGAACATTTACCTTTGATTGAGTTTGCCTACAACAACAGTTATCAATCTAACATACAGATGGCACCATTTGAGGCTTTGTAAGGAAGAAGCTGTAGATCCCCTCTTTGTTGGGAAGAGGTCGGTGAGAAGCAATGGCTCGGACCAGGTCTTGTTTCAGAGTCATCTAAAAACATTCAGGTCATTAGAGATTGATTGAAGGTTGCTCTGTCCAGGCAGAAGAGCTATGCTAATAACAGAAGAAGGGATTTGGAGTTTCAGGTCGGAGATCATGTGTTTCTGAAGGTTTCACCATCAAGAGGAATCAAAAGATTTGGAATTCGAGGCAAGTTAAGCCCCAGATTTGTTGGCCCATTCGAAATCTTGGAGAGGGTAGGCGAAATTACCTATAAGTTGGCTTTACCACCATAGTTATCAAGCATTCATAATGTGTTCCATGTGTCTATGTTGCGGAAGTACGTATACGACCCTTCACACATCATCCAACATGCTGATTTAGAATTGAAAGAAGATTTATCTGATGAAGAAAAGTCTGTCAAGATTTTGGACTACAAGCAGCAGCAACTTAGGAACCGATCCATTCCGATAGTCAAGGTCCAGTGGAGTCGACGCGGAATGGAGGAGGCAACGTGGGAGTCCGAGGAAGCAATTAGAAAGTTGTATTCTGATTTGTCCTAAGGTTGGTTTTTTCAATAGATTCGGTGAATTTGAGGACCAAATTCCTTAAAGTGGGGGAGGGTGTAGCATCCTGAATTTTTATACTAATATCACCATATTATTCAATTATTTTCTTAGCTTAGATTCAAAAAATATATTAAAAATGTAGAAAAATATGTATTTTGTGTAAAATTTAATTTCCAGCAATTTTGTCTTCAAGAAGGAACCCAGAATAAAATTGATTAAGGCCCAATTTCACAATTTAAGCTGAAAATCGTTGTTTTAAAGGACCGAACTAAACATTCTTAATCAGACCTAAATTCTTGCCCAATTGGGCCCTGATTGGAGCCAACCCTAGCCCAATAGAGAGGTTTGTTTTCCCCCTGAAAACCCAAACTCTAGAGCCTTCTATTGGCGACGGCGGTGGCAGATTAGAATCCTCCCCAAATTTTTCGCCGTTTTCCCGCTTTGGACTCTCCACCCAAATTCGATCGCTTGATGCATCCATAGACTCTTTAAATAGAGGGCTTTTGACCCCCACAAACCCTATTTGCTCCGGCGGCTGGTGGCGTGATCGATCGTGGCCGGACGGGGGCAAATTTGGGCGTTCTAGGAGCGACCGGATTAGGGTTCTGGCGACCCCCTTTCTTCTTCCTCTTCCCAGTGATAAAAGGTAGGTGTCTCTCAGGCTGAACTAAGAATTAATTATGCCATCTTGTTCATCTTTTCGAGCTCTTTCCGTTGATACCAATTTGACCAAATTTCATGCATCATGTTGGTCTAATTTCATCGTTTACCCCGAGGTACACCCGAAGGGTTAACTTCAACATTAATCCATTTTACGTTTAGTAAATCACTTTAAACTTTAATCAAAGCATGTGATCTTATGCGTCTTTTAATGCTCTTTCCAATGGTATCTATTTGCCCAATTATTGTTCACCCTAACGCTTGCAATCGGAGTTCTAACCGTGGTGTGTCGAGGTTCGCCATCGATGGAGACTCGAGTTGGTAAATGGTCCTACCAGGAACCGCTTGGCATGTAGCGGTCGCCCGATAGAATGCTTGGCTGCCCAGCTTTTTCAAATTTTTTTTTATATATTAAACGGTCGTACGATATACCACTTTCTCTTATTGGCGGTCTCCATATAGACCATTTTCGGCCTCTGGCAGGGAGATTTTTAAGCCTGATTTATGCATTTTTACCTTGGTTGGCATGTTAGTATGATCAATAACTATGCAGAACCTAGTATTAACTAGGTATCATGAAATTATACGTTTATCTTCACTATCTACATGAAGAGTTTCCTTTGATAATCACCGTTGGAGAACTATGTGAATTAATAGAATAAACTTGGTTATCAACTTCGTGATCTTAAACTTTGCCACATATAAATTGCTTATAATATGATCCTGATACCATTGTTTGACAGTCATGCCACTCCGGTGGAATTGACTGACCACACCATTCATGTTTTCCGTGTTTTATATAACCTCAATCTTGTAATAGTCGGGACTCTCTGCCGGATATTTCTTCCGTCGGACTAGGACCACTATTATGAGACCTCCGTAAGTCCCCGTGAGTCTGGGATTCCCACCAGGATGCCGGGCGGGTTGTACCACAAAGACCAGAACCCACAGACTTGAGTTGATTTACGTTTTGGGCGAGTCCAACATCCGGACTATTCTGAACCTCTAGCGGCCCACCTTGAGACCGCTAAGAGACCCTTCGCGGCCCAGGGTTAGACCGCTAGTCATTTCTTGGCCTGGTTAGAAGTGGGCTTGGGTTAGTCAGTCTATTCTTGAACCTAGTCAATTCTAACCTGACCAAGTTCTCTCTATTGACTTTGGCTTCATGGACTGACCTCTGGTTTGGGCCCATGCTGTCTCAGGTTGAATTGAGGACCTTCCTTTGTCAAATTGAAAAGCCTTGTAAATGTTGTGCCCATGTGGTTTTAATGATGGTTTTGATGATTGGTTTTTGATGTGAGTTAATCACTGTGAGTCATCCTGCTGTGTGAGTCATCATGATGTTATTCAAACTATTTTCTGATCATAATTTAGTGTATCAAATGTTTAGTCATCTTGCTGCTCAGTTTAGTTTAACATATTTGATGTTCAGTCATGTTAACTGATGCATAAAGCATTCATTACTACACTCTGCTTAGTTAGTATGAACAGTAGTGGGTCGACCCACTCTTGCTGATGCGTCGACCCATCAGAACACTGCGCACCACTGTACAAGTCCATACAATGGCTGTTGAACTGTGAAGTCTATACATTATCTGATCATTCATCCTTGAAGTCTATACAACGTTGCCTTGTTTCTTCAAGTCTATACAATGTGCACAGTTTATTCATGTCTATACATTACATCATTGTCTTCAGCTCAAGCGTTCAAAGCCAAGTCTATACATTGGCTCATGGTCTTCAAGTCGATACAGAGTCTTCATCTTCTGAAGTCTGTACAGCCAGTCACTTGACAAAGTCTGTACAGTGTGTCATATTAACAAGTCTGCACAGTCATTGTCTGTTGGCATCACGAAGTCTATACACTCGTTCCTTCACGCCAGCAAGTCTGTACACTGGTTTGTCTGTCTTCGAATTTGAAGTCTGTACACTGGCCTCAGATATTCAAGTCTATACACTGGACTGTTAGGTCATGTCTACACTGGTTCTCAATGTACACACTTATTCATTGCGCTGCTTCACGCATAAAGTCTGTACTTCCACAGTGGAACTTCGAAGTCTGTACACCGCTTGTGCCTCAACAAGTCTGTACACTGGTTCAAAGTCTTCACAACGCCTCTTTGACTCTAAGTCTTTAAGTTTACTGAGTTTATACAATGCTTTGCATTCTTTAGTGACTGTACAGGGTTTAGACTTAAACTGATGACTTCGTTTCATCTGCCTGACAGGGACTAAAAGGGCCAGGCTGTTTGGTCACTGGAACACACAAATGCGTCAACGCCTTGATCAAGTGGCGTGGACGCAGTAGTTCAAACAATCAAGAAACAAGCTACTGGATTAATCTGGCGCGTCAACACATTCATCAAGTGGCGTCGACGCAGCAGGTTGATGGATCGACAAGGTGACCAGAGGGTGGACGCAGTTGCACAATGCGTCAACGCACTCCACACGAAATGTGAGAGGGCTGAAGCCATCTAAGTTCAGATGCTGGAACACCAATGCGTCAACGCAACATGCTGATAGCGTTGACGCAGCACGCCCATCTGTTGAAGACTTGATCACTGGATCACAGATGCGTTAACGCAGCAGGCTGATGGAGTCAACGCAGCAGACTTGTGTCATGCTGGTCGAATGTCGTTGAAGTGCTGGGCACGTGATCCGAGGATAAGAACAGTGTCCAGATGAGGACACGTGTACTGACAGCCTGCTGGATGCTGCCACGTGGTCCGAATTCTTAGGGCAGGAACTGTGGAAGCCACACGCGCCCTGGCTGCGGCTGCTGCTGGTATATAATGGAGCCTTCGTCTTCAGATGGAGGCTGATCGAAGAAGAAGCCTGGAGAGCAGAAAGGCCTTCGATCCAGAAAAAGAAAAGAAGAAGAAAAAGAGCAGAAGAAGAAGAGAAAAGAAGAGATAGGGAGAGCCTGCGAAAGAGAAGAAAAGAAGAGAGTGAGAGCAGTAGAAGAAAGAGAGAAAGATTGCGTGAGCTGAGAAGAAGAAAGAAGAGGATGAAAAGAAGAGAGGAGAGTTCTATTGAAGACCTGTTCAGTCTGTTCCTGGATCAAATCCAGAACGACTATTGTGTTTCATTTCCAACCTTTGTCGCTGTTCCTTTTATGTTTTCTTATTTTTCATTTTGTTTCTCTGGTTAGCTTTGTTCTTCCGATTGCCCTGTTGGGGATCGGGTTCCTCCTGGTGAGTCAGGAGAAGGGAGATCTGATCTCTGGTTGCAAGTAGCTGGGTGCTACTTGTGGGTTCCTCCTGTGGATTCAGGAGAAGGGAGATCGTGGGATCTCCGGTTTGCTCGCAGCAGGGTGCCGCGAGTGGGTTCCCTCCGGCTGAGGAGGAAGAGAGGCTAGGCCTCTGGTCTGCCAGCAGCTGGGAGCTGCTAGGTGTTTCCCTCTGGGATTGGAGGAAGGGAGGTTGATTCCTCCGGTTGCAAGTGGCTGGTGCCATTTGTGGGTTCCCTCCGGCGTGGAGGAAGAGGGGAGGCTGTTCCCCTAGTCAAGCTGTGAGGCAGCGTCTGTTGCAGACTGAGTCTGCTGGTTCTAGCTCTGGCTAGTGAAGCCTCACTCCGGTTGGGAGTGAGGGGTGGATGTAGGTCTGGAGGACCGAACCACCTAAAAATCTATTGAGCAATGGTTTGCTTTGTGTGCTTGCTTCCGCTAGATGCTTGGATAGGCGCGCTCTATGTGTTTGCTCATAAGTTTAATTGAATTTGTTTCATTCTGTGATTGCGTCTAGCATCTGAGTTTTTATTTGGCCATTATTCATATAAGGATACATTCACCCCCCTCTATATCCGAGCCTAGCACCCTAACAGTAAATACTCAACCCTACGCGGTCTAGGGCTAGACCGTTAGTCTCGTCCTAGCGGCCCATGTAATGACCGCTAACGTCGAGATTGAAGCGTGTTTTTTCGTGTTTCCGTTGTGATAGCAGCCGTATCAAGGATGGCCTTGGACTGCGAAGTCTTGCTTTGATTCATGGTCACTTTGGACTCTTAAGTCATTTCCTTATGATATCTTATTCCAATTTCCCTTGGAATGTCTCTTGATCTTAGAAGTAAGTTTATAAGCTTAAACCTTGGAATTCTTGGCCATTTAATGTGGTGAATGTCTAGATTGGAATCTATGATCCAACCCTTCAATGCCAACGCATCATAAGGGCCCGGTCTGGTCTTGGAAGGAGCGCCCAAAAGTACTTGTGTCTCGGGGAGTTTGTAATGACAAGGTGTGGCATTGCACAGAAGTGCAGGAGTAGCGTGATTGGTCTATGACATTCTACATCACTCAATTCACTTGCAATTTCTTGCATGACATGACATGTGTGCTTGTTGTGGCCAGTTCAATTATATCTTACTTGAAACCTCGTGAAAGATTCTTGTTATGCCAGCACTTATTCCTACATGAGATCTATCTTTCTATTCTCCCATCTGTTATTTATCACATGCCATTTACATGTTATTGTTCTTTTATCATATTGTTACACATGCTAAAATGATTAATCACTTAAATTGTGCCTGGTGATAGAGATATAAAATCCTACTGAGCTTGTTGCTCACCCTTACTTTCCAATCTTTTCAGGTAGCACAGATGAGGACGTGCGCTCCGATGGGGACGGAAACAAGTGATCTTGGAGCGAGCCTTTTAGTTTTACGTTGAGTTGATGCCTTAGTTAGATGTCGGATCCTGTTAAGATCAGAGTCGATGTAATTCTTTTCTTTGATTGATATGGAGTTAGAAAGTCCACAAGTTGTCGATTGTAATAAAGTACCTTTCTTCATTATTATCAATAAAGTTGGTTTTTGTAATTGTTAGCCCTATTGTATGATCTCTTGTGACAATGAATGCTCTGATTGACGTGATTGATATAACTGTTGCGTTCCGATTTTCCGCGTCGGGGCGTGACATACTCATTCCTTTATTGCTAGTTCCTTTGCAAAAACATTGCCTATTTCACCTGTTCCATTGCCATCAGATTTAACCATAGTCACTCCTTTAGGGTCGGAACGGAATTAAAAACCAATTTCCCCAATAGTTAAGTTACTATAGAAGGGCATAATCTTCCCGCTAATCTTGTACGCCTTGGTATGGAAGGCTACGATGCCATATTGGGAGTTGATTGGCTTGTAGACCACGATGCCTATATAAATTGTCGCAGTAGGATAATTTAATTTCGAAAACCAGGTCTCCCCCGATTTTCCTTTCTTGGCATAAAATACCGGAAGCATCCCTCTCTTATTTCATCTCTTCACCCTTGCAAACTCATTTCGCAAGGATGTGAAGCTTTCCTTGCCTCGTAGTAGTTACCGAGTCTAAGGAAATTTGTATAGAAGAAATCCTTGTAGTTAGGGAGTTTCATGATATTTTCCCTTCCGAGTTACCTGGCTTACCGCCCAAAAGGGAGGTTAACTTCACCATTGAACTCACACCTGGAGTAGCACTAGTGTCAATAGCTCCTTACTGGATGTCCCCCGCGGAACTGAAGGAACTAAAGAAGCAACTTTAGGAGCTGTTAGAAAAAGGTTTCATTCGACCCAGCACATCCCCTTGGGGTGCACCAGTATTATTTGTCAAGAAGAAGGACGGTTCCCTCAGATTATGCATTGACTACCGGCAGTTGAATCAACTCACTATCAAGAACAAATACCCACTACCGCGTATTGATGAGCTGTTTGACCAAATTTCTGGTGCGGAGTACTTCTCCAAGATCGATCTCAGGTGAGGCTATCATCAACTGAGGGTCAAGGATAAAGACATTCACAAGACTGGTTTCCGAAGCCGATACGGACATTATGAATTTGTGGTTATGCCGTTCGATTTAACTAATGCACCTGCTGCATTCATACAATTAATGAATAATGTGTTCAGGCCTTATCTTGACCAATTTGTGGTCGTATTCATTGATGATATTCTCATCTATTCAAAGACAAAGGAAGAACACGAGGAACATCTAAGGGTTGCCTTGCAAATCTTGCAGGAACACCAACTTTATGCTAAGTTAAACAAATGTGAATTTTGGCTTAAGAAGGTCTCTTTCCTTGGCAATATCATTTCTAAAGAAGGCATTGCAGTAGATCCTTCTAAGGTTGAAGCTGTTAAGAACTGGAGCAGACCGAACACCGTATCAAAAGTTCGAAGTTTCATTGGCCTGGCTGGTTATTATAGATGATTTATCAAGGATTTCTCCAAAATCGCCGCTCCTTTAACAAAACTCACGAGGAAGGAAAATCCTTTCGAGTGGACAAAGGAATGTGAATAAAATTTCTTAGCCCTTAAACAGCATCTCACCACGGCACCTATACTGGCATTACCCGTAGAAGGTGGCGGATTTGAAGTTTATACCGATGCATCTGGCATTGGTCTAGGGTGTGTACTCATGCAAAATGACAAGGTGATTTGCTATGCTTCAAGATAGTTAAAGCGGTATGAGGAAAATTATCCTGTTCATGATCTGGAACTGGCTGTTGTTATATTTGCCTTGAAGATTTGACATCACTACCTTTATGGAGAGAAATTCATAGTCTATTCAGACCATAAGAGCTTGAAATATCTATTCTCTCAGAAAGAGCTAAATATGAGGCAAAGGCGATGGTTGGAGTACCTTAAGGACTTTGATTTTGCTATCCAATATCATCCTGACAAAGCGAATGTTGTTGCCGATGCGCTCAGTAGGAAACCGATGGGAAAGCTATTAAGTCTCATGAAAGGTATGACCAATCTTATCTCTAAATGTGCGTAGGTGAATTTAGATATTAATATGAAGAGAAAAGAAGATTACTTTGTAGCCAATATCCGGACACAACCCATATTAATAGAAGATCTAGTCAAACTCCAAGATGATGACCCAGTGTTATTGGAAATCAAAGCCAATATGGAGCAACGGCCGGATTTCTCTATTGCAAATGATGGGAGATTGTGATTCAAGGAACGAGTTTGTATACTGGATCATTTGGATACTAAGAAATTGATCCTAGAAGAAGCTCATAAATCTAAGTACACCATTCACCCTGGTGCTACTAAGATGTATCAAGACCTCAAAAGAAATTATTGGTGGCCCAATATGAAAAGGGAAGTAGTGGACTATGTGTCACGTTGACTCACTTGTCAACAGATTAAGGCGAAATATCAAAGGCCCGCTAGAAAACTATATCCCTTGGAAATTCTAGAATGGAAATGGGAGAGTATAGGGATGGACTTTATCATTGGACTGCCTAAATCAAGAGGTGGACATGATGGAATATGGGTGATCATAGTCTGTTTAACAAAATCGGCTCATTTTCTACCTATTAAAAGCCGGTGGTCTGTGGATATCTTGGCTGCCTTATACATGAAGGAGATTGTTAAGTTACATGGTGTCCCTGTCACTATTGAACTTCAGCACAACATTTCAGCACAACATTTCATCACATTGAATTTCAGCACAACATTTCATCCGCAAACTGATGAACAAACTGAAAGAACTAATCTAGTCGTAGAAGATATGCTAAGAGCATGTGTTATAGACTTCGGTGGAAGCTGGCACGACCATTTACCTCTATTAGAATTTACCTACAATAATAGTTATCAAGCTAGCATTCAAATGGCATCATTTGAGGCACTATATGGGAGGAGCTGTCGCTCACCTATCTCTTGGAGTGAAGTTGGGAAAAGACAACTTCTAGGTCCAGAATTGATAAGGGATACTACCGAGAAAGTTAAGCTAATTCGAGAAAGACTCAAGATGGTCCAAGATAGATAGAAATCATATGTTGATAATCGAAGGCGTGATCTGGAATTCCAAGTAGGCGACCATGTATTTCTCAAGGTCTCTCCGGGTCGCGGTATTCGAAGATTCGGCATCAAAGGCAAGCTTACATCAAGATTCATTGGCCCTTTTGAAAATTCTTGAAAGAGTGGGAGAGGTGGCTTATCATCTAGCATTACCTCCATAGTTGGTAGGAGTTCATGATGTATTCCATGTCTCTATGTTAAAGAAATATGTCTATGATCCGTTCCACATTATCACTTATGATAATCTAAAAATTCAAAAGGATTTGACGTACGAGCTAAAGCCAATCAAACTAATTGAATAAGAGGTACATCAACTTCGGAATAAAACCATTCCCATGGTCAAAGTCTAGTGGATCAAATCTTGCCCACATGAAGCAACATGGGAGACAAAAGAAACCATGCATAAGAGATTTCCCGATCTATTTGAATGTAACTACACTCTTCCTTAAAATCAATGTAATTGAATTTGGGGACCAAATTCTCTTAAGTGGGGGAGGGTGTAATACCCCAAAATTATATATATATATTTTCTGAGATTATCTGGAGATTAATGAAATTAATTAGAATTTAAATATGTTTTCTGGGTTAAATAAGTTATTATGAAAGCATAAATGATAACCAATTGACTTGGCCCATTTAAATAAGCCCAAAAGACCTAAAACCAAGACCATAAGGTTTGGCCTATATTCTAGAAGCTTAAATTAGTGTATTTACGAAATTAAGGGGGATAATTACTCCTTAAATGGATAAATAAACGGATAAATAATAGGAAGAGTTTGAATTCAATCAAATTCGATGCCCAAGACCAAAAGCGGTCTATCGAACAACCGCTTGGGACAAGAAACGGTCCTTATGGTACCGCTTTTTAGAGTCCGAATGCGAGCAGTTTAGATTGCACAAAAAACTCCGTTTTCTTCAGTCTAAATCCTCTGGCTTTGAATCAATCTGTTGTCTAGAAGACTCTAGAGTGCTTGAGGATCGAATGGGTGACCTAATTAGGACTCTCAGTTCGTGCAAATCCCTAAAACCCAAGCTAAACTTATAAATAGACCCAGAACCAACCTACGCGACCCTTACTTTTGGCTCGCGTGGAACTAAGGTAAGGAGGATGAATTAGAGGTATGTTATTTCGTATATTTTGTTCATAATACTAAGGTCTAACTGCCCTCCAAATTTCATGGTATTAGGTGAAGGGGATCAGAAGTTAGAAGGCCACGAAGTGGCTGGTTCGGTTCAGGACGAGCAGAACAAGGGTCAAGTTCCAGCCCAAAATTAGAAGTCTAAAGCCTAGATCAGAGGTAGGTTATCTCATGTACGGCTTAAACATGATCTTAGGAGTAAAAGTCCTCAATTTTCAGTCGATTTCATGCATTGCACGTGGAGTATTTTGTGTTTTATTAACTAGTTCAATTTCCATGCATGAGTCTAACCCTTAATGAAAAGGATGTAATTTTTACTTAATATACATTCCCCTATGCATGTTCTTGGCCCAACTTTCTTTTGGCATATTTTATTACATGTTTTTACGTTGTTTTCCATGCATCCATTTACCTTAGAGTAGCCATATTTCAATTTTTATTGCCATTTACCGTAAACAGGAAGAAATGGTCTTCCTGAAGATCGCCTGAAATCACTAGCGGCCCTGCGATAGACCGCTAGGCCCGATAAAATGGTCCTCACATGACCGTTTACGTTTTCTGAGTTCTTTGTGTATGTTAATCCGAAACATAATACAGAATAACCCTAAATATCATATGATAAGCTTAGCTAGTTAGCTTTTACACTTGTTTTAAATGTTATATTCTTGTACTTGGATATGTTAATCAATCATCCTAGTTGGTTTCATGATCCTTATTCACGTTGGGACTATTTTAAACTTATGTTAAATTCATGCCAAAACCATATACTCTTATAAT
This sequence comes from Amorphophallus konjac, assembly GCA_022559845.1. Taxonomy (NCBI): domain Eukaryota; kingdom Viridiplantae; phylum Streptophyta; class Magnoliopsida; order Alismatales; family Araceae; genus Amorphophallus; species Amorphophallus konjac. The sequence continues at coordinate 36,087,075 of CM040129.1, forward strand.
TACATTAAATTTCACATGGTTCATGACTTGTCTAGTTTTAACTTGATCGCTATTTTATCATGATCCTTTCTTATCTATGAGTCATTTTAACTACATGGCATATACTCTGGTATGTGACCATTAGTTACACTTTGCACTTATAGGCTCACTCTCTTGGACTTATGAACCTCTCCGCCGGATATTCCTTCTGTCGAACTAGGGGATTATGTTTCAAGGCCTCCGTAAGTCTCTGCGAGCCTGGGATCCCCACTAGGACGCCGAGCTAGTTGTACCACCAAAGCCAATTGTCTAGAAAGCACTTTACTGGTGTTTTATGTATTCTGAATCTTAGCGGCCATATGGATGACTGCTAAAAGGCACCAAGCGGCCATTCACTAGACTGCAAAGCTCCAGAAGGTTCCACTGCGTTGACACTTCTTTTTCATGCGTCGACTCTATTCATGAAATGGTCTAGACTCTGACTGCTTTCTACATGAAACGGTCCAGTAAACGACCGCTTTATCTCTGAACCTATCTAACCCGAGGTTTGACCTTTGGGGTTGGTTTTCTTGAGTTCCTAGATGGTCTTAGGATTATCTGGAGTCTCAACATATGATTAACAAGTTAATGTTATGATATGAAACTTAATGAAAATACTATTATGCTGCCGGAATGCCGCTAGAGTATAATATTCTTTTAATTCTTCTTTGATATCTCATGTCAGTTTTGGTACGTTCTATACCTTGGTTACTTGGTCATGAAACTTATTATTTGGAATTGAATTATTGGCCGAAATTATTGTTATATCTCATGGAAATAGCTGGATTTATAACTTGAAGATGCAAGACCAGGCACAGATTGTGTCCAAGGGCTCCATACTAGCCCCCACGGCCGATGGTCGGAAACCTGTTATAAACCATGGGGTACAATGATACTGGCATCGCATTGTACTGGGAGTACTTTCTCTTATGAATGAGTGAAATTCACGAGGCTTCTTATGGAAATTACATGCTTGTTAATGACTTTCTAGTACATAGCCTTTACAAGGTTGTGTAAAGTACTTTCTAGTTACATGCTCGTACATTCTTGTTCATGAAAAGGCCAAATTTATTTCTACATGATAAATCTTGCTTGTTCATGGTCTATACTCGCTCACATCTACTTGCTCAGTTATTTCATGATTCTTGGTTATCTTGGTTTATATCGCTTGATTATCGCATTCTTATTTTTATCTTAAGATTTTAGAGCTAAGACATTTTTTTTTATCCAACACCGACCAGTCAGGATGAGCACAGGTCGAGTGCACCCTCCCTCAGAGAGGGAGAATGTTCTCACTCCTCCTGGCAAACCCTGTGGTCCTAATTTTATTTATTGATAGAGTGAGATGTACACTATCAAAAGGGGCCTACCCCAAATGAAACAAAGGGCATATAATATATGCCCGAACAGAACTAAAATTGAAATACAAACACTGAAGCTGCTTAGTAGTGCTATGCAGTCCACCCACCTCTACTGGGGGAGCAAATCTTCCTGAGATACTGTAAAGGAAAGCAAAAAAAAATAGGGACTACACTCTCCGAATACGGATATTCGGAATACTTAAGGCATCAGCCTTAGCGTGACCTTTAGCCACTACTGGGAGCTCCCTTTTTGAGAAATACTCAGAATTGTATCCCATATCTGCAGCATGTTTTGCCAATGAGTCTGCCAGTTGATTAGCTTCCCTATAGATATGGATCAATGGGCATTTGCAAATAGTAACAAGCTCCTTCAGTTGTCTCCACTAGGGAAGCAGTGACCATGGTGGGTTGCTACTGCCATTCACAAGCTCAATCAATATCTTAGAGTCTGTGTAAATAATGGAGATGGGTATGTTGTGAAGTTCGGCTAATCGGAGGGCATCAAGAAGTGCTCTCCCTTCAGCCATCATGCTAGTACCTCTATCATAGTAGTATGAAAATCCCAGCAACAAGTTACCTTGAGAATCTCTAAAGCAGCCTCCAACTCCTGAATGTCCTGGATTTCCCTTGCTGGATCCGTCAACATTAAGAGCATATGCCACTGTTGGGGCTTTCCAGACCACTATGGAGACATGTAGTGCTTTACATTGAATAGAAAAGCCCATATGCTGTAACGTCTGAAGATATGGAAAACTGATATCCATATTAAAAGTGACCAACCTGAGAATAAAGTTAGCCTCTTCTTGAATTTGCATAGCCATCCGCAAGAAGTTTGCTTGTTTCCCTTCAAATCTGGATAAGCACCTTTCTTTCCAGATTTCCCAAATAATCATCATAGTCAGCAATAAATTGATGAATCCCTGTGGTCTGGTGGTAACAGATTCATTTATAATGATTTGTATTCTTCTCCTAATGGAGGTAATCATAGAATGTGAAGTATTCAAAAGAGGACCAAATTTATTCCATAAGAAAATAGCTATTTCACTTTTAACAAAAAGATGATCAATGTCTTCCACATGATGCGATCTAAAACAGCAGGTGCAGCAAGAAGCCAATTGAATACCCTTCTGTTGAATTCTATAATCAACAGGGACAGCATGATTCAAAAGTTTCCAATAAAAGAGAGATGCACGAGGAGGAAATTTAGAATTCCATAGCTTGTCTAAGTGAAATTCAGACTGAAGCTCTTTAATATGCCTGAAGGTAGATTTAAATTCAAACCTACCCTAATGTGAAAAGGACCATACGGGAATGTCATCCCCCTCATGACAGATATAACTTTGAATTTCAGATTTCAAGTTGCTATCCATAATACTATGCCAAACAGGATGTTGATGGTTGGCAAGAACCTCATGGACTGAAGAATTATCATATTGCGGGTCACACTGTTGACTGAAAAGTCAGAAATATGATTTCCTTTATACCAGTTGTCTTTGAGAAAATTAGTGGTCAAACCATTGAAAATAATTTGCCTCGTGCCTGCCATAATAATAGCAATGGCTTTTCTGAAGTCCTTGTGTTTAATACCAGCAGGGAATGGAATTTTGCAGTCGGAAATGTGTTGGCCTTTGATATACTTTTTCCTGACATATTTAGCCCAGAGGGAATTATTATGAAGTGCAGACCATAATTGCTTAACATATGAACAAAGTTGGATATCCCGAAGGCTCCGAATTCCCAATCCTCCCATAGACCGAGGACAACAAATCTTGTTCCAGGGGACCCAATGACTCCTGTGAGCAGAGTCAATTCCTTGCCAAAAAAAATTTGCACAGATAGAATCCACTTGCTTACTGATTGTGTATGGGATAGTAGTGGAGCTCACAGTAAAAATAGGAATGGCAGATATCACAGATTTAATCAGTGCAACTCTACCTGCCTGAGAAAGATACTTACATTGCCAACCCATCAATTTAGCATTGATTTTGTCCAGAATAAATTTAAAGTGAGGTACTTTACTTCTACCTTTAAACAGAGGAATGCCAAGATATACAATGCTGTCTGTTTTGTGCTTGAACCCAGTTAAATTGTGAATCCTTTCAATAGCCTGATTGTGCATGTGTTTAGAAGTAATAAAAGAGCTCTTATTAGGATTGACATGTTGCCTCGAAGCACCTTCATAGCTCTTCAAGAATTTCATCAATGCTTTAATAGAAGATAAACCATCATTCATGAAAATCATAGCATCATCCGCATAAAGTATGTGAGAAATAGGCATATCATGGCGAGGAACATGATAAAACTGACAACGGCCAGAATTAAACAGCTGGGATAAACCCCTACTCAACACCTCTTCAGCCAAAATAAAGAGAGTTGGGGCGAGGGGATCACCCTGTCTAACACCCCGAGTGGACTTGAAATAACCATGGATTTGACCATTAAATGCAATGGAGAACCAGCAATTCATCAAGAGTTGTTCAATAAGAGAATTAAATCTATGAGAGAAACCAAATCTTCGCAGGACTTGAAGAATAAAGTCCCATTCAATACGATCATATGCTTTGGCCATATCAAGTTTAATAAGAATATTATGACCCCTCACAGATCTATCTATGTCCATGAATAGTTCCTTAGCCAACAAAAAATTTTCCGTAATACTTCTGCCTTGGACAAATCCATTTTGTTGCTCTGATATAATCAAAGGTAAAATGGACCTCAGTCTATTGCTTATGACTTTAGATACCACCTTATAAATGAAATTGCATAGACTGATTGGTCTAAAATCCACAAAAGTAGAGGGGTTTTTAGTCTTGGGTATCAAGCATAGAATGGAAGATGTAACACCCTTCGGGAGACCCCACCCCTGAAAGAAACTTTGAACCACATCTGTCACATCCTTGCCCACTATGTCCCAGCATGAGGTAAAAAAATAACCAGTGAACCCATCAGGGCCAGGTGAACTGTTACCTGGAGATGAAAAAATAATATTTTTAATTTCATCAACTGTAGGAATAGAGCATAAAGTGTTGTTTTGATCATCAGAAACCAAGCTGGGTATAAACTCCAAAATCTGCTCACCGATGGAATGCTCTTCAGATGACAGTATAGATTTGAAATATTCCAGAGCTCCATTCATTAGAGAAGTCTGATCATCCACCCAGACTCCATTAATCAGTAATCTGTGTATAAAAGCCCTTTGTCTTCTGATCTTAGTATAATTGTGAAAAAATTGGGTATTCCGGTCCCCATGACTAAGCCATTGGATTCTGGATTTTTGAAACCAGAAGATTTCTTCTCTATGAAGTGCCATTTTCATATCAGCATTTGCTTTTGAAAGATTCATCCGATTCTCCATAGAAGGACTGTTGTCAAAGGCTTCTTCAGCTAATTGTAGTTGTTGCTCAGCACCTTTATTGGCCCTATGAATGTCACCAAAAACCTCTTTATTCCACTGTTTCAAAGCCTCTTTTAATTTTTTGAGCTTATACTGCAGAGAGTAAAAGGGGTGACTGAGGAAGCCTAGCTTATTCCACTGCCCTTTAATGAATTCCTTAAAATGTGGATGAGAAATCCACATTTGCTGAAAAATGAATCTCCCTGGTAAAGATTTCCTGAGACACATGTTCAATAATAAAGGGGCATGATCAGAAGGCCCCCTATTCAGATGTTGAAGCAATAACTGTGGACAATAGTTCATCCAGCTAGAATTACAAAGAACTCTATCAAGTCTTGCACGAATATGAGAAACCCCTGTCTGATTATTGGACCAGGTAAAAGGGGAACCAGAGAACCCAGCATCAATTAATCCAGTAGCTGAAATGAAGCTTTGGAAATCTAACATAGAAGAAGCAGAAGTCAGCAAACCACCCATCTTTTCATCAGGAGAGATGATACAATTAAAATCACCACCAATCACCCAGGGAACAGCTTCATCAGAATTAAATTCCATAAGTGCATCAAACATATCTCTACGTCTACTGGAGCAACAAGCTGCATAAACAGCCGTGAAATAAAGAAAAATAGAATCTTCCTCCTTAATAGCAATAGTGATGAATTGAGGATGTAGCTCGATTATCTCTAGATTGATGTCAGAGTTATAGAATAACCAAAGATTGGAGTTATCTCCATTATTTCCAATAACAGAATGAAGGTTAATACGGTGGGCCACTTTAATAGCACGACTAAGAGCAATATGAGGCTCAGAAACAGCAACCATACTGATTTTATGCACTTTAACTAACTGGGCAAGACATCTAACAGTTGCCTTATTTCCTATGCCCCTAACATTCCATATAAGAGCCGAATCAATCATTGGCATAAGAAGATGTGTTGGCTATAAGAGCCTTAGCTTTTGCTCAAGTGATGCGAGCATCATTGATTAATTCACCAGGAATGGCTGAAACTTCAAGATTTCCTCTATCAAGAGAATCTTTGCTGAAATCAGTTATTTGCATAGTCATCACCCGGGCATTCTCTGATTTGGCAAGATCAGAAACTGCAGTGCTTTTAGAAAGATTAATCTCCTTGGAACTCTGAGCTGGTGCTTGAGAGAGAAGGACCGATGAAGAATGATCCTCTTTCATCACGTCATCACCCTTATCCACTAAAGGTGGATATAAAGATTTCTTGTCCACAGAGTTGTCATTGTTTTCCTTATTCAACTGAAAGTTACTCACAACCATGGCATTGTATGAAGTAGAACCCATAAATTCAATAGGAGGGTTAACTATATCATTATCCCCTTCAATATGTGTTGTGATCTGATCACATTCTATCTGTGTAGAGTTATTCACATTCGGACCATTCACAATTTGTCGAACATTTGAGGGGGGTACACGGGGAAGAAAAGTCTGCTTTAAATTCTTAGAATCAGATTTATGACCCATAGTGGGGCGAACAGGTCTTCCCAACATTTTTTTACAATCAGTATTAGAGTGACCCAGCTTATGGCAAAATGAACAGAGGACTGGAGCTCGATTATAACTAACTGGTTGCCAATAACCAACACCATCCATGTCAATCCATAATCGCTCCCTGCGTAGAGCTGAGAGATCCAGTTCAATGCAAACCAGAGCCTCTGAAGTATCCGATAGAGTTAAGGATCTTTCATGGATACGTAAGACAGTACCAAAATTCCCAGCAATTGAACGAAGGCAATCTTCATGATAAAGATTCACCGGTAAAGAAGGAAAACTGATCCAAACAGGGATCGTTGGCGGATCGACATCAAAATCAAGGTCAGGAGTCCACCGAAAAAATTGAAACAAGAAACCTTTTATATACAAATTTTTCTGTATGAGAAGCTTCATGAAATCAGCCTCAGTATCAAATCTAAGTAAGAGATGTCTAGGATTCAGTTTACTGATGATAAAACCAGAAGAGAGTGCTAGCCTTTGAGCAAGACAACTCTTAATTTCTGTGAATGACGGCCTACCATATGAACATTTGGCTACCACTGTGAACTGAAGCGATTGCAGCGACGCCTGAATATCAGCATTAGAGAAGAAGACCGCAGGTTCGCCCCGATCTGTGAACGCCGGTTCCTTGATCGGAATAGGAGTGAATGATCTCTGCTTACTCTCCAACAGAACTTGTGCAAAAGTCTTACGAACAACAGGGATAGATGGACCCTTAACTTCCTGAGCAGCAATGTGACCCCCCGCCGGCATCGGAGGACCCCCCACCGTACCGGCCATGGCCGACAGGGAGGGGGAAAGCTCGAGCGAACCATAAAATTAGGCGAGAAAAGGTTTCCCGGAGCTTCTCTCTAGGAATTAGAGAGAGATTTTCGGGAAAAGGGTGTCCATATCACCCGTTTGTATGAGTCGGCCCTAGAGCTAAGACATTAATCATTTAAATACTACCTTCATGTTGATGCGAAGATACCTACCGGGCAAGTGTGCTCATACCTACTTTATCAATTTTTTAGGAAGTACTGATGGATCGGATTCGGAATATATAAGTAGCGGGTCTGAGAGTGATTGAAGGTCAAATGGATCGAGAGAAGACCTAGTTGTCAAGTGTCTAGTCAAGTCCCATTATAATTTTCTATTTTCTTGAGTCCATGATGTAAGGATGTTTAAAGGCATGATCTTATGTACATTTGGGTCATTATTATGAATAAAGTTAGAAATTTGAAAAAATATATTGTCTAATTACTTTTGTGTGATTGTCTTGCGCTCTGATTTCTTGCTTGCGAGAGGCTTACCCTGCCGACTGTTCACGTTCCCGATATTCCTTCCGCTATATTAAAAGCTCAGGGCGTGACACTCAATCCCTTGAGCCAACCCTCTAGCTAGTTCCCCCCCCCAGTTGGACGCTACTGCAAAGCAAGGGGGCCCTCATAAACTAGCCTAAAAATCGTACACCAAGACTGCCCCACCACCTCTCCTTGGTGGGCCGACTCTGAGGGTCCTCGGGCTACGACTAGTGGGTCAGGCACATAGAAAAGAGAAGCCGACCCAAAATGGTGCATAAATACACATTTCAAATCATTATAGCATGTAAAGATATCAAGGGTACGGCCTTAAACGCACGGCCAAACAAACACGACTGAAAACTGGCTAGAGAACAGTAGCGGTCCTCATTAGACCGCTAAAGTATAGTAGCGGTCATGTGGTGACCGCAACTGGATAGAGTCGGTCATTCGCATGACTGCTACTCATCCACCGCCTTATCTCACGAAAGGCGGTCTCACTTGAGACCGCTAAACCTCTTTGGCGGTCCGGTGGAGGCCGCTAAACCACAGTAACGGTCCGGTGACGACCACTACTATTCCGGACGGTGCGAAATATGGTCTACCCATTTTAAACCCCTCCCAAATCATTCAAAACGATGTAAATACATGAGAAATACCTATTTTAACCTGTCAAACATCATTTTCACATGCTTTAAGCCCCAAAAACACAACAATTAAAGGAAGCATTCCACAAGATTAAACATGCTAGAATTTTAAGAACTCAACCCACATGAAGTTTTTGATTCAAATAACCATTCTAACACGCATACAACCACTAAAAATAATAGGGAAACATGCTAGAGCAAGGTAGAATCCACCCCCCTACTTGGAAACTCGAAATCAAGCCGTTCCTCGCGTTAAAACCACCTCCTAAATCAGGAGAAACTCCACCCACACATGAACCCGCCTTCACGGTCTGACGAGCACACCCCCGTCACCCTGAGCTCGCCGGAGTCTCCTCCTCCAACCCGCCCGCGGCCGGGTGGAGTAGGATGTCGAGAGAACGAGAGGGAGAGAGGGACGGTTTGTGAGGATGGGAGAGGGGAACCAAACGAAATGGGTTTTGGTTTTATTTTTTTTCGTTATAAAACCTTCAATTGCAAGAAAGCATTAAAAGAACCAAAATTATGTTAATGCCCCACCTTTTTATATAAACCATTATATAAATGGATTAATTCATGCATAACTCATGCAAAAAGCCCACAAAATTGCCCAATTTCATGGAAATTTTTTAAATTATAAATCCGATAAGAATACGTAATTCGCGGGTCTTACAGATGTCAACATTTGGTTTCAGACATTCTCATAAATTTGCATCCATGCTACTTCTGTAAATCTTGAAACCAATCTGCTTGATCTTTCTTGAAAAATTGCCTTCATTATTGAATCCTAAACTGGCATCATTGTTGAATCCTATTGAAACACATTGAACTACATTGTGCTCAGAATATTCCAATCTGTTCATAAATTCATTAATCTGAGCAAATCATTTATAGGAATCTTATTTTATAAGGTTATATGATTACCCATGAATAAAACTATTTGTTTAAGCCTAATGAATTCAAGAGTTTAAAAAATTGAATTCCCTGAAAAAGATTGCATTCAAAACTTAATAGGTCTCAACTAATTCTCACAAGTTCTTTCCCGTGAAATCTCCTAAAATATAAAAATTTAAGGTCTATGGCAACCTTGGTTGAGAAACTTGGATTAAGTATTGTTCTTAAACATAAAAGAATCTAAAAAATTCCAAAGGGTAGCACATGATAAAAAAAATGTGAATCAATACTCAAGGTAGAGCAATGGCTAAGAGTTCACTGAGAAAATAAGCCCTTAATCAAAGAAATGTAGTGGACTTAGTCATGAAGTGCCTCTACTATCTCTACTCAAAGTGAAGCAGAATAGTAAGTCTCACTGAGTAACTAGGGGTGCTGACGTCTGATCAACGTGCACTCTTATGTCAAAAGGTGTGGGCTATACTTGACTGCTCTAAAAATTATGAGCCAAAAAGAAAAATCTAAAACTATGACCAAAAGGTGTTGTAACCCTAAGCATAAAATCAGAAATATCCATGTTGTTTAATTTTAATGATTATTTTTTTGGTTACTCCTAAGGGAGTCCTTGATTTTGAATGAGTAAGGTTAAGGGAGGTTAAACTAGATTTAAACATGTACCCTTGGTTTATTTCTAATAAGTTTGAATGTAAAATGATTCAACGAGTTTAATTGATAAACTCTAAATTTATTACACTTAAACCAAGCTGAAAATAAGGGTTGTGTCATATAAAATCTTATAACAGAAGAATCTGAAAATTACATCTTGACTAATGAATAGTGTTTTAGATAGTAATTCTTCTGATACAATGTTTTCTTGAATTCTATGAAATAATTTTTCCAATTCATTTACTTTTGATGACACCCTACTACTGCCATTTGGACTGTCACTGCTGATGTCATTACCATTGCAAATTCTTGTTGCTATTCTTCATGACTGGCATAACTCCCTATCTGCTGAAACCTTTCACTATTACTGAAATCTGGTTGTTTTCTAATCTGTTGCTCTGCTGAAATCACATCTTCTGATCTGTTGCAATGCATATTGGAATTCATTTTCCACATAAAAAATTGGTATCACATCTTCTGATCTGTTGCTTACTATAATAGATCTTTCACATCTGCTGAAACCTATCATTGCTTTTGATGTGAAACTTTTCAACTATAACCTTTCCTTAATTGGTATCAGACTCCTTATTCAGCCTGCATACCAAACTCGATCCGTTTTACTGATGTCAAAGGGGGAGAAGAATTTGATGATTCATTTACATTCATTTGCATTTGGGTAAGTGAATGCACTATCTGTTGGTATCGTTACAAAGGGGGAGAGAGTTTTGAGGAGGAAAGAGTCATGATGAGTCTTGTGCACTTTGGGTCTCATTGCATATTCATTGACATTTGTGGTTAAATATTTATAATGACTCATAGTGTTGCCATCATCAAAAAGGGGGAGAATGTTGTGTCCCTACGATTTTAAGGATGTCATACACACTGAGTCATTAAACTATGGTTTTGATGATGTCACACACAATAAGTCATTAATAGACTTCTTGATAAATTCATGTCATGCCTTGATAATGTCTTGCACTATGATCCATTAAACAATGGTTTTGATGTTGTCAAGACTCATCCGCGAGCTTCATGTGATTATTCATCCTTGAATTTCATGCTATTTTGATCGTAGAGTCTTATACGCCTTTAATCCGTGAGGTTCATGTGTTTTGATCTTTGAGTTGCATATGTTCTTGACTTTCATATGTTTTTGATGCTGACAAATGTTTTGGATAATGTTAATACATGAATTTCCATGAGCCTTGTGAAGTCAGGATTATTTTTGATCAAAGAAATGGCCAAATGCATGAAAATCAAGAAGCCAAGTCGACTCCAAATGCTTCTGGAGTCGACTCCGCCAAGCAGGCAACACCGCCAGGTCTATGGTGAAAAATGCCCCCATATCGGTAACAAATGGAGCCGTATCGGTGACAAATAGAGGCGTATCGGTGAAAAATAGACCCGTATCGGTGTAAAATGGCTTCTAAGGGTGAAAAGTGGTTGGCAGCGGTGAAAGCTTGAAAAATAAAGAAGAAGAGTCGACTCATGAAGGCTCTGGAGTCGACTCCAAAAGTCAAGAAACTCTAAAGATGCAAATAGGCTTTTAGCAGCGGATTAAGGGTGAAAAATGCACCCTAAAGGGAAACAAATAGCTGGTTAAGGGTGAAAAATGGATTGTAGTGAAGAAGCCTTCACACTTCCTCTTGCTGTGTCGACATAGTATAATTGATAGGTCGATGCATGTGTATGCCAGAAGGCTTGGCTAGTTGAAGAGGACTAAGGGTGACAAATGGCTTCTTAAGGGTGAAAAACAAACTATCAACAGTGACAAATGGGTTGATAGTGGTGACAAATAGATTGAATGAAGGAAAAGGATGGCCTGAAGAAGAAGAAGAAAGTGGACTCCATTTGCCAAAAGGGTGTTCACCACAGTCAAGCAAGCTCAAGTCAAGGTTGACCTGGTCAAAGAGAACCCAGTCAAGAGACACCAGCCAACTTAATCTCCAAGATTGACTCAAGTCAAAGTTGACCCAAGTCAAAGTCAACATCAATCATAGTCAACACATGTCAAGCTCTTTCCAGTCCAAGCTTTAGTCAAACCCTATCAACTATAGTGATCCAATTATGTTGACCTCAGTCAACTCAACTTCAGATAGTTCAAAGCGCTCACAAGAACAAGGGTGAACTGAAGAAGCATAAGGGTGACAAATAGATACCTATGGGTGACAAATAGGTTTCTAAGGGTGAAAAATGGGTAAGTAAGCGTGAAAAATGGGCAACAAGCCCTATCGCATGAAGTTACAAGAAGGGGAGTCGACTTCGGGACCTACTCAAGTTGACTCCAGTTATATAAAGTTCACAGAAAAGAAGAGCAGAGCAAGGGCGACGGCTGACCAGCGCCTAAAGGTGAAAAATGTATACCTAAGGGTGAAAATGCACACCTAAGGGTGACAAATGGACTATGGCGATGGCTCTTTTGCCTAACAGTAACAAACGGCCAGTTCGAAGAAGGTGGCGTCGATGCAGTGGAACAACTGCGTCAACGCAGTAACGGCTTCAGCAGCAGTAGTGGCCAATGTGAAGAAGGATGCGTCGACTCCACATGGGCAATGCGTCGATGCACTCAGTGTGAACTCGGGATGCGTCCTTTGCGAGCTAGCACGTGGGAAGGATCTGGGTCCAATAGTCCAAGTCTAAGTGATTGAAAAGGACGTGCTTCATTGGTTCAAGGTTCTAGAAGACCTTCTGGAAAAAAATATTCCCATCTTTACAGCTGGACCAATTGCAGAACTCCGGGAAAGGGTTTCATCCGAAAATGGGTTTTGCCTTGTGGATATTTTTTGGATTTGGATCCGAGAGTTTTGGATCACTTTCGAGGGTCCCGGAGCACGTTTTGTGGTTTACGCGTGTTTTTCCCTGACGAGCCTTCGGAACCCTGTAGAGGGTGAACCGTTGCGTTCTCCTACTCCGGGACGGTACCAATGCATCGAGCGTGTTCCGAGGATCGGAAAAATGATTTTTTCCCATTTTCCATATTTTCTAGATTTTTTGAATTTTCTATAATTAAACCCTTTTCTTTTCCTTTTTCTTCTTTCTTCTTTCTTCTTCTCTTTCCCTCCCGTGACACCCGCTCCCCCTCCTGACCGTTGCTCTCTTCCCCGTGGACGGACCTGGCACCCCTCCTCCTCCGGTGACGGACGGTGGACCAAGGCGGCGGCGCTGTGACGACGGCGGCGGCAAGGTGAGCGTGGTGGTAGTGATCTCACGGCGAGGGTATGAAGTTCATAGTTTGAATATGATTTCAAGATCGACGGCGATCCGGTGATTTCGGCCTTCCTTGAGCTAGGGGGACGGATCGTTGACCTCTTTCTCGCATTCCCCATGATTTTTGGGCCGAGGAGAGACCGAGAAGTGTGTGATTTGTGCGGGGAGGGTTAAATCCATGTTTTGGGGTTGAGCGTCGGATCAAAGGGTTTCATAGATTTTTGACCGATCTATGGGTATAGAATCATGCTAGGAGGGTTGGGAAAGAGTTCCCCATTGTTTCCCCATCATCTGGGGGTGATTGGGGTGTGGATTGGGTTTTTTCACCGTTCACGCCAGTTTCACGCTTGGGTTGGGGTTGTGGTCCTACCAGAGACCGCAACCTCCGTTTGGCGATCCGTAGGAGGTCGCCGAGCATTTTTGAATGTTAGTTGAGCTTAGCGGTCCGCCTGGGACCGCCAAGCTCGGGGTTGGGGTCTTGCGACTAACCGCTACCCTTGGGGTAGCGGTCAGTCGAGGAACGTTTCCTCGGTCTAGTCAACGCATCTCGGGGTGCGGGGTTTTTAACCGTTGGGGGATCGCTGCCCAGTGGCGGTCAAGGTATGACCATTTTTGGGTGGTGGCGGTCGACTGATGACCGCCAGGGGGCGGTAGCGGGCTTGCGATGGGCCGCCATTCAACCTCATGGGTCACCTGGTTGCGGCCGTGGCATGGCCGCGTGCCTTTTGTGCTTGGCGGTCTCGAGGAGACTGCTAGGCTTGCCTTGCGGTCCAGGGTTGGCCGCCATTTGGAGAAATGGTCCTGGGAGGACCGCCACTTCATTTCCTTTCGATCAGTGGTTTCCGTGAGTTGAGTCTTACCTCCAGTGACCTGTCCACTAGTCGTAGCTTTCTTGCGCACGCGTGTGCGGACCGACTTGGGATTGGTGGGGAGCATGACCTAGAGAGAGGTGGTTTTTAGGCTGGTTACCGTAGGGCCCCTCGTCTTTGTAGCCTACGTCTGGGCTAGTGGGAAGAACTAGCTAGAGGGCCTGACCTAGAGTGCATGGTCTGTGCGTGCACACGTAGTTGGGGGCAGTCGGACCTGCACTGACGAGTGCGACCCCAGCTAGTCCTTATTTGTGGTACTTGTTGTGTGTCTCAGTCTCTGCCTGGGGCGTGTAGGGAGACACTAAGGCGCGGTGTAAGACGTCAAGGGATGCATCCGGCTTTGCTTCTAGTGGGTGGTGCTCCTGTCTTTTGGCAGGTACGGACCTATTTTCCCGTCAGACCGCAGTCGGTTGTTCGGTAGGGTACGTCTAGTTATAGAGATATTTTCTATTTATTTATTATTGTTACTACCGTACTTCTATTATTTAGCATATTTTCCTTGCTGCCTTGTTTTCCTCATCGAACTGAGCTTATGAAATGAGGCTCACCCCTGTGTTTTCAGGTGAGGTGGGGTCATCGAGAGACGCGACAGAGTTTCAGCGTGATTCTAGTAGCCAGGGTTAGTCGCTAGTTGCCAAAGCCGGGGTATGCCCCATGTACTTGTACTTTTCTTTCTGTTAACTGTACTTATTTTGGACATGAGATACTTTGGACCTTGTAGCTGTTTAGTGAGTATTTGTTTAATTCCATGCATTTTATTTGGTTAATTATGCTAGGTCTGTAGTTATTTTAGATTTTCTTGTAGCCTCACACCATCCTTTAGCCCCTCCGAGTCTTCGGGTTCGTGGGTTAACGGCCGAGGTTCGAGTCGTGCCGATTCCTTTCCGATACTCGGATCTCGGGTCATTGCAGTTGGTATCAAAGACAGGTTGTGGAGGTACATATGATGCTGAAATGATTCCAGTGGTCCAGAAGGTCCATGAATGTCTTGTAAAGTTGGCGACTGGCTTAGGGCTTCATGTGTTTTATTGATTCCGATGGTTATTCTTGTTAACAGGGGTTATGACGCCGAGAAGGAGGACTCGATCCCAGCAGGCAGAGTCAGGTGGGGGTCAGGAAGGGTAGAGTAGAGCAACACTTCCGAAAGATGTAGCTAGAGAGGCGATAGTTCCCGGAGTAGAGGAGTTCTTCAGGGGCATGTATCAATATGTTCTTCAGCAGCAAGGGGGTAATGCTGGTGAGGGTTCATCATCTTGGGGCGGCCGTGGTTGTGTGCTAAAGGAGTTCTTGCAGTTCCAACCGCCTCTTTTCAGTGGGCAGTCAGATCCTGAGATGGCCCAAGAGTGGTTAGATGACTTGGAGAGGATATTCAGTTCTATGGAGTGTGTTGAGGAGGAGAAGGTGATGTTGGCTAGCCATCGGTTGAAGGGGTCAGCCCAGACATGGTGGACGTCACAGTAGGGGGCAGCGTTCCAGTCTCATCCTCTTCGATAGATCGCGTGGCAGGAGTTCATCACGGCTTTTGAGCGTGCTTTTTGTCCATCCCTTGTCCGATCGCAGAAGATGCGTCATTTCTTGGAGTTGACCCAGGAAGATACGACTGTGATGCAGTACCGATCCATGTTTATTGAGGTAGGGCGTTATGCGCCGCACATTATGATAGGTGAGGAGCTGAAGACCGAGCAGTTAGTTAGGGCTTTGAGGCCAGAGTTGAGGCATCCCCTACTTGCGTCGGGTGTAGCCAACCTAGATGCAGCTTGCAGAGCAGCAGTGGCATTAGAGGGAGACTTGCAGAGGACTCGAGGACCGGGCAGTGCCGATCAGACGCAGATGGGTCTCAGTCAGCCGACGGTCGTGCAACAGCGAAGTACTGTCCAGCCCTCAGCAGGTGGTTTAGGGGCATCTCCGTCCATAGCATCAGCAGCAGATTCGAAATCTTTTGGCTTGAAGCTCAAGAAGCTGTTCAGGGACGCCGATTTTGGCAAGAGGGGTCAGGATCGCAGGAGTCGAGGCAGCAGTCAGTGAGCAGTGTTCAGCAGCCTGCACCCTACCAGCGTCAGGGCTCAATGAGTGGTTCTCGGGGTACGTGTCATCAGTGTGGCGATTCTCATCTAGGCAGACAGTGCTCGGCGCCTGCGATATGCTTCAGGTGTGACCAGCAGGGGCACATGGCACGTGATTGTCCTTAGAGACCGCATCAGCCGCACGAGTTTCAACAGCAGCAGTAGTTTCAGCCCAAGTAGTTACCACCACAGCCGCAGCAATACCAGCAGCAGGGTTAGTTTCTGCAGTTGACGCGATTTGCTACTGTAGGGAGGTAGAGATCTCGAGGCCGAGTTATGCATATGACCAGAGCGGAGGCTGAGGTGTCATAGTTGGCGGAAGGTACTATTCCAATTATGAGTTGTACGGCTTGAGTTTTGTTTGATTCCGGCACGTCCCATTCGTTCATTTCAGAGGATTTCGCTCAGAGTGCTGAGGAGTCGGTGACTAAGGTGTCTTGTGACCTGGCAGTGGAGTTGCCTATCGGTGATTTCATGCTCACCCCATATTTCCTTGAGAAGGTGCCTGTGTGGGTCGATGGGCGGAACTTATCGGCCAGGCTTTATGCATTGCCGCTTCAAGACTTTGATGTGATTTTGGACATGGATTGGCTTGAGGCCCATCGTGCCATGGTGGATTGCAGCTTGAAGAGGGTCTACTTCCAGCATCCTCGTAGACCCACCTTCTACTTCTAAGGTATCCGGTCTTCCTATTCCCATTTTCATATTTTGGCCATTAAGGCCCGTAGATTGCTTGATGCGGGGTGCTAGGGTTTTCTTGCTTCGGTGGTTATGGTTGATTAGTAGTGTCCGGAAGTGGAGGATATTCCGGTTGTGTGTGAGTTTTTGGATGTTTTTCCCGAGGAGTTGCCAGGATTGCCACCACAACGGGAGATTGATTTTGTGATTGAGGTGGTGCCAGGTATGGCGCCTATGTCGAAGGCCCCTAATCGAATGGCATCGGCTGAGTTGAGAGAGTTGAAGGCCCAGTTGCAGGAGTTACTCGCCATGGGGTATATTAGTCCTAGCTTTTCCCCTTGGGGTGCGGGCATTATGAGTTCTTGGTGATGCCGTTCGGGCTCACCAATGCCCCCACCGCGTTTATGGATTTGATGCATAGGGTGTTCCGTCCGTATGTGGACCAGTTCATGGTCGTGTTTGTGGATGACATCCTGGTGTATTCGTAGTATGTTGAGGAGCATGTGCATCATTTGAGGGTTGTGTTGCAAACCTTGCGAGATCACCAGCTATATGCCAAGCTCTGCAAGTGTGAGTTTTGGCTACGAGAGGTGTACTTTTTGGGGCATGTGATTTCTAGTGATGGTGTTTCCGTGGACTCGGCCAAGGTCGAGGCTGTAGTAAAGTGGCCGAGGCCAAGTTCTGTCACGGAGATTCGGAGCTTCTTGGGGCTTGCAGGCTATTATAGGAGATTTATTCAGCATTTCGCCCGCATTGCAGTCTCGATGACCAGACTCATGCGGAAGGATGTGTCGTTCGTCTGGAGGGAGGAGTGTGAGCAGAGCTTTATAGAGCTGAAGAGATTGCTGACTACCGCTATAGTGTTGGTGTTACCTTTGGGGTCGGGAGGTTTCATGGTGTGTACGGACGCATCCTGGGTAGGTTTTGGTGCCGTGCTGATGAAGCATGGTAGAGTTGTGGCGTATGCATCTCGTCAATTGAAGCCACATGAGGAGAACTACCCCACTCATGATCTTGAGTTGGCAGTGGTGATTTTCGCTCTAAAGATCTAGAGACATTACCCGTACGGAGAGAAGTTTGAGATTTTCACTGACCATCAGAGTTTGAGGTATGTGTTTACCAAGAAGGATCTTAACCTCAGGCCGAGGAGGTGGATGGAGTACATGAAGGATTATGATTTCACTATGTCATATAAGTCTGGCAGGATGAATGTCGTGGCTGACGCCTTGAGCAGGAAGGTGGTTGTCAGTCGGATGTTGTTGCGGAAGTGGAGTTTATGGGAGCAGGTGCCGGCCATGACTTTTAGGCTCAAGATCCCATCGGATCAGGGTTCGGCTATTCTTGCGAGTCTGACTGTCACGCCACCTATTCGTCATCTGGTGACGGAGGCTCAATGTGCGGACCTCGAGCTACCTCGAATTTTGTCGTTGGTCGAGGGGGAGTTTGGTGAGGATGGAGCTGTGAGGTTTCGAGGTAGACTGTACGTCCCAACCGAGGAGCAGGTGAGGTGCGTGGTATTACGAGAGCCTCATGGGAGCCGGTATGCCGTGCATCCCGGATCGACAAAGATGTACCAGAATTTAAAGAGGCAGTTTTAGTGGCCTGGTATGAAGAGAGATGTTGCGGAATTCGTTGCCAAGTGTTTGATCTGCCAGCAGGTGAAGGCGGAACACCAGTGACCGGGTGGTACACTTCAGCCCTTGGAGATTCCTACGTGGAAGTGGGACCACATGACCACTTAATTTGTGGTTGGGTTACTGAGGACATCTAGTGGGCATGATAGTATTTGGTTGTTGGTGGATAGACTGACGAAGACGGCTCGGTTGTTGCCGATCAAGGTCAGTTGGAATGTGCATAAGTTGGCCCGGCTGTATGTGGAGCGGATCGTTCCGTTGCATGGAGTTCCTATCTCCATTGTGTCCGATCGTGATCCTTGCTTCACTTCGGGATTCTGGAGGAGCTTGCAGAGAGCTCTGGGCACAGAGTTGGTGTTTAGCTCGGCCTACCATCCTCAATCGGACAGTCAGTCTGAGAGGACCATCCAGACTTTGGAGGATATGTTGAGGTCGTGTTGCTTGGAGTGGCAAGGGAGTTGGACCCACCATTTGCCGTTAGTAGAGTTTGCCTATAACAACAGCTATCATTCGAGCATTGGTATGGCTCCTTATGAGGCGCTGTACGGGTGACCTTGTCGGACTCCGCTTGATTGGTTTTTAGGTGGGTGAGCATGTTCTGATAGGACCAGATTTGGTGCAGCAGTGTACTGAGGTGGTGCAATTAGTCCGTCAAAAGATGTTGGCGGCACAAAGTCGGCAGAAGAGTTATGCCGATAAGAGAAGGCAACCCCTTAGTTTTGCTGTAGGAGATCGGGTGTTTTTGAGGGTCTCCCCCATGAAGGGTGTTATGAGCTTCGGCAAGCATGGGAAGTTGAGTCCCCACTACATTGGTCCTTTTCCCATTGTCGAGCGTATTGGTGAAGTTGCTTATCGGTCGCAGTTACCCCTGGAGCTAGCTGCTATGCATGACGTGTTCCATGTGTCTATGATGCAGAGAGGTATATGCCCGATGATTCCCATGTCTTGGAAGACTTTATTTGGCCTGAGGTGACCCCAGACTTGTCCCTTCCGGAGTACCCTATCCGCATTGAGAATCGGCGTGAGCAGCTCTTGCGGAACAAGGTTATTTGTTTGGTTAAGGTAGTTTGGTAGCGTCACTCTAGTGGTGAGGCGTCGTGGGAACGAGAGGAAGAGATAAGGCGGTAGTATCCCTACTTGTTCGAGTGAGTTTTCTCCCCTGTTCCTGCTATTTTTAATTTCGAGGAAAAAATTAGTTTAAGGGGGAGGGCTGTAATGTCCCAGGTTTTCGGACATTTTTCGGATCTGGATCCGAGAGTTTTGGATAACTTTCGTGGGTCCCGGAGCGCGTTTTATAGTTTACACGTGTTTTTCCCTGACGAGCCTTCAGAACCCTGTAGAGGGCGAACCGTTGCGTTCTCCTACTCAGGGACGGTACTAGTGCATCGAGCATGTTCCGAGATCGGGAAAATGAATTTTCCCATTTTCCATATAAATAAACCCTTTTATTTTCCTTTTTCTTCTTTCTTCTTTCTTCTTCTTCTCTTTCCCTCCCGTGACACTCGCTCCCCCTCCCGACCGTTGCTCTCTTCCCCGTGGACGGACGCGGTGCCCCCCCTCCTCCAGAGACGGACGGCAGACCAAGGCGGCGGTGCGGTGACGATGGCGGCGGCAAGGCGAGCGTGGTGGTGGTGATCTCACGGCGAGGGTGTGACGTTCGTGGTTTAAACGTGATTTGAAGATCGACGGCGATCCGGTGGTTTCGGCCTTCTTTGAGGTAGGGGGATGGATCCTTGCCCTCTTTCTCACATTCCCCGCGATTTCTCGGCCGAGGAGAGGTCGAGAGGGGTGTGATTTGAGCCGGGAGGGTTAAATCCATGTTTTGGGGTTGAGCGTCGGATCCAAGGTTTTGGAGGATTTTGACTGATCTAGGGGTATAGAATCATGCTAGGAGGGTTGGGGAAGAGTTGATGGGGTCATCACCATCCGTCCTGGCACTCTCGGCCCTTCTCGTCACCCCGGAGGCGTACGTCATGGTCTAGCCATTTATTATGAGTCCTATGTTGTATTTCTTTATTTTTATTGAGTCATATCGTTGTAATTTCCCTTTTATTAGAGTCATGTATCTAGGTCTTTGGTTTATTTCCCTAAGTTTGAGTCTCTTTAGGCTAATTTAGACTAGCTATTGGGCCCAACCCAGTGGACTTGGCCCATGGGTGCCCCTACCTTGTTGGTTATTAGTCAATGTGCCAAAAGTCAGGGTCTTATTGTAAATTGTGGGATCCCTATAAATAGGACCCCACTCTCTCCATTTTGAGGTAATGAATCAATGAATGAAGAATTGCCATTTGAGAGTTCAAATTTTCTTAGTGGAGTGAATCCATTATTTGGGTGAGAAGCCCTAGGGAGTGAATCCCACCTACCCCCCCTTCTCCTCTCTCTCTCTCTCCCTCCAAGAGGAGGGCGCCCCCTTATCTCTCTCCTCCCCTCCCAACCACCTCCACCCTCCCACCTACCTCCATTAAATCCTCTACAACTTCCCACAAGCCATCATTACTTCCCACTAGTCCCAAGAGACCCTCCACCAATCCACACCCCACCCTCCAACCCCCAACTACCCATCCCCTTCCCCAAGCAGCCCTCCACCTTCCCAAGGCACCTCTTCCCATCCCTAAGACCACCATTGATCACCCCACATTAAAGGAAATTCAAACTCACATTCCCTCCACCCACTTGTGCCCCCCTCACCTTCCCCTTCTCTCTCCAAGCCCAAATTCGTAGCTCCTCTCTCACCAACTGCAAACACCCCATTCTAGACCCCATTCTCCCTCTCCCACACCTTAGAACACCCCCTCCCAGGCCCCCTCACAACTAGGGGTCACTCCCACACCTATTCACCCCATTTTCCCCTTCCATATACCCCATTTCCCCATCATCATCAACCTGCAGTTCACTATTTAGAGGCAGCAAAGAAGCTGTTGGTTGCAGAGGCTGTCCCATCATCTCCTCATCGAACCAGGTGGCAAGTCTTATATTGCTGGAATCATCTTCGAGTCGGCTTTCCAACGGTGGTGGTCCCGCCGGCTTCCAAGGTCGGAGCTGTTCGGAGGAGGCGATCTACTACGACTGCGTAAGACTTCTTAGGCAGAGGACCAGAACCTGAGTGGAAGCTCTTCCACGGCAATTCTAGCTTGAATCTGGGCAAGAGTTCTTCTACAAACTTCTTCCTAGACCTGTCCACTTCCAGGATCAAGAAGCAGAACTCCGATTGACGGCCGGAATCAAGAGTTATCAATTTCTTCCTCCAGGTGATTGGTTCTGTTTCTTGTCAGTCTGCTCCGACCTCCCCTCCTTCTTCGAGTTATACCGGTTTACTCCGACATCATCTAGTGTCCCCGTTGCTTTCGTTTCGAAGAGGACTCGACAACGAATCCATCGATACCAGCCATGCTCAAATTGGAGTTCTGAAGCACCCATGGTACCCTTATCATTCAGCTGTTGAGGTTCTACGATAGTCAAGAACAGCAACCTGCTTCCCTGTCAACCCTCTGCCCCGACCAGAACCGACGACCACAGAAATCAATAAAATTCTGGCATCATCCCGCTCCAGTTACGAAGAATTCCCCACTAGTCCCATCATCAGAAAAATTCGGGAGCAGTCACAGCAACCACTTCTTCGACTGTCTGTCAGCACTCGCAGAGAGCAGACAGAACTGATCTCGGTCTTCATTCGGCGTTCTTTCCCCCGTTTCTCCCCTCCCCGCTTGGCCGGCTGAAGGCCCCTCCCTGCGTGGAGGTAGTTTTGGTTGTAACCACATAATCCCCACCCCAAGATTCCCCCCCCCCCTTGCATGGGGGTAGTTCATGTAATAATTACACTCGCAGGTTTGATGCTTCATCGACGCGGCGTGCGGGTGCTCCCCTCGCCTCCCGGCTCACCCCCGTCTCCGACCGGAGTCGGTTTCTTCAAACCGGCTAGGTGAGAACTCATCCCTTGCTCTCATTTATGCTTGTTCATTTAATATTCTCCAATTGCGCCATCGGTTAGGGAGAGAGCGCCCGATTCTAAGGCTCCACCGTCTTTGTGCGACCACCGTGGGTGTGAGTGAGTGACCCGCGCCCTTTGGCTATTGCCGGCTCATTGAGTTAGATATATGTTCCCCAAGGGGAGGTTTACCTTGGATGTTGCTGGCCCTCTACCAGCAAGGGTCTTGTTCCACTTCCTCGACTCGGCATCCCCAAGTTACCCCCGGGTTGAGTGTGTGCGCCATACGAAGGTCCGCTTACGTAGGCTTCTTAGCCTTGTGGTTGTGCTTGCATACTTAGGTCCGAGGAAGCATTGGTCTTTTGACTATCACCCCAAGGTGGTGTCACATCAAATTGGTATCAGAGCCAGGTTCTAGACTTATCTCTACGAAGTCTTGTCCTAGGGCCATGGCATTTAGAGTCTCCGATGCATCAACCACTAGCATGGCTACCTCTCTTTGGTCAAGTCCATACAATTCGGCCCTCCACAAGGGTCCGATCGGTCCACCAACCTTGAACTTCATTCTAGATGAGGACATTACCTTTGACGGATCACATTCTAGTGATTATCTTAGGTGGGAGGCTACCATGGAAAGATATTTTGAAAAGACTTGGATATATGGACCCGCAAGAGTCCGCAAGACCAAGGGACGGTTTCAGGGTCAAGCCAAGAGTAAGTGGGAACACATAGAGGGATTAAGAAGGGTTAGGAGGTAAGAGCCCATTTCCTCATGGGATGATATGAAGGTAGAACTTAGGAAGATCTACATCCCTAAATATTCCCACCCCTCCTACTCGAACACTCCTAGCCCGAGGAGCACTACCACTCCTCCATCCCCACCCGGCCCGCTTGAGACTTCATTTAGGCCTCCTCCCCCACAAATCCTATCAAATTCCCTCTCAACTATCGCCACTACACTTCACCACCAAATCTTATCCCTTAAGACCCAAATAATCCAAGCATCCACCCCCCCACCTAACCCCTTGAGAGTCCCCACACCCCAACCAAAACCCCCTTCCACAAACCTCACTATCCAAACCCAATTGGCCCCCACTTTCACCCCTCCACAACCGGCCGATCCCAAGGGGAAGAAACCCCTAATCGACCCAGTTTCCCCAATAAGGATCACCACTACCCCTCCATCTTCTCCTATAAGGGAGACTCCCCCCAAGACCGACCAACTCAAGCCACCCTAACCAACTCATCTCCCACTCCCTCCCCAAAAACTCCCATGTCCTAAACCTCCACTACTTCCCCTCCCTATTCCAAATCAAATTTCCCTTTACCCTCTACCCCGGGAGCACCACACACCAACCCTCATCACCCCAAAAGACCGTCTCACCTCCTTAGTAGAAGAACTCATACCCGATCCAATAGTGGTGAACACTCCAAACCCACTCCCTACCTTGGAGGAAATCCATGTCCAAGTTGAAGAAGAAACCCCACATGATAATCTTCACCCTACACCACCCTCTCTAGTTGGGGTCAAGCTCATCTTAGGAGAACCCCTTGTTAGTTGGCTAAGGGAGAGCCTAATTAGAGAGATCTCGGCCCATGTTTACCCTCCCATAGAACAAAATTTTCCCATAGTGCCCTTCTTCTCCTATCACACCACAATCCAAGCATCCTATCAAGTGGAGACCTTAGAATATTTTCTTAGGGGCTTAGCATGGCAAATTGAGTTCACTATCATGTTGACCCCTATGGCCGAACAACCTAGGAGCCTTGGCCTCCTACACCTATGTATCGGGTCTATCACCTCGATTTACACCATTGGTTGCTACACTAGCGACCTCCTTCTATTCCTCCCTACACCCGATGAGCCCAGCCTTCTCCTCAATTTAGAGCTTCTTATCTCGGGTACACAGCCAAACCCTCCCTTCATGGCCGACCCACCCACCAAGAACTTTGGCCCCATTGTCTCATTAGAGGAGGATGACCCACCACTATTTGAAGATTTTGAGGACATAGGGCCCCTCCCCATCGATAACCCTTTTTATGATCCCTTTGATCCCTTCCAATGGGGGTCAAAGAACCCATGGAACACAACCACCTTATCCACCACCCACCATTCCCTATCCCAACCCACCATGTTTGACACAATTCACCCCATCCTAGACTCGGGTTACACCTTGGGAGCCATGACCTTGGACCACATACCCCTAGGTAATAAGGTTGTGCCCCACCCCATGATGACCACCTTCTTAGATCCATTCGATCCTTTCCAATGAGAGTTCAAAGGTTGTCCCACACCTATACACATGAAAGTCACCTTTAAGAAAAATATGCATGTGTCTAGGCTTACTACACCAATTGGCATGAACATTATATTGGGTCCATTCATTCATATCACCCACATGTCAAGTAGAAAGCATGAGTGGTCCAAATTCGGATGTAATGGTCCACCTTCACTCATCATGAGTCTTAAGCATGATAGGAGCATTCTTGGATGTCCGGGTCCCCCGGCATTTGTCACCCCCATAGATGACCGGATCACCTACAGATGCCCCGGCCCTCCAACCTTTGTTAGAAAGTCCATGCATGATAGGGCCATATTTGGTTGCCCCGGCCCACCAAGGTTCATCAAGGTCCATATGGCATCATGGCATGATAGGTCCATCTATGGTTGTCCAGGTCCACCCATAACCACTAAAAGGACAGCATTCACAAAATTGCATGATAACCTTGCAAGCACATCAACAAGAGTCATGAAATTTACAAAAGATCGACCGACTCACTGGCGCCACCAAGAAATCCAAATGGGTGATTCCGGGATGGTGAGGAATGAGAGGCTCTCACATAGAGACAACTCAAGATTGAGGTTTTGTGGGATCAGCCCCTTCCAGGTTTTGAGGTGCACTAGCCCCACTACTCATAAGTTAGGCCTCCTCGAGGGATACGGAGTTAACTTCAGTTTCAATGTGGAAGGCCTTGTGCCACACAAGGGACCCACGGTGGCACCAAGTGAGGATTTTAAGCCCCCTTCCTCCCTTGAGAGAGCACCCACCCCTCCCCATGAGAGCACCGTCAGCCCAGAGAAGCCCGACATAAGCAACTTGAGAGAATATTGGATGAACAGGAAATCATCACTTGGAGCAAGGTGTACGGGCACTACGTCGCTAGGTGGAAGAATCGACTTCTTTCGGAAGACATGTGAGCGGTACCACTTCTGCACCTTTCTGAAGAGGGAAGGACTCTTACTCGACAGAGTCGAGTTCTCCGCACCCCAGGAGTATGATGGGGTCATCACCATCCGTCCTGGCACTCTCGGTCCTTCTCGTCACCCCGGAGGCATACGTCATGGTCTAGCCATTTATTATGAGTCCTATGTTGTATTTCTTTATTTTTATTGAGTCATATCGTTGTAATTTCCCTTTTATTAGAGTCATGTATCTAGGTCTTTGGTTTATTTCCCTAAGTTTGAGTCTCTTTAGGCTAATTTAGACTAGCTATTGGGCCCAACCCAGTGGACTTGGCCCATGGGCGCCCCTATCTTGTTGGTTATTAGTCAATGTGCCAAAAGTCAGGGTCTTATTGTAAATTGTGGGATCCCTATAAATAGGACCCCACTCTCTCCATTTTGAGGTAATGAATCAATGAATGAGAAATTTCCATTTGAGAGTTCAAATTTTCTTAGTGGAGTGAATCCATTATTTGGGTGAGAAGCCCTAGGGAGTGAATCCCACCTACCCCCCCTTCTCCTCTCTCTCTCTCCCTCCAAGAGGAGGGCAACCCCTTCTCTCTCTCCTCCCCTCCCAACCACCTCCACCCTCCCACCTACCTCCATTAAATCCTCTACAACTTTCCACAAGCCATCATTACTTCCCACTAGTCCCAAGAGACCCTCCACCAATCCACACCCCACCCTCCAACCCCCAACTACCCATCCCCTTCCCCAAGCATCCCTCCACCTTCCTAAAGCACCTCTTCCCATCCCCAAGACCACCATTGATCACCCCACATTAGAGGAAATTCAAACTCACATTCCCTCCACCCACTTGTGCCCCCCTCACCTTCCCCTTCTCTCTCCAAGCCCAAATTCGTAGCTCCTCTCTCACCAACTGCAAACACCCCATTCTAGACCCCATTCTCCCTCTCCCACACCTTAGAACACCCCCTCCCAGGCCCCCTCACAACTAGGGGTCACTCCCACACCTATTCACCCCATTTCCCCTTCCATATACCCCATTTCCCCCATCATCATCAACCTGCAGTTCACTATTTGGAGGCAGCAAAGAAGCTGTTGGTTGAAGAGGCTGTCCCATCGTCTCCTCATCGAACCAGGTGGCAAGTCTTATATTGCTGGAATCGTCTTCGAGTCGGCTTTCCAACGGTGGTTGTCCCGCCGACTTTCAAGGTCAGAGCTGTTCGGAGGAGGCGATCTATTACGACTGCGCAAGACTTCTTAGGCAGAGGACCAGAACATGAGTGGAAGCTCTTCCACGGCAATTCTACCTTGAATCTGGGCAAGAGTTCTTCTACAAACTTCTTCCTAGACCTGTCGACTTCCAGGATCAAGAAGCGGAACTCCGATTGACGGCCGGAATCAAGAGTTATCAATTTCTTCCTCCAGGTGATTGGTTCTGTTTCTTGTCAGTCTGCTCCGACCTCCCCTCCTTGTTCGAGTTCTACCGGTCCACTCCGACATTATCTAGCATCCCCGTTGCTTGCGTTTCGAAGAGGACTCGACAACGAATCCATCGGTACCAGCCATGCTCAAATTGGAGTTCTGAAGCGCCCGTGGTACCCTTATCATTCAGCTACTGAGGTTCTGCAAAAGTCAAGAACAGCAACCTGCTTCCCTGTTCAACCCTCTGCCCTGACCAGAACCGACGACCACAGAAATCAAGAAAATTCTGGCATCATCCCGCTCCAGTTACGAAGAATTCCCTACTAGTCCCGTCATCAGAAAAATTCGGGAGCAGTCACAACAACCACTTCTTCGATTGTCTATCAGCACTCGCAGAGAGCAGACAGAACTGATCTCGGTCTTCATTCGGCGTTCTTTTCCCCGTTTCTCCCCTCCCCGCTTGGCCGGCTGAAGGCCCCTCCCTGCGTGGAGGTAGTTTTGGTTGTAACCACATAATCCCCACGCCAAGATTCCCCCCCTTGCATGGGGGTAGTTCATGTAATAATTACACTCGCAGGTTTGAAGCTTCATTGACGCGGCGTGCGGGTGCTCCCCTCGCCTCCCCGCTCGCCCCCGTCTCCGACCAGAGTCGGTTTCTTCAAACCGGCTAGGTGAGAACTCATCCCTTGCTCTCATTTATGCTTGTTCATTTAATATTCTCCAATTACGCCGTCGGTTAGGGAGAGAGCGCCCGATTCTAAGGCTCCACCGTCTTTGTGCGACCACCGTGGGTGTGAGTGAGTGACCCGCGCCCTTTGGCCATTGCCGGCTCATTGAGTTGGACATCCATTCCCCAAGGGGAAGTTTACCTTGGATGTTGCTGGCCCTCTACCAGCAAGGGTCTTGTCCCACTTCCTCGACTCGACATCCCCGAGTTACCCCCGGGTTGAGTGTGTGCGCCATACGAAGGTCCGCTTACGTAGGCTTCTTAGCTTTGTGGTTGTGCTTGCATACTTAGGTCCGAGGAAGCATTGGTCTTGTGACTATCACCCCAAGGTGGTGTCACATGAAGAGTTCCCCTTTGTTTCCTCATCATTTGGGGGTGATTAGGGCGGAAATTGGGTTTTTTCACCGTTCACGCCGGTTTCGCACTCGGGTTGGGGTTGCGGTCCAACCAGAGACTGCAACCTCCATTTGGCACTCCGTAGGAGGCCGCCATGCATTTTTGAATGTCAGTTAAGCTTAGCGATCCGCCTGGGACCGCCAAGCTCGGGGTTGCGGTCTTGGAACTGACTGCTACCCCTCGGGTCGCGGTCAGCCGAGGACCGTTTCCCCGGTCTGGTCTACGCAACTCGGGGTGCGAGGTTTTTGACCGTTAGAGGACCCTGCCCGGTGGCAGTCAAAGTATGACCGTTTCTGGGTGGTGGCGGTCGGCTGATGATTGCTAGGGGGCCCGTAGCGGCCTGGCGATGGGCCGCCATTCAACCTCGTGGGTCGCCTGGTTACGGCCGTGGCATGTCCGCCTTTTGTGCTTGGTGGTCTCGAGGAGACCGCTAGGCTTGCCTTGTGGTCCAGGGTTGGCTGCCATTTGGAGAAATGGTCCTGGGATGACGGCAACTATGTTTCCTTTTTTTTTTTGGAAAAACCCTACCTAGCTGCAATAGGAGAGTGCACCCTCTACCAGAGGTAGAGAGAAAGCCACTCCGCCATTACTCACTAGGGGGAGAATGTTATTGATATATCAAAAGGAGCAAAACATATTACATCCGTTGGATGTTGGGCATACCCAACTTATCCATGCGAGCAACCCCTTTTATATACATGGGAAGTTGTTGCTGCGAAAGAAAGAAAGAATTACATTGCATGGAACATGCTAGGTTAGCCAAAGAATCAGCCACCTGGTTAGCTTCACGAAAAATGTGTGAAATAGAGTCCATGTTGGATAGTAAATTCCAAATTTCGCTAATATAGACAACAATCCTCCACGGGCAAGGTGACTTTTGGGTTACTATATGCACAAGGGTTAAGGAATCACATTCAATATGAGCTGGTTGAGAAGTCAAGGCCTTCAGGTACCTTAAGCCCTCCATAAGAGCTCTGGTTTCAGTAATTAAACTGTTGCCCTGTGCATAATAGTGAGAGAAAGCTAATAAAGAAGAACCATGGCCATCTCGGATAACACCCCCACCTCCTGAAACTCCATCACCTTTAAATGCACCATCAGTGTTAAGTTTCAGATATGGCCATGGAGGACATAGCCATTTCACCAACATGATAGACTGGTTCTTATTGGAGCAGGTAGAGATGTTGAAGGAAGATAGTATATTCCTCCTGGAGTTGTTCGGTTCCTGATATCCAGAACTGTGTACAACCTGTTGGACCTGAACAATGATTTTCTGAATCAACTTATTTGGATTAATGATTGTATTTTCATGGATAAAGGCATTTCTGGCAGCCCACATTTCCCACAATCTGTAAGCCATTACACCAATAGCAAACAGTCCGAAAGATGTATTACTCTTCACATTAAGGACAATGCATATAATTATTCTTCTAGCTGTGATACCAGAAATATGAAGGCCTCTTGAGTTAAAGTATGACCATATGTGATTAGCTAGCTCACTATTTGCAAAAAGGTGGTTAATGTCTTCCTCTTTACTGTCCTTGCAGCACCTACACTTAGAACACAAAGGGATTCCTGAACATTTGATATTACAGTCCAGAGGTAGACAATTATGTATGATCTTCCACAAGAAAATTGAGATTCTACTAGGAATCCATGGGGACCAAAACAGCCTCCAAAAAGAATGAGTTTCCAACTACTGGATACTATACAAATTACTGTATGTTGAAGACACTGTACAATTTCCACTAGAAGAGAGAGACCAAACTACTTTGTCTGGAATCTGGGATAAAGTAGTGAGAAGCACAACTCTTGTTAAATCTCTGGGAAGAAAACCATTCAAACAGTTGATAACCTCTGGGGTAGGAGAGGACAAAATGTCTCGAATAGAGGCATTGCAATCAGGAATAGAATTATCAGAAATAAAGGAGTCCAAACTCCTGTCCCCAATCCAATTATCCTTCCAGAATTTAGTAGATTGACCATCACCAATGATAACTCTAAGATTCTGGACAATGAGGTTCTTGGCCCACAGCCAACTAGTCCTATTAAAGCCTTGCATTTCATTAAAGTTAACAAGACTAATATGATTGCCTCTAATGTATTTAGCTCTAAAGAACACAACCCATAAAGAATCAGAAAATAAAGTATGCCATAACATTTTGGTCCGAAGAGCTATTTCCATGTGTCTTAAGGATATAATACCCAAACCTCCTTGAGGAATTGGTTTGCAGATATCAAGCCAAGATTTCCAGTGCTTTCGGTTGCCATGTTTAGAAGAGCCCCAGAAAAAATTGGCAAAGGATTGATCAGGAATGTGATGGACCCCTTTGTGGATTGGAGTGGAAGCTAAAATATGTATAGGAATTGAAGATAGCACATGTTTGATGAGAATGAGGCGAGCACCTTGAGAAAGGAATCTCACTTGCCATCCTTCAATCTTCCTTTGAATAGCAGTTATAGTACCCACAAAGTGAACCTTCTTGATCCTACCCAAAGCCAGAGGAAAGCCCAAATATTTATGTGGAAAGTTTTATCTGGCAAAACCAGTAATGCTCTCTATTCTGCTAGAAAGAAGCTGAGAATTTTTTGGATGAATGAAATAACCACTCTTGTGCACATTAATAAGCTGACCAGAGGCTCTTTCATAAGTGTGTAGAATATCCATAAGCTTCCTGATAGAGGCAGCAGAGGCGTTAGCAAAAATGAGTGTGTCATCTGCAAATAGAAGGTGAGAGATGGTAGGGCATCTTCGAGGCCCAGAGAACCATCCAATCATCTCCTCGATGAATGCTTTATGAAGAGATCTACTAAGTGAATCTTGAGCAAGAATAAACAGATAAGGGGCTATAGGATCACCCTGTCGGAGGCCCCTGGTGGATTTAAAGAAACCAGCTGATTCCCCATTAATGGAAACTAAAAACCAACAATTATTAACCAACAGTTCAATAAACTCAATGAAGATATTACTAAAACCAAACCGCTTCAGCACCACAAAGAGAAAGTCCCATTCAATTCTATCATAAGCCCTGGCCATGTCCAATTTGAACATAACATTGCCCCCTCTGATCTTCCTTCCCAAATTCTGAGACATTTCCTGAGCAAGGGCAATGTTGTCTACTATGTGCCTGCCCTTTACAAAAGTAGATTGTTCCGTGGATATCAAAGATGGCAGGAATTTGCTAAGTCTGTTGCATAAGATCTTTGAAATGATTTTATAGGGAAAGTTGCACAAACTAATTGGTCTGTAATCAACAATATCAGAGGCATTGTGAGTCTTGGGTACAAGAGCAATGAGGGTGGCAGTGAACTCCCTAGGGAGGGGTCTGCGTTTAGTAAAGAATTCCTGTATAGTAGCAATTACATCTTGCTAAATGATAGCCCAAGATTTCTGGAAAAAACTTCCAGTAAAGCCATCAGGGCTTGGCGCATTGTCAGGAGAAATAGAAAAGACAGCCTCTTTGATTTCATTAGGATCAGGAATTGCACAAAGGAAGTCATTATCAGCTGCCAAAATCAACTGAGGAATACAGTTTGTAATTTCATTATCAATAAAATGTTGCTGAGAAGTAAAGGCTTTTTGAAAGTGGTCCACAGCAATGGCCTTCATTTCCTTTTGATCAGAGGTGAGAACACCAGCCCCATTCCTAAGATGATGGATGACATTGCGCCTCCTGTTAGCCACAGCAGTCTGGTGAAAAAATCTGGTATTCCTATCACCTTCCTTGAGCCATCGGATCCTTGACTTCTGCCTCCAAAATATTTCTTGTTGGAGAATTTGGTCTGCAAGAGAGCACTTAGCAGCATTTAAGGCAACCAGGTTTGCAGGGTTGGGAATAGAATCAAATAAGTGTTCAACCTTTAGAACTTCATCCTCAATCGGTTGTTTCCATGAGTTGAGTCTTACCTACAATGACCTGTCCACTAGTCGTAGCTTTCCTGCGCATGCGTTTGCGGACCCACTTGGGAGTGGTGGAGAGCGTGACCTAGAGAGAGGTGGTTTTTAGGTTGGTTATAGTAGGGCCCCTCGTCTTTGTAGCCTGCGTCCGGGCTGGGGGGAAGAACCAGTTTGAGGGCCTGACCTAGAGCACATGGTCTGTGTGTGCACACGTAGTTAGGGACAGTCGGACCCGTACTGACGAGCGTGACCCCAGCTAGTCCTTATTTGTGGTATTCGTTGTGTGTCTCGGTCTCCGCCTGGGGCGTGTGGGGAGAAACGGAGGCAGGTGTAAGACGTCAGGCGGCGCATCCAGCTTTGCTTCTAATGGATGGTGCTCCTGTCTTCGGGCAGGTACGTACCTATTTTCCCTTCGGACCACAGTCTGTTGTTTGGTAGGGTACGTCTAGTTATAGATAGATTTTCCATTTATTTATTATTGTTACTGCCGTACTTCTATTATTTAGCTTATTTTCCTTGCTGCCTTGTTTTCCTCATCGTGAGGTGGGGGGTCCGCGGGATCCCTACTGAGCCCATGAAATGAGGCGCACCCTTGTGTTTTCGTGTGAGGCAGGGTCGTCGAGAGACGCGTCAGAGTTTCAGCATGATTCCAGTAGCCATGGTTAGTCGCCAGTTGCCAAAGCCGCGGTATGCCCCTTGTACTTGTACTTTTCTTTCTATTCATTGTACTTATTTTGGACAAGAGATACTTTGGACCTTGTAGCTGTGTAGTGAGTATTTGTTTAATTCCATGCATTTTATTTGGTTAATTGTGCTAGCACTACAGTTATTTTAGATTCTCTCGTACCCTCACACCATCCTTTAACCCTTTCGAGTCTTCGGGCTCGTGTGTGGTGGGCCGAGGTTCGAGTCGTGCCGGTTCCTTTCCGATACTCGGATCTTAGGTCGTTACATGTTGTGTACTACCTGAAGCTCATTGGCAAGCCAATGGGAAGCCAGCATACCATATTTCTTCTGGGCCAATCAGTGGCCACACTTCCCAGCATCTGGAAGCATTCTACGGATCTGGACGGCCCAGATTTCTTCCTACCAAATCAGAGTCTACAAAGCTCGTACCATGCATGCAAAAAAAAAAGATGTTGGAACCAAAAGTAGCGCTTGGGGGACATGCTCTAACGGACGACAGACAAGCATATGAGATAAGAGGTTGGAAGAAGATAGCAAGAAAAAGACGCGGAGAATAGATAGGCAGAGATGAAGCCCAGTTTGTAGAATGAGAAGAGAAAGGTGATATAAGAGAGAATAATGGATCAGTAGACAAGTCACCTCTAGCAAGCAGAAGAGAGCATGTTCTAAGAGGGAGGAGGAAGGCTGCGAAGAAGGGCTACATCAATGAGTGAGAGATCAAAAAGAAGAAGAAAGAGATGCGGGACGGACAACGGACTCGACTCCAAGTTGATATGCGATCGTTGGACTCTAGACAAGCTCGTGATCGTCCCTTAGCGAGGGAAGCGTACGGACGTGCGTAGCTGAGAAATCGGCAGTGAGCTAGGGTGGTCGGCTCTCTCTAGTGCCCGGATCGGGTCACGGGATGGGTCTCGCTCTCTCTCTCGCAGCGGTGATATAAAAATATAACGAGCTAGGATCCTAACATGTTCTCTAGCAGCGGCATATAGAAGTAAATACGAGTAAAGCAAAATACCGGGAGATGAGTGGACACGATACCTCCACGCTCCGGGCGTGGGGAAGGCGATCCCGGCCAAGTACAGTAACTCCCGATACAAACAATTTCAATAATTTACATAAATAATTTGTACTACCCACTCCACACAAGGAGGTAACGGGCTACAAGTGGGGCCCGGGATGACTGATCTTGGGTTAACGGGTAACACTTTGATCCGCTCTGTCAGTGTCGTCCGGAAGACGCTTGCTGCGGGTGGTGGGGCCCACGTGCTGCTCGGACCTCCGAACTGGACGGGATGTGTCCCGCTGTGTTGAGTACTGCTGGAGGGGCGGTCCCTAGGAGTGCGACGCCCTGGATCTCCTTATGGAAGGCGAGGCGGCTCCGATCGTCAAGGTGGAGCTTGCTGTCCCCGGATCTGAACTTCTATTTTTGCTGTGCGCGACCCAACGATAATAGCTGCTGCGAACAATCCCGACGTCGGATCTACGTGAAATTGGTGCCATTGGAAAGCTCTTTCGAAGTACTTCGACCAAGGGCTGTGGCAGGAATTTTGATGGGACTGAATTTTTCGTGGTGGATTTTTTGAACACACTGGCTGACAGACTCAGAAAACTCAGGACAGAAATGGATTTTCTTGAGAACAAGGGTTGACCGAAGGGAAAACTTCAGATCTGGAAGTTGGACTCTTCATGAAAGCTGGAGAGGGGGAAGTAAGGAAGACGGAAATATTTTTTGTGGATTTTCTGGAGGTAGTTTGATAGGGGAAACATTTCTAACACTGGGTGGTTGGAGCTGGATAACAGGGACAAAATTGGTTTGGGATTTGACAGTGATTTTTAGAAAATGTAAACGAGATCCTAAATTCTTAAAAAAATTCATCAAAGAAGGTTTAAGTGGACAGAACTCCCAATTAAATTGGAAACTCAAACAAACAAGGGAAAGGGGGTCGAACTATGGAAATACAGAGTTGCTGTGACACAGAACAAAACATAGGCAGATCTAGAAGGCTGGGGAACTCGAAATGGGAAAAATAGAAAACAAAGGCTAGATAATAGGAAAAAACAATTGGGAGAGGGTATTTTTGTGGGTAACCTACCCTCAAAATTTGGGCTCCAGCAGATCCGTGGATTGGGAGCAAAAATTCAGACAAGGGAGTTCTGTCCTGATTTGGACAAAACTCTGGCGATGGCGATGGCGATGGCGGCGCGATGGCTGCTCGAAGGTGGCGGCGGCGGCGGCGCTGAGCTTCACACTCAAGAAGGGGCTTGGAAGTGAGGCTTCACACCTCAGAAGAAGGCAGAAATCCATCTATAAGGGGGAGAGAGGAGAGAGGAAGATGGCGCACCCTTCATGCTTCCTGCATTTTCTGAAAATTCTTCTCATTAATTCTTCAAAAATGGGAAATAGAAGGTATTTATGAGAAATGTAAAAAGACTAATACTACCCTCAGATCTAGGGTTAGGTAGGGGCAAACAAGGGATAGAACATATTATTCTCCCATGTGTTTTTACAAAAAATAAAATATCCTATAAGAGGGGGGTGCCCCTTTGAAAATGGGGATGGCATCTTGGACTTTTTAAACCAATTGTCCCCTTGAATGGTCAATCTTCTAGAAGCCCACCTTGGACATTTGACCAGCCTCACATGGGTCCCTAGGGCTTAGGTGGACCAATGGGGAAGAATGTGGGGGCCCCCTGCTGAACCTACTGGACTTTTGCACATAAATCCACTAAAACCTAAATAGTCACATTTTGGCTTACAAAGCCTTACAATTGCAAACCTATTTTCCCAAAGATATAAATGCAAATAAAAGGACACAAATGCAAACTAAAAAGTTAGTGCTCAGAGTCGATTCCCATCAATTCTCCCCGGGTAGGAAGAACTCGACCCCGTCGAGTAAGGGGTGCGGCTACTCAAGTAGCTCCTGCGGATCCGTCACCGAACCTGGAAGCGCGGAGTACGCTCCACTCCAAGTAATCGACACCTGCTCGTCCCGTATAGATTCGATATGCACTCGGTGCTGGGGTATGAGGCTAGAGGTGGACACTTCGGGGTGGGGTCACTCTCAAAGGAGGGAGGCAGCTCAAAGACTCACTAGGAATCACCGCTAGGTCCTTTTATGTGACTAGATCTGAGATAGAGAATGGTCAAGCCGATCCCAAATGCCGACAAGTCTACAACGTACGTAATAGATCTGACTTGCCTCGCACTCGAAAGGGACTGACAACGCGAGCGTACAAAGACCGACTCGACTCGATGCATGCAGACTCACTATGCATTCAACAAGAAAAAGAAAAAAACACGGACTCACACAAGACCCTAGACAAACCTACGGTTAGTCCGACCCATACACATGCAAAGGTGGGCCAGGACATCCGAATGTGTGCCATGCATACACTAGATGCAACCAAAGGTCGGTAGAGTCATGGATGCCTAGACATCCGAAAAGGCACCGAGCATGCAAGGACTTCCTATTGGATGTGTGTATGGGAGGGCTAGGAGATTCATCACCACTATATGTAGGTAAGGCATGCCATCCTTCCCAATCAACGGCCTCTTGGCTAGGTGGAGGTGGACTAGACCGTGGGGTAGGGGTGTGATAGTGAACTCCTCAGAAGAAGTGGAGTGAATATGATAGCTCGGAAGGTTCACTAGTGAAGGGGTCAAAAGGGTCAAAGAAGGTATGACCCAATGAGATGGACTCCCCCATGACACGGTACCATGTGTGGAATTCGTGAAGGTGTAGATGGTCACCTTCATCCATGAAGGGAGATGGGACGGTGGTCTCATATAGAAAGTACGATTCCTCCCTTGGGATAAAAGGAATGAAATCAGGCTCGGCCGGCAAGGGAAGGAATAGAAGAATCTCCATGGTGACACAACCCATGGTGTACACGGAGGTAATGGACCCTAAGGCGGGGTGGGTGAAGCTACGACTTGTGGGCTGGTCGAAGCCTCGGGCCAACATATAAGTCAACTTCATTTGCGAGTCTAATCCCATAATAAGGTCATCCAGTGTATCAACATGGTGACTAGACCGGAATGTGGTATGGAATGAGTTGACCGGCACTAAAGGTAGGGTGGGGTCCATGGGTGTAACAACCCTGATAAAAGCAAGATTTATAAATAAATCAAATTAAACATAAAAGATAAGTGAATAAGATGACAAAGAGCTTAAATGATTAAATCATTAATCAAGAGGAAAATAACACCTTTTAGCAAGGCACTGATTCAAAAGGCAACACCTTTGTCTAAGGCGTTAATTTAAATAGGACGCCTATATAAAAGGGCGTCAAATCCCAAACAACGGGAAGATAAAATTAAGGAAAGGAAATGAAACACCCTCTACATATGCGCGTTTTACATAGGTAACGACGCTAGACAAGGCGTCAATTTAAATTCGACGCCCTCGCTTAAGACGCTAATTCAGTTCGAGTTTCGTTCGACCCAGGAGTCTATCTAGGGCAAGATATGGATAACTACGTCGAAGGTAGGATATGGTAAGGACTCTATCAGGGAAGTATTACTTCCAATATACCTCTAACCCTATTAGGATTCTAAAAATCCTATAAATACCATCCTAAATCAACCCTTGAATGTTATTTGGCGATCTGCTGCTGCTGTCATCAACGTGAAGAACAGGTAATGTTCTTCCTCTTTATTTTTAGTTGAGTGTGTTGAAAGAACGTTGATGTTCTTTTCCTTCCTCATCTTCCTATATAGGTTGTCTGTGTTGAGAAGACGATCGTCCTTTTTGACTGAAGAACGAAGGCTCTTCACCAAGCATCATCTTCTTCTTCTGCCGGTGATCAGAAGACTCTGTTGCAAAAACAGAGTATCGTTCTCTTCACATATCTTCACCCAGATAATTATCAAGTAGGTTTTCTCAGGAACGTAGCCCAAACTAGCTTAATACCTTTAATAATATCATCGATCATCCATGCATATAGTTTTATTGTGGTTTCGGATGCTTTCTATGCAATTTTCAAAGCAACGCCCTTGACCAGGGCGCTAACATAAAGAAGCGACCCACACTCGGGCGCTAATTCTTGTTTTGACGCCCTGCCCAGTAGTCGTCAATTCTGTGAAATTAATAAATACCCATGTTTAATATTTAAAATCTATGTAACCATGAATATAATATGTTGCATGACTATACCTGCGAAATCCTGCTATATATCTTGTCATGACCCTGTACCTCGTTTCCTGAAATTTTATTGTTTGGAAAGTTGATAAATTCTTGAAATTACGACCTGGACAAAGTCGTCGCATGTTTAACTGACGCCCCAGACCAGGGCGCATATTGAAGAGTAACGCCCCTGTCCAGGGCGCGTTCTGTTAAAAATTCCAGATCGTCAAATTTAATATAAACGCCCCTGATTAAGGCGTTAATTTCATGAAAGACGGCTTTACCAAAGTCGCTATTTGCCTGCATTACTGATTTCCTTGATTACTATTAACCGAGAGTTTCATTATATATATATATATATATATATATATATATATATATATATATATATATATATATATATATATAGGTATACATATACATATCGGCACTATATTCCAGTCCGTGAGTATAGTCCCACGTTTCTACGACGATTTATCGCATTACCCTCTCAATTCTCATTGACATACAAGCTCTCCATTGGACATTCCGTTCTTTTGGACTAGCGAGTTAGTCATAGAGACCTCCGTAAGTCTCCTCGCAGCCTTGGATTCCCTCAAGGCCGACTGAGCTGGTTGTACCATAAAAACCCATTACATAATCTTTGCCATGTCCTTCTATAGAAACATGGTAATACCGGCCCTCATGTCATGCCATGGGTATGACATGAGAATTATCTTAATGAACGGGGAAGAACATGCCATTGTCATGCTGTTCTTGTAAACCCCAATTCTATATCAACATTGTTATGATGTTCTTGTAGACCCCAATTCTATATTCAACATGATGTTCTTGTGGACCTCAATTCTATATTAAGAATGAGGACGTCTTGCCATTGATGTGCTGTTCATGTGGACCTCAATTCTATATAAAGAGTGTCCATACTTGTTTGTCATGGTACCCAAGGGGGAACCAATTCCACCTAGTTTTATCGAGAATCGTGATTGTACCGTTATTATCATCATTCTATGTCAAGTGTCATATTTTTGGACTCTATTCTATCCAAGTTATCCTACGTATCTACAAGCTTTATTCTTGAAATTTCATATTGGCTATACACAAAAGTGGATGTTAAAATACATGATTAATGCCTGCGCATATAGGGCCCGATCTGGTCCTGGGAGGAGCACCCGAAAGTACTTGTGCCCATGGGAGTTGATTGATCACGGTATTGGCATTATACCGAAGTGCATGACTAGCTTGATTGAACATTCCACAAATCTTGTACTTGTACTTGACTTGATATTACATGACTTGCTTGGCCCGAAACAGGGTAATTACTCGCGTGCTTGAATGAAATAGCCAAATTCTAACATGACTTGATATGACAACTATACTTGCTTGAATATCTGGATATCTTTTGATATAAGTTCTTGAAAGTTCATGACTAGTTCTTCCTGCTATACCTTCTTTCTATCTTGTTGTTTTATGCGAGCATGCATAGCTATAGTGCATTCATAAAAGATGTAGTTACTTAAACCCCTTGCTAGTTCTTGAGATATAATTTTTCCTACTGAGCGTTCGCTCACTTAGTGTTTCCCTACTTTTCAGGTAAGTCCGACGATGAGGGAACTCAAACGGATGGGGAAAATCAAGAGTGAAAGAGATAGAGCTTCTTCCGTGATGTCTAGTCTTTTTTCATATTTTCTTGAGTCAACCTTGTATTTTTCCTTTATTTTAGTTAGTACTTCAAAGGTTTGTAATAGACATATTCTTATGAAGGAATAGAGGATTGGGTTATCTTTACTTGTGCGCATCTCTGATTTTGGTGTCGAATACACTAATACTCTGATTGACATGATTGATATAAACTCGTCACGCGTCTCCGGGTATCTTCCGCTCTTAGGGCGTGACAGTTTTTGTGGTATCAGAGCCTAGGGTATTCAATTCCTAGGAAAACCCAAGTCCAAGGATAGGTTTAACCTATAACCGGTGAGATCGGGTAGAACCAAGGGTTGAGTTAACTTAAAAGCCCTTAACGCGAGTATATACTAATATAGTTATTGTAATTGTAGGGTAATGGCTGCCGAACGTGCTCAGTGGCGCAACATGCAGCGTACACTCCAAGGCATGACCCAAGTGCTACAACAAGTAGCACAGGGAGGTGCACAACGAGCCGGAAGTCTCCACCAAGTCTTCAAGAACATGAACCCTCCCAAATTCATGGGTTCTACTGATCCGGACGACGCAGAACACTGGATCAGGGAGACGGAACGTATATTCCGTGTTATGCAGTGCACGGATCAAGATAAAGTCTTATTAGCTACCTTTCAGTTAGAAAGGGATGCCCGATGCTGGTGGGAATCAATAGAAGCTACTTTAAATCAAGACCAAGTTACTTGGGAAGAATTCGTTGAACATTTCAACAGTAAATATTTTTCGGACCGAGTTCAAGAAAAGAAAGCTACCGAATTTGCCGCACTCAAGCAACGGTCATTATCGGTGGCGGAGTACGAGGCACAATTCTCTAGATTATCTCGGTATGCTAAGCACTTAGTTAGCACCGAGAAGATGAAAGCTAGGAGGTTTCTTAATGGGCTCAGGCCCCAATATATCACACAGCTGGCGCCGATGGATATCCAGGTCTACGCGAAAATTGTGCGCCGAGCTCAGCTATTAGAGGACGCCACGGAACTATCTGATAGAATCCGTGGGAAGGACAATAAAGAACAAGTTACAAGTTCGGGTTCCTTTAAACACAACTTCAAGAAGAGGCGTAGCAATGGAGGTACTTCCTCACAAGACCAAAAATTTAAGAAGACCAAGCCCTTCTCTATCACTACTACACCTCCAAATATAATATGCAAGCACTGTGACAAGGCTGGTCATAAAGCCGAAGAGTGCTGGAGGAAACTTGGAGCATGTCTCCGTTGCGGGAGCCGTGAGCATCGGATTCCCGATTGCCTATTACTTAATGATCAAACCGGTGACGGAAAGCGCCCGGTAACCAAGAACGCTCGTCTTCACGCAATTAAGGAGACCGAAGAAGAAGAAGGCAGACTAGTAGAAGGTACACTGAAAGTTTGTTCCAAGTATGCACATGTCTTATTTGATACGGGTGCATCACATTCTTTTATTTCCAAGAAGTTTGCTAACCCACTACCTATGGAACCGGAATGGATGAAAATAATTTTATCTACTCCTCTCGGAAACGAAACAGATATTACTCACCATTATCAAAACTGTGAAGTCTTGGTAAAAGGAAGGAATCTTCCTATCGATCTCATATGTTTAGATCTAAAGGAGTATGATGTCATACTGGGAGCGGATTGGTTATCCAAATATCAGGCAACGGTCGATTGCCGCAATAGCAAGGTTACTTTCAAAGAATTTCCAAAACTAGTCTATTCTAGCCCTAAGAGTCGGAGCAAGTCACCTCTTATTTCGGCGCTCCGAGCTAGCAAGCTAATAAGGAAAGGATGTGTATCTTTCCTTGCATTTGTCACCATTAAGGAGACTAAAGAAACTAAACTAGAAGACATCCCAGTTGTGAAAGAATTTCCGGACGTATTTCCGGAGGAATTGCCTGGATTACCCCCACAAAGAGAAGTAGCCTTCACCATCGATTTAATCCCTGGTGCTGGACCAGTTTCTAAGGCACCTTATAGAATGTCCCCTGCTGAACTCAAGGAGCTGAAGGAACAATTGATGGAACTTCTCAAGAAGGGATTTATTAGACCAAGCACTTCCCCGTGGGGAGCGCCTGTATTATTTGTAAAGAAGAAAGATGGATCCATGAGGTTATGCATCGACTATCGACAGTTGAATCATCTCACTATCAAGAAAGTATCCACTGCCAAGAATCGATGAGTTGTTTGATCAAATTTCGGGATCCAAGTATTTTTCCAAAATTGATCTCAGGTCAGGATATCACCAACTAAGAATCAAGGACGATGATGTTCATAAAACCGCATTTAGAAGCAGGTATGACCATTACAAGTTTGTTGTTATGCCTTTCGGACTAACAAATGCCCCTGCTGCCTTTATGCAGTTAATGAATAGTATATTCAGACCTTATTTAGATCAATTCATGGTGGTTTTTATTGATGATATATTAATATATTTCAAAACTAAGGAAGAGCATGAGAAGCATTTGAGGATTGCATTACAAATATTGAGGACAAACCAATTATATGCCAAACTCAGCAAGTGTGAATTCTGGCTCGAAGAAGTGACTTTTCTCGGACATGTTATATCAAAGGATGGCTTATCAGTAGATCCATCAAAAGTTGAAGCTGTAAGAAATTGGGAAAGACCGACCAATGCCAGCGAAATCCGAAGTTTCTTAGGTCTTGCTGGCTATTACAGACGATTCATCAAAGATTTCTCTAAGAGTGCCGTGCCCCTTACGAGGTTAACTCGCAAGGAGATCCGTTACGAATGGAGTGAGGAATGTGAAAGAAGCTTCCAAACTCTCAAGGATCATCTTACTACAGCTCCTGTCTTAGCTTTACCAGTAGAAGGAGAGAAATTCGAGGTATACACTTATGCTTCTGGCATTAGCCTCGGATGTGTTCTAATGCAACA
The DNA here is from genome assembly GCA_022559845.1 of Amorphophallus konjac. Lineage (NCBI taxonomy): Eukaryota > Viridiplantae > Streptophyta > Magnoliopsida > Alismatales > Araceae > Amorphophallus > Amorphophallus konjac. The sequence continues at coordinate 36,129,239 of CM040129.1, forward strand.
AGGAAAGGTTATAGCTTACTCTTCTCGTCAATTGAAGAAGCATGAAGAGAACTACCCCGTCCATGACTTAGAATTAGCCGCGGTAGTATTTGCACTAAAGATCTGGAGACATTATCTATATGGAGTGCAGTTTACTGTATACTCCGATCACAAGAGTCTCAAGTATCTTTTCTCTCAAAAGGAACTGAATATGAGGCAAGGACGTTGGCTAGAATATCTCAAGGACTTCGACTTCAATATACAATATCATCTCGGAAAGGGTAATCATGTAGCAAATGCCCTCAGTCGAAAGCAGAGAGCACTGTTAGCCAATTGTATGATTCAAGAATGGAAATTGTTGGAGAAATTCTCTGAACTCAATATAAGCATGGGCACAGACTTTCAATGTGTCACATTATCTCATATCAGCATTCACCCAGACCTATTATCTGAAATACAAGCGCTTCAAGATAATGACCCAATATTAGTAGATATCAAAGGTAAACTGGAAGGACAATCTGATTTCCAAATAACTTGTGAAGGAAGATTAATGTTCAGGAGTAGAACTTGCATACCGGATTATCCCGAGTTAAAGAAGAAGATATTAGATGAAGCTCATGTTGGATTGTGTGTCTTCCCTAAGTATTTTGATGATGAGCAACACTATGTTAATTGTTCTTGTTATTTTTGATCAGATATCTTGCACTTGAGTTATCCATGGTTTTATATGAAATAACTGCTAAAGAGGTAACACTTCGTGTGTTCGTTCATGTTCTGTCTTCGTGCTGTTTTTCCTCAAACATCATGTAGTTCTTGCTTCGCGTTTTCACCTCGTGTCAAATTAGCCATGTTGTCGTCTGTTTGAGTGTTGTTCTTTCACCTCGTGCAGTCTTTGATTACTGTGTTGTTTCCATGTCATCCTTTGTATTCCTGTCTTCGAGTCGTTTCTTTGCATACTGTCTTCGTGGTCGATTGGCACTTCGTCTTGGTTACAACACCTCGTGTTGTACTGTTTGACTTCGTGTCGGTTTCGGTTACAGTCCATGTTGTTTTCATGTCGTTCTCTTTTATTGCCACCTCGTGTCGTTTTTATTATTAAGTCTTCGTGTCGTTTTACCTCGTGCAGTGTTATCCCGTGTCATTTACTGTTTCGACCTTGTGTCGTTATCAGCCCGTGTTGCTTTCATCTCGTGCTGTTTTCACTATCCTCGTGTTGTTCTCACCGCATGTCGATTACTGTTTTCACTTAGCATTATTTTTATTTTCGTGTCGTTTTTCTGTGTAGTGTGTGTTTGTCACCACTATACTTCGTGTCGTTGCTTCTTACTTCGTGTCTAACTTCACTTCGTGTTGTTTTTCACCTCGAGTCGTTTCCTTATACTCTGTCCTCGTGTTGGTCTCTCGTTTTAGTCTTCATGTCGGCTTCTGTCGTAAGCCCGTATTGTCCTCGTGTTGTTTTTGCATTCGTAACCTCGTGTCTCTCTTGCGTATAACCTCACCTCGTGTCATTATCTTCTGTATATCTGATCTGTTACAGAATTTCTCGTGTCGTTCTTATGACATCTCGAGAAATAGTCACGTCGTGTTGTTGTTACTATACCTCATGCAGTTTTGGTCTTAATAGCCATGCAGCGTATTAATGGACTTAATCTCATTACAGGTCCGAGGAAGAACATTCCACACTCCAGGGCTGCACGTGATCCGAGACAAGAGGAACCAATTTGATAAAGGCACGTGACAGGATACTTCTGGATCGAGCGTGGGAGGCACACGCATTTCATGCCCTATCCATCTGCTGTTGATGCTATAAATAGAATCCTTCGTCCTCAGATGAAAGTTATCGAAGTAGAGAGGCATAGAAGAAAACAGGGAAACAGAGAGCCCTTCGATCCAGGAAAAAGAAAAGAAAGAAGAAAGAATAGCAGAGAGAAATAGAAAGAGAGCAGAAGAGTGTTCAGAAGAATTGTTCTGACTTGCGGATCAAATCCGAAGTCTATTGCTCTATATTGAGCTACATTGTTTCCATTGTCTGGCATTTTTGATTTCCTTCGTTCGTATTTTTCATTTCTTGTTCTTATCTTTCTTCAACCGTTATTGTTTGTGTTTCCGATCCTCTGGACTGAGGTCGGGGTCCTCCTGTGAGATCAGGAGTAGGGAGAGTCAATCTCCGGTTTGCAAGCAGCAGGTGAGCTGCTTGTAGGTACCCTCCGGGTTGGGAGGAAGAGGGGTCTTCGACCTCTGGTTCACTAGTAGCAGGGCTGCTACTAGTGGGGTTTCCCTCTTGGTAAAGAGGAAGAGAGACGTGAGTCTCTGGGTTCTAGTGACTGCTGATCGCTAGAGGTTCCCTCCGGGTAGGAGGAAGAGGAGAGGTTGTTCTCCTGGGAAGCTGTGTATCAGCAGTTGTTTGGCAAGCTGTGTTGCCCAGCCTTTAGTGAAGCCACACTCAGGTTGAGTGTGGGGTGGATGTAGGTCTGAAGGACCGAACCACCTTAAAATCCTCTGAGCCCTTGTGTGATTGATCGTGATAATATTGTGGTATGCCTTCTATTTGCTTGAGCTATTAACTGCACTGCATCTTTTACGATAGTCAGAACTCGAGGTTAGCTCTGTTTAGCAATATACTCTGCAATAAGTTTTTAAATCTACGAAAACAGTGATCTATTCATCCCCTCCCCTTCTAGATCACTTCATATTGTACTTATCAGTTGGTATCAGAGCAGGTTTTTCCCAGAATGTGGTCCAACGGCCAGGGAAACGGATCCAATGGTCCGCGCAGTTTCATAGCTGATGGGCAGTCTATCACCCGCCCCCCTTTCTTTGATGGTAATAATTACTTCTTCTGGAAGAACAGGATGGAGGTCTTTATCAGGGCCCAAAGCAACAAGCTATGGAAAGTCATTACAGATGGTCCATACACCCTTCCACCGAATGAAGATATGTGGACAGAAGATCAGGTCAAACTCTCCGCACTGAATTGGACAGCTCTTAACATCATACAGTGCGCCGTCCATCCGGAAGAATATTCAAGGATCTCAGCGTGCAAGACTGCAAAGAATATGTGGGATGATTTGCAGTTAATTCATGAGGGCACATCTCAGGTGAAGGCTACCAAGATCAACATACTTACAACTCAATATGAGTTATTTAAGATGAAGCCAGAGGAGCCGATCACAGAAATGTATGCCAGATTATCTGTGATCATCAACAGTCTGAAAGGCCTTGGAAAGGATATTCAACAAGAAGACATAGTCAGGAAGATCCTTAGGTCTCTAACTCCCGTCTGGGATACCAAGGTGACTGTAATAGAGGAATCAAGAGATTTATCCATCATGACAGTAACCCAGCTGATTGGTTCTCTCATGACCCATGAAATGAATTTCACACGAGGAAACGATGGGCATGACAGAAAGGGAAAGAATGTTGCTCTGAAGGTTTCACGACATACTAAGAAGAGCAACAACAGCAGCAGCAGCAGCAGTGATGATAGCAGCGAAGGGTCTGATGGATTCTCAGACTTGGACAAGGATGAGCGAGCTATGCTCACCAGGCAGTTCAGAAAGTTCCTAAGAACAAAAGGAAAATTCTACAGGAGGAAGAAATTTAATGCTGCAATGAAGTCTCCTGAACGAAGATTTGAGAAGAACCGGTCTGCTAAGAAGATCACTTGCTATCATTGTCAGAAATCCGGTCACATGAAAAGTGAATGTCCAGAGCTACAAGCTAAGGCTCCAGGACACCAGAAGAATGTGGTGCACAAGAAGAAGAAGGCCATGCTGTGCACATGGAGCGATGAGGAGGAGGACCCAGAAGCCACTTCGTCCAGTGAAAATGAAGAGAAGACCTGCCTCATGGCCGACCATGAGAAAGAGGTAACAAATTTATTTGAGAATTTTACTTTGGATGATTGGGAGGACGCCTATGGCGACCTGTTAAGTAAATATAATTGTTTAAACAAGGAGCATAGAATGCTTAGACGTAAGTTTCATTCTCTGTCTGAAGAACACTCTTCTATTGTCACTAATAGCATGAAAACCAAGGAAATGGCCACTGAGCTAGATCAGGTTAAAGGTGAGATTGAGAGGTTGAGAATGGAAAGAGAAGAGAATCTAGCTAGAATAGATGAGCTGAAGTGTAAAGCTGAAGAGTCTAAAGGAGAGATTAGACTGATGGCTGAAAAATATGAGGCAGTTAGAACAGTTAATCAGGAACTCCAGGACCAATGCAATGAATTTCAGAAGGAGATTGAGGACAAAGAAAAAGTGCTTGAAAAGTTTACAGAGGGGAGAAACAACCTGAATGTCCTTCTGGGGTCGAGGGTAAACTTCAATAGGGAGGGATTAGGATACAATCCTACTAGTAAAAAACCCTTTGAATTTAAGACTATCACGTTCTGCCCCGCCAAAGGCAAGGAGAAACTGGAAACACCATCCGGTTCCAAATCTGTCTCTACAATGAAGTCTTCGACCAGTAAATTCATTCACTCCACTGGTCAGCAGTCTAAGTCAGGAAATCCTGAGACAAGCACTGCTCATGTACAGCAGGCGTGGAACAAAGGTCCTCACAGGACCAGTCCTATAGAGGCCACAAAAAGAGCGAAAAGTTTTGTTAAGAAAACTCATCATGCTAATTATCAATTAGAGCATGGCAACGATCATCAGTTTCAGCACAAATTTTATTGGAGTAAAAATGCTTACATGAATTATGCTCAACACACACGCACATCTTCTAAGAGGCCAACCAACAATGTCTTTGTTCAGAAACAGCATAGTTCAAATAGGAATAAGCTTATTCAACACCCACCAAGAAATAACAAAAGGGAAGAATCAACCCACATAAATCCACTGAAGAGAACTATAAAACAAATGTGGATTCCCAAGTGCTTTCTGCATAATCAGAAAACTAGTTTTGGACCCAATTTGAATTGGGTCCCACATTACTCTGTCTGAATTTTTGCAGGTCAGCCTGGCAGCTGAGCATAACAAGTGGTATCTTGACAGCGGCTGTAGCAGGCACATGACAGGAGACCGGTCCAAATTCAGCAAACTAAAAATGAAGTCTGGGGGCTTGGTCAAATTCGGAGGAAATAACAGAGGAAGAATAATTGGAATTGGCACGGTTGGTAAGTCCTCCACTAACTCCATTGAAGATGTGTATCTTGTAGAAGGACTTCAGCACAACTTGGTAAGTATAAGTCAACTTTGTGACAAAGGACACAAGGTACTCTTTGACCACAACTCGTGCACTGTTTTTGAGCTGAATTCTGATAACATCATGTTCAAAGGTCATAGAGTAAATAATGTGTACATCGTTGATCTTGATGATAATTCTGAAACAAACTTGTGTCTGTCTGCTAATTCTGAACAGGTTGCTTTTGACTGGCATAGGCGTCTAGGCCACGCTAGTGTGTCTACCTTGAATAAACTGTCTAATTATAACCTAGTCAGAGGTTTGCCCAAAATAAAATTCCAGTTAGGGTCCAAGCTCTGTGATGCTTGTGCTCAAGGTAAACAGACTCGTGCAACTTTTAAGTTGAGAACTGAGGGTCTCTCATCTAAACCACTACAGCACTTGCACATGGATCTCTTTGGTCCTACTCGAATACAGAGCCTGTCAGGTAAGAGATATGGTCTAGTCATAGTTGATGACTTCACTAGATTTTCCTGGTTGTTCTGTTTAGCAAATAAAAATGATGCTTTTGTTCACTTTGAAGAACTTTTTAATAAAATCAAACTGCAAGGTGAACATAATATCATTACAATTCAGTCTGACCATGGAGGAGAGTTTGAAAACTCTTCGTTCTCTGAATTTTGCTCAAGAGAGGGAGTGACTCACAGATTTTCTTCTCCCAGGACACCGGAGCAGAATGGAATTGTTGAGAGAAGAAACAGGTCAATAATTGAAATGGCCAGGACTATGCTAATTGAGAGTGGACTTCCAAGGAGATTTTGGGCAGAAGCTGCAAATACAGCATGCTACATTTTAAATCGAGCCTTGGTAAGACCTACTCATAAGAAAACTCCTTATGAACTCCTCAAGGGTAAGCTGCCAAACATTTCTTACTTTAAAATTTTTGGTTCTAAATGCTTTATCCACAATAATGGTAAGAATGGTTTGGATAAGTTTGAAGCAAGAAGCTCTCCTGGAATTTTTCTCGGATATTCAGAAACCTCTAGGGCTTACAGAGTCTTCAATAAAGATGAGCAAACTGTTGAAGAAACACCTCATGTGGTGTTTGATGAGAATGTTCTATCTGACAAAAGGACAAATGATGACAGGGAGTCACCTGATGAGGGAGATTTCTTGGAGAAAATTGAAGTAGGAGAGATGCAGCAAACTGCACAACCAGAAAACTTACAACAAGAAGGAACAACTGAGGTAGGTGAACCCTCAGGTGAGGTAATATTTCACAAAGATCATCCTAGTGAAAATGTCATAGGTAATTTGCATGATCCCACTAGGACAAGGTCTCACTTTAGAACTGTCCAAGAACAGGACTTAGCTGCTTTGACATCTCAGGTAGAACCCAAGACTGTGGAAGAGGCTTTAAAGCATGATTCTTGGGTATCCTCCATGGGTGAAGAATTAAATCAATTTGAGAAAAATAATGTATGGAAACTAGTTCCTAGACCTGAAAACACTCATGTCATTGGCACTAAATGGGTTTTCAAAAATAAGATTGATGAAAATGGTGCTATCTCTAGAAACAAAGCAAGACTTGTAGCTCAAGGCTACAGTCAGGAATTTGGTGTGGATTTTGATGAATCCTATGCACCAGTAGCTAGGATGGAAGCTATAAGAATTCTGTTTGCATTTGCATGCTTTAGAAAAATTCGGCTACAGCAAATGGATGTCAAAAGCGCATTCTTAAATGGGTTATTGAAGGAAGAGGTATATGTTGAACAACCTCCTGGGTTTAATTTCTCTGTTCAGCCTAACATGGTTTTTAGGTTGAATAAAGCCCTCTATGGATTGAAGCAGGCTCCCAGAGCCTGGTATGAGAGACTTTCTGAGTTCCTTGTGAGCAAGGGCTACACTCGAGGTAAGGTTGACCAAACTCTCTTCACCAAAAGTCTCGGAAAGGAGTTAATTGTGGTCCAGGTATATGTTGATGATATCATTTTCGGATCTAACAACTCAAAATTATGTAAAGATTTTTCTGAGTCTATGTCCCAAGAATTTGAAATGAGTCTAGTTGGGGAACTAAAATATTTTCTTGGGCTGCAGGTCAAACAAATGGAGGATGGTTGTTTCATAAATCAAACCAAGTATACTCTGGAGATGCTGAAAAGGTTTGGAATGACCAACCTCAAGACAATCTCAACACCCATGAGTACCAGCTCCTCACTGGATTCAGACGAAAAAGGTAAAGAGGTGGATGCTAAACTATATAGAGGTATGATCGGCTCACTCCTCTACTTAACTGCATCCAGGCCCGACATTCAATTTAGTGTAGGGATGTGTGCCAGATACCAGGCTAGACCTACTGAATTGCATCTGGCAGCTGTAAAGAGAATCTTTAGATACTTATCTGCCACTCATGATCTAGGTCTCTGGTATCCTGCATCATGTAACTTAGATCTCATTGCATACACTGATGCAGATTATGCAGGATGTAAATTGGACAGGAAGAGCACTAGTGGTCACTGCGAATTTCTAGGAGGGTGCTTAGTCTCTTGGGGATCCAAGAAGCAACACTCTGTGGCTCTCTCTACTGCTGAAGCTGAATATGTGGCAGCAGGGAGCTGTGGCACACAGGTTATATGGATAAAACACCAGCTTCTGGATTACTCGGTTGAGCTAGGTTGTACTTCTATCTTTTGTGACAATACTAGTGCAATAAACATTGCAAAGAATCCTGTACTTCATTCTCGAACTAAACACATTGAAATCAGGCATCATTTTATTCGAGATGAAGTAGCAAGGAAAACTTTTGAGTTGATCCATGTTGGCACTAACTCACAAATTGCAGATATCTTTACTAAGCCACTGGATACTGAAAAATTTAGCACTATGCGCAGAGAACTAGGTATTTACAGAATTTCATGATTGAAGATTTGATTTCTGAATACCATGTCCTGTGTTATTATGCTTATCATATTCATCATGGTGTTCTTTTTGAAGTGCATTGAGGGTTGTCTTGGCTAAGTCTGTATTGGGATCAAGTTCTCAGGGGGAGATGATTTATAATAGGTGTCTTGATCTTTGACCTAATTTGAACATACTCTGAACGACATTTTGCTGACATCATAAGAGAATCAGGTTGATTAGGTGTATAAAAGAAAATGTTGGATGCTTTACTCTTTAAGGCTGTTCATCTAATTTCTTGTTGGAATTTTCAGCTGTTAGTCCCACTGAGATCAAAATCTGAATTCAAGATTAATCTTCATACACTGTAACTGTCTTCTGATCTAGTCAGTACAGCATACCTACTTAGTCTATGGTGAGTCCAAAATGAGGTATTGTGTGTTTTAGTCTGAATCACCTTGGATCTGGTGTATTGTTCTCAAACGGACTCAAGCTTCATTAACAAGGTTTTAAGAGCTGGTAAATAAAAACAAAATTCATAAAAGGGTTATCAACTTTGTTAACTGCTCATTGAGAAACTGGGATTTTCATCAATGAAGTGAAAGCTTCCCATGTCATGAGATGGCAGTAATCATCTGGTCTTAATAGTTGTCTTGATCATACAGAGCTATGGTACATATCTGGTTAGTAACTGGGGTGTCTGGCCTCAGATAAAGGTGTCACCTTAATGTCAACACCAGCTAGAATACTATCTCTGTCTTCTTATCAGAAGGGGTAATGTGGTCCTGCCACCGAGTAACTGGGGATTCTTGCCTCTAAACAAGGTGTCTCCTTAATGTCAAAGGTGTACTTGACAGACTTATCTCTGATCTTGACCATTTTTAAAGATCCTGCTCACTTGAAGTATAGCTTTTGATTTGTTTGTTCTCAATACCACAGGTCATTGTCTTCTGGCTGTCTTACATAATACTCTCTCAGTAAAGACTTATTTTGATCAAAACTGGTATCTTGTACCTCACTTGCTTAGAATCTGGCTCTGTGTATGGAGCAAATCCTTAGTCACAGTTTTTGCACAGTCTGACTAACTGTACCTCAAAAATCCTCACATAAAATTAATGGCTTTCTTGATTGACTAAACATCTCAATAGTCTCCATTTATCTGCCTTACTCTGTCCTGTTTTCTCTCTATAGTCAGCAATTTTCCCTTCTCTGTATCTTCAGATTTGACCCTAGTTTTGATGATGTCAAAGGGGGAGAGAATTGAGTTAGTTATCAAGTCTGAGGTAAACTGTTGCTGTGTTCAGGGGGAGTGAGGGGGAGTGTTCAGGTGAGGGGGAGTGAGGGGGAGTGTTCAGGTGAGGGGGAGTGTTCAGGTTTCATCAAGGGAAGTAAGGAAGCAAGTATGCTTTAAGTGGTTTCATCAAGGGAAGTAAGGAAGCAAGTATGCTTTAAGTTGTCTGCATTAAATATCCTGAATTGATCTCTTTTGAACTTATCTCTCACACTTAATATAGTGTTGCCATCATCAAAAAGGGGGAGATTGTTGGATTGTGTGTCTTCCCTAAGTATTTTGATGATGAGCAACACTATGTTAATTGTTCTTGTTATTTTTGATCAGATATCTTGCACTTGAGTTATCCATGGTTTTATATGAAATAACTGCTAAAGAGGTAACACTTCGTGTGTTCGTTCATGTTCTGTCTTCGTGCTGTTTTTCCTCAAACATCATGTAGTTCTTGCTTCGCGTTTTCACCTCGTGTCAAATTAGCCATGTTGTCGTCTGTTTGAGTGTTGTTCTTTCACCTCGTGCAGTCTTTGATTACTGTGTTGTTTCCATGTCATCCTTTGTATTCCTGTCTTCGAGTCGTTTCTTTGCATACTGTCTTCGTGGTCGATTGGCACTTCGTCTTGGTTACAACACCTCGTGTTGTACTGTTTGACTTCGTGTCGGTTTCGGTTACAGTCCATGTTGTTTTCATGTCGTTCTCTTTTATTGCCACCTCGTGTCGTTTTTATTATTAAGTCTTCGTGTCGTTTTACCTCGTGCAGTGTTATCCCGTGTCATTTACTGTTTCGACCTTGTGTCGTTATCAGCCCGTGTTGCTTTCATCTCGTGCTGTTTTCACTATCCTCGTGTTGTTCTCACCGCATGTCGATTACTGTTTTCACTTAGCATTATTTTTATTTTCGTGTCGTTTTTCTGTGTAGTGTGTGTTTGTCACCACTATACTTCGTGTCGTTGCTTCTTACTTCGTGTCTAACTTCACTTCGTGTTGTTTTTCACCTCGAGTCGTTTCCTTATACTCTGTCCTCGTGTTGGTCTCTCGTTTTAGTCTTCATGTCGGCTTCTGTCGTAAGCCCGTATTGTCCTCGTGTTGTTTTTGCATTCGTAACCTCGTGTCTCTCTTGCGTATAACCTCACCTCGTGTCATTATCTTCTGTATATCTGATCTGTTACAGAATTTCTCGTGTCGTTCTTATGACATCTCGAGAAATAGTCACGTCGTGTTGTTGTTACTATACCTCATGCAGTTTTGGTCTTAATAGCCATGCAGCGTATTAATGGACTTAATCTCATTACAGGTCCGAGGAAGAACATTCCACACTCCAGGGCTGCACGTGATCCGAGACAAGAGGAACCAATTTGATAAAGGCACGTGACAGGATACTTCTGGATCGAGCGTGGGAGGCACACGCATTTCATGCCCTATCCATCTGCTGTTGATGCTATAAATAGAATCCTTCGTCCTCAGATGAAAGTTATCGAAGTAGAGAGGCATAGAAGAAAACAGGGAAACAGAGAGCCCTTCGATCCAGGAAAAAGAAAAGAAAGAAGAAAGAATAGCAGAGAGAAATAGAAAGAGAGCAGAAGAGTGTTCAGAAGAATTGTTCTGACTTGCGGATCAAATCCGAAGTCTATTGCTCTATATTGAGCTACATTGTTTCCATTGTCTGGCATTTTTGATTTCCTTCGTTCGTATTTTTCATTTCTTGTTCTTATCTTTCTTCAACCGTTATTGTTTGTGTTTCCGATCCTCTGGACTGAGGTCGGGGTCCTCCTGTGAGATCAGGAGTAGGGAGAGTCAATCTCCGGTTTGCAAGCAGCAGGTGAGCTGCTTGTAGGTACCCTCCGGGTTGGGAGGAAGAGGGGTCTTCGACCTCTGGTTCACTAGTAGCAGGGCTGCTACTAGTGGGGTTTCCCTCTTGGTAAAGAGGAAGAGAGACGTGAGTCTCTGGGTTCTAGTGACTGCTGATCGCTAGAGGTTCCCTCCGGGTAGGAGGAAGAGGAGAGGTTGTTCTCCTGGGAAGCTGTGTATCAGCAGTTGTTTGGCAAGCTGTGTTGCCCAGCCTTTAGTGAAGCCACACTCAGGTTGAGTGTGGGGTGGATGTAGGTCTGAAGGACCGAACCACCTTAAAATCCTCTGAGCCCTTGTGTGATTGATCGTGATAATATTGTGGTATGCCTTCTATTTGCTTGAGCTATTAACTGCACTGCATCTTTTACGATAGTCAGAACTCGAGGTTAGCTCTGTTTAGCAATATACTCTGCAATAAGTTTTTAAATCTACGAAAACAGTGATCTATTCATCCCCTCCCCTTCTAGATCACTTCATATTGTACTTATCAGCTCATAGATCAAGGTACACGATTCATCTTGGATCTACCAAAATGTACCAAGGTGTGAAGAGGAATTTTTGGTGGCCCAACATGAAAAGGGAAATAGCGGACTATGTGTCGTGCTGTCTCACATGCCAACAGGTCAAGGCGGAACACCAAAAACCTGCTGGAAAAGTACATCCCCTAGATATTCCTAAGTGGAAGTGGGAGGATATTGGCATGGATTTCATCATGGGTCTATCTAAATCAAAGGGAGGACATGATGGAATATGGGTTATTATTGATCGATTGACTAAATCAGCGCATTTCTTGCCAATCAAGAGCCGATGGTCAATTGATGTTCTGGCTGCATTGTATATCAAGGAGATAGTCAGATTACATGGTATTCCTGTTTCAATCGTGTCTGACAGAGATCCCCGTTTTACTTCTCATTTTTGGAAGGGACTACAACATTCGTTGGGAACGAGACTTAACTTTAGTACAGCTTTTCACCCTCAAACGGATGGTCAGACCGAGAGAACCAATCAAGTAGTCGAAGATATGCTAAGAGCATGCATTATTGATTTTGGTGGAAACTGGCATGATCACTTGCCTCTAGTCGAATTTGCATACAATAATAGCTACCAGGTAAGTATACAAATGGCACCTTTCGAAGCTTTATATGGAAGGAGTTGCCGATCACCCTTATGCTGGGACGAAGTTGGAGAGAAACAACTGCTAGGTCCAGACATGGTAAATACAAATAATTAGAGAAAGACTGCAAGTTGCTCAGTCTAGGCAAAAGGCTTATACCGATACAAGAAGGAGGGATCTTGAATTCCAAATTGGAGATCATGTATTTCTCAAGATATCGCCTGGACGTGGCATACGGAGATTTGGTATTAAAGGCAAGCTTACACCAAGATTCATCGGACCCTTCGAGATACTGGAACGAGTTGGCGAGGTTGCTTATCGCATCGCATTGCCTCCTCAACTGTCCGATGTACATAATGTATTCCACATATCAATGTTGAAGAAGTATGTACACGATCCATCACATATTATTGATCATGGAGAATTAGTGATCCAGAAGGATCTCACATATGAACAGAAGCCTATGAAGATACGAGATCGTGAAGTACGTACCCTAAGGAATAAGGTTATTCCCATGCTTAAGGTACAATGGAATAAGAACTCAGAACATGAAGCTACATGGGAGACCGAGAAATCCATGAGGAAGCGATTCCCAGATTTATTTTAAGGTATGTACTCTACACTCTCCACTTATATATACTATTGAATTTGGGGACCAAATTCTTTTAAGTAGGGGAGGGTGTAACAACCCTGATAAAAGCAAGATTTATAAATAAATCAAATTAAACATAAAAGATAAGTGAATAAGATGACAAAGAGCTTAAATGATTAAATCATTAATCAAGAGGAAAATAACGCCTTTTAGCAAGGCGCTGATTCAAAAGGCAGCGCCTCTGTCTAAGGCGTTAATTTAAATAGGACGCCTATATAAAAGGGCGTCAAATCCCAAACAATGAGAAGATAAAATTAAGGAAAGAAAATGAAACGCCCTCTACATAGGCGCGTTTTACATAGGTAACGACGCTAGACAAGGCGTCAATTTAAATTCGACGCCCTCGCTTAAGACGCTAATTCAGTTCGAGTTTCATTCGACCCAGGAGTCTATCCAGGGCAAGATATGGATAACTACGTCGAAGGTAGGATATGGTAAGGACTCTATCAGGGAAGTATTACTTCTAATATACCTCTAACCCTATTAGGATTCTAAAAATCCTATAAATACCATCCTAAATCAACCCTTGATCGCTATTTGGCGATCTGCTGCTGCTGTCATCAACGTGAAGAACAGGTAATGTTCTTCCTCTTTATTTTTGGTTGAGTGTGTTGAAAGAACGTTGATGTTCTTTTCCTTCCTCATCTTCCTATACAGGTTGTCTGTGTTGAGAAGATGATCGTCCTTTTTGACTGAAGAACGAAGGCTCTTCACCAAGCATCATCTTCTTCTTCTGCCGGTGATCAGAAGACTCTGTTGCAAAAATAGAGTATCGTTCTCTTCACATATCTTCACCCAGATAATTATCAAGTAGGTTTTCTCAGGAACGTAGCCCAAACTAGCTTAATACCTTTAATAATATCATCGATCATCCATGCATATAGTTTTATTGTGGTTTCGGATGCTTTCTATGCAATTTTCAAAGCAACGCCCTTGACCAGGGCGCTAACATAAAGAAGCGACCCACACTCGGGCGCTAATTCTTATTTTGACGCCCTGCCCAGTAGTCGTCAATTCTGTGAAATTAATAAATACCCATGTTTAATATTTAAAATCTATGTAACCATGAATATAATATGTTGCATGACTATACCTGCGAAATCCTGCTATATATCTTGTCATGACCCTGTACCTCGTTTCCTGAAATTTTATTGTTTGGAAAGTTGATAAATTCTTGAAATCACGACCTGGACAAAGTCGTCGCATGTTTAACTGATGCCCCAGACCAGGGCGCATATTGAAGAGTAACGCCCCTGTCCAGGGCGCTTTCTGTTAAAAATTCCAGATCGTCAAATTTAATATAAATGCCCCTGATTAAGGCATTAATTTCATGAAAGACGGCTTTACCAAAGTCGCTATTTGCCTGCATTACTGATTTCCCTGATTACTATTAACCGAGAGTTTCATTATATATATATGTGTGTATACATATACATATCGGCACTATATTCCAGTCCGTGAGTATAGTCCCACGTTTCTACGATGATTTATCGCATTACCCTCTCAATTCTCATTGACATACAAGCTCTCCATTGGATATTCCGTTCCTTTGGACTAGCGAGTTAGTCATAGAGACCTCCGTAAGTCTCCTCCCAGCCTTGGATTCCCTCAAGACCGACTGAGCTGGTTGTACCATAAAAACCCATTACATAATCTTTGCCATGTCCTTCTATAGAAACATGGTAATACCGGCCCTCATGTCATGCCATGGGTATGACATGAGAATTATCTTAATGAACGGGGAAGAACATGCCATTGTTATGCTGTTCTTGTAAACCCCAATTCTATATCAACATTGTTATGATGTTCTTGTAGACCCCAATTCTATATTCAACATGATGTTCTTGTGGACCTCAATTCTATATTAAGAATGAGGACGTCTTGCCATTGATGTGATGTTCATGTGGACCTCAATTCTATATAAAGTGTGTCCATACTTGTTTGTCATGGTACCCAAGGGGGGACCAATTCCACCTAGTTTTATCGAGAATCGTGATTGTACCGTTATTATCATCATTCTATGCCAAGTGTCATATTTTTGGACTCTATTCTATCCAAGTTATCCTACGTATCTACAAGCTTTATTCTTGAAATTTCATATTGGCTATACACAAAAGTGGATGTTAAAATACGTGATTAATGCCTGCGCATATAGGGCCCGATCTGGTCTTGGGAGGAGCACCCGAATGTACTTATGCCCATGGGAGTTGATTGATCACGGTATTGGCATTATACCGAAGTGCATGACTAGCTTGATTGAACATTCCACAAATCTTGTACTTGTACTTGACTTGATATTACATGACTTGCTTGGCCCGAAACAGGGTAATTACTCGCGTGCTTGAATGAAATAGCCAAATTCCAACATGACTTGATATGACAACTATACTTGCTTGAATATCTAGATATCTTTTGATATAAGTTCTTGAAAGTTCATGACTAGTTCTTCCTGCTATACCTTCTTTCTATCTTGTCGTTTTATGCGAGCATGTATAGCTATAGTGCATTCATAAACGATGTAGTTACTTAAACCCCTTGCTAGTTCTTGAGATATAATTTTTCCTACTGAGCGTTTGCTCACTTAGTGTTTCCCTACTTTTCAGGTAAGTCCGACGATGAGGGAACTCAAACGGATGGAGAAAATCAAGAGTGAAAGAGATAGAGCTTCTTCCGTGATGTCTAGTCTTTTTTCATATTTTCTTGAGTCAACCTTATATTTTTCCTTTATTTTAGTTAGTACTTCAAAGGTTTGTAATAGACATATTCTTATGAAGGAATAGAGGATTGGGTTATCTTTACATGTGCGCATCTCTGATTTTGGTGTCTAATACACTAATACTCTGATTGACATGATTGATATAAACTCGTCACGCGTCTCCGGGTATCTTCCGCTCTCGGGGCGTGACAATGGGTGGATAGCAAGGTGGGGTAGGGACCAAGCCTGTCCTAAGCCAGCTAAGAAGTGGCTCGTCTATGTATAGCTTCGCCATTAGAGGTACGGGTAGCTCTGGCTGAGGTGGGTGAGGCCGTGGGGTAGGCTGTCCGACCGGCTCGAGAATCGGCTGAGAGGCAGATGCTTGCCGAAGGGAGGCATCTGCTCACCGAAGGGCGGCATCAAACCTTACCTTGAAAGGCTCGACCTCGAGAGCGACCTGATAGGAGTGCCCCAAGGTTTTCATGTGGCGGCAAAATAATTCAAATTAGAAGTGAAGCCGCAAACCTTTCCACAACTGAGTTCCGGCCTCGATGCTCTCCTTCCCGACTCCACATCTTGTCCGGTACACTTCGAAGTCCCTAATGTACTTGGACACGAACTGATTGCCTTGGTCGGGCCTAATGTACAAGTTGGCCATAGTGGCAAAGATGGGGTTGGATCCCCTAGGAATGGGCATTCAATGGTATTTTTTTTGGTTTTGTTGTTGTTATATGCAAAAGCTTATGCAAACTAAAACACCTAGACTCGACCAATAGACGGTACGTGGTAGAGTCACGGGATCTGAAGATCCTCTCTCGCAAGTGTGCGACCTTCCCGACAGGTGTAACCTAACGTTCGGGCAACACCTTTTAATATACCGAAATATGGTATGCAAATGCAACGACCGACTTAGACTTAGACTCCTAGACTTAAACGACTCTTCTTTTTGTGTTTCTTAAGTAAATACTACCCTAGACTCAACCTTCCGCTCTGATACCAATTTGATGTGGGATGGATAGCGGACTTGACTCCAAGTTGATATGTGATCCTTGGACTCTAGACAAGCTCGCGATCGTCCCTTAGCGAGGGAAGCGTACGGACGTGCACATTTGAGAAACCGGTAGTGAGCTAGGGTGGTCGGCTCTCTCTCGTGCCCGGATCGGGTCACGGGACGGGTCTGGCTCTCTCTCTCGCAGCGGCGATATAAAAATATAATGAGCTAGGATCCTAACATGCTCTCTAGCAGCGGCATATAGAAGTAAATTTGAGTAAAGCAAAATGCCGGGAGAGGAGTGGACACGATACCCCCACGCTCCGGGCGTGGGGAAGGCGATCCCAACCAAGTATGGTAACTCCCGGTACACACAATTTCAATAATTTACAGAAATAATTTCTACTACCCACTCCACGCAGGGAGGTAACGGGATACAAGTGGGGCCCGGGAGGACCGATCTTGGGTTGACGGGTAGCACTTTGATCCGCTCCGTCGGTGCCGTCCGGAAGACGCTTGCTGCGGGTGGTGGGGCCCACGTGCTGCTCATACCTCCGAACTGGGCGGGATGGGTCCCGCTATGTTGAGTACTACTGGAGGGGCGGTCCCTAGGAGAGGGACGCCCTGGATCGCCTTGTGGAAGGCGAGGCGGCTCCGATCGTCTAGGTGGAGCTTGCTGTCCCCAGATCTGAACTTCTATTTTTACAGTGCGCGACCCGGCAAGAACAGCTGTTGTGATCAATCCCGACGTCAGATCGATGTAAAATTGGCGCCGTTGGAAATCTCTTTCGAAGTACTTCGACCAAGGGCAATGACAGGAATTTTGATGGGACTGGATTTTTTGTGGTGGATTTTTTGAACACGCTGGCTGACAGACTCAGGAAACTCAGGACAGAAATGGATTTTCCTTAGAACAAGGGTTGACCGAAGGGAAAACTTCAGATCTGGAAGTTGGACTCTTCATGAAAGTTGGAGAGGGGGAAGTAATGAAGACGGGAATATCTTTTATGGATTTTCTGAAGGTAGTTTCATAGGGGAAACAAAATTTCTAACACTGGGTGGTCGGAGCTGGACAGCAGGGACAAAACTGGTTTGGGATTTGATAGTGATATTTAGAAAATGTAAATGAGATCCTAAATTCTCAAAAAAAATCATGGAATAAGGCTTAGGTGGACAGAACTCCCAATTAAATTGGCAACTCAAACGAACAAGGGAAAGGGAGTCGAACTATGAAAACATAGAGTTTTTGTGACATAGAACAGAACACAGGCAGATCTGGAAGGCTGGGGAACACGAAATGGGAAAAATAGATAACGAAGGCTAAAAAATAAGAAATTTTTTTGGAAGAGGGTATTTTTGTGGGTAACGTACCCTCAAAATTTGGGCTCCAACAGATCTGTGGATTGGGAGCTAAAATTTAGACAAGGGGGTTCTGTCCTGATTTGGACAGAACTTCGACGATGGCGGTGGCAGCGCGATGGCGGCTCGAAGGTGGCGGCGGTGTTGAGCTTCACACTCAGGAAGGGGGTTGGAAGTGAGGCTTCACACCTCAGAAGAAGGTAGAAATTCATCTACAAGGGTGAGAGAGGAGAGAGGAAGAGGGCGCACCCTTCATGCTTCAAGCATTTTCTGAAAATTCTTCTCATTAATTCTTCAAAAATTGGAAATACAAGATATTTATAAGAAATGTAAAAAGACTAATACTACCCTCAGATCTAGGGTTAGGGAAGGGCAAACAAGGGATAGAACATATTATTCTCCCATGTGTTTTTACAAAAAATAAAATATCCTATAAGAGGGGGGCGCCCCTTTGAAAATGGGGATGGCATCTTGGACTTTTTTAACCAATTGTCCCCTTGAATGGTCAATCTTCTAGAAGCCCACCTTGGACATTTGACCAGCCCCACATGGGTCCCTAAGGCTTAGGTGGACCAATGGGGAAGAATGTGGGGGCCCCCTGTTGGACCTACTGGACTTTTGCACATAAACCCACTAAAATCTAAATACTCACATTTTGGCTTATAAAGCCTTACAATTGCAAACCTGTTTTCCCAAAGATATAAATACAATTAAAAGGACACAAATGCAAACTAAAAAGTTAGTGCTCGGAGTCGATTTCCATCAGAAAGAAGAAGAGGAGAGAGTTGTGGCGGGTGCTACACAGTGAAAAGAAAAATCAGAGAGAGAGAGTCTGCAATAAGAGGAAGAGCAAAATAAAAGAGAAGAGAGGAAGAGAGGAAGCGAAAGGAGAGGAGAATCTCAGGGAGAGAGAGCTACTGTAATTCAGAGAGAAAGAGAAAGAGTGTTGAGAGGAAGAGGAAGAGAAGCCAAGCCAACTCCTACATTACAGTCGAAGTGCTTCCATAGGAAGCTACATTCCTACTTTTACATTGAGAGCTTTCTTTGCGCTATTTCAGTTCAGCGTTCGTTATTTTTTTTTCTTTCCATTTTCTTCATTGTACTTCCAACATCCTGTTCAGGGGTCGGGTTCCCTCTGTGGTTTCAGCGGAAGGGAGAAGTGTTTCAACGGGTTCCCTCTGTGGTTTCAGAGGAATGGAGAAGTGTTTCTCTGGGTTCCCTCTATGGTTTCAAAGGAAGGGAGAAGTGTTTCTCCAGGTTCCTTCTGTGTAGCATAAGAAGAGAGGATTCGTTCGTCTGGGATGTGAGTAGCTGGAAGTTGTTCACGTTTTACTTCTGGGTCTTTTAGAAGAAGGGAGGAGTGTGTTCCTCCGGGTTAAGTTGTGTATGAGCGTTTGTTGTAGACTGAGTCTGCGTTCTTGCTTTGTGCAAGGGAAGCCTCACTCGGGTTGAGTGAGGGGTGGATGTAGGTCTATGGGTAGCAGACCGAACCACCTAAAAAATCTACTATCCAGTGTGGCATGCCTATGTGATTGTTTTCTCGCTAGATGTTTGCTTAGGAACGTTCTCCATATCTACTATAGCATCTAGTGTGCGAGTTTCTCTCTTGTGTGAAGAGTTCTTTTATTCCGCTGTGTTCATTGAAAAGAGGGGGCATATCTATTCACCCCCCATCTAGATCAACCTTCCATACACTATCCGTGATTCAGAGCATATAACAATTGGTATCAGAGCACCTAACAAGTGGTATCAAAGAGGGTCTCTGATAGATCAGATTTAACCATCTACAGAGAGGGTACTATTGCATAGGTGTTTTTATGATCATGGATCATTACTCTGATTTATTTCCTCTGGTTCATCTGCTTGTGTTTAACGGTTCTGATTTTTCCTTGTAGCTAGGTGGGATGTGTAAATTTGTTAGTTCCATTAATGCAAACCTGTGGAACATCATTTCTAAAGGTCCACATAAAGTACCTAAGGACATGTCAAAGTGGACTGATGTTCACAGGATGAAAAATAATGATAATCTCAGAGCTCTCAGTATTTTGAAATCTGATGTTGATCAAGATATCCTTCCTTTTGTTTCTGATTGTAGGAATGCAAAGGACATACTGGAAAGATTGATGGCTGTCAATGGGAAGAAAGAAGATACATGTGTAATGGCTGATAGAAGTGATCACAATAGTGATCAAAGGGAGAATGAGGAGGTTACTTCTGAATCTGATGATATTACATTTGATGAATTGATAGAAGAGTATGAGGATCTGCTTAGAAAATACAAGAAAATGAAATCCGAAAATAAAAAGCTAAAAAAGGGAACAGAACAAAAATTGTCAAATTCCTCTTGTACAAAATGTTTACACTTTGAGGAAGTAATTGAAAACTGGTTGGTTGATATTGAAGCACACACGGAATTGATTGCCTCTTTAAGAAATGAAAATACAAAACTTCAAAAAAGTCTTGAAAATTCTGAAACCCAAAATAGAAAACTTATAAAAGAAACTAAAAATTCATATTCTGTTAATTCTGCATGCAAAAATTGTTCATTTCTAAAAAAGATAAATGAAGGTCTCCATTCTGATCTTGAGTGGCAAGAAAAAAAAATTGACTCGTTGAAAGAAGAAAACAGACACATGCTATCGAAGGTTTTAGACCTTGAACAAGCTGAAGAAGAACTGATTGATAAACTTAACTCAATGCCCAATGATGAAAAACTGGTGGAAGAAAATGAAAATTTGAAAGATCAAAACAAAAAGTTGATGGTGTTGAATACTATCATGTAAGAGAGGTTACTATCTTTGGAAAAAGGGAAATCTACTACAATTAATGAAGAATCCGAAAAAGTTCATATGCTGGAACATGAAATTGAAAGTTTTAAAACTACAAATAAAGTGTTGAATGCATGTGCTATCTACAGTGAACAAGAAATGGCTAGTTATGAGCTGTATATTGCTTCCCTTCAAAATGAAATTCAGGACTTGAAAAGCTCATTGTCAAAATTTGTTGAGGGAAAAGAAAATTTGGACCAACTTCTTGGAACTAAAGTTAATTTCTAAAAAGAGGGGTTGGGCTATAACCCAGTAAATAAGAAAATGTTTGAGAATAAATTTTATACTTCGTTTGTGTGTAGTTCTGAGCCAAAAAGTACATCAAATTATCTATATTTCAGTTCACTACTCAGAAAATAGTAAAATAATCAGAAAAATAGAAAAAAGGTTGATAATCTAAAAAAGTTCAAAAAGAATCCTGCTACCACAGTGCATGTAGTACATGAGACTGCCACACACACACCTGCACACAAGAAGAAAATGTCATGTTATTATTATGGTAGAGTAGGTCACATGATGCATGATTGTAATGTCATGAAATTTGATGAGAAGAATGCATGCAAGAAATTGAATGGTTTCAAAGATTCTAAAATGAATTCAAACAAAAAGGGTTCATTTCAAAATTCTTATGTGCATGCTAGAAAAAATCATGTTGTCCAAAAAGGGACAATCATATGTTTTTATTGTGGCAAATCTGGTCATATGATGCACAATTGTGTTGCTTTGAAAAATGATGAATTTCAAGCTCTTAGAAAACCCAGTGTCCAAAGAAGGGCAAATTTGTTCTCAAACAAGAGGACTTATTGTCATAACTGTAAAAGAGCCGGCCACACAGTCCAGGGCTGTTGGCATTTGAGAGGTAAATTCAAGCTCCATGATAGAAATGGTAGAACTACTATCTACCCACCGAAATTTCATGCACATCCCTCGAAGAAGAACTTGAATGCATTCATTCATTGTCATTACTGTGGAAAGTTAGGACACACTATGAATGATTGCTTTGTTATGAAGTTTGATGACTTTATTACTTTGAACTCTCGGACAGCACAAGTGAGAAGTGCTACTAACCCACCAGGACCCAAGAGGTCTTGGGTACCTTTAAACAAAAAATGAGAACTTGTTCTTGCAGGTGTGCCTTGGAGCAAGGAAATAAAGGGGGTTCATTAAATAAACATGGCACCATGGTTTGGTAAAACCCCAGTCTTCATGTTTATGATCCTTGTTTCTTCATGTTTATTCTGCTTAACTCATTTTGATATAGGACTTTTGAAGTTGGCTGTATATGTTTTTTATGTCTGCATATATTATGCTAAACAAATTGAAATCACTTCAAATCTGCTACAGGAAAGTTCAATGCATGCTTTGTGCTGCATATGTTTACATGCATGCTTATATTCATTAGCATTGAACTCATGATGCATTTTCATGGATGACCTTATGGTATATTAAATGGTGTTGGGAGAAGGGAAGACTATATCTGTCTGGAAACCCACACTAAGCGTGAGGTGGTTGTCAAGCCTAAGTTCTCCGCTAGGTACCATAGGTCATTCCTGCATTTGAAGCATGCACATTCTTCATGAGATCCTATTCAACATACTCACTTGCATGATTTTCATATTTAGCTTACATATTCAATGCATTTAATTTGATGATAGAAAAACTCAAAGTCCATGCATCCATTTAAAATCAATCTGAGTCGAGAAGTATTTTTGGAAAAGCTCAACTCGACTTGAGAACTGCCAAGTCTACTTCCCTACAATAATCTGAAATCACTATCTTCTGTTTTTAAATTCAAGCCAACTTGTAGACTGCACAAGTCGACTTCTCTGTAGTACACTATAAATGCTCTCTTCTGTTTGAATCATTCAAGTCGACTTAAAGACTGTACAAGTCAACTTCATCTATCTGCCTTAAAATTTCAGACAAGCCTTGTCTCTCTAGCTCACTCTCATCACTCCTCACTCCATGTTCTCATGAATCTGAGAGTAAATGACTTGCTTCTGTTCTATGGACTTCAAACTCCTTGCATTTGCTGAAAAAGGGGTGGTCTTTTTAGAAAATTCTTGATCACAATTCATCCTCAGCCTTAACCTTGAAAATCTGCTTTCAAAATCCAACATTCTCTCAGGGAGAGGTTCTCTAAGATCTTAGCTTACACTCTCTCAAGAGTAGTCTCCTCCCATTGATGTCAACATTTGGTTTCAGACATTCTCATAAATTGGAATCCATATTGAATGCTACTTCTGTTAATCTTGAAACCAGTCTGCTTGATCTTTCTTGAAAAATTGCCTTCACTATTGAATCCTAAACTACCTTCATTGTTGAATCCTATTGAAACACATTGAACTATATTGTGCTCAGAATATTCCAATCTGTTCACAAATTCATTAATCTGAGCAAATCATTTATAGGAATATTCTTTATAAGGTTATATGATTACCCTTGACTAAAATTGTTGGTTTAAGCAAAATGAATTCAAGAGTTTAAAAAATTGAATTCCTTGAAAAAGATTGCAATCAAAACTTAATAGGCCTCAACCAATTACCACATGTTGTGTCCCGTGAAATCTCCCAAAATCTGAAAATTTAAGGTCTATGGCAACCTTGGTTGAGAAACTTAGATTAAGTATTGTTCTTAAACATAAAAGAATCTGAAAAATTTCAAAGGGTAGCACATGATAAAAAAAATGTGAATCAATGCTCAAGGCTGAGTAATGGCTAAGAGTTCACTGAGAAACTAAGCCCTTCATGAAAGAAACATAGTGGACTTAGTCATGAAGTGCCTCTGCTATCTCTGCTCAAAGTGAAGCAGAATAGTATGTCTCACTGAGTAACAAGGGGTGCTGGCGTCTAATCAATGTGCACTCTTGTTTCAAAAGGTGTGGATACTTGACTGCTCTAAAAATTATGAGCCAAAAAGAAAAATCTAAAACTATGACCAAAAGGTGCTGTA
This sequence comes from Amorphophallus konjac, assembly GCA_022559845.1. Taxonomy (NCBI): domain Eukaryota; kingdom Viridiplantae; phylum Streptophyta; class Magnoliopsida; order Alismatales; family Araceae; genus Amorphophallus; species Amorphophallus konjac. Next base: position 36,152,971 of record CM040129.1, read on the forward strand.
ACCCTAAGCATAAAATCAGAAATATCCATGTTGTTTAATTTCAATGCTTATTTTTTTTGTTCTCCTAGGAGAGTCTTTGATTGTGAATGAGTAGGGTTAAGGGAGGTTAAACTAGATTTAAACATGTAGCCTTAGTTTATTTCTATTAAGTCTGAATGTAAAATGATTCAAAGAGTTTAATTGATAAACTCTAAATTTATTACACTTAAGCCAAGCTAAAAATAAGGGCCATGTCATAGAAAATCTTATAACAGAAGAATCTAAAAATTGCAGCTTGAGTAATGAATAGTGTTTTAGACAGTAATTCTTATGATACAATGTTTTCTTGAATTCTATGAAATAACTTTTCCAATTCATGTACTTTTGATGACACCCTACTACTGCCATTTGGACTGTCACTGCTGATGTCATTGCCATTGCAAATTCTTGTTGCTATTCTTCATGACTGGCATAACTCCCTATCTGTTGAAACCTTTCACTATTGCTGAAATCTGGCTGTTTTCTAATCCGTTGCTATACTGAAATCACATCTTCTGATCTGTTGCTATGCATATTGGAATTCATTTTCCACATAAAAAATTTGTTTCACATCTTCTGATATGTTGCTTACTACAATGGATCTTTCACATCTGCTGAAACCTATCGCTGCTTTTGATGTGCTACTTTTCAACTCTAACCTTTCCTCAATTGGTATCAGACTCCTCTCCTTATTCAGCCTGCGTACCAAACTCCATCCGTTTTGCTGATGTCAATGGGAGAGAAGAATTTGATGAGTCATTTGCATTCATTTGCATTTGGGTAATTGAATGCATTATCTGTTGGTATCAGTACAAAGGGGGAGAGAGTTTTGAGGAGGAAAAAGTCATGATGAGTCTTGTGCACTTTGGGTCTCATTGCATATTCATTGTCATTTGTGGTTAAATGTTTATAATGACTCATAGTGTTGCCATGATCAAAAAGGGGGAGAATGTTGTGTCCCTGTGGTTTTAATGATGTCATACACTATGACTCATTAAATTATGGTTTTGATGATGTCACACACAATAAGTCATTAATAGACTTCTCGATAAGTTCATGTCATGCCTTGATAATGTCTTGCACTATGATCCATTAAGCAATGGTGTTGATGTTGTCAAGACTCATCCTTGAGCTTCATGTGATTATTCATCCATGAATTTCATGCTCTTTTGATCTTAGAGTCTTATATGCCTTTAATCCTTGAGGTTCATGTGTTTTGATCTTCGAGTTGCATATGTTCTTGACTTTCATATGTTTTTGATGCTGACAAATATTGTTGATAATGTTAATACATGAATTTCTATAAGCCTTGTGAAGTCAGGATTGTTTTTGATCAAAGAAATGGCCAAATGCAGAAAATCAAGAAGCCAAGTCGACTCCAAATGCTTCTGGAGTAGACTCCGCCAAGCAGGTAGCACCGCTAGGTCTAGGGTGAAAATGCCCCCGTATTGGTAACAAATGGAGCCGTATCGGTGACAAATAGAGGCGTATCGGTGAAAAATAGACCCGTATCGGTGTAAAATGGCTTCTAAGGGTGAAAAATGGTTGGCAACGGTGAAAGATTGAAAAATGAAGAAGAAGAGTCTGCAGATTATGGAAAATCCACTTAATGAAAATAAAGAAAAATAATAAAGAAAAAGAAGCACGTTGGTGCTAAATGGGAAGTGTGATCGCCAGAGGGGTTACCTCAAGAAGAATAAAAGTGATCGCATGTACCTTGTGTTGAGCGTGAGAGATTGTGAGCTTTTCCTTCCTCCTTCTACCAGCCGGCCGATGAAGGGGGTTTATAGCTTGATTACCCTTGCAAAATACACAAGACAAGTGAAAAGATTGATTAGCCAAAAGTGTGTAGTATCAATGCTCTAAAGGTATGAAATCAAACAAATTGGGCATGAACACACCTTGTGTGTTTTGATTTTTAAAACCCCTTAAGAGGAGTAACAAAGGTATGGGAATATGAATGCAAAGTATGCAAAGCAATGTATATGATGTGAAAGTGGCAATGTCTCCTAGCAAAGTAGCTAGAAAGGACAAGATGATGATGATGCTAATGCTAATAAGGAAGAGGACAATCTCCTCTCTGCTGTGTGTGCAGCAGTACTGGGAGAGAAACCAGTTGAGTAGCAGCTGATGACCATGGAAGAAGAAGAAATCTCCAAGAGGAAGAGAGATTACTTGAAGCGAAACCTGCAAAAAAATCAAACTCTCTTCTCCCTATTCTCTGTTAACGTTCTTCCTCTCTCTCTTTTTCTCTGTGTTCTTCTCTGTGTGTGGTCCTCTCGCGTGAGGGAGATTAAGGGGGTATTTATAGGCTAAAAATCCTTACAAAACAAGGATTAAAACTAGGTAATGACCCTTCAATAAGAAACCCTCTTCCCAATCTAACACAAGATGCAAAATAGGGCAAGGATCATTACTGGAAAGAAGCAGGCGAAACGGAGTTGGAAGTGAAAATGACGACCTGACGAAGGGCGTCAATTGAAAATGACGACTTCACCAAGGACGTTAATTAAAATAACGACGTGCACAGGGGCGTCAATTCCTGGATTTAATTATGGAAATAAAATACTTTCCTTACTAAAAATTCTGAAATGACGCCCTCGGTAATGGGCGTTAAATAAGAGACGCCCTTCCTTGGGACGTCAATTCTTGATTTTTCATTTTGTTTAGGATTCGTAAGAAAACGGAAAATGACGCCTCTAGTCACAGCCGTCCGTTTATTAATGAGCACCCTTGGCTAGGCCGTCAATTAAATAATGCCCCTGCTTAAGGCATTAATTCCAATTAACAAACAAAAATGCCAATAAATCACAATTAACATGCGAAAAATAGAAAAACTTCATATTAAGCCAATATTGAAGTCCACTTTGGGACATCACATGGTGACATGATATTTACTCAACGTAGCATCAATTTTAGAGTGTCTATAGCTGCCCCGTCTTGACGTCTGCTTTGCAAGGGAGTGAGACGGAATGAAGTGAAAGTGAAACATTAGCGGAATAAAGTGGAACGAACTGATAAGTAGATGCCAAGGTGTGATGTGACATGCCTCCTGACACTAAGCGTTAGAAATCTTTCCAAGATTCTGAGTGAAACAACTCTGGATGATTACAAGAAAGCATTGATCAGTTGGACTGAATGGATTAAACTAAATGAACTGCACGAGGGCACGAAAGGGGAGACACCATCGGAGAGCGGTTACCAGCCCATGTGGACGTGCTACAACCAAGGTGATTTGCAAAAATAAAATGAATTGAGATAAAGACCCAGCAAATGAACATTTTCAAGGAACCAGCCTGAGCGGCTTCAATGAGAATAAAGTACTTGATCTGGAATGGAATATCTCATGCCAACTCGATTAAGAGCGAGCGACCTTCATTATTGGCGTAATATGAAGATTTTCATCATTAAGATCAAGGTCCTACATGATGCATGCTGGGCTAAAAGAAAAATTAAAAGAAACTAAAAATAGAAAATAATCAAGGATAATATTACTAAACCATCTAGATTTGGTCAAGAATCTAGATCTCTAAGCTGACACTAAGCCGAAGCCCGTTTTTCCACGCATCAACTAAGAAAGTGTAACCATCGTCTCAAACCTTAAATGACTCAACGGCCTATCCGTGTGATCAAGATTCCCCTGGAATTATCACTATTTTTTTGATGAAGGGGAACTCAAATTCCAGGTTCATCAGAACCACAAGGTCCTTGATATGTTATAGTAGTGTAGGATATCATATAGTAGAAATGCTTACAAGAACTGCATATAGGAAGATGGTGATAGCAATGAGCGAACTGAGAAATGAGGTGCAAACACCGTGGGGCTTAGATGGTGATGCCCAGTCGGTGGGACCAAGAGCTTCTTATCCTGCACTCAAAATTTCGTTAGCCAAGATATAAAGATGCATAAGGCAGCAGTTTAAGCATGAGAGCATACTCAACAACATTGGTTTGAATTTGAGAAAAAAAATTTTTTTGGATTTATTTGAGAATTTATTTAAGAATTTTTTGGATTTTTTTGGATTTTTTTTATTTTTTGGATTTATTTTAAGAATTTTTGTTTTTTTATTTGAATTTTATTGGATTTATTTGGATTTATTTGGATTTTTTGTTTTTTTTGTTTTTTGAGAATTTTGAGAATTTATTTGGATTTATTTGAATATTTCGATACTTAGACATGGAGTGCAACGTACAGACTTAGATGGAATGCATAGACTTAGATGGATGTATAGACTCAGGCTTAGATGGATGTATAGACTTGGAAATGAAGGTTTAGACTTGGAACGTACAGACTTAGATGGAATGCATAGACTTAGATGGATGGAACGTATAGACTTGTGAAGGATTGTATGGACTTGGGAATGAATGTATAGACTTGGGGAGAATGTATAGACTTCGGGGGGATGTATAGACTTTGGGGAAGAATGTATAGACTTTGGGGAAGAATGTATGGACTTCGGACGTACAGACATGGATATACAGACTTTGAGAATGGATGGACATGGATGTACAGACTTTGGAAAAATATGGACTTATGGAATGCAGACTTATGCGTAGACATGGGAATGTATACACTTGGAGAATGGATAGACATGGGACTTATTAATGTACAGACTTCAGAAATGCAATGTATAGACTTAGGACTTATGAATGTATAGACTTCAGAAATGCAAAGACTTTGACAATGTACAGACTCAGGAGGAATGAATGTATGGACTTCAGAAATGCAATGTATAGACTTATGCAATGTACAGACTCAGGAGGAATGAATGTATGGACTTCAGAAATGCACCCACGATGCTTAAACTTATGCAAATACTTCCAGACTTGCACAACCTGCACTTCTGCACTTCAAAGCTCATTAGTTTATCAAAAGAATTATCAGCTCAAGACAGTTCATAATATGATCATAAGTGCATAACATGAATAATTTCAATATAACATATAGCACTTAAGTTCAAAATGTTGTAAAGCAATTTAAAAGCGTAAGCTCAGAAAATGACGCCTCTTTACAGCGGCGTCAAATCAAGAAATGACGATTGCTATTAGGGCGTCAATTGCAATTGAGGTTTGATTTGGAATTGAACCGCAAATGACGCCCTCCAGGGAGGCGCTAAATGAAGGGCGACACTGACTGTGTCGTCAATTAAAGAAATGATGCCGAAGGGCACATCGTCAATTAACTGTTTTCGTTTCCTGCTCGGAATTAAGCTTCCAGCAGCTCGTTCTATTCAAGCACAAACCGTGATACCCGTTGGCATTCAAAACATTATAAAAGGCAATTGTTCGTCTTATGAGCATATCAAACCATCGAAGCAGACAGGGAACCGAAGAAGAACAGAAGCACTAGCAGAAGCACTTGCAGAACTAATTCCAGGAGGATGAACATGATGATGCAGAAGCAAAGGCCTTCCAAAAAGCCAAAGATGAGTTTTCCACGGATTTCTGAAGTTCCAGGCCATATCAGTGGGAGAATTTCCAACAGCCAAGTAAGTGCTTTATATGTTAAAGCTTTTATTTATTTCTCTTCCTTTCTTCCTTTTCAAAATTCTGATTGCATTCTCTCTTCTTCTCTTTTTCTTTCTATTTTCAGGATTACCCAATTGTTCCTGGTCCAAGGAGATTCCTCAAGATTAAGTGGCTTCCTTTATTAGTCTCCAAACTCTCTTTAGACATGAAATCCTTCCTCTCAAGGTGGCACCTTCTTGGCCTCATGACCCATGCTACCCATTACAATGACATTCACCTAGATTGGGCCTCTATTGGAGCTCTTATAGAACTATGGCACCCTCATACCCACACTTTCCTCTTCTCAACCTTTGAAGCTACCATACTCCTAGAGGAAGTAGAGACACTCTTAGGCTTAAGAAATATGAAACAAGGAGAGGAATCTAAGATGGCTCACATGGCTAAACCAATACAAGCCCATGACATACTCACTAGCCTCATTCAAAGCCCAAATCTAGTGAACCAAATTAAAGCTCATAAGGGGATCAATCTTCTAAAGTTAGCTTCATGGGTATACAAGAATATGGACAAGACCCAAGAAGATGAAGACTTGTTGGAGAGAGTGATGAAGGGATTTGTTATATGCATAGCGGGAGCTCTATTATTCCCTTCAATGGAAGATCATCTAGAGGAACACCACCTAAGTGCCATAGCTAACATATGGGAGGGAAAAAGAATAGGTCCGGTGATACTAGCCAACCTATACAATGGGCTTACCTCGGCTTCCTTAGGACGGCCCCTCTATGGGTCAATGCTCCTTCTCTCTTGTTGGGTGGACCTCCACCTAAAGTTTGACCCATGCCAAGAGACTCAAGCGGCCTCCAAGATATTCTCAAAAATCCCACTTCGATATATGACAAATTCTTTAGGCCTATGTGAGAGAGTGACCAATCGAGTACCCAAGCTCAAGAAGAGAAGTGAATGGAGGGACTACTTCACAACAATGCCAAAGAGTGGTTTCACTTGCGCACCGGGGTTTCTCAAGACCCAAGAACTTCGCTCAAGACTCTCTTCCGGGATAGAGCTTCGGTTGATTGGCGGGACCGATTTCATCCTTTACGACGCACACCGGTGCCTCCCACAGCTCAGGCTACCTCGTCACCTCTTTGAAGAACCTTCTCATCTACCTCCACTCAAAAGAAGGGAACTATGCTCAAGTGGAGACCAAGAAGAAATCAAGACAATCATGGCTCAATGGAAGGTTGGACTATTCCAAAAGTCCAAGGCACGTGTAGAAGAAGAAGAAGACAAATGCAAATCATATGTACTAGCACTTAGGAAGATAAGGACTATGATGGCTCATTAAATGATTTTCCTTCAATGAAATAAAGATTCCTTTCTTATTTGAGCCAGGACAATGAATTTATGATCATACCTCTCAATTCATGTGATTCTGTCTGAAGAAACTGAGCTACAGGCTCTCTGTTCTAAACAGCGCCTTCACGCAGGGCGTCAATTGCTTAAACCACGCCTTCAACAATGTCGTCAATTGCATTAAATCAATTACTTAAAATACTTCAAAAACCACAAATGACGCCCTCAACGACAGGCGTTTATTAATTCGTGCCCCCAGGAAAGGCGTTAATTGCTTTAAATTCCTTAAAATTGTTTTCAAAATAAATCCTCAATTGCAAAAAATAGACGCCCTTACATACGTCGTGTATTATTCAACAGACGCTCGTCCTCATCGGCGTCAAATTCAAATAGTAATTATTATGATCAATCAAATCTATCACTTTCCCATTAATGCACCTGACGACGGTTACAAATTCCCACGCAAACAAAAATGACGCCGAGCCTCAGGTCGTTAAATCAACAAACCACGCCCTTTCTCAGACCGTCAATTAACCGAAAAATGACTTCCCTTCGGGCGTCAATTCTTTTCGACTGTTAAAGTTCTTTTTCCCTCCTTCTTCTCCTTCCTTCGTTCATTTCTTTCCCTCTTTTCTGTAAACCCTAACAAACCCTAACCGAGCCCCCCCATTCTCCTCCATTCTATCTCTCTCATTCTCACTCTCTCCCTTCTCAAACCCATGGTGGGCGGCGCACAGAAACGCCAACGGGTGAGCGCCCCCTTGGTGGTGGACCTAGGAGACGAAGACCAAGCCGTGGAGGAGGTTCCTCCCGCGGCGGCCGAAGACGCTCCTGCGGCGGAGCACGAAGATGGAGAAGAAGAAGATGAAGATGAAGATGATGATGATGACAAGGATGACGAGAACGATGATGAAGAAGGTGAAGGGGATGAAGAAGGCGAAGAAGAAGAACAAGGAGGAGAGCAAGGAGAAGGAGAACAAACACCGGTGACGGTGGCGGTTGTCCCACGACCCGGCCAACCCCAACGACCACGGCAACCAAGGCAAATCGTTTGTGGAGGATTAATCATGCCCGAGCGACGCAAGGTAGGCCCCCAACCCTCTATTTTTTATTTAATCCCTATTTTATTTATAATTTCCATCAATTTCCATAGCTATCGGTCTCGGTTGAGTGAAAACCAGACAAATGACGCCCCTAGTGGTGTCGTCAATTAAAAAGACGCCCAGACCTGGGTCGTCAATTCCATTATTTTAATTTCTGAAACTGATTAATGTGAATAACACGCCCTGCAGCATGTCGTTATTTTAAATTTCATCATGTTTATTTATTTTGCTATCAATTTTCATGCCATTTCATTTATTAAAAACACATATACCTCTGTTTATTTCATTTCGCATGATTAATTAACTTGGAAACCCCAGAAAAGAACGCCCCCCACCGAGGCGTCAATTCATTAATCAACGGCCAAGGGGATGGTCGTCAATTCAGAATTTTCTCAGAATTAGGAAATTAATTTCAAAACAGCACTCCCCATAGGGGCGTCTTTTAAATAAACAACGACCCTGGGTGGGTCGTCAACTCAAATTGCACATGAAAATATCAGACACACATCTTAAAATAACGCCACTCTCAGGGGCGTCAATTAATTAAACCACGACCTAGGTTTGGTCGTTAATTAAAACAGAGAGCAAATGTGACAGCAAATTAATATCCATATGCAAACTTAAGCGAGAATTTTTATTTTTTTTGCATGTAGGGGTTGATGAGGACATGGATCTCTTGGGTCCAAGTCCGAGCAGCTTACTATGGGCTCCCTGAGTTCCAGAGGGCTAGGGTAGACGCTATGGGGTTCGGACCCTTCCTGAGTATAGAGCCAGTGAGACCAGACCTACCCTTGATCCAGGTGCTTAGAGAGAGATGGGATAGGACTAGCAGGGCCTTTCTAATGCCGTGGGGTCATATGATACCTACCCTAGGATTACTGGGCTGAGGGTAGACGGAGAGGCGGTGAGCGGGATCACCCTACCCGACTATAGTGAGCTTACACAGAGACTGCTAGGGCTAGAGACAGTCTACGAGACACCTAGCGAGTGTAGGACCATCTTCCGCACCGACCTTACCATAGCTATGGGCTTGGGTGACTCTAGGCAGAGGTCGAGGGAGTCTCTGGAGCAGTTTTCACGGAGGTTGATAGACGGGGCTAGGGCTACCTACTGCCAGGACCCGATTGAGAGGGAGAGAGCAGATCAAGATCTGAGGAGATTTCTATTCTTGATGCTCGGGAGGTTGCTGCTCGGCACAAAGGGCGACGTCATCAACTGCTGATTCCTAGGGATACTCGAGGACTTGGAGGGCGTCGGCAGATACACTTGGGGAGTGGCACTGCTGGCACACTTGATAGCTGACTTGTCCACGGGGACAGGTCGAGAGACGACTGTCAGTGGCTTTTCACCTTTTCTTCAGGTATGCATTTTTATTTTCTTTTCTTTCTTTTTTTTTATATGCATGTGAATGCTTTACTAATGCAATGCATGGATGCAGATATGGAGCCACCTATACATGCCGATGGGGCGTGCTGACCCACGGCCTAGAGATGAGGGATCCTTCCCTCTGGCGCGGCGTTGGCTACCAGTGGTGACTGGAGCCCCACTTGCATACGAGCTGCGAGTGTTACGACGGGAGTTCCGCGACTTCCCCGCCTCACTGGTACGCATGCTTAATGTGATGCAATTTTTATTTTATTTATTATGGAATGTGATATGATATGATATGATGATTGTGAATGCAGGTGAGGTGGAGACCTTATGAGGGGATGACTAATTAGGGCCAGCCGTGGGTCGTATCGGGCCGACCTCGCTTCGGGCATGAGCTTTGGGTTCATTGCTTGAACGAGATTGAGCCGTTACGGCTTAGGCTGGTGATGAGGACCCTCGACCTACACCAGGAGTGGATCGAGGTAGGAGAGCCGCGGGGGATAGGCAAGAAGACGCGTGGTCGCATGAAGGCGATCGACTGGAGAGTCCGGTTCTTGGACCAGCATGCCGACTTGCAGCGTGGCAAGACCCGAGTCACCTCATAGGCGATAGACAGCTCCGAGTACCTCCGACGCTACTGGGAGGTTTACGCCGGCCGACCCCAGATGAGGGTCTTAGGGGTATGTATGCATGCACTCTTTTTTTTTTTAAATGCAAATGCTTTGTATATCTATCATGCGACTAATATGTGATGAATGCAGGACGCTCGGGACATAGTGGTGATGGACATGCAGACCCACCTCCACAGCTTGGAGGCCCAGCTGGCTACCACACGGGCAGACCTTGAGACCCTGGTGAGTGTTTAAATTATCTATATGGAAATGAATTCTTGAATTGTTGTTGATGATTAGCCACTGACAATCTCAATGAATGCAGCGTGCCCAGCAGGGAGCAGTGGTGAGAGGTACGAGAGAGGCCTCCAGCTCGAGGGGACTTAGTGCAGAGACGACTGCACTAGCAGAGCAGCTAGCTGGAGCAGTAGCACGGGCCGCGGCAGCAGAGGGCGACCTCGCCACACGGTTTTGCTTTAATTTTGAAACTCAAAATTCAATTCAATTATTTATATGATATGCTCATGAAAAAAAATGTGTTTGCAGACTGAGGAGCTCCGGGCCTCTCTTACCTGTATCGAGGAGGGACAGCAGGCGATGGCCTCCCGGGTGAGTTATTTATTTTCAGTTGTTAATTGCTTATTTCATGAATTATTGCATTAAATGTGGAACTGATGATTTGTTTAAATGTTTGCAGACCTCGGAGCTACAGGCGGCGCTTACCCAGACCGCTTTAGCCGGGGCGGAGTTGGCCATCCGCGACCAGCGGGTTGCGGAGCTCGAGCGGGCCTTGAGGCGGCGAGAGGAGCTGCCCCAGGATGTGGCGGAGCTGCGAGTCACCCTCGAGATGGAGCCGAGAGAGCGTGCCCGGGAGCGCGAGGAGCACCAGGCAGACCGTGCCCGTGACCGTGAGGAGCGCGCGACAGAGAGGACCCATGACCAGGAGCGCGAGCGGGAGCTTGCAGACTTGAGGGCCCAGCTAGCCGTTACTCAGGAGCGGCTACGGTCGACCGAGGAGCGGCTTCAACGAGGCCGGGAGCGGGCGCGAGCTGCGGGGTACGCCCTCACTAGCTCTACTTTCGTAGCAGGTTCCTCTCTCCGGCAGAGGAGCGAGGCAGGGGAGCCGGCTCGAGCTCCATCTACTTCACGGGGGTCCATGCCCCCTCCACGAGAGCCTCATCGGGAGGACGAGAGTGAGGCCGAGAGTAGGAGAGAGGAGGGTGGAGGCGAGAGCTGAGAGAGACTTTACTTGTACTCCTCCACCCTCACACCTGTACCCAGATATACATTTGACATATATATATATATATGAGATTGAAATTTTTGTTACTTGAGCACTTGTGTAGTTGTGATACTTGTGTTTCCTTTCAGTTTCTTGCCTTTTACTTTTGCCATGCACCTGTAGCTGTAGTTCACACTTGAATAAACAGGTTAATCCACTTGTTCGACTTGGCCCCTTGCTCAAATAAGCAAGGGGATGTTTTGTTTTGACCTTGGTAACGGGTCAAGGGGCCAAGCCTTTAATCAATGAAGGTAAATGATAAACAAAATATAGGAAAATGCGACATGCAAGCAAGCAAATGCCAACTAAAAAATAAAAGATGCCCACACAAAAATGCAACCAAGCATATGCACAACAACAGCTTAAATTTTTTTTTATTTCTCATTTTTTTATTTTCAATTTTTAAAATGACGCCCTCGCCAACGGGCGCTTATTGTGAAATTGACGCCACCATGATAGGCGTTTATTACAAAAAACATTTTTTTAGAAATGTTTAATTTGAAAATGACGACTTCTTGAAAGTCGTTAATTTTGAAAAAGACGCTTGTAGGAAGAGGCGTTGATTCTTATTTTTCATTTTTTTTTTGAAAATGACGCCTTAACTAAGGACGTTAATTTTGAGAATTATATATTTTTTCTTTTTTTTATCTTTCTTTCGAAAGAAAGCATAATACAGGGCTTTAAACCTTATGTTATCATGATTTTAAATTCATTAAACTTTCTCAAAAGGTTTAACAAAGGGTTCAACGTGCTAAACGACTTATGCTTTTACTCATATTCTTTCGTAGCCCATCCTTCTTAGTCAGTCTTTGTCATTCCTCGAGTTTAGAACCCACCATGGAGAGGGAAAAGAAGAATAATTTGAGGAAGCTCACGAAAGGTTTTCAAGAATGGGGAACGCTCCTCCCCTGCCCTAATGCCTGTTGGGATTCGGTCTTCGGCTTAGGGAAATTTTGTTGCTCTTTTTGCCCTTATTCATGCATGCTTACGGCCAGGGTTTTCCCTGTGGGGACTTTGCCCTCTTGTCATGCTTTCTTTCATAACTTTCTTTTTCTTTTTTTTTTCTTTTCTTTCAAAAATAGAGACCTAATTGTACTTGGGCTTTAAGCATTTTGTTCCCTTTTGGGCCCTGACTTCCACCTACTAGGGCGGAGGGCAAGTTTGGTTAGTAACCCTTGACTCGTACTCCCTCTCGTGAGCCGAAGAGAAGAGAATAGGTAAGGTTTTTACACTCTTAGTTTGAGCCAAACTTTCCTTGAATTCCGGGCCACTTGAGTTTAAGAGTAAAGTGTGTAGTGTGTGCGGGAGTTGACCCCAAAGTTAAACCATCAAGACTGAAGAATGAATTAAGGACTTTGATTTTTCGGGCTTGTGGCCCACGTACCATGCCTGCCTGCGATTTTCAAAATTTTTGTTTTTATTTGGTTTTGTCCCCTTTTGTTTGTTTGTTTGTGATGACTTAGGGATAGTATTTCTTTAAATAGAAACCATTCCAAGGATGAGTTAGCTCTTCACCTTCAGCATTAATTAATTTGTAAGCGTTGCCAGGATAAACATGTTTTATAACAAAGGGACCTTCCCAATTAGGTTGGAGTTTTGAACGCGGTCCACCAGGTTTTACAAAGATTCTTTTAATTACCAACTCACCAATTTTGAATTTTCTCTCAATCACTTTCTTTTGGTAAAAACGTGAAAGCCTATTTTGATAAATGCGCGCATGCTCGGCGGTGGCCAGACACTTCTCATCTAGGAGTTCCAACTGAGCAAGGAGAGATTTGTGACGTTCATCAATAGGGAGCTCCTTGTCCAATTGAACTCGTAGAAAAGGAATAAGAATCTCGTAAGGAACTACCGCCTCCATTCCATAAGTGAGGGCGAAAGGGGTTTGCCCAGTAGGGGTACGAATGGAAGTGCGATAGGCCCAAAGAGCTTCAACCAATTTTTCTAGCCAATCCGTAAATTTTTTAGCCTCACACGTTTTCTTGATAATTTTAATCAAAGTTTTATTAGTTGCCTCTGCTTGGCCATTGCCCTGCGGATAATAAGGAGATGAATGATGCAATGTAATGTTATACCTGTTGCAGAGGTCCTGAAGTTCCTGAGAGATGAATTGCGGTCCATTGTCGGTGACGATGGTACTCGGGATGCCGAATCTTGCGATGATGTTCTTCATTATAAATTTACAAACGGTTGACACTTTTATCTCCACGTAAGCTTCCGCTTCCGCCCACTTGGTGAAGTATTCCGTCACCGTGAGTATAAATGACTTTGGTTTTGTGAGGAGGGTCGGATCACCAAGAGGTCCAATGATATCGAAAGCCCACATGTAGAAAGGCCATGGGGAAGATATAGGATGGAGTGAAGAAGCAGGAGAATAAATTTTGTCGGCGTGCAGTTGGCACTTAACACACCTTCGAACATAGATAGAGCAGTCCTCTTCTAGAGTGGGCCAATAGAAACCTAGTCTAAGGATCTTTTTAGCTAGCATCTGGCTATTGACATGACCGCCACACTCTCCTGAATGCGCCTCTTCCACAACCTTCCAAGATTCATCATCGTCTAGGCATCTTAGCAAAATACCGGTAAGACCTCTTCTATAGAGCACACCTCCAATTAAAGTGTATCGCTGAGCAACTCTTCGAATGGCTTTCTTCTCTTCAGCCGTGGCTTCTTCTGGATATGATTGATCCTGGCAATACTTAGCAATCTCGTAATACCATGGCTTTTCTTCATCGTCCAATTCGTCATCCAAGTCCAATAGCATGACTTCCTTATTCTCAATGATTCCTTCTTGCTTCACCTTCCTAAGCACCTCCTCCTTAACACTAAGGAAAGCTGGATCCTTAATAGCTGGAGTGAGCCGCTTGTGAATAATGATAGAATGGGAATCACTTTCGGGAAGGAAAACCAAGGAAGAAGCGAGAGAAGCGAGAGCATCAGCCAAGATATTATGATCGCGCGGAACAGAGACGAAGATTAATTTGGTGAAAAGCTTGATATAAGCGGAAGTCAATTCCTGATAGGGTTTGAGTCTAGGATTAAGCGTGCGGCACTTGGTGAGCACTTGGCGAAGAATAAGCTGACTATCACCTACAATTCGCAAATGGGTAACACCGAATTGATGAGCGGCCTCCAGTCCGGTCAGGAGAGCCTCGTACTCAGCTATATTATTTGTAACTGGAAATGCAAGTTGAGAGGCGAGTGGAATAGTGATACCCTCTGGTGATAGAAGAACAATACCAATCCCTTTCCCTTTTAAATTCAAAGCACCATCAAAATGTAACGTCCACATCGGATCGGTCTGATTGACGGACATTAGTTCCTCATATGGAAACTCTGAACAAACGGGATCAAATCTAGGGAGGGGATGGTGAGCAAGATGTTCTGCTATGGCATAGCCTTTAATCACTTTTTACTGAATGTAGATAATGTCAAATTGAGAGAGGAAGCTTTGCCATCGTGCCAATCGGTCGGTGAGAATAGATTTTTCAAGAAGGAATTTAATTGGATTCATACGAGCGATGAGGTGAACCTCGTGAGCTAAAAAATAATGCTTAAGTTTCTGAACTACCCAGACTAAAGCAGCACAAGTCTTTTCTATAGCTGAGTACCTCTGCTCACAGGGGTTGAGAAGTTTTGACAAATAGTAGGCTACCCTTTCTTTTCCTTCTTCGTCAACTTGGGCTAGGACAGCGCCTACGGAGTCATCCAGGACGGGAATATAGAGAACAAGCGGTTTCCCTCGAACTGGCGGCCTCAGGACAAGAGGATTTGACAGATAATCCTTCAATCCGTCAAAAGCTGCTTGACACTTGTCATCCCCAACAAACTTGACTCCTGGCTTAGTAAGCTCATAGAACGGCCTACATCTTTGTGAATGCTGGGAGACAAAGCGGCGAATAAATTGCAACCTCCCGATCAAGCCTCGAACTTCTTTCAAATTCCTGGGAGGAGGCATTTCTCTTATGGCCTTTGCCTTGTTGGGATCAATCTCAATACCCCTCTTACTCACGATGAATCCAAGCAATTTCCTTGATGAAACGCCAAACACGCACTTCTTAGGGTTCATCTTTAATTGATACTCCTGTGCCCTTTGCAAGACTTTGGTTAGAACCCTGGGATGCTCAATCCTTGTCCTTGATTTCACTACCAAATCGTCAACATACACTTCAATGTAGATGTGGATCATATCATGAAAAATTGCCATCATAGCCCTTTGATAGGTGGCTCCAGCATTCTTAAGTCCAAAAGGCATGACCACGTAACAATAGGTCCCCCATGGTGTAGTGAACGATGTTTTCTCTTGATCTTCCTCAGCCAGGCGAATCTGATTGTAACCTGAAAAGCCATCCATGAAGGAGAGAGTCTCATATCCTGCCGTATTGTCAATTAGAACATCAATATGAGGGAGGGGAAAATCATATTTAGGACACGCGCGGTTGAGGTCCCGAAAGTCTATACAAATTTGAACCTTTCCGTCCTTCTTCATGACCGGGACGATGTTAGCCACCCAATTAGGATAGAGGACAACTCTAACAAATCTAGCCTTATGAAGCTTATCGACCTCTTCTTTCATCTTTAATGCCATATTAGGGTGGAAACGTCTCAACCGTTGTTTAACCGCGACAGACCCCGGCTGAAGCGTAAGTCGATGTTCAACGAGCGCAGGGTCTAGTCCAGGCATGTCTTCATAACACCAAGCGAACGTGTCCTTATATTATTGGAGAACCAAAATAAGCGCCTCTTCTTCATCGGGTGACAAGTTCTTTGAAATGAGGACAATCCTAGGGTCTTCCTCCGTACCCAGATTTATTTCTTTGGTAGGCTCTTCTACTGAGGCTGATGGTTCATCAAATCTCCTCATGCCATTAGCAAAAGCATCGGCCTCGTCCTCATATTCTTCGTAACTTTCGTCCCTCTCTTCAATAGGGTCTTCATCGTTCATAATCTCATAAACACCAAAGCCCTCATTAAAAGCACAAGTAGCCTCATATTCTATTTCCGGCAGGATAATCGGATTCTCCACAAATTCGGGGATGACTAAACAAGATTGACATCTGACAGCTAATTCTCTAAGGAATCTACGGGGAATCTGCTTGCCCTTGGATTTCTTATGTGAAGCTACCCCATGAGTCTTAATATCAGAGGAATAAGAACAACTAGCTTGCTCACTAAAACCTGACGAAGAGGAGAAAGGAGGGGAAAAAGCGGGTACAAAATGGGATACAGATGAAGACCCCTTGCCTGAGGGGTAGAAAAGATCTATCAATGAATCCTGAAAGAGCGGCCTCGGGGTCGGGATACACTCAGAAAGGAGATAGGAGGTCTCCTCAATGGAGATGGAGGATTGAAAAATTAGAATTTTGAAGTTTTTTTTTCATTTCCATTTTTATTTTCATTTTTATTTTCATTTTCATTTTCCAAGAGGAGGCAATGCGAGGGGGGAACATGAGGTGGAGTTGAAATTGAAAGATTGGCAAAAGATTGGATCAATGACGGCCCGCACGGGGGCGTGACGGAGAGTTTGGAAAATTGCTCGAGAAGCAAGGGAGGAATTAATGGAGAAACCGGAGATGAATTTGGAGAAAAAGTTATTAAGACAATTGGCGATCTAGGGATATCTGAAAAAAATAGTTGATTGATCAAACGGACAATAGCCATTGGGTGAACGGACTTGGTAAGGAAGAGGCCGGCCCACAGCCTGTCTATATTGCAACCCTCCTCGAACGGCACATCAGGCTCTCCGGTATCTGTATAATCACTTAACAACTGCCTCTTGTCTGTGATCGCTGCCGGCTTCTCAATTAGCTCATGAATTAGCGGCGGTCATTCTGGGTCAGTTGGCATAAACAGTCGGCTTAGAGCAATGGCAATGTCATTCATATCAAACCATCTATACTAGTCACATTCAGGGTCATCCATTTTTCTTCTCTTATCTGGCCGTAATGATTCCAAGGCTTTGTAAGTAGCCAGTGGGGCTATGTGGCGAGCAAACTGCCGTGCATGTACATCTTGACAGTCCAGCATGGAAGTAACAAGTGTAGTTTGCTCATCATTCTGAATTCCCCCTTTTATAAAATGTGTTTGCAGGGTCCATGTAAGAGGCTGCCGGCCTGTCTTAAGAGTTGAAGTCATGACGGCCCATGGCCCATCTTCATCTTTGCTTTTGCTTGGCCCTTTATATCCTAGGCCACCCCGGGGAATCATCTTTTGGTGCTGGATTGGCTTAACGCGGCCTTGGAGATTGACCCCCAAGCCTTTACCAGTCTTATATCCCATTTTTAATAAGATATTCCATCCAAGCGTGTTCATCATATTCTTCTTTTTCTTTCCTCAGGGAGGCAGGTGTGTCATTAGGGGTGAAGCTGGTTTAGTGACTGGGGGCCTTAGCAAATCTTGCCGCGGATCGGCAACATCCAAGACTGAAAGTAAAGGCCTATTGGAAGGCCACATGGAAGGCACTGAAGTTGCTGAATGTATGTCTTCTGTCGGTAGGATGGGCATGCTAGTGACCTTGATAATGCGCCCTTTGTGTGGAAACTTTATGCATTGATGGTTTGTGGAGGGAACAACATCAAGTTCTTGAATATAGGGGCGGCCCAAGATGCCGTTGAATGTCGGATCCATGTCTAAAATGTGGAAATCGGCTGTGACTGTCACTGGACCCAAACCAACTCTTAGAGTGATCATTCCCAATGGCGGCTTCTTAGTATTATCATAAGCTGTGACGGTAATTGTAGATGGCCGAATTTGACTTTCTGGAATGTCGCACATCTTCAAGGTGCTTGGCGGCAGAACATTAATGGATGCCCCGGTGTCAACCAAGCATTGCTTTACAACTATCTTATTGATGTCAATAGTGATACACAATGCATATTTTCTAGCCGGCTGCGGAGCCAATTCATGTTCATAAAAGGTAATAGCCGGTTGATTGCTGGCCGGATTCAAAACTGTAGTGACTTGTTCAGCATGAATGTCTTCATTGACCATCACTTTCTGCAAGTACTGTTTCAAGGCTAGCTGATGTGTGGTTGATCTTTTGATCAATTCTAAAATAGAGATTCATGCCGACATTCTGTCCAAATGCTTCAACAAATCATACTCCGTGCCCGGTGTAGATTCTTGCTCTTGCTCTCCTTGTTCTTGTGCTGGCTCCTGCTCCCGTTGGGGAAACACTTGGTGGAACATCCGTTCACTACGGAGCACCATGGTTCGGGGCGCCTCTGTCGGGCCTGGAGCGGGTAAAGTGTTAGAGGAGGTGAAGGGAATAGTGGTATTGGGTGCTGGAATGGCAGGGGGAGAGGTTCTTGTAAGGGATCTCTCCGTCTGGGGATTATCGGAAGGCGGAGGCAGAGGCCGGGTAACAAGGAGGGGCCTTGGAATCATGGTAGTGGTAGGTGGAGGTGGAGTAGGAGGAGTGATGGCTGCTGGCGAGCGGTGGATAAGAAGAGATCTATTTGGTGGAGGATTTTGGTGTGGAGGGGAGTTCGGGGTTTGGCGTAAAAGAAGAGGCTGCGGAGGAGTGGTGGAGCGTAGAAGGGTACGTTGTGGCTGGGAAGGAGATACAAGTTGAGGCCTTCTTATCAGTTGTGGTGGTTGTGGTTGATTGGAATTTTGACTATTGGCCCCGACAGAGGCGTTTTCTTTATGCCAAACCTGCCCTCTTTCCACTTCATGGGTTGAGGTGACAAGGTTCACTTGTTGATTCTGAATCGGGTGCTCTGGTAGCGGGTTATTAACAATCCCCATATTTGGCTGGGGTGCAGGAGCCTGCTGTTGCTGTGGAACCTGTTGCTGACCTTGTTGTGGTTGCTGAACTGGTGGTTGCCGAGGAGGCCTTCGAGCCTTCAAAGTAGTGATGACCTTCCTCATCTCATCCCAATTAATATCCCCTTGATCGTTCATGTCATGTATGTAATCCTTGAAGTGAAAACAATAATCAATGTTGTGCCCCGGCTGCCGATGGAAGATGCAATACCGGGAGGTGTCCACGTGTTGCGACCATACTGCCCTTTCTTTAGGCAATGTGAGCAGGTTAGCAGCCATGAGGGCATTAAAAATGTCCGACAAACTTTCAGGTAGGGGAGGGTATTGGGATCTTTGTGGGCCCATTGGCCTTCTCGGTTGTTGCGGCTGTTGCGGCGCATAATTGGCCGGGGGGGCACTTGGTGATTTTGGTTTTATGGAGCAAAGGGGAGTTGTTGTTGTTGAGGAAGTGGGGAAAGCCTTAAGTTTTGAGGAGGGTTATCATTTGGCTGGTGGACTTGGTTCTGGAAGGTGGGCTGTTGTGGTGGCCTTGGGTTTGGAGGGTGGCGGAAAGGCGTGGAGTTGCCGAATGCGCTCACCTGCTCATTTATAACAGTGCCTTCAGTAGTTGGGCCAGTATTACTGGTATTAACATTCTCCTTATCACCTTCGGCCGTGGCTCGAACATGCCCATAATGGGTGAATCATTCATTTGAGTTTGTATATATCTAGCTCTTTCATAGAGCTCCTCCATAGTGCTCAATCTGTTCATGGCCAAAATATGACGGAATTGCGGAGTGGAGTTTGATATTATCATCTTTACTTGTTCTGTCTCCGACAATGTATCCTTTAACTTCTCGGCCATAGTCCTCCACCTATCAGCAAATAAGACGAAGTCCTCTTCAGGCTTCATCTTCTCCGCAACCAAATCTGTAACAGATAAGGAGGGACCGACACGGTCCTTATATTTCTGTACGAACTGTTAGCGCAGTGAAGAGTGATATAGAAGGGGGGGATGAATAGATCACTCCCAATTTGCAAAACTTCAGCGGAAACTCACTACTTCGAAATACAACCCTTCAGATATGGCTAAACAATGCAGCTAACGCAGTGAGAAACTAAGACAGGATAATAAGGTGCGATTGGAAGAGGCCATCCACACACAAACACAATGCCGAATAGAAGGAAAGCACACACGATAATACCAAGCCACACGGAGACAAGAGATTTTAAGGTGGTTCAATTGTAGTCCACAATCTACATCCACCCCTCACTCCAACTAGAGTGAGGATTCCACTAGCCACTGCTAGAAAACTGCAGACTCAGTCTGCGAACAATATGCTGCCACACAGCTTAAACAACCAAGGGAAACAAATCCCTTAACCAAACTCCGCTACCCACAGAGCTTGACACCAGGACCTGCTACCAGCAAGACCAGAACCGGAGATGGCTCTCCCTTCCTCCAACCCGGAGAGAACCTGCTAATGACAACCCGTCACTGGCAAAACCAGAGATCACATATCTCTCTTCCTCTGCAGCCTAGAGGGGAACCAGAGTAACTCTCCCTTCCTCCAAACACTAGAGGGTAACAACTCGAAATCAGAGATATGATGAAATGAAAGGAAAAATAGAAAAGTAAACAAGACCAAGGATGAACAACAATTGTTTCAAAAAAACCAAAATCAAATGTAGCTTCCGAAGAAGCAAATTGGACTCTTCTCTCTCACTCAGACTTTTCTCTCACATCAATACTCTCAAATCTTTTCGCTCTATATTCTTTCTGGAACGTGGAGGCTCTCTCTCTTTTCTTCTTCTGCTCAGGGATTTTGCTCTTCAGCTTTTTTCTCCAGTTCAGTCCATCTAATCGCAGAAGGCACCTTTTATATGGCATTCGACCTGAGTTTCAGGCCTTCACACGAGTAAGTCTCGTTCCCTCCTTTTCCAGAGCATTCTCGGATCACGTGCCAGGTATCATCCTCGGTTCACATGCCTAATCATTAACCTGAATCATCTGCAGGCAGAAACAAGGAAATGTGATTAGTTAGTTCAGTCAGATATCAACGAATGTATATACTTTAGAATAGCAGATGAGTAAGTGTGTACACTGAGGGAGTGTATAGACTTGTGAGTCCTCATGCGACCTCAGTGTATAGACTAGCTGAATAATGCATTAGCACAACAGGGGGAATGTATGGACTTCTGTGAAATGTATAAAGCCATCAAGTGTATAGACTTAGAGATGTCAATTATGCAAGTGTGTCAAGTGTGAGAGTGTGTAGAGTTGAAGTTCTTCATGCGAGCTCAGTGTATGGACTTGTAAGTGTTCATGCGACCTCAGTGTGTAGACTTCATTCAGAAGGCAAGACAATGGATGTATAGAGTTGGTCGTGTGAAGGAGGACGAGTGTAAAGACTTGTAATGAAGAGCAGCAATGTGTAGACTTGTGAAGCACAACTGTATGCAATGTATAGACGTCGATGTATAGACTTCGATGAGAACAATGCATGATGGCATCGAATGTGTAGACTTAGAAACAGCAATTAAGCAAGTGTGTCAAATGAGAGAGTGTATACACTTGAAAATAGCATATAGGCAAGTATGAACAACTTGAGAGTGTATAGGGTTGAAGGATAACTGAGTGTATAGACCTGCGAACAAGGGACTATACAGACTTGATTATAGAGTGCATGTGAAAGGCAGTGTACAGGCTTGAGATGAACAAGGCATGAACGAGTCTATCCAGTGTATAAACTAGAAACCTTTGAACATATGGACAATGTATACACTTGGCCTTTGAGGAATGGTGTATAGACTCTGAACGTGAAGGCAGGCTGTATAGACTTGGAGACTATTGAAGCACTGTATAGACTTGGTAAACCTGAACCAATGTACATACTTGTGGAACGCCTGAGGACCAGTGTACAAACTTGGAATCAATGAAGGCGTTGGCTGTACAGACTTGCATGAACGATGAATACACTTTGCCAATGTGTAGACTTAGGGTGTAGCTAAAGAAGGAACGTAGGAATAGGTTGGAACGTATAGACTTACGTTCGATCAGCAATGTACAGACTTCAACTAGGGAAGCTACAGTGCTATGTCTAGACTTAATGATGCAAGCCTTGTATAGACATTGGAACGCTTGAAGCGATGTACAGACTTGGTGAGCGCCAAGCAGTGTACAGACTTTGATGAACGCCGCTCGCTGTACAGACTTCGAATCAAGGCATGAATAGTGAAACAATGTCTAGACTTGGATGCCCAAGCCAATGTATGGACTTGTGCAGTGCAGCCAGTGTATGGACTTGTACAGTGACTAGAGGCTGTACAGACTTTGGGTCATGATGTGTGAGACGAGGGACAGTGTATTGACTTTGAAATGGCAGACGATGTATAGACTTGGGGTTCAACTGAGGATGTATAGACTTGGAAGATGGAAGGTGATGTGTAGACTTTTGAAGGAACGGGAGAATGTATAGACTTGACTCCTTGAAAGGATGTATACACTTCAGATGCAAGCTACAGTGCCGTTGTATGGACTTGAACTCAAGGAATGGTTGTACAGACTCTGAAGGCTTAGCGGAGGGTGTACAGACTTTGAATATTAAGTTCAATGTATGCACTTCAGGTGAAGACCAATGTACATACTTTGAATATGAAATTCAATGTATGGACTTGGAAGGCAAAGGGGGCGTCGACCCACCAGAGGTGGAGCGTCGACCCATCAGAGGTGGAGCGTCGACCCATCAGAGTCCAGACTATGCAGACAGTGTGTAGACATGATCAAGTAGTGCATATCTATCTGACAACCATATGAACTGCACAGTCCTACATGATGAAGCATGAATTATTCTAGAGATAGAAGATTGATTTATAGTGTGAGACATCTTCAAAACCGTAGGGATGCAACAATCTCCCCCTTTTTGATGATGGAAACACTATGAATCAAGCAATATTAGAGCTTAACAAGAAATTAACTACAGTTTCAACAATCAAAGCAAATTCAAGGCAAGTGAAAGCACAGCCAAATTAAACACTACTATAGAAGCACTTCTTTCTCCAAAACCACTCCCTCTCAGCTCCCCTACAACCCATACTCAGATAAAGCCATCACATGACAAGGTAATCTCCCCCTTAGCTCATGAACAATACATGATCTACTGATATTGCAAAACCTCTCTCCCCCTTTGACATCAGCAAAAGGAAATGCAGAGTATATGAAAGTGCTGGAGACATGAAGAAGAAGTACAGTAACTTCTTAGTGCTGAAAGACACAAGCAAGTCTTAAGAAAATAAGTGAGGTGCTAAACTCAAGTGAAGATTCTCGAACTCCACTACACACTAGAGAAATAGAATGATGGAAAAGTTTATCAGCATACATAGAGTATGATTTAGAGCAGGTGTTAACAAGTATGGCCAGATATAGCTGAACTGTCAATAATCCAAAAAGACAACAAGAGACAAAGTCAGAGAGGTGTTCTCAAGGTATTGAGGACAAGCAATCCATTAGTTACAAAACAACAAGGAATTTTTGAGATGATTTTCAAGAAGATCAATGAGTAAGTTGGTGATTCACTCTTTTGACATTAGGGAGACACCTTGATTGGAGGCCTGAATCCCCAGTTACTCAGAGTGAGTACCTCATTACTTCCTCCTTTTTTATTATTATTAAGGAATAGAGTTAGTAACTGTGGCTTTTGACATGAGGAAACACCTTGATTAGAGGCTAGAGTCCCCAGTTACTCACCAGCTAGCCACCATTGCTCTGTCATGTCTTTTTTCATTCATTTTATGCATTTGACACCTCATGACATAGGAGAAATATTCATTTCATTGATGAAGCTCTCAGTTTCTCAGTGAACAAAACAAGACATGTTTATTTAGTTAAGCCCTTGTGTTGAAGAGATGGAATGATTGAAAATAATACCAGAAGGACTATTACCTGAAGTGAATCTTGAAGTCTAGATTTCAAGCTGATTGGGTCAGATAACAAGACATACAGGTTTTGGCCTGAACCAGAATCATTGACAATGTAGGAAGATATACTTTTTATAATTAATCCAGATCTCTGAAGGAATACCAGATGAAAGATTCTAACTGGACTTTAGTATCACTGACTTATAGACTTAAGAATTAAGTGACATTCTACTGTCTGAGAGAACCACACTAGATCTGTCATGAAAATCAGCAAAGACACACATCTGGTCAATCTTTTTCACTTTGTCAAAGAACACTTCCTCTCACAGCTCAACCAGCTCCCCCTCACTCACAGCATTTCTGAAAGCTAACCAACTGTCATACAGAACTCCCCCTCACAAAAAGAACAGGCTACACAATTAAGATAATTTGTATAAGCCTAATTCTTTTCTTCGTGTTGTGAATTTTTCATTATCTAGAGGTTTAGTGAAGATGTCAGCAATCTGATTATCTGTGCCTACATGAATCAGTTCAAAATTAATTTTAGAAACCTCATCTCTTATGAAATGATGCCTTATCTCTATGTGTTTGGTGCGTGAATGCAAAACAGGATTTTTAGCAAGATTAATGGCACTGGTATTATCACAATAGATAGGTGTGCATCCCAAGTCTACTTGGTAGTCCTGAAGCTGGTGTTTAATCCAAATGACTTGTGTTCCACAACTCCCTGCAGCAACATATTCAGCTTCTATAGTGGAGAGGGCCACAAAATGTTCTTTCTTGGAACCCCAAGACACTAAACACCCACCCAAAAATTCACAATGACCACTAGTGCTTTTCCTGTCTAGTTTACATCCCGCATAATCAGCATCTGTGTATGCAACTAAGTCAAATGTGTGTGATGCAGGAAACCATAAACCAAGAGAATGAGTAGCTGACAAATATCTGAAAATTCTTTTCACTGCAGCTAAATGTAATTCAGTAGGTCTAGACTGATACCTTGCACACATTCCTACACTGAATTGTATATCAGGTCTGGAAGCTGTCAAGTAAAGAAGAGATCCAATCATACCTCGATAGAGCTTGGCATTTACTTCTTTACCTGTCTCATCTGCATCCAGTGAGGTATTGGTACCCATCGGTGTTGTAATGTGCTTCAGGTTTTCCATACCAAACCTCTTGAATAGTTCCATTGTGTATTTGGTCTGGTTGATGAAGCACCCATCCTCTAGCTATTGTACCTGCAAGCCAAGGAAGTACTTTAGTTCACCAACCAAACTCATCTCAAATTCAGCAGACATCATTTTAGAGAATTCAACACATAGTTCATGCTTAGTTGATCCAAACACAATGTCATCTACATATACCTGAACTATGAGGAGATCTTTATTTGTACCCTTGGTAAATAAAGTTTGATCTACTTTACCACTTTTGTAGCCCTTGCTGATCAGAAATTCAGCCAATCTTTCATACCATGCTCTTGGAGCCTGCTTTAGACCATACAAGGCTTTGTTTAACCTGAAAACTTGGTCAGGTTGAGGAGAAAATTGAAGTCCGGGGGGTTGTTCAACAAAAACCTCTTATTTAATGACTCCATTTAAAAAGGCACTTTTAACATCCATTTGTTGGAGTTTTATGTTCTTTGAACATGCAAAAGCAAGCAACAGTCTTATAGCCTCCATCCTAGCAACAGGTGCTTAGGATTCATCGAAATCTACACCAAATTCCTGACAGTAGCCCTTGGCTACTAATCTAGCCTTATTCCTAGAAATGATTCCATCTTCATTCATTTTATTTTTGAACACCCACTTAGTTCCTATGATATTAACATTATCTGGTCTTGGAACAAGTTCCCAGACATTATTTCTTTCGAACTGGCCCAATTCCTCACTCATGGCATTGACCCAAGCTTGATCAGCCAAGGCCTCTTCTATTGATTTGGGTTCAATTTGTGAGACTAAAGCAATTAAGTCTTCATTATTCACATTCCTAAAATGAGACCTAGTTCGAAGAGGATCTTCAGGATTGCCTATGACATTATCTATCGGATGATCTTTAATAAATCTAACATTTATTGAAGACTCACCTACTTCTCTTGGCTCTTCCTGGTTGGGAGGATTTGCTGTTCCACTTGGCTGAGTGTTCTCTTCTTCTTGGTCTTCTAGGAATTCCCCATCATGATTGGAATCCCTGTCAAAATTTTCATTGTTAGAAACACCTTTCTTTTCACTAAAAATAATGTGTGGAGACTCTTCAACCTTTTTGTCTGTTATGTTGAAGACCCTATATGCCCTAGACACTTCTGAATATCCCAAAAATATTCCAGGGGAGCTTTTAGCTTCAAACTTGTCTAAATCTTTCTTGTCATTGTTGTGAATAAAACATTTTGCTCAAAAAATTCTGAAATGAAACAAGTTTGGTTTCTTACCTTTTTGAATCTCATATGGTGTTTTCTTGTGAATGGGTCTTACCATGGCCCTGTTGATTATGTAAGTTGCTGTATTGGTCGCCTCTGCCCAAAACCTCCTTGGTAATTGATTTTTAATTAGCATGGTTCGGGCCATCTCCACCACAGTTCTATTTCTTCTCTCCACAATTCCATTCTGTTTAGGTGTCCTGGGAGAAGAAAATCTGTGTGTTAGTCCTTCTCTTTCACAAAGATCAGAAAACATGGAGTTTTCAAACTCACCTCCATGGTCAGATTGAATAGAATAGATCTTGTGTTTTCCTTCTTGTTTGACCTTATTAAAAAATAGATTAAACTGTTGAAATGCATCACTTTTATTTGCTAAGAAAAAGATCCATGAATATATAGAGAAGTCATCTATGATGACATAGCCAAACTTGTTCCCATTAAGACTCTGAGTTCTAGTAGGACCGAAGAGGTCCATATGGAGGAGTTCCTGTCACGCCCCGTGCGCGGAAGATACCCGGAGACGCGTGACAAGTTTATATCAATCATGTCAATCAGAGTGGTCGTGTATTCGACACAAAGACAGAGATGCGCAAAATAGCAAGATAACCCAATCCTTTATTATTAATAGGCTATTACAAATCCAATACTCTGTTAAATAAAAGGAAAAGTACATAGTTGACTCAAGAAAATAGGAAAAAGACTAGATGACACTTGAGCAGCTCTATCACTTTCACTCTTGACCATTCCCATCCGATTGACTTCCATCGTCATCGGACTTACCTGAAAAGTAAAAAGGGACAAACGGAATGAGCGAACGCTCAGTAGGAAATTATATCTCAAGTACTAGCAAGGGGTGTAAGTAATTACATCTTTCATGAATGCAATAAAGCTATGCATGCTCGCATAAAACGACAAGATAGAGAGAATGTAATATCAAGGAAATAAGATGAACTTAATCATGAACTTTCAACAAGATAACAAGTTTACTCGAGATATTCAAGCAAGTACGTTTAACAAGTCATGTCAAGAACTTTGGCTATCATGTATCAAGCCAGTAAATTACCCTTTTTCGGGCCACGCGATTCATGTCAAGTCAAGTACGATTCAAGTACAAGATGTGTGTGGAATGTCCAATCTAGCAAGTCAAGTACTCGATATAATGCCAGATACCTTATCATTTTAACTCCTATGGGCACAAGTACTTTCGAGTGCTCCTCCCAGGACCAGATCGGGCCCTATATGCGCAGGCATTTATCATGTGTTTTGACATCCACTCTTGTTTATGGCCAACATAGAATTTCAATAATCAAGCTTGTAGACACGTATGACAACTTTGATAGAATAGAGTCCAAAATATGACAAAGGACATAGATTGGCGGTAATAACGGTATAATCACGATTAACGATAAAACTAGGTAGAATATGGTTCCCTTAACTTGGGTACCATGACAAATCAAGGTGGACATTCTTTATATAGAATTGAGGTCCACATGAACAGTATATCAAAGGTAAGATACCCTCATTCTTATCATAGAATTGAGGTTTACAAGAATGACATGATATGGCATGATATCATCATCCCATTAAAAATTTCTTATGATACACTCTTTGTATAATCATAAGGGCCGGTATACCATGTTTCTTTAGAGTGACATGGCATCAGTGCTGTAATGGGTTTTTAGGGTACAACCAGCTCAGTCGGCCTTGAGGGAATCCAAGGCTACGAGGAGTCTTACGGAGCTCTCTATGACTAACTCGCTAGTCCAAAGGAACGGAATGTCCAATGGAGAGCTTGTATGTCAATGAGAGTTGAGTGTGATCGATAAAACAACGTGAAAAGTGGGACTATACTCACGGAGTGGAGAATAGTGCCGATATATACGTATATGTATAATATGAAACCATCGGTTAACATAATCAGGATAAAAATCAGTTTACAGAAAATAACGACTTAGGTCAAGTCGTTTCTCAAGTAATTAACGCCTAACAGAAGGGCGTTTACATATATTTCCATTTTGGCAGAATTTTTAATAATTCAGAAATTTATCTAAAACGCGCCCTGGTCAGGGTCGTTTCTTCAAGGTTTGACGACTGCAGCAGCAGGCGTCTTATTATTTACTTATTTGACAGAATATAAATAATTTTCAGGATTTATCGAAAACACGCCCTGGGAAGGGGCGTTACTTATTTAATTCCATTTTTTTACAGAATATATATTTTCAGGAATTTAAAGAAATGCGCCCTGTGAAGGGGCATTATTTACATACTCACGCCCTAGTTCAGGGCGTTAGTTTCACAAGTCACGACCTAACTTAGGTCGTTACTTCTTCAAGGGTCATGAACAGTAACGAAGTTATATAACAAGCAATTTTTCGAGATCAAATTTCATGGACAGAACAGGAAACTAGCAGGAAGAGTCATGCATTATATTAGAATCAAGATTTCATATATATCATCTTTATAATGTGGGTATTTATGATTTTCATGAAATTAACGCCTGTGTACAGGGCGTTGATTCTGAAATTGACGACCTGGGCAGGGTCGTGTTTTGTAAATTAGCGCCCTTGACAGGGGCGTCTCTTTCAAAATATTTCAGAAAAACACAACGAAACCATATATAAACTGTATGCATGACATGCTTATATATATATATATCTTGCATTAATTTCATTTGGGCTACATTAACTTGAGAAAACCTACCTTTACAGTTGATTTAGAAGAAGACTTGTGAAGTATTTGAGGAGAACCCTTTCTACTGTAACTATATAACCGCAGCAGCAGCAGGAAGAATCGTTCGTTTTGAAGAACCCTTGTTCTTCGACAGAGCTTCCTACAGAGAAACATGAAGATGTATCAATCCTCACTTCATCATACTTTGGCTGAAGGTAAAAGAAAGAAGAACATTACCTTTGTTCTTCACGTACGCAGGTGCTCTCTTCAACCTGTAAGAAGAGAAAGAGATGAAGAGTCAGTAACTCTTCATATGATAGAAAGAAAAGAACGTTCAGTTCTTTTACTCACCGCAGCAGACGATCGATCAAATGGATTTAGGGTTTGGTAATCAAAGGTATTTATAGGATTTTGGGTGTCCTATTAGAGTTAGTGATTGTGTGAGGGTAATATATCCCGAATAGAGTCCTTACCCTAGTAGACACTTACTGGATTAGGTTAATCTTTCCCTGGATAAGCTCCCGTGTCGAACGGAACTCGAATGGAATTAACGACTTTGGTCAGGGCATCGATTCTTGAATTGACGACCTGGTTCAGGTCGTTTCTTAATAAGCGCCTTGTGTAAGGGCGTTCCTTGTTTTAAAAGACGCCCAAGATAGGGGCGTTTCTTGGCCTTACTGTTTTTTGGCATTTAGAATTTGACGCCGTTTAGTCAGGGCGTCACTTCTTGAATAACGCCTTATCCAGAGGCGTTTCTAATTTGAATAGCGCCTTTATCTGAGGCGTTATTTTATTTTGTTTTATTTATCTATTTATTTGATTTATTTTAAAATATTTATTATTATTAATATTTTATCAGGGTTGCTACACCCTCCCCCACTTAAAAGAATTTGGTCCCCAAATTCAATTGCATATTATGTATACACGCGGAGAGTGTAGAGTATATACCTCTTAGAATAACTCGGAAAATCGTTTCTTCATAGATTCCTCGGTCTCCCATGTTGCTTCGTGTTCAGAATTCTTATTCCATTGCACCTTAAGCATGGGAATAACCTTATTCCTCAGTGCTCGTATTTCTCGATCTAAGATCTTCATAGGCTTCTGTTCATATGTGAGATCTTTCTGGATCACCAGATCTCCATGTTCAATAATATGCGATGGATCGTGCACATACTTCTTCAACATAGATATGTGAAACACGTTATGCACCTCGGATAATTGAGGAGGCAAGGCGATGCGATAAGCAACCTCGCCAACTCTTTCGAGTATCTCAAATGGTCCGATGAATCTTGGCGTAAGCTTGCCCTTAACACCAAATCTTCGTATGCCACGTCCAGGCGATATTTTAAGAAATACATGATCTCCAACCTGGAATTCAAGATCTCTCCTTCTTGTATCAGCATAAGCCATTTGTCTCGTCTGAGCAACTTGCAATCTTTCTTGGATTACTTGTATCTTCTCAGTTGTATCCCTTACCATGTCTGGACCTAACAGTTGTTTCTCTCCAACTTCATTCCAGCATAAGGGTGATCGGCAACTCCTTCCATATAAAGCTTCGAAAGGTGCCATTTGGATACTAGCTTGGTAGCTATTATTATATGCAAATTCTACTAGTGACAAATATTCATGCCAGCTTCCACCAAAGTCAATGATGCAAGCTCTTAGCATATCCTCAACAACTTGATTAGCTCTCTCGGTCTGACCATCCGTTTGTGGGTGAAAAGCAGTACTAAAGTTGAGCCTTGTTCCCAATGCATGTTGTAATCCCTTCCAAAAATGAGAAGTAAAACGGGGATCTCTCTCAGACACGATTGAGATAGGAATTCCATGTATCCTAACTATTTCCTTGATGTATAGTGCAGCTAGTACATCAATTGACCATCGGCTCTTTATTGGCAAGAAATGCGCCGATTTAGTTAAACGGTCAATAATAACCCATATTCCATCATGTCCTCCTTTTGATTTAGATAAACCCATGATGAAGTCCATACCAATATCCTCCCACTTCCACTTAGGAATATCTAGAGGATGTAGTTTTCCAGCAGGCTTTTGGTGTTCTGCCTTGACCTGTTGGCATGTGAGACAGCGAGATACATAGTCTGCTATTTCTCTTTTCATATTAGGCCACCAAAAGTTCCTCTTTACATCTTGATACATTTTGGTTGATCCTGGATGAATAGTGTACCTTGATCTGTGAGCTTCATCTAAGATTTTCTGCTTTAATTCCGGACAGTCGGGTATACAAGTTCTGCCTTTGAATAATAATCTTCCATCAGAAGTTAGTTGAAAATCAGATTGTCCTTCTAATCTGCCTTTGACTTCCACTAATATAGGATCATCATCCTGAAGTGCTTGTATCTCAGATAATAAATCTGATTGTATGCTTACATGAGATAATGTGACAAATTTGGCTTCCTTGTCCAAGCTTATATTGAGCTCGGAGAATTGTTCTAGCAACTTCCATTCTTGTATCATACAATTGGCTATCATTGCTCTCGACTTTCGACTAAGGGCATCAGCAACATAATTACCCTTTCCGGGATGGTATTGTATATTGAAGTCGAAATCCTTGAGATATTCTAGCCAGCGTCTTTGTCTCATGTTTAGCTCCTTTTGTGAAAATAGATATTTGAGACTTTTATGATCGGAGTATACAATAAACTGCACTCCATATAAGTAGTGTCTCCATATCTTTAGGGCAAATACCACCGCGGCCAGTTCTAAGTCATGGACGGGGTAATTCTCCTCATGCTTCTTCAGTTGACGTGAAGAGTATGCTATGACCTTTCCTTGTTGCATTAGGACACATCCGAGGCCAATGCCAGAAGCATCTGTGTAGACCTCAAATTTCTCTCCTTCTATTGGTAGAGCTAACACCGGAGCTGTAGTGAGATGATCCTTGAGAGTTTGGAAACTTCTTTCACATTCCTCACTCCATTCATATCGGATCTCCTTACGAGTTAATCTTGTAAGTGGTACGGCAATCTTAGAGAAATCTTTGATGAATCACCGATAATAGCCTGCAAGACCTAAGAAACTTCTGATTTCGCTAGCATTGGTTGGTCTTCCCCAGTTTCTAACAGCTTTAACCTTTGATGGATCAACATATAGACCATCCTTGGATATCACATGCCCGAGGAAAGTCACTTCTTCAAGCCAGAATTCACATTTGCTGAGCTTTGCATATAATTGATTTTCCCTCAATACTTGCAATGTGATCCTTAAATGCTCCTCATGTTTTTCCTTACTTTTGGAATATATCAATATATCATCAATGAAAACCACCACAAATTGATCTAGATAAGGCCTGAATATGCTATTCATTAACTGCATAAAGGCAGCAGGGGCATTTGTTAGTCCAAAAGGCATAACAACAAATTCGTAGTGGCCATACCTGCTTCTGAATGCAGTCTTATGAATGTCATCATCCTTGATTCTTAATTGATGATATCCCGACCTGAGATCAATCTTGGAAAAATATTTGGATCCTGAAATCTGATCAAATAACTCATCGATTCTCGGCAGTGGATACTTGTTCTTGATAGTGAGATGATTCAACTGTCGATAGTCGATGCACAATCTCATGGATCCGTCCTTCTTCTTCACAAATAAGACTGGTGCTCCCCACGGGGAAGTACTTGGTCTAATAACCCTTTTCGAATTAGTTCCATCAACTGCTCCTTCAATTCTTTGAGTTCCGCAGGGGACATTCTATATGGTGCCTTTGAAACTGGACCAGCACCAGGGACTAAGTCAATGGTGAAGGCCACTTCTCTTTGAGGGGGTAATCCCGACAAATCTTCCGGAAATACGTCTAGAAATTCTTGCACTACCTGAATGTCTTCTATCTTGGTTTCCTTAGCTTCTTTAACAGTGACAAAGGCAAGGAAGGATACACATCCTTTCCTGACGAGCTTGCTTGCTCGAAGAGCCGAAATAAGAGGGGATTTGCTCCGACTCTTTGGGCGAGCAAAGACTAATTCTGGAATATCTTTGAAAGCAATTCGGCTATTGTGGCAATCAACCGTTGCCTGGTATTTGGATAACCAGTCCGCTCCCAGTATAACATCAAACTCCTTTAGATCGAGGCATATGAGATCTATAGGTAAATTCCTATCTTGAACCATTACCTCACAGTTTTGGTAGTGATGAGTAATATCATTTTCACTTCCAAGAGGAGTAGTTAGAACTATTTTTATCCATTCTGGTTCTAATGGTAACGGGTCGGCAAACTTCTTAGAAATAAAGGTATGCGATGCACCCGTATCAAATAAGACATAAGCACTTTTGGAACAAATTTTCAATGTACCTTCCACTAATCCGCCTTCTTCTTCTTGTTCGGTCTCCTGGATTGCATGAAGACGAGCATTCTTCGTCACCGGGCGTTTACCGTCACCGGCTTGGTCATTCATTAATGGACAATCGGGAATCCGATGTTCGCGACTCCCACAACGGAGACAAGCTCCTAATTTCCTCCAGCATTCTTCTGTCTTGTGACCAGCCTTGTCACAATGCTTGCATACTATGCTTGAAGGTGTAGTGGTGATAGAGAAGGGCTTGGTCTTCTTGAATTTTTGATCTTGAGAGGAAGGACCTCCATGACTAGGCCTCTTCTTAAAGTTGGGTTTAAAAGAACCCGAACCTGTGACTTGCTCCTTCTTGTCTTTTCCACGGATCCTATCAGATAGTTCCGTGGCATCTTCAAGTAGTTGAGCTCGGCGCAATATTTCAGAATAAACTTGGATGTCCATAGGCGCCAGTTGAGTAATATAGTGGGGCCTAAGCCCATTAAGAAATCTACGGGCTTTCATCTTCTCCGTGCTAATAAGATGCTTAGCATATCTAGACAACCTGGAGAACTAAGCTTCATAAACTACTAATGATAAAGATCATTGCTTTAATGCAGCGAATTCTACAGCCTTCTTTTCTTGGACTCGGTCCGAGAAATATTTAGCATTAAAGTATTCCACAAATTCTTCCCATGTTACTTGAGTAGGATCGATGGTTGCTTCAATAGACTCCCACCAGCATCTAGCATCTTTCTCTAACTGGAATGTAGCTAATAGAACTTTGTCCTGATCCGTGCATTGCATGACACGGAATATGCGTTCGGTTTCCCGAACCCAATGCTCGGCATCGTCCGGATCGGTCGATCCCATAAACTTTGGGGGATTCATGTTCTTAAAGGCTTGGTGTAAGCTTCCAGCTCGTGGAGCACCACCTTGTGCTACCTGTTGTAGCACTTGAGTCATCCCTTGGAGGGTACGCTGCATGTTGCGCCATTGAGCACGTTCGGCAGCCATTATCCTACAATTATAATAGCTACATTAGTATTATATCACTGTGATCTTATAAAAAGACTCATTGACTCTTAACCCTTGGTTCTACCCAATCTCACTGGTTTAAAGGTTCAAACTTATCCTTGGACTTGGGTTTTTCTTAGGAATTGAATACCTTAAGCTCTGATACCACAAAAACTGTCACGCCCCGAGCGCGGAAGATACCCGGAGACGCGTGACAAGTTTATATCAATCATGTCAATCAGAGTGGTCGTGTATTCGACACAAAGACAGAGATGCGCAAAATAGCAAGATAACCCAATCCTTTATTATTAATAGGCTATTACAAATCCAATACTCTGTTAAATAAAAGGAAAAGTACATAGTTGACTCAAGAAAATAGGAAAAAGACTAGATGACACTTGAGCAGCTCTATCACTTTCACTCTTGACCATTCCCATCCGATTGACTTCCATCGTCGTCGGACTTACCTGAAAAGTAAAAAGGGACAAACGGAATGAGCGAACGCTCAGTAGGAAATTATATCTCAAGTACTAGCAAGGGGTGTAAGTAATTACATCTTTCATGAATGCAATAAAGCTATGCATGCTCGCATAAAACGACAAGATAGAGAGAATGTAATATCAAGGAAATAAGATGAACTTAATCATGAACTTTCAACAAGATAACAAGTTTACTCGAGATATTCAAGCAAGTACGTTTAACAAGTCATGTCAAGAACTTTGGCTATCATGTATCAAGCCAGTAAATTACCCTTTTTCGGGCCACGCGATTCATGTCAAGTCAAGTACGATTCAAGTACAAGATGTGTGTGGAATGTCCAATCTAGCAAGTCAAGTACTCGGTATAATGCCAGATACCTTATCATTTTAACTCCATGGGCACAAGTACTTTCGGGTGCTCCTCCCAGGACCAGATCGGGCCCTATATGCGCAGGCATTTATAATGTGTTTTGACATCCACTCTTGTTTATAGCCAACATAGAATTTCAATAATCAAGCTTGTAGACACGTATGACAACTTTGATAGAATAGAGTCCAAAATATGACAAAGGACATAGATTGGCGGTAATAACGGTATAATCATGATTAACGATAAAACTAGGTAGAATATGGTTCCCTTAACTTGGGTACCATGACAAATCAAGGTGGACATTCTTTATATAGAATTGAGGTCCACATGAACAGTATATCAAAGGTAAGATACCCTCATTCTTATCATAGAATTGAGGTTTACAAGAATGACATGATATGGCATGATATCATCATCCCATTAAGAATTTCTTATGATACACTCTTTGTATAATCATAAGGGCCGGTATACCATGTTTCTTTAGAGTGACATGGCATCAGTGCTGTAATGGGTTTTTAGGGTACAACCAGCTCAGTCGGTCTTGAGGGAATCCAAGGCTATGAGGAGTCTTACGGAGGTCTCTATGACTAACTCGCTAGTCCAAAGGAACGGAATGTCCAATGGAGAGCTTGTATGTCAATGAGAGTTGAGTGTGATCGATAAAACAACGTGAAAAGTGGGACTATACTCATGGAGTGGAGAATAGTGCCGATATATACGCATATGTATAATATGAAACCATCGGTTAACATAATTAGGATAAAAATCAGTTTACAGAAAATAACGACTTAGGTCAAGTCGTTTCTCAAGTAATTAACGCCTAACAGAAGGGTGTTTACATATATTTCCATTTTGGCAGAATTTTCAATAATTCAGAAATTTATCTAAAACGCGCCCTAGTCAGGGTCGTTTCTTCAAGGTTTGACGACTGCAGCAGCAGGCGTCTTATTATTTACTTATTTGACAGAATATAAATAATTTTTAGGATTTATCGAAAACACGCCCTGGGAAGGGGCGTTACTTATTTAATTCCATTTTTTTACAGAATATATATTTTCAGGAATTTAAAGAAACGCGCCCTGTGAAGGGGCGTTATTTACATACTCACGCCCTAGTTCAGTGATGTGAAACAAATGCCGAAGTCGATTCTGTCCGGTTCTGGAATCTGTGACCAGCAGCTGTTGAAGTGGCTGTGGATCGCACTCTGGAATTTTGCCGGAGGCGCGGTTGGTGCCGTTGGCTTCGTAACAGGGTAGGGATACAGCACAATTTTTCTGAATTTTGGTTCCGCCCGAACCTGGTCGCCACGGACGACTGAGCGGGGACCCCGTTCTGGTTCTGTGCAGGGGCAGCTTCTGAACAGCGGCTTGACAGGGACACCACGAGCAACCCCGAACTCCGTTTGGTGCGCGGCAGGTGGCGTTGGAATCGTGGGGACGACTACTTTCCAGCGGCACTGGTCTCGCCTCAGTCGGATGTCGGTGTGGACGTGCAGGTCCCGTTGAGTGGGGACTGGTCGGAGGAGACAGACAGGAGGCAGAATGGGGTCGTCGGGGTATAAAATTTGTAACTCTGGCCACCGACCTCTGATTGCGGTTCCGTCTTCTGATCCCGGTAGCTGACTTGAGGATGGAGAACTTTGATGAAGATCCTGGAGCCTGAATCCTTCAAGAAGAGGTCGTGGTTGCTGCCCCAAACCGCTTCAGGTCGCTGTCAGGCCTTCTCTGCGCAGTCGGGGAAGAAAGTCCCTTGTGGGCGGCCACGAACTCGGATCGACACGATTCCAACTCGCTTGCGAAGAGGACTTGTGGACGATCAACTTTGCTGAAGACCTTGGATGCAGACTCCACCTGGAACGAGCTGGAAGTTACTCTGCAAATTGGGCCAGAAACTGCCTGCGGGTTTGGGATGGGCTTGTGGAGTGGGGGCTAAGTTTAGTGGTGGTGTTTGTGGGTGTAAGCTATGGGGATAGTGGGTGGACGTGGTTGGGGTTGCAGGGGGTTGTCTTGAGGCTGTGGAAAGGGGTGCAGTGCGTGTATGACGGGAACGGAGGTAGCGTGGGCGTATGAGGTAATAGCGTGGCCGGGAGGAAGAAGCTTAGAGGGTGGGGCAAGGAAGGTAGACTGCCGCAGCAGTGAAAGATTGGGTTAGAAGACAGGAGGAACTGGGGAACGGGAAGTTCGGCCAAGCTGTGGGGGTGAGCGGAAGATGCTGGTGGCTGGAGGAGAAGGGAGGAATGAAGGGCATCAACACCCGTGGCAAGGAGGGAAGGAAGAAAAGGCACTAGCGGCCATGGGAATTGCAGGGGGGTGAAGGGAAGAAGATAAGGGAGGGGGAAAGGTCCCCCTACGTGGGACTCACATGGGTTCCAAAAATAGATCTTCATTCACTGTTTTTCCACCGTGGGATACAAGACTCTTATATAGGCATACAAGGAAGATTAAGAGACACTTACCACTTAGTATCATGACTTCCTAGGAATACTAAAAGACACCCTATCGGAAACATCAAAATACATAATAAGACTCCTTAACACTTAATACCTTCTTATCATGATTCCCTAGGAATACTTAAAGACACCGAAAGACTAAAATACATAATAAGACTCTTTTATTGTGAATAAAATTTCATAGAGATGACCCATTAGGCCCATGTATACGGCCCAATAAAATGAGACGATTAGCATGGAATGGCCCATTTGATTGCATTTGTTGATGAAGCTGCTTGCCGATCACTCGGAGATGCTTGTTCCGTCAAACTTCCTGACTCGGAGAAGGTTCAGCTCAGATTTTGTGTAAACTGTCGATCTCATCAAACCCACAAAGCTCGTGAATTTTGAATCTTGAACTGAGATTTCCATCATACTCCTCCGCTTGGAGGAGGTTCGACCTCGAACCTCAAAGCTCAGGATCTCGGTCCGATGGGACGGCCCGATTCCCTAGGCTCTGATACCACTTGATGTGAAACAAATGCCGAAGTCGATTCTGTCCGGTTCTGGAATCTGTGACCAGCAGCTGTTAAAGTGGCTGTAGATCGTACTCTGGAATTTTGCCGGAGGCGCGGTTGGTGCCGTTGGCTTCGTAACAGGGTAGGGATGCAGCACAATTTTTCTGAATTTTGGTTCCACCCGAACCTGGTCGCCACGGACGACTGAGCGGGGACCCCGTTCTGGTTCTGTGCAGGGGCAGCTTCTGAACAGCGGCTTGACATGGACACCACGAGCAATCCCGAACTCCGTTTGGTGCGCAGCAGGTGGCGTTGGAATCGTGGGGACGACTACTTTCCAGCGGCACTGGTCTCGCCTCAGTCGGATGTCGGTGTGGACGTGCAGGTCCCGTTGAGTGGGGACGGGTCGGAGGAGGGGATCGGTGGACAGAATGACCCATCAGTGGTAGGAAATTGATAACTTCACACCTTGAGCTCCGATCGACGAACCGCCTTCTGTTCCTGAGAGCTGGCAGAGAGGGGAGGAACTTTGCTGAACAGCTCGGAGTCGGATTCCGTCAGGGTTGGGCGTGGTGGTGGTCTTCCTCAGCTTCTGGTCGGGTTCAGGAGCCTCCTGCGCAGTCGTGGGAGATTGGCCACTGCCGATGCTCACGAACTCGGAAGAGGACGATTCCACCTCGCCTGGTCAGAAGACTCGCCAACGTACGTTTTTGATGAAGAACCCGGAAGCCGATTCTGCCTGGAACTGCTCCCAATATCGACTGCAACTCGGGCTTGATTTCTGCCTGCGAATGGAGCTGATTGAGGAGGGGGGATTAAGGGGGATGGAAGGGATTTGTGGGTTTGGGTTAAGGGAGGGGGGGGGGGATGGACGTGGCTGGGGTTGCAGGGGGGTGCTTTTGGGAGGTGGGGAGGTAATGGGGTGGTGAGAGAGAGAGGAGGGAACACCCAAATTCGAAATTGGGCCTTGGGGAGATGAAAGGGTGCCTGGGAAGACGAAAGGTTGTGTGGGGAAGGGGAGAGAATGCCTAGGGAGTGGGAGTTCTACCTAGGGGAGGGGAGGGGACTTAAATGAGGGGTATAGGGAAGGGGGAGGGGTCTTAATTAGAGGTGAAAGAGAGGAGAGAGAGTGGATTCCGAATTTGGGGTGGGGATGAGAGAGAATTGGAGAGAGATAGAGAGAGAGAGAGAGAGAGAGAATTAGACGAAGGGCATCACTCACCCGTGGTTGAGGAAGGGAAGAAGTGGGCATCGCACCCGTGGAGAGGGAAGGAAGAAAAGGCACTCACGGCCATGGGAATTAAAAGAGGGGGGGGGGGAAGAAGATAAAGGAGGGGAAGGCCCCTCCTACGTGGGCCTCACATGGGGGTTCCAAAAATAAGATTTCATTCACTGTTTTTCCACCGTGGGATACAAGACTCTTATATAGGCATACAAGGAAGATTAAGAGACACTTACCACTTAGTATCATGACTTCCTAGGAATACTAAAAGACACCCTATCGGAAACATCAAAATACATAATAAGACTCCTTAACACTTAATACCTTCTTATCATGATTCCCTAGGAATACTTAAAGACACCGAAAGACTAAAATACATAATAAGACTCTTTTATTGTGAATAAAATTTCATAGAGATGACCCATTAGGCCCATGTATACGGCCCAATAAAATGAGACGATTAGCATGGAATGGCCCATTTGATTGCATTTGTTGATGAAGCTGCTTGCCGATCACTCGGAGATGCTTGTTCCGTCAAACTTCCTGACTCGGAGAAGGTTCAGCTCAGATTTTGTGTAAACTGTCGATCTCATCAAACCCACAAAGCTCGTGAATTTTGAATCTTGAACTGAGATTTCCATCATTCAGGGCGTTAGTTTCACAAGTCACGACCTAACTTAGGTCGTTGCTTCTTCAAGGGTCATGAACAGTAACGAAGTTATATAACAAGCAATTTTTCGAGATCAAATTTCATGGATAGAACAGGAAACTAGCAGGAAGAGTCATGCATTATATTAGAATCAAGATTTCATATATATCATCTTTATAATGTGGGTATTTATGATTTTCATGAAATTAACGCCTGTGTACAGGGCGTTGATTCTGAAATTGACGACCTGGGCAGGGTCGTGTTTTGTAAATTAGCGCCCTTGACAGGGGCGTCTCTTTCAAAATATTTCAGAAAAACACAACGAAACCATATATAAACCGTATGCATGACATGCTTATATATATATATATATCTTGCATTAATTTCATTTGGGCTACATTAACTTGAGAAAACCTACCTTTACAGTTGATTTAGAAGAAGACTTGTGAAGTATTTGAGGAGAACCCTTTCTACTGCAACTATATAACCGCAGCAGCAGCAGGAAGAATCGTTCGTTTTGAAGAACCCTTGTTCTTCGACAGAGCTTCCTACAGAGAAACATGAAGATGTATCAATCCTCACTTCATCATACTTTGGCTGAAGGTAAAAGAAAGAAGAACATTACCTTTGTTCTTCACGTACGCAGGTGCTCTATTCGACCTGTAAGAAGAGAAAGAGATGAAGAGTCAGTAACTCTTCATATGATAGAAAGAAAAGAACGTTCAGTTCTTTTACTCACCGCAGCAGACGATCGATCAAATGGATTTAGGGTTTGGTAATCAAAGGTATTTATAGGATTTTGGGTGTCCTATTAGAGTTAGTGATTGTGTGAGGGTAATATATCCCTAATAGAGTCCTTACCCTAGTAGACACTTACTGGATTAGGTTAATCTTTCCCTGGATAAGCTCCCGTGTCGAACGGAACTCGAATGGAATTAACGACTTTGGTCAGGGCGTCGATTCTTGAATTGACGACCTGGTTCAGGTCGTTTCTTAATAAGCGCCTTGTGTAAGGGCGTTCCTTGTTTTAAAACACGCCCAAGATAGGGGCGTTTCTTGGCCTTACCGTTTTTTGGCGTTTAGAATTTGACGCCGTTTAGTCAGGGCGTCACTTCTTGAATAACGCTTTATCCAGAGGCGTTTCTAATTTGAATAGCGCCTTTATCCGAGGCGTTATTTTATTTTGTTTTATTTATCTATTTATTTGATTTATTTTAAAATCTTTATTATTATTAATATTTTATCAGGGTTGCTACAGTTCCATTGGTCTAGAGGACAATGGCTCAGATCTTAATTTGAAAGAATTCCTGGTCTGTTTGCCTAGAGCACATGCATCACAT
This sequence comes from Amorphophallus konjac, assembly GCA_022559845.1. NCBI lineage: Eukaryota > Viridiplantae > Streptophyta > Magnoliopsida > Alismatales > Araceae > Amorphophallus > Amorphophallus konjac. Next base: position 36,194,236 of record CM040129.1, read on the forward strand.
GATTTTGAAATAGAATTGAATTTTATTCTAGGCAAGCCTCTCACTAAATCATGCTTGACCAATTTATTTAAAGTAGTAAAGCTAGCATGACCTAGACGTCTATGCCATTCAAAAGCATCATTTTCAGAATTGGCAGATAAACAAATATTAGATTCAGATTCCTCATCTAGGTCTACCATGTAGACATTATTAATCCTGTTGGCTACAAATTTAACCACATCAAAATTTATTTCAAAGATTTTGCATAAGTTATCATCAAACACAACCCTATGACCCTTGTCACATAACTGACTAATGCTAATCAGGTTGTGTTGAAGACCTTCCACAAGTAGAACTTTTTCAATGGAGTTTGTGGAAGACTTACCTACTGTACCAACTCCAATAATCTTACCTTTGTTCTTTCCTCCAAACTTGACAAGACCCCCTACCTTCATGTCTATCTTGCTGAACTTGGATCGGTCACCTGTCATGTGCCTGGAGCAGCCACTGTTGAGGTACCACTTGTTATCTTCAGCTGCCAGGCCGACCTACACAAATAACATCAAGAAGAGTGATTTGGAACCCAAGATGAGTTGGGTCCAAAGACATTATTCAAATCTCTAATCAAGTGTTTAGGAATCCAAATTTGCTTCAGCATGGATTTCCCTGACACCTTTACTTCTGGTTTATTGAAATTAAGTCTAGCTGGTCTGGAGAAGTAAGTTCTATTCCATTCATTAGGCTTGCCACCCTTAGGATATCTCCTGTAAGTTTGTTGATCAACAGATTTTTGATGATGATGATCATTTCTCCAGTAGGTCCTCTTTGGACCTATCTGATTGTAGTAATTCCAGCTTTTCTTCTGATCCACTTGGTTGGTCCATTTACCATTTATGTTTTGATTGGTAGGCTTAGTGAAATTCTTCACAGAATTCATTCCCATTTTAAATGGTTGACCAGCACTATTTTTAGAACTTTCCTTCTGACCTTGAGTTCCCTTACTGCTGTTTGAGCTGGATGGTGTGTCCAGCTTTTCTTTTCCCTTCTCTGGGCAGAAGGTAATGGTTTTGAATTGTAAGGGTCTTTTGTTAGTTGGGTCGTAGCCTAGACCCTCCTTATTGAAGTTAACCCCAGCCCCCAATATAGCATCCAGACTAGATTTTCCTTGGACAAAGTTTTCCAAAACTTTCTGTTTGTCTTCCAGCTCCTTTTGAAGGGACTCAGAATTTTTTAGAAGTTCACCATTGACTTTCTTAACAGCTTCATATTTTTCTGAGTTCACTCTACTTTCATTCAAGCTTTCTTCAATTCTTATTTTGAGTTCATTGAGCTGATTTTGACTTTCTTGGTTTTCTCCCTTGAGCTTATCATTTTCTCTTCTTAGTGAGATCATTTCTTCTAGTTGCTCTTTTAGTTTAGATTTTCCTCACAGACCTGGGTTTGTTCTTCAACATTAGTATTAAATTTTCTTTTCAGAACCCTATGCTCTTTACTAAGAGAATTGAATTTATCTAATAACTCAGCATAAGCATCTTCCCAGTCATCATTCGTAAAATTTTCAAAAACATTGGTTACCTCCTCTTCACTGTTTGCCATAAGGCAAATTCCTTCTTCATGCTCCTCTGAGGAAGTATCTCCAGGATCTTCTTCCTCCTCGCTCCATGTGCAGACCATCGCCTGTGACTTCTTCTTCTTCTGCACTTTTGTGTTCTTCTTCTGGAAGTAGGGACCCTTCTTCTGAAGATCTGGGCATTCGCCTTTCATGTGTCCCTGTTTGTTACAATGATAGCAAGTCAGTCTCTTAGGATTTCTATCCCTATGATTGGTAGATTCAACATTCTTGTTAAAGGAGTATGGCTTTTTCCTCCTAAAGGTCTTCCCCTTTCTCCTTAAAAATTTACTGAACTGACGAGTGAGCATTGCCTGCTCCTTCTGGTCGAGATCTGAGAAGCCATCAGACTCACCGCTACTGCTGCTGTTGCTGCTACTGCTACTCTTGTTGCGGGATGCCTTGAGAGCTACATTCTTAGCCTTCCTATCACTTCCTTCACCACCTCCTTTGAAATTCATCTCATAGGTCATGAGGGATCCTATGAGTTCATTCACTGTCAAGGCCGTCAGATCTTTTGACTCTTCAATCACGATGGCCTTAGTGTGCCATGCCAGGGATAAGGATCTAAGAATTTTTTTGACTATGTCTGCCTCAGCTAGATCCTTCCCTAGCCCCTTAAGTGTGTTTGTGATCAAGGACAACGTGGCATACATTTCAGTAATATTCTCCTATGCATTCATCCTAAACAGTTCATACTTAGAGGTGTAGAGGTTTACCTTCAAGGCTTTCACTTGAGCTGTACCTTCGTAGATTAATTGCAGCTCATCCCACATTCGCTTGGCAGTCCTGTAGGCAGATATACGGGCATATTCCTCTGGGTGAACAGCACACTGGATGATGTTCAGCGCCGTCCAGTTGAGTGAAGATAGCTTGACATGGTCATCTGTCCACGCGTCCTCGTTCGATGGCAGATCATACGGGCCAACAGTGAATACCCTCCACAGCTTGTGGCTCTGTGCTCTGATAAACACTTCCATCCTGTTCTTCCAAAAGAAATAATTATTACCATCAAAAAATGGAGGGCGACTAATGAATTGACCTTCAGCCATGAAGCTTCTAGGACCATTAGCATTTCCCTGACCGTTCGTCCACATGATCCAAACCTGCTCTGATACCAAATGTTAGCGCAGCGAAGAGTGATATAGAAGGGGGGGATGAATAGATCACTCCCAATTTGTAAAACTTCAGCGGAAACTCACTACTTCGAAATACAACCCTTCAGATATGGCTAAACAATGCAGCTAACGCAGTGAGAAACTAAGACAGGATAATAAGGTGCGATTGGAAGAGGCCGTCAAAACACAAACACAATGCCGAACAGAAGGAAAGCACAAACGATAATACCAAGCCACAGAGGAGACAAGAGATTTTAAGGTGGTTCGATTGTAGTCCACAATCTACATCCACCCCTCACTCCAACTAGAGTGAGGATTCCACTAGCCACTGCTAGAAAACTGCAGACTCAGTCTGCGAACAATATGCTGCCACACAACTTAAACAACCAAGGGAAATAAATCCCTTAACCAAACTCTGCTACCCACAGAGCTTGACACCTGGACCCGCTACTAGCAAGACCAGAACCGGAGATGGCTCTCCCTTCCTCCAACCCGGAGGAACCTGCTAATGACAACCCGTCACTGGCAAAACCAGAGATCACATATCTCTCTTCCTCTGCAGCCTAGAGGGGAACCAGAGTAACTCTCCCTTCCTCCAAACACTAGAGGGTAACAACTCGAAATCAGAGATATGATGAAATGAAAGGAAAAATAGAAATGTAAACAAGACCAAGGATGAACAACAATTGTTTCAAAAAAACCAAAATCAAATGTAGCTTCCGAAGAAGCAAATTGGACTCTTCTCTCTCACTCAGACTTTTCTCTCACATCAATACTCTCAAATCTTTTCGCTCTATATTCTTTCTGGAACGTGGAGGCTCTCTCTCTTTTCTTCTTCTGCTCAGGGATTTTGCTGTTCAGCTTTTTTCTCCAGTTCAGTCCATCTAATCGCAGAAGGCACCTTTTATATGGCATTCGACCTGAGTTTCAGGCCTTCACACGAGTGAGTCTCGTTCCCTCTTTTTCCAGAGCATTCTCAGATCACGTGCCAGGTATCATCCTCGGTTCATGTGCCCAATCATTAACCTGAATCATCTGCAGGCAGAAACAAGGAAATGTGATTAGTTAGTTCAGTCAGATATCAACGAATGTATATACTTTAGAATAGCATATGAGTAAGTGTGTACACTGAGGGAGTGTATAGACTTGTGAGTCCTCATGCGACCTCAGTGTATAGACTAGCTGAATAATGCATTAGCACAATAGGGGGAATGTATGGACTTATGTGAAATGTATAAAGCCATCAAGTGTATAGACTTAGAGATGTCAATTAGGCAAGTGTGTCAAGTGTGAGAGTGTGTAGAGTTAAAGTTCTTCATGCGAGCTCAGTGTATGGACTTGTAAGTGTTCATGCGACCTCAGTGTGTAGACTTCATTCAGCAGGCAAGACAATTGATGTATAGAGTTGGTCGTATGAAGGAGGACGAGTGTAAAGACTTGTAATGAAGAGCAGCAATGTGTAGACTTGTGAAGCACAACTGTATGCAATGTATAGACGTCGATGTATAGACTTCGATGAGAACAATGCATGATGGCATCGAATGTGTAGACTTAGAAATAGCAATTAAGCAAGTGTGTCAAATGAGAGAGTGTATACACTTGAAAACAACATATAGGCAAGTCTGAACAACTTGAGAGTGTATAGGGTTGAAGGATAACTGAGTGTATAGACTTGCGAACAAGGGACTGTACAGACTTGATTATAGAGTGCATGTGAAAGGCAGTGTACAGGCTTGAGATGAACAAGGCATGAACGAGTCTATCCAGTGTATAGACTAGAAACCTTTGAACATATGGACAATGTATACACTTGGCCTTTGAGGAATGGTGTATAGACTCTGAATGTGAAGGCAGGCTATATAGACTTGGAGACTATTGAAGCACTGTATAGACTTGGTAAACCTGAACCAATGTACATACTTGTGGAATGCCTGAGGACCAGTGTACATACTTGGAATCAATGAAGGCATTGGCTGTACAGACTTGCATGAACGATGAATACACTTTGCCAATGTGTAGACTTAGGGTGTAGCTAAAGAAGGAACGTAGGAATAGGTTGGAACGTATAGACTTACGTTCGATCAGCAATGTACAGACTTCAACTAGGGAAGCTACAGTGCTATGTCTAGACTTAATGATGCAAGCCTTGTATAGACATTGGAACGCTTGAAGCGATGTACAGACTTGGTGAGTGCCAAGCAGTGTATAGACTTTGATGAACGCCACTCGCTGTATAGACTTCGAATCAAGGCATGAATAGTGAAACAATGTCTAGACTTGGATGCCCAAGCCAATGTATGGACTTGTGCAGTGCAGCCAGTGTATGGACTTGTACAGTGACTAGAGGCTGTACAGACTTTGGGTCATGATGTGTGAGACGAGGGACAGTGTATTGACTTTGAAATGGCAGATGATGTATAGACTTGGGGTTCAACTGAGGATGTATAGACTTGGAAGATGGAAGGCGATGTGTAGACTTTGGAAGGAAAGGGAGAATGTATAGACTTGATTCCTTGAAAGGATGTATACACTTCAGATGCAAGCTACAGTGCCGTTGTATGGACTTGAACTCAAGGAATGGCTGTACAGACTCTGAAGGCTTAGCAGAGGGTGTACAGACTTTGAATATTAAGTTCAATGTATGGACTTCAGGTGAAGACCAATGTACATACTTTGAATATGAAATTTAATGTATGGACGTGGAAGGCAAAGGGGACGTCGACCCACCAGAGGTGGAGCATCGACCCATCAGAGGTGGAGCGTCAACCCATCAGAGTCCAGACTATGCAGACAGTGTGTAGACATGATCAAGTAGTGCATATCTATCTGACAACCATATGAACTGCACAGTCCTACATGATGAAGCATGAATTATTCTAGAGATAGAAGATTGATTTATAGTGTGAGACATCATCAAAACCGTAGGGATGCAACACGAACTTCCGCTGAACTATATCAAAGTCGCCGGCATCAGCCGGCTCCAAAGAATAAAACCATTCCAATGCTGGGCCATCCAAAGACCGCCTAAAGAGATAAGCCAATGAGTTCTTATTATCCTGCCAGAATGATGCTTCATACATAAAGTCATTCTAATGAATGTTCGGGTTGCCCGTGCCATTATACCGCCAGAAATTTGACATCTCAGACGGTGGTAGATGAAAAACTGGCATAGGGGGAAGCAAGATTTCGGGAGCGATCTTGGAAGCCGTAACCTTCTTAAGCTGTTCCTCCATACTAGCCATCTTTTGGAGGAGTAGAGCATGGCTATCAGACTCGGCTGGGGCCTGACGAAAATAGTGTTGGTTTGTCATAGACCTTCTCAGAATTTGAGAAACAGGAGGTTGTTGAGGCCAAGCAATGGAGTGACTTGCCGGTTGGGCCGGCATAGTCATAACAGGAGTTGATGGGCGCAAGGGCACCCTAGGGGCGACCGCCGGGTCGTTGGGGGAATTAACAGAGTGGCCACCCATGGCCTGGGGAGGGTTAGAAGATGACGGGATAGACTTTCCCTTTAGGAGGGCGGCTTGAGTTGCCTGGCACTGGGAGTCATCCAGCTGAGTAAGAACCTTGAGAAATTCATTGAAATTGAGAGAAGGGGAAGTGTCCCCTAGAGTATTTTGGGTAGTAGGTTGAGCTTGGGAAGAAGGCTCGACCTCCAAAGTAGTAGTGGTGTCCACCATGTGGACCTGAGTGGAAGAAGAATTGTAGTTTCCCTCGTAATAGACAGGTGTTGACACCCATTTTTAGCTTGCAAGTTGAGTCATTTCTCTTATTCATCATTTTGATGCCCCGAATTACCCATTATTTTGGACCCTTCCTTGGATGGATTTCGAGTCCATTTCATTATTCCATTCTATTTGAGCCTTGGAGATCATTATTACATGGAGCCCTGGAGCCTATCTTGTCACCTTCCGGCCTTCAAAGTCAACTTACGGCCCATTTAGGCAGGCTTCCCTCAAGCATTCAGCCCCCTTTCGCTGCGCAGTTTTGAAAACTTTCCTTTTTCACCCCCTTCCTTTCCTCTTTTCAAAATGTGTCCTTCACAAAAGTTGTTCATCTTTCAAATCCCTACAATTCCTTCTTCTACGTCATTGGCAAGTTCTGCACCTATTTCAAGTTATTTACGTTTTTCTGGCAGACTGCACTATTCACCTATGTCTCGATATTTTCTCTCTCTGTTCTAGCCCCATTTTCTCATCTTACTTTCTTCATGAAAGTTGTTCATTTTTAAGTTATTACAATTTCTTTGTTTACCACTTTCTCTAATTCTACACCGTTTTCAAGATACGCTTCAATTTCTAAAGTCGCGCGAGCTTGGCAGCTAAACGGTCAACAGTTGACCGTTCCTTGAGTTGAACGGTCACAAGTTGACCGTCCAACAGTAAAACGGTCAACAGTCGACCGCCCATGAACAGTAACTTTTTTTAATTTTTTTAATTTTTATTTTATTTTTATTATTTTTAAAATGTCATCAAACGGTCTTCTTAAGACCGCCTGACTCGAAAAACGGTCCGTGGATGACCGTTTATCTCTTTTTTGTGCGAAAAGTCCCCCGGTCACCCCCAGGACTAGACGATCTATAGCTAGACCGCCCAATGCAATGAACGGTCTATCGTGCGACCGTCCACCTACCAGAGAGTCCAAAAAGTCCTGAACTCCATCTTCTTCGCCGCCGGATTCTAAGGTCGAAACCTGTGCAACGGGGCCTCCTTGTTAGGGCTCTATCTTCTAGAATACTCTACTAAATTGAGCCCCGTTTGTTGCTGTGTCTTCCCCTTTGTATTATCTTGAATTTGGTATATGGAGCACGATTTTTAATTGACTATATCTCCATGAATCTTGGCCGCAATATCAGGTTTTTCTTCTTTTCGTGCAACAAAAACCCTGCAGATTAGGCTCCGGGGCCACCTTCCATGGACTCTATCTTCCAGATCCTTCCACCAAAAAGAGTCCCGTTTGTTCCTATGTCTTATCCTATCTATTATCTCAAGATTGATCCATAGATCTCGAGATTTTGTGGACTCTGTCTTCTGGAATCGTGGCAGAAAGTTAGGGTTTTCACCTTTTTTCTATATAAACCTGCCCAGTTCGCCTGCGCGACGGGGGGCTCTTCTTGGACTTGGGGCGGAGCCATGCCAAATCGTCATCTCAAACCTCCGACCCCAGGCTATTGAGGGAAGTATAGGCTTCATTTTGATACCTTATTTGCTGGATTTCATCTTCGTTTACTCCTCTATATCGAGGAATCCAATCCTTTGCTCTCCTTTCATCATTTATCCTGGCAAGCAAGGAAAGTGAAGCTCGCACTCCTCAAAGCTCGATGGTCAATATCACTCCACGGATCTGCAAAGGTATTTTTTATTTTGTGCAAGAAAATGTTGTCATCGCTATTATCTCTACTACTCCTGCACATGCTTATAACGTTGGTTCCTCAACACGATTGAGTGGCTTTAGGAGTCTTTGTTTAATTAGATCTTAACTTTGTGTCAAATAAAAGGTTAGCTTCTGCAGCATCCTTAGGCTGGTGATAACTCCGCGCTGGGAATTTAGTTTCTTTCCCTGATTGTTGAGGGTGACCTTTTGTATGGGTTTTTCACACACTACACGGCAAGCCATAGCCGATCTCTCTGAGGCGCACCGTTGCTGCTTTGGTCATACTTTGGGTATGCACAAAGGTCTTTTCTCTTCTCTGCTCGGCCAAGTGCAGGGGCAAGAGATGGATGGATGAGATGTCCAACCTAGGCGCTCCCTAATACAGGAGAGGTCTCAAATAGGGGCAGTCTTGACCCTCAAAAGTGAGCTTCATGCTATATCTGGCCAATAAGGGCTACCAAAATGAGAAAATGAATCAATATGTAAAATTACGAATCAAAGGCATGACAAGAGTGGCAGTATAGTTCCCCGCGGGACGTTATGAGCCCGGTCGCATACGTGCCTGATAAATATGGGTTTAAAAATCAAAGACACAAAGCTCCGGCGCAACAGACCTACTCTTTGAGGGGTAGTGCCCTTGAAAGAATTCGAGCCTTGATATCTCCCATCCTGCACGAAGCTTATCTCCAATTTTTCCTCTGCTTCTCCCTCTTAGGCTGGGTTATATCCCGGGTATGGCCTTAGTAGGGGCACCGTTCTTAGAAGCGGTTGGTTGTGGTAAGTCACCCTCACATGCACGCCCTGCTTAAGGGAAATCTTGGATGAGAGGGGTAGGACCGATGATCCCTAGCCGGTAGTTTGAGCCCGTCTTAGGTGCTGTAGATTGATATGTTAAAAATTTCAAAGAAATGAGATATTGTCAAAATCCAAAAAATGAGATATTGTCAAAATCCAAAAAATGAGATATTGTCAAAAATTCCAAAAAAAATGAGATATTGTCAAAATCCAAAAAATGAGATATTGTCAAAAATTCCAAAAAAAATGAGATATTGTCAAAATTCAAAAAAATGAGATATTGTCAAAAATTCAAAAAAAATGAGATATTGTCAAAATTCAAAAAAATGAGATATTATCAAAAATCTAAAAAAATTAGGCATTATAAAAAAATAAATATTGTTAAAAATCTAAAATGTAAGAAAAAATAAAAAATGTCCAAAATCCAAAAATGTTTGTCTTCTATTCCTTTTTTTTTTCTCTTTTTGTTTTAAGGATAGGTATGATGTGTTTGCTAAGTGTGCAGGTCGCAGGTGTTCAAGCTTTCTGGCTCTATCTTTTGCTCAGCCTCCTGTTCATATTTTTCTGATATGCCCTCTCTTTCTTCTAACTTGTCCCTCGATCTATTCCGAAGCTCGTGTCCTTCTCATGCTTTGCGTCGCTCAACTTTTGATCATATCTTTATGAGAGAGGGCTCTTTGCCTCACTGTTGCGAACCTGGCAGTTCGACTTCGTCAGATCTTGGGATTGATTGAAGAACATATTTTGTCATTTCCTATGTTGTCCCCCTGTGGTCGTCATACCAGGTGTCTTATCCCCTAGGGTCATCTCATGCATGTTCTAGTTCCAAGTGTTGTCTCGTTCCGCCATGTGTTGCATGTGTCCTGTTCCCACTTGTGATTATTTCATATGTGTTATGTCGTCTCCCCTATGTTTGTCTTAGATGTCCTCGTCCTACGTATTTCTGTCCCATTGCATGGGGTTTCATTCTACATGGTGTGATGTCCCGCCATATTTTGTCATGCCCCACCATGTTCTCCGCTCTCATGCTTGTTGTTTGTTTATGTGGTGCTTTGCATGTGTTGCTTGCTCATTTATTCTTTGTTATGTTATGTTGTTTCGTTCATTTAGTCGTTATGTTTTCATTTTTTTCATGCTTACTTATTCATGTTGTTGGTCGTCTAATTTTAAAAAAATCCATAAAAATCAGAAAATAGAAATTAAAAAAAATGCCATTTTCGCCTGCACAGGTAAGTCAGGTATGGCTCTCTATCCCTACTCATTGTTGCATTACTATAGGGTATCTATATTGTTATATTATCTCGAGAACCGACTGGTCATTCACGTGTTCCAGGATCTGACGTTCCCCTTTAACAAAAACGATGATGATCTAGGTGCACATGTTTAATCATCGGATAGGCCGTTAGGTTGGAAAAATAGGGAACGATGGTTCTATCTTGCACGCCGTGGTTGCGGATAGTGTCTTGACCCTGATTGTTCCAATCTAGCAATACTATTCTCGATTACTTTCTATTTAATGTTTTCTTTGCATTCGTTTTAACGATTTCTTTATTTAGCCCAGCATGCATCATGTCATCTTTTGAGCATTCACGCCTCGTGATCCGTTCAAGGGTTTCTCCTCTGCAATGGTTAGTTGCACTTAAGTTCCTTGGATAAGAGATCTTTATTCCACTCTGAATTTGAACGATTTCTCTGAACTACCTGCTTAGTTTGGTTGGCCAGCATGATTCCTGTCTGGATTTTATCCCTGTTACACTTTTCCTACTTTTTACGTTATGTTCCTTTTCGACCCCCTCATCGTCTGTGGATTGTGTCCCCGATGGGCCTAGTCGTGCTTCCTTTTTTCCTGTTAGTTTAGTTCTCCAGACATGTCTCATCCACGTCATCCAGTCTTGGTGGTTAGTTCGGCGATTTCAGGAGGATTCCTATCGCTTGTTGGTTGTGATGGGTGTCTTTTTTTTCCTTGATGCCTGCTTATCAGTTCTCTCCGCTTCATCTCTGCTTCACCTCCATTTCATGTCGCTGTCGCTTTCGCTCCATCTCCTTCCATTTCGCCTCCGCATCACTTTCGCTCATTCCCTTGCAAAGCAAACACCAAGGAGGGGCATCTGTTGACACCCATTTTTAGCTTGCAAGTTGAGTCATTTCTCTTATTCATCATTTTGATGCCCCCAAATTACCCATTATTTTGGACCCTTCCTTGGATGGATTTCGAGTCCATTTCATTATTCCATTCTATTTGAGGCTTGGAGATCATTATTTCATGGAGCCCTGGAGCCTATCTTGTCACCTTCCGGCCTTCAAAGTCAACTTACGGCCCATTTAGGCCGGCTTCCCTCAAGCATTCAGCCCCCTTTCGCTGCGCAATTTGGAAAACTTTCCTTTTTCACCCCCTTCCTTTCCTCTTTTCAAAATGTGTCCTTCACAAAAATTGTTCATCTTTCAAATCCCTACAATTCCTTCTTCTACATCATTGACAAGTTCTGCACCTATTTCAAGTTATTTACGGTTTTCCGGCAGACTGCACTATTCACCTATGTCTCGGTATTTTCTCTCTCTGTTCTAGCCCCATTTTCTCTCTCTTCTAATCATTTTCTCATCTTACTTTCTTCATGAAAGTTGTTCATTTTTAAGTTATCTACAATTTCTTTGTTTACCACCTTTTCTAATTCTACACCGTTTTCAAGATACGCTTCAATTTCTAAAGTCGCGCGAGCCTGGCAACTAAACGGTCAACAGTTGACCGTTCCTTGAGTTGAACGGTCACAAGTTGACCGTCCAACAGTAAAACGGTCAACAGTTGACAACCCATGAACAGTAACTTTTTTTTAATTTTTTAATTTTTTCTTTTATTTTTATTATTTTTAAAATGCAATAAAACGGTCTTCTTAAGACCGCCTGACTCGAAAAACGGTCCGTGGATGACCGTTTATCTCTTTTTTGTGCGAAAAGTCCCCCCGTCGCCCCCAGGACTGGACGGTCTATAGCTAGATCGCCCAATGCAATGAACGGTCTATCGTGCGACCGTCCATCTACCAGAGAGTCCAAAAAGTCCTGAACTCCATCTTCTTCGCCGCCGGATTCTAAGGCCGAAACCTGTGCAACGGGGCCTCCTTGTTAGGACTCTATCTTCTAGAATACTCTACTAAATTGAGCCCCGTTTGTTGCTGTGTCTTCCCCTTTGTATTATCTTGAATTTGGTATATGGAGCACAATTTTTAATTGACTATATCTCCAGGAATCTTGGCCGCAATATCAGGTTTTTCTTCTTTTCGTGCAACAAAAACCCTGCAGATTAGGCTTCGGGGCCAGCTTCCATGGACTCTATCTTCCAGATCCTTCCACCAAAAAGAGTCCCGTTTGTTCCTATGTCTTATCCTATCTATTATCTCGAGATTGATCCATAGATCTCGAGATTTTGTGGACTCTATCTTCTGGAATCGTGGCAGAAAGTTAGGGTTTTCACCTTTTTTCTATATAAACCTGCCCAGTTCGCCTGCGCAACGGGGGGCTCTTCTTGGACTTGGGGCGGAGCCATGCCAAATCGTCATCTCAAACCTCCGACCCCAGGCTATTGAGGGAAGTATAGGCTTCATTTTGATACCTTATTTGCTGGATTTCATCTTCGTTTACCCTCCTAACTTCGCCCATACTTTTTGCAAATCATCACGAGTTCTTGAACCTGTGCGACGGGGCGCCCTTCATCGGCTCGGGGCGGAGTCATCCGACATCTTCTTCGTCCTCCATTGGTCTCATCTTGAAGAGGGGAGTATCTTCTTCATTTTTCATCTCTCCGGGCTCTCTTTCTTCATACCTAGGCTTAGTTCTCTCCCTCTACTTTTCATAAATCGTCACAGTTTTACACTTAGTTTTTTTTTGCACTGTTTCGGCACGTTCATGCATTTTTCTCCATTTTGCACAACGGTTTTCTCTCTATTCTCTCCATCAAATTCTATGATTTCAAATCCTATGCATGCACAACACTCCCACCTTATTTTTGCACCCACTCATAGGGGTTAAAAACCCTCCCCCGGTGCGTTCTCCCCCTTTCTTTCATGCTACTTCATCATTTTGGGACATATGCTACACATGTTTCTAATGGGTTTTCTCTTATGTTTATGGCTTTGTTTTGCAGGAGACTATTGATAGAACGTGAGGCCCTTGCTTCCTAGCCGGCTAGGAAGTGAGGAGGTGCACCCACATCGGCTCCCCGCATCCCATTTCAAGCGCGATCACACGTTGTAGCGGCTTCCCGTTAGGCCGCGTCTTCCTCCATATTTTCCAAGGTACACGGCGCCATCTTCATCCTTTCTTCATCATTTTGGTGCTATAATTCCTTGGTGGCAATCACAGTTGGTTCCTCTATTCATTGTCACCCCTTTCCATTTCATGCACTTTCACGCTTATATGCATGGTTATATTGTTTAGCTCAGGGCGGGATAGATTGAAACATTTATATCTACAACAGGATCCTGAGAGGGAATCTCATAGAACGGGTCAGAGTGACCCTCCTCATAACTGTCATAAGTGTACCCGTAGTTGGCCATATTGATGATTTTACCTGAACGCAATTTCATACTTAAGGAAAAAGAAATAAATTTCCAACAATGAGATATAATCAATTACTATCACCTTTCCAATAAAGAGAAGCACACAAGTTATAATGAGTCCCAAAAAAATTTAAGATTTTTCTTGAAGATTAGGATGAGTTCAATATTAGGTTCTCTCTTTTGAAGGTAGACCCTTGTTGAAAATTTGGGTATAATCTCCGGATATCTAGATTTTTCTCTCTCCTTTCCAACGTATGGGTCAACTATACTCCGGGTACTTCAAAGGTACAACCTGCCTGGCGTCCGTGAGGGAATCCACGGGTGCGAGGACTTACGGAGGCTTGGCTTAGGAATTTCCGGTCCAATGAGACGGAATGCTCAAAGGAGGGTCCTTCCTTCACCAAGAGGGGTGTAGCTCCTAAAAAGTGTGGGGACAGGAGGTCTCCCAAACCGTATGCCCTGAATGCAATCTAATTCAAGCAATATCAAGCAGGTGATATCAAAATAGCTCAAGCAAGTAAACACCAATAGGGCACAGAAGTAAATGACGCCTTGGAGCAAGGCGCTGATTCTATGAAAAACGCCTCTGGGAAGGGGCGTCAAATAGCAATGAACAGTAATTGTAATATAAAAATGATGCTAATAAAATGACGCCTTGTGGTAAGGCGCTGAATAAGTGAAAGATGCTTCCGTGGGGGGCGTCAAATCGTGCAGTAAGCCACAGCAGGCAAAAAAAGACGCCTTGGAATGAGGCGTCAAATAATGAACGGACGCCTCTGCAAAGGGGCGTCAAATCACTGTAAATAGTAATGAGATGAAGGGCAAAATGATAATAATTAACGAAATGACGCCTTGCTTCAAGGCGTGGAATGATGAAATGACGCCTCTGTAAGGGGCGCAGATTATAAAAATGACAAAAATGCAGGGAAAATGACTGAAACAGCGCCTCTGTCGCGGTCGCTGTATTAATAAATGACGGCAGCAGTGAAGGCGCTATTCAGTTCAGAGAACCGACAGCCCTGTCAATCAGACATAAATTAGACATAAATCTAAAAAAAGACTAATCAGTGGAGGTGTGCGCGTGGTGCACAAGGGGAAGGGTGCTACGTGGAGCACAAAGGAGGGGTACGCGAGGGTACCAAAGGAGGGACACGCGAGGGTGTCAATGGGAGGGTGCTACGTGGAGCACAATGGAGAGGTACGCGAGGGTACCAAAGGAGGGACACACGAGGGTGTCAGTGGGAGGGTGCTACGTGGAGCACAATGGAGGGGTACGCGAGGGTACAAAAGGAGGGACACGCGAGGGTGTCAATGGGAGGGTGCTACGTGGAGCACAATGGAGGGGTAATCAAACAAAAAACAAAAGGCGTCCCACCGTGATCGCCAATTTGTAGATTATGGAAAATCCGCTTAATGAAAATAAAGAAAAATAATAAAGAAAAAGAAGCACGTTGGTGATAAATGGGAAGTGTGAATGCCAGAGGGGTTACCTCAAGAAGAATAAAAGTGATCGTATGTACCTTGTGTTGAGCGTGAGAGATTGTGAGCTTTTCCTTCCTCCTTCTACCGGCCGGCCGATGAAGGGGGTTTATAGCTTGATTACCCTTGCAAAATAGACAAGACAAGTGAAAAGATTGATTAGCCAAAAGTGTGTAGTATCAATGCTCTAAAGGTTTGAAATCAAACAAATTGGGCATGAACACACCTTGTGTGTTTTGATTTTTAAAACCCCTTAAGAGGAGTAACAAAGGTATGGGAATATGAATGCAAAGTATGCAAAGCAATGTATATGATGTGAAAGTGGCAATGTCTCCAAGCAAAGTAGCTAGAAAGGACAAGATGATGATGATGCTAATGCTAATAAGGAAGATGACAATCTCCTCTCTGCTGTGTCTGCAGCAGTACTGGGAGAGAAACCAGTTGAGTAGCAGCTGATGACCATGGAAGAAGAAGAAATCTCCAAGAGGAAGAGAGATTGCTTGAAGCGAAACCTGCAAAAAAATTAAACTCTCTTCTCCCTATTCTCTGTTAACGTTCTTCCTCTCTCTCTTTTTCTCTGTGTTCTTCTCTATGTGTGGTCCTCTCGTGCGAGGGAGATTAAGGGGGTATTTATAGGCTAAAAATCCTTGCAAAATAAGGATTAAAACTAGGTAATGACCCTTCAATAAGAAACCCTCTTCCCAATCGAACACAAGATGCAAAATAGGGCAAGGATCATTACTGGAAAGAAGCAGGCGAAACGGAGTTGGAAGTGAAAATGACGACCTGACGAAGGGCGTCAATTGAAAATGACGACTTCACCAAGGGCGTTAATTAAAATAACGACGTGCATAGGGGCGTCAATTCCTGGATTTAAATATGGAAACAAAATACTTTCCTTATTAAAAATTCTGAAATGACGCCCTCGGTAATGGGCGTTAAATAAGAGACGCCCTTCCTTGGGACGTCAATTCTTGATTTTTCATTTTGTTTAGGATTCGTAAGAAAACAGAAAATGACGCCTCTAGTCACAGCCGTCCGTTTATTAAGGCGCGCCCTTGGCTAGGCCGTCAATTAAATAACGCCCCTGCTTAAGGCGTTAATTCCAATTAACAAACAAAAATGCCAATAAATCACAATTAACACGCGAAAAATAGAAAAACTTCATATTAAGCCAATAATGAAGTCCACTTTGGGGCATCACATGGTGACATGATATTTACTCAACGTAGCATCAATTTTAGCGTGTCTACAGAGTCGACTCATGAAGGCTCTTGAGTCCACTCCAAAAGTCAAGAAACTCTCATAATGCAAACATGCTTTTAGCAGCATATTAAGGGTGAAAAATACACCCTTAAGGGAGATAAATAGCTGGTTAAGGGTGAAAAATGGATTGTAGTGAAGAAGCCTTCACACTTCCTCTTACTGTGTCAACGTAGTACAGTTGATAGGTCGACACATGTGTACGCCAAAAGGCTTGGCCAGTTGAAGAGGACTAAGGGTGACAAATGGCTTCTTAAGGGTGAAAACTAGACTATCAATGGTGACAAATGGGTTGATAGTGGTGACAAATAGATTGAATGAAGGAAAAGGATGAGAAGCCTGAAGAAGAAGAAGAAAGTGGACTACATCTGCCAAAAGGGTGTTGACCACAGTCAAGCCAGCTCAAGTCAAGGTTGACCTGGTCAATATCAATGCTAGTCAAGAGACTCCACCCGACTTAATCTTCAAGATTGACTCAAGTCAAAGTTGACCCAAGTCAAAGTCAATATGAATCAAAGTCAACACATGTCAAGCTCGGTCCAGTCGAAGCTTCAGTCAAACCCTATCAGCTACAGTGATCCAGTTATGTTGACCTCGGTCAACTCAACTTCAGATAGTTCGAGACGCTCACATGAACAAGGGTAAACTGAAGAAGCATAAGGGTGACAAATAGATACCTAAGGGTGACAAATAGGTATCTAAGGGTGAAAAATAGCTAAGTAAGGGTGAAAATGGGCAACAGGCCCTATCGCATGAAGTTACAAGGAGGGAAGTTGACTTCGGCACCTGCTCAAGTCGACTCCAATTATATAAAGTTCACAGAAAAAAAGAGCAGAGCAAGGGAGATGGCTGACCAGTGCCTAAGGGTGAAACATGTATACCTAAGAGTGAAAAATGCACACCTAAGGGTGAAAAATGCACACCTAAGGGTGACAAATAGACTATGGTGACGGCTCTTTTGCCTAACGGTAACAAATGGCCAGTCGAAGAAGGTGGCATCGACGCAGTGGAACAACTACGTCAACGCAGTAATGGCTTCAGCAGTAGTAGTGGCCAGTGCGAAGAAGGATGCGTCGACTCCACATGGGCAATGCGTCGACGCACTTAGTGTGAACTCCAGAAGCGTCCTTTGCGAGCTAGCACGTAAGAATGATCTAGGTCCAATAGTCCAAGTCTAAGTGATTGAAAGGGACGTGCTTCATTGGTTCAAGGTTCTAGAAAACCTTCTGGAAAAAAATATTCCCATCTTTACAGCTGGACCAATTGCAAAACTCATGGAGAGGGTTTCATCCGAAAATGGGTTTTGCCTTGAGGAAAAAGAAGCTCAATCTGCAGTGTACTGCCTGAAGCTCATTGGCAAGGCAATGGGAAGCCAGCGTACCATATATCTTGTCACGCCCCGAGCGCGGAAGATACCCGGAGATGCGCGACGTGTCTATATCAATCATGTCAATCAGAGTGGTCGTGTATTCGACACAAAGACAGAGATGCGTAAAATAGCAAGATAACCCAATCCTTTATTTCATAATGGATAGACTATTACAAATCCAATACTCTGTTTAATAAAAAGGAAAAGAATACATATTTGACTCAAGAAACTATAGAAAAGACTAGACGACACTTGTAGAAGCTCTATCACTTTCACTCTTGATCATTCCCATCCGATTGACTTCCATCGTCGTCGGACTTACCTGAAAAGTACAAAGGGACAAACGGAATGAGCGAACGCTCAGTAGGAAATTATATCTCAAGTACTAACGAGGGGTTTAAGTAATTACATCTTTCATGAATGCAATAAAGCTATGCATGCTCGCATAAAACGACAAGATAGAGAGAATGTAATATCAAAGAAATAAGATGGACTTAATCATGAACTTCCAACAAGATGACAAGTTTATTCGAGATATTCAAGCAAGTACATTTAACAAATCATGTCAAGAACCTTGGCTATCATGTATCAAGCAAGCAAGTAAATTACCCTTTTTCGGGCCACGCATTTCATTTCATGTCAAGTACGAGTCAAGTACAAGATGTGTGTGGAATGTCCAATCAAACAAGTCAAGTACTCGGTATAATGCCAGATACCTTATCATTTTAACTCCCATGGGCACAAGTACTTTCGGGTGCTCCTCCCAGGACCAGATCGGGCCCTATATGCGCAGGCATTTATCATGTGTTTTGACATCCACTCTTGTTTATATAGCCAATATAGAATTTCAATAATCAAGCTTGTAGATACGTATGACAACATTGATAGAATAGAGTCCAAAAATATGACAAAGGCCGTAGAATGGCGATAATAACGGTATAATCACGAGTTCGATAAAACTAGGTAGAATATGGTTCCCTTAGGTACCATGATAAATCGATATGGACATTCTTTATATAGAATTGAGGTCCACATGAACATAAGATCAAGCAAGATACCCTCATTCTTATCATAGAATTGGGGTTTACAAGAACGACATGATATGGCATGATATCATCATCCCATTAAGAATTTCTTATGATATACTCTTTGTATAATCATAAGGGCCGGTATACCATGTTTCTTTAGATTGACATGGCAAGGATCGTGTAATGGGTTTTTAGGGTACAACCAGCTCAGTCGGCCTTGAGGGAATCCAAGGCTACGAGGAGTCTTACGGAGGTCTCTATGACTAACTCGCTAGTCCAAAGGAACGGAATGTCCAATGGAGAGCTTGTATGTCAATGAGAGTTGAGTGTGATCGATAAATCAACGTAAAAAGTGGGACTATACTCACGGAATGGAGAATAGTGCCGATATATATATATATATATATATATATATATATATATATATATATATATATGTGTATAATATGAAACCATCGGTAATAGAATCAAGACGAAATCAGGTTACAGTAAAATAACGACTTGAGTAAAGTCGTGTATTGAATAATTAACGCCTAACATGAGGGCGTTTACATATATTGCCAACTTGCAGAATTTTCATTATTTCATTAATTTATCAAAAACACGCCTTGCCTGGGGGCGTTTATTCAAAGTTGAGATCAAAAACGCGCCCTTGGAAGGGGCGTTACTTTCTAATTCCATTTTACAGAATATGTAAATTTCAGGATTTTAACAGATACACGCCCTAGGAAGGGGCGTTACTTTTCATATTCACGCCTTGTTCTGGGGCGTTAAAATATGGAAAACGACTTTGTCCAAGTCGTGAATTTCAAGAATTTTACAATATTACAGGAAATAAAATTTCAAGGGACATGAGACATGTCATTGCAGTATAACAGGAATTCACAGGTAGGGGTATGCAAGATATTAGAATCTATATTTCATAATTTATTGGATTTTAAACAGGATCAATTATAAATTTTCAGGTGAGTCTTATGAAATTAACGCCTGCGTACATGGCGTCAAATATTAAATTGACGACAACTGTATGGTCGTGTATTTTAAATTAGCGCCCTGATCAAGGGCGTTTCTTTCAAAATATTGCAGAGAACGTAATAAAACCTTATAAACAGTATGCATGCCATGCTTATGTATAGATATCTTGCATTAATTCTTATTTGGGCTACAATAACTTGAGAAAATCCTACTTTGAGACTTGAAGATGAACTCTGAAGGATTTGGTGAGAAGCCTAATACTCTGAAGCTTCAACTGCAACTCAATAACAGCCGTAGCAACAGCAAGAAGAAGAACAATCGTTCTTCAGAAATCTTCACTCTACCGTCAACCTGTAGAGGGAGAGAAAAGGAAGGAAGATGAAGATATTTAAATAATCTTCACAGATATAACCGAAGTTTTTAGGGAAAAGATAGAAGAACAGTACCTTGTTCTTCACGTTCGACAAGCAGACTTCCTACAAATAAGAGAAGATCAATTAATGTTCTTCACACGATCGTATAACAGAGAAAACGATGAGGAATAACCTTTGGTTCTATACATACCGTAGTAGCAGTCGACCAAATAGATTCTATGGTTCGAGCAGAAGATTATTTATAGGGATTTAGGGGGTCCAATTAGGGTTAGAGTTCTAGTGGAAGTAATGCTTCCAATATAGAGTTATTGCCACGTTATAACTGTTTCTAATACTTATCACTTACTCTGGATGAGCTCTGGGACGAACGGTTCCCGAATGGAATTAACGATTTTGGTCAGGGCGTGTATTCTTTAATTAACGCCTTGCATAAGGGCGTTTCTTAAAAAGCGCCTTGAAAAAGGGCGTTTCGTGTTTTAAAACACGCCCAAGATAGGGGCGTTTCTTTTACTTACCCATTTGGTCGCGTGAGAACTGACGACCGTAGGTGTGGGCGTCCTTTCTTTATTCACGCCATGGATAGAGGCGTTTCTTTATAAATTAACGCCTTAATAAGAGGCGTTATTTTTAATTTGTTTTATTTCGTCCAATTAACCCTATTCCTTTTATATATATTACTTCTGTAATATATATGTTTTAATTCATTTCAATTATTCATTTATTAGGGTTGCTACACCCTCCCCCACTTAAAAAGAATTTGGTCCCCAAATTCAATATATATATAATTATACATGTGGAGAGTGTAGGACATATACCTCTTAGAATAACTCGGGAAATCGTTTCTTCATAGATTCCTCGGTCTCCCATGTCGCTTCGTGTTCAGGATTCTTATTCCATTGCACCTTAAGCATGGGAATAACCTTATTCCTTAGAGCTCGTATTTCTCGATCTAATATCTTTAAAGGCCTCTGTTCATATGTGAGATCTTTCTGGATCACCAGATCTCCATGCTCAATAATATGTGACGGATCGTGCACATACTTCTTCAACATAGATATGTGAAATACATTGTGTACCTCGGACAACTGAGGAGGCAACGCGATGCGATAAGCAACCTCGCCAACTCTTTCGAGCACCTCAAATGGTCCGATGAATCTTGGCGTAAGCTTGCCCTTAACACCAAATCTTCGTATGCCACGTCCAGGGGATATTTTAATAAATACATGATCTCCAACCTGGAATTCAAGATCTCTTCTCCTGGTATCAGCATAAGCCTTTTGCCTTGTCTGAGCAACTTGTAATCTTTCTCTGATTACCTGTATCTTCTCAGTTGTATCCCTTACCATGTCTGGACCTAATAGTTGTTTCTCTCCAACTTCGTTCCAACATATGGGAGATCGGCAACTCCTTCCGTATAAGGCTTCGAAAGGTGCCATTTGGATACTAGCTTGGTAGCTATTATTATATGCAAATTCAACTAAAGGTAAGTGGTCATGCCAGCTTCCTCCAAAGTCAATAATGCATGCTCTCAGCATATCTTCAACAACTTGATTAGTTCGCTCGGTCTGACCATCCGTTTGTGGGTGAAAAGCAGTACTAAAGTTGAGCCTTGTTCCCAACGAATGTTGTAATCCCTTCCAAAAATGAGAAGTAAAACGGGGATCTCTATCAGACACGATTGAGACAGGAATTCCATGTATCCTGACTATTTCTTTGATGTATAGTGCAGCTAGCATATCAATTGACCATCGGCTTTTGATTGGCAAGAAATGTGCCGATTTAGTCAATCGGTCAATGATAACCCAGATTCCATCATGTCCTCCTTTAGATTTAGACAAACCCATGATGAAGTCCATACCAATATCCTCCCATTTCCACTTAGGAATATCTAGAGGATGTAGTTTTCCCGCAGGCTTTTGGTGTTCCGCCTTGACCTGTTGGCATGTGAGACAGCGTGATACATAGTCCGCTATTTCTCTTTTCATATTAGGCCACCAAAAGTTCCTCTTTACATCTTGGTACATTTTGGTTGATCCTGGATGAATAGTGTACCTTGATCGGTGAGCTTCATCTAAGATCTTCTTCTTTAATTCCGGACAATCGGGTATACAAGTTCTATCTTTGAACGATAATCTTCCATCAGAAGTTTGTTGAAAATCAGATTGTCCTTCTAATCTGCCTTTGATTCCTACTAATATAGGATCATCATCCTGAAGTGTTTGTATCTCAGATAACAAATCTGACTGTATGCTTACATGAGATAGTGTGACAAATTTGGATTCCGTGTCCAAGCTTATATTGAGCTCGGAGAACTGTTCAAGTAACCTCCATTCTTGCATCATACAATTTGCTATCATTGCTCTCGGCTTTCGACTAAGGGCGTCAGCAACATAATTACCCTTTCCGGGATGGTATTGTATATTGAAGTCGAAGTCCTTGAGATATTCTAGCCAGCGTCTTTGTCTCATGTTTAGCTCCTTTTGTGAAAATAGATATTTGAGACTTTTGTGATCGGAGTATACAGTAAACTGTACTCCATATAAGTAGTGTCTCCATATCTTTAGGGCAAATACTACCGCGGCCAGTTCTAAGTCATGGACGGGGTAATTCTCCTCATGCTTCTTCAGTTGACGTGAAGAGTATGCTATGACCTTTCCTTGTTGCATTAGGACACATCCAAGGCCAATGCCAGAAGCATCAGTGTAGACCTCGAATTTCTCTCCTTCTGTTGGTAGAGCTAACACTGGAGCTGTAGTGAGATGATCTTTGAGAGTTTGGAAACTTCTTTCACATTCCTCACTCCATTCATATCAGATCTCCTTACGAGTTAACCTTGTAAGTGGCACGGCGATTGTTGAGAAGTCTTTGATGAATCACCTGTAATAGCCTGCAAGACCTAAGAAACTTCTGATCTCGCTAGCATTGGTTGGTCTTTCCCATTTCCTAACTGCTTCAACCTTTGACGGATCTAGAGATAATCCATCCTTGGATATCACATGTCCGAGAAAAGCCACTTCTTCAAGCCAGAATTCGCATTTGCTGAGCTTAGCATATAATTGATTTGTCCTCAAGATTTGTAATGAAATCCTCAAATGCTCTTCATGTTCTTCCTTAGTCTTGGAATATATCAATATATCATCAATGAAAACCACCACAAATTGATCTAGATAAGGCCTGAATATGCTATTCATCAACTGCATAAAGGCAGCAGGGGCATTTGTTAGTCCAAAAGGCATAACAACAAATTCATAGTGGCCATACCTGCTTCTGAACGCAGTTTTATGAATATCTTCGTCTTTAATCCTCAATTGATGATAACCAGACCTGAGATCAATCTTGGAGAAATGTTTGGATCCAGAAATCTGATCAAATAATTCATCGATTCTCGGCAGTGGATACTTGTTCTTGATAGTAAGATGATTCAACTGTCGATAGTCGATACACAATCTCATGGATCCATCCTTCTTCCTTACAAATAGGACTGGGGCTCCCCACGGGGAAGTACTTGGTCTAATGAACCCTTTTTGAATCAATTCCATCAATTGCTTCTTTAATTCTTTTAGTTCTGCAGGGGACATTCTATAGGGTGCCTTTGAAACAGGACCAGCACCAGGGGCTAAGTCGATGGTAAAGGCCACATCTCTTTGCGGGGGTAATCCCGGCAATTCTTCCGGAAATACGTCTGGAAATTCTCGCACTACCTGAATGTCTTCTATCTTGGTTTCTTTAGCTTCTTTAATAGTGACAAAAGCAAGGAAGGATACACATCCTTTCTTGACGAGCTTGCTTGCTCGAAGAGCCGAAATAAGAGGGGATTTGCTTCGACTCTTAGGACTAGTATAAGTCAGTTCCGGAAATTCCTTGAAAACAATCTTGCTATCACGGCAATCAACCGTTGCCTGGTATTTGGATAACCAATCTGCTCCTAATATAACATCATATACTCTTTTAGATCTAAGCAGATAAGATCAATAGGAAAACTCTTTCCTCGAACCAATACCTCACAGTTTTGATAATGATGTGTGATATCCGTCTCGTTTCCGAGAGGAGTAGACAATATTAACTTCATCCATTCTGGTTCTAGAGGTAAAGGGTCAGCAAACTTCTTGGAAATAATGGAATGCGATGCACCCGTATCAAATAAGACATGTGCATATTTGGAACAAATTTTTAATGTACCTTCCACCAATCCGCCTTCTTCTTCTGGTTTGGTCTCTTGGATTGCATGAAGACGCGCGTTCCTTGTCACTGGGCGTTTACCCTCACCGTCTTGGTCATTCATTAATGGACAATCGGGAATCCGATGTTCACGACTCCCACAACGGAGACATGCTCCTAATTTCCTCCAGCATTCTTCTGTTTTGTGACCAGCCTTGTCACAATGCTTGCATACTACGTTTGAAGGTGTAGTGGTGATAGAGAAAGGCTTGGATTTCTTGAACTTCTGATCTTGAGAGGAAGAACCTCCATTATTGGGCCTCTTCTTAAAGTTGGGTTTAACAGAACCCGAACTTGTGACTTGCTCCTTTTTGTCTTTCCCACGGATCCTATCAGATAGTTCCGTGGCATCTTCAAGCAACTGAGCTCGGCGCACTATTTCAGTATAAACTTGAATATCCATAGGCGCCAGTTGAGTAATGTAGTGGGGCCTAAGCCCATTAAGAAATCTACGGGCTTTCATCTTTTCCGTGCTAATTAAATGCTTAGCATATCTAGACAGTCTAGAAAACTGTGCTTCATAATCAGCCACCGATAAAGATCTTTGCTTTAATGCGGCAAATTCGACGGCCTTCTTTTCCTGGACCCTATCAGAGAAATATTTGGCGTTGAAATATTCAACGAATTCACCCCATGTAACTTGAGTTGGGTCAATAGTAGCTTCAATCGACTCCCACCAGCATCTAGCATCCTTTTCTAACTGGAAAGTAGCTAATAAGACTTTGTCCTGATCCGTGCATTGCGTAACACGGAATATACGTTCAATCTCCCGAACCCAATGCTCGGCATCGTCTGGATCGGTCGATCCCATGAACTTCGGGGGATTCATATTCTTGAATGCTTGGTGTAAGCTTCCAGCTCGTGGAGCACCACCTTGTGCTACCGTTGTAGCACTTGGGTCATCCCTTGGAGGGTACGCTGCATGTTGCGCCATTGAGCACGTTCGGCAGCCATTATCCTACAATTACAATAGCTATATTAGTATGATCTTATAAAGGACTTATTGACTCTTAACCCTTGGTTCTACCCAATCTCACTTGGTTAAAGGTTTTGAAACCTATCCTTGGACTTGGGTTTCCTAGGAATTGAATACCTTAGGCTCTGATACCACAAAGACTGTCACGCCCCGAGCGCGGAAGATACCCGGAGATGCGTGACGTGTCTATATCAATCATGTCAATCAGAGTGGTCGTGTATTCGACACGAAGACAGAGATGCGCAAAATAGCAAGATAACCCAATCCTTTATTTCATAATGGATAGACTATTACAAATCCAATACTCTGTTTAATAAAAAGGAAAAGAATACATATTTGACTCAAGAAACTATAGAAAAGACTAGACGACACTTGTAGAAGCTCTATCACTTTCACTCTTGATCATTCCCATCCGATTGACTTCCATCGTCGTCGGACTTACCTGAAAAGTACAAAGGGACAAACGGAATGAGCGAACGCTCAGTAGGAAATTATATCTCAAGTACTAGCGAGGGGTTTAAGTAATTACATCTTTCATGAATGCAATAAAGCTATGCATGCTCGCATAAAACGACAAGATAGAGAGAATGTAATATCAAAGAAATAAGATGGACTTAATCATGAACTTCCAACAAGATGACAAGTTTATTCGAGATATTCAAGCAAGTACATTTAACAAATCATGTCAAGAACCTTGGCTATCATGTATCAAGCAAGCAAGTAAATTACCCTTTTTCGGGCCACGCATTTCATTTCATGTCAAGTACGAGTCAAGTACAAGATGTGTGTGGAATGTCCAATCAAGCAAGTCAAGTACTCGGTATAATGCCAGATACCTTATCATTTTAACTCCCATGGGCACAAGTACTTTCGGGTGCTCCTCCCAGGACCAGATCGGGCCCTATATGCGCAGGCATTTATCATGTGTTTTGACATCCACTCTTGTTTATATAGCCAATATAGAATTTCAATAATCAAGCTTGTAGATACGTATGACAACATTGATAGAATAGAGTCCAAAAATATGACAAAAGCCGTAGAATGGCGATAATAACGGTATAATCACGAGTTCGATAAAACTAGGTAGAATATGGTTCCCTTAGGTACCATGATAAATCGATATGGACATTCTTTATATAGAATTGAGGTCCACATGAACATAAGATCAAGCAAGATACCCTCATTCTTATCATAGAATTGGGGTTTACAAGAATGACATGATATGGCATGATATCATCATCCCATTAAGAATTTCTTATGATATACTCTTTGTATAATCATAAGGGCCGGTATACCATGTTTCTTTAGATTGACATGGCAAGGATCGTGTAATGGGTTTTTAGGGTACAACCAGCTCAGTCGGCCTTGAGGGAATCCAAGGCTACGAGGAGTCTTACGGAGGTCTCTATGACTAACTCGCTAGTCCAAAGGAACGGAATGTCCAATGGAGAGCTTGTATGTCAATGAGAGTTGAGTGTGATCGATAAATCAACGTAAAAAGTGGGACTATACTCATGGAATGGAGAATAGTGCCGATATATATATATATATATATATATATATATATATATATCTATATATATATGTATAATATGAAACCATCGGTAATAGAATCAAGACGAAATCAGGTTACAGTAAAATAACGACTTGAGTAAAGTCGTGTATTGAATAATTAACGCCTAACATGAGGGCGTTTACATATATTGCCAACTTGCAGAATTTTCATTATTTCATTAATTTATCAAAAACACGCCTTGCCTGGGGGCGTTTATTCAAAGTTGAGATCAAAAACGCGCCCTTGGAAGGGGCGTTACTTTCTAATTCCATTTTACAGAATATGTAAATTTCAGGATTTTAACAGATACACGCCCTAGGAAGGGGCGTTACTTTTCAGATTCACGCCTTGTTCTGGGGCGTTAAAATATGGAAAACGACTTTGTCCAAGTCGTGAATTTCAAGAATTTTACAATATTACAGGAAATAAAATTTCAAGGGACATGAGACATGTCGTTGCAGTATAACAGGAATTCACAGGTAGGGGTATGCAAGATATTAGAATCTATATTTCATAATTTATTGGATTTTAAACAGGATCAATTATAAATTTTCAGGTGAGTCTTATGAAATTAACGCCTGCGTACATGGCATCAAATATTAAATTGACGACAACTGCATGGTCGTGTATTTTAAATTAGCGCCCTGATCAAGGGCGTTTCTTTCAAAATATTGCAGAGAACGTAATAAAACCTTATAAACAGTATGCATGCCATGCTTATGTATAGATATCTTGCATTAATTCTTATTTGGGCTACAATAACTTGAGAAAATCCTACTTTGAGACTTGAAGATGAACTCTGAAGGATTTGGTGAGAAGCCTAATACTCTGAAGCTTCAACTGCAACTCAATAACAGCCGTAGCAACAGCAAGAAGAAGAACAATCGTTCTTCAGAAATCTTCACTCTACCGTCAACCTGTAGAGGGAGAGAAAAGGAAGGAAGATGAAGATATTTAAATAATCTTCACAGATATAACCGAAGTTTTTAGGGAAAAGATAGAAGAACAGTACCTTGTTCTTCACGTTCGACAAGCAGACTTCCTACAAATAAGAGAAGATCAATTAATGTTCTTCACACGATCGTATAACAGAGAAAACGATGAGGAATAACCTTTGGTTCTATACATACCGTAGCAGCAGTCGACCAAATAGATTCTAGGGTTCGAGCAGAAGATTATTTATAGGGATTTAGGGGGTCCAATTAGGGTTAGAGTTCTAGTGGAAGTAATGCTTCCAATATAGAGTTATTGCCACGTTATAACTGTTTCTAATACTTATCACTTACTCTGGATGAGCTCTGGGACGAACGGTTCCCGAATGGAATTAACGACTTTGGTCAGGGCGTGTATTCTTTAATTAACGCCTTGCATAAGGGCGTTTCTTAAAAAGCGCCTTGAAAAAGGGCGTTTCGTGTTTTAAAACACGCCCAAGATAGGGGCGTTTCTTTTACTTATCCATTTGGTCGCGTGAGAACTGACGACCGTAGGTGTGGGCGTCCTTTCTTTATTCACGCCATGGATAGAGGCGTTTCTTTATAAATTAACGCCTTAATAAGAGGCGTTATTTTTAATTTGTTTTATTTCGTCCAATTAACCCTATTCCTTTTATATATATTACTTCTGTAATATATATGTTTTAATTCATTTCAATTATTCATTTATTAGGGTTGCTACATATCTTCTGGCGCAATCAGTGGCCACTCTTCCCAAGATCTGGAAACATTCTGTAGATCTGGACGGCCCAGATTTCTTCCTACCAAATCAGAGTCTACAAAGCTCGTACCATGCATGCAAAAAGAAAAAGATGCTGGAACCAAAAGCAGTGCTTGGGGGACATGCTCTGACGGATGATAGACAAGCATAAGAGGTTCAAAGAAGATAGCAAGAAAAAGGCACGGAGAACAGATAGGCAGAGATGAAACCTAGTTTGTAGAAGGAGAAGAGAAAGTTGATATAAGAGAGAACATTCGATCAGTAGACAAGTCACCTCCAGCAAGCAGAAGAGAGCATGTTCTAAGAGGGGGGAGGAAGGCTGTGAAGAAGGGCTGCATCAATGAGTGAGAGATCAAAAAGAAGAAGAAAGAAGAAGAGGAGAGAGCTATGACGGGTGCTACACAGCGAAAAAAAATATCAGAGAGAGAGAGCCCGCAAGAAGAGGAAGAGCAAAAGAGAAGAGAAGAGAGGAAGAGAAAGGAGAGAAGAATCTGAGGGAGAGAGAGCTGTTGCAGTTCAGAGAGACAGAGAAAGAGTGTTGAGAGGAAGAGGAAGAGAAGCCAAGCCAAGTCCCGCATTACAGTTGAAGTGCTTCCATAGGAAGCTACATTCCTGGTTTCACATTTAGAGCTTTCTTTGCGCTGTTTCAGTTCAACGTTTGTTGTTTTTTTTTCTTTCCATTTTCTTTGTTGTACTTTCAACATCCTGTTCAGGGGTCGGGTTCCCTCTGTGGTTTCAGAGGAAGGGAGAAGCGTTGCTCCTGGTTCCCTCTGTGGTTTCAGAGAAAGGGAGAAGTGTTTCTCCGGGTTCCTTCTATGTAGCAGAAGAAGAGAGGATTCGTTCGTCTCGGTTGTGAGCAGCTGGAAGTTGTTCACATTTTCTTTCTGGGTCTTTCAGAAGAAGGGAGGAGTGTGCTCCTCTGGGTTAAGATGTGTATCGGCATTTGTTGCAGACTGAGTCTGTGTTGTTGCATTGTGTAAGGGAACCCTCACTCGGGTTTAGTGAGGGATGGATGTAGGTCTGTGGGTAGCAGACCGAAGCACCTAAAAAATCTACTGTTCATTGTGGCATGCCTGTGTGACTGTTTTCTCGCTAGATGTTTGCTTAGGAATGTTCTCCATATCTACTATAGCATCTAGTGTGTGAGTTTCTCTCTTGTGTGAAGCGTTGTTTTATTCCACTGTGTTAATTGAAAAGAGGGGGCAGATCAATTCTCCCCCCCTCTAGATCAGCCTTCCATACACTATCAGTGATTCAGAGCACATAACAATTGGTATCAGAGCACCTAATAGGGACCGTTGCATGCTCTTGGCACTTTTGACATGACTTAGCATACTTGCAGCAGTCGTCAGACATTGTCGGCCAATAATAACCCAGCTTTTTAATTTTGATCTTCATTTTCGGCCTGCCCTGATGTGCCCCAGGTGACCTGGCATGGATTTCTTTCATGACCCTCTAGGCCTCCTCCATAGAAAGGCACCGAAGCAATATTTTCTTTTTGGCATCTGCCACAATTCGGAATAGAATCCTATTTCTGATTTCATAGGAGTCTTTTATTCGGATTAGCCTAATATTTTCATCTATTTGCTTGGGCAGCTGCTGGTGTTTAAACCATTGTATGAGGGGCTCTCGCCATTCGGGTGAGCCGATCACTTCTGCGATTGCTATTTCAAGTTCTTCTTGTCCTAGTTCTTCTTTTATCATGCTGGGGACCTGCCATCGGTTGATCACCCGTATGTTGAGTGATTCATCCAGCGGGACTGCCAGTGAGCTTGCTTGCTTGGCTAATGTATCGGCCTGTGCATTTTGACCTCGGCCGACATGGTTTATTTCGATAAAGTAGACTTTCTCTTTGAGCCACTTCGCCTTAGCGTGGTAGGGGAGTAATTCAAATTTTCTGACTTCAAACTTTCCTTAGATTTGCTTGACGATTAACATTGAATCCTTAAACAACTGCAGCATGTGGACCTCCATGTAAAGAGCAAGTTGGAGACGGATGATTAGAGCTTCATATTCTACTTCATTATTCGTGCAGGATTTAGTGATTGAGCAAGAGGTATGCAGCACCTCTCCTTCGGGAGATTTGAGGATGACCCCTACCCCCGCTCTTATTCTTGTTTGTCCCGACAGGGATGTCTCTGTTCTCGAAACCCCGTCGAAGTATAGCTGCCAGGTGGCTTGTTGGACTTGGTCCACTTCTAGTGTTTCATCTTCTGGGAGCTCTGTAATCAGCGGAGAATTTTCAGGCACTGGGTGTGCTGCAAAGAAGTCGGCAATGGCCTGGCCTTTGATGGCCTTTTGTGGCACATAAGTAATGTCAAAATCCTTGAGGATGGCAACCCATTTGCCTAGTCGCCCTTTCAGGATCGGCTGAGAGTGTATATATTTGATCGGGTCGGCCCTGGATATTAGCTTGACTTCATGCGATAGCACGTAGTGCCTCATTTTCTTCGCTGCAAAGACCAGTGCGAGGCATACCTTTTCAATATGTGCATATTTTGCTTCAACCCCGACCAATCTCTGACTGAGGTAGTAGAGGACTCGTTCTTTTCCTTCTTTATTACTTTGGGCCAGCATTTCCCCTAGAGAGTATTCGGTGGTGGCTATATATAGGATTAGCGGTCACCCTTTGACAGGTGCCCCCAGCACAGGCAGGGTTTTCAAGTATTCTTTCAGCTGGGCAAGAGCCTTTTGACATTCTTCCCCCAATGGAATGGGGTATCCTTCATCATTAACTAATGAAACGGCTAACACCACCCGAATAAGTTGGAGATGAACCTACGGATGTAGGCTAATCGGCCTTGCAATGACCGTAATTCTGTCAGGTTTCTTGGAGGAGGCAACTCCTGAATAGCTTTGATTTTTGCGTGGTCTATTTCAATCCCCCTGTATTTGACGATGAAGACCAGGAATTTTCCACTAGAGATGCCAAAAGCGCACTTCATCGGGTTCATCTTCAGCTCATGCTGTCGCAGCCTCTCAAATATAATTTTGAGTTCAGCCTAGTGATCCTCGCTCTTCTTTGTTTTGACAACTAAGTCATCAATATAGCATTCGACTTTGCTATAAAGCAACTCGTCAAATATTTTGGTCATTGCCCTTGGTAGGTGGCGCCCGCATTTTTGAGGCCAAAGGGCATCCGTTTGTAATGGAATATCCCTTTAGGCGACCAGAAAGCTGTGTGGATTCGGTCATGCTCAGCTATCTAGATTTGATTGTATCCAGAAGATCCATCCATGAATGATAAGGCCTCATGGCCGGTAGTAGAGTTGATCTTGACTTCGGTGATTGGTACCGAAAAGTCATCCTTCGGACAAGCTTTAGTCAGGTCCCGGAAGTCCACGCAAATCTGGATCTAGCCATTTTTCTTCTTGACAGGAACAATGTTGGCCACTCATGTAGTGTATTGATTTTCAGCCATGAAGTCAACATCTATGAGGTTGTTGACCTCCTTGCAAATTTGACTTATCAACTCGGGTCTCATTCACCGAGGTGTTTGCTTCACTGGTTCGGCGTTGGGGTCAATGGCCAGGATATGCTGGGCAACTGTAGGGCTGAGGCCTGGCATTTCTTTGTAATTTCAAGCAAAGCAATCTCAAAATTTTCGGAGTAGCTTTATGTATGGCCTCCTCTCTTTGGGTAGTAAGAGGGTGCTGAGAAAGGTCGGCCTAGGATCATCCTTCGTGCCGAGGTTTATTTCGACCAATTCATCAACAGTGGCTTGGCCGCCATCTTCTATTTCTAGCGGGGCCGACTATAGGTCGACGAAGCCTTTGTCATCTTATTCAACTTCGAAGGCCTCGTAGATGTGTTCTTGTCCCATTTCACCTAATCGCGGGACTTTGGCTTTGCCTTCTTCTGAGTCGGTTGGCTATTTACTGTGTTGGAGAAGCAGCCCTGGTGTTGGTGGTGTAGATTCTGTGCAGCTTGGATGCCGGCTTATGAGTGGAGCGCCCTCCAGGGCAGAATGAATTTCTTCAACTTTTGGCACTTGTGAGTTGCCGCTGGAAATTGTGGTTGCTTCCATAGAGATGGACTCCCAGCACCAGCACGGAGTGGTAGCTCCATGATCATTATGCCCCCGCGGCTGAGATAGGCATGAGCTTTTCAATTCAGCGGATGGCTCTGCTAGTTCATAGTCCCCAAGGTATTCATCATAGATTGCCCCAGGGGATCTTCACTCATTAAAGTGTAGGTAGAGATCATATCAACTTCATGATAATCTTCTATAGAGAAGCCCAACCCCGGGTGCTGAGTAATTTGTAGCAATATTCTGTCCATATTCGGTGGATACCATAATTCTTTGAACATTTTCTTTTGACTGGAGGGTTGATAGAAGGAGATCTATTGCTTTCTGGCCAGCTTGATTGCGCGGCCAGTTATATACGGGAGTCCCATAATTTGGACAAGCAGATCCTACATCTCTTCAGGGAACCTGCAATCATCATCCCCTTTTGCAGGCTGCTCCTTGGCCACATATAATATGGTGGGTTGGCCATCAGGATGGGGACCTCCAGGGTCTTCAATATTTCGACTGTTTGACAACTTGCATCAGTTATGGGCTTGATGATCCCTGGCGGGACCTTGACATGCCTAAGAAA
Source organism: Amorphophallus konjac (assembly GCA_022559845.1). Taxonomy (NCBI): domain Eukaryota; kingdom Viridiplantae; phylum Streptophyta; class Magnoliopsida; order Alismatales; family Araceae; genus Amorphophallus; species Amorphophallus konjac. The sequence continues at coordinate 36,227,211 of CM040129.1, forward strand.
TTTTTCGAGTTCTAGTGCCCCCGGCTTGGGGTGAATGTTGGATTAAATTGCTCTGAGCTCTCCTTCCTCCTCAGATATGAGTGACACCTCTGGGGAGGCCACATAGTCAGGCAGCGACAGAGGGAACCATGTTGTACCCCTATGATTTTAATGATGTCATGTTGCATTTGGTTTTGATGATGCATGCCAACACTATGTGGATGCCTCTTCATATATTGCATTTTCTGGTTTTACTCTGAAAGTGTCGACTCATAGAGTCGACTGTTGGTGGTCTGGACACTCCTTTTTATGCAGAATGCCTGCTGAAAAGTGTCAACTTGTAGAGTGTGCAGTTGATGCATGTGTTCTAAGTCATATGTGTTGAAGTTACTTTGATGCTGTCAGATGTGTAGTTGATGCACTACCATTGCTGTTGCTTTGCTGTTGCATTATTGCTATTGCATTTGGCTGAGATACATTCCATGTTGCTGGAAGCTCTGAGACTAAGGGTAATGGTTAGGTTATTTCATGAAAGATATAGTGGTTAGTCATATCTCATGCTCATTGTGGTGCATATGAAAGTCGGAGTGTTTTAATGTTCATCTGCGCACATCTCTGTTCATGCATATAGACACACACATTTCATCAAACAGGTTGCATGCACACACACATTTTCCTTTGTGAATATAGAGGGTCTATGCATATCACTGCTCCCATGGATTCCTAAGGTCGATGTTAGTTCAGTCTCATACCTAAGGTCGACGTTAGTTGAGTCTGCTACATCCAAGGTCGATGCAAGTTGTGTCCAATGCATACCTAAGTTTGATGTTAGTTGAGTCTGCTGCATACTAAGGTCGGTGTTAGTTGCATAAAGGGTCGGTGCTAGTTGTAGCATTGTGCCTGCATATAAGTCGGTGCTAGCCTGGTGAATGCAGTTAAGTCAGTATAGTCTTTCGTCTCATACACATGAAGGTTGGTGCATGTTACTGTTCCTTAATGAAAGTCGGTGCACGTTTCATGCATTCTGTACATAAGGTCTGTGCACGTTCTTTTTTTGCATGCATGAAGGTCAGTGCATGTTATTGTTCCTTAATGAAGGTCGGTGCATGTTTCATGGATTCTGCATATAAAGTCAGTGCATGTTCCTGTTTATGCACATATGAAAGTCAGTGCATTTTGTGAAGGACCTCTCACAAGGTCGGTGCACATTTTGCCTTGTACCTATACAAGGTCAATGCACATTTGCATTAGGCAAACTCATGGTCGGTACATATCCCCCCGTCATACAGAAAAATGTCAGTGCACATCTCCATTAAGTCTAGCTAAGTCGGTGCATATTTGCATTAATCACCTAGAAGGTCTGTGCACATTTTAGTCTGTACTTGACCAAATTCGATGCATGTTTTTCTAAATGCGCTATAAGATCCATGCACATTTTATACACGTCAAAGCACATATGATTAAATCTGTTCTCATCAAGTTTGTGCATAATTCATGTATGAACTAAGTCTATGCACATTACTTAACCACTCATGCTTACAAGCGGCTTGACAAAATGCCTCTTGACTGTTTGTGTTAACAGGAACTTAATGACAGTGAAGCACATGGGCTCTAAGTAAGGCAGGTGCTTGGCACGTGATCCAAGGCAGAGGACGCTCTCAGGAAGTCTGACACGTGGACCCTCTATCCACTGTCCTGACACGTGGCACCTCCAGATGTGCCAAAATGTGCCCTCCACACGCCCGAAGCGTGAGCCCGTGCGAACCAAGATTGGATTTATAAAAGGGCGTCTCCTACGATAGAATAAAAAACAAGAAAGAAAGAAATAAGAAAGAGAAGAGAAGGGTAGCGGCGGGCGAAAAAGAGCCAGAAAAGAAGAGAGAAAAGAGAGCAGTTCAGAGAGAGAGCCAGTGAGCTAGAATAAGAGAGAGCTTAGAGGAAGAGATCATGAGAAGAAGAAGAGAGTGTGTAGCTATTCATCCTGAAGATCTATTTAGTCTGTTCGTAGATCAAATCCAGAATGACTATGCTCATTGGAGCTTCCTATTTTTACTTTTCCCTTTTGATTTTTCGGTTACCGTTTTTATTTGCATTTTCTTAGTGTTCTTCCGATTCTCTGTTCAGGGTGTCGGGTTCCTCCTGTGTGTTCAGGAGAAGTGAGATTTATCTCCGGTTGCCCTCTGTGGATTCAGAGGAAGGGAGATTGGTTTCTCCGGGTGTGAGTGATTGGGTATCACTCACAGTTTTCCCTCTGGTTTAGAGGAATGAAGACTAGTGTCTCCGGTTGCTAGTGACAGGCTGTCACTAGTGGTCCCCTCTGGTTTGGAGGAAGGGAGTTTAGCCTCCGGTTCTGGTTCTGTGGGTTGCAGAACTTGGTTGAGGGATTGTCTCCTTCGGTTATCAAGCTGTTAGGCAGCATCTTGTTTGTAGACTGAGTCTGCGTGTTGCATTTTGCAAGGGAAGCCTCACTCCAGTTTGGAGTGAGGGGTGGACGTAGGCAGATTGGGGGTCTGGCGGAACCACCTAAAAATTCAGTGTGCCGTGGGTTGCTTTGTGTGTTTGTCCATCTCCTCTATCTCCTTCACAGGGTCCTTTACTTGCTTGTTTAGGGGCAACATGTTTGATATTATGTTTGCTTGATCTATCTCTTCTGTGAAGCGTTTGTTTGTTTGTGTGAATGCTTATCATCATCATTCCCCACTGGTTCATCATTTGTGTTTATCAACTCTCTGTTGCTATACACTAAGTGTTTGAAGCTTGTTCTGTGTGAGGCATAAGTCTGATCTGAGCTTCCTTGTCTAGTTTACGTAGGACATGATTTGGTTAAAGCTTTAATTCTGCAGTTTGTAAAAGGGGATTCATTCACCCCCCTCTGAAACCCTGCCTAATATTCTAACAATTGGTATTAGAGCGGGTCCCTGATTCATCATATCTAATGATCTGTAGATAATCCTACTACTTTTCCGGTGCATTATTATCTTCAGCATACTATTTTGAAACTGTCTGTTACTTAGATCCATGGCTTCTCCACCTATTTTCGATGGTACTAGTTTTAACTTATGGCTTACCAACTTGCACATGTTTGTTAAGTCTGTTAATCATAATCTGTGGAAGATCATTACTCACGGTCCACACAGACTACCAAAGAATAAGTCCAAATGGACTGATAGTCATAAATCCATGAGTGGTGAAAACCAGAAAGCTTTGGAGATGATGAAGGCAGCTACTAACAGGTCATTCCATTCTTATTTTTATGATTGCAGATCTGCAAGAGAGATACTGGATAGACTGAAGACCGCCGATAAGGGAAATGAAGGCGAATGTGTCACGCCCCGATGCGGAATCTCGGGACGTACAGTTAGGGGCACGCGAGCTAGAAAGAAATGGTATTATTTCCAAACCATTTACACCAGAGTTGAAAGAGACAATTAACCAAATAACCAAACTTCCTTTTATTGATAATAATAAAAGTTACAACTGAAGTAGAACAACTATAGCCAAATAGTATGACTGAAACTAGTACAATTCTTTAAACTCAACTGACTCAATTTACTAACTATCACTCGGTGTCACTCCAGTCCATCCCCGATAGTAAGATCATTACCTGGAAAAAAGGGGGGAAACAAGTAGGGTATGAGCTAACTCGCTCAGTAGATAACCATGGCAAATATAAGTGATTATCAATTTATTACAGTTTATATGAAATGCAGAAAAAACTAATGACAAGAGATAACGATACGATAAAGAAAGACAATAACAATGTAGAGAGATATCTTGCAAGGTCAAGGAATAACTTTGTACACGAATTTACCACAAGTAATGAACAAGAGATAACAAGTAACAATAGTAAATTTGGCCAAGTAGTATAAATACGTATTCCAGCACGATCACACGATCAAGTAACGAGAGTTTGTCATAGACGTACACTGTATATTCCTGCACTCGGGTGCAATGCCACACCCTGTCATTAACATCCCATGGGCTCACTAACTTTCGGGCGCTCTCCCCAGGACCAGACCTGGCCCTTATGGTGCGTTAGCATTGATTTTATTGGATCAACGATCCACCGTCTCGACATAGTCAAATTATGGCCAATTTAATCAGATGAATTTCTGTCAATGCTCAGATTAGAGGACCACACTTGTCCTCGGATTCGAGAATATAATCACGATAAAACCCAAAACTAAGGGTCGTCGTACGGCAAATACCGGGCCGTACTCACACGAGTAACGAGTTACGGAGTCAAGAAAGAACGGTCGACAGTAATCCGTTCGAGAGAAGGGAAGTAAGTTCCGAAGAACGATTATACAGACCGTACGAGGCCGTATTCAAGATATACGGTTCTAGAGAATCTGTATTTAGTATAACGGTAACAATTTCCGGTCGTAGTCAGTACGACTAGAAGAGAAGTAAAATATGCCAAATGGCTTCCGGGTCGCCAATGACAAGTAAACCAATATGGTTACTGTCCAATGGTCGATTCCGGGCTCGAATATGACCGAAGATTTAACCAAGGGTAATCGGTCAATTAATCAAATTAAAACGATGTGTATCGGGCCATTTAATATACTCAAGTAAAACCAGTAATCATGTAATCCTGTTGCCAACTCGGGATTTACCACGGTAAAAATGTCACACGGTAAAAATGGGGTAATATACCGGATGGAGTGTCCGGTCTAACTGGCCAAGACTTGCCATAAGTCTGTCATTTAAATTTCTGTTCTACAGTAAAATTTACAGAATTTACCCAAGGTAAATTTTTAACTAATTTACATGATTAACCAATTTACCAAGAATTTTACAAGTGAATAATTTCACTTTAACCATGTTTTAGTAATTTTAACCAGAATTTTCCAAAAAAGTAAATATTGCAACAGAAAGTAAATTTTTATCATTCACTCATCTATTTATTCTGTTGTTATATGAGTTGATAATCTTGTTGATTAACGTTGTTTACCCTGATTAACACTGAGTATTTTGATCTCTGGACATTTTAACGGTCTTAAATGGGCCGCTAAACCTACTGGACATACAGCGGTTCTAATTAGGCCGTTTGACATATATACAGCGGTTTAATTTGGGCTGTTATACAACTGGGGTGTCAAAAGAGTAAAAAAAAAAACAGGTACTAACCGTTAAAACGAACAGAAGTCCGATCAAACCAGGAACTCTTAAAACTGAGTTTAAGCATGATAACGATGGTGATAAGTTTAAGCATGATAACGATGGTGATAAAATCTAAATTAAATCATAACTGTAATGATAAATCATGATTTTGCTACTAAATGAAAGCTAACATGATTACTAACAATCCATATTTTTACTTTAATCATTTGGGCCTTGGTTACCTACCTTAATTGAAGGACAAAGAAGAATACGGAGGAAGAAGAAGATGAATAGTATCTTCCTGCGATCCCTTGCAGCAACAGAGCTTAACAGGGCTTTAGCAGAGAAGGGAAGAGGCTAAGCCTCCTTATTTATAGGGTTGCATACTCGTAGAAGACTCTCCCGCGCCAAGGGTTAGTCGGACACGGCGCCGCAAAGGGGATGGCCGGCGTTGACGACGCGGGCTGCCGACTGAAACACGTTTCCACGTGTTTATTTGGGTAAGGATTTGGCTAATCCTCCTTAATCATGTGATTAAGTATTTCTAACTAAAACCACTAATTAACCTCACTAAATGATTTTTAATGAGTTTGACCCAGAAGACAAAATTGTTATACAACTTATGAGGAATCTATTTATTATTTTTGTGGATTTTTATCACAAGGTTAATTTCTAACCGATCCAATCTTAGGATTAAAATAATAGTTAATCAAATTCTAACGAATTCTAACGATTTAGTCGATAGATAGAGTTTCTGATATTTTACCGATTATACTCAAGAAGACAAAGTTGTTAATAAAAATATGCTCTATCAATTATGATTTTTTTAGATTTTTCTAAGGTAGTCGTATTTTACTATGAATAGTGTTTTCCGCGTTTTTAAGTCAGGCTTAAATCACCGATTAAGCCATGTAAATGATTTTATTAGGGTCAGGCACAGAAGACCAAAGTGTTTATCATCGTGTTTACTATTTAACTACCATTTTTTAGAATTTCTATATGATAGTCAAAAATTTCACTATTTACTATTTACCACATCACTATTCAAAATTTACTATTTACGAAATTTAATATTCTATACAGAAAATTGGGGTCTTACACCCTCCCCCACTTAAAGAATTTGGTCCTCCAAATTCACTGAACCGAAAACAGTAAGGGAATAAATAGCTCACCTTAGAACAAATCGGAATACCGCTTCCGCATAGCGTCCTCGGATTCCCAGGTGGCTTCCTCGGTTCCACGCCGACTCCACTGAATCTTGACCATCGGTATGGAACGATTCCGAAGTTGTTGTTCCTTCCGATCCAGAATCTTCACTGGTCTTTCTTCATAAGTCAGATCCTTCATTAACTCAAAATCCACATGCTGAATGATGTGAGTGGGGTCGTACACATATTTCCGCAACATAGAAATATGGAATACGTTATGTACGCCAGACAACTGCGGCGGTAAAGCCAGTCTATAAGCAACTTCACCCACTCTATCAAGGATTTCAAATGGACCAATATACCTCGGGCTTAGCTTGCCCTGAATACCGAATCGGCGAATTCCTCTCGAAGGAGAGACTTTTAAGAACACATGCTCGCCAATTTGAAATTCCAAATCTCGTCTTCTATTGTCGGCATAACTCTTCTGCCTTGATTGAGCCACTAGTAACCGGTCTCAGATAATACAAATATTCTGTGATGACTCCAAGATAAGATCCGGTCCAAGCCATTGCCTTTCGCCTACCTCATCCCAACATAATGGAGAACGACAGCTTCTTCCATACAAAGCCTCGAAAGGTGCCATCTGTATGCTGGATTGGTAACTATTGTTGTAGGCGAATTCTATTAATGCCAAATGATCACTCCAACTTCCGCCGAAGTCGATCATACAAGCTCTCAACATATCTTCTACTATCTGATTAGTCCTTTCAGTCTGTCCGTCTGTCTGCGGATGAAACGCAGTGCTGAAATTCAGACGCGTACCGAGAGATTCTTGTAATCCCTTCCAGAAATGTGATGTAAATCTCGGGTCTCTGTCAGATATAATATTCACTGGAATACCATGAAGTCTAACCACTTCCTTCAAATATAAAGCTGCTAGAACATCAACTGTCCACTTGGACTTAATAGATAAGAAATGTGCCGACTTAGTTAGTCGATCCACAATTACCCATATTGCATCATAACCACCTCGAGTCTTAGGAAGACCCATAATGAAATCCATGCCAATACTCTCCCACTTCCATTGGGGTATATCGAGTGGCTTTAATTTTCCTGCCGGTCTGAAATGCTCGGCCTTCACTTGTTGACACACTAGGCATCTACTCACGAAATCAGCAACTTCCCTCTTCATGTTCGGCCACCAAAAAGATCTTTTCAAATCTTTGAACATCTTAGTGCCTCCCGGATGGATAGTATATCGGGATCTATGAGCTTCCTCGAGAATCCAATTCTTTATCTTTGCCTCATCCGGTACACAAGTTCTACCTTGAAATAATAGCCTTCCATCATCAGCTACCGAGAAATCAGGTCTGCTATTCAAGCTCCCTTTAATCTCTACTAGCTCGGGGTCATTATCTTGTAATAATTTGATTTCCATTAATAGTTCGGGCTTGAGTTGAATCTGGGAAATCAAAACCCGATCATTATCTACATTGAGATCCAAACTAGCCAATTGTTCCAGTAGTTTCCACTCTTGTAAAATAAGACTGGATAACTTAACTGCAGTCTTCCGACTTAAAGCATCGGCCACTACATTGCCTTTGCCAGGGTGATACTCAATAGAGAAATCGAAGTCCTTTATATACTCCAACCATCTTCTCTGCCTCATGTTCAAGTCCTTCTGAGAGAACAAATATTTCAAACTTTTGTGATCTGAGAATACCGTGAATGTCTCACCATATAGGTAGTGTCTCCAAATCTTTAATGCAAATACCACTGCTGCTAACTCCAAATCATGAACTGGATAATTAACTTCATGCTTTCTTAACTGCCTAGAAGAATAGGCAATCACTTTGCCGTGCTGCATAAGTACACAGCCTAAGCCAATACCTGATGCATCCGTGTATACCACGAAACCACCCTCACCAGAAGGTAAGGTCAAAACAGATGCAGTAGTCAAACAATCCTTTAGAGTCTGGAAACTCCGTTGGCATTCAATTGACCACTCGAACTTGATCTCTTTGCGGGTTAATTTCGTAAGAGGTACCGCAATCTTCGAGAAATCCTGAATAAACCTTCTATAATAGCCAGCTAGGCCTAGAAAACTCCTTACTTCAGTCACACAGGTAGGCTGTTCCCAATTCTTTACTGCTTCCACCTTCGATGGATCAACAGAAATTCCATTCTTGGAAATAATATGCCCTAGAAAGGACACATCTTTCAGCCAAAAGTCGCACTTGCTCAATTTGGTATAAAGCTGATGATCTCTCAGCAATTGCAAAGCCATCCTCAGATGCTTGGCATGCTCTTCTTCACTCTTGGAATATATCAAGATATCGTCTATGAATACCACGACCCACCGATCAAGATAGGGTCGGAACACACTGTTCATTAACTGCATAAAGGCTGCCGGTGCGTTTGTCAAACCAAAAGGCATAACGACAAACTCAAAATGACCATACCGGCTGCGGAAAGCAGATTTATAAATATCTTCATCCTTAATCCGCAACTGATGATATCCAGATCGAAGATCGATCTTAGAAAAATACTGAGCTCCCGCTATCTGGTCAAATAACTCATCAATCCTCGGTAATGGATACTTGTTCTTGACTGTCAACTGATTGAGTTGCCGATAATCGATGCACAGTCTCATCGAACCATCCTTCTTCCGAACAAACAACACAGGGGCTCCCCAAGGGGAAACACTCGGGCGAATAAAACCCTTCTCGAGTAATTCCAACAATTGATGCTTCAATTCCCGCAATTCCGCAGGAGACATACGATAAGGAGCCTTAGAAACAGGAGATGATCCAGGAATAAGATCAATAGAGAATGTGACTTCCCGCTCAGGCGGAATTCCTGGTAACTCCTCTGGAAAAACATCAGGGAAATCTTGGACAACAGAAATGTCCTTAATCTCGATCTGTTGCTCCGGGGACACATAAACGAAAGCCAGAAAAGCTCCGCATCCACGTCTCAATAGCTTATCAGCTCGAAGCATCGAGATAAGAGAGATAGAGCTAGGGTGTTTAACTCCCTTGAAGGATAATCCGGGGCGTCTAGAAAAAGACACGGAACAAGAACTGCAATGAACATTGGTCTCATATCGAGCCAACCAATCAGCTCCGAGGATTACATCGTAATCTTTCATGTCCATACAAACTAAATCAGCCGGAAAATTCTGATCATTCACCATAACCTTGCTAGAAGGATAAAAATGCTGAATAGCTGATCTAGAACCAATAGGGGTTGATATTTCTAATGGAGAACTCATCAAAACAGGTTCCACAGCTAAAGACTTAGCGAATCGCCGAGAAATAAAAGAATGTGTTGCACCAGTGTCAAATAGAACAAAAGCTGACTTGTCGAGTATAATGAGAGTACCTTCGACGAGCCCACCGTTATCGGCAGTTTCCGCTTTATTAACATGAAGAGTCTGGAGCTTTCCTTGCGGCTTCTTGAAAGCCAAAGGTTTTGCCGGGGTAGCTTTCTCTGCCAATAAGGGGCAATCAGGGATACGGTGCTCCTTGCTCCCACAACGCAAACATGCGCCTATCTTGCGCCAACATTCCTCCATCTTATGGCCAGGACGATCACAAAACTTGCAGATGCCCTTGAATGGTACCATAGTGTCAGGTTTCTTGTCTTCTTGTCTCGGCATCTTGCCTTTCCACGAACCAGAACCAGAGCTAGAACCAGTTCCAGAACCAATAAAAGGTCTCTACTTGCTAGTGCTAGTGCCAAATCCGATTTTGGCATTCTTGAATGGCTTTGGTTGTTCTTGCTTGTTACCTTGACCACGAATACGCTCCGTCATCTCAAGAGTATCCTCCAATACTTGTGCCTTTCTCACCATCTCAGAATAGGTAGAAATTTCCAACGGTGCCAGTTGATTAATATAATGGAGCTTCAACCCGTTGAGAAATCGTCTCGCCTTCATCTTCTCAGTAGAAATAAGATGCATTGCATAGCGAGAAAGTCGGGCGAACTGTGCCTCATACTCTGCCACTGATGAACCTCGCTGCTTCAAAGCTGCGAAATCCGCTGCCTTCTTTTCTTGGACACGGTCAGAGAAATACTTCCCATTGAAATACTCCTCGAATTCTTCCCACGATACTTGGTGATCACCGAGAGTTGCTTTAACGGACTCCCACCAAGTACGTGCATCTCACTCTAGTTGGAACGTAGATAAAAGGACACGCTCTTGGTCAGTGCATTGCATAACCTCAAATATTCTCCTCATATCATCGAGCCAATGCTCGGCCTCATCCGGGTCGGTAGAACCAGCAAATCTAGGCGGGTTCATTCCTTGAAAGTTCCGGTACAAGTCACCAGTGCCATGATGTGCTGCGGCTCCAGCTTGAGCCACTTGCTGCAACGCCTGTGTCAGGCCTTGGACTGTACGCTGGAGGTTCTTCATCTCAGCGCGATCAGCTGCCATTTCTAGTACCTTTATTTAAAATAGTCAAGAGATTATTTATGAGAGAAGAAGAATTTATTTATGAGAGAAGAACTTCTTCATAAAAGAAGAGTATGATTTACGGCTAAAGACTTAACCCAATTTCTACCCAATCTCACCAGGTCGGGTTCTTAAACTTAAACCTATAACCAATAACCTATAACCTTAAAGTAAAATACCTAGGACAAATTGACCTAAGCTCTGATACCAACTAAACTGTCACGGCCCGATGCGGAATCTCGGGACGTACAGTTAGGGGCACGCGAGCTAGAAAGAAATGGTATTATTTCCAAACCATTTACACCAGAGTTGAAAGAGACAATTAACCAAATAACCAAACTTCCTTTTATTGATAATAATAAAAGTTACAACTGAAGTAGAAAAACTATAGCCAAATAGTATGACTGAAACTAGTACAATTCTTTAAACTCAACTGACTCAATTTACTAACTATCACTCGGTGTCACTCCAGTCCATCCCCGATAGTAAGATCATTACCTGGAAAAAAGGGGGGAAACAAGTAGGGTATGAGCTAACGCGCTCAGTAGATAACCATGGCAAATATAAGTGATTATCAATTTATTACAGTTTATATGAAATGTAGTAAAAACTAATGACAAGAGATAACGATACGATAAAGAAAGACAATAACAATGTAGAGAGATATCTTGCAAGGTCAAGGAATAACTTTGTACACGAATTTACCACAAGTAATGAACAAGAGATAACAAGTAACAATAGTAAATTCGGCCAAGTAGTATAAATACGTATTCCAGCACGATCACACGATCAAGTAACGAGAGTTTGTCATAGACGTACACTGTATATTCCTGCACTCGGGTGCAATGCCACACCCTGTCATTAACATCCCATGGGCTCACTAACTTTCGGGCGCTCTCCCCAGGACCAGACCGGGCCCTTATGGTGCGTTAGCATTGATTTTATTGGATCAACGATCCACCGTCTCGACATAGTCAAATTATGGCCAATTTAATCAGATGAATTTCTGTCAATGCTCAGATTAGAGGACCACACTTGTCCTCGGATTCGAGAATATAATCACGATAAAACCCAAAACTGAGGGTCGTCGTACGGCAAATACCGGGCCGTACTCACACGAGTAACGAGTTACGGAGTCAAGAAAGAACGGTCGACAGTAATCCGTTCGAGAGAAGGGAAGTAAGTTCCGAAGAACGATTATACGGACCGTACGAGGCCGTATTCAAGATATACGGTTCTAGAGAATCCGTATTTAGTATAACGGTAACAATTTCCGGTCGTAGTCAGTACGACTAGAAGAGAAGTAAAATATGCCAAATGGCTTCCGAGTCGCCAATGACAAGTAAACCAATATGGTTATTGCCCAATGGTCGATTCCGGGCTCGAATATGACCGAAGATTTAACCAAGGGTAATCGGTCAATTAATCAAATTAAAACGATGTGTATCGGGCCATTTAATATACTCAAGTAAAACCAGTAATCATGTAATCCTGTTGCCAACTCGGGATTTACCACGGTAAAAATGTCACACGGTAAAAATGGGGTAATTTACCGGATGGAGTGTCCGGTCTAACTGGCCAAGACTTGCCATAAGTCTGTCATTTAAATTTCTGTTCTACAGTAAAATTTACAGAATTTACCCAAGGTAAATTTTTAACTAATTTACATGATTAACCAATTTACCAAGAATTTTACAAGTGAATAATTTCACTTTAACCATGTTTTAGTAATTTTAACCGGAATTTTCTAAAAAAGTAAATATTGCAACAGAAAGTAAATTTTTATCATTCACTCATCTATTTATTCTGTTGTTATATGAGTTGATAATCTTGTTGATTAACGTTGTTTACCCTGATTAACACTGAGTATTTTGATCTCTGGACATTTTAACGGTCTTAAATGGGCCGCTAAACCTACTGGACATACAGCGGTTCTAATTAGGCCGTTTGACATATATACAGCGGTTTAATTTGGGCTGTTATACAACTGGGGTGTCAAAAGAGTAAAAAAAAAACAGGTACTAACCGTTAAAACGAACAGAAGTCCGATCAAACCAGGAACTCTTAAAACTGAGTTTAAGCATGATAACGATGGTGATAAGTTTAAGCATGATAACGATGGTGATAAGTTTAAGCATGATAACGATGGTGATAAAATCTAAATTAAATCATAACTGTAATGATAAATCATGATTTTGCTACTAAATGAAAGCTAACATGATTACTAACAATCCATATTTTTACTTTAATCATTTGGGCCTTGGTTACCTACCTTAATTGAAGGACAAAGAAGAATACGGAGGAAGAAGAAGATGAATAGTATCTTCCTGCGATCCCTTGCAGCAACAGAGCTTAACAGGGCTTTAGCAGAGAAGGGAAGAGGCTAAGCCTCCTTATTTATAGGGTTGCATACTCGTAGAAGACTCTCCCGCGCCAAGGGTTAGTCGGACACGGCGCCGCAAAGGGGATGGCCGGCGTTGACGACGCGGGCTGCCGACTGAAACACGTTTCCACGTGTTTATTTGGGTAAGGATTTGGCTAATCCTCCTTAATCATGTGATTAAGTATTTCTAACTAAAACCACTAATTAACCTCACTAAATGATTTTTAATGAGTTTGACCCAGAAGACAAAATTGTTATACAACTTATGAGGAATCTATTTATTATTTTTGTGGATTTTTATCACAAGGTTAATTTCTAACCGATCCAATCTTAGGATTAAAATAATAGTTAATCAAATTCTAACGAATTCTAACGATTTAGTCGATAGATAGAGTTTCTGATATTTTACCGATTATACTCAAGAAGACAAAGTTGTTAATAAAAATATGCTCTATCAATTGTGATTTTTATAGATTTTTCTAAGGTAGTCGTATTTTACTATGAATAGTGTTTTCCGCGTTTTTAAGTCAGGCTTAAATCACGGATTAAGCCATGTAAATGATTTTATTAGGGTCAGGCACAGAAGACCAAAGTGTTTATCATCGTGTTTACTATTTAACTACCATTTTTCAGAATTTCTATATGATAGTCAAAAATTTCACTATTTACTATTTACCACATCACTATTCAAAATTTACTATTTACGAAATTTAATATTCTATACAGAAAATTGGGGTCTTACAGAATGTCTAACGGCAGAGAAAGACAATCAAAGTAGCAGTCAAAATGAAGAAGAGAATGATAATTAGGTAAACCCCTTCGAGAATTATACTTTTGATGATTGGCAAGATGCATATGGTGAGTTATTAGAGTCACATGAGATGTTAAGAAAATAATATAAAAAATTGAAAAAGAAGATTGATCTGAAGAGTTTAGAATCCTCATGTAAAAATTGCTTATAACTGAAACAGTCCTATGATACATGCTGGTCTAATGTCCAAATGCTTAAGAAACAAATTGGCTCATATAAAGAACAAAATCAAGAACTTGAATGTGAAATTTCTGAACTAAAAGAAAAACTTAACTCGATTGATGATGATCAGGTTAATATCAATAATTTAGTTCAGAATGAAAAACTGTTGAAAGATTTTGAGTATGTTAGCTCTGAATTGAATGTTCTAAAATCTGAGAATGAATGTCTTAGGAAACAATGTGAAAAACACAAAGCTGAAACAACTTCCTTTGATAAATCAAGTTGTAATAAATGTGAATTTCTAAAGGAAATAAATGAAAGCCTTCACAGTGATTTAGAATGGCATCAAAACTTAATTGCATCCTTGGGGGAAGAGAACAAAAATTTGTTGGATGAAAAATTAGAAACTGAACAAAGAGAAGAAAGGCTGAGTGAAGAGTTGAATTCCAAATCTGATAACAATAGCGAACAGGTTGAACAATTAAAATTAGAGAATGAGAGACTCAAACATCTCAACTCTGCTATTTCTGAAAAACTCTTAACCATCGAAAAAGGAAAATCTGTCTGTATAAAAGAGTCTGAAAAATTGCACAATCTGGAACAAGAAGTTGAGAACTATAAAACTGTAAACAAAGTGCTAAATGAGTGCGTGAATTGCAATGAACAAGAAATCGCTGGTTATGAATTACATATTGCATCCTTGGAAGATGAGATTAAGGACCTAAAGAATTCTTTGTCTAGATTTGTTGAAGGTCAAGATAATTTGGATAAGTTGTTAGGTATGAAAGTGAATTTTCAGAAAGAGGGGTTGGGGTATAATCCAGTAAATAAGAAGAGCTTTGGAAATAAAATCCATACATCTGTTGTATGTAGCTCTGATCAAACCAGCACCAAAAATCCTCTAGTTTTTCAATTCACAGCTGAAAAGGATTCTGAGGATACTGTGAATCAGAAAACACATAAACAAACTGATAAAATGAAGAAGATCAGTCACTTGCAGAAAAGACTGAATCACACTCATATTGAGAATGTGCATGCTACAAAAAACACCAACACACCTATCCATGCACACAAGAAAATGATGGCATGTCATTACGATCATAAGCTAGTCATCGAATGCATGAATGTAGATTAATGGAATTAGATGATCTGAATGCCAGTAAAATGCATGCTAGAAAAACTCATGTCAGAAATCATGCATGTCAGAATAAGAAAATTCACGAGATGGGGCGCCCCCTCGCTCAGCTAGTTTTTGCGCTCTGCTAGGGTTTTGGCGTCTTCGTCCTCCCCTGTGGAGGAGGTTCCCCTGGTCTCCGACGGCATGGAGGGGCTGGCTGGAGGCACAGTTCTGTCGGGGTCTTCCCGGTCTCTCTCATCCGTGCAGGTTTTAACTGCGTCTCTTCGTCCGCAGTAGGTTGATCTTGCACCTCGTCTCCCGTCGTTTACTGATGGAGGTGAGCCTGCCGTGTTCTTTTCTAAGGAAGAGGTGATGCGTTCTGAGGAACCTCTGCGTTTCGCCATTGTTGCTAAATGTTCTTATGGGCGTCCATCCTTTTTGGAGATCAAAGGGTGCTTATCGCAGAGGCTTTCCCTTAAGAAGGATTTTGTTCTTAGCTCACTCAATCCACGTCATCTTCTTTTGAGGTTTGAGTTGGAGGAAGATTTTGTTAATGTTTTGGTTAGGAAAAGCTTATATGTCAAGTGTTATCTCTTTAGATTTTTTCGCTGGTCTTCTTCATTCGACTTTGATGCATATCCCACTATTCTTCCTACGTGGGTTGGGTTTCTAGATCTGCCTGTTAATTTTTACAATGCTGATTGCCTTACGGCTATTGCCAGTAACCTCGGTCAGGTTCTCCGGATCCATGGTGCCACTTTGGCTTGGACTCACACTGCGGAAGCTTTGGCTTGTGTAGATTTGGACATTGCAAAACCCCTTCCTGGGAGGCTTTGGATCGGTTGCGGTGATGGTGATGGCTTTTGGCAGGTTATCGTGTACTATAAAGTACCTGCAGTCTGCTCTGTGTGCAAGAGCATAGGCCCTGCGGCAGGTGACTGTCGGCGGAAGGGGAAGACTGCTCAGCGTGCAAGCAGTGCTATGAAGGGTTCAGCTCCTC
Source organism: Amorphophallus konjac (assembly GCA_022559845.1). Classification (NCBI taxonomy): domain Eukaryota; kingdom Viridiplantae; phylum Streptophyta; class Magnoliopsida; order Alismatales; family Araceae; genus Amorphophallus; species Amorphophallus konjac. The sequence continues at coordinate 36,243,376 of CM040129.1, forward strand.
CGGATGTGGTTCATAGTGCCCTGGGTGTATCTACCCAGGAATATCGGGTGGTTGCTGATGGAAGGCCAGACCCCTTAAATCCTGGTGAAGTACGTAATAAGGTCTCTGTCAGTAGTCCTCAGGTATCGAAGCCTGATGGTGAGGGGATGTCGGTGGATGATGCTTTGCCTCAGCGGCCCAGCTTGGCTGAAGGGTCTGTTTGGCCTCCGCTGTTGGAGTCTGTTGGGAGGGAGGTCCCACCAGAATTACGTGTTGAGGTGGTATTCGTAATGGCGGTTCTGCTGAAGAGTTATTGGCTACAGAAGCTGGTTTGGCGTGTCCAGCTATGCATGGGAGTGTTTACGTGCGTGAGTCAGAGGGCCTCTCTCACGTCTGTGTGGCGTCTCAAGCAGTGTCGACTCCTGCGGTCGAATCTACTCTACCGGAGGTTTCGAAGGCGACGTTTCCGGTGGTGTCGACTCTCGAGGTCGACACTGCTCTGTCGGAGATGCCTGCTCCTTTTAAGCAAATTGGGGAAGGCCGATCTATACTAAATTCATTCAATGCTTCATCGACGGCGTTGGCGAAAAATTTCCTCATGGAGGATCGTATTCGGGGAAAGGGTGGTCGTGGCCGGGCTGGGGTAGGGGTCCGGACGAGATCTCAAGCTAAACAACCTCGGGAAGGTCTGGGGTATGTTTCCTCATGATGAGTTTAGGGTTGTTCTGGAATATAAGAGGCATTGCTAATAAAGCCTCTGAGCGACAGGTCAGAAGATTGTGTAGTCGGTATGATATTCAGTTTCTTGCTATCTTTGAGCCAAAGGTTCGGGTGAGCTCAGCTCTTTCTATTAGAAAGAGGTTACATATGGATTGCCTCCACAATGAACTGGATGAAGATTCAAAAATCTGGAAATACGGGGATCATTCTCTATCGTTCCAAGTGTGCTCTAAGTCTTCAAAGCATGTTACTGGTCTGGTGAAGAGAGGAGACTTATCTATTTGTGCAGTGACTGCTGTCTATGCGGCATGCGAAGCTTCTGCTCGGAGATGCCTCTTTGATGACATTATCATGAAAGCTACCTCCATGAATTTGCCTTGGATTATAGGAGGAGATTTCAATTGTCTTGCAGACCCTTCCGAGAAGCGAGGTGGCCTTATGCATTGTGTTAATTCCATGGCCAACTTCAATGCCTTCCAGTTTGTGGCTGGTTTAATGGATGCTGGGTTTCGTGGTCCGGATTTTACTTGGTCTAATTGTACTACCTCGGAATTTTTATAAATTATTTCTGGAATATTTAAGTATTTTTTGAGAATTTTAAAGACCAAAATAGATTAATAAATAAATATTAGGCTAAATAAATCATTATTAAGGCCCAATTATGGTAAACCATTAACCTAGCCTATTTAAATGAAGCCCAAAGGACTTATGGACCAAACCCATTAAGTTTGGACCATATTCTAGAAGATTAATTAACCTATTTATAGAATTTAAGGATAAATACTAATTATTTAGATAATTTAGTAGATAAACCGAAATTAGAATTTGAACTCATTTTAAATTCGGCACCCAATGCGTGTGGCGGTCTATCATAAAACCGCTACAGGGACTTTGGCGGTCCAATCTACGACCGCTACATTCTGTCAGTTCTGTGAATGAAAGAGCGAGCAAAAAGATTAGATTTTTAAGACTCTATCTCTTAGAGATCGAGATGGATGGACTAGTAAACATCTATAGGACTCTCAGAAGCCGATCTAAGCTTTAACAAGGACTCAAGAATCGATCAAATCATCAAACCCTAGCAAAAACCCTATAAATAGGACCTAGTTTTGACCTGCGCGAACCCTACATTGGCTCGCGTGCAATCAATGTAAGAAGACATTATTTCAGGTAGGTTCTTTAGAAGTTTTTATTGATAATATATAGGACTAACACCTCCCAAAATTTCGTGCTAGGAGATCAAGCACACAAGGAGATAGAAGCTTGCGAAGTTGCTGGTTCCATCTTAGCAACCCAGGAAACTATGCTAAGGTCCGGTGAAGATCAAAGGATCAGAGAATCAAATCGAGATATTTAGCCTAAGTGCCTTTAGAACTTTTCGTTCCCCTTAGTATCTACTTCTTACCCTCTAAATTTCACGCCATTAGGATAAGATGATCAGGAGATATTAGGGCACGAAGTTACTGATTTATCATTGGAAGGAGCTGAGACTAGGGCTCCATTCTAACATCAAATTCAGAGATTCAAAGCCTTAGCAGAGGTAGGTCATCTCATGCACGGCAAAAATATCATGCTAGGATTAAAAGCCCTCTTGTTTTGATCGATTTCATACTTTATATGTGAAGAATTTCATGTTTTAATAGGACCTATACACTTAGTATATCATGCATGCATATTCTTAGCCTTAACTAAGTTAAAAGGGAACTTTCTTGTCAATTCACAGAAAACCCATGCATATTAATTAGATTAGCCTTCGTTCTATCATGATAGGGAAGTTTATATATGATTTTCAGACATGATGTGAGTTAAGAACCTTAGAATCTTCTTATTTTATTTATTGTCAGGCATGCTCTAGCGGCTTCAAGTTCAACCGCCAACATAATATAGCAGCCTTACGATAAACTGCCAGACACCCTGTAAACATGATTTCTATGTAATCTCTGGTGGATCAGAAGTAGAGCGCTAAAATCACTCTGGCTGCTTTACGATAAACCGCTACAACACTGTAACGCGCCTACCTTAGACCGCTACAGTTCTGTGTTCTGTCAACCCGAGATAGTCTTAAAAATAGTCTACTTTAGCCTATGTTATGCCTAGATAATTATGTCCAAACCTATTTTTAAGTATTGTTTTATGACTCTGAGACTTAACTAGTATTCATAACGGTTGATTTCATGTTCTTTATCCTAATTGGATTATTTTAAGCATATGATAATTTCAAGCTAAAACCATATAATTTTGTACTAACTCTATGGTTTAATTGCTACATTGATGAGGTTTCGACGTGTATTTAATCATTGAACCTATTCTCCCTCATCTATAGTCATTTCTATAAGTTCATGACATATATTCCGGTATATGACCATTAGTTACACACTTTGCACTATAGGAACATAATCTTGGACATGATAACCTCTCCTTTGGATATTCCTTCCAATTGACTAGGAAATCTTGTTTCAAGGCCTCCGTAATTCTCCGCGAGCCTAGGATTCCCACTAGGACACTGAGTTGGTTGTACCATTAAAGCCCATTTGCCTAGAAAGCACTACTGATGTTTTGTATTTCTGGATCTTAGCGGCCCAATAGTCGACCGCCATAGTCTTCTAGCGCGCCTTATATAAACTGCTAAAGGGACCTTGACGGATCTACCTTTGACCCCCAAAGACTCCAGAAAACCTGTTTTCAAATATCGAAGTCTTGTATTTAACGGTCCAGAACTAGACCGCTATATTCATGTAACGGCCCAGTTATAGACCGCTAACATACTTGAGTTTAGTTAACCCGAGGTTTGACCCAAGGGTTAATATCCATATGATCCTAGAAAGACTATTAAATCTCTGGGTCATGTCACCTTTATCAAAATGATTTGACTAAGTTATGAAAGATAAAGAACATACCGTTATGCTGCCGATTTATTTCCATGGTATAACCTAGTCATTAAAGTATTTATTGAAATTCCTTATTTCCTTGTACAAGCATTCGTATTTTTGGTTACTTTATCATGAATTACCTTTGAAATTGAACATTCATGGCCACATTATTTACATGCATGGAAGTAGCTTGATTTATACTTGAAGATGCGGATCGAGCACTGATTGTGTTCAAGGGCTCTATGCTAGTCCCCTCGTCTGATTGTCGGAAACATACTATTATAAACCATGGGGTATGATGCTACTGACGTCACATTACGCTGGGAGTACTTTCTTTATAAATAAGTGAAAATCCACGGCATCAGAGTATCACGGTAGTCACGGAATTATCCACAAAGTGATATTCCACAGAAATTCATGAAGTACTTGTTACTAAGTGAAGAGTACATTCTTGCTTGTTACATGACATTCTAGTACATTCTTGTTCATGAAAAGCCATTACTACATTCTTGCTTGATTATACTTGATCGATTCATGTTCTCATATTTTAAGCTTGATTATATCTTGTTATTTTGGTTTGGAATCGCGTGTTTGATCGCATTTCGCGTGATTTTACCTTATTCCTTAGAGCTAAAATGCTAATCACTTTAATATTGTCAATCATATTGATGCAAAGATACCTACTGGGCAAGTGTGCTCATTACTTATTTTCAATCTTTTCAGGAAATGCAAGTAGTTCGGATTCGGATTCAAGTTATTCGAGTGATGGGTCCGAGAGCGAATGAAAGTCACATGAAATTGAGAGTGAAGACTTAGGAGTCGATAATGTCTACATCGAGTCCATGTAATTTTCTATTTTTATTGAGTCAAGTAGATTTGAAAGAGTTGACTAGTCGATGTATTTGAGTTATTTTCCTGACTAATAAAAGTGAAGGTTTGAGTAACTTATTGTGCAATTGCATTTTCATGTGTGATTGTTATTGCGCTCTGATTATTCTTGCTTGCAAGAGGCTTACCATGCTGGCTGTTCACATTTCCCGAGATCATCTTCCGCTGTAATTAAAGCTCAGGGCGTGACAGTTAAGTTGGTATCAGAGCCTAAGTCCAAGGACTTAGAGAGAAAAGTCCTATCATATGATAAGTCCAAGGTTAAGGACCCGCACCTATAAAAACTAGGAAAGAAATTCCCCACCTATGCGAGAATTGGGTAGAGCCCGGGATACGGTAATAATTTAGCTTTAGATTAACCCTTTCAAAATTTCCATAAGAATTAACATTTTGTTATTCTCTCAGGTACCTTATTCTTATTTGCAATGGCTCATTGCGTAGATTTGAACGGCATGCAAGAGATTGTCGCTGGTCTAACACAAGCACTACAAACCATGGCGCAAGCTGGCGCAGGAGCGAGGGCTGGAGACCTACATCATAATTTTCGAAGCTTAAACCCTCTGAGATTTTCGGGTTCCTCAAATCTAGATGAAGCTGAAAAATGGATAGACGAGATGAACTGTATTTTTGAGGTTATGCAGTGTGTGGATCAAGAGAAGGTTCGCCTTGCTACTTTTCAATTGAATAAAGATGCCCGTACGTGGTGGAAGTCCGTTCCTACACCCCCAGCTGATGCACCACACACGTGGGAAGGCTTCCTTACACTCTTCCGGGCCAAATATTTTTTCGAGCACATTAAAGAGCGGAAGGCTATGGAGTTTGCTTCTTTGCGCCAGGGCATGATGTCGGTGGCTGAGTATGAACTGTAATTTTCCAGGCTGGCGCCATATGCTCCGCAATTTATTAGCACTGATTTGCTAAAGGCTAATCGGTTTATGGATGGATTAAGGCCTAGGTATATTCAGCAACTGGGGACTCAGAATATCCGTACTTATACGGAGATGGTCCAGCGGGCGCATCAATGCGAGAGGACCTTAGAGAAAGTAGAGAAATTAAAAGGAAAGGGAGAGGAACCAAGCCGAAGGTCTGATCGGCATGATAAGAAGAAGAAGTTCAGCATCACGGAACCCTACAAATCCTGTGATAGCAAGAAAAGATCCCGAAATGGGAGTGGTAGTGGCTACCACGGCCTGTACTTTCTATGAGAAGTTCGGTCATTCGGCCAAAGAATACTGGAAGCACCTTGGCGCTTGTCTCCGTTGTGGCAGCAGGGAGCACCGTATGCCGGATTGCCCCCTTATGAAGGAGCTATCTTCTAGAAGTGGACGTAAATGGCAAGCTCGCCTCAATGCTGTTCTAGAAGATAATGAAGCGCCCCCAAATGATGGGCTTATGGAAGGTACTGTTCACATTTATTCCCATCCTGCATTTGTGCTATTTGATACCGGTGCTTCTCATTCCTTCATATCCATCACTTTTGCAAAAACATTGCCAATTTCATCAGTTCCCTTACCTTCAGACCTTGCTATTACTACGCCCTTAGGCCTAGGAACAAAACTCACCAACTATTATCCAAATAGTGAGGTAAGGGTAGAAGGACATAATCTTCCTGCAAATCTCGTATGCCTTGATATGGAGGGCTACGATACTATTCTAGGCGTAGATTGGCTTGTTGACCATGATGCCTACATAAATTGCTGGAATAGGATAATATCCTTTTGCAAACCTGATCTTCCAAGGTTTTCCTTCCTTGGTGTCAAATACAGGAAGCATCCTGTCATTATTTCATCTCTGCATGCTTGCAAATTAATTTCGCAAGGATGTGTAGCTTTTTTTTCTTCCGTTATCCTCACCAAATCCAAGGAAATCATCTTAGAAGATATCCCGATTGTCAATGATTTTTCGGATGTATTTCCATCAGATTTACCTGGTTTACCACCCGAAAGGGAATTAAACTTTTTCATTGAACTCATTCCTGGAGCGGCACCTGTTTCTATAACTCCCTAGAAGATGTCCCCCACAGAACTCAAGGAATTAAAGAGACAACTACAAGAGCTACTTGACAAGGGTTTTATTCGACCCAGCACATCCCCTTGGGGTGCGTCGGTTCTTTTTGTCAAGAAGAAAGATGGGTCTCTCAGGTTATGTATCGATTACCGGCGACTGAATCAGCTTACTATCAAGAACAAGTATCCGTTGCCGCGTATCGATGAGCTCTTTGATCAGCTTTCGGGAGCAAAATATTTTTCCAAAATAGACCTCAGGTCATGTTACCATCAACTCAAGATCAAGGATGAAGACATATACAAGACGGCATTTCAGAGTCGTTATGGCCACTATGAATTTGTGGTAATGCTGTTCGGGTTAACTAATGCCCCGGCCGCATTTATGTAACTTATGAATAACGTCTTCAGGCCATATCTCGACCAATTTGTGGTCGTATTCATTGATGACATACTCATATATTCCAAAACAATGGAAGAGCATGAAGAACATTTAAGGATAGCCTTGCAGACTTTAAGAGAACATAAGCTTTATGCCAAACTTAGTAAATGTGAGTTCTGGCTTAAGGAAGTCTCATTTCTTGGCCATATTATTTCAAAAGAAGGTATCATTGTGGATCCTTCTAAAGTGGAAGTTGTCAAAAACTGGAGCCGGCCAACGACCGTGTCAGAAGTTAGAAGTTTTCTGGGCCTGGCTGGGTATTACAGAAGATTTATTAACGATTTCTCCAGGATCGCCGTTCCTTTGACTAGACTTACAAGAAAAGAAAATCCTTTTATATGGTCGAAGGATTGCGAGGAGAGTTTCCTAACTCTTAAGGATCACCTTACTACTGCACCAATTTTAACACTGCTGATGGAGGGTGGTGAATTTGAAGTATATGCAGATGCATCTGGTATTGGCTTAGGGTGCGTTCTTATGCAAAATGGAAAGGTGATTTGCTATTCTTCAAGACAATTGAAACGTCACGAAGAGAATTATCCTGTGCAAGATTTAGAATTGGCGGTTGTTATAATTACCTTAAAAATTTGGCGTTACTATCTTTACGGAGAAAAATTTATGATTAATTCAGACCACAAAAGTTTGAAGTATTTGTTCTCCCAAAAGGAGCAGAATATGAGGCAAAGAAGATGGTTAGAATACCTAAAAGACTTTGATTTTGCTATTCAATATCATCCTGGCAAGGCTAATGCTGTAGCAGATGCACTCAGCAGAAAACCAATGGGAAAGCTATCAAGTCTTATGATTAGTATGACTAATATCTTTCCTCAATTTGCTTAGTTGAATTTATATATTGACATGAAGGAAGAAGATTGCTTTATGGCCAGTATTCGAACTCAACCTACATTAATAGCAGATCTGGTCAAGCTACAAGACAATGATCCAATATTACTAGAGATTAAAGCCAATATTGAGCAAAGGCCGGATTTCTCTATTGCCGACGATGGAAGATTATTATTCAGGGATCGAATTTGTATACCGGATCATGTTGATACTAAGAAACTGATTCTAGAAGAAGCTCACAATTCCAAATATACCATTCATCTCGATGGTACAAAAATGTATCAGGATCTGAAAAGGAACTTCTGGTGGCCTAACATGAAAAGAGAAGTGGCAGATTTTGTGTCCCACTGTCTCACTTGTCAACAAGTAAAGGTAGAGCATTTAAGGCCCGCAGGTAAATTACACCCCTTAAATATTCCCGAATGGAAATGGGAAAGTATATGGATGGATTTCATTATGGGTTTACCTAAAACAAGAGGAGGACACAATGATATATGGGTAATTATAGACCGATTGACTAATGTTGTGCCCCTGTGGTTTTGATGATAGCAAACACTATAAGTCACCATATGTATGTGTGCATGAAAGACCTTGCTGATTCATTTAAGTGCATTCATATGTGTTCATGTATTTGTGAATGTGTGCTTGTGAATGACATTCCATTATATCTGTCTGACATCTCGTCGATGCATTCATGTAACAGAGTCAGCACGTACAAGTCCATGCATTCAAGCTTGTACAGCCATGCACTGTTTTGCTTGCAAAATAGAGTCTGCACATTGCCTGTAGACTGCACAAAGTCTGCACATTCGTTGCTACAAAGTGTGCACATCCTTGCATAGTCTACACATCCTTGGCTGTGCGATCCTTCATCAAGTCTATACATTGCTCATAGCATGCACACTACAAACATAAAGTCTATACATCCGCATGCTAGCATGTCTGCAAAGTCTATATATTCACATGCATGCGAAGTCTGCACATTGCATTTGGGCATTAAAGTCTATACAGCCAAAGCCAATGCATTTCATCTCATGCTACTAGCAAGTCTATACATTGGCCAAGCCTACACATCGTCTTATTACTTCAAGTCTGTACATTGGCCAAGTCTGCACATCGCCTTCATTGGTTCATTCGACCAATTCTGTACATTGCCCAGTCTGCATCATTCAAAGTCTATACATTGTCATCTTTACCTACGTTCATATCATAAAGTCTGTACATCGGTCAGTCTCACTTAGCGTCTTGTCCATGCATCGTCTTACAAGTCTGTACATTCCAATATCTGTACAGCCCGTGCTTAGGTGAAGTCTATACATCCGTCACACTCCAGCCTTTGCATTGAAATCTATACATTGCTGTCCATTGCATCGCTAAGTCTATACAATGCATTGCCCTCATGCATACACAAGCATCCAAAGTCTGTACAGCGTTTTGGCTAGAATGCAGCGTTTCATGTTAAGTCTGTACAGCATGCATCGTCTCCTTCTATACAGTGTTTGCTTAAGTCTATACATCCATTAAGTGATAATTGATCAAGTCTGTACATCGTCATTCGCCTCATGCATCGTCTTCCAAGTCTATGCATTGTAAGACCAAGTCTATACATTGCATCATCTCATGCATCGTCTTCCAAGTCTATGCATTGTAAGACCAAGTCTATACATTGCATCGTCTCTTGCATTGTCTTTTCTTCTGTACAGTGTTTGCCTAGAATGCATACACTAAAGTCTATACATCTGACCGTCTCATTCAGCGTCTCACCTATCCAAGTCTATACATCGCTGCATTCGTCAAGTCTATACATCGGGCGTCTCATTCGTCAAGTCTATACATCAGGCGTCTCATTCGTCAAGTCTATACATCGAGCGTCTCATGCAAAGTCTGTACATTGAGCGTCTCATGTTGCTGTCTCATGCATTCTAAGTCCATACATTGCATTTGGGCATTGTTCTTCACAGCAAGTCTGTACACTGCTTTCTTATGCATGTAATCAAAGTGTGTACAACATGTGTTCGCATCGGTTAAGTCTATGCATTTGCCACAATGTTCATGCATCATTTCTCAAGTATGTACAGCCTGTGTTCGCAAAGCAAGTCTGTACATTGCGTGCACTGTACATCATCATTCCAAGTCTATACATCGCTCATGAATTACTTCAAGTGTGTACAACTAGTGCATTTCTTGATATCAAAGTCTATACACTCTTGTGTCTGCATTGCATTCACTTCAAGTCTATACACTCTTGTGTCTGCATCGCATTCACTTCAAGTCTATACACTCTTGTGTCTACATCGCATTCACATCAAGTCTATACACTCCCTTGTTGCATGTCTATACATTCGATTGCTTCATGTATCACACAGAAGTCTGCACATTCCTTTCTATTTTGTTCATGCATTATTTCATTAAGTCTATACATTCATTATTGATCGACTGAAGTAACTCTGTCATTGTATAGGCTGATGAATGGGCACGTGATCCAAGGTTGGCACCTGGCACGTGATCCTAGGTTATCTGGACAGAGATGGCACAAGCCCTGCACACGTCCAACATCTGCTGCTGATATAAATAGAAGCGATCGAGCAAGAGAGCAGAGATCGAGATAGAAGAAGTGAGCAGCAGAGAGTGATAGAAGAAAAGAGCAGCAGAGAGGCAGAAAACAGAAGAGGAAGAAGAAGAAGAAGAAGAAGAGTGAAGATAGACTGAGAGCTCGTGAAGAAGAAGAAAAAGAGAAAGAGAGATAGAGAGAGGGTTCGTGAAGAAGAAGAAAGAGGATTCATTAGAAGATTTGTTCACTGGCATTTGGATCAAATCCAAGCCAGATTTGCTCCTGCGAGAGCTACACTTTGTGCATTGCATTTCCAGCTTTCTGTTTGCTCTATTTTCATTTCTTGATTTGTTTTCTTTTACACTTGGCTTGTTGTTCTTCCGATTCTCTGGTTTGAGATCGGGGTTCCCTCTGGTGTGGAGGAAGAGAGGTCCGTGACCTCTGGTTTGCAAGTGGCTGGGTGTCACTTGTGGGTTCCCCTCCAGCTTGGAGGAAGGGAGATTCGTCTCCGGTTCTGGTCTTGTGGGTTGCATGTCCAGGTGTTCCCTCCTGGTCTGGAGGAAGAGAGACTTCGTCTCTGGTTGCAAGTGGCTGGGAGTCACTTGTGTTTTATCTCCGGTTTGGAGGAAGAGGGGAGGTTGTTTCCCAGGTCAAGCTGTTAGGCAGCACCTGTTGCAGACTGAGTCTGCGTTCTAGCTGTTGCTAGTGGAAGCCTCACTCTGGTTTGGAGTGAGGGGTGGACGTAGGTCTTGGTGACTGAACCACCTAAAAAATCTTCTGTGCAGTGTGGTTGGGTTTGTGCGCTTGTTTCTTGTCTTCTACTTCCTTCACAGGTTGTCTGAGCATTCTTGTTTCTACCTGTGCAGTGGGTTGATTGCTCTCCTTTGCTTCGCTAGTTGATTTTTTAGGCGCGCCTTGTATATTTGCTCATTGGTTTAAAAGAGAATTTAACTTGTTCTTCAGATTGTCTATTTTGCCTTGATAGTGTTCTGGTTTTTTATTAAGCGAAAAGTTTTTAAGGGTGGGATTCATTCACCCCCCCTCTGAATCCTTCGCACCGATCCTATCATTTGGTATCAGAGCCGGTGTCTGCATAGTAGGTCCAACGACCTGCAGATCCGATCCTGCTATCTTCGGTGCATTTTTGTTAGAGTTGGTTTATCAGTTTGAATCCACTGCTTTGAATTTGTTTTGATCTGCTTCAATGGCTCATCCACCCGTCTTTAGTGGTTCTGATTTCAACCAGTGGCACAGTGCTTTCCGTGCTCATGGTAAATCTGTTGATCCTGACATATGGAAAGTGATTTCACATTGTCCACATAGACTACCAAAAGATCAGTCCAAATGGACTAACAAGCATCGATCTATGTGTGCAGAAAATCAGAAAGCACTGGAGTTAATGAAGGCCGCGACTAATCGAGCTCTTCATTCATGTTTCCTTGGTTGTAGATGTGCAAGGGATATATTGAAGATGATAAAGAGAGCCGAGAAAGAAAATCAAACGAGCTGCATGATGGCTCGAGGAAGTAAACAAAGCAGCAATCAAGAAGAGGACGATAATGATGAGGAGGTAAACCGTTTTGAGAACTATACTTTAGATGATTGGGAGAATTCGTATGCTAAGTTGCTTGAGTCTCATGATCAGTTAAGAAAACAATACAAAAAATTGAAGAAGAGTAGTAGGTCAGACATTTTGAATTCTGATTGTAAAAATTGTGCTGAACTGAAAAATGTTCATGATGCATTTATGTCTGATATTCAAATACTGAAAAAATAAATTTTGTTACTGAAAATTGAGAATCAAGATCATGAAAATGAGATATCTGAACTCAAAGAGAAACTCAGTTCAAATAATGATAATCAGACTCATGTTAACTATCATGACCAGTATGAAAAATTACTGAAAAATTTTGAAAGTGTGAACTCAGATTTAAACAAGCTGAAGTCTGAAAAGGATTCTCTCAGAAAATTCTCCAAAGAAAATGAAGAAAAATTAGAGAAACTTAAATGAGAGAATAATTTGCTGATTGAAAAATTTGATGCCATCAAATCTGTAAATATGGAATTGCAGAAAGATTTTTAAAAACAACAAAAAGAATTGAAGGAGTTTGAAGCTGGGAGAGAAAGTAAGGTTAACTCAGAAGATCAGACTCTAATAAATGAGTTAATTCAAAATGATAAGCTTAAGGAAGAAAATGAGAAGTTAAAACAGCTGAACTCCATTATGTCTGAGAGACTTCTAGCTTTAGAAGAGGAAAGTCTGTTTACATAGAAGAGCCTGATAAACTGAACATTCTGGAACAGGAAGTTGAGAAATATAAAACTGCTAACAAGGTGTTAAGTGAATGTGTGAATTGTAGTGAGCAAGAGATTGCCAGTTACGAGTTACACATTACCTCTCTCGAAAATGAAATTCAAGATTTGAAGAGTTCTCTGTCTAAGTTTGTGAGTGGGCAAGAAAACCTAGACAAGCTACTAGGTGTAAAAGTCAATGTCAAAAAGGAAGGGTTAGGCTATAATAATCTAAATAAAAAGGCTTTTCAGAACAAAGTAATGACATCATTTGTAAATGCTTCAAATGTAGCCACAACATCACCGGTCAAACAGCCCATTGTTCAGAAAACAGAAAAATAAGATAAAAATCTGAAAAAGACTGGAAAATAGAAAATAATCAAAAAGGGCTCATCAGTGCATGTTGATCACAGTCCTCACACACACTCACATGCATCTAAAAAGAAAATGATCTGTCATTACTGTCATAGATTCGGTCATTTGATGCAAGAGTGTAAATTGATGGAGAAGGATGATATGAGGGCCGGCATAATGAATGCTAGGAAATTTCATGATAAAAATCATTCACCTCAGAAAAAGAAAACTGAATGTCTGCACTGTGGCAAACTAGGACACAACATTACACAATGCTGGTTTGCAAATGATAAGAAAATATCTTTTTCACATCATGCTAAATTCCCTGCAAGCCAACATGGTCTTAATAAGAATAAAGTTGTTGACAATAGAAAATATTCTGCATGTTTCAATTGTGGAAAGACAGGCCACATGGCCATTGAATGCTGGGACACTCGAGGTAGAAATGGTTTTAAAGGTAAGCATATCAGATGCTTCGAGTGTGGGAAGAATGGCCATATAGTCAAGGACTGTTGACATGTTCAGAAGAATTCTGCTAAACCCCATGTTGCAAAATTTACATGCCATAACTGTGGGAAGCCAGGCCATAGAGCTGCTGACTGTTGGCTGGCTTATTTTGGTAAACAGAATTTCAATTCCGTTAACAAAAATTTTCATGCATATGCACATAGAATTCATGCTAATAAGAATGTGCATAAATCAAATCTGAAATCTGTTGCATCTTGCTATCATTATAGTAAACAGAATTCTCTCTCTGCTAATAAACTTCGTGACAACAGTAATTTGCATAAAAGAACTTGAAATCTGCTGAATCATGTCATTACTGTAGTCAAACAGGTCATTCAATGAATAATTGCTATTTGATGAAATCTGATGACCTTCATGCACAAAAATTGTTGAGAAAACATGCTAGGAATGTCACTGTTAATTCAGGACCCAAGACCTCTTGGGTACCTGTTTGTGCAAAATAAACTTTGTTTTGTAGGTGTGCCTTGGGACTGAGGAATAAAGAGGGGTAAATAAGCCAAGGCACTCAAAAGAAAACCCCTTTCCGAACTTTTCAGTTAAATTCTCTGCATTTCCTGTTCTGAAATTCATTGCATATCTTGTTTGATGTGTTCATGCATATTTGTCATCCTTTGCACACTATGAGTATTCATGTCTCTCAATGCTCATACTGAATTGTCTGTTTAGATATTAGAATGAGAATGAACTTGTATTTCTGAAAATCTGAATAGACTGAATTTGAAGCCTGTATGTGATATCATGCATGACCACTATGGTATATCAAATTGTAAGCTACCAAAAGGCAGGTGAAGTCTGTCTGGAGATTCTTACTATGTGTGAAGTGGTCTTTTAGACCAAGTTCTCCGCCTAGTACCATGGGTCATATTGCTTAGTAGGGCAATCTGAATGAGCATAAGTCACAAAATCATATGTTCAATTTTCATGGCAAACATTGCATGTTTTCAGGGGGAGTTAATTGCATGTCTTTGCATGGCAATCAATGTTGAGTCTTTGCATGTCTTTGCATACATGTAGTTAATTGCATTACATTTCATTACATTGAAAATCCCAAAAAGATTGATTGAATGCATATTGTCAGGGGGAGTCAATGCATTGCATGCAGATTGTCAAATGCATACACTTGTCAGAATTCATTGCATGTTATCCTTGAAAATCCTGAAACATGCTAGACCTCCTGTTATCTTGCTTGGTGTGCATATCCTCTTTATTGATTCTATTGATAAACCTTGATCATATCAGAAAACATTGAGCTTCAAAATCACTTATTCTTGCTGAACCTCTTCTATCAGCCATTCATGAAGATTTCAATGTGGCATGTCTAAATCACAAATCTGAAAACACTTGAACTAGGAATCTTCTATTATACGATTTTATGAATGTCTGAAATAACTCAGGTGGTTTAAGTTTAATGTATTCATTGAGTTTGACTTTAAAATCTCTTAAAAATATCGGAATCATGTTTAATAAACTTTAACCAACTGTTTCATGCTGTGTCTTGTAAAACTTCTGAAATCTGCACTATTGAATACATGGCTTTATTTGGTTAAGTACATGAAATTAGTATCGATTTGAAGCAAATGAGTTTTTCTGAAATGTCTAAAGGGTAAATTGTCAGAGCAATGACTTTGATCACTGAGAAACCATGTCTAAAGGACTGTGTCATGAGGTGTCATAGTTAACTCTGCTTAAGAATGATTGATAATCAGGCATAGCAATGGCATGCACATTGAGAAATACATCTCACTCATCAAAGAAATGATTTGTAGTGTGTCATGATGTGTAAACGCTATCTTTGTTCATATAAAGCATGACTGTTAGTTACACTAAGTGCTTAGGGATATTGGCGTCTGATCAACGTATATCCTCTAGTTACAAGGTGTACACTGAACTAGAGTGCTCGTAAAATTTGTAGCATGAAAATTTGTTGAACAAATTGTAATATTTGAATATTGATGCAAAAATCAAATTGCTACAACCCTAGACAAAATCATATGACTTCATACTTACTTGATCTCAATACTAGTGCATGTAATTCCGAAAGAAGTCAATAAATTTGATTGTGTAAGAGAAAGGGAGGTTAATCAAGATATGTGTATGTGGGCTTGGTTCATTTTTATTAAACAATGACTTTAGATATAAATATAGAATTTTATTGACAAACTTAGCATATATCATGTTTAAACCCTGCCGATCAATAAAGTTCATTCATAAGCCCTTATAATGGAAGACTTTGAAAACTTATGTTTTGGATTTATGAGATTGACATCTCCTTGAAAATCCTGTTGAATTCCTTGTGTTTGGAGCTTAGTGAAATTCTTTTCCTCACTGTCCTTGATTCATCATGACCTGAACTTATCCTTGATTGCCCCTATGGTCTCCTTCTCATTCATTTCATAAGGTTCCATTTATTGAGGGGGAGCTTCCTTGTCATATGAATCATGCTGCATAGAAATTCTTAAAGGGGGAGAATTGTCTTGCATTCATACATTTAGGGGGAGTTCTTGCATTTCTTGTTGCATCTGCATCTCTGCATTCATTACTCAACCCTTGGTTCAACCCAATCTCACTGGTTAAAGGTTTGAACATATCCTTGGACTTGGGTTCTCTTAGGAATTGAATACCCTAGGCTCTGATACCACAAAAACTGTCACGCCCCGAGAGCGGAAGATACCCGGAGACGCGTGACGAGTTTATATCAATCATGTCAATCAGAGTAGTAGTGTATTCGACACAAAGACAGAGTGCGCAAATATAAAAATAACCCAATCCATTAATTCCTTTAATAAGAATATATCTATGACAAACCCTTGCAAATACTAGACTCAATAAAATAAAATACAACGCTTGACTCAACAAAATAGAGAAAAGACAGGACTAAATTGATGCTTGAGTAGCTCTAACTCTTTCACTCTTGACTATCCCCTTCAGATTGAGTTCCCTCATCGTCGGACTTACCTGCAACGTAGGGAAACACTGAGTGAGCGAACGCTCAGTAGGAAATTATATCTCAAGAACTAGCAATGGGTTTAAGTAATTACATCTTTCATAAATGCACTATAGCTATGCATGCTCGCATAAAACGACAAGATAGAGAGAGTGTATAACAATAAGATGGCAAGAAGAACTAGTCATGAACTTTCAAGAACTTATATCAAAAGATATCAAGATATTCAAGCAAGTAAACTCATCATGTTATGTTGGAATTTCGCTATTTTGTTTCAAGTCAAGCAAGTATGTAATTACCCTTTCTCGGGCCACGCAAGTCATGTAATATCAAGTCAAGTACAAGTACAAGATTTGTGGAATGTTCAATCAAGCTAGTCATGCACTTCGGTATAATGCCAATACCGTGATCCATCAACTCCCATGGGCACAAGTACTTTCGGGTGCTCCTCCCAGGACCAGATCGGGCCCTATATGCGCATGCATTAATCATGTATTTTAACATCCACTTTTGTGTATAGCCAATATGGAATTTTAAGAATAAAGCTTGTAAACATGTAGGGTAAACATGGATAGAGTAGAGTCCAAAAATATGACACTTGACATAGAATGGCGATAATAACGGTACAATCACGATTATCGATAAAACTAGGTGGAATTGGTTCCCTAACTTGGGTACCATGACAATAAGTATGGACACTCTTTATATAGAATTGAGGTCCACATGAACAGCACATCAATGGCAAGACGTCCTCATTCTTAATATAGAATTGAGGTCCACATGAACAACACATCAATGGCAAGACGTCCTCATTCTTAATATAGAATTGAGGTCCACATGAACAGCACATCAATGGCAAGACGTCCTCATTCTTAATATAGAATTGAGGTCTACAAGAACATCATGTTGAATATAGAATTGGGGTTTACAAGAACAGCATCAAGGGCATGATAACCTCATCCCATTAAGAAAATTCTCATGATACACACTTTGCATAACATGAGGGCCGGTATACCATGTTTCTATAGAGTGACATGGTAAAATAGTGTAATGAGTTTTTATGGTACAACCAGCTCAGTCGGCCTTGAGGGAATCCAAGGCTCGAGGAGTCTTATGGAGGTCTCTATGACTAACTCGCTAGTCCAAAGGAACGGAATGTCCAATGGAGAGCTTGTATGTCAATGAGAATTAGTGGGTAAACGATAAATCATCATGAAACGTGGGACTATACTCACGGAATGAAATATAGTGCCGATTACATATATATATATATATATATATATATATATATATATATATATATATATATATATATATATATATATATATATATATATAAACCCTTCGGTTGACAGTAATCAGTGTAAAATAGTAATACAGAAAATAGCGACTTAAACTAAGTCATTAATTATCCAATTAACGCCTTTCTCAGGGGCGTTTATTCATAATTTGACGACGTATAAAGCAGCCGTCCATTCTTTATTTCTATTTTACCAAAATTTCTAATATTATGGAATTTAACAAAAACGCGCCCTGGTCAGGGGCGTTACCTTTCAATTTGCACCCTGATCTGGGGCGTCGGTTTAATAAGAAACGCCTTTGTGCAGGTCGTTAATTCAATAATTTTTTCTAAATTTCAGATATTAAATTTTCAGGAATTAGGTACATGGTCAGGACCAGAAAAATAACAGGATTCAATCAGGATGAACATGCATTAAATTAGGTTCATGGTTTCATAGATATAAAATTTTAAACATGGGTAATTATCAATTTATATGAAATTGACGACTCTTGGGTAGGGCGTCAAAACAAGAATTAGCGCCCTGGTGTGGGTCGCTTATTATTGCGCCCTGGTCAAGGGCGTTGCTTTGAAAATTGCATAGAAACGGTTGAAACCACAATAAAACTATATGCATGGAGGATTGATGATATTATTAAAAATATTAAGCAAGTTTGGGCTACGTTCTTAAGAAAACCTACCTGATGATTATCAACTGGTGATCTGTTGAAGTAACGTGAAGGACTTGACGGGAATCCGATGCTCTGTTTCTAATGCAGAAGTGAGACAGCAACAGAGAAGAAACAGCCATTGCAAAAATAGAGGAAAACTTCCTCCTTTCACGGGTGTTGGGCTGTAAGAGAGAAGAAAATGAGAAGAGGATTAATTAGCCTTTATAGTATACGGTTGATGTCAAAGGATGAAGAAGAACTTACCGGTTCTTCACGTTTGATAGGACAACTCGACAGGTAATCTACCAATGAATGAAGAACCCTCGTTCTTTAAGGAAGACAGGAGCTCCTCAATCTGTGATAGAAGAAAATGAAGAAGCATTAGAATCCTTTTGCTCCTGTGGTTTGAAGGAAACAATAAGAAGAACAAAACCTCTCCTTTCAGCAGAACGATAGCTCAAATCGCCAAATAGCGATCTGGGTCGATCAGGAGGGTATTTATAGGATTTTGGGAATCCTAATAGGGTTAGAGTTGTATTGGGAGTAATACTTCCATGATAGAGTCCTTACCATACTCCACCTTCGACGTAGTTATCCATAACTTGCCCTGGATAGACTTCTGGGTCGAATGAAACTCGAACTGAATTAACGTCTTAAGCGAGGGCGTCGAATTTAAATTGACGCCTTGTCGAGCATCGTTACTTATGTAAACGCGCCCATGTAGAGGGCGTTTCATTCCCTTTCCTTAATTTTTATTTTTCCCGTCGTTTGAAATTTGACGCCCTATCGTCTAGGCGTCCCTTTTAAATTAACGCCTTATGCAGAGGCGTTTCCTTTTGAATCAGCGCCTTGATAAAAGGCGTTATTTCTTCTTGATTAATGATTTACCCATTTAGGCTCTTCGTCATTTCTTTACTTATCTTTTATTTTAATTTGATTTATTTAAAAATCTTGTTTTTATCAAGGTTGCTACAGGATGAATGTCACTTAACTACTAGGTAGAGTGAGGTAGACGGGCGAGTTTGAGGGATGCGTTCAGCTAGGGTGAGACAGAGGGACACCGGTTGGGTGACGCCTACGCCGATTGGAGTGAGATGAGGGACGGACGCCGACTTGAGTGAGATGAGAGACGCACGCCGACTTGAGTGAGGCGAGAGACGCACACGCCGACTGAGTGAGATGAGAGATGCACATGCCGACTGAGTGAGATGAGAGACGCACGCCGACTGAGTGAGATGAGAGACGCACACGCCGACTGAGTGAGATGAGAGTGTAGGAGTTTGATTGGGGGGCTGAGCATATGGGCGGTTCTTATAGAGCCATTCGTTGAGAATAGCGGTTCTCCAAAGACCGCTCCAATTTCGTTGGAACGGTTCAATATCAACCATAAGAATATTTGAACGGCGGATTTTAGACCGCACAAGTCACTGGATTCGGGCTTTCTGAAAGAGATGTACGGTTGATGATGGGCCGTACATGAATATGGGCGGTCTATCGTAAGACCGTCCAATAAGACATCCTATCTGCTCGAACGGGGACTCTCTGGAGAGTCCCCAGCCCGAGGGTAAGACGCTTTGAACTCATCACAACCCTATCTCAACCCGTCCTAGACTTATCCGAGCCTAATCCCAAGAGGGTTAGGTTTCCTAACAAGTCCTATAAGTAACACAGGGGCCTAAACTCGTAGCTCACACATCCCCTTACCTTCAAAGCTTGAAATCTCTGATTCTCACCACCAAAACATCATGAAGAGGGCCCTAGAGGTGGGCTCGATGGAGGGAGCACTTTTTGAAGGGCCGAAGCCGGCCAGAAAAGAGCGGGAAGTGCTCCAACGGCTGACCGCAATCCCACGACATCTGAGCTCAAGTCCCATGAGAGAGGTAAGCTTATTATGGTACATTCAGTTCAATTCATCTCCTTCCACTTATATTTCCTCCTTTCCCTCTCTTTTGGCATCCAGCTTCTTCCTGGCGCGAGGCGGTACTCTATCTTGAAGTGGCTGGCTCCCATGGTCCGTGCTTTGCCCCTAGGTGTGACGGCCATCCTTCGATCTTGGCATCTGCAACCTCTCCTAGTGCTTGGTCAAAACTACCCAAAACTTTCCCTTGACTGGCACAACATCTCAGCTATAGTTGAAATATGGCACCCTCAGACCCATACTTTCTTCTTTCCATCATTTGAGGCCACTATCCTACTGGAGGAGGTAGAGACCTACTTTGGGTTCCTTAGGTCCAAGGAGTGGGAGGAAGACTTGATATGCCATACGGTTGCTCCTATAGACCCGAGACTCATTCTAGGGGGATTCATCTCGGACAGTAGAGAGGTTCACACCCGCGCCAGATCCACCTTCTTCCCCTCAGCCAGTGGGTAGTGGAGCATTGTAAGAACAGGAGTGAGCGAGACGAAGCTATAGCCAAAGCCGCCTCCATTTGTTTATGCGGGGCCCTCTTATTTCCCTCAGTCGACCACATCTTAGAGATGCCCCTTCTTAGTACCATCAGCGGACTGTGGCAGGGATTTTCCATCTCCCAGGCCATCCTTACTTACTTGTACGAGGGTCTTACTTCAGCAACCTTGGGGGGTCCCCTCTTTGGTGCCATGATCCTACTGGAGTGCTGGTTGGGAGTCAGGATGAAATTCATTCAAAGGGAGGAGGTCACTACGGTGAGCACGATCTTTGGGAGCCACCCCCTCTTCTTCATAGGTGGCGCGTTCAGATTCTCCCCACAGGTTGAGTGCAGGACAGCTGAGATGAAGACCAGGGACGAGTGGCGATTGTACATCAATCGGCTGCCCCTGGACAGGTTGGTGATGCGCCCGGGCTTCCTTCATGACACCACCGTCAGAGTTCGCAGGAGGACCGGCTTGGACTTAAGGCTTGTGAGCGATACTGCACTGGCGATGTACAGCCCACACCGGTGCTACTTGCAGGTTGGGCTACCCCGGACGGTTCTACCGGCACTACCCCACCTTCCCGCATTGCAAGCGTGGAGGATCGGCGCGGAGGAGGACGAGCAGGCAGTCAGGAGTGCCCTGATTATGTGGGAGGTGAGCAGGGTACTTACCCTACCGGCAGAGGTGGGGGAGATCTCGGCGACACGCCAGGCCTATCTTGGTGAGCTGAGAAAGATACGTCCCCGCGGGGATGCCCAGCGGAGGATTGAGTGATTTCCCTTTTCTTGTTTGATGATGATTGTTGGATGAGACTCATGTTTAGACAGCTTGATATATGAAATGAATAAAGAGTTTGATTGAATTTGGGCTCTGTGGTCTGATTATGATGTGATTGCGAGGATTGAGCATTCATGTGGTCATGAGCCAACTATCCTTCCAACCTGCCCCTGTACACATGCAAACATGAAAAAGATTAAATCTATTTTAGGCTTAGCCCCTTGCCTATAGCAAGTTAGGAGATGACCGTTTTCTTGATTTTTGGTCAAGGGGTTAAGCCTTATCAAACAGGCAAATATCAAAAAATGTGAAAAATTCCAATGAATGCTATGAATGCAAGAGGGACACATACGATTTGTGAGTTTTGGAATATTTGATTTTTTTGGGGGGGTTTTGAAATATTTGATTTTTTGGGTTTTGAAATATTTGATTTTTTTGGGTTTTGAAATATTCAATTTTTTGGGTTTTGAAATATTCGATTTTTTTTGGGTTTTGAAATATTCGATTTTTTGGGTTTTTAAATATTCAATTTTTTTTTGGGTTTTGAACCAGCTCGGGTTTTAATAGCAGGGACCTTCTCATCTTGCTATGGACTTCCCAGGCCCAGCGCGTGCAGGAGGGGGACTGCCTGTGGTCGGAGTCAACTTTGCTCAATGGTGTTTCTACCAAGGCCATATCCGGGGTGGGATTCATTCCTTGGGAAAGTAAAAAAAAGATCGAGCGGGAACGCTGACGAAGTTATAGAGGTTTTTAGGGCTTGAGTTCTTTCCCAGAACACCCCCTTTTCAAAGAATCCCGGTTTGTTGCGCCGGGGCTTTGTGTCCGTTATCGAACCTTCATCCGCTCTAGGCACGCATGCGACCGGGCTCATAACGTCCCGCGGGGAAACTATACTGCCACTCTTGCCATGCCTAGTTGTATTCTTTTGGGGATTTTGAGAGCTTCGAGCCTTATGTGCTTTCGGCCTTATCTTTTGATTTTGCCCCTTTTCTTTCTTTCTTTTTTTTTCTTCTTGTTTTCCTTTTCTTTCTTTGCGGAGTGAGGTCTTAACGGATTGCCCCTATTTGAGACCTCTTTTAATGGGGGGTCTAGGTCAGTTCTCGCCCCCTTATTCATCACTTGCCCCTATCTTCAGCCGAGAGAGAGGAAATACAAGGATTTCCACCTTTCCCCGAGCATGGCCAAAGGATAAACGGTGTCGGGTAGCATGAGAAAATACAGAACCACGGGCAATCGTGTAGTGTGTGAGATGCTGGACCTGGGTCCTCCTTTCGCAATCTAGTGGGGTATACCCTGCCATCGAATTGTTACTGATTCCCTCTTTTATGGATAGAAACATTTTAAATACAACCCATTCCACGGGTTCGGCAATTCTTCACCGTCCGCGTTGATCAGACGATACGCGTTACCCGGATAAGCTTCTTTGATTACGAAGGGCCCTTCCCAGTTGGGTTGTAGCTTAGACCTGGGACCTGCTGACCTGATGAATTTACGTTTCAAAACCATATTACCTACTTGGAATTTTCTTTCAATGACCTTCTTTTGAAAATATCGCGAGACACGCTTTTGATATACTGAAACATGATTGGCCGCATTCAACCTTTTCTCGTCTAAGAGTTCCAGTTGGACTAGCAACGCCTCTCGACGTTCGTCAAGATTAAGTTCCTTATCCAGCTGCACTCTTAGGGAAGGGATCAGAATCTCATACGGGAGTACCGCCTCCATCCCATATGTGAGAGCAAAGGGAGTCTGCCCTGTGGGAGTGCGGACGGAGGTGCGATAAGCCCATAGAGCTTCTATCAGTTTGTCGGCCCAATCGGCAAATTTATGTGATTCGCATGTTTTCTTGATAACTTTAAGAAGGGTTTTATTCGTGGCCTCAGCCTGGCCATTACCTTGGGGGTAGTATGGTGATGAATGATGCAAAGCTATATTGAATTTCTTACAGAGGTCCTAGAGTTCTTGCGAGACGAATTGAGGCCCGTTATCGGTGACGATGTCGCTTGGCACCCCAAACCGCGAGATAATGTTCTTCATAATGAAGCGGCATACCGTGGTGGCTTTGGTTTCTACATAAGCTTCAGCTTCCGCCCACTTGGTGAAGTACTCTGTAGCCGTCAAAATGAAGGACGTCTGTTTAACTATGGAATTCGGATCACCGAGGGGTCCGATGATATCAAATGCCCACATGGAGAAGGACCAAGGAGCAGACAGGGGATGAAGAGAAGAGGCATGAGCATGGATTTTGTCGGCATGGATCTGGCACTGAAGACACCTATGGACATAGGTGGAACAATCTTCTTCTAGGGTTGGCCAATAATAACCCTGCCTAAGAATCTTTTTCACCAACGCTTGTCCATTCACATGCCCTCCACACTCGCTGGAGTGGGCTGCTTTCACGACTTTCCAAGCTTCTTCGTCATCTAGGCACCTCATTAGAACTCCATTCAGAGCCCGCCTATATAATTCACTAGCAATGATAGTGTATCTCGCGGCAACTCTTCTAATGGCCTTTCGCTGCCCAGCGTTTGCCTCTTCCGGAAATGTACCGTCCTTGCAATACTACTCAATTTCATAAAACCACGGCAATTCCTCTTCTTCGATGATCTCCTCGAGATCAGCTAACGATACTTCTTTCACTTCTTCCCTTTCTATCTTCTTCTCCACAGACTTCCTAAGGTTGTCAAACCAGGGATCCTGAAGAGAGGGAACATCTAGCCGTTGGACCACAATGGTCTCAGTGGCACGACTTAGGGGAAATGATAGGGAAGAAGCGAGCGATGCAAGGGCATCAGCCAAGATGTTCTGAGAACGAGGAGTATGAATGTAGACGAGTTTCCTGAATTGCCTAGCCAAGAGCGTGACTAGATCTTGATAGGGTTTAAGCTTAGGGTCACGGGTGCGGTAAGTTGACAAAACTTGGCGCAGCACCAATTGAGAGTCTCCTATGATGTTAAGATATCGCGCGCCCAAGATGTAGGCGTGCTTCAGACCGGCAAGGAGAGCCTCATACTCGGCTATATTGTTAGTGGCAGGAAATAAGAGTTGATACGCCACAGGGATAGTTACTCCTTCCGGAGTGAGAAGAACGACGCCAATTCCGCTGCCCTGGGAATTGAGGGCACCATCAAAATGAAGAGACCAGAAAGGAAGATGAGTAATCACTGCCAGGTGTTCATCGGGGAATTCGTCCTGGATGGAATCAGTACGAGGGATAGGAGAATGAGCCAGGTGTTCGGCAATAGCATATCCCTTGATTGCTTTCTGCACTATGAAGGTGATGTCGAATTGGGAAAGAAAGCTCTGCCAGCGAGCTAGTCGACTAGAAAGGATAGGCTTTTCCAAAAGATAACGAATGGGGTCCATTCTAGAGATGAGCCTAACCTCATGGGCGAGGAAATAGTGTTTAAGCTTCTGCGCTACCCACACCAGTGCTGCACAGGTCTTCTCCATGGTAGTGTACTTGGATTCAGCGGGATTAAATAACCTTGAGAGATAGTACGCTGCCCTCTCCCTTCCTTCATCGTCTACTTGTGCCAGGACAGCTCCTAAGGAGTCCTCAATCACAGAAATGTACAGGATCAGGGGTTTCCCAGGGACAGGTGGTTGTAGAATCGGGGGATTAGAGAGATAGACCTTGAGTTCCTCATAGGCCTTCTGGCATTGTTCATTCCATTCAAATTTCGCGCCTGCCTTTAGCAATTCATAAAATGGGCGGCATCTTTACGAATGCTGAGATATGAATCTCCTGATAAATTGCAAACGCCCGATCAGACCTCGAAGCTCAGTGATGTTCTTCGGTGGTGGCATTTCCATAACGACCTTTGCTTTGTTTGGATCGATCTCAATCCCCTGTTTGCTAACTATAAACCCGAGCAATTTCCCTGATGCAACTCCGAACACACATTTCTTTGGATTCATCTTTAACTTGTATTCCCTAGCCCTTTGCAACACCTTGGCTAGAATGGCGGGGTGTTCTTCTTGTGACCTCGATTTGACTAAAATATCATCCACGTAAGCTTCCAAGTAGACGTGCATCATATCGTGGAAGATGGCCATCATCGCCCTTTGATAGGTGGCACCTGCATTCTTCAATCCGAATGGCATAACGACGTAACAGTACGTGCCCCAAGGCGTGGTGAACGAGGTCTTTTCTTGATCTTCCGGAGCCAGAAGGATTTGGTTATACCCAGAATAACCATCAATGAAGGAGAGTGCTTCGTACCCAGCTGTATTATCGACCAAGACATCGATGTGAGGAAGTGGAAAATCGTCCTTCGGACATGCTTTGTTCAAGTCCCTGAAGTCAATACAAATTCAAATTTTACCATCCTTCTTCATTACTGGGACTATGTTTGCCACCCATTGTGGATACAGCACAACTCTAATGAACCTGGCCTTATGCAATTTATCAACTTCTTCCTTAATTCTTAAGGCCATCTGCGGGTGGAATCTCCTTGCTTTCTGTTTAACAGGTGTTGCCCCTGGTTTGAGAATCAACCTATGTTCAACCAGCGCGGGGTCAAGACCGGGCATGTCCTCGTAGGACCAGGCAAAAGAATCGATGTACTCCCTCAAAACCTTGACAAGCTCCTCTTCAACTTGAGGAGGGAGGTTAGCAGAGATAAGTATGGGCCTGGGATCCTCTTCTGTTCCGAGGTTGATCTCCTTAGTGGGCTCATCTACTGCCGCGGAAGGTTCGTCAAATTTCTTCAAACCTTGTGCGTATAAATCGGCAGTGTCATCCACCTCATCATCCGCTGGGTCCTTCTCATTCATAATTTCATATACTCCTAATCCATCATTGCTCCATACCCCTTCGATTTCCTCATCATCTTCCAAGATAATCGCGGTCTCTACGAATTCAGGACATTTCAACAGGGCATGACATCTTCCAGCCAAATCTTGCAGAAACCTATCGGGAGTGGTTTTGGGAGGACGCGTTACGGCAGGTGCCGCAGACGTGGATGGGCTGACTAGACACGAACTAGATTCTATTCTGACCGACTCGACTATCCTAGGAGACTCTGCGCACTGTACATCTAATCTAGGGGAGAAGAAGTCTACTGGAAAAGAAACAGGGGTCTCGTGCCCCTGGGAATCTGGGTAGAACACAGCGTAATCTTCCAAGGAGACCTCCGTTTTGAAATTGGCATTTTTTTTTGGAGGCTGGAGGTGATCACGCAGCAGGAGGAGGAAGAGGATGGAGGAGGAGGTAACTGCATAAGAAACAACTCAGGGAAAATGCAGTCAAAGAAGGGGTCGGAAGAGGAGAACCACATTTCATGGAGCTGAGCTCCCGGGGGAGGAGGAGTGAACATGGTTGATAGATCAATGGGCGGGCAGCGCCCGCAAGCACACGGAACAAATAAAATCTCGGGTCTCTCCGTGAAGTATGCGTCGACCACAATTGGAGGTGAACGGGGAACGAAATCCAACTATTGAAACCAGGAAGTAAGACGGGATGGGGATATAGAATAAGTAGTGACAGAGCTCCCCATCCCCCGTGGCCCCTGACGGACCAATGGCATCGGAGGACGCTTCACCAGCTGCGTCTCCTTCTTCTTCGGCTTGGCTTCTTGTTCATGAAACATCTTCATAAAACAATCAGAAAGATCTTCCAAGTCACCGACCAATCCTTGTAGTGACGGTGGTGGATCAGCAACAGCACAGGCTTCATTTGTCTTCTCTTCAGGGCTGGACGGCGAGGTCTTCAAGGTGCCGGGCTGCAACGGACCCTTCACAAAATGTTGCCGGTAATCCCAGGTCAATGGCCCAGAATCGCCGAGCATCGACATGGAGGATTCACGGTAGCCGAGGCCCCGACGGCCCATCTTCCTTCCTTTGGGAACGGGGTTGGTCCGGCCCTGTAACTGCGCGCCGAGACCTAAACCGGGCTGATAGCCCAATTTTAGAATCATGTGCCAACCTTTAGAATCTTTTATTTTGGGCTTGACTTTCACGTTGACTGGTGCAGCGGTGGGCTTGCATGACGCATATGCCCATGAATAGTTCAAGTCCATGACGGAGAGAACATGCTTGTTGATTGGCCACAATGTAGGCAGAATCTTGGCGGCTATGGCGTCAACATTTTGAACCATGGAAATACTCTTCACTTTGACCACTCGTCCTTGGAATGGGAATTTTAAACATTGATGGGCTGTCGAGGGGACGGCATTCAAACTATTCAACCATGGATGACCCAGAATGGCTTTGAACATCGGGTCTATGCCCAACACATAAAATTCCACATCCATAACTAAGGGCCCTAGCTCGGCCTGCACAGTCACCACCCCGTGACAAGCTCATCTGGAGTTATCATAGGCTGCTATTGTAGTCGATGTCGGCTTGAGCATGTCCTCTGATATATTGCAAGCACGAAGGATACTCAATGGACACACATTTATTGACGCGCCCGTGTCTACAAGTGCAGACTCTACGGCCATTTTGTTCAGAGAAATGGTAATGCATAATGGCATCTGTCGTGCTTCAGGGGGTGCTAACTCTGACTCGGAAAATGAAATAGAAGGCCCCTTAGTAATCGTTGCCAAGACCGAGGGCAGGCTATCCACTGCCACGTCTTCACTCACCATCACTTTCTGCAGGAAGGTCTTCAAGGCATCTTGGTGGAGTGGCGACCTCTTGATCAATTCTAACACTGAGATTTTAGCCGGCATCCGGTCTAAATGCTGCAATAAGTCATATCTTGTGCCCGGCATGGGGTCTACTTCCTCTATTTCAGCTGTGGGGGGATGAACTTGGATGTTAGGTGCAGATGCACCGGAAGGGGGGAAAATTCTCTGGAAAGGACGCCCGCTCCGAAGGGCGTAGTTTGGTGCCGGCATGGGGTGAGATGGGCCCCCGCTTGGCCCGGTGGGGTAGGTAAGTGGCGTAGAAATGGGGGTGAGGATGGCGGAAGTGGGTTTAATAGGCCCTGGTGGAGGGAGAAGGGGTGAAGTTTTAAGCGGAGGGGAAATAACGGAGGGTACGGTGGGCGGCGACGGAAGGACAAGAGGAGCGGAGGGGAGTGTAATGGGCCTAAGGGGCGACGTGGAGGGAGCGACCAGTGGTGTGGTGGTCAAAATAGCGGGTCTGAGAATGGAGGGGATAGTAGGTGCGGGAGAGTAGTTGTGGTGGAGGGCCAAGAGGTGTGCGGGGGTTTCATCATCAAACGTCCACCCAGCGTTGGGGGCCGGGCGCTGGACCATATTTACTTGTGCTGGGGCCGGTGCCGGCGGCTGTTGTTGTTGCTGGGGAGCGGGTTGATGTACCGGCATGGGATGCTGATGGATCCCAAGGTCTTGTTGCTGTTGCTGGGGTTGTTGTTGTTGCTGGGGTTGTTGTTGCTGCTGCTGCTAGGGCGCCGCCTGCGGCGACCTGGCCTGTCTCTGCCTCTGCTTGATATCCTCAATCAACTGGTGCATCTGGGCCCAATCAATTCTCTGGCCCTCATGCAAGTCATACACCAGATCTCTGAATTGATAACATCGTTCTATCGTGTGCCCGGGTTGCCGATGGAATATGCAATATCAGGATTGATCGGCAGCCGGGTTCCAGTTCGGACGCTCAGGAGGCAACTGAAGATCACCAGTATACATTAGAGCAAAGAAAATATCTGGCAAAGTCTCCGGAAGAGGAGGGTAATGAGCCCTTTTCGGAGCTGGTCGAGTAGAGCCATAGGCGGCGGGTGGAGGAACATTATTGTACTGTGGGGGCCGCTGAGGCTATTGGGGTGGCGGAGGTGCCTGTTGAGGGTATTGCGGGACTTGGAAGGTGGGCTGGGGAATTGGCGGAGTGGCAAACTGGGGGCTGCACTGAGGCTGCGGGAAGCGAGGTGGAGCGGCTTGATGGGGGAATTGAACAGCCTGGACCTGCTCATTAATTTGTACTCCCTCAGTGACGGGGCCTTGGGTTTTCTTGGTGGCTTTGGGTTTCTGTGCCTCGAATAAAGAATGGATGGGGGAGTCTTTGAACTGGGTTTGTATGAACCGAGCTCTGCTATATAGCTGGTGCATGTTTGAGATATCATTCATTGCCAAAATGTTCCTGAAAGTTGGCGTAGCATTGGAAATTAATAACTTCACTTTTTCTTCTTCCGGGATCTGCTCGGGCACACGTGAGGCCATCTGCCTCCAACGATCTGCATAGGTTGCAAAATCTTCCTTCGGCTTCATCTTCTCTGCCACTAAATCAGTGAAGGAGTATTCGGGTCCAACCCGGTCTTGTAATCTTTGTATAAACCTTTCCTTGACTGTCTTGAAATTCTCGGCCTCCTCCATAGGCAAGGTGTAGAACCATTCCAGAGCGACCCCTTCCAACGACCGGCGGAACAAATAGGCCATCAGGCGCTCATCCTGCTGGAACTGTGCTGACTCGTACAAGAACTTCTGAATATGGATGAACGGGTTGCCATTCCCGTCGTATTTACGGTACACAGGGAGCTCGGACTGTGCTGGAAAATGAATGTCCCTGAAGTTAGGGATAGGGACGTCAGCAAGAGATTGCGGACCAACCCACCTTTGGAGGAGATCAATCTGTTGCTGCATAGCAGCCCACTTGTCAAAGATCTCCCGTTCCCGGGAAGGGGGAGAAGGAGCAGGAAGAGCAATATTGGGATAGGAAGCCGGAGGGTGAGCCGTCTGAAGGAGCGGCGCGTAAGAGGGATAATGGGCTGAGGAGGGGCCTATATCCGCGCGAGCTAGCTGAGCAGCCCCTGGCTGCAACCTAACAAAATCCGTCGGGGCCACGAGGGCCTGCGGCGATGGAGAAGCTGTGGTGTACGGATCAAGATAAGGCATGGAGGGGATCTGAGACTTCCCCTTATCAAGCTATTGATGGACCGAGGTGGAGGCTTGGCCCATTTCCATGTTAGAGGAGCAAAGGATCTGAGGACGGAGAGGCATGAGATCAACGGGTGCCACAGAGGTGGTCCCGATAACGGGGGAAGTGGTGGCAACAACAGTCGTGCCACGAGGAAGAACTGGGGTCGGGGCATCGCCCCCTTGTAAAGCCTGCCGGATGAGATGGAGCTGGGTCGGATCCAGCTGAGCCATCATGTTGAGGATTTGACTGGCGGGATTATGAATGGAGGGATTTGAAAGAGAGGGTTGAGAACCCTCACCAAGAACGGTCGGGAGCGGAGGGGCATTGCCCTCCCCTCCTTGCATATGGGCAACCCGGGGTGGGTCCTCGAGAAGACCACGAGGAAGAGAGTCCTCGTGAGACTGAGAGAAGTCGTAGGACGACATCGGGTAAGCTGAATCAAACAAGGGGTTGAAATAAGAATGGAAATGAGAACGGACCCTAGGAGATGATCCTGAGGGACAGAAGCAATCCCACATACACCAAGACACCTAGGACTAGAACCAGCAAAACTAATCAACTAGATCTACCAAGCAACTACCAAGCATACAATGGAGAGAGATGAGAGAAGAATCACCCGGCAATGCAATCAAGTTCTTAAAATGATGCTCGTCAGTTCCTTAGATCTTCTTCTTTGAGCTTTAGTGGATTAATGAAGATATAAATCCTCTCAACCACTAGGCGCCTAGCTGGGATAAGAAATGAAGGACTGTGTGATTCTATCAGGATCTCTCACTCGCGGATGCAACCCTATACTGGGGGTGGATACGGTACAACCTGCCTGGCGTCCGTGTGGGAATCCACGGCTCACGGGGGCTTACAGAGGTCCTCGGCAAGGTCCCTAGTCGGCTCCAAGGAATATGGAGACGAGAGGAAACCCTACCTCGGTAGGAATGCAACTAATATGAGAAAAGATCGATGCTCCTATGCGCACCGGAGTGCATGCACAAACTAGCCTAGTAGCTATCAATCAATGAGCAAGTATACACATGAACAATAAAGAGCATGGTGATGCAATGATGATAAGAGAGCAGGGGGGAAATCAATGAATAGCACTAGGCATGGCAAACCACATGAAATATGATAATCAAAGTATAACATAAATACCCTGTGGTACCAGATGAACGGCCCCTCTGCGATCGCTCCAACAATAGAACGGTCTGTGTGGGACCGTCTAACCCAGGGAGAAAACACAACTACAGAGCAACCACAGGACCTAAAAACACGAGGGAGCAAAACACGAGGGAGCAATGGCAGAAAATACCAGAAGGACGGTCACTGGACAACCGTGTAACCTCACAAACGGTCCTCTATCAGCCGCGTACCTACAATAAGAACAGAGCAAATCGTACCTGTGCTGGAGAACTGAACGGTCGGATCCAGGCCGCTCTGGCGTATAGACGGTCTATATCGCACTGTCTGTAACAGGAAAGACCGGCGAAGCTCGGTTGACTGCAGGGGTTGAACGGTGGAATTTCAACCGTGCCTGTTATTGGGCGGCTCTAGGGGGACCGCTCAGGTCCCAGGGGACTGAAATGCACCCCCAACCTGCAAATCAATCTTGGGAAGAAGAAAAAACTTGGAAACAAAGGAGGGTCAGCAATCTCAACAGCACGATGGGCATTAGGTGTCCCACCGTGATCGCCACAAAAGGGGTGTAGATATATATTTCTCCTCTCCTCACTTGGTGAATGATATGTTATGAATAAAGTAATAATATCACGAGTAAATGAACAAAGCGCAGTGAGAGGAGGGAGAAAAATAGAGAGTGACCGTGATCGCCACCAAAGCGCAGCACGTGACTAGCGTACCGTACTTTGGAAAGGAAGGGGAGACACTCGCCTTGATGCAGCACTGGGAGGATGCGCGGTCGATGCGGAACCACCTTAAAGACACACGGTCCTACGATAGGCCGTCTATGAGTGCTGCCGAACGCGCGGGAAGAAGAACTCCTGGAAGATGGGCGGCTTGAAGTGAACCGCAGAAGGAGGAAGGGCGGTGCAGAGGATGCCGCTCGTATCCTTGAACGGGCCTAAAGGAACCGCGCAAGCCCACCATGCCAAGAGTTACAAAAGGGTTCACCTCCACCCTCTCCGGCCGGCCAGAGGGGATGGGCCTCATGCTGATGAAGTGCTGACCTGCAAAACAGTATGAAGACACAGAAGGAACACCCAGGTTAGAGCTAAATGACGTAGTACGCGTTCATGTAAGAAGAATTAAGCATAAACAAATGGAAAGGGGAATACCTGGGGGGTTTTAAACCCCTAGGGTGACAAAAATGTAGGTGGGTGTGTGCATGGGGAGAAAAACGAGGGAAACGTAGAGAGAGAACAATGCATGCAACAGATGATGAAGAAATTGAAAAATGACACTATGACTCGACACACAGACTACTCCCTGAACCGGAGGCTCGTAAGGACATAGAGAGCCTCCCTCCTTGGTGCTAGGCCGTTCAAAAATGCGGCAGGGCTTCGCCGTCGACAAAAATCTCCCCCCCTTTCGACGTCCGGTCACTAGGGTCTATTTATAGAGCCTAGAAAGCCAGCCTCGAAATTGGGGTTTTTTATATATTTTCAGGTCGAGATTATAAAAGATAGATCATAGATATTATCATAATCTCTTATCCAGTCGAAATGACATCAAAAATGGTTAATTATCCACGGAGAAATCATCAAAACAAACTGGGGATAAAGCCATGAATAAAAGAGATAAAAGTCTGTTAAAAAGCCTCATCCGACGGGATGAGCGGTCTTACGATAGACCGCGCACACATATGGGCGGTCTAGTTCAGACCGTCCAAGCTGTCGGTGGAAATTCGAAAAATCAGAAAATCAACCCAATTATCTCTCTAACTGGCCGAAACGCCCGCCGTTGGACCCTCAAAGATGCACGGTTCTAGTGAGACCGTTCTAGTGTAGGGCGGCCAATAGCCAACCGTTTCACCCTGTCGGTGATAATTCGGATAATTGGATAATTATCTGAGAAAATGGGCGCGCGTAGGACTCTGAGGTATAGGCGGTTGTAATAAGTCCGTCCATTGATTTGAACGGCCCTGATAAGGCCGCACAAAATCCTGTCGGTGAATATTCAGAAAAGCCCTCAGAAATTAACAAAATGTATGAACGGTCAATATCAAACCGCCCATCGTCTGAACGGCTGATGTTGGGCCGTTCATGATCTGAAACGTCCAATTGACCTAAGCCAAGGCCCATCAAGCCCTGAATTGCCACGGATTGCACCAAGGAGGGAGACGACCCATTCAATGAGCCTAAGACATGCCACAAAAATGGCACGATGAATGATGGACAACTCAAGGCATCAACTAATGGGAGAAAGAGAAACGACTCAAATTATCGGCATAAAACGGGTGTCAACAATGATGAAAGCTTATGATCGGGTGGAATGGGACTTTCTACTGCCTGTTCTTCAGAGATTTAGTTTTAACAAGCAGTTCATTAACTACATCTCTAGGCTTCTTTCGAATTGCTGGTTTTCTATTCAGTTTAATGTATCCCCAGCTGGTTTCTTTCGCTTAACCTGTGGTGTGAGGCAAGGTGATCCCATTGCCCCTACTTTATTCATCATAATGCAAGAAGTGCTTAGCTGGGGCATTACGCGTCTACGGACGCAAGGTACCTTGCATCCTTATTCTAGCCCAAGAGGCAGTTCGGTGGTTTCTCATCTCTTGTATGCTGATGATATTCTTCTTTTTCTCAATGGCCAAGTCTTAAACATAAGGAAACTCCATCAGTTTCCTCATGCTTATGAATCTTGTTCAGGGTAAAAAATAAATCCTGGAAAAAGTAGTTTTTTGCTATCCCAGAAAGCTCCTCAAAGGCTGGCAGATAGAATTGAAGGGATTACAGGATATCGCCATCATTCAGCGGCCATTACTTATCTGGGATTCCCTCTTCCGGCTGGCCGACCAAGGGTGGCTGATTATAAATTTCTTGTGGAAAAAGTTAATCGCCGCATTAGTGCTTGGAAGAGCAGGTATTTAGCGCAAGCTGGCAGGGTGACGCTGATTAACTCAGTGCTATGCTCGTTACCAGTTTACCTTGCTGCAGCTTCAGCTGTGCCCATTTCTATTATTACTTATATTGAGCGATTATGTGCGGCTTTCTATTGGGGTGATGTGGATGAGCAGCGACAGAGGCATTGGGTCCCTTGGTTTGTCATTCAGTGTCCTGTGGATGAGGGGGGTCTTGGTGTTAGGAGTTTGCGCCACATTCAACTCAGCTTGGCTGTGAAGATGGTATGGCATATTTCTCAGGGGACTCCTTTTGGACTGGTTATGCTCGGCAATGTTTTCTTTTTGATTGCAGGAGCTTCAACTTTCGTTCCTGTCCATAGGGCGTTCCCAGGAGAATTTTTCACTTTGCCTGCTATGTGATTAAGTCCAATGTCCGATGGGTTCTAGGTGATGGTCGGAGGGCCATCTTCTTGGATGATGTCTGGGCTGGGGACAGACCCCTACGTCATTTGTTATTACAGCCTTACCAAGGGCCATTGCTCAATGTTCCTGTTCGTGGTGTTATACTTAATGTTTCTCATCCGCTGCGCTCACTATTGCCTGATGAGAACAGGTTGAATGGTATTCGCCTTTCTACTCATGCTGATCAATGCAAGTGGTCCTTAACTTCCTCGGGGGAATTCTCTGCCAAGAGTGTGTATGATCTAATCCGGCCAGCTGGAGTTCACAGACCACCTTTGAAGAATATCTGGAATCGTCTCTTTGTTCGTCGAGCCTTTATGTTTGCTTGGCGTCTTTTCAAGCGTACAGTTCCAGTTGATATGCGCATTGCGAAGTGTGGAATTTCCCTTGCTTCTTGCTGTAGCTGCTGCCGGGTTCCCCATGTTGAAGACCTTAATCATATTTTTATAGAGAGTGATACTGCCTCAGTGCTCTAGACCTGGATCTCTCCGTTTATTGAGCTGGGTATTGGTGTCCACACTCAGATAACCTCCCGACTTTGGGATATCTGGGCACATTACAGCCCTCATTTTCCCTTAGGGTTTATTGCGCTATATTCTTCTTTACTTATTATATGGGAAGTATGGAAGGTGAGGTGTACCAAGCGTTACGAAGGTGTGTCTATTAGCACATCTACGATCATGCATTCCATCAACTTTAATATCAGTGCAGCACTGGAGAAGACCTCATTTCATTACTTCGCTTCAAGGCGGCAGCAACTGGATATTTCAAATTACGGCTTCATCATTCGCTACTCTCAGGTGAAGGTGAAGTTGGTTAGATGGATATCGCCCCTCCATGGTTTGGTTCTGAATGTAGATGGTGCTTGTAAGGGGAACCCGAGACCTTGCGGTGGAGGCGGATGTGTCAGGGACAGTGAAGGCAACCTTCTGTTGGCTTTCGCTTATTTTTATGGCTATGGTAATAGTGTGGTCGCAGAAACTTGTGCTATGTGTGATGGTGTGCGGTTAGCTAAGGAGCATGGCCTTGTGATAGCTGGCATCTCCATAGACTCTACGGTACTGGCTCAATCTTTCTTATCAGGGGTTGTTCCTTCTTGGAGGTGTTTGCGCTGGTGGAGAGAGGTGTTTGAATTCCTGGGTAATTCTGGGGTCATTGTTTCCCATGTGTATCGCGAAGCCAATAAGCTTGCTGATAGTTTAGCTTCATATGCCTGCCATGTTCAGGATAATAAGGTTTTTCTTTCTTCTAAAGATCTTCCTACAAGTAGCTTTGGTCCTCTTGTCACAGACCGCATAGGTCTAGCATCCCTTAGAGTGTAGATGGTTGCTAGGCCTGCGGGTCTTTTCAGGGGTATGCCCCGTTGATCTTGTATTCTTACATCTTAATTAATAATATTTTCATCTCCGAGGTGTGTAGTGGTGGAGTGATTAACTTACCTCCTTTCTGAGGGGGTGAGCGCTCTCCTGCTCCCCTTTGAGGCATTTTATTAAAAAAAGAATAAGAAAATTCACTGTTATCATTCTGGCAAGATGGGCCACATTGCTGCCCATTGCTGGCATGCCTAGGGAAAAGCTCATTCTAAACATGTTAGATTCCCTGCAAAACAGAATGCCTTCGGTAAAGATAAATTTGCTTTCAAAGGAAAATATTCTATGTGTTCAAATTGTTGGAAGCGAGGCCATCTGGCTAGTGAGTGCTGGTCAGTTATTAAGAGAAGAAATTTCTCTTCCTGCAAACAAAATTGATTTTGGCAGAAATAAATTTTGTGTCTAAGAAAAAATACTTTGGATGCTTTGATTGTGGAAAACTTGGCCACCGAGCTTCTGAATGCTCTTTGGTAGGTTATGGAAAACAAAACGTCCAGGCAAATAACAGAAACTTTCATGTTAATGCACAAAGATTCCATACTTATAATAATGTGCATAAAAAGAATTTAAAAATTGTTATTTCATGTTATTATTGTGGTCAGTTAGGACATTTAATGTCTAACTGTTTTATGATGAAGTCTGATGACCTATCTGTTCAGAAAATGTGGAAAGCACCCTCTAGAGGTGCCATTGACAATTTAGGACCCAAGAAATCTTGGGTTCCTAAATCTACAAAATAAGGAACTATTCTTGCAGGTATGCCTTGGGGCTGAAGAATAAAAAGGGGTAAATAAACCAAGGCACCCAATTTGGTAAAACCCCACTCAGGTAATGTTTTGTATTATTCACATCGGTTCAACTGAATTTCTTAGGAACACATTTTAATTGCATATCATGTTAAATCTGATTAGTCAAAAGTTCATGTATACATGTTCTTTTATTTGTTTTGACATTTGATTGTGTACATAGAGAAGACTATAAACTCATGAGCATAGTCTGCAATTTTGTGCATATATGTGAATTGCATATGTCAATTGATTGCTTATACATCCGTTTGATATATAGTCATTGAAAATCTGATGCTTTTAGGACTGTGTTGGTAGTGCATTGTCATGCATGACCACTATGGTATATCAAATGGTAAGCTACTAAAGGGCAGATGAAATCTATCTGGAGGTTCTCACTATGTGTGAGGTGGTCTTTTAGACAAAGTCCTCTACCTAGTACCACGGGTCATGTTGCATATAGGACTGTCTGAAAAATCATGAGCATGAGTCATAAAATCATATGTTCAGCCTTCATTGCATAAATTGCATAAAGTCAGGGGGAGTTTGTCAAACAAATGGTTGCAAATTCATGTATGGTGGATCAATGCACTCTATGAAAAAGAGTCAATGTATATGCTTACACGTTGTTAAATGCATCTCATTCATGTTTTAACAAAACTGTTTGACATACGTGCACATACATAGGGGGTGTCCCTGCAAATCATCATTAACTCATGAAAATTTGTCAACATGCTATGCTGATTTGAGAGTTAATTGGCAGCCCATGCATGCATTAAGGGGGATCATAATTCATATTCTCAAAATTGCATTTGAACCTTGCATCTCATATCTATCTATCTAGCTCATTTCGGTTGACTGAAATTCCCATCTTGAATTTGAACTGCTATCTTGATTAAAACTCTGTGATGTATATGAATTGTAATACATCTCAGCTTCTTGTTTCAACTATTATCAGCCATTAGCACTCACTCTATCAATTGGTATCTGTTGAATTGGCTGCACCTGAAAATGCTTCATCCTTCCCTGGAAATTCCAGAAAGATTTCTTTGTGCATATCTTGATCATAAATCTGAAAACAAACTCAAAGAGGAATCTTCTATTATATAGGACTATGAATGTCTGAAATTATCAGCCGGTTGAAGTTTCATGTATTTCTTGTGTTTGAATATGAACATATCTTGAAAATATCTGAGTTAGTCTTAATAAACTTTAACCAACATTTTCATGTTGTGTCTTTTAAACTCTTCTGAAATCTGAAAATTTGAAATCATGATTGCCCTTGATTGAGAAGTATAAAGTAAGTATTATTTTTAAACAATTGAGAATCTAGAATATGTCCAAGGGTAATTTAAGTTAGAGCAATGACTTTGGTCACCGAGAAACCATGTCTAAAAATAGAATGTGTCATGAAGTGCCTTAGTTATCTCTATTGAAAAATCTTTGCAATATCAGTGAAAATAATGGCAGAGCAATGATATATGTGTGGTGAGTAACTGGGTCACTTCACTTAAGACGTGTTATGCCTCACGTCGAAAGCCATGCTAATGTTATCTCTGTTCTACTTGAAGCATGACAGTTAGTCACTCCAAGGGTTTAGGGATACTTGCGTCTAAACAACGTGTATCCTCTAGTTACAAGGGTGTACTAAACTTAGTTGCTCCTAAAATTGAATATGAAAATTGCTGCTGAACAAAAGTTTCATCTGAAATCGATTGCAAAAGAAAAATTCTAATGAAATCCTTGACAGAAACAAATGTTTTCTTATGTGTTTAACCTCAATACTATTGATTACGTCTCTTAAGGGAGTCTTTGAAATTAAGTGAGTAAGATAGATGAAGGTTAAACAAGACTTTCAATATGAAAGCTGGTTCATTTTTATTAAAAACTGGTTTCAGATATGAGTACAAAAATCAAATAGACAAGCCTTGCATACATCATATTCTAACCTAGCTAATTAATAAAGATTCATTCATAGGTTTCTATAATGGAAGAGTCTGAATTACATGTCCAATCAGATTTATGAAATTGATATCCCATTGAAAATCTTTCTGATTCATTCTGAATGCTTGCTCTCTCAAATTCGACTCCATTATTTCAGACATTACAGATTGGCATCATGTCAATTAAATCTGCAGACTGCACTATTTTCTGACTCGTTTATCTCATTGCCCGCACTTTAACAAGTGGTATCTCTCCTTGCTTGCTTTGGCCAGCTGCCCCTGTGATTTTACTGATATACATATGAATCAATTCTTCCATTCAACTTCCTCTGCTACATGTTCGTGTCTGCTTGCTTACATTTTGTTGGTAAGGGGGAGAATAGCTTGTGTCTCAGCTTCATCATGCATGCTTTCTCGTTTATTTTTTCCTGATTCTATCCAACTATTTTTCCTTTTTTTGATGAAGTCAAAGGGGGAGAATAGGGTTGAGATATGAGTCATCATGTTGTCCAATGACTTATAGTGTTGACATCATCAAAAAGGGGGAGAGTGTTGTACCCCTGTGGTTTTGATGATGTCATGTTGCATTTGTTTTTGATGATGCATGCCAACACTATGTGGATACCTCTTCATATATCGCATTTTCTGGTTTTACTCTGAAAGTGTCGACTCATAGAGTTGACTCTTGGTGGTCGGGAGACTCCTTTTTATGCAGAATGCCTGCTGAAAAGTGTCGACTCATAGAGTGTGCAGTTGATGCATGTGTTCTAAGTCATATGTGTTGAAGTTGCTTTGATGTTGTCAGATGTGTAGTTAATGCACTACCATTGTTGTTGCTTTG
Organism: Amorphophallus konjac; assembly: GCA_022559845.1. Classification (NCBI taxonomy): domain Eukaryota; kingdom Viridiplantae; phylum Streptophyta; class Magnoliopsida; order Alismatales; family Araceae; genus Amorphophallus; species Amorphophallus konjac. The sequence goes on from CM040129.1 coordinate 36,283,147, forward strand.
TTGTTGCATTATTGCTGTTGCATTTGACTGAGATGCATTCCATGTTCCTGGAAGCTCTGAGACTAAGCGTAATGGTTAGGTTATGTCATGAAAAAAATAGTGGTTAGTCATATCTCATGCTCATTGTGGTGCATATGAAAGTCGGAGTGTTTTAATGTTCATCTACACACATCTCTGTTCATGCATATAGACACACACATTTCATCAAACATGTTGCATGCACACACACATTTTCCTTTGTGCATATAGTGGGTCTATACATATCACTGCTCCCATGCATTCCTAAGGTCGATGTTAGTTGAGTATCATGCATACCAAAGGTCGACGTTAGTTGAGTCTGCTGCATCCAAGGTCGATGCTAGTTGTGTCCCATGAATACCTAAGGTCGATGTTAGTTGAGTCTGCTGCATACTAAGGTCGGTGTTAGTTGCATAAAGGGTCGGTGCTAGTTGTAGCATTGTGCCTGCATATAAGTCGGTGCTAGCCTGGTCAATGCAGTTAAGTAGTACAGGCTTTCATCTCATACACATGAAGGTCGGTGTATGTTACTATTCCTTAATGAAGGTCGGTGCACGTTTCATGCATTCTGTACATAAGGTCTGTGCACGTTCTTGTTTTGCATGCATGAAGGTTAGTGCATGTTACTATTCCTTAATGAAGGTCGGTGCATGTTTCATGGATTCTGCATATAAACTCAGTGCATGTTCCTATTTATGCATATATGAAAGTTAGTGCATTTTGTGAAGGACCTCTCACAAGGTCGGTGCACATTTTGCCTTGTACCTATACAAGGTCAGTGCATATTTGCATTAGGCAAACTCATGGTCGGTGCATACCACCCCGTCATACAGAAGAATGTCAGTGCACATCTCCATTAAGCCTAGCTAAGTCGGTGCACATTTGCATTGATCACCTAGAAGGTCTGTGCACATTTTAGTCTGTACTTGACCAAAGTCGATGCATGTTTTTCTAAATGCGCTATAAGGTCCATGCACATTTTATACACATCAAGGCACATATGATTAAATCTGTTCTCATCAAGTCTGTGCATAATTCATGTATGAACTAAGTCTATGCACATTACTTAACCACTCATGCTTACAAGCTACTTGACAAAATGCCTCTTGACTATTTGTGTTAACAGGAACTTAATGACAGCACAAGCACGTGGGCTCTAAGTGAGGTAGGTGCTTGGCACGTGATCCAAGGCAGAGGATGCTCTCAGGAAGTCTGACACGTGCACCCTCTATCCACTGTCCTGACACGTGGCATCTCCAGATGTGCCAGAACGAGCCCTCCACACGCCCGAAGCGTGAGCTCGTGCGAACCAAGATTGGATCTATAAAAGGGCGTCTACTGCGATAGAATTAAAAGAAAGAAAGAAAGAAAGAAAGGAAAAAATAAGAAAGAGAAGAGAAGGGTAGCGGCGGCAGAAAAAGAGCCAGAAAAGAAGAGGGAAAAGAGAGCAGTTCAGAGAGAGAGAGCCAGTGAGCTAGAAGAAGAGAGAGCTTAGAGGAAGAGATCGTGAGAAGAAGAAGAGAGTGTGCAGCTATTCATCTTGAAGATCAGTTTAGTCTGTTCGTGGATCAAATCCAGAACGACTATGCTCATTGGAGCTTCCTATTTTTGCTTTTCCCTTTTGATTTTTCGGTTCCCATTTTTATTTGCATTTTCTTAGTGTTCTTCCGATTCCCTATTCAGGGTGTCGGGTTCCTCCTGTGTGTTTAGGAGAATGGAGATTTATCTCCGGTTGCCCTCTATGGATATAGAGGAAGGGAGATTGGTTTCTCCGGGTGTGAGTGATTTGGTATCAATCACGGTTTTCCCTCTGGTTTAGAGGAAGGGAGATTGGTGTCTCCGGTTGCTAGAGACAGGCTGTCACTAGTGGTCCCCTCCGGTTTGGAGGAAGGGAGGTTAGCCTCCGGTTTATCTCCCTCGATTATCAAGCTGTTAGGCAGTGTCTTGTTTGCAGACTGAGTTTGCATCTTGCATTTTGCAAGGGAAGCCTCACTCCGGTTTGGAGTGAGGGGTGGACGTAGGCAGACTGGGGGTCTGGCTGAACCACCTAAAAATTCAGTGTGCCATGGGTTGGTTTGTGTGTTTGTCCATCTCCTCTATCTCCTTCACAGGGTCCTTTACTTGCTTGTTTAGGGGCAGCATGTTTGATATTATGTTTGCTTGATCCATCTCTTCTGTGAAGGGTTTGTTTGTTTGTGTGAATGCTTATCGTCATCATTCCCCACTGGTTCATCGTTTGTGTTTATCAACTCTCTGTTACTATATGCTAAGTGTTCGAAGCTTGTTCAGTGTGAGGCATAAGTCTGATCTGAGCTTCCTTGTCCAGTTTGTGTAGGACAAGATTTGGTTAAAGCTTTAATTCCGCAGTTTGTAAAAGGGGATTCATTCACCCCCCTCTAAATCTGTGCCTAATATTCTAACAAACCAGTCGCCGGATTCTAATTTCTTCCTTCCCTTATCCTGGGATAGAGGGGTAGGCTTCTTCGGCTTTTCTAGATACAGAGATGCATCTAACAAGTGTCATTCGAACACCTCAAAAGGGTGTAAGTCAGCGAACACTCTTTCTTCTTTCCCGTTCCGAGTGTATTTTATGCACTGGTGGAGGGTGGAGGCCACCACCTGGTTTTGATGTAGCCATGGGCGGCCTAACAGCGCCTTGTATGACGTATCAGAGTTTATCACATGGAATTACTCTTTGGTTGTAAAGTCACCGAGTAAGAGTTCAAACTCCGCCACGCCCATAGGGGCTTCAAACTTCTAGTTGAAACCAGCAATTCTCATATCCCTGACCTCGATCAGGTGCACATCAAAATAGTATTTATGGTAAACCCGATAGGGGAGTATGTTTACTGTAGCCCTCGGGTCAATCAAAATTCTGCTTATTGGTTGCCCATTCAGTTGCCCCCTCATGTAGAGCGGTCTATTGTGGTTGACGGAGGGTAGAAGCATATCCTCCTCCGTGAAGGTCATAGCCCCCCCCCCCCCAGCTGCACCTCGGCGAAACAGCTCTTGAAGTGTGTCGGTGTTTGCAAAGTTGTTATGACGGCTTGCTGGGTTTCTTAGTCTAGGGGGAGTATTTCCCAGACAGAGAATCTTGCGGGAATACTTTTTAACTGCTTAACTATTTTGTTGGTGGCTCTGACATTGTCCAACTTCTGTTCTCCGGCCTTGTTACGCCTGCCCTCATGATGTTCTTGAGGAGCTGGCTCAGGAGGTGGTTCATCTTCTTCTTCAGGTGTTGCCTAGACTTGCTGCGCCGGTCCGACGGGCTCCTTATCTTGCATGAATTCGGTGAGGCTTGGGATGCTCGTACGGTCTTTATTTGCTAGAGGAGGGGTGGCCAATGGTAAGGTAGGGACATTCTTGGCCTTTGCTTGTAGCTGTAGGGATGACTGCTTGCTCTCTCGAGATGACATGAATTCGACAAATGAAGGGGCCTCTTGGCCACTTGCATGTTTAGGATAGAGCCCTGTCAGAGGGGGAATCTCCGCGCCTTTGACTTCAGGCTGGGGGACCTGGTATGGTTGGTCTCCCTGGAACATAATGTTATGATTTGCCTGGGGAAGATGCCGCCATTTTCTTCTGGACCTCGTGACATGTTGGGAGGTGGAAGCTTCGGCTTGATTTGCCTCCACCGGCGCGAGGCATATTTCTTCGTCATCCTCTTCGGAGATGCGGATTGTGTCAAAAAGGGCCGACAGAGTGTTACAAGATATGGCAAGGCCTTTTCTTTTGTTCTTGGCTCTCTTCTTCTTTTTCTTCACAGTCGGTGGCTGCTCCTTCGGGGGTTCATCCCATATGCCTGGTTCTTCAATTTTGGCCTCGGCTTCAACCTCTTCTGCTAATTCCAGTGACTCGAAATGTTCCCATGGGATATATTCCTTCTGCCACACGGGTCAGATTTCGGGCTATTCATATTCATCTAGCCCATTAATGATTTCTTGAAGCCATTCAACTATCGGACTGGCTTCCTTATGCACCTGCAGGGGGATGTGCTTCTTCTTATTGTTGGTGAACCTTCTGAAGACCAGTTGAGGAGCTGTCTGATACCAGATGGGGGCCACAGCCGGGGGTTCCGACTGAGGTGTGACACCTCGTATATGAATTCCTGAGCCACGGCGAGGCGCTGCCCTTCTTCTTATTTTTGATGGCACAGTGTGCCAATTCCCCTGGTCTTTTACCGGCGCCAGGACATAGGCCTCATAGGTATGTTGAGTGAAGGCCTCTGCTACTTCTTTGGGTAGTTGCTGATAAAGGGATATCATGTTAATTATTACACCCAGAGTGGGCATTTCATGTAGGCGCAAGGGATCGACTTTGAGCTCCCCCATTTGCAGCTCCCCTTTCTTGATTAAAGACCCAATAGTGTCTTTGAAACCATAGCATTCCTCTATAGCATGCCCGAGCATTTGATGATACGGGCAGAAACGAGGGTCATCTTTTCTTCTAAGATCACCTAGTCTCTTTGGTTCAGAGAGTGATCTTGTTGTATCTTGTAGCACATTCGAACAAGACCTGAGTCTTATCTCCGGGGAACGAATATAGCTTCTCATTTTATCCCGTAGGGTGGGACATTCTCGCCGATCGGCAGGCTTGGTCGGGGAAGGCTCGGCTATCCCTTTGCCTTTTTCTTTCTGCTGCTCAAAGGCTTTGAAGTCAACCATGTACACCTCTTGAGATGCCGATTGTTTGTTAACTGGCTTGGCCTTCTGGCCTGAAGTGGCGGGAGTAGCGGAGTACTTCAAGAGGAATGCCTCGATTTCCACCAAAACATTTTCAGTCAATCAAATGACTTGATTTCGGTGCCTATCATTCTTTCCACCACCTCTCTTTTCAAATTTTACTTGCATATTTGGACGACATCCTCCTGATGTGGTGGAGGCCTACACCTCATGCTGAGGTTCCTCCAGCGTTTGATGTATTCAAGGGTGGACTCATCGTTCCTCTGCCTGGTTGCATATAGTTCGGCCATCGTCACTTCTCTTTCGGCGATGTGGAACCTCTCTTTGAATTTTCTTTGCATGTCGGGCCAATCAATGATAGAACCGGGATGTAAGCTTGAGTACCACTCGAACGCAAGCCCCGTTAGTGTAGACCCGAAGAACTTTAGCAGGTACAACTCGTCAACAGCGAAGTCACCCATCACATTAGTGTAGTAGGCAATGTGCTCGCACGGATATCCTTGCCCATTGAACTTCTCAAACTTCAGAGGCTTAGTGATGCCAGGGGGAAGCCTCTTTGCAGCGTGAAGTCGCTGGTTTAGCACAGGACGTGCAAAAATTAGGGTTAACTTCCAGCCCTAAATTCGAAGCTTAAAGCCCAAAACAGAGGTAGGTTATCTCATGAAAGGCTTAAACACGAAGTCAAGGATAAAAGCCCTCTGATTTCAGCCGATTTCTTACATTGTACATCGAGAATTTTATGATTTATTGGGACTATGCATCTAGTATACTCCTCATGCATAATTCTTAGCCCTAATTAAGTAAAAAGGAGAATTTTCTTATTTATTACACAAACCCATACATATTGTTGGCCTATACTCGTTCTATCATGCTTTAGAGTATATTCATGTTTATTTTCATGTATGATATGCCCTAGATTAGTATTTTAATTTATTATTATTGAGTTTTCTGTTAACACGGGAAGAAACGGTCTTCTTGTAGACCGCCAGAAACCTTAGCGGTTTTACGATAGACCGCTAGCCACTAGAAACGGTTCTCTTTAGACCGTTTTTGATTTCTAAATTCTGTATTTAAGTTAACCCGAAACTTAATGCAGAATGGTCCAAATTAATGTATGTTAAGCCTAGTTAAGTAGGTTTTACTCATGTTTCAAGTGTTATTTTCTTATAACTAGTTGTGCTCCAGGAGATTTCATGTTCTTGTGTACTTGGGATTATTTTTAACCTATGTTATTTTTATGGCCAAAAACTTATACTCTTGTATTTATAGGCACGTTTTCATAAGGTTTATGGACTTATTTGATCACTGTTTTATCATGATCTCTCTTATCTCAGAGTCATTTTTCTTAAGTACATTGCACATATCCCGGTATGTTGTCATTAGTTACACATTGCACTTATAGACACATTTTTCTTGGACTTGAAAACCTCTCCATTGGATATTCTTTCCAACATACTAGGTAATCTTGTTTCAAGGCCTCCATAAGTCTCCGCGAGCCTGGGATTCCCACTAGGACCCCGAGCTGGTTGTACCATAAAAGCCCAATTATCTAGAAAGCACATTTTCGGTGTTTTAAGGAGTTTTGGACCTTAGCGGCCTAATGTATGACCGCCAGAGTCAGTTAGCGGCCTATTGACAGACCGCCAAAGTCACCTAGCGGCCCTGCCCTAGACCTCATGGTTCCAGCTTCTTTTTCATCAAATCTAATTATGTTTAACCCATGGTTTTACCTTTGGGTTGAGTATTCCTATGTTCCAGATGGTCTATTGATTATCTAGACTTGTCACCTTATTCCAAAGATGTCTAAAAAAATTATGGAAATTAATGAATGTATCGTTATGCTGCCGAATTCTTTCCAAAGCATGACCTAGTTATTAATGCATTTCTTGAATTCTCATGATCGATTATTGGTACGTTCTATACCTTGGTTACCTTATTATGAAATTATTGTTGAACTTATACATTATTGGTCACATTATTATTATAATCATGGAAGTAGCTTGATTTATACTTGAAGATGCAGTTCGAGCACTGATTGTGTTCAAGGGATCTATCCTAGTCCCCTCGACTGATTGTCAGAAACATACTGTAAACCATGGGGTATGATGCTACTAGCGTCGCATTGTGCTGGGAGTACTTTTTTTATAAATAAGTGAAGATCCACGGACATGAATAAAGATCCACGTAAATTCACGAAGTACTTGCTATTAAGCAAAAAGTACTTTCTTGCTTGTTACATGGCTTTCTAGTGCATAGTCTCCATGATTATGAAAAGTACATTCTTGTTACATTCTTGTTCATGAAAAGGCCAAATTTACATTCTTCTTATATACTTGATCAATCATATTTTTGTATCTTTTCATGATCATATCTTGTTACTTTGGTTTTTTTCACATGTTTTACCGTATTTGCATGATTTATCTTATTCTCTAGAGCTAAAATGCTAATCACTTAAACTCGCCTTCATGTTGATACGAAGATACCTACTGGGCAAGTGTGCTCATTACCTATTTTCTCAATGTTTCAGGAAGTACAAGTGAATCGGATTCGGATTCGGATTATACAAGTAAGGGGTCCGAGAGTTATTGAAGGACATATGAACGAGAGAAGCCTTAGTTATCAAGTGTCTAGTCTAGTCATGATGTAATCTTTATTTTATTAAGTCTAGTAAAGAGAGTCAAAGATCTTATGTATTTTGATGGTTATTTATATGAAATAAAGATGAAGGTTTTAGTGAATTACTTGTGCAATTACTTTGTGTGATTGTCTGGCGCTCTGATTATAATGCTTGCTTGAGACGTACTAGCCGACTGTTCACGTTCCCGATTGTTTCCGCTGCATAATCTCGGGGCGTGACAATGGATGTACGCAGACTCGGTGTCTGGCCGAACCACCTAAAAATCCCTTGTGCAATGTCATTTGTTTGTGAGTCTAATCCTTCTTCTCTACCCCAAATTCACAGGTTGGGTTGTGCATTTAATAGATGAGATTAATATTGTGATAGTTGTTTGAAATTGAAATAGCTGCTAATTGTTTGACTGTGTGTCTAGTAGAAACTTTTGCTCATATGTGTGATATGCGTAACTCAAATTTAGTTTGGTTTGAACGTAGTGTGTTTGATATCATTTTTATTTGAAGCACTCATTCTATGAGAGAGTATTTGCGCTCTTTCATTTACTTCATGTTTGATTATGTGGGTGAAGTTTTCAATTGTGCGTAAATTTTTATAAAGGGATCTATTCACCCCCCCTCTAGATCCCGGCCTTGCACCTAACAGTTGGTATTAGAGCAAGGTTCCCCAACATGTGGTCCAACAACCAGGGGAGATCTAGTCAGGTGCACTCACACAGTTTTCAAACTGACGAATATTCGTTCAGTAGACCCCCGTTTTTCAATGGAAATAACTATCCCTATTGGAAAAATAGGATACGTGTATTTATGAGAGCTCAGAGCTACAAAATGTGGAGAGTGATCGAGAAAGGACCTTATCAGCTCCCAGAGAATGAAGATGTTTGGTCAAGAGAGCACATCCGCCAAGCTACAGTCAACTGGAGCACCCTCAATGCAATACAATGCACCATCCATCCGGAAGAATATTCAAGGGTCTCTACATGCAAATCAACTAAAGAGATGTGGGATCGATTGGAGGTAATTTATGAGGGAACAACTCATGTAAGAGCCACAAAAGCCAATCTGCTAGTTTCATAATATGAATTGTTTAGAATGGAGCCTAGTGAATCTATTTCTGAAATATATGCTAGGTTTTCTAGACTAGTCAATGGTTTGAATTCACTTGGTAAAAACTATTCTGACAGTGAGCTGGTCAGAAAGATTTTAAGATCACTTCCTCCTGCATGGCATACCAAAGCCACTGTCATTGAAGAGTCTAAGGATCTGTCTACTATGAGAGTAGACGAGCTAACTGGGTCATTGATGACCTATGAAATAAATTTCAGGAGAAGTGAAAATGATGATAAGAAAATCAAAATAGTAGCTCTCAAGGGTTCAAATAGTAGTCGAGAAAGTAGTGAGGAATCAAGTGAGTTATCAGCAAGTGAACAAGCATTTCTCACTAGAAAATTTATAAAATTCTTAAAAATGAAAGGTTGGCATGGAATGAATAGGAAAAGTCACCATGCAAATAGAGAGTAACAGTTGAAATCTGATATGCATAATAAGACTTATAAATTTGTTTGTTATCACTGCAGGAAGCCTAAACATGTTCGTGATGAATGTCCAGAACTGATCAAAAAGAACTCCAAGGCCAAGGAGAAGAGGCAAAAAGCTATGGTCACAACTTGGAGTGATGAGGAAGAGAGTGTGTCAAGTGAAAATGAAGAAGTGGAAGTCTATGGACTCATGGCTAACACGGATGAAGAGGATGAAGAGGTAAGATCTTCATTCGAGAACTATTCCATAGAAGATTGGATTGATGCATATGCTGATTTGGTTGAATCGCATGAAAAGTTTGCAAAAAAAATAAAGCTCTGAAAAAAAAATTGCATGGTGCTGTCAATACAAGTTCTGAAAATGAAGATGTTGTTGCTCTGAAATCTAAAAATGATGATCTGAAAAAATAATTGAAAGATTTTCATGCTATCTGTTTTGAGCTAGACGGATTAAAATCTGATAATGAGAAACTCAAAAATCAAATGAAAGAAGCTAAAAATCCCTGTTCAACAAACTCTGCCTACAATGATTGCTTGTTTATCAAAGATTTTCATGAAAGTCTTCACTCTGATATCGAATGGCAGAAAGATTTGATTGCTTCTTTAAGAGAAGAGAATAGAAATTTGCTTAACCAAAAAATTGAACTTGAACAGTTAGAGGAGGAGTTGAATGAGAGATTAAATTCAATGTCCAATGATGACAAGCATGTTGAAGAATTTAAAATTTGAAAGAACTAAATTCAGCTATCTCAGAAAGATTGCTTGTGCTAGAGAGAGGAAAATGCATTTTGAATGAAAGTGAATCTGAAAATGAACTGAAGATGAAATAGAAAAATGATAATCTCAAAAGTTTGAATGATGTTCTTTATCAACAAATTATTTCCTGTGATGAAGACATAGCTAGCCACGAATTCCAAATTTCTTCTCTTCAATCAGAAATCTATGATCTGAATAATTCCTTATCTAGGTTTGTAGGAGGGAAAAAAAAATTGAATAAACTCCTAGGAACTAAAGTCAACTTCCAAAGGGAAGGGCTCGGCTATAGCACTGTGAATAAAAGGACCTTTGAAAACAAACTCCACACATCTTTTGTAGGTAGCTCTGAATCACACAGCACTTCAAATCCACCAATGTTTCAGTTCACTGCTAAGAAAAACTAGAACAAAATATAAAAGTTGAAAACAAAAAATAATTTGCAAAATAAAGCTAAGAATGTTGCCACCACCACAGTGCATGTTGAACATAATTCAAATTCACACATACATGCACACAAGAAGAAAATTTCATGTCATTATTGTGGTAGGATTGGTCACCTGATGCATGACTGCAGAACAATGAAAAAAGATGATTTTAATGTTGGTAGAATGCATCTTAGAAAATATCATCCTATTCAGAAAAGAAAAGTTCAGTGTTTTCACTATGGGAAATTTGGTCACATTGCTATTCATTGTTGGTTTGCCAAGGGTAAGGAAAATTTTCACTATAAATCTGTTAAATTTCTTGCAAATAAAAATGTTTTTGATAGAAGGAATTCTTTTTCATGTGTTAACTGTGGAAAGCATGGCCATACAGTCAAGGACTGTTGGCACATAAAAAGGAAACAAAATTTCAATGATAGAAGTGGCAGAACTTCTACCCACCCACAGAAGCTTAATGCTTATTTTATGAAGAAGAATGTGAATGTCTCTAGTTGCTATCATTACGGTGGGATGTTAGGGCATAGAATGAATGATTGTCATTTGATGGTATATGATGATCTTAATGCTTTTAGCTCTTGGACAGCACCAATGAGGGGTGCTACTAACTTTTCAGGACCCAAGAATTCTTGGGTACCTAAAAATTCAAAATGAGAATTTGTTTTGCAGGTGTGCTATAACGCCCTCAAATATAGCTAAGTTGTACTGTACATCACCGAGGTGCCTTTTGAAATATCGGCTCAGTTCTTGAAAAGAACTCCGAGGTTAAGCGTGATTAATGGGGAGTAGTACTGGGATGGGTGACCTCCCGGGAAGTCCTCCATTCTGGAGCCGATCAATGTTAGAAACGGACAAAACCGTGAGGCCGGTAGGCTGAAGCGGACAATACCTCGACAGTATAGAGTACGGGACGTGACAGAATGGTATCAGAGCTATACCCCAACCGGAAGTGCGAGAACTAAGTGGCATGCATGGCAAAGTGCTATGCTATGGGAGCCACCTCTTGAACCCGTAATGGGACAAAGTGCTACATAGTGGGAGCCACCTCTTGAGCTTGTAGGGGCCACCTCTAGAGTCCTACATGCCTGGTGGTTTGATTGCATGCTATATGTGCCCAGCGACGAGGACGTCGCCTATATAAGAGGGGTAGATTGTAACACCCTCAAATATAGCTAAGTTGTACGCTATATCACCAAGGCACCTTTTGAAGTATCAGCTCAATTCTTGAAAAGAACCTTGAAGTTAAGCGTGCTTAATGGGGAGTAGTACTGGGATGGGTGACATCCCGGGAAGTCCTCCATTCTGGAGCCGATCACCCTTAGAAAGGGAAAAAATCGTGAGGCCAATAGGCCGAAGCGGATAATATCTCTACACTATAGAGTACGGGGCGTGACATGTGCCTTGAAGAATGAAGGAAATAAAGGGGTTCGAATAAATTCCAGGCACATGAAGTTTGGTAAAACCCCATTTCTAATTTATTGTCTTAGTTGTTGTTTTAATTGTTAATTTTCAATAACTCCTTCTATGTTTAATTGCATATCATGCTTGATCTAGTTAGTTAGAACTCGTGTTGATTTAGATTGCTTCAGTTGAGCATTCATGAGTTAAACAGCAGGGGTTCTCATGTTTTCATGCATTGTTATGCATTTTCATGCATGACCACTTGGTATATCAAATGGTTGTATGAAGAAGGTCAGTAATGTTGTCTGGGAGCACACATTATGCATTGAGGTGGTTCTTATGACCAAGTCCTCTGCCAAGTACCAAGGGTCAGTATATGCAGCCCTCATACGTAATGCATTTTCATGATAGCATATCCCCTACATGGTCTTCATGTCAGATATGATGCATATGTGCATTTACATAATGGGAGTAAGTGTCTCATTTGATTAGCATTTCACTTATGCATAGTTTGCATTTAGTTAGGGGGAGTCCATGCATATAATTGCATATCATTCTGTTTGCTTTCATGCATATGAATTGTGTCAAAAAAAAATTCAAAAAGATTGTTTGAAGTGCATGCATACACTTAGGGGTAGCTAAGATAAATTAATCTAAAAATATGTTTGAGCTACACATATCTCTTTGTCTAAAAATTCCCTGTATTTTGCTGAAGGGGAGTCTTATCTGAAAATTCTGAAGCCGACTTATAGATTGCTCAAGTCGACTTCCTAGTTGCATTCTGAAAACAACATCTTCTGTTTGTTTCTCAAGTCGACTTAAAAGGCCTCCCAAGTCGAGGTCATCTGTTGTTTGCTCTCTTGCTGTGCTTACATTTGAAATCACCCTCTACTTGCTTGGTTTTCACTACCATACCCTTGAGCTAGTCACCTTAGAAACCTTCACATCTATTGCCTAATTTTAAAGTCACCTCCTGCAAATTGCCTGCCCACTTGATTGCCTACATTGGAAGTCACCCTCTTGATTGCCATCATATCACTTATAGTCTGTGTACTATGATCATAAATCTGAACATCTTGAATTAGGAATCTTCTATTATACAGGATTATGATGTCCAAAATAATGGGCTAGCTTGAGTTTAATGAGTTTAAAAATTAAATGTCTTGAAGATATCCGTGTTAAGCTTTAATAGACCTTAACCAGCTTTCACATATTGTGTCCTATAAAATCTTCTAAATCTGAAAATTCTGAAATCATGGCTATCTTTGGTTGAGATACTTAGACTGAGTATTGGTTTTAAACATAGAACAACCTGGAAAATTCTAAAGGGCAGCACATGATAAAAATTATGTTTTAATGCTTAGGCAGAGCAATGGCTAAGGTTACACTAAGAAACTAAGCCCTTCATCAAAGAAATGAAGTGGACTTAGTCATGAGGTGTCCTTGTTATCTCTACTCTAATTAAGGCAGGACAGTTAGTCTCACTGAGTAAATAGGGGTACTGGTATCTAAACAACGTGTACTCTTAAGTCAAAAGGTGTGGACTATACTTGATTGCTCTTAAAAATTTTATGAGCCAAAAAGAAAAATTTGAAAATGTGACCAAAGATCAGAAAAAATGCTGATACCCTAAAGACTAAGTCAGAATTGTCAAATATGTTTAACCTCAATACTAATTTTAGTAACTCCCAAAGGAGTCATTGATTTTGAGTAAGTAAAATAAAAGAAGGTTAAATAGGATTTTATATGGAAAATTGGTTCATTTCTATTAAACATGAATGTAGAAATTTTTTAAAGGAACTTTTATTGATAAACTCCGAACTTATTAGATTTGAACCATGCAATTAAATATGGAACTGATCATAAGCCATTTATAATAGAAGAGTCTGAAAATTAATCATTTCTGAATTATGAGATTAGTACCAGATTGAGAACTCGTTCATTCTTATCTGTTGAAATTGCTTATCTGAAAATTATTCAAAAGGCTGAATTCTTTTGGATCCTCCTACACTCTTCTGATCATATTTTAAAGGGGGAGTAAGTTCAAGCTGCTCTTTTAGATGCTGTTTGCTTATCTTGTTCAATTAATCTTCCCGTTCCACATTTGCTCTCAAACTATTTGATTTGATGATGTCAAAGTGGGAGAATAGTTTGTGAGTCATTAATTGTGGGAGATGATGCATGTTCTATGCATGTTCATGACTGTCACATTGATCTTCATGACTGATTTGATTGTAATGACTCATAGTGTTGCCATCATCAAAAAGGGGGAGAATATTGTGCCCCTGTGTTTTGATGATGTCAAAACTATAAGTCATGATTCACTTTATACATGCATATTCCATGAGAAGTAAGTTTTAATGAAGATTTATGCATGAGCCCTTCATGTGTTTAGCGTTGTCAACTGTTGATCTATAAGTTTCACATGTTTTGGTGTTGCTAACACTCTTGAGAATGATAAATACATATGCATCTATGAGTGTTTGTGAAGACATGTTAAAACTTCGACAAAGAAATGGCCAGAAGAGTGAAATTCAGAAGGCAGACTACATAGAAGCTTATCGCTGCCAATGGGTCAGCTAAGGGTGTAAAATAGACCCGCATCGGTGACAAATAGTCCCGTATCGGTAACAAATAGACCTGTACCAATAAAAAATGGACCCGTATCGGTGAAAAATAGGCAACGGCGCTGAAAGCATGAAATGTATAGAAGGAGAGTCGACTCAGTCACAAGTGGAGTTGACTCCAGAGAACGCAAGAAGCCTTGGCTAGAAGAAGAAGACTAAAGGTGACAAATGGGCTCTTAAGGGTGAAAAATAGATGCTCAATGGTGACAAATAGGTAGTTGGGGTGACAAATGGCTTCCTAACGGTAACAAATAGCTCGTGGCAGTGAAACATGAAGAATGATCAAAGCCTGCTCGAAGGATTGACTACGTTGGAAAGAGAGTTGACTCACGTCAAAGTGGACCAGTCAAAGCTGACTTTGGTCAAAGGCAACAATAGTCGAATTGAACCAGCCAACTTTAAACCTCAAGCTGACCAAGTCAAGGTTGACCCAGTCAAAGTCAACAGTCAATAAGTCAAGCTCGGTTCAGTCTAAGCTCGAGTCAACCAGCTACAGTGCATACAGAAAATCGACAAAACAAAAGAGACAACTACTTTCCTAAGGCTGACAAATAACTAGCTAAGGGTGACAAATAGCTAGTTGGTGTAACAAATAGCTCGGTATGGGTGTAAAATAGGTGATAGAGCTTAATCTGTTGAAAGCAAAGAAGCAGAGTCGACGCAGTGCTCAAGGGAGTCGACGCATCCAAGTGTAAAAATGTCAACAACTTAACTAAAGGCCGTCGAAAATGAGGAAAAGAACTTCAGCGACGGCTTCTAAGTGTGAAAAATACATGGGTAAGGCTGACAAATAGCCTACTAAGAGTGTAAAATGTCTTATAAGAGTGACAAATAGATTAGAAGCTGAATTGCAGAAGACATAAGTCTGCCACACGCTCCAGGGTCGAAGGCAATCATTTGGCACATGATCCGAGATTACTCTGAGAAAGAATATTCTCTCTCCTACCACGTGGACGAATGGGAAAAAGGTGACATCAATTTATTTTACTTAGAAATATCACGGAGCCCCTATTCTATATATGGGGCTTCTTCTTCCGAAGAGAAGTGTGTGGCGAATAGAAGAAAGCTGCTGCCATAGAGAAGAAAAGAGAGAGAGAGCAGATCTGAGAGAGAAGAGTTCGAGAGGAGAAGAAGAAGAAGAAGAGAAATAGAGGGTTCGTGAGAGATTTGGTGGGTGCAGCTACAGATAAATTGAAGACCTGTTTATGCGTTGGCCTTTGAATCAGATCCATGCCACGTTGCTCATTGTAAGCTACATTGTTTCCAGCTTTCGTTTTGTTTTTGTTTTTCTTTTTGTTTTTGCTCGTTGTTTCTCTTAGCTATGGTCAGCAAGATGTGTTGGTCAGCGGATGTTGAGGATTGGTTCCTCGAAAGCAAGCTGTGAGGCTCAGCGTCTTGTAAGCAAGCTGTGCTGCTCAGCGGTCTGAGGATTTGTTCCTCTGTGTAGCAAGCTGTGATGCTCAACGATTCAAGCTGTGAGTCAACGGAATCCTCACTCAGGTTGACTGGGGGGTGGATGTAGGCAGACTGGGTGTCTGGTCGAACTGCCTAAAAATCCCTTGTGCAATGTGGTTTGTTTGTAAGTCTGATCCTTCTTCTATACCCTCAATTCACAGGTTGGGTTGTGCGTTTAATAGCAGCGATTAATATTGTGAGAGTTGTTCAAAACTGACATAGCGGCTAATTGTTTGACCATGTGTCTGGTTGAAACTTTTGCTCATGTGTGTGATTTGCATAACTCAATGAACGTAGTGTGTTTGATATCATTTTTGTTTGGGGCACTCATTCTGTGAGAGAGTTTTTATGATCTTTCATTTACTTCCTTCCTGTTTGATTCAGTGGGTGAAGTTTTTAATTGTGCATAAATTTTTATAAGGGGTTCTATTAACCTCCCCTCTAGATCCTGGCCTTGCACCTAACATAGTGAATTTTTGGCATTCTTCAATAAGATAAAGCAGAACTTAAGTTTCAACTTAACATAATTCTATCTGACCATGGTGGTGAAATTGAGAATAATGATTTTGATGCTTTTTGCAGTGACCAAGGAATAATGCACAGATATTCATCTCCAAGAACACCCGAGCAAAATGGAGTTGTTGAAATAAGGAACATAACCTTAGAAGAGATGGCGAGAACGATGTTGGTGGAGAGCCACCTTCCAAGGAAATTTTGGGCAGAGGCGGTCAACACCGCATGCTACATCATAAATTGTGCTATGGTAAGACCGTCTAGCACAAAGACTCTCTATGAGATCTACAAAGGTAAAAGATAATCTCTAACATACTTTAGAGTTTTTAGGTCCAAATGTTTTATACATAACAATGACGAGAAAGACTTGGATAAATTTGAACCTAAGAGTGATTTAGGCATATTTTTAGGATATTCTGATCGCTCATGGGCATATAGAGTCTTTAATGTCAAGGAGAAGGTGGCAGAAGAATCTCCTCACATCACCTTTGATGAATTGATTGATCTATCTAACATTGATAATTCTTCTAGGAAAAATGATGATGAAGAATTCCTGGAGTCAAAGAATGAACAAGGAGTCCAACATGAAGAGACAAGGCCTAGTGAAGATCCCGGTGAATCTAGTGGACAGGGGGTCGATCATGCAAATCAAAGTAATAATCTCACCAATATAAGAGTGCTTAGGGATCATCCTTTAGACAGCATAATTTGTAGATTAAATGACCCTCCTAAAACCAGGTCTCACTTTCGAGGAGTTAAAGAACAAGACCAATTAGCACTTGTCTCTCAAATTGAACCTAAAAATGTAGAGGAGGCCTTAAAAGATGAAATTTGGATTAATGCCATGCATGAAGAACTAACGCAGTTTGAACGAAATAAAGTGTGTCATTTAGTTCCTAGACCCACCTCACATTTAGTTATTTGCACTAGATGGGTCTTTAGGAATAAGTTAAGTGAAGAAGTAAAGATTGTGAGAAATAAGGCCAGATTGGTAGCAAAGGGGTACAATCAAGAGTTTGGAATTGACTTCGAGGAGTCATATGCCCTTGTTGCTACATTAGAAGCAATTAGGATTTTACTTACATTTGAATCCTCTCATCAAATGAAGTTACTGCAGATGGACGTAAAAAGTGCATTTCTAAATGGCCTAATAAAAGAAGAAGTATACGTGGAGCAACGTCCAGATTTTGAATCTATTGATTTTCCTAACCATGTCTTCAAACTGAACAAGGCTCTGTATAGCTTGAAATAGGCATCGTGTGCTTGGTATGATCGGATAAGCTCCTTCCTCATAGGTAAAGGATATTCTAGAGGTAAGGTAGATCAAACATTGTTTACCAAAACACAAGGTAATGATATTCTCATTATTCAAATTTACATTGATGACATAGTGTTTGGATCTACTGAATCTCAAATGTGCAAAGACATTGCTAATCTCATGACCAAGGAATTTGAAATGAGTCTAGTGGGAGATCTTCAATTTTTCTTTGGTTTGCAGGTCACTCAAAGTGAGGAAGGATGCTTCATTAATCAAGCCAAGTATATCAAGGAAATAC
Organism: Amorphophallus konjac; assembly: GCA_022559845.1. Lineage (NCBI taxonomy): Eukaryota > Viridiplantae > Streptophyta > Magnoliopsida > Alismatales > Araceae > Amorphophallus > Amorphophallus konjac. Next base: position 36,300,764 of record CM040129.1, read on the forward strand.
TAAAAAAATTTCACATGGAAAACAGCAAGACCATGGCAACCCCTATGAGCACAACTTCCTCATTGGATGCAGATGAAAAAGGTAACCTAGTTGATGCAAAGTTGTACAGAGGTATGATCGGATCCTTACTATATCTCATTGCATCTCGTCCAGATATCCAATTTAGTGTATGCATGTGTGCCAGATTTCAAGCCAGTCCTCAAGAATCCCATTTGGGTGCTGTCTTGCATATCCTCAGATACCTTGCTAGTACACAAGACTTGGGACTCTGGTATCCTGCATCCTGTGATTTTGATCTTATATCTTATTCGGATGCGGATTATGCTGGATGTAAGTTAGACCGAAAAAGTTCTAGTGGCTATTGCCAGTTTTTTGGCGGATGTCTGGTGTCTTGGGCATCCAAGAAATAACACTCAGTTGCCCTCTCCACTATAGAGGTAAAATATGTCGCTGTGGGAAGTTGCGGCACTCAGATGTTGTGGATCAAACACCAACTCAGGACTACCTAGTAGTTCTTGGTTGTGTCTTAATACTGTGTGACAACACTAGTGCTATTAACTTATCCAGAAATCCAATTCAGCACTCTAGGACCAAGCACATTGAAATCATGCATCATTTCATAAGAGATGGGGTCATTAAAGGAAACTTTGAACTACACTTTGTTGAAACTGAAAACTAGATTGCTGATATTTTTACCAAGCCTCTATGTAATGATATATTTACTACATTGAGAAGAGAGCTTGGTCTATGCAGACCTCATAATAGAATTTATTGAAATATCTGTGCTTATGAAATGTTCTCATGTGGTGTAGAGCTCAATTTGAAATTATGTTTCCATGAGTGTCATATTAAGGGGGAGCTTGGTACATGATCTTGTTGCATGAATTAGTTGCATGAGTCCTTTTTTTTTGATGTCTCAAATCTCTGCTGCATTAGTCGTCCATTCAGTCATGCATTATCATGTCATGGACTCCTCGGTATATAAAATGGTGAAGTGTGGAAGGATATGTCAAGCTTGTTTGGAAACTTTCACAATGTGTGAGGATACAACTCCGCCACGTACCAGAAGCAGTTCACTCATTATGACCCATGCATACATGGTTTAGAATTCAATGTTCACTTGTGCGGAGGTTTGGGCTTGCTAAAAGAAAGGACTTGTTGTCAAGAGGCTATTGCTACCAATGTCTATGTGAAGAGTGAAGGAAAAAGTTTGAAAACAAGACCAAGTCGACTTGCTATCTTGGAAAGTTGACCTGAGCAGAAGGTTGCTGATATCCGTATTCTTTCTGAAGGCGTAAGTGGACTTGGGTTGGTGACCAAGTCGACTTCTGATCAGTTCTCTAAGAAGAAGGGTTCTGGATGGTTTCACAAGTCGACTTGCAGACCTACGCAAGTTGACTTCCATTCTCTGTTTCTGAATTCCTTGATAAACCGACTCATCTTCCCTATCAACTCAACTCTCTATGTCATTCCTCTCTCCTTTGCACATCTTGTTTCAAAAATTTCACTTGCATATCTTGTCAATACAGTTCTCCTCATGAAACGCACTCTTTTGCCAAGTCCAAAGAGGATTCACCAACTCAGGGGGAGTTAAAGCAAAGGCATTCTCTTTTAGGAAACCATTGGGCTTTACAAGCCGACCCTTTCATACCTTAATGGTTTAAGGCTTATAAACAGTTGAACTTTGAAGTTAAAAACTATAAAAGGTCTATTCATGTGCTTTTAATTTCATTAAAACAGCCCCAGAAGATAATGTCCTCATTCTTTCTTGAATGTCTAAAAGTTAAAAGTAATAAGGCCACTTTAATTGAAGTGTTTCAAATTTAATAATGTATTTAAGCATTACATGTTTAAAATCACCAAGGGAATATGCTATGGACTTCAGACAAATGGCAGAGCAATGACCTGGTCACTGAGAAACTGCTATCACTCACCAAAAAGGTGACAAAGACATGTGTGGCATGAAGTACTAGTTAACTCTGGTCTAAAGAAGTTAAACAAAGTAAAATAAGACAAAAGTGATCAATCAGACTAAGTAACTGGGGATACTGGTGTCTGAAAAATGTGTATCCTCACGCAAAAAGGTATGTACCAAATCATTAAAGCAGAATGGTTAGCCATACTGAGTAACCGGGGACTCTGGCGTGTAAAAAGAGTGTTTTCTCGTGTAAAAAGGTATGAACTACACCTGCATGCTCAAAAAAAAAATGATGAAAAGAAGTGTCTAAAAAATCAATAGCTGACCCAAGGCTTAATGACCAAACGTGTCTAAAAAATCAATAGCTGACCCAAGGCTTAATGACCAAACGCAAAAATGCTTAATTTCAATACTAGTTAAAAATTTTCCTAAATGGGTCTGATGAAACTGATGAGTAAGGCCTAGAGAAAAGGGTAAGGGCTGAGTCCAAAAAGGGTTGGTTTATTTGAAGTTTTGGCAAGATCCTTTTTTATTTCAAAATTCGGGGTTATATGATGTAAACCATTACAAATAAAATAAGGGTCCTCATAATCTGTCTCTTCAAAGCGAATGCCGTTATTTTTTAAGTTTTAAAACCCCTAAACAGTGAACCCTTCTTTGGAAGCTTATTTTTTTTCTTTTTCCCATATAAATCAAAAGCAACCGCCTTTGAAACCTCAACTTTTCACTTTCCCTTTCACCTCTTCTCTCACCTCACACGGAAGTCGACTCCTCCCTCCACTATTCTCTCCACCAAGCCGACCTCTTCGTGCCAGGTCGACTCCCTACTCTATCGTCCTTCTCTTGTCTCCAAGTGCGCAACACTCTCTTCTCCCCTTCTCATGGCCACCAGAGCCTCCACCACTGGAAAGGCTACTCGCTCGGCCAAAGGAAAGGCTCTGGCGGAACCTCCTCCGCCTACTCCCAGAGCAGAATAGTTGTGACCGTCCCTCCGCCATCCCTTAGAAAAGGAAAGGGCTTTAGTCTCACCGTCCCACCAAGTCCAAAGCTACAACAGGCACTTCCGCTAAGGGGAAGCAACCTCGGCGGAATGAAGGTGAACAGGCTAGGGCTCACGAAGAATTGCCAGAGCTACTTCCTGTTCCCGGAACCATTCTATCCAAAGTGATCATGTTTCCAAGGTGGTTTGATTTGGAGGATCAGGAACTATTACAACTATTTCTAGAACTACCAGAGGTGATGGAGGCACAAGGTTGAAAGGACTTCATTTCCATTCATTAGAGGTACTACCCAGAGTTAGTTCAAGAGTTTTATCACAATCTGCAAATCGTGAATAAGAAGCTCTTTACAATTTTGAGGGATGTAGAAATTGGTCTCACTAAGCAAGTTCTATGGGCTGCTATGAAAATTCCTTCAACTGGGGTAGACCCAAAATCGGCCACTTTTGATGAAAGGGAAGCATACCGTCTCATGACGGGACAGCCTGCCCCTTAGGAACTCCCTACGACCATCAATGCCAACACTGTTCCTCCCTTTCACCGACTCCTCCACCACATGTTCACCACCATAATATCCCCCAAAGGCGGAGGAAGGGGCCAAGTGTCTAGAGCTCACATGTTTCTATTCTATCATATCCTAACTAGACAACAAATCTCCTTGACCATGATGATGGTACAACACTTTGAATACTGTATGAAGTATAAGGATAAATACTTGCCTTATGCTTCCCATCTCACTACCATCTTTGAATTAGCAAAAATTCCACTACATCATGAAGTGTGCAAAGTTATCCCTACTCGTAATGTCTACACATTCCATAATGTCTGCACCTTCATGAAATATAAAAAGGAAGGAAATGTAGTGTCCAAAAGACTACCTTCCACCAAGGCCCGTCCTCCAGAACCCTCCGCTTCTACAGAGCATCCATCCACTCCAGCTCCTGAGGTCCCACCACACATTCCTTCTCCAGCACATGTAGAACCCCCTGCTGATGTTCCTGTTCACACCCCTCCTGCAGCTTCACCAACTCCACCAGTGTCTCTCATTCCACAGGATCTACATCTTATTCCCTGGATAGCTCCTACCAACACTCCACCTCCTTCCTCATCTCATCAACTGCCATTTACATCTCCAGGGCCCTCACAAGCGTCTACTTCCACTCAAGCTACTGCGTCAGTACCACTAGAGCTGTATGCCTTCCTTGCCTCCCAATTTGCCACTTTCTCTTCTAAGTTCAATACCCTTTAGTCCTCCATGGAAGAGATGTCTACTAGATTTGATCTGAGGTTGGCCCGCCTGGAAAACCAAATGGAGAGCAAGTTCATTCAGCAGAAGGAGTCTGCTGACCATGCAGCCATGCGATTTGCCAGGCTAGTTGGGACACTTGGGGATGTATCTACCCAGACTTCCGTACTTCAGACTCTGCTGCATGAAGAGATTCAGCGGATGGAAACTCAACTTTACCTTGGCAACACTCATCATATGGCATCTGTCACTGAGATTCAGAAAGTGAGACTATCTTATGCACATTTGGTTGAATGAATGGACACATTGGAACATGACTAGGCTTTTCTTCACCAACATGCGACTGAGCTCCGGGCAGAACTTCCTGAGCTATGGAGAATGGGTCATCAGGAAGTAGATAGTGTGGCTGAAAGCTTTTCCAGACCGTCGTCATCTGCACCAGCTTCAACAAGGTCTTCCGAGCTGGACCAATGTATCAATTATGTCTCGGATGTTCTTCATGCATTGTCAAATACTATGGAATGCAAATTCAGGTCCCTGGAATAATCAATCAAAGTTGAATTGCAGCAACTGAACCACTGGCTATAGGCCATTGAAGCCAGACTATCAGTAGCCCCTCCTGCCTCTCGTCCATAACTTAATCTCCCCTGCCTTGTTTTGTTGATGTCAAAGGGGGAGAGCATTGGCGTCATTTCTAGTCATTGTCAGCATTGTAGTATTGTCAGAACATTGTAACTATAGATCAATATAGATGCCAGTCTGTGTCAATATTTGTTTGGCTCATATAGACGCTGTTAGTTTTTTCTTTCAGTATAATCTGAGTTTGTCAACTTGTCAAGATGCTTGCAGCATGGGTTGTTAATGATCACTTAGTTGAAATATCAATAAATCAGGCTTTCGTTATACATTCTTCAAACTATTGCTATGTGTGATAAGAGTAGAATTAATCAATGACTTATAGTTGCCGCCATCAAAAAGTGGTAGAATATTGTATATCCCTTGTTTTGATGATGACTATCTATAACTCATTGAGTTTTATTCTCATTTGTACAAAAACCTTAATTACAATACATGCACTCTTACTCTTCGAAGTAAACAGGCCAAGGAACGCAAGTTGACTCAAGCACTCAAGTCAGGAAACAAGTCGACTTGAATTCCAAGTAAAAATAGGTCAGAAGAACAAGAACTGAAGATCAAGTCGACTTGTAAAAGGAACAAGTCGACTTGGAGCACTTCATGTAAAGAAGTCATCTCTGCGGACAGCTCACAAGTCGACTTGTCATTTCCCAGAAGTTGACTTGTCCTACAAAACAGAACCAAGTTCCGTTCAGAACTTGATGGAAGTTGACTTGCCATTAAGGCAAGTCAACTTGGGCCTTACACCAGAACCGCCAGTTGTCCAGGACTTGAGACAAGTCAACTTGGACACATTCACAAGTTGACTTGTGCCGGGATATCACTTTAGCAAACTAAAAAGGATCTGTTTCATGCTCAAAATCCGATGCCCATTCGTTGGATCCGTTAGGACTCAAGTCAAATGGCTCCAATGGCGGGATTGTCAAGAATATCTCAACCACCTTCTGATCCACCGGAGCCCATGAGATTCCTTCTCCAACAGAATACTCAGAACCTGGAAGTTTGAATTGTTGTTATAACCAACCCAGAGAAATACTAGAGAGGAATCTTTTTGAAATGAGGCGGGAGCAGTTAATAAAAACATAGAGGGTGAGAAAGGTGAAAGATTAGAAGAAGCTTTTGACAAAAAAAAGCAAGCTAGCCGAACTCAAGCCAACAACGCTGTAGAAGTCTAGCTAGCCTCGTTGCAGAGTTAAAGCTGAGTAACAAGCAAAACTCAAGGGTTAGAGAGCTGCAGTAGGAGATCTTCCTCAGATGAAGACATTCCATTCATTGGGAGACATTCTACACTTGATATGTAGTCTCATTTAATTTTCTTTCTTTGTAGTTTCTTTACTATGTCTGTTGTTATTCTCTACTTTGGAAGTAGAGTGTTCAGATCGAGCAGTGGGTGCTCAGATCTAGATCTAAGCAGTATGTCAGCGTTCTAAAGCTGTGCATCATCGTCTATATGCTGTGAATCAGCGGATCCTTAGGGGAGTGATCCCCCGTTTCAGTGTGTGGCACTAGTGAAGCCTCACTCGAGTTGAGTGGGGGGTGGACGTAGGTTTCTGGGTAGAAACCGTACCACCTAAAAAACATCTATCTTCTGCATGGTTTGCTTGATTATGTGACTGATTCCCATTTCTTTAGACACACGTATAGGACCGATCAATTACGCAAAGTTTGTTCTACGCTTCTTATATACCTGCCAAGAGCATTTGCATTTTATATCACTAAATTTTGATTTAATTGGGGGCAGATCTATTCACCCCCCTCTAGATCAGCCTATTCTCAACTAACAACCCGACCCCTAATAGAAGTAGTAGCATGGATTTGGCTCCTCATTCAGCGAGACGCCGTCTTCTAGTTAGTGGAGCCCATGTCAAAAAGGACATGGTGGATGAGACAGCCCACGATCTTGACCGACGTGTGGTCTACAGGAGTTGCCGGGGACCCGGCAGTTGCAAGTTTGGTTGAAGTCCCTGTGGCGAGGCTATGGGCTTCGACGGGCTTGGGCCCCTCGGTCTCCAGCAAGTGGACGAAGGCCACCCCTAAGAAGTTGGGGAAGCCCACCACGGGAGGGAAGCTCCCGAATTGCGTTGGTACTGCCAGGTAGCCATCCCTAGCATGGCCTGCGATGACTAACGGTCCAAAGCTGAGGGCCATAGTAATCGTCGAAGTTTGACCTACAATTGCATGTAAAATAGTTTAGAATTTCAAGAGGAGGCCATAGGGCCCCTAATCCCAGCGAAGTGATGAAGGGAAGTCAAGTCCCACCGAGCATGCCAGACTTATGGACACACTTTCGAGACTCTTTTTTTTATTCATTTGTTCGTTCGTTTATTCGATTATTTGGTTTATTAGGTGCATGGGCGTGCCAGTCACAGAGTGATGATTTATTCGGGCTTCAAAGAAGCCACTGGTGCACACCGTCTGACTTATCAGATGATTATGGATATCGTGTTGGGAAAAAAAATCCATCGTGCCGTAAAGGCCACAACGTTAATTACATCTCCTCGGAGAGGCGAAAACCCTTGATTGATCGTAGGGAAAAGGGGCCCTATGGCCTGAGACTAATGTTAACGAAATGAGGTTAATGAAATCTTTGACTGCATTAAAACGCCCCCAGATGGGGTGTAAACGTTCAAAATATGTTGGTCGCTCACGGACCATTTCGTGTTCGGACGAAAGTCCATACTGAAAGCGCGACGAAGAAGGAGATAAAACCAGTGCGAATGTTTGCCGGGTATATGACAAGTTTGATGGGAGCTTGGAATTGGATTCGGTTTAGTGAGATATCGGCCTGGGGTAGTGCTTGGTCATGGCCATATCGGGATGGTCCCCGAGGCCCAAGCCTGTCTTACCGAGGCATCATTGATATTTCCTTCATACCGAGTCCGGGGAAGCGGAGATCTGGAGAGGATATTGTTATCTTTTTTGTTATTTGGTTATTTGATTTATTCATTTATTATATATTTCTTGTTTAGGTGCATGGATGTAATATTTTTGTTTATCTATTATTAGTGTTATTATAATAATTTTCATTTAGTTATTTGCACCTTTAAGTGTTGTTTTGTTCCACTTTGTAGTTTGGCTATTATTCCATTAATTACAGTTTTTTATTTGGATGCATACACACAATTTTATTCATATGTTGTTCATTTGTTTTTTTGGTGACGTTCAATTTTGATTGAATTTTTTTTACCTTTGCTATTGCTGTCCTTTTTTTGTATTATTTCTCTTTGCTCTTTTTTTGTTTTTTCCCTCCTCCTTTAAAAAAAAAAAAAACACAAAGAAGGGGGGTGGGGGCGAGATGATCTGGCGACAACTGCTCCCAGATCACTCCCTCCCTCTCGTTTCACCGCTTTGCTTTATATATATACATATATATTATGAGAGGGTGACACGGCGGCAAGTGGAGGAGGGGGTGATACGGCGGCAAGTGGAGGAGGTGGTGACATGGCGGCAAGTGGAGGAGGTGGTGATCCGGTGTGTATTTGCCGCCGGATCTCCCCTTTCTCGGCATTTTTTTTTGAAAACCAGGGCCTTCAGTCGATCGAAATCATGGGATCGGTCGACCGAAATGGCAGACAAACCCAGATTTGGAACTTGTTGTTCCCTTTTCCTTTAATAGATTTTTGCTTTGTCTTCAGGTGATTATTTGGCCAAAAGGGTTGGGGATATTTGAAGAACCCCCACCTCTCACCAACCATTATATCTTGACTATTCTTCCCATAATTCTTTCTTTCATTCTTCCTTAGCAAACGAGTGAAGCATGCGTGCATGAATGGGATGTAAAGGAGTTTATAGACAGTCTAGTGTATGCACAGAGATTACAAAGCCCTTTTTTGCAAAGTTATACCAAGGATGGTGCCATGCCTCAATGTTTATGCGTGAGGGGTGTTTGATATGCAAAGAGGTCTGTTCTTGGTTCATGAAGTTAGGCAGTGGGAGGTCGACGTATAGTTTGATTCATGCTTGGATGCTTTGCAGAGATATACTGATGAGGGCATCTCTCAGCGCTCTCTTTGGCTCGGTTCGCCTGCATCATTTTGAGGAAGCTTGGCTATGAGATCACATATTATTTTCCTTTTCTTTGAGTCATGTTGTTTTAGTCATTTCCCTTGTTATGCTTAATTGGGCCTTATTACCTTAGTTATGGGCCCATTAGGTTGAGTCTATGATATGCTTGGTCTTTTGTCTAATTGTCAAGGGTACTATGGTCATGTAAAGAGTGGATGCCTATATATAGGCCCCATCTCCCCTCATGTACTCAATTTTGATGAATCAATTTGAATAAAACTATTTCCCAAATCTCACTCCCCTCCACTAAATTTCTCTCCTCTCCCTCTCTCTCATTATCTCTCTCCTCTCTCTCTCTTCAAGAAGGGGGCGAACCCTTCTCTCTCTCCTCCCCCTCCCAACCACCTCCAACTCCCACCTACCTCCATTAACTCCCCTACAACTTCCCATAACCCATCTTTACTCCACATCTTGTCCCAAGGTAGTTCCACCAATCCAAACCCCACCCTCCAACCACCACCTACCCCATCCACTTCCCAAAGCACCACCCCCACCTTCCCAAGGCTGAAGGGGTCCCTCCCAAGGCCATTTTTGAATCTCCCTCCCATCTCTCCACCCCCATACCAGCTTCTGGTCGCCCAAACCAGCCCCCCCCCCTCAGCCCAAGGTCGCCCTCCTCCTCCCTCTCCCATTGCTTGTCCCATTGCATCCACCTCCACCTTCCTGCCCTCTCCAGCCAGCTTCAGACAAGTTCGCCCTCACCACTGCCCCCACAGCCCTCCATCAGGCCTCCAGCAACTCCCCTCCACATCCCATAGCCATCAGCCATCCTCCCTTTGCTAAGTTGCCCCACCCCAACACCATTTGACACTATTAGGTTGCAGCTACATCAACAGTTCGTTGGCAGCAAGCTTGGGCCCTGGAAGTAGCATCGTCCCCGCCATTTCCCCTCATCTTCTGGTGTCAAGGCATATACCTATGAAAAGGTCGTCCAGTGAGCTTTCTAGGCGAGGTGGTTTCATCTTCGTCCAAGCACCGAGCTGCCTGTAGGAGCAATTCTCCCTCAACTGCACAGGATCACTCAGGCAGGGAACCAGAACGTGATTGGAAGCTCAACCACGGCGATCCTAGTGGGAACCTGGACGAAAGTTCTTCTGTAAAGATCTTCTTCGACCTGTCTACTTTCAGAATCAAGAATTGGAACTCCAATTGGCGCCCGGTAGCAAGAGTTATCAATTTCTTCCTGCAGGTGCTCGGTTCTGCTTCCACTCTGTCTGCACCAACCCTTCTTCAGTGTTCAGAGTCTACCGGACGACTCCAACATCATTTCATATCCCCGTCAGTTCAGCTTTGAAGTAGACCCGTTAGCGGTTCCAACGGCTCTGACGGCACCTGATTCTGAGTTTGGGAGCATTCGTGGCACCCTCTGCTTCCTACTGTTGGGAACCTCTAGCTGTCCACACAGAGGATCTGCTACCCTGTTCAAGCCCCTACCCCGACCAGCAGCGGCACCAGAAGAAATCATGAAAATTATGGTGTCCTCCTGGTCCAGCTACGAACAATTTCCCACTGGTTTCGTCTTCAGAAAAAATATGGAGTGGTCACATCATCCCGATAAGCGAGTGACTGTCCAGAAGCGCAGAAGGTGGCAGATTCGGCGTCGGCTCCCTTTCTTTACGTTTAGTGCGCTTTCTTCCCTCCCCGCTTGGCCGGCTGAAGGCCCCTCCCTGCGTGGAGGTAGCTTTGGTTGTAATTAAGTTAACCCCCACCCCAAGACCCCCCCTCCTGCGAGAGGCATAGTGCTGTACTTCTTCTAATTTTTAGGTCAAGCGCCATCGCCGCAGGGTTCGGGTGTATACCCACGCTTCCCGGCGTGCCTTCGTCTCCGAGCGGGATCGATGTTTTCACACCGATCAGGTGAGCATCTGGTACTATCCTTGATTGCCTCTATTCTACAAATTTAGTATTGCTTTGCATGCCCGTCGGACGGTGAGAAGAGAGCTCGATCTTATATGCTACCTTGAGTGTGTCCACCGCGGACGGGGAGTGAGTGCCACCCAAACCCCGCCCTGCGGGCCAGCCGCCCATGAAGTTGGGTAACCCAGATCCTTAGGGGTCAGCCTAAGCCCGCTAGGACTTTAGAAGCGATTGGGTTCCCCCTCGGACCCTTCCCATCATCCCCGGTCACCATCGGGAGATCATGTGCGCCTTGCGAGTGAGCCGCTAGTGTAAGCTTGTTAATTACTCTTATATGCTTACGGGTCTAGGTCCTAGGTTCATCATTTCAAACTTAGTCAACCTTGGGCTATTTCACATCAAGTGGTATCAAAGCAAGTCATTGACTTGTTCTCACAAGTCAAGTCCATGGGCACGCTTGCATTAGAGTTCTCATCGGATCGCTCCATGCATTATCCACCTCCCATTGTCATTGAGTCTACGGACCAAAAGGCCCAAATTCCCATCGTATCCCAAGCATACCTACCTAATGGGAGCCCCACAGAAATTGACTTCATCAACATGGTAAAAGATAATTGGGTATCCCCCGAAATTGTAGCCACCCTCTCTACGACCGGACAAATTGTGCACAACGGAGATCAAGTCTTCGTTGAATTCCATAAATGGTTTGGAAAGACCAAATACTTTGATGGAGCATGGTGTCAAATTGGTACTTTGGAAGGCCCTTGCATAATCCTAGGGAAACAATGGCTTGATGAACGGAATACCACCTTCCACCCATTGCGTTGGTCTTGCCTAGTTCATCCCCCACATCTCTCGGGAGCCTATGGTTTCAACAACCTTTTGTTCCCTCACCCACCGGAGCCCCATACCCGGCCACCATGCCCTCTCAACCCACTTCAAAGAATGAATGAGGTCATGAGTGAACATGAGGAGAACCCGACCCACAAGACCAAATCCCCGGGATTGGACACCAACCCAAAGCCCTTCCCCACCTTTAAGGAAATCCATACTCCTATCAATAAGGAGGAAGGACATCAACTCATCCCCGTCCAAACAAACACATACCTCCCCAAACCACTCAATCTCACCCAAAACGTGGTGACCATAGGAGAACTCATCATCAAATGGCTCAAGCAAAATCCCATCCCTCATGCCTTGTACTTTCAAACCCCAACCATGGAACACCCTTTCCAAATAGCACCCATTAACTCCTATCACACCGCATTCCAATCCTACTATGAGGTAAATGGTTGGGATGATCTCCTCAAGGGTTTAGAATAGCAACTAAAGTGGACTTGCTTATTGACCTTAGGAGCGGCCCACCCAAGAAGACTTAGTCTCATCCACCCATGTGATGGTTCTATCACCTCAGTCTTCACAATTGGTTGCTACACTAGTGACCTCCTTCTCATTCTCCCCATGGATGAAGAACCCATCATGGTCCACTCCACTCCCATTAAGATCCCAAGTACCTTGATCGACTGGCCCACTAAAGACCTTGGTCCAATTACCTTGGGGAAAGATGACCCATCGTACGTAGACCATGTGAACATAGAGTTCCTTCCTCTAGGAAGCCCAGTCCATGACCCCTTTGATCCCTTCCAATGGGAGCCTAGTTACCCATGTGACACACCCACCTTACCCACAACTCACCTTTCCCTACCCCAACCAACCATGTTGGACCAAGATCACCTCTTCCAAGACTCGGGCCACACAAAGGGAATCATCGCCATAGACAACATATGCCTAGGAAGCAAGGAAGAGCCCCTCTCTATAATGCCCACCTTCCTAGATCCTTTTGACCCTTTCACATGGAAGTTCAAAGGTCATCCCACATCTATGCACATGGAAGTCACCTTTGGGATAAATATGCATGTGTCTAGGCTTACCACACCATTTGACATGATTCATAAGTCGGGTACATTCATTCACATCACCCATATGTCAAGTATGAAGCATAAGTGGATCATATTCGGATATATTGGCCCACCTTCATTCATCATAAGTCTTAAGCATGAGAGGAGCATACATGAATGTCCGGGCCCCCCGACATTTGTCACACCCATGCATAAAAGGTTAATCTATGGATGTCCCGGCCCTCCTAAGTCTGTCACAGTCTTCATGGCATCAAAGTGTGATCGGTCCACATTTGGCTACCCAGGTCCACCTTTGCACACCATACTTTTCACACCTACATCGCATCATAGTGCATGGCATACGCATTCTCGGAAGCATGTAGGAAAGAGCAATGAGGCTAACAAAAGGCAGGCAGATGCTCGACAGCGCCACTGCGAGTTCCAAGTGGGAGACTCGGTGATGGTGAGGATGGAGCGGCTCCTTCCGGGGCCTGCCTCCAAGTTGAGGGCACGGGGTTCGGGACCCTATCGAGTTCTAAGATGACTTGGCAGTAACGCTTATGAGCTTGACTTACTTGAGAGTTATGGGGTACACCCTACCTTCAATGTGGCAGACTTGGTACCCTACAAGGGCCCCGCGGTGGGACCCAGTGAGGAACTCGAGCCTTTGCCGCCCCCCCCTTGAGAGAGACACTCCTGGTGGGACTCCACTTCCTAGCTTGAGAGACCGACAGGAGTAGGTATAGGCAATACTGGATAAGCAGAGTATCATTACTAGGCACAAGGTGTATCAACGCTACCTAGTTAGGTGGAAGAACCGTCACCCGATAGAGGATACTTGGGTGAGTCGGGAGGACCTGCTGCGCTTGGACCCCGATATTCTGGAGCGTTACTACAGCCAGGCAGACCCATACTCGACGGGGTCGAGTTCTCCCCCCCCCGGGGGATTTGATGAGGGCATCTCTCAGCGCTCTCTTTGGCTCGGTTCGCCTGCATCATTTTGAGGAAGCTTTGCTATGAGATCACATATTATTTTCCTTTTCTTTGAGTCATGTTGTTTTAGTCATTTCCCCTATTATGCTTAATTGGGCCTTATTACCTTAGTTATGGGCCCATTAGGTTGAGTCTAGGATATGCTCGGTCTTTTGTCTAATTGTCAAGGGTACTATGGTCATGTAAAGAGTGGATGCCTATATATAGGCCCCATCTCCCCTCATGTACTCAATTTTGATGAATCAATTTGAATAAAACTATTTCCCAAATCTCACTCCCCTCCACTAAATTTCTCTCCTCTCCCTCTCTCTCATTATCTCTCTCCTCTCTCTCTCTTCAAGAAGGGGGCGAACCCTTCTCTCTCTCCTCCCCCTCCCAACCACCTCCAACTCCCACCTACCTCCATTAACTCCCCTACAACTTCCCATAACCCATCTTTACTCCACATCTTGTCCCAAGGTAGTTCCACCAATCCAAACCCCACCCTCCAACCACAACCTACCCCATCCACTTCCCAAAGCACCACCCCCACCTTCCCAAGGCTGAAGGGGTCCCTCCCAAGGCCATTTTTGAATCTCCCTCCCATCTCTCCAACCCCATACTAGCTTCTGGTCGCCCAAACCAGCCCCCCCCCTCAGCCCAAGGTCGCCCTCCTCCTCCCTCTCCCATTGCTTGTCCCATTGCATCCACCTCCACCTTCCTGCCCTCTCCAGCCAGCTTCAGACAAGTTCGCCCTCACCACTGCCCCCACAGCCCTCCATCAGGCCTCCAGCAACTCCCCTCCACATCCCACAGCCATCAGCCATCCTCCCTTTGCTAAGTTGCCCCACCCCAACACCATTTGACACTATTAGGTTGCAGCTACATCAATAGTTCGTTGGCAGCAAGCTTGGGCCCTGGAAGCAGCATCGTCCCCACCATTTCCCCTCATCTTCTGGTGTCAAGGCATATACCTCTGGAAAGGTCGTCCAGTGAGCTTTCTCGGCGAGGTGGTTTCATCTTCGTCCAAGCACCGAGCTGCCCGTAGGAGCGATTCTCCCTCAACTGCGTAGGATCACTCAGGCAGGGAACCAGAACGAGATTGGAAGCTCAACCACGGCGATCCTATTGGGAACCTGGATAAATGTTCTTCTACAAAGATCTTCTTCGACCTGTCTACTTTCAGAATCAAGAAGCGGAACTCCGATTGGCACCCGATAGCAAGAGTTAGCAATTTCTTCCTCCAGGTGCTCGGTTCTGCTTCCACTCTGTCTGCACCAACCCTTCTTCAGTGTTCAGAATCTACCGGATGACTCCGACATCATTTGGTATCCCCGTCAGTTCGGCTTCAAATTAGACCCGTCAATGGTTCCAACAGCTCTGACGTCACCTGATTCTGAGTTCGGGAGCGTTCGTGGCACCCTCTGCTTCCTACTATTGGGAACCTGCAGCTGTCCGCACAGAGGATCTGCTACCCTGTTCAAGCCCCTACCCCGACCAGCAGCAGTACCAGAAGAAATCAAGAAAATTCCGGTGTCCTCCTGGTCCAGCTATGAACAATTTCCCACTGGTTTCGTCTTCAGAAAAAATCTGGAGTGGTCACAGCATCCAGATAAGTGAGTGACTATCCAGAAGCGCAGAAGGTGGCAGATTCGGCGTCGGCTCCCTTTCTTTACGTTTAGTGCGCTTTCTTCCCTCCCCGCTTGGCCGGCTGAAGGCCCCTCCCTGCGTGGAGGTAGCTTTGGTTGTAATTAAGTTAACCCCACCCCAAGACCCCCCCTCCTGCGAGAGACGTAGTGCTGTACTTCTTCTAATTTATAGGTCAAGCACCATTGCCGCAGCGTTCGGGTGTATACCCACGCTTCCCGGCGCGCCTTCGTCTCCGAGCGGGATCGGTGTTTTCTTACCGATCAGGTGAGCATATGGTACTATCCTTGATTGCCTATATTCTGTAAATTTAGTATTGCTTTGCATGCCCGTCGGACGGTGAGAAGAGAGCTCGATCTTATATGCTACCTTGAGTGTGTCCACCGCGGACGGGGAGTGAGTGCCACCCAAACCCCGCCCTGCGGGCCAGCCGCCCATGAAGTTGGGTAACCCAGATCCTTAGGGGTCAGCCTAAGCCCGCTAGGACTTTAGAAGCGATTGGGTTCCCCCTCGGACCCTTGCCATCATCCCCGGTCACCATCGGGAGATCATGTACGCCTTGCGAGTGAGCCGCTAGTGTAAGCTTGTTGATTACTCTTATATGCTTGCGGGTCTAGGTCCTAGGTTCATCATTTCAAACTTAGTCAACCTTAGGCTGTTTCACATCATATACTCTGGTACGGGTTCATGAACAAGGATGCCACGCCTTAATGTATACAAGAAGGGATGCTCAAAGTTCAGGAATTCTCTACCTTGGTTCTAGAAGTTAGGCATAAACGCCCGTGCAAGTGCAGATGTGCAACAGGGCTCCAAGGGGGATGACGGTTTTTTTTGGTTTGTTCCTCATTCAGCAGTTCCTTTTTTTGTTGGCATTCTGGCATTTTCACCACCACTCTGTCCCATTTGCATATTTCGACAAGTTTAGCAATTAGTCCAAGTTCCGGTGAAAATATGGCAGCATCTCCTCCGCTTTCGGAGCGTTGGGGGGGGGGGGGGGTTAAAAGGGTGCCCATCCATGGAAGCCCGAGACGGTCCCAGATTTACATAGACCAGCGCAAGAGCGGCAGTGTTCGAGTTGGAGAAACAATGGGTCTGAACCGGTGGGTATGTAGAGATTGCGGAGGTGAAATGGCCTCCAAGGGTCCGGATCCAGAACCATACCCATGACATCTGGTAGGGCCTGAACCGCCACTTTGAGAGGCCCCTCCATGAGTTTATGCGGTAGACACCGGGAGCACACACGCATGAAATGCGAATAGCACAAGCGTGCCAAGCGTAGCGAAATAGGAAAGCGATAGCTCCGTAGGAGAAAAATAAATAGAGAGAGATGCCCAGAAACTGGCAGTAAGGGAGATGGGGGTGTGCTCAGGACAGAAGAAGGAAAATAAAATGGAGACACTCTCATTTAAAAACCCATAAGCTTCTTTTCATTCTTTGTAGGAACGACAGAGTACAAGGGGTATACATTTTAAACAAAGAGAAAAAATACACAGGCATAAGAAAGAGAGATAAGGGGGGGGGGGGGGGGGGAGAACAGAGCACATGCTCCTCTCCCTCCATCCTCACCTCTCTTCTCCCACCCTCCCTCCCTTTTCTTCACTCCGCAGACGTAGACGCAATCACTCTTTTTTTTGCCAGCCACCTTTTTTAACAACGGGAGGAGAGCAGAGCAGATAGAGCCGGGGTCCCCTCATCAACGGAGCTTGCGTTGTTTTTATAGGGGTGGATGTGAATGCCTTTGAACCCCCACCCTCCTTCTCTCTTCACCTCGATCAAAGCCGTAGGAGGACAAGAAGTAGGCAAGGTGCCTTCCCATGATTGGCCGATAGCGATCGGTGCGACCTTGCAGCTGCAGACAGTGGCTCGTAGGTCCTTAGCGTTTCCGTTCTTGGAGGTTTGAGGCGACGGGGAAGGGTATATTCGCTGGTCTATTGAGTGAACCAGGGGTTTACCTACTTGTTGATGGGGAGATAATCTTCTTCTGGCAGGAGTTTTGTGTTAACCGATGGACTGGCATTAAATGCCTTATCTCCAGAACGAGAGGGTGATCATCAAGCCGCCGGATCACGCCCCTTCTCTTTTTTTTTACTGTCGAATTGAACGAATGGCTTGCTGCCGGATCATGCCTCTTCTCTTTTTTTCTTGGACGTCGGGTGAGGGACTCCTAGGGCCATCGGTTCACTCTTCTTTTTACTTTTGTCTTTGTTTGTCTGCCGTCGGATGAAGGGGAATTGGGATTTGGCCGCCGGCCCATCTCCCCCCATTTTTTTTCCTTTTGCCAGCTTTTCTTTGTGTGTTTCATGTTCTGTCGCCGGATGAAGGGTGAGAGAGGCTTTGGCCGCCGTAACAGGGAGGGGGGCTTTCGCTGCCAGTTGTGGAGCCTTGACCACCGTTTTAGTGGGAGAACCCCCCTTTTCTTGTTTTCTTTCTCTTCTTTTTTTTGTTGTTGCTTCTTCATTCTGGCGGATTTCAGGTGTCCAGAAATGTCCCCCACCCGTGGGTGGCGCAAGTGAGGGACGAGTGTGCGGGGCCAATGGGTGTAGAGTTCTTCAGCATATTATTTTATTCTCCGAGCCGGTAGGTCGCCCATCCGGTGTAAATTCGCGGGAAAGCGCTCACCCCTTCAGTGAAGGGATGAGGGGCTCACTTCACTACAGTGAACATACGAGATGAGAAGTTTGACCTTAGAGGGGTTTGGTCATCAGCATGGGGTCAATACCAAATCAAAAAGACAATGTTTCATTCGTCGACTTAGACGGAAGGTATAAGCCGACGGGGTGAGGTCAATCCCGAGGGGGACTGGCGGCTGGTGTTGGGTTAAAGAGGGTTGCTTATTCATCAACTCGGACAGGAGGTCTAAGTTGAAGACTTTGTAATGAGCTCTATGGGCTGGGAGAAGTTTGTGTGTTTGTTTGTTCAGGTGGAAGGTCCGAGTCAAGGATTTATTCGTCAAATGTCGACAGGGTTCCAGAAGCTGACATGGTTTATTCGTTGACACAGGGTGAGTGCCAAAGCAGGGGTCCTTTTATTCATTGACTCTAGATGGAAGGTCTGAGCCGAAGGAAAGGGGTCTTTTTATTCATTGACTTTGACGCAAGGTCCGAGTAAAAGCAAGGGGTCTTTTTATTCATCGACTCCAGACGGAAGGTCTGAGCCGAAGGAAATGTTGTATATCCCTGTGGTTTTGATGATGACAAACACTTTTGATAATGACAAACACTATGACTCATAATGAGTCTGCATGAGAATGGAATGATGAAGGCATATGTGTTAATGGTGCATTTGTTTTAGTGCATTGGTTTTGATGTTATGAAACTTAATGCAATTGACTCTATCATGTTCTCTTTATATGTATAAGCATATGTTTGTATATTAAAATAAATTGTGGTCAAAGGAATCATATAAGTGTAGATGTGGAAAATATGTAGCGTGGTGTCACAAGTCACATAGGCAAGCATATGTGCATAAGTGATAACATAATGTGCATATCAAGTGAACATCATGAACATGTGACTATGTAAACATGGTAGCATGATCATACAACAAGACAAAAGTGATAAAAGATGTAAAAGAATACCGTGATCGCCACCAAGGAATGACAACGCCAAAAGAATATAAAATACTAAGTGCGTTGTGTACCTTAGAAAAAGAGGATGATCGCGCTCAATATCAGGATGTGGGAACTATGTAGATTACCTCTCCTTGCCTTCCAGCCGGCTAGAAGGTAAGGGCCTCACTTTCCATGCTTTCCTGCGAAACAAACACAAAACAAGAGGCAAAACCTATTAGAAAATGCTAAGTGTAGAAATCTGCCCAAGTGCATAAAGTAGCATGAAAGATTGAGGGCAAACTTACCGGGGGAGGGTTTTTAACCCCTATGGAAGGGTGCAAACAATAGGTGTGTATATTGTGATGAGATTAACATGAAGAAATTGATTTAATATGCCACGATGAACATAGATAAACAAGGTGCAAAAGTGCATGCCACAAGAAAAACTGTGCAAACAGTGTAAAGTTGGTGCAAAGACTGATGCAAACAGTAGGGCAAACGATGTTCAAATGAAAAGAAATTTGAGATGACAGAAGACTTGAGTGTTGTAAAGAAGTAGGAACAAGAATCACTCAAAAAGGAATTCGGGATAGAAAGTTATGACACCGGAGATTTGGGAAAAAATATGGACTGTCCAGAAAATTCAGAATAGTGCACAAAATGGACTCAAAGAATGATGAATATCTCACAAGATAGAACACCAAAAGAGGAAAGAGTGGATGCTATGGAAAGGTGGGAGTGTTGTGGTGAAACTAGGGTAAAAAGGAGAGTTTAAAACGGGGAAGAGACCAGTGAAAAACGGGGTGGAAAACACAAGAAAATAGAAGGGTGCAGAACATGGGAGAAAAATAACTAAGTATAAAAATAGAATGAACAAGCAAAACTCATGGACAAAATATGAAGGAAGATGATGAGGTAATGAACCCAAAACCAAGGAACACAAATATTATACTTCCCTCTAGAGCCTGGAGTTGAAAGGATGGATCAATAGTGCCCCACGGCCTCGCACCGGCGACACAAACATGCCCCCATCGTAAGAAATCTGAGTTTCAGTAAAGTGCAGAACAGTATGGTGAAACCTCAAAAGTAGGGGCTTGGAAAAGGGGGAAAAGATATGAGAAATAAGGCAAACATATAATGAAAACGAAGCTAATACTCCCCTCTTCAAGATGGAGTTGAGGGAGGACAAAAAGGATGAAGCATGACTCCGCACCGGCTTGATGAACAGGCCCCCGTCGCGAAGTTGTAGCAGAAAATCAGCAAACTGTGATGATTTGTCAAAAGTAAGGGTGAAGTTAGGAGGGCACACGATGATGAAATCGAGCAAATAAGGAACCAAAACGAAGCTTATACTTCACTCTTCAGACTAGGGTCGAAGGAGGATGAAGAAAATTCAGCATGGCTTCGCCGTCGCCTTGAAAACACGCCCCCGTCGCACAGGAAATCTAGGCAGGTATATATAGAAAAAGTGGTGAACCCCCAACTTTCTCCTACGATTCCATAAGATATAGTCCACCAAATCTCGAGATCTTTGGATCATTCTCGAGATAATAGTCAAGATAAGGCATAGAAACAAACGGGACTCTTTTTGGTTGAAGATTGTGGAAGTTATGGCTCTTGGAAGAAACCTCTGGAACCTAGTCTGCAGGGTTTTTTGGTTGCACGAAAAGCAGAAAAACCTGATATTGCGGCCACAATTCCAGGAGATATAGCCCATCAAATTTTTAATTCTATGAACTAAATTAAAGATAATACAAAGGGCTAGAAGTAGGAAAAAATGGGGATCCATTTGGATAAGTATTCTAGAAGTTATGGCCGCCACAAGATAGCCACATCGCGCAGGTTCGTGGAGATAGAGTCTAGAGCAGGCTGGACTCTTATTGGATAAACGGTCGGACGACTGACCGTTAAGGGTTAAACGGTCGTCAACCGACCGTTTGCAACAATGAACGGCCATTAACACAACCGTTTAAGGTAGACCTTGCGTGACTTTGGAAATTGGATTATATCTCCCAAACGGTGCAGAATTAGTGAAAGTGGTAGAAAATAAAATTATAGATAACTCAAAAATGAACAACTTTTATGAAGAAAGTAAGATGAGAAAATGATTAGAAGAGAGAGAAAATGGGGCTAGAACAGAGAGAGAAAATACCGGGACATAGGTGAACAGTGCAGTCTGCCGAAAAAATGTAAATAACTTGAAATCGGTGCAGAACTGGCCAAAGACGTAGAAGAAGAAATTGTAGGGATTTGAAAGATGAACAACTTTGGTGAATGACACATTTTGAAAAGAGGAAAGGAAGGGGGTGAAAAAGGACCATTTTCAAGACTGCGCAACGAAAGGAGGCTGAATGCTTGAGGGAAGCCGGCCTAAATGGGCCGTAAGGCGACTTTGAAGGTAGGAAGGTGACAAGATAGGCTCCAGGGCTCTATGAAATAATGATCTCCAAGGTTCAAAAGGAATGGAATAATGAAATGGGCTCGAAATCCATCCAAGAATGGCTCCAAAATAATGGGTAATTCGGGACATCAAAATGATGAATAAGAGAAATGACTCAACTTGCAGGATAAAAATGGGTGTCAACAGACGCCCCTCCTTGATGTCCGCTTTGCAAGGGAGCAAGCGAAAGAGAAGCGAAGGTGAAATGGAAAGAAGATGGAGTGAAAGCGACAGCGACGTGAAATGGAGATGACGCGGAGATGAAGCGGAGAGAACTGATAAGCGAGCATCAAGGCAAAAGACACCCGTCATAACCAACAAGTGACAGGAATTCTCCCGAAAACGCCGAACTACCCACCCGGAATGGCTGACAAGGATGAGACATGTCTGGAGAACTAAACTAACAAAAGAAATGGAAACACGACTAACCTCATCGGAGACACAATCCACAGACAATGAGGGGGTCGAAAATAGCACAGCGCAAAAAGCAGAAGAAATATAACTGAGATAAAATCCAGACAGGAATCACGCTGGCCAACCAGACCAAGCGACAAGATCAGAGAAATCGTTCAAATTCAGAGTGGAATGAGAATCTCTTATCCAAGTGAATTGAAGTGTAATTAACCATTACTGAGGAACAACCTTGAACGGATCACGAGGCATTCGTGCTCAAAATGACATGATGCATGCTGGGCTAAAATAAAGAAATCATCAAAACGAATGCAAAAAAAGTTAAAATAGAAAGTACTCGAGAATAGTATTGCTAGACCGGAACAATCAGGGTCAAGACACTATCTGCAACCACGGCGTGCGTGATAGAACCATCGTTCCCTAATTTTCCCAACCTAACGGCCTATCCGATAATTAAACATGTGCACCTAGATCATCATCATTTTTGTTAAAGGGGAACGTCAGATCCTGGAACACATGAATGACCAGCCGGTTCTCGAGATAATATAACAATATAGATACCATATAGTAATGCAACAATGAGTAGGGATAGAAGGCCATACCTGACTTACCTGTGCAGGCGAAATGGTATTTTTTTTATTTTTATTTTCTGATTTTTTTTATTTTTTTCATATATAAGACAAATATGATAAACAAGCAAGTGTAAACATAGACAAAATAACATAACTATCAACTAAACGACAAACAACACGACATAACATAACGGTCAAATGAAATGGGAGACAATGCAACATAACATAACAAAGGCACACGAGCACATATGCAATGGCATGAACGAACAACATGCATGCATGAACACGGTGTGACAAGACAACAATGCGGTGGGACAACACACGGTTGGGACAAGAACATGACAGATGACCACACGGTTGGGACAAGAACATGTGACATAAAGGGGTGACTAACAACATGTGCAAGACAACTAACAACACTCGGTGAAGGAAAAAACAACATGTGTGGGACAACATGGTGGGACATAAACACATGACAAGGACACGGCGGGACAAAAGACATAAACAAATACGCCCTTCAATCAAAACCCAAGATCAGAATGAAGTAGAACCGCCAGGTTCATAATCGTGAGGCAAAGCCCTCTCATAAAGATATGATCATTGCAAACAAAAGCTGAGAAGGACATGAGCTTCAGAACAGATCGAGAGAGTGGATCGAAGAAAGAAAGAACAGATCAAAGATGTGGACAGGAGGCAGAGCACAAAGATATAGCAAGGAACACCTGAGTACTTACAACCTGCACACTTAGCAAACAGATTACGTATCTGTCCTTAAAATAAATGCAAATTTATGAAAAGGACACATTTTTTTGAATTTTTGTAATATTTTTCATTTTTTTTAGATTTTCAACAATATTTATTTTTTGGATTTTTTGAAATATTTGATTTTTTTAGGTTTTTGAAATATTTGAAATTTTTTTAAAATTGTGAGGTATTTGATTTTTTTGGATTTTTGATAATATTTGAATTTTTAGATTTTTTTGATTTTGACATAGCAATCCGCAGTACCTAAAGACGGGCTCAAACTACTGGCCAGGGATCGTCGTTCCGACCCCTCTCATTAAAGGCCTCCCTTAAGCAGGGCGTGCATATGAGGGTGGCTCGCACAACCAACCGCTTCTAAAGAACGGTGCCCCTACTAAGGCCATACCCGGGATACAACCCAGCCTAAGAGGGAGAAGCAGAAGATAAATTGGAGACAAGCTTTGTGCAGGATGGGAGATATCAAGGCTCGAATTCCTTCCAGGGCACTACCCCTCAAAGAGATAACATGTTGCGCCGGGGCTTTGTGTCTTCGATTTTTAGACCCATATTTATTAGGCACGCATGCGACCGGGCTCATGACGTCCCGCGGGGAACTGTACTGCCACTCTTGCCATGCCTTTGATTCATAATTTTACATTGATTCATTTTCTCATTTTGGTTGCCCTTATTTGCCAGATATAGTATGAAAGCTCACTTTTGAGGGTCAAGACTGCCCCTATTTGAGGCCTCTCTCGTATTGGGGAGTGCCTAGGTTGGTTATCTTATCCATCCATCTCTTTCCCCTCCACTTGGCCGAGCAGAGAAGAGAAAAGGCCTTCGTGCATACCCAAAGTATGGCCAAAGCAGCAACGGTGCGCCTCAGAGAGATCGGCTATGGCTTGCCGTGTAGTGTGTGAAAAATTTCATACTCAAAGGTCACCCTCAACAATCGAAGAAAGAAACTAGACTCCCAGCGCGGAGCTATCACCAGCCTAAGGATGCTGCAGAAGCTAACTCTTTTATTTGACATAAAGTTAAGATCTAATTAAACAAAGACTCCTAAAGCCACTCAATCATATTAAGGAATCATGTGTAGAAACAACAGAAATAATGGAAATGCAAGCACGTTCTTGCACAAAATAAAGATACCTTTGCAGATCCATGGCGTGGAACCAGCATCCTGAAGCGATTTCGATCATCGAGCTTTGAGGAGCGCGAGTAGCTTTGCATTCGTTGCTTGCCAGGATAAAGGACGAAAGGAGAGCAAAGGATTGGATTCCTCGACATAGAGGAGTGGCAGACATCATACAGGATGAAGAAATGATAAAAAGGAAGAGAGACGAGGGCTAGAACTCCCTCGTTAAGGCACTGAGGCCCTGATAACAAGGACCCAGATACAGAATAAACATGGATCAACTGAGATCAAGGCGGGCTAAAGCCTCGAAAACAGCAAGAAAAAGGGTGAGAACCCCGAAAGGGTGAGGAGGAAAGAATAGAAAGACGAGGAGAAGAATCATCCAACGTGGTTGGAGAAGGAGAGTAGAGATCACCCGCCAGAGGCGGGGAAGAAGAAGCATAAATACCCGACCAGGTTGGGGAGAAGAAATGAAAACCACCCGACAAAGTTGGGAGAGGATCAGAAAAACCACCCGACAAGGTCGGGGAACGAGCGCAAGGAATCCCCAATAGGGTCGGGGGAAAAGGATGGGAGGTAGAATCCGGATGTATCCGGGGAGAAAAACTAGAAGATGCCCCCGGATCAGGGGAAGAGGAGGACATAGGCAGAGACCTAGAATGGTGAGGACAGGAGAAGATGGTAGAAATATAGTCAGGTGGTGGAAGGTACACCACCCAAGGATAAGAACTGAGCAAAAGAAAAGATGAATGGACGGAGGAAGGAGAGAAGGAAGTGGACCCTCGATTGCACAACTGACGGCCTTTATACTTATGTCGCCACCTCTTCTTGGCAGAAATCTTCTTGAAACAACTCTGCCTGGCACGGACTCGAGCCTTCGGGTTTCTTGTCTTGCAATACTTTCTTAAATAACGGGCCCACCTGGCAGACGACCTAGCCCGATTATGAATATGCAGCTTCATCGGGGCGGTTGCCCCTAGACTCACGGTGCTAACATGCTTTGGACATTCTTGAGCAACTGACTCCTCAGGATGATGAGTATCATGGAACCATGGAGTCTTATCTCTTGGCACTAGAACATGGAGATTCGGCAACTTTACTCGGCAACTGGGCACAAAGCATAACTCCCTTACCAGAAAAGCAAGACAGAACTGAGGGGGAGTAATGTGCGGTATTGACGTGGCCGACATACCAATAAATCGGGGGAGATTGCATAACAGATGCAGAATGTCCTTAGAGAATGCAGAAAACACGGGCAACTGCCCCTTGCATATAGAATTCATCAGGATCTTGGCGGCCGCGTGAGTGAGGACCATCTGGGTAGAGAACCCCTCTTGGCCAATGAACTGAATAGCAATGGAGCGAGGAGAAATAACAGCATCGATAGTGAATCCTCCGGCGAGCAATGAGATTGCCACCGGCCTTGCTTGTGAAGAAACTAGCACTAGTGCAAGGGAACTCTTCTTTGCAAACATTTCTGAAAATGCAGGCTCTTTATCCCCAAAATAGCCGGGGACTAGGACCCGGATTGGCATGCGGCAAATGACATCTTGAATCTTGAAAAGCACAATCGAAACTTGGCTCGGCTCATTATCTCCCTGGGGACCAGACCCAAGGGGCACCAAAGATAACGCACACCCGCTCCGTGGGGTGGAAGGGGATGGAGAAGTGGAGGTAATAGGCTTGGAAGGTGTGGGTAAAGGCTCGGAAGGCGTAAGTTGGGATAAAGGCAAAGGTGGAGGCGTATGAGGGGGTAAAGGCGAAGGTGGAGGTGTAGGTATAGCTTGCTCAGGCTCGGGCAACAATGGCGAAGGGGATGGCAAAAGTGGTGAAGATGGTGGAAGTGATGGAATAGGGGTCGCTAGGAGAGGAGGTAGTGAGGGCGGTGGTGATGGCTGTAGGGGTAGTGGAGATGATGGAGAGGGTGATGCGGGCAATGGAGGTAGTGGAGGTGGTGGAAATGGAGAGGGTGAGGAAGGAGATGAAGGGGAAATGGAAGGTTGTGGGACCCAATGTTGGCGTATTGATACGACACGCCGAGCGGCGTTGGGGGTAGGAGTAGTGGCGGTGGAAGTGGAGGCACCAGCCTGAGGAAGAGATTGGGTAGGCAGAGGTTGCGGAGATGGGGTAGGAGATGGCGAAGGTGATGAGGTAGGTGGAGATGGAGGTGGTAATGGGGTAGGCGATGGCATAGGTAGGGAAGTGGATAAGGGGGTAGATAACGGAGCGGGCGCTATGGTAAACGCAAAATCACAGGGGTGCCCCTGGCCTTGAGATGGAGACGGCTGCTTAGGCGACGCTTCCTGTTGTTGTTGCTTACTGCGGAGATATAGAATGACCTCATGAATAGCAGTCCAATCAATCCTCTTCTTCGCTTCTAGATCATAAAGATAATCCTGAACTCGGGACAATCCTCAACTAAATGCCCCTGCTGGCGGTGAAATTCACAGAACTGAAGTATATTCCCAACCGCTGGTCGAAAAGGCACAACCGGAGGGAGCGACAACGCGTAAGTGGCCATTAAAGCCCTGAAAATGTCGATAAAACACTCTGGCAATGGAGAGCGAGGAGGAGCCTGCTTCGGGCTAGGGGGATGCCGAGGGATATGGGAAGGTGATAGAGAAGGTTGCGGGGATGGAAGCAGAGGTTGCGTAGGCAATGGCGCATGGCTAAGGGAAGGATTTGGTGAAGGCATATGCAGAGCAGGATGAGAGGGTATATAGACGGCATCCACCTGCTCGGGGTGTGGTGTTTCCTTGACCGGAGGTGGGGGTTCATGCGGGTATGAAGAGGCAGAAGGCTGACTCATGGAGAATTGATATATGGAGGTATATGGGTGTGGGGGAGCGGAAGGTCGACTCATGGAAGGATATGTGGTGGAGGGCTGACTCAGGGAAGGTGATGGATAGGAGGCATATGTGGGTGCTGAAGGTGAAGGTGAAGGGGGCTCTGGGTCAAGGGAACCTAAAAGTTGTTGGTGGATGAAGCGGGCTCGGCTATAAAGCTGTTGCCAGGAGGTGATGTCATTCTATTCTAAGATGAACCGATACTCGGGCGTTGCATTAGAAATGATCATTTTGATTTGCTCTCCCTCCGAAATATGCCCCGGGACTTGCGCATCTAGGCGACGCCAGCGGTCGGCGAAGGTAGAGAACTCCTCGTCAGGCTTCATCTTCTCATGGGCCAGATCAACTATAGAATACTTGGGCCCAACCTGGTCTTGATACTGCTGAACAAATTTCTGTTGAACGGCTTGAAAATTCACCACTTGGTCTTGACAATGTAAAGAACCAATCCCGAGCCGAGCCCTCTAGAGATAGACCAAACAAATAAGCCATCAAGCGTTGGTCATGTCGGAATTGGGCCGACTCACAAATAAACTCCTTCAAGTGCACATAAGGGTCACCGGCTCCACCATAGCAGCGATAAGTAGGAATTTGTGAACGCGGTGGAAGTTGAAGACCTTGGAATGCGAATGGGACACTCAAAGAAGTTTGGGGATCAATTCGGTGTTGAAGTTCATCAAGCCTGCACTGAGTTTGAGCAATCATCTCCTCGATGGGGAGAGACTGAGAAGGATGCAAGCTAGCCTGAGCAAGAGAGTGTGAATTTGGACCAGAATTATGGTATTGAGAAGATAAAGGGATCTGGATTGAGAAGAGGGGAAGCCCATTCCAGGAGGGCATGATACATGGGCCTAGAAAAATTATGAACATGAGAATAAGGACCGATTGGGCAAGCAGCAACATGGGGCTCATTAAGAGAATAAGAGGGCCTGTTAAAGGAAGGGGCCCCACTAAGAGTAGAAGAGGGAGGCCCGTTATCAGAATAAGGCCCATTAAGATTAGCAATGAACTTTTGGGCTGGGACCGGGGCCGTTTGGCAGGAGACAAATGATAAGTGGGTCACATGATTTGCTTGCGGGTCGGAAGGGCCACGAGGAGATGGGCCCGCGTGGGAAGAGGAATCTACACGGGAATAAGAAGATGGGGAAGATGAAGGGTAATATACAGGAGAAAAACGGCGCTTCATGAGGGCAAATTGAGACTTTATACAGGAAAATCAGGGAAATACAATGAGGGAAGTAAGGGCTCAAAGGAGGGGGACTGACTCAATAATGCAAAGAAAAAGAAAAGAAAAAGAAAAAGAAACCTAGGACAATGAGGCTAGACAAATGGACACACAAAATGGACTACCCTAAATGGGCCTAACAATAAAACCTATATGGATGATGGGGGATGCAACACAAAATAACACAAGTGGGCTTGGACAAGCCCACACAACACAAACAATATGAAGGATTTCACACAAGTCAAACAAGTTAATATGATGTGAAGTATTTTATTGTCAAAGTTTTGAGTGGGCCTTTAAATATTTTTAAATTAAGATTAATTCCCTCAAAATAGGTATCTTATAGAGAATAAGGTCCAAACTTTAGGTTGACTAGGGTTAACTCCTACACAACGTATGTAAATGCAAGCCTATGGGGTGGAAAGGTACAACCGGCCCGGCGTCCGTGTGGGAATCCACAGCTCGCGGGGACTTATGGAGGTCCCGGATAAGATCACCTAGTCGAGCCCAAGGAATATGGGAGCGAGAGGATCACTTACCGAGAGGGAATGCAACTACAATATGGCAATATGCATGACCCTATGTGCACCGGAGTGCATGCAATTTCTATCCTAAATCTAACAAATCAAGATATAATGAACATATGTGAACATAACAATATGGATGCAAACAAAGTGAACAATATGAGCATGAAATGCTATCTAAACATGGACATACACACCAAAATCGTAGCAAAGCATGAGACAAGTGATGGGCACTAGATGTCCCACCGTGATCGCCAAAAAAAGGGTGTAGATGTGAAAAATATGTAGCGTGGTGTCACAAGTCACATAGGCAAGCATATGTGCATAAGTGATAACATAATGTGCATATCAAGTGAACATCATGAACATGTGACTATGTAAACATGGTAGCATGATCATACAACAAGACAAAAGTGATAAAAGATGTAAAAGAATATCGTGATCGCCACCAAGGAATGACAACGCCAAAAGAATATAAAATACTAAGTGCGTTGTGTACCTTGGAAAAAGAGGATGATCACGCTCAATATCAAGATGCGGGGACTATGTGGATTACCTCTCCTTACCTTCCAGCTGGCTAGAAGGTAAGGGCCTCACTTTCCATGCTTTCCTGCGAAACAAACACAAAACAAGAGGCAAAACCTATTAGAAAATGCTAAGTGTAGAAATCTGCCTAAGTGCATAAAGTAGCATGAAAGATTGAGGGCAAACTTACCGGGGGAGGGTTTTTAACCCCTATGGAAGGGTGCAAACAATAGGTGTGTATATTGTGATGAGATTAACATGAAGAAATTGATTTAATATGCCATGATGAACATAGATAAACAAGGTGCAAAAGTGCATGCCATAAGAAAAACTGTGCAAACAATGTAAAGTTGGTGCAAAGACTAATGCAAACAGTAGGGCAAACGATGTTCAAATGAAAAGAAATTTGAGATGACAGAAGACTTGAGTGTTGTAAAGAAGTAGGAACAAGAATCACTCAAAAAGGAGTTCGGGATAGAAAGTTATGACACCGGAGATTTGGGAAAAAATATGGACTGTCCAGAAAATTCAGAACAGTGCACAAAATGGACTCAAAGAATGATGAATATCTCACAAGATAGA
The DNA here is from genome assembly GCA_022559845.1 of Amorphophallus konjac. Classification (NCBI taxonomy): domain Eukaryota; kingdom Viridiplantae; phylum Streptophyta; class Magnoliopsida; order Alismatales; family Araceae; genus Amorphophallus; species Amorphophallus konjac. Next base: position 36,330,555 of record CM040129.1, read on the forward strand.
ACACCAAAAGAGGAAAGAGTGGATGCTATGGAAAGGTGGGAGTGTTGTGATGAAACTAGGGTAGAAAGGAGAGTTTAAAACGGGGAAGAAACCAGTGAAAAACGGGGTGGAAAACACAAGAAAATAGAAGGGTGCAGAACATGGGAGACAAATGACTAAGTAAAACAACAAAATGAACAAGCAAAACTCATGGACAAAATATGAAGGAAGATGATGAGGTAATGAGCCCAAAACCAAGGAGCACAAATATTATACTTCCCTCTAGAGTCTGGAGTTGAAAGGATGGATCAATAGTGCCCCACGGCCCCGCACCGGCGACGCAAACATGCCCCCGTCGTAAGAAATCTGAGTTTCAGTAAAGTGCAGAATAGTCTGGTGAAACCTCAAAAGTAGGGGCTTGGAAAAGGGGGAAAAGATATGAGAAATAAGGCAAACATATAATGAAAATGAAGCTAATACTCCCCTCTTCAAGATGGAGTTGAGGGAGGACAAAAAGGATGACGCATGACGCCGCACCGGCTTGATGAACAGGTCCCCGTCGCGAAGTTGTAGCAGAAAATCAGCAAACTGTGATGATTTGCCAAAAGTATGGGTGAAGTTAGGAGGGCAAACGATGATGAAATCGAGCAAATAAGGAACCAAAACGAAGCTTATACTTCCCTCTTCAGGCTAGGGTCGAAGGAGGATGAAGAAAATTCGGCATGGCTTCGCCGTCGCCTTGAAAACACGCCCCCGTCGCACAGGAAATCTGGGCAGGTTTATATAGAAAAAGTGGTGAAACCCCCAACTTTCTCCTACGATTCCAGAAGATAGAGTCCACCAAATCTCGAGATCTTTGGATCATTCTCGAGATAATAGTCAAGATAATGCGTAGAAAGAAACGGGACTCTTTTTGGTTGAAGATTGTGGAAGTTATGGCTCTTGGAAGAAGCCTCTGGAACCTAATCTGCAGGGTTTTTTGGCTGCACGAAAAGTAGAAAAACCTGATATTGCGGCCACGATTCCAGGAGATATAGCCCATCAAATTTTTATTTCTATGAACTAAATTAAAGATAATACAAAAGGCTAGAAGTAGGAAAAAACGGGGATCCATTTGGATAAGTATTCTAGAAGTTATGGCCGCCGCAAGATAGCCACATCGCGCAGGTTCGTGGAGATAGAGTCCAGAGCAGGCTGGACTCTTATTGGATAAACGGTCGGACGACTGACCGTTAAGGGTTAAATGGTCGTCAACCGACCGTTTGCAACAATGAACGGCCATTAACACGACCGTTTAAGGTAGACCTTGCGTGACTTTGGAAATTGGATTATATCTCCCAAACGGTGCAGAATTAGTGAAAGTGGTAGAAAACAAAATTATAGATAACTCAAAAATGAACAACTTTTATGAAGAAAGTAAGATGAGAAAATGATTAGAAGAGAGAGAAAATGGGGCTAGAACAGAGAGAGAAAATACCGGGACATAGGTGAACAGTGCAGTCTGCCGAAAAAATGTAAATAACTTGAAATCGGTGCAGAACTGGCCAAAGACGTAGAAGAAGAAATTGTAGGGATTTGAAAGATGAACAACTTTGGTGAATGACACATTTTGAAAAGAGGAAAGGAAGGGGGTGAAAAAGGACCATTTTCAAGACTGCGCAACGAAAGGGGGCTGAATGCTTGAGGGAAGTCGGCCTAAATGGGCCGTAAGGCGACTTTGAAGGTAGGAAGGTGACAAGATAGGCTCCAGGGCTCTATGAAATAATGATCTCCAAGGTTCAAAAGGAATGGAATAATGAAATGGGCTCGAAATCCATCCAGGAATGGCTCCAAAATAATGTGTAATTCGGGACATCAAAATGATGAATAAGAGAAATGACTCAACTTGCAGGATAAAAATGGGTGTCAACAATAAGCAGAACTCAAGCTTGGGGTGAAGCCATGACAGTGATATAATCAGTGGATAAAAGGAAAGGCAAAAGTAGTTCAGCAAAGGTTTGATAGAAGCTATTGTTGTTTATTCATGAAGAGGATGTCGACTTGAGAAGATTTAGAAGTCGATTTGTGGTCTGATAGAACACCCGTTAAAGAAGGAAGTCGATGCATCCAGAATTGGTAAAGTCAATAGGTCGATGCAACTAAGCATCTACACTATGAGCAGATAGATGCACTTATCAACTGCATCGACGCAATAATGCTCCTAGAAGCATTCCAGAAGCCAACTTCATTAAAGCATCGACGCATCAAGTTTGATGCACCGACGCACCAAGTCAGAAGCCAGAGTTTGAAGATAGTTGTTTGAAGGAGTCATCTTCACACTACCTCGATGCATCTGAGGAATGCATCGATGCACCTAGCTTGTAACCAGCAATTAAAAGACTACAAGGTCGAAGCAGCAAATTGATGACCCGACGGATCAGCTTATGAGCGATATGTCGTTATACTCTGCCTCGACCTGGCGATGCTATGCATCGATGCATCAAGAGCTATTCATTCGAAGCCAACCATCTGTAGTCCTCCTTAGCGACACTGCATCGACACAACAAGAAGACTGCGTCGACCTCCTGAAAGAAGCTTCTGATGCTGTTTATTTCACCGATCGAAATAGGGGAACGGTTGACCGATTTTGGAAAAAATTTTGTACGGGCATCGAACTGAGAGAGCATTAAGGCTTAATGGATGATTAGGGTTGATAACTCAGACTACCTTGCATGTCAGATGGATCTGAAAGTTTGATTTATATGTGGGCTCGTGAGACCTTTAGAGAATCACGTGAGAGCGACCTGAAGCCTTTTGGCGTGCATTCCAAAGCACGTGACTGTGTTCTGGAAGGATGAAAAGTGACAGAATATTCTTTGCCACATGGACCAATGAATTATTCCGGCTATGGATTAGTTTTATTCAGGAAGGGGCGATTTCTCTGCTATATATATCAACCGATCAGAATAAGAGAAAATGCTACGTTCCCTGTGAAGTGAAGAGAGAAAAGATGCCTTCGTTGAGAAAATAGAGAGGGCCAAAGAGAAAGAAAAAGAGAGAAGAAGAAGAAGAGAGAGCTGTGAAGAAAATCTAAGAGAGAAGATTGAGAGAAAAAGAAGAAGAGAGAAGTAGCCAGTTCATGAGTGATACAGTGCAGCCATAGCTTCTATTGAAGATTTGTGTCTTGACTCGTTGGTCAAATCTAGAGTCAATCTGCTCCTCGGAGCTATATCCTATTTTTCCTTTATTATTTTCATGTTTTATTTTTGCATTTTTATTCTAGCTCTTTCGATACCCTGTTCTAGGTTTGGGTCCCTTCGGAGTGATCAGAAGAAGGCAGATCTGATCTCCAGTGTCCCCTCTGAGGTATCATAGGAAGGGAGACTTAGATCTCCGGGTTGTGAGTGACTGGGTGTTGCTCACGGGGGTTCCTTCTGAGGATTCAGAAGAAGAAAGGATCATTCCTCTGGTCACTGCATTGTGAAGTAGGTTGATCTCTGCTAGGTACAGGATCGGTTCAAGGGATTTGTTTCCCTTGGGTTAAGCTATTTGTCAGCATTTTGTCGTAGACTGAGTCTGCTTCTTGTGGTTGGCAAGTTGAATCCACACTCTAGTTTGAGTGTGGGGTGGATGTAGATCTGCGACGCAGATCGAACCACCTTAAAATCCTACGTGTATTGTGGGTTGATGCTGTGCGTTTGTTTCCTATCTCCTACCTCCCCTTCGCAGGTTGGTGTTTGAGTTGCTTCTTCTTTACTATCTGATATAGTGTTAATCTGATATGAGCTAGTAATGTTTGATATATGATCCGCTTGATGAAGCTTATTTTAAGGTTAGCGTCCAATTAATTCCAGCACACCTTCAGTTGGTTGTTTGTGGTTCGGACTGAACCATCATTTGTTGTCTGCTTTTACTTGGAGTGTTGTCATTGTGTGCTAAGCGTTCGAGTTCAGTTCCTTGAGAACTGTTAGTCATCCGTGAGCTTCTGCATTGTGGGCTTTTACCTTCTTGCCACATGCGGCTTTTCTGTTCTAGTTAGCTACATTTTATTTCAGGCATTTGTATTTCAAATTAGGCAAATGTTTGTAGTTGGATCCATTCAGCCCTCCTCTGGATCCCTCCGAGCACCCATCTATTTCCTAATAATTGGTTTCAGAGCTGGTTCTCTGGTTGATCAGATCCAGTGATATGCAGAGAGATTCTATCACTTGGGTGCTGTGTTACTTTAATCTGGGTTTATTGTCTGAATTGAGTGATGGACTGTCCACCGATTTTTGATGGTGCTAACTTCAGTGAATGGCTAGGTGGCCTATGTGTTTTTATAAACTCCATTGACCCTAACCTATGGAGTCTTGTATCTCACGTCCCATATCAACTGCCTCATGATCAGACCAAGTGATATAATGAGGACAATTTGAAGAACCGTGATAATGTCACAGTTCTTAATATTTTTACTACTACAGTTGATATTGACATCTTTCCTTGTGTCTTCAGATCCACGTCTGGAAAGGAAATCTTGGATAAAGTGATTGCCATCCATGAGAAGAAGGAGGAAAATTGCTTGATGGCCAGTGGAAGTGATCACAGCAGTGATAAGAAAGATGACTCATCTTCTCAGGTAAACTCTGAGTCTGAGGAAATGTCTTTTGATGATCTGATGGAACTTCATAATAGACTGCTAGATAGCTATAAGAAAATCAAAACTGAAAACAAAAGATTGAAAAAGAAGGTTGAACAGAATAAGTCTAACTCTTCATGTAGAAAGTGCTCACAGTTGGGAGAGTTAAATGAATCTTATGAGTCTGATGTACGAATGTATAAGGAACAAATCTGTTTCCTAAAAAGTGAAAATCAAAAGTTTCTAAATAGAATGTCTAAACTAGAAGAAAAACTGAATGCAGTGAATGATGATCAAATCTCTGTCACTGGTCTAGTTCAGAATGAAGAGCTAATAAAAGAAAATAAAGAATTGAAGCAGTTAAACACAACTATGTTTGAAAGGATACTGACTCTGGAAAAAGAAAAATATGTAGCTAATAATGAAACTGAAAAACTGAATGTTATGGAAAAAGAGATTGAAGACTATAAAGATACAAATCAAATTTTGAAAAATAGGTTAGAAGAATGTGAAGAGGAAATGTTTAGTTCTGAACTACAAATTTCATCATTAAAGAATCAAATTCCAGACCTAAATGAGTCTTTGTCAAAATTTGTGAAAGGGAAAAACAATTTGGATAGAATCTTGGGAAGCAAGATCAATCTCCTGGGAGAAGGGCTAGGATACAATTCTAAGAATAAGAAAAGGTTTGAAGATAAGCTGTACACACATTTTGTTCTCAGCACATAATCACCTAGCACTTCCAAAAATTCCCCAAAACATGCCATGTATTCTAAGAACTCTCGTGAAAAATCATGCTTCAACGAAAGTGAATGCATCATGTCATTATTGTGGCAAGCATGGCCATCATATGGATAATTATTTTGTCATGAAGAGGGATGATAGAATGCATGCTAGGAAGAAACTCCCTACTACTCAGAAAAAGAGCATTACATGTTTTCAATGTGAAAAATCTAGACACATGGCTGCTCAGTGCTGGTTTGCAAATGATAAGAAAAATTTTCAGTCAAAGTATGTTAAATTCCCTGCAAATCATCATGTTTTCAACAAAAATAAATTTGCTTCAAGATGCCAGCATATGAAGTGCTTTAACTGTGGAAAGCTGGGCCATAGGGCAATTGAATGCTGGATGAATGTTGATAGAAGGAATTCTATCTTCTGTTACAACTATGGGAAGCATGGCCATACAGTCAAGGACTGTTGGCAGAAAATAAATTTTCATGATAAAAATGATAACCAACCTCATCATTCACAGAATTTCAGAAAACATGCTTATCAGAAACCTGTGAAAAAATTAGGATGTTGTCATTATTGTGGTCTTCTTGGGCAATCAATGTTTAATTGTTATTGGCTGAAACATGATGATTTAAATGCTTTGATGTCTTGGAGAACACCTATTGGAGGTGTTACTAACCACTCTGGACCCAAGAATTCTTGGGTACCTATATACGTAAAATGAGATTTGCTTTATAGGGGTGTGCCTTGGAGTCACAAGAAATAAAGAGGGGTTCAATAAATTCAAGGTGCATACAGTTTGGTAAAAACCCAAGTTTCTATTTTCACCACTATATTTGTTGATTGTCATTTTTTGTTGCATAACGAGTCAGATTAGATTCATATGTTCATTTCTTCAGTTGCTTGAATAATAAAGAAGGAATATCTTAAAAGTTGATCTGTCATGGAAGTTATGCTCCAAATTTAAAAGTGTGCTGCACATACTTTCAAATTTGCATATGTCATGTGCATTATCTTCAATGAATCTCTCAATGCATATATCATCTTGCACTCTCATTGAAAAGTCATTACGTACATTTTCACATGTGCATATGCAATTCATGAAAAATTTGTTTGCAAACTAATGTATAGTTTGAATAACCTACATTGCATATGAGACTGCACTATGTGTGTTATGCACCATCAGGCATGTAGAGAAGTCTGGATGTTCATGAGCTTATGTTAGCAACTCCCTGCATGACCTTCTCGTTGAAATTGTTCCTTCAGTGCAATTAGAAAGGGGGAGTCAATGCATACATTGGACTGATAATGCATGGTCTACGTCTAGTTAGGAAGATGCGGTACTCACATGAGTTTGCTCACATGCATACAATGTCTTCAGATTTAACTGCATATCTTGCTTCATCTGATTCTGAAAACTGAAGAAAATGAACAACCGGCCAAGTGCAGTTGGTTGACCGAAACAAGTAAAATCTGAAGTTTGCTCATGAATACATTTTCATTGTCTGTTGAGTTTGAAAATTTCTTTGTTCACAAATAGGATTGCATTTGCTATGCACCTTCATACATGACCCAGATGGCATATTAAATTGTACGTTGGGAGAACGACAGATCAATTCTGTCTGGAAACCCACACTATGTTTGAGGTGATTTTAAGACCTTCGCTCTCCGCCTAGTACCATGGGTCAAATTGCATATAAGGCATTTAGATATTCATGAGCATAGTTCAAAAATCCACCATGTGATTTCCATGTTATATTTGATGTGTCAGTACATTTAGTTAGGGAGGATCCCTGCATTTCATAGTTCAGTCATGCGCATTTGATCGCTCTCATACATAAAATGGTTTTCAACTTGCAGTGCATTGCATATCATGTGTTGACTAAATGGTATATAAAATAGTGTTGATGGAAGGGTAGAGTATCACTATCTAAAAATCTTCACTATGTGTGAGGACATACCTCCGGAAGGTACCATTAGTCAGGATTCATTTAGGGGGAGTTGGCTAACATATAAGCATGCACGCATTCTCAATGTTGTATGAATCATTCGCATATTAATTGGGTCAAAACTTTCAAAAAGATTGCTTGACTTGCATGCGCTTTCTTAAGGGAAGTTACTTTCTTATCTCTGTGGAAGTTCAAGTTGAATATTAAGGTTTAGAAAACCAAAAATTCAGTTTGCATGTATCATGTCAAAGGCTTTGCAAGGATGTGTCGACTCTCAGAATCGACCCCTGTTATGATGCGTTCTGTCAAAGCATTCTCAGCAACATTGCATCATCACTATGAAGGTCTTGCGTCGATGCAATCTACGTTATTTTCAAGTGCAATCTCAGCAGCATCAGAAAATTCATACTACATGCTCATGTCTGTTGTGCCCCTTGTGCTTTGATGAATGTGGTGTTTTAATGATAGCAACATGAATGAGTCACCATTTTGTTTTGCTAATAGCTTGACATTGAATCATAACAATCTGAATGCATATAACTGATATATTCTGTGGAGAATGCATGAGAGTGCATAAAGTGTTTTGTGCTTGAATTAAGATGGGTGCATTGCTTCTTCTATGTGTATATTGCTTCTTCTGTGCATATACTGCATCAGTGCACTTAGATGGGTCGACCCCTTTCCTTGATGGGTCGACCCCATAGGTTTCACAAGTCTATACAATCGTCTTTATGCATAGCAATGTCTGTACAGCCGTTTGCTCATATAACTTGCATGTCTATACACTGCATGACGAGCCCAAAAGTCTGTACATCGCAGTTGTGTCAAAGTCTGTACAGCTGCTTGTTTGCCAAAGTCTATACAGCCTCTGTGTGTTCTATGCATTTCGCAAGTCATGCAGGGTCAACGCAGCAAGTGTGTCTCATGCATCATGCGTCGACGCCCCCAGATTTCCAAGTCTATACACTCGTCTTCATGCATAGCAGAGTCCATACATTGCATCGTTGTGTTAAGTATATACATTCACATTGTCTGTTGGCCTGTACGCACACTCAAGTCCACACATCGTGAAGTCTGCACATTGTGTCACCCAATGTCTATACATTGTTCATTCAGTAATTCATTCTGCTTTGTCAAGTCCATACATTGGGCTACTGTGCAAGTCCACACATTGGCCTTCAGGCTTGCAAGTCTATACATCGGGGTGAAGTCCGTACATCCTTCGTGGAACTTCGAAGTCTGTACATTCATTAGTGTTCTTCCAAGTCTGTACATTGGAAGTTTCACCTACGTTGCCCTTCAAGTCTATACATCGGTAGTTTTACCATCGTTTCCCTTGAAGTCTATACACTGATGGCTTTACCGTCGTTTCACTTGAAGTCTATACACTCGACTGCCTTGTCTTGATCAAGTCTGTACAGAGGTTCTGTGCTTAAGTCTATACATCCTTTCACTTGGAAAGTCTATACATCGTGAAGTCTTCACATTGGCCTTTGAATGATGTCTGTACATTGTGCAGACTTCGTGCAGTGTATGGACTTCATGCAATGCAATGCAGTGTATAGACTTCATGTTATGCATGAGACTCTAATGAAGACAGACGATGTATAGACTTCATGACTGATGCACGATGCAGACTCGTCCAATGTATACACTTGCTCAATGTTTAATCTTCACGAATGATGTACAGACTACCAAAGTGTAGACTTGCCAAGACAAAAGAACAATGTGCAGACTTAAACAAGGCAAGGTCTGTACAGGCTTTGAGGTTCACAATGTATGGACTTTGGCAACCCAACAGCTATACAAACTTCCACTCAACAACGTTGTATAGACTTGAAATCTGAACGGGAGGATGTATAGACATGGCCCCTTGAAGGATGTACAGACTTTGAAGAAATCAGGCGATGTGAAGACTTTACCAATGTATGGACTTGGGCCAACAAAGAACCGATGGATGTATAGACTTCACGAGCTCAGTTCAATGTAAGGACTTTGCGAAGCACAGTCCAATGTATGAACTTCGCAAAGCACAGTCCAATGTATGGACTTTAAAGGCTTGAAGGCCCAAGCTAGCAGGATCTATTGCGGATTGTTAGATCCTATGCACAGCAACCTGCTCTGATACCAAGTGTTGGTGCATTTCAGAGTGGGTCTTTGAAGATCATGTTTTGTTTCACTGAATTAGTGCTTTAATTTTCTCATCTGTTTTAGTGCATTTCTTGTCAATTGTCCTGTGTTTTGAATCTAGTTGTTATCTGCTTCGATGGCTAATCCTACGATATTCAGAGGTAATAATTTTGAGTCTTGGTTTGAAAAGTTTCATTAGTATGTGAAATCAACTGATCCGAATCTCTGGAAGGTAATGACTCACGGTCCCTACAACCTATCAAAAGATAAATCTAGATGGACTGAAAAGGATAAATTGAAAGATTCTGTCAATACTAGAGCATTAGTTTTAATGAAAGAATCAATTGACAGAGATTTAATCTCATGTACTTCTTTTTGCAGGTCTGCCAAAGAAATTCTGGAAAAACTAAAGCTCACCAGGAATCACAACAAATGCTTGATAGCTGATCGGAGAAATGACGATGATGAAACCTCATTTCAGGTAAGCTCTGAATCAGATGGATGCTCTTTTGATGAATTGATAGTGATGTATGAAAATTTGTTAGAAGTATCCAAGAAATTAAAATCTGAAAATAAAAAGTTGAAAAAGAAATGTGATAAAATAAAATTGAAAGATTCCTGTGAAAACTGTCCAAATCTGAAACAATCTTATGATGCATGTACACTAGACGTTCAGAACCTTAAGAAACAAAATGATTCTCTAGAAATTGAAAAACAAACATGCTTGGACAAAATGTCAGAAATTGAGAATCAGCTGAATGATAAGAAAAATGAGCATCTAAAAAGCATGCAAGAACTTACTGAAGTCAATTCTGAATTGGACAAACTGAAACTTGAGAATAAAGAATTTCAAAAGAAAAATGAAAACCTTATGGCTAGAATAAATGAAATCAATGGGGAAGGTTCACATTCCTCTTCTGCTGAATCAAACTGCAATATGTGCTCAGCTCTAAGAGAACGTAATGAAGATCTTTATAGTGAGAATGAATGGCTGAGTAAACAAATTATCTCACTTAAAGAGGATCAGAAAAACTTGGTGGCTGAGAAAATTAGAGTGGAGGAAAGAGAAGAGGAGCTACTTGAAAAGCTGGAGCTGATGTCTGGAAGTGGAAAATGCAATGAAACAGTCATGAAGCTATCTGAAGAGAACAAAGAATTGAGGGAACAAAACAAGAAACTGATCGTTTTAAATACTATTTTCTCACATAGGTTTCTGACTGTCGAAAAAGAAAAATCTGTTATTAAGGAAGCTCAATCACAAAGGCTTGAGGAGGAAAACACTAAACTGAAAGCTGAAGTTAAAAAATTAAAGTTGTTAAATACTGGCTTATCTGAAACACTTCTCACCTTAAAGAAGGGAAAGCTCACTTGTAATGAAGAATCACAAATGTTGAACAGTCTAGAACAAGAAATTGAGAAGTATAAAACTGCAAATAAAGTCGTAAGTGAATGTGTCAACTGCAGTGAACAGGAGATAGCCAGTTATGAGCTTCACATAACATCTTTGGAAAATAAGATTCAGGATCTAGAAAAATTAGCATCCAATTCTACTAAGAATGAAAGAAAAATAAAAATTGTTGTGAAAAGGAAGGATGATAGTTCAAAAGGGGGAACAAACTGTAATTCTGATGTTGAGAAAATTACTAGAAACCAGCTATACACTACCTTTGTGCAAAATTCTGATGTAGCTGGTACTTCAAAGCAATCCCCAAAACAAAATGAAAATCAGAAATCACCTTCATCAACTGTATTTCAGTTCAAAGCACAGAAAAATGAAAAACAAACAAAAACTGTTAAGAACAGTTAGAAATTGAAGAAGAAGGGTCAAATAAAGAAGGTAAAGACTATTCCTGTTCATGGCCTAAAATCTGCTAGCTCAGATGAATCTGATGGTGTACACACTGCTCACAATTCATCCACTCACTCGCATGCATCTGAGAAGGAATTCTCATGTTATTATTGTGGCAAGGTAGGGCATATCATGGATGATTGCAGAATATTGAAAGAAGATGAGCATGCAAATAAAATAATGCATTCAAGGAAATTATCTGATAAAAACCATGCCACTAAGAAATCTAATGCATCTTGTTATTACTGTGGTAGGCGTGGTCATCTAATGAATGCATGCTTTAAACTGAAGGAAGACAACAATGTGAATCCTAGATCTTTCACACATGCTCATGACCCACATAGATATAGATGTACTTCAGGCCAGCATATCATTTGTTTCACTTGCAACAAGCCTGGGCATAAGGCTAATGAGTGCTGGTCAGGAAATCATTGGGGTAAAAATGAATCAAGAAGCAAACATTTTAAATGCTTTAAATGTGGTAGGTATGGGCATGCAGTCAAAGACTGCTGGCATGCTCAGGGAAACAGATTGAACTCTAAATCTGTAAAATTCCCTGCTTTCTATGATTCTGCTAGAAATAACTTGAGTGATAAAAGGAAAAACTCTGCATGTTTTGAATGTGGTAAGCTAGGCCACAAAGCTGCCAACTATCGGCTGGCTGTGTATCGAAAGAAAAATGTTCATGTTAATAAAAGAAATAATCATGCTAATACACATAATTTTCATACTCATGTGCATGCACATGGGCATCATGTTTCTACTAGCATGAATAATAAAAACAAAAATTCTGTGGCTTCATGTTACTACTGTGGAAAATTTGGACATTCCATGTTTGATTGTTATCTGAGGGAATTTGATGATCATACTGCTAAAAGACTGTTTAGAACACCTGATAGGGATAATTCAGGACCCAAGACTTCTTGGGTTCCTGCAAGATCAAAGTGATTGATTTGCTGCAGGTGTGCCTTGGAAGCTGATGAATAAAGGGGTTAATGATCCAAGGCACTCAACAGAAAACCCCAGGATCCTACCTTTCAGGTTAGTTATGAACTTTGTTTAAAATTCCATCATCTGAAATTGTTGTTTTGCTTGGTTGAGCTTTGATGATCTCTTCTTGTTTAGCTGATCAGTCTGCATTCTAGACTCAGCTATTGAATTCAATTCTGAATATATTTGATGCTTTTCTCATGCTGTTGTTTGCATTGAATAAATGAGATTGCTTTGCACTACATATATCATTTGCATGACAATCATGGTATATTAAATGGAACAGTGCTGAAGGGCATATGGAGTATGTCTGAATGCTACTGCCATGTGTGAGGTGGTCCTTGGACCAAGTCCCCCGATTAGTACCATGGGTCCAGTTTTCATTTATTGTAGTGTACTGAATATCATAAAAATTGAAAAATCTAAAAATTTGAAATGAAAATGATGCATTTGATAAATTCTCTCTCTGATTGAGCAAAGCATGAATTCTTCTTGAGCATATTCTAAAATCATGAGCAGTTCATTAATTGTAATTCATGCACTTTGTCAGGGGGAGTTTGACTAATGTTGCATATGAAGTGTAGTGGAGTTGAAAAACCTGAAAAGAAATTTCATTGCATCTAGATAGGGGGAGCTTTTAGAATTGGTGTTTTGATTGTCACAGCTTGAACACCTCTTGTCTAGTATTTGATCGACTCTGATGTCATATTTCTCTCTCTTGAAAATGGATTCTGCCCTCTATTCGTTGAGCTGTTAAAGAAGAGTTTCCTTCAACTCTCTTCATGATACTACCTGTCAGCTGATCTGTCTGAATTTCAGACTCAGCTACTGTGTGTTGATGTACACCCTTCTGAAATATTTCTCTCTTGCTGATTGACTCCTCCACCAGCCTGTACTCTTCATTCATATACCTCTCAGCTGGTGTGACTATTTTGGCTCCATTATTGAGTTGTTGGTAAGCTAAATTTACTGATCTGGTCTGAGGAACTTAAGCTGCATGTTATGCAATTCAGTCTGAGAATTTTGTAGAAACTCCTATCATACAGGTTTAAGAATTACCACTGAACCAGACTGATATAAGATTAATGTATCCTCAGATTTGTAATTAAATGAATTGAAAATATCTGAATGATAAGGTTTAATAAACTTTAACCACATGTGTCAAGTAAACCTTAAACTCTCTCATCTGATATCTGAAAATATGAAATCAAGGCTCTTTGGTAGAGATTCATAGAGTGAGTACTGTGGTTAAACATTAACTTGAAAAATGTTGACTAAATGAAAAATTGTGAATTCAGAGCAATGTCTTGGTCACTGAGAAATTGGGTTCTTTGTCAATGAAATAAAGTAACTCATGTCATGAAGTGCCACAGTTATCTCTGATAAAAATTTATCAAAACCTGACAGAGCAATGGAAAAATTGTGTTGAGTAGCTGGGGAGTCTGGCCTCTAATCAAGGTGTCTCCTCATGCAAAAAGACACTTATATTGCTAACTCTGGTCTCAATGTTGAGAGGCGATGACAGTTATCACACTGAGTAACTGGGTCAATTCAACTAAGACTTGTTGTGCCTCATGTAAAAAGGTGTTGATCAACCTAAATTGCTCAGGAAAAATAGAATGTGCTTCAAATAAAAATATTGAAAAGTCTGTCAACTCATATTCTTGGAAAAAGTGTTTAACATCAATACTAATCTGTGTAACTCTTGAAAGAGTCATTGAGATCATGTGTGTAAGATAAAAGATGATTATTTTTTAGTGTTTTCTGAATATTTGGTTCACCTTTATTAAAACTTGGATTCAGATATGATTATTGAGTTTAATTTGACAAATTTGGTATACATCAAAATTAAATCAGATTGGTTAAGTTACCACTTCATAACCCTTTATGATAAGAGAGTCTACTCTTCTTAAGACTTATTGAAGTGATGCAAGCTTTAAAATCTCTCATATTCAGATTCTTTCCAGACTGTCTGATCAGCATCTTGCTATTGATTGTTTCCTTGAGATGTGTTGTGCTTTGACTATTTCTCACCCTTACCCATGGCTAATCTTACATTATCAGTTGATCCACACTGTTGGAATCTTCCATCATGTTTCACAATCAGCTCTGGTTCTATTTCATTCTGTTCATGTAACCATAATTCAGATTTTTTGTAATGGCAGAATTCAGATTGATTTATTGGATAACGAGAGTTCCTTCCTGTGCTTCAGGGGGAGTTATGAGTCATCTAATTTTAAGGGGAGAGTAGTTAATCTTGCATGCTGATAGGGGGAGTGCTGTTTCATTGTCATAAGTGTCTTTGTGTGCTGCATTGTGTCTCTCAAACCATTCCCTTTCTTTTTGATTATGTCAAAGGGGGAGAATAGTTTGACGAGTCAGTGTGACTCATTATGTTGCCATCATCAAAAAGGGGGAGATTGTTGTGCCCCTTGTGCTTTGATGAATGTGGTGTTTTAATGATAGCAACATGAATGAGTCACCATTTTGTTTTGCTAATAGCTTGACATTGAATCATAACAATCTGAATGCATATAACTGATGTATTCTGTGGAGAATGCATGAGAGTGCATAAAGTGTTTTGTGCTTGAATTAAGATCGGTGCATTGCTTCTTCTGTGTGTATATTGCTTCTTCTGTGCATATACTGCATCAGTGCACTTAGATGGGTCGACCCCTTTCCTTGATGGGTCGACCCCCCAGGTTTCACAAGTCTATACAATCGTCTTTATGCATAGCAATGTCTGTACAGCCGTTTGCTCATATAACTTGCATGTCTATACACTGCATGACGAGCCCAAAAGTCTGTACATCGCAGTTGTGTCAAAGTCTGTACAGCCGCATGTTTGCCAAAGTCTATACAGCCTCTGTGTGTTCTATGCATTTCGCAAGTCATGCAGCGTCAACGCAGCAAGTGTGTCTCATGCATCATGCGTCGACGCCCCCAGATTTTCAAGTCTATACACTCGTCTTCATGCATAGCAGAGTCCATACATTGCATCGTTGTGTTAAGTATATACATTCACATTATCTGTTGGCCTGCACGCACACTCAAGTCCACACATCATGAAGTCTGCACATTGTGTCACCCAATGTCTATACATTGTTCATTCAGTAATTCATTCTGCTTTGTCAAGTCCATACATTGGGCTACTGTGCAAGTCCACACATTGGCCTTCAGGCTTGCAAGTCTATACATCGGGGTGAAGTCCGTACATCCTTCGTTGAACTTCGAAGTCTGTACATTCATCAGTGTTCTTCCAAGTCTGTACATTGGAAGTTTCACCTACGTTGCCCTTCAAGTCTATACATCGGTAGTTTTACCATCGTTTCCCTTGAAGTCTATACACTGATGGCTTTACCGTCGTTTCACTTGAAGTCTATACACTCGACTGCCTTGTCTTGATCAAGTCTGTACAGAGCTTCTGTGCTCAAGTCTATACAGCCTTTCACTTGGAAAGTCTATGCATCGTGAAGTCTTCACACTGGCCTTTGAATGATGTCTGTACATTGTGCATCTCTTCGTTGAAGTCTGTACAGCCTTCGCTGAGCCTTCCAAGTCTGTACAGTCACTAAGTCTATACATCCTCTAGGCGCTCACGAAGTCTATACATTAGTTTTCTTTTCAAGTCTGTACAGACTTTGGTTCGTGCAAGTCTATACAACTGACTGTTCAGTTTGTGACCAAGTCTGTACAGCCAAGGGACTGTTAAGTCTGTACATTAGCACAAGCCTCCAAGTCTGCACATTGGGCCTTCAAGCCTTTAAAGTCCATACATTGGACTATGCTTTGTGAAGTTCATACATTGGACTGTGCTTCGCAAAGTCCATACATTGAACTGAGCTCGTGAAGTCTATACATCCATCGGTTCTTTGTTGGCCCAAGTCCATACATTGGTAAAGTCTTCACATCGCCTGATTTCTTCAAAGTCTGTACATCCTTCAAGGGGCCAAGTCTATACATCCTCCCGTTCAGATTTCCAAGTCTATACAACGTTGTTGAGTGGAAGTTTGTACAGCCGTTGGGTTGCCAAAGTCCATACATTGTGAACCTCAAAGCCTGTACAGACCTTGCCTTGTTTAAGTCTGCACATCGTTCTTTTGTCTTGGCAAGTCTACACTTTGGTAGTCTGTACATCATTCATGAAGATTGAACATTGAGCAAGTGTATATATTGGACGAGTCTGCATCGTGCATCAGTCATGAAGTCTATACATCATTTGTCTTCATTAGAGTCTCATGCATAACATTAAGTCTATACACTGCATTGCATTGCATGAAGTCCATACACTGCACGAAGTCTGCACATCGTGTGCTGCATGCTCGCCAAGTCTATACACTGGCTGTTGCATTCTCATGAAGTCTGCACATTCGCTAGTGTAAGTCTATACATCGCCCAGTGTTATGCTTGCAAAGTAAGTACAACACCTGCTTTACACACTCAAAGTCTGCGCATTGCTTTACACTTCAGCAAGTATGTACAGCGGGTGCCTTCTTACATGAAGTCTGTACATTACATTCAAAGTTCACAAAGCCCATTCAGTAAAGTCTATACAATGCATTCAATCCTACAAAGTCTGTACAGGGTTTATAGTTAAACTGATGACCCTATTTCGTCTGTCTGACAGGGATTCTTTGCTGGGATTAATGAGGGCACGTGATCCAAGAATGGATAAAGGCCCAGGATCGTGACGCGTGTGTTGTAGCCTACTGGAGAGCTGCCATGTCGTCCAAGGTTTGGGCGGGAGCTGTGGAGACCACACGCCCTAGCTACTGCTGCTGCTGATATAAATAGAAGTCTTCATTTTCAGATGAAGATAGATCGAAGTTGAGAGAGCAGAAGCTGTGAAGAAAAAATAGAGTGCAGAGAGGTCTTCGATCCAGAGAAGAGAAAGAGAGAGTTAGAGAGTTTGAGCAGAGAAAGAGTGAAAGATTGTGGTCGTCTGGCAGTTGGATCAAATCCAAGCCGGACTTGCTCCTTCGAGAGCTATATTTCTTGTTCTTCATTTACAGCTTTTCGTTGCTATTTTGTTCCATCTTTTGTTTTCTTCTTATACCTTTCTTCAAGTTGTTAGTCAGCGGTTGCAGTGGTGGATTCCACTGGACAGCAAGCTGTGATGCTCATCGTTGCAGAGGTGGACTCCTCTGGACAGCAAGCTGTGATGCTCAGCGGGATGGCAAGCTGTGAGGCCCAGCGGTTGTAGGCAAGCTGTGATGCCCAGCGGACGCAAGCTGTGTTGCGCATCAGTAAGCCACACTCGAGTTTTGAGTTTGGGGTGGACGTAGGTCTGGAGGACCGAACCACCTAAAAACTCCTATTGCATTGTGGTTTGATTTATCTGTCTTTGCTTCCAGTAGATGTTTGCATAGGGGCGCTCCAAGTGTTCACTTACTGGTTGAACAAAATATTTGATCAGCTTGTTTCATTTGTCTAAATCTGTCTAGTGAGCATTAGATTTTAATTGAGCGAAAGTTTTTTTTTAAAGGTCATATTCATTCACCCCCCCCTCTGAATACATAGCACCGAACCCAATAATGTCTGCCCGCTACATCTTTGGCTATGTACCTATGCCTTACCCTTGAGCCAAAATCTAGTGTGAATTGATTTGAAATGCCTAACTATCTTGTTTTCATTCTCATCATGATTTGGCATCTTTAAAATCAGTGAAGTTTATCGTTGTCATATTTCTGGAACTTCTTGATCTCTAGCTCCTGCATTCATAGAGGGGGGGCTTTGCAATTCCTGATTTTCATTTTTTTGCCTTCAGCCAGTCACATTGAAAAGTCTTCACACTTGTTGATTCCTTCATTGATGCAAAATTCTTGAAGTCACCTACTATTTGTTGTATGTCTACTGAATTCTCTGGTCAAATGTGCCGGCTGTATTTTGAACACTCTTGCCATACCTTGATCTAGACCTTCTGATGTCACCTAAATGCCTATCTTTGAGAAACACCATCATGTCCGGCCTACTGTCTCAGATTGGTACTTAAAAATTCCTTGATCTGAAATTTTGGAAGATTTCAATTTGTATACCTTGATCATAAATCTAAAAACTATGCTAAAAAGGAATTTTCTATTATACAAGATTATGAATGACTAAATCATTCAAGTGGTTTAAGTTTAATGTATTCCTGGAGTTTGGATCTGATTAATCTTGAAAATATCTGAGTCAATTTTAATAAACCTTAACCAGTTGCTTCATGTTGAGTCATGTCAAATCTTCTGAAATCTAAAAATTTTGAAATCATGACTTTCTTTTGTTGAGATACATGCAGTAAGTATTATTTTTAAACATATGAATATTCTGAAAAGTTCATAAGAGTCAAAATCTGTCAGAACAATGACTTTGGTCACTGAGAAACCATGTCCAAAGGACTGTGTCATGAAGTACCATAGTTAACTATGCTGGAAAGTTATTGAAAAATCTGGCAGAGCGATGGTTTGTACACTGAGAAATATATCTCACTCATCAATGAAATGAGTTGAGGTATGTCACGAGATGTCAATGATATCTCTGTTCTTTATTGTTGGTCTCGGGGTAGGCGAGTGGAGATGAAGGGGGGTTGAATTGTCCCCCACGCGATATGGCAAATTAAAACTTACGTAGCGGAATAAACAAGTTCAACGAGATTGATGAGAATAAACTAAACAATGAAAACTATGTTCTCTCAATCTCGCCATGCTCACATGTTGAATGGATTAAGCAATTAAACAAACACCCACAATGCAAACCACAACACACGGGGATTTTTAAGGTGGTTCGGGACAACGACGGGCGCCCTACGCCCACCCCTTACCAAACCGATAAGGCTTCATTCGGGGATAAAACTGCAACACGGAGACGACGCTCCAACACACACGCAGGATGACGCCTACACACACACACACACACGAGACACGCCCTAACACACACACACACGATCCGACGATTGGATCACAACACAAACACACGCTGCAACAAGTGTAGCACAAACGACCCACACGATCACACGCAGGCGATCAAAGACGACCGTACACAGATGGTCACACACACACACAATATTCCTTAGTTCAGAAAATTAACAAAAATGTTGTGCCCCGGCATGTTTTGACGAAGACAAAGTGTGTCATTTTTGTGTGTCATTTTGTGTGATTTGCATTGCATAGCCTTTGTTGAATGTGAGTCAAATTGATTGGTCTTCAATGAGCTAAACATGATATCACAATTGTGAATGGTTGTTTGAATTGGAAATGGACTGAACTTTGTATGATTGGTCTGTATTTGGAACCCTTGGAATGAACTTGGAATTCTTATATGGGTGATTGATTCATTATTTGAAATATGAGCTTCTGAAGTATTTTGAATAGAAATGTGTGTATCCCCAGTACACATAGCTGCATTTTTAAGATACTAATCTGCAGGTTCAAATTTGGAGAGATAGTCATGTGTGAAGAAGTGCTTTGAAATTGGTTTCTTCAAATGCATTGATTTCAGATTGACATGAAATTGAATTTCCAGGAAGAGCAGGTTCAAATTGCTCTGAATCCTTGGACGCTTGGTAAGCTTTTATTTTTGAATATGTATATTGTTGCCTTGAAAGGGGTTGAAGGGGTTTACCTTGATTTGGGATGTTTTCCATTGATTAAGGCCTTTTCGGCTTGGGTACTGCAAGTGTCGAATCTCAGAGTCGACACTTGTGGCCCAGCCTGCTGCCTTGATGCAGCAGGCGGCAAGTGTCGACTCTGAGAGTCGACACCTATAGGTAAGCGCCTGTTTTTTAATTCAAACAGAGTTTTTGGCAAAAAGTGTCGACTTAGAGAGTCGACCCTTTCGCTTGGGTTTAAGTTTTTCTAACGAAGTCAGAACCTTGCCAAAAGGTGTCGACACTAAGAGTCTACACTTTAGGCTATTTGCTGGCAGAACACCCGTGAACAAGTGTCGACTCTGAGAGTTGACACTTGTCCTGGGCATCCAGATCGGGTCTGTCGATTTTGGATTCGAACCCCACTTTTCATGATCTGTTTGCCATGGCTTTTTAACCATTCTATCCCTAGGGTTTCACCACTTGTTTAGGTGTTGTTTTGAAGGGTTTTCCCATGGGCTATCATGTCATTTGGCATCTCCTTTCCTTTGGTATTTATATCCTGCGAACTCCATTCGATGGGAATAATCCTTTTTGGCTAATATTGTTTCATCCTTGCAGGAACAGAAGATAGGGCGACCCACATAGATGGAGGAGGAAGAAGACCACCTGGAGGAAGTTTCAGCGAGCTGATCTCTCACATCTGAACAACCCTCACGTAGATCGTTGGGTAAAGACTCCAGGCTGGGCGGTTTTGCGGCATCGACACTCTTCCTCTCCGTGGATATATTTTTCAGTGGACCCTTCCATCATATCTACGGGATTTCTTGAAGATTTCAGGGGGACTCTTGTTCTCTTGCTTATACACTTCTATTTGTGCATAGATTAAGAAATATGAACTGGGCTTTGTATATCCTTATATTTTACTTTCATATACAATTTCGGAGCATCATCTCTCTGTGCGTGGCTTCTCGTCGTCATATGAGAACACGCGTGTGTGCGGGGCCGTTGTGCCCGTGTGTGATCGTTGTGATCATTTTGCTATTGTCGTGTAGCGGTTTTAGTGGAATCCTCTCGGGTTGAGAGGGGTGGACGTAGGACTGCACTTGGGTGTGTCCGAACCACCTAAAAAATTCTTGCATTGTGGTTTGCTATCTGTGCGATTGTCGTTCCATGTTGTCCATTCTAATTTCTAAGTGTGATGCAGTGAGTTGAGGGCTTTACATAATCTGTCCGCATCTTTCAATTTATCCGAGTGGTTTAACATATTGCATTGGAGTGGTGTGAGAGCTTGCTTATTTCTCATTTAGTTAATTTTTATTGCTCGGCAATTAGAGTGCTTATAATCTCATCTCTTCATATTGCTCAACTATAAGGATATCTTTTATTCCAGCATTATCATCTCAGCATTTTAGTTTCTGAAAAAGGGGGTGCAATCAATTCACCCCCCCTCTCGATTGCATTCCTAACCGGGCCAACAATTGGTATCAGAGCCTCGACTCTGTTTTATCTTGAAACCTCACGGTTTAGAGTGATCTGTTAGGAATGGCTAACAAGGGATTGATGCCCGAAGGGCATTCTATACATTGACCTCCCTACTTTGATGGAAATAACGATAGTTATTGGAAAAATAGAATGATGGTTTTCCTCCGTGCTCAAAGTCATGAAATATGGACTGTCATTAAGAATTGTCCATACACTTTACCCCCGGATGAGGAGCAGTGGAATGATGATAATATAAAGATGTCTACTGTGAATTTCAATGCTTTAAATATTCTTCAGTGTGCTATTCACACGACTGAATATCCTTGTGTTTCTATGTGCAGCAGTGCAAAGGAAATGTGGGATAAGCTGAAATTGATTTATGAAGGTACTTCAGAGGTTAAGGAGACGAAGGCTAATATGCTTATCCAAGATTATGAGCTGTTTCATATGAAGGACGAGGAGACGATCTCCGAGATGTTTGCACGTTGTTGTGTCCTTATGTTTGATTGTTGTGTCCCTTTGTTTTGATGCTGTCAAAAACTATAGTCATGTGTACTCTTTAATATATTCAATCAATGTGCCTTGTTGATAAAGAATTATGCATATGCTCTCATGATTCCGCTTGTGTTGTTGAGGTGTTCAAGTTGCACAAAGTACATGTTGAAAGCCAGTTAAAATCAGAAGTCAATGAACAGTCAACATGGTCAATGAAGTCAATGCACCGTCAACGAGAAAGGACAATAGTCCTGTTCGGCCAGTCAAAGTTCCAGCTAGCACGGAGCCAAAGTCGGTGCACATCCAAGACTAGCACAGACCAAGGTCGGTGCACATCCAAGACTAGCACAGACCAAGGTCGGAGCACATCAAGTCTGCACAAGACCAAGGTCGATGCACCTCATGCCAATACGTGAAGAAGGTCGATGCACATGGGCAAGCTCAAGTTGATGCACATACTGTTCAGGTCGGTGCACATACAGTTCAGGTCAGTGCTCATGCCTAAGCAAGGTCAACGCACATGAAGAAGTTCTTGTTAATAAGGTTAGAGCATATTCAGTACGAGTCGGTGCACGTGTACCTTTAAGGTCTGAGTATATGTGCAGTTTTAGGTCTAAGCATATGTGCTAGCTTGCACTATAAGTTCTGAGCATATGTTTTTAGTATGCATAAGGTTTGAGCATATTCGTTCATGCCAGAGCATATGCATGAACGAGGTCTGAGCATATTCACAAGGTCTGAGCACATGTATACTCCAAGGTCAGTGCATGTTTTTTCTCAATGCACAAGGTCTGTGCACATGTGGTTCCACGGTCGGTGCATGTTCTGCTTCAACGCATCAAGTCTGTGCACATGAAGAACTCAAGTCTATGCACATGAAGAACTCAAGTCTGTGCATATAAAGGCATCAAGTCTGTGCACATGAAGAACTCAAGTCTTTGTACATAAAAGCCTAAGGTCTGTGCATACTACCATTTGTGGCATCAAGTCTGTGCACATGAAGAACCAAGGTCTGAGCATACTTTGAGGAAAGGTTAGTGCAACTTCTTCAAATCTGTTAGTAAGGTCAATGCTACAAGTCAACCATACAAGATCAGGTCGGTGCATCTTGAAACTACGTAGGCATAAGGTGTTTGATGAAATGCCTGGATGAACATTGGTTGACAGTAGCGACACTTAAGTGAAACTGTGCGAAATCAAGGTAGGCACGTGAGCTCAACCAATCATTGGTACAGTAGGCAAGTGGCACGTGGACCTAAGGAGCACTTGATGGGCATGTGATCCAAAATGAAGTGGCACGCTCTTTCAGAAGTTTCCACAGGAATATTCTACTGCCACGTGGACCAAAGGGATTTCACTAAGTATTTTCTACCTCATCCTTACGGAGGCTCTGTTTTATTTAACGACCGCATCATCCTTCGATGAGGGTAGTAAAAAGACTACAAAAAGCTGAAAAGAAGCTACTGTTGTGCGAAGAAGTTCCCCAGTCGAAAAGAGAGAAAGAGAGAAGATCTGAGAAAGAAGAATGAGAGGAGAGAGAGCAAAAGAGATAAGTCAGTGAAGTGAGTTCGAAGGAAAGGAGATAGTTCAAGATTGAAGCAGTCAAGCCCATATTTGAAGATCTGTTTGAAGATTAGTCTCGTGGATCAAATCCAGAGCCAACCTGCTCCTTGGAGCTACATTATGTTGTTTTCCTTTTATCATTTGTTTGTTGTCTTGCCATTACGTTAGTGTTCTTCTGATACCCTATTGGGGATCGGGTTCCTCCTGTGTGTTCAGGAGAAGGGAGAATTATCTCCGGTTGCCCTCTGTGGATTCAGAGGAAGGGAGACTGGTGTCTCCAATTGTGAGTGACTGGGTGTCACTCACGGGTTCCTTCTATGTGTCAGAGGAAGAGAGGATGTGTCCTCTGGTTGTGGGCAACTGGGTGTTGCTCACGGTTCCTTCTGCGGTTACAGGAGAAGGGAGAGTTGGACTCTCCGGTCACTGCGGTAGCAGTGGGTGCTGATTTTGTAGGTAGCAAGATCAGGTTGAGGGATTTGTTTCCCTCAGTCTCAAGCTGTTTGGTAGCATCTGTTGCAGACTGAGTCTGAGTCTTGCTTTTGCAAGGGAATCCTCACTCGGGTTAGAGTGAGGGGTGGACGTAGGTCTATGGATAGCAGACCGAACCAATATTGTGCCGTGTGGTTTGATTGTGTGATTGCTCCTTTTCATCTACGCCCTTCTCAGTTTGATGTGTGATCAGGTTCTGCATTCCACATTTATCGTTTGCTAAGTGTTCGAGTTGAGTCTTATGTGGGCTGCTACATCTTAGTGTAAACTGGTATTTTATTTACTGCGTTCTTTCAACACTCTGATTGGTAAGTCTAATCGTTGTGATTTGGTAGCATACAGAAGTCCTAGTATATCTAAAGGTTGTCCTTGATCATTCATATGCTACTTAATTAGTGAGTAGCTAATTGTGACTACTGTGTTACTCCATAGTATTACCTTCCGTTGTGATTATAAGTTGGTGTGAATTGTCTTTAGAGCATAAATTTTGTAGGGGATGCATTCACCCCTCCTCTTGATCCCGGCTTTGCATCTAACAATTGGTATCAGAGCGGGTCTTTGATTCATCAGATCCAACGATCTGTAGAGGGTCCTGCTATTTTTGGGTGCATTTCTATGTGTGCTTAGTCTATTGCTTGAATTATTCTTGAACTGATCTCCGTGGCTCATCCACCGATTTTCAATGGTTCTAATTTCGATTCATGGTTTAGAAGCATGCAAAGGTTTGTTATATCAATTTATTCTGATCTGTGGAAGCTAAATTCACACGGTCCACACAGACTACCAAAGAATAAGTCCAAATGGACTAACATTCATAGATCCAAGTGTGGTGAAAATCAGAAAGCTTTGGATTTAATGAAAGCGGCTACTGACAAGGTCTTCCATTCACGTTTTCATGATTGCAGGTCTACTAAGGACATCTTTGACAAACTGAAGATAACCCTCGGGAGAAGTGAGGACAGCTGCATGATGGCTAATGAGAGTAACCATAGCAATGATCAAGATGAGTCCGACAATGCTGAAGAGGTAAACAACCCATTATTTAGCTTCACCTTAGATGATTGGGAAGATGCTTATGCCAAGCTGCTAGAATCTTATGAAAAACTAAGAAAGAAGAATAAAACCCTGAAAAATAAATTAAACAATCTAATGCTAACTCTGCAGGTGAGGACATTGAAATTCTGAAAAAAAAAGAAATATTTAGAAAACAATTGATGAATCTTGATGCAATCAGTTCTGAACTTGATCATGTCAAATCAGAAAATGGAAAAGTCAAAAAATAGGTTCAAGAATATGAACATAGATCAATGAGTCTTTAAAGTGAAAATAGATTGATCTCTGAAAAACTAGAGGTTGTTAAAGCAAAAAAATTAGAGCTTCGAAAAAATTCTGACAAACTTCAATCAGAAAATCAATAAGAAGTGTTTAATGAATGTCAGACTTCTTTAAGTGAGTTGGTGTTTGATGATGAACTCCAGGAGCAAAATAGTAAATTGAAAGAGGAAATTAACAAGCTGAAACACCTAAACACAACTCTGTCTGAGAGACTAGTCACATTTGAAAAAGGTAAGTGCGTGAGCGTGGACAGTTCTAACAAGTTGATGAATGCAGAGCAAGATATTGAGAGTCTGAAAACCATTAATCAAATGTTGAATGAAAATGCCACTTGCTATGAAGAGAAGATAGCTGGATATGAGCTCCATGTCTCAAAACTTGAATCTAAAATTTCTGATTTGAACAAATCTCTTGAAAAATTTGTGAGTGGTAAAGATAATTTGGACAAGCTCCTTGGTTGCAAAGTAAACTTCCAACGTGAAGGTCTGGGTTTTAACCTAGCTAATAAAAAGGGCTTTGACAGTAAGCTTCACACTTCTTTTGTGTGTAGCTCTGAGCCGACTAGCACATCCAGTGCGCCTATCTTCCAAAATAGTGCTCAGAGGACCCAAAAAATCACTTTCAGTCCCAAAACTGTAGAACAAACTTCGAAATTGAAAGAGAAAGAAAATTCACAGAAAAAGATCAAAAACACTCCTGTTGGCACAAAGAATGCATCACACAAGTCACATGCACCTTCACACATTCATGCAAAGAAAACTTCATGTCATTATTATGGAAAACATGGACATTACATGCATGAATGCTTTGTAATGAAACAAGATGATTCGTTTGCTGGTACTGTGCATGCTAGAAAACCTTATGTCAGAAATAATGTCCTTCAGAAAAAACGTATTCACTGTTTTCACTATGGCAAATTAGGCCACATTGCATCTCATTGTTGGCATGCCCAGGGGAGAAATGTTCACTTCAAACTTGTTAAATCCCCTGCAAACTGCAATACATTTGGTAAAAATGAATATGTCTTTATTAGAAAATCTCTTGCATGTTTTGAATGTGGAAAGCCAGGTCACCTTGTTGCAAACTGCGTGTGGGCAGGTTACAAAAGACAGAATGATAATGTTGAATCTATTAATTTTCCTGTAAAGAAAGTTGTGGTTAATAGAAGTGAATCTGGCTTTAGGGGCAGGCACCCAATGTGTTTCCATTGTGGTAAGTTCGGCCATACAGTCAAAGACTGTTGGCACTTGAAACATAATCACAGCACTCATGCTAGAAAGAGCAAAAATCTTATTTTCACTTGGACACATGATGTACAGTTTTTTAAAAGGCATGATTTCTCTATTCAATGTCATTACTGTGGATTGTTAGGGCATATCATAGATGAATGTCGTCATTTAAAGAATGATGAAATTATTACCTTGAGGTCAAGGATAACACCTATAAGAGGTGCAGCTATCTCCTCTGGACCCAAGAAATATTGGGTACCATTAAACCAAAAATGAGAATCCTTGTTTTGCAGGTATGCCTTGGGATTGAGGAATAAAAAGGGGTTCAATAAACCAATGCACCTGAGTATGGTAAAGACCCGAGTTCAATTTTCTTCAGGCTTGATTAATTCAGCCTTCAATAAGTCTCTATAGATGAATGCATATCATGACTAATTTGTTAATTAGAATTTCATTCATATCCACTTATATCCTTGCATTATTGCATGAATTTGACACTTGCATAACTCCATTGCATTTATTTAAATATCTGTTGCATGCAATTATCATCTGCATTCATATTTGCTTAGATATTGTCATCTAAAATTTGCATTGCACATAGAATTGCATTTGTACTGCATTGTCTTGCATAACCATATGGTATATTAAATGGTGATATGAATAAGGACAGATTAAGTCGGTCTGGAAGCTTTCATCATGCGAGAGGTGGTCCTTTGGACCTAAGTGCTCCGCCAAGTACCATGGGTCAAAGCTGCATATTAGAAATTGTCTAGATATTCATGTGAATAATTCATTTAACTCCCTGCATAAATTGTCATTATATATGTTGCATTCAGAATTGTCATACATAGCGTGCAAATAGGGGGAGTAAATGAAAGTCATTCTGGGTCCATTGCGTAGCTGTTTCTAGCATTGACTCCATTGCATGTATTGCACTCAGAATTCAGTCATTCAGTGCATATACATAGGGGGAGTCTGTCAAGATCATTCTTGTGCGTTATGCATATTTAGTTAGATTAATTCCCTTGCACGGTCTTCATGTCGTATATGATGGGTCAATGAATTCAGTTGAAGGGAGTCAATGCATATGCACACATGTTGTTAAATGCATATCATTCATGCTCAACAAAATTGTTTGACATACATGCACATACATAGGGGGAGTCCCAGTAGTTCATAATTAACTCATGTGCATTTGTCATCATGCATATACTGATTTCAGAATTAATTGTCAGCCCATGCATGCATTAAGGGGGAGCATAAACCATGTCGTTGAAATTGCTTAACTTGTCTCATAATTCACTCATTGTTGATTTCGGTCGACCAAATTAATTCACTTCGGTCAACCGGTTCTACCATTTTCTTCATGTGCTGATTTCTTGACTTTGATCCTTACTGGTTAACATTATGTGTTGCATGTGAGGTGAATTTATCTTAGCTCTTTGAACTCGGTGGTTGAACCACATGTTGAATTATTACTGGCTCGGATTGATTTGGCTATCCCCAGCTTTTTTTTTCGGGTGATTTCAACTATTGTCTTGTTCCCACTCTTAACTGTTAGGAAATCTTTAGAGTTCATCACACTCTTGGCCTGGACATCTGTAGTTTGGTGCTTGTGCACTTGTTGAGATGGGCTGATTATCCTAATCTCATTCTGAGATGGCCACTTGAATTGAACTGTGTTGCTAATTCTGGTATTTTCTGAAGACTATCTTATTTTACCTTCTATCAGCCATCATCTTGGATTCAACTTGTCACGCCCCGAGTGCGGAAGATACTCAGAGATGCGTGACGAGTTTATATCATTCATGTCAATCAGAGTATTAGTGCATTCGGCACCAAATCAGATATGCGCAAGAGTAAGATAACCCAATCCTTTTATTCCTTCATAAGAGTACTTCTATTACAATCCCTTGAAAATGCTAAACTTAATAAAAAAAAAGTACACAATTGACTCAAGAAAATATAGAAAAGATAAGACTAGTTGACACTTTGAGAAGCTCTAATCTCTTTCACTCTTGACCTTCCCCGTCCGTTTGGGTCTCGTCATCGGACTTACCTGAAAAGTAGGGAAACACTGAGTGAGCGAACGCTCAGTAGGAAATTATATCTCAAGAACTAGCAATGGGTTTAAGTAATTACATTTTTCAAATGTAAGTGCACTATGGATAGGCATGCTTGCGTAAAATGACAAGATAGCGAGTATAACAAGAGACAATGAAGTGAATTATTCATGAACTTTCAAGAACTTGTATCAAATATATGTCAAGATATTTATCATGTCATGTGGGAATTGGCTATTTCACGCAAGTACTTTACCCGTGTCGGGCCACGCTAGTAAAGTCACGCAAGTCGAGTCACGCATGCAAGTAAGAGAGAGATTGTGGAACGCCAATTAGATCAAGAGAAATAGTACTTCGGTGCAATGCTTAGACACCGTGATCATTACAACTCCCATGGGCACTAGTACTTTTGGGTGCTCCTCCCAGGACCAGATCGGGCCCTTATATGCACAGCATTAAAAATAGATCTAGGCATCCACGATAATTTATAGCCAATATGGAGTTTCAAGAACAAGCTTTAATAGGATGATAAGATAAGATTTTTATGGAATTCAAGGGCAAGACCCTTGAGTAAGGACATAATGGCGATAAAATTCACGCAAAGCATATAAACCATGACATGTTGATAAACTGGGTGGAATTGGTTCCCTAACTTGGGTACCATGATAAGTAAGTGCCCATATGTAGATGGTCACTCTTTTTAATATAGAATTGAGGTCCACAAGAACATCATAATGATGTTTGATATAGAATTGGGGTCCACAAGAACATCACAATAATGGCATGCTTTCCCCATTCATTAAGATAATTCTCATATCATACACATAGCATAACATGAGGGCCGGTATACCATGTTTCTATAGAGTGACATGGCAAAGTAGTGTGATAGGTTTTTAATGGTACAACCTGCTCAATCGGCCTTGAGGGAATCCAAGGCTCGAGGAGTCTTATGGAGGTCTCTATGACTAACTCGCTAGTCCAAAAGAACGGAGTGTCCAATGGAGAGCTTGTATGTCACTGAGAGTTAGTGGGTAATTGTTAAAACATCATGAAACATGGGACTATATTCACAGACTGGAATATAGTGCCGATATATATATACATATAATATACATATGAAACCCTCGGTTAACAATAGCAGTGTAAAATAGTATCACAGGAAAATAGCGACGTAATCTAAGTCATTAATCATGGAATTAACGCCTTATACAGGGGCGTTTATTTATGATTTAACGACTACAGTAGCAGGCGTCCAGTAGATTTATAATATTTTTCAAAATTGCCAATTTCTGGAATTTTCATGATAACGCGCCTCACAGAGGGGCGTTAATTTTAAAGTCACGCCCTGGTGCAGGGCGTCAGTTATGTAAGAGACGACCTATCCCAGGTCGTTAATTCCTTAACATCCGAAATAGGATTCATGAACAGTATAAATTTCCAGATAATAAAATTTTTCAGGAAGAGGAGCACATGGTCAGGAAGAGAAAAATAGTAGGATTCAACAAGTATGATCATGCATTAGATTAGATACATGGTTTACTTGATATAGAATTTTAAACATAGGTAATTAATAATTAAGTAAAGTTGACGACTCCTGGGCAGGGCGTCAAAACAAGAATTAGCGCCCTAGTCTGGGTCGCTTCCTTTAAAATTAGCGCCCTAAGGAGGGTCGCTACTTACACTATTTTCAGAAAACTATAAAAATGCAGAGAATCTATATGCATGAATTGACAGATGACTTTATCATAATTACTATGTTGGTTTGGGCTACAATTCTTGAGAAAACCTACCTGATGAATGTTCTGATGAAGGAACGTGAAGAAAGTTGAAGAGAGAACGATACTCTGTTCTAAACAGAGCGTCCTGAGAACAGCTACTCCCTCTTTCACAGTGAACGGAAGAAGAGGACGTCGATGAAGAACCTCACGTCCTTCAGCTAGGCAGAAGAGTTACTACTTACCGCAGACTTCCTGCAGCAAAGACGATGAAGAATCATTAATATTCTTCATGATTATGACCGAAGGCAGGGAAGAAGAACATTACATGTTCTTTACGTATGCAGCAGCAGAGCTTCCTTCAGCCAAATAGCCTATTAGGGTTCGACAGGAAGGGTTATTTATAGGGTTTTTATGATCCTAATGGAGTTAGTATCGTATTGGAAGTAATGTTTCCCTCATAGAGTCCTTGCCATAATCAATCTCCCTCGTAGTTATCCAGAAACTTGCTCTGGATAGTCTCCTGGTTCGAACGAAACTCGAACGGAACATAAATGGAATTAACGCCTTACGTTAGGGCGTTAATTTAAATTGACTCCTTGGTTAATGTCATTTCTTATGTAAAACATGTCCATGTGGAGGGCGTCACGTTTACTTGCCATTTTTTTATTATTTTGGCCATTTGGGAATTGACGACATCTGCTGTGGGCGTCCTTTTCAGAATTCGCACCTTGTATAAGGGCGTTTCTTTTTGAGGTAGCGCCTTGAATCAAGGCGTTATTTACATTTTGGTTTATTATTCACTTCTTTAAATCTTTTAATCTTATTTTGATCAATTGGGATTTTTATTTCCTTTTATCTTTACCAGGGTTGCTACACCCTCCCCCACTTAAAAGAATTTGGTCCCCAAATTCAATCACATATATTTATATACATATGGAGAGTGTAGAGTTATATACCTTTTTAGAATAAGTTCGGAAATCGTTTCCTCATATACTCCTCGGTCTCCCATGTGGCTTCGCGTTCTGAACATTTACTCCATTGCATCTTTAACATGGGGATACCTTTATTTCTTAATGTTCGTACCTCGCGATCAAGGATCTTCATGGGCTTTTGTTCATAAGTGAGATCCCTTTGAATCACCAGGTCTCCATGATCAATGATATGTGATGGATCATGCACATATTTCTTCAACATTGATATATGAAATACATTATGAACTTCAGATAATTGAGGAGGCAATGCGATGCGATAAGCAACCTCGCCAACTCTTTCCAGTATCTCAAAAGGTCCAATGAATCTTGGTGTAAGCTTGCCCTTAACACCAAATCTCCTTATTCCACGTCCAGGTGATATCTTGAGAAAAAATGTGATCTCTGACTTGGAATTCGAGATCTCTCCTTCTTGTGTCAGCATAAGTCTTTTGTCTAGACTGAGCTACTTGCAGTCTTTCTCTAATCAACTGTATCTTCTCTGTGATATCCCTTACCATATCTGGACCTAATAGTTGTTTCTCTCCAACTTCGTCCCAGCATAAGGGTGATCGGCAACTCCTTCCGTATAAGGCTTCGAAAGGTGCCATTTGTATACTCGCTTGGTAGCTGTTGTTTTAAGCAAATTCAACCAACGGCAAGTGATCATGCTAGCTTCCATCAAAATCAATGATGCAAGCTCGGAGCATATCTTCAACCACCTGATTAGTTCTCTCGGTCTGACCATCCGTTTGAGGATGAAAAGCTGTACTAAAGTTAAGTCTCGTCCCCAGTGAATGTTGTAAACCCTTCCAAAAATGAGAAGTAACACGGGGATCTCTGTCAGACACGATCGAAACAGGAATACCATGCAATCTGACTATCTCTTTCACGTATAGTGCAGCCAGAACATCAACTGACCATCGATTCTTGATTGGCAAGAAATGCGCTGATTTGGTCAATCGATCAATGATAACCCATATTCCATCATGTCCTCCTTTTGATTTAGATAAACCCATGATGAAATCCATACTAATATTCTCCCACTTCCATTTGGGAATATCTAGAGGATGTAATTTTCCAGCAGACTTTTGGTGTTCCGCCTTGAGCTGTTGGCATGTGAGACAGCGCGACACGTAGTCTGCTATTTCCCTTTTCATGTTGGGCCACCAGAAGGTCCTTTTTAAATTTTGGTACATCTTAGTAGATCCTGGATGAATTGTGTACCTTGATCTCTGAGCCTCATCTAAGATTTTCTTCTTTAGCTCTGGGCAATCCAGGATACAAGTTCTACTTTGGAATAACAACCTTCCATCTGAAGCTAGTTGGAACACAGATTGTCCTTCTAGTTTGCCCTTGATTTCCACTAATACGGGGTCACTACTCTGAAGTCCTTGTATTTCGGATAGCAAGTCTGGCTGTATGCTCATATGGGATAAGGTGACACACCTACTGTCCTTGTCCATGCTTATATTAAGTTTAGAGAATTGTTCTAGCAACTTCCACTCCTGAATCATACAATTGGCTAATAGTGATCTCGGCTTTCGACTGAGGGCATCGGCTACAGGATTACCCTTTCCAGGATGATATTGTATAGTGAAGTCGAAGTCCTTAAGATATTCTAGCCAACGTCTTTGCCTCATATTCAATTCCTTCTGAGAGAAGAGATACTTAAGGCTTTTATGGTCAGAGTATACAAGAAACTGCACTCCATAAAGATAATGTTTCCATATCTTTAGTGCAAATACGACTGCAGCCAATTCTAGATCATGAACTGGGTAGTTCTCCTCGTGCTTCTTCAACTGGCGCGAATAGTAGGCTATAACCTTCCCTTGTTGCATTAAAACACATCCGAGGCCAATGCCAGATGCATCAGTGTACACTTCGAACCTTTCTCCTTCAATTGGTAGAGCTAAGACTGGGGCAGTAGTCAAATGATCCTTGAGAGCTTGGAAGCTTCGTTCACAATCCTCGCTCCATTCATAGCATATCACCTTGCGAGTTAGCCTAGTGAGTGGTACGGCTATCTTGGAAAAATCCTTGATGAATCGCCGATAGTAGCCCGCAAGACCCAAGAAACTACGGACCTCGCTAGCATTGGTCGGTCTTTCCCAACTCCTTACAGCATCAACCTTTGATGGATCTACGGCTAAACCGTCCTTTGATATAACATGCCCCAAGAAAGCTACTTCTCTTAACCAGAATTCACATTTGTTGAGCTTTGCATATAGCTGATTTATCCTCAATATCTGTAATGAAATCCTTAAATGTTCCTCATGCTCTCCCTTGGTCTTGGAGTAAATCAATATATCATCAATGAAAACCACCACGAATTGATCTAGATAAGATCTGAATATACTATTCATCAACTACATAAAGGCAGCCAGGGCATTTGTTAGTCCGAAAGGCATAACAACAAACTCATAATGGCCATACCTGCTTCTGAACGCGGTCTTAAGAATGTCCTCATCCTTGATCCTTAGTTGGTGATAACCTGACCTGAGATCAATCTTTGAGAAATACTTAGATCCAGA
Source organism: Amorphophallus konjac (assembly GCA_022559845.1). Taxonomy (NCBI): domain Eukaryota; kingdom Viridiplantae; phylum Streptophyta; class Magnoliopsida; order Alismatales; family Araceae; genus Amorphophallus; species Amorphophallus konjac. The sequence continues at coordinate 36,364,227 of CM040129.1, forward strand.
TATTTGATCAAATAACTCATCGATTCTTGGCAGTGGATACTTGTTCTTGATAGTGAGATGATTCAACTGTCGATAGTTGATGCATAACCTCATGGATCCATCTTTCTTCTTTACAAATAGCACAGGTGCTCCCCACAGGGAAGTGCTTGGTCTAATAAATCCCTTCTTGAGAAGTTCCATCAATTGCTCCTTCAACTCCTTGAGTTCAGCAGGGGACATTCTATATGGTGCCTTAGAAAGTGGTCCAGCACCAGGGACCAAATCGATGGTGAAGGCTACTTCTCTTTGTGGGGGTAATCCAGGCAAATCCTCCGGAAACACGTTCGAAAATTCTTGCACAACTGGGATGTCCTCTAGCTTAGTCTCCTTAGTCTCCTTAATGGTGACAAAAGCAAGGAAAGATACACATCCTTTCCTTATTAGTTTGCTAGCTCGGAGAGCCGAAATAAGAGGTGACTTGCTCCGACTCTTAGGGCTAGAATAGACTAGTTCTGGAAAGTCCTTGAAAGTAACTTTGCTGTTACGGCAATCCACAGTTGCCTGATACCTAGATAACCAGTCTGCTCCCAATATGACATCATATCCCTTTAGGTCTAAACTTATGAGATCGATAGGAAAATTTCTTCCTTTTACCAAGACTTCACAGTTTTGATAATGGTGAGTAATATCGGTTTCGTTTTCGAGAGGAGTAGATAAAAATATTTTCATCCATTCCGTTTCCATAGGTAGTGGGTCAGCAAACTTCTTGGAAATAAAAGAATGTGATGCACCCGTATCAAATAAGACATGTGCATACTTGGAACAAACTTTCAGTGTACCTTCTACTAGTCCGTCTTCGTCTTGTTCGGTCTCCATAATCGCGTGGAGACGAGCATTCTTTGTTACAGGGTGCTTTCCGTCACCAGCTTGATCATTGAGTAGGGGACAGTCGGGAATCCGATGATCACGGCTCCCACAACGGAGACACGCTCCAAGTTTCCTCCAACATTCTTCGGCCTTGTGCCCGGCCTTATCACAGTGCTTGCATACCACCTTAGCAAGTGAAGTGGTGATGAGAAAGGTTTGGTCTTCTTGAACTTTTGCTCCTGGGAGGGAATGCCTCCATTACTTGGCCTCTTCTTGAAATTAGGTTTGAAGGTGCCGGAGCTAGTAACATTCTCCTTCTTGTCTTTTCCACGGATCCTATCAGACAGTTCCGTGACATCTTCTAGTAATTGGGCTCGTCGAACCATCTCCGAATAGACTTGTATGTCCATCGGTGCCAGTTGTGTGATATATTGGGGCCTGAGCCCATTAAGGAATCTTCGAGATTTCATCTTCTCAGTACTCACTAAGTGTTTAGCGTACCAAGATAGCCTAGAGAACTGTGCTTCATATTCGGCCACCGACAAAGATCGTTGCTTAAGTGCGGCGAATTCAGCGGCTTTCTTCTCTTGGACTCGATCTGAGAAATATTTATTGTTGAAGTGTTCAACAAACTCCTCCCAAGTAACTTGTCCTTGATCTAATGTGGCTTCTACCGACTCCCACCAGCATCGGGCGTCTCTTTCTAATTGAAATGTGGCTAACAAGACCTTCTCTTGGTCCGAACATTACATGACTCTAAAAACACGTTCCGTTTCTCGGATCTAGTGTTCGGCATCATCTGGATCAGTGGATCCCATGAACTTAGGAGGGTTCATGTTCTTGAAGCTTTGGTGGAGATTTCCTGCTCCACGATGTGCACCTCCTTGTGCCACTTGTTGAAGTGCCTGGGTCATGCCTTGAAGAGTGCGTTGCATGTTGCACCATTGAGCACGTTCGGCAGCCATTGTCCTACAATTTCGATAGCTATATTAGTATGTGACGGCGTTAAAAGGCTTTTAATTCTATATTGACTTTAACCCTTGGTTCTACCCAATCTCACTGGTTAAAGGTTCAGACTTATCCTTGGACTTGGGTTTCCTAGGAATTGAATACCATAGGCTCTGATACCACAAAAACTATCACGCCCCGAGCGCGGAAGATACTCAGAGATGCGTGACGAGTTTATATCATTCATGTCAATCAGAGTATTAGTGCATTCGGCACCAAATCAGAGATGCGCAAGAGTAAGATAACCCAATCCTTTTATTCCTTCATAAGAGTACTTCTATTACAATCCCTTGAAAATGCTAAACTTAATTAAAAAAAAGTACACAATTGACTCAAGAAAAAATAAAAAAGACAAGACTAGTTGACACTTTGAGAAGCTCTAATCTCTTTCACTCTTGACCTTCCCCGTCCGTTTGGGTCTCGTCATCGGACTTACCTGAAAAGTAGGGAAACACTGAGTGAGCGAACGCTCAGTAGGAAATTATATCTCAAGAACTAGCAATGGGTTTAAGTAAGTACATTTTTCAAATGTAAGTGCACTATGGATAGGCATGCTTGCGTAAAACGACAAGATAGAGAGTATAACAAGAGACAATGAAGTGAATTATTCATGAACTTTCAAGAACTTGTATCAAATATATGTCAAGATATTTATCATGTCATGTGGGAATTGGCTATTTCACGCAAGTACTTTACCCGTGTCGGGCCACGCTAGTAAAGTCACGCAAGTCGAGTCACGCACGCAAGTAAGAGAGAGATTGTGGAATGCCAATTAGATCAAGAGAAATAGTACTTCGGTGCAATGCTTAGACACCATGATCATTACAACTCCCATGGGCACTAGTACTTTTGGGTGCTCCTCCCAGGACCAGATCGGGCCCTTATATGCACAGCATTAAAAATAGATCTAGGCATCCACGATAATTTATAGCCAATATGGAGTTTCAAGAACAAGCTTTAATAGGATGATAAGATAAGATTTTTATGGAATTCAAGGGCAAGACCCTTGAGTAAGGACATAATGGCGATAAAATTCACGCAAAGCATATAAACCATGACATGTTGATAAACTGGGTGGAATTGGTTCCCTAACTTGGGTACCATGATAAGTAAGTGCCCATATATAGATGGTCACTCTTTTTAATATAGAATTGAGGTCCACAAGAACATCATAATGATGTTTGATATAGAATTGGGGTCCACAAGAACATCACAATAATGGCATGCTTTCCCCATTCATTAAGATAATTCTCATATCATACACATAGCATAACATGAGGGCCGGTATACCATGTTTCTATAGAGTGACATGGCAAAGTAGTGTGATAGGTTTTTAATGGTACAACCTGCTCAATCGGCCTTGAGGGAATCCAAGGCTCGAGGAGTCTTATGGAGGTCTCTATGACTAACTCGCTAGTCCAAAGGAACGGAGTGTCCAATGGAGAGCTTGTATGTCACTGAGAGTTAGTGGGTAATCGTTAAAACATCATGAAACATGGGACTATATTCACGGACTGGAATATAGTGCCGATATATATATACATATAATATACATATGAAACCCTCGGTTAACAATAGCAGTGTAAAATAGTATCACAGGAAAATAGCGACATAATCTAAGTCATTAATCATGGAATTAACGCCTTATACAGGGGCGTTTATTTATGATTTAACGACTACAGTAGCAGGCGTCCATTAGATTTATAATATTTTGCAAAATTGCCAATTTTTGGAATTTTCATGATAACGCGCCTCACAGAGGGGCGTTAATTTTAAAGTCACGCCCTGGTGCAGGGCGTCAGTTATGTAAGAGATGACCTATCCCAGGTCGTTAATTCCTTAACATCCGAAATAGGATTCATGAACAGTATAAATTTCCAGATAATAAAATTTTTCAAGAAGAGGAGCACATGGTCAGGAAGAGAAAAATAGTAGGATTCAACAAGTATGATCATGCATTAGATTAGATACATGGTTTACTTGATATAGAATTTTAAACATGGGTAATTAATAATTAAGTAAAGTTGATGACTCCTGGGCAGGGCGTCAAAATAAGAATTAGCGCCCTAGTTTGGGTCGCTTCCTTTAAAATTAGCGCCCTAAGGAGGGTCGCTACTTACACTATTTTCCAGAAAACTACGAAAACGCAGAGAATCTATATGCATGAATTGACAGATGACTTTATCATAATTACTATGTTGGTTTGGGCTACAATGCTTGAGAAAACCTACCTGATGAATGTTCTGATGAAGGAACGTGAAGAAAGTTGAAGAGAGAACGATACTCTGTTCTAAACAGAGCGTCCTGAGAACAGCTACTCCCTCTTTCACAGTGAACGGAAGAAGAGGACGTCGATGAAGAACCTCACGTCCTTCAGCTAGGCAGAAGAGTTACTACTTACCGCAGACTTCCTGCAGCAAAGACGATGAAGAATCATTAATATTCTTCATGATTATGACCGTAGGCAGGGAAGAAGAACATTACCTGTTCTTTACGTATGCAGCAGCAGAGCTTCCTTCAGCCAAATAGCCAATTAGGGTTTGACAGGAAGGGTTATTTATAGGGTTTTTATGATTCTAATGGAGTTAGTATCGTATTGGAAGTAATGTTTCCCTCATAGAGTCCTTGCCATAATCAATCTCCCTCGTAGTTATCTAGAAACTTGCTCTGGATAGTCTCCTGGTTCGAACGAAACTCGAACGGAACATAAATGGAATTAACGCCTTACGTTAGGGCGTTAATTTAAATTGACGCCTTGGTTAATGTCATTTCTTATGTAAAACACATCCATGTGGAGGGCGTCACGTTTACTTGCCATTTTTTTATTATTTTGGCCGTTTGGGAATTGACGACATCTGCTGTGGGCGTCCTTTCCGGAATTCGCGCCTTGTATAAGGGCGTTTCTTTTTGAAGTAGCGCCTTGAATCAAGGCATTATTTACATTTTGGTTTATTATTCACTTCTTTAAATCTTTTAATCTTATTTTGATCAATTGGGGTTTTTATTTCCTTTTATCTTTACCAAGGTTGCTACACAGCTGCAACATAATTTCTGTTATACATGTCTAGTGCCCTCAACTGCTTGTTGAAATGGCTGCTTCAGATATTCCTGTAGACACGCTAAAATTGATACTATGACGATCAAATCTCATGTCACTATGTTAACGCCTCAAAGTGGACTCCAATATTTCTATAATATAAAGTTTTTCTATTTTTGTGTGAGTTTTTATGATTTTTCTTGCATTCTTGTGATTAACGACTCTAAGAGGGGCGTGTTTTAAATAGCGACCTGAGCGAAGGCGTTATTCCAAGAAAGGACGACTGTATCTAGAGGTGTCAGTTTCTGATATTTGACGTATCCTACCGTAATTGAAATTAAAAAGTAACGTCCCTCCCTGGGTCGTGTTTTGAATTAACGTCTCTCCTATAGGCGTCTCTTTATAATTTTCAAATAAGGAAGGTTTTCTTACTAAAATTAAATCCACGAATTGACGTCTTTGTCCCAGTCGTGATTTCAATTAACACCCTGACGTAGGTCGTCAATTTCATTTAACGCCTTGATGGGAGTCGTCTCTTTTCCTTCCGTGTCCTGCTTGAACTGCCCTTTCCTGGAGAATCCCCTGCTCTGTTTGGTCATCTTGCTCGATTAGGGAACTAGAGACCTTGCCGTAGAAGGGTCTTGCTAGTTCTTATCCCATTAGATTTGTGTTTTCTACCCTATAAATAGCCTCCTGGGTCGAGTTCGCGCGAGGGAGGTAGCAGGGCAGAAGCTTGATAGGAAGGTTGGCTAAAGCAGCAGAGAGCATAGCAGAAGCCTTTCTACTCTCCTTTTCTTTACGAATCCGTGCTCCTGCAGTGGTCTTCTTCTTCCTAGTGCATCATCTACATCAACTTGGTTTTCCCTTTACTGTTGTCAGGAACAGCAGGGAGTTCTTTCCATCAATTTATTACTTCATCTTTGTTCATCATACATCGTTCCCCTTTTAAGTTTGCATTAGCTCTGCATCATATCTCTTTCCTTCCCTAATTTTCTTAGAGGTTTTAAAATAACCAAAAGGTGCACATTGCATGCTTTTTACTCCACCATCTTATTTATTTCTGAATTGATACTACACACGTTTGGCTAATCCCTCCTCGTTTGATTGTTTGTTCTTTATTTAAGGGTAATTAAGAGGAAAACCCCCTTCATCGGCCGGCCGGTAGAAGGAGGAGGAAGGAATCTACACTCATCCCGCATCATATTTTCACCATGTATTCGCGATGAATCCCCCTTCTTTTGAGGTAACACCTCTGGCGATCACACTCCAATAGCAATCTCTTGCTCCCCTTTATTCCCTTTGTTTCACTGTTTATCTTCCTCTTATTTATTTATTTATTTATTTATTTATTTATTCTTTTTTTGAGGTGAAAAACACGATTCACAAATTGGCGATCACGGTGGGACTTCCACTATTTTTCTTTTGATTACCCTCTCCTATTGGAACCCACGTGTGCCCTTTCCCCATTGACACCCACGTGTGCCCTTTCCCTTAGGTACCCACGGTACCCCTCCACTGTGCCTCACTGGCACCCTCCATTGTGCACACTGCACACCCATACCCCTCGGATTAGCCAGTTTCTGTTCTCTGTGTTCTTTTAATTAACGCCTCACATCAAGGCGTGTTTCATGAATTAACGCCTTTACTCGAGGCATCTTTCTTGAATTTAACGCCTTCTGCAAAGGCACCTTTTTATAATGTCTCCTTCTTTCTCACTCTCTGAGAATTGACGCCCCTCGCTGTGGGCGTCCTTTGTCTATCTGGCGCCTTTCTCCCAGGCATCTTTTGCACAATCCGCGCCTCACACCAAGGCGTTTCTTGAGCACTGTCCGACAGGACTTCACAGATTAGCGACAGTCACGCTGTCGTGTCTCCTTATTTTAGCGACTTCCGCCAAGTCGCTTTTTACCTGTGTGTTAACAGAAAGTTGCTTGATCTGTTTGTTCATGCTGGATTGATTCACATATTCATTATCTGATTATACCTGATTGCTCTGCTTATATTATTCTGCATTTTGTGACATTTGGTTGAGAGACTTCCTCTCTCTACACTAGGATTCCACACACCCTTCTTGGAATTGGAACAACCCTCCATTGAGCATTCCGTCTCTTTGGACCGGAAATTCCTTTTCCAAGACCTCCGTAAGTCCCCGCACCCGTGGATTCCCTCACGGACGCCGGGCTGGTTGTACCTTGAAGTACCCGGAGTTCAGATAGCCCACCGTTGGTGAGGAGAGAGAAAGAACTTAGTTAACCCGGATATCACAACCAAAACTCACAACTAAGTTCTACACTATAAAGAGAGAGGATTGTACATCAATTTAATTCACTCTAATCTCAGACTTGAATCTAAAAGCTTGCGTTCATTACAACTTGTTTGCATAACCTGATTGGATTGAGTGATTACTGCAATTATAATTCCTCCAAAATAAGCTTCTCTACTTAAACATGCAACTCCGTTCAGGTAAGATTATCAACATGGCAAGCTACGGGTACGCCTATGATGATGTGGAAGAGAATATTTTTGATCAATCTTATGAGGCACCCCTCCAAGATTCCATCTATCATGAGGGAAACCACCCTCCGTCTAAGGTTCATTATTCTCATATTCATGTGGTTGACACCACAACTCACGAGGTTGAACCCTCTTCTCAAGCTTTACCATCCAATCAGAACACATCGGGGAACACCTCCCCTTCTCTCAATGTCAATGATTTAATTCATGCATTATCTCAATTGGACGATTCCCAGCGGCAAGCAGTTCAGGCCGCTTTGAAAGGGAAATCTATTCCCTCTTCATCTTCCAATCCCCCTCTGGCCGCGAGTGGCCATCACGTTGTTAATGACCAGGCGGTCTTGCACAAACCCCCCTCTTGTCCACCAACGCCCGGTGCGGCCATGCCGACCCAACAGGCAAGTTATTCCGCGGCTAGGCCCCAATTCTTTCAACCTCCCCAAATTCTAAGGACGCCTATGCCAAATACCTTCATTCCAAATTCGACCTCGGTCGAGTCAGACACTAATGCTTTGCTCCTTCAGAAATTGGCTAGCATGGAAGAACAACTCAACAAGGTTACTGCTGCCAAGAATGCTCCAGAGATCTCACTACCTACATTGCCAATTTTTCACTTACCACCTTCTGAGATGCCGAATTTTTGGCGATACAATGGAACTGGCAATCCATTTATTCACTTGAAGGATTTTACGTATGAGACCTCTTTTTGGCAAGGCAACAAAGCCTCACTGGCTTATTTGTTTAGAAGATCCCTAGAGGGGCCAGCCCTCGAGTGGTTCTATTCCTTGGATCCTACAGATGCCAGCAATTTTGATGTGGTTCAAAGGAAATTCTTGCAGAAGTATAGGGACCGGGTTGGACCCTCTCTATCTGTTACGGACCTGGTTGCAGAGAAAATGAAGCCCGAGGAGGACTTCATCATATTTGCTGATAGATGGCGATCAATGGCCAAGAAATTGAAAGATACTTTGTCAGAACCAGAGCAGGTTAAAATGATTATTTCAAATGCAACCCCTCAGTTCCGGCATATATTAGCCATGAACAGATTGACCACCATGGAGGAGCTCTATGAAAGAGCTTGATATATTCAAACTCAGATGAAGGATTCGCCCATCATGGGCAAGTTCGAACCAAAACCACGGTTGGTCAAGAAAAATACAAATGTCAACAATAGCGGGCCCACGACTGAGGGCACCATCATCAATGAGCAAGTTGGCGCGGTCGGCAATCCCACACCTTTTCGCCAATCTAACCCATGACCTCCGCCACCTCCACAACAAAACACCCTCTTCCACTCACCCCCACAACACCAATTTGCTCCTCAACCTTCCCTTGCTCCTCCACAAAACCAAACGCCACATGCAGACCCCTCAGCTCCACAACAGTACCACCAAGTACCCCCGCCCAACAACTATGGCCCGCAATAACAACAGCAAAGGAGACCACTTGGCCCCAAAAGGGCCCATTATCCGCCATTGCCAGAAAGTCTCCCAGATATATTTAATGCCCTGATGGCTGCTAATCTACTCATGTTACCAAAAGAAAGGGCGGCGTGGCCCGCTAACGTTGACACGTCCCGCTATTGTGTTTTCCACCGCTCCCCTGGTCACAATATTGACCATTGCTTTCACTTCAAGGACTACATCTATGATTTAAATGACCAGGGCGGTATTAATTGGGACGAGATGAGACAGTTCATCGCTGCTATGAAAGTAAGAAGGTCTCCTCGGCAACAGCAGGCTCAGCAGCCGCAGCAACCAGCTCCACCAGTACAACAGCAAGCTCCAACACCTCAGCACGATATGGGGATTGTCCACAACCCATTGCCGGATCACCAAGCAAATCAGCATGTGAACCCGGTCACGTCTCTCCATGAAGTAGAGAGAGGGCAGGGATGGCACGAAGAAAATCCCTCTGTCGGGGCATTCAATCATAATTCAAATCAACCTCCACACCTTTTGCGCACGCTTCCTTCTTCTTTTACCCCTCAATTAAGTCACCCCCTTTTGCGCCCCGTCAACCCATCTGTCCCCACTAATTCCTCATCCTTGCAACCCGGTCTCTCCTTACTCGTCCACCATGACTACAGCCTCCGACGCAGCAAACTCCATCATCCGCTAACAATCCTTCGCCATCACCATCTAGGCCACTCCTCATTCGCTCGTCACCAGCATCGGTTACATCCACTACCATTACTCCTCCGCCGGCAAGGACAACTCCACCATCAGCTCAATCACCATTTATACCCCGAACCATCCTTGTTCAATCCGTTAGCACTTCCCACACTCGGGCACCCCTTCCTACTCCTACGCCTCATACGGGGGCTGCCTTATCGAATTCCTCGCCGACTTCTTCTTCGAACACTTCTCCACCACTTGTCAACACTAATGTTCCTTCTTCATCTTCCAATCCTCCCTCCATCCATGCCCCGACAGAGGCGCGTCAAACCATAGCACCGCTCCGCAGTGGACGGATGTTCCAGCGTATCTTTCCCCAGAGAGAGCAGGAGCCCACGCAGGGGCCCAATGAACAAGAGGAAGAGCAAGAGTCTGTTCCAGGCACTCAATATGATTTACTGAAGCATCTTGACCGAACTCCAGCAAGAATCTCTATTTTAGAATTGATTAAGAGGTCAACCACTCATCAATTGGCTTTAAAGGAATATTTACAGAAAGTTATGGTCAATGAGGACATCCCTGTCGAGCAGATAACTATAGTCTTAACGCCCGCTAGCGGTCAGCCAGCAATTACTTTTTATGAACATGAATTGGCACCTCAACCAGCAAAGAAATATGCCCTGTGTATCACAGTTGACATAAATAAAGTTGTAGCAACCCTGGAAAAATAAAGATTATGGAAAATAGATCAAATTAAAATAAAAGATAAGTAAATAGATGATGAAAGCCTAAACGCATAAGAATAAGCCAGAAGGAAAATAACGCCTTGGGTCAAGGCGCTACTTCAAGAAGAAACGCCCTTATAGAAGGCGCTAATTTATGAAAGGACGCCAACATGTGAGGTCGTCAATTCTTAAACGGTCAAAATAAATAAAAAGGAAAGTAGAAGTGACGCCCTCCACCTGGGCGCGTTTTATACAAGAAACGACGCTTGACAAGGCGTCAATTTAAATTAACGCCCTCACTTAGGACGTTAATTCAGTTTGAGTTTCGTTCGACCCAGGAGACTATCCAGAGCAAGTTTCTGGATAACTACGAGGAAGATTGAATAGGGTAAGAACTCTATTAGGGAAATATTACTTCCAATACAACACTAACTCCATTACGATCCTAAAAACCCTATAAATACCCTCCTAATTCACCCAGATCGCTACTTTGGCGATCTAACTTTCGTTTTGCTGCTGCTATCGACCGTAAAGAACAAGTAATGTTCTTTCCCTTGCCTTCAGTCATGGTTATGAAGAATACTGATGTTCTTCATCATCTTTTGCTATAGGTTGCCTGCCTTGCGTTTCCTGACGTGCTGAAGAACGAGGGGTTCTTCATCAAACATCATCTTCTGGAGGCCGGGTTAGAACAGAGCATCGGTTTCTTATCAAAACCTTCACATAACTTCATCCAGATTACCCATCAGGTAGGTTTTCTCAAGATCGTAGCCCAAACTAGCTTAAGATCTTAATAATATCATCGGTCGTGCATGCATATAGTTTTATTGTGGTTTCAGATGTTTTCTATGTAATTTCAAAGAGAAACGCCCTTGACAAGGGCGCTAATTTAAAGAAGCGACCCACACTAGGGCGCTAATTATTGTTCTGACGCCCTACCCAGAAGTCGTCAATTACATGTAATTAATAAATACCCACGTTAAAAATTTAATATCTATGTAACCATGAATCTAATATATTGAATGAGTATACCTGAGAAATCCTGCTATTTTTCCTGTCATGATCATGTACCCTTTTTCCTGAAATTTTATTATCTGAAAATTGGTAAATTCTTGAATTCACGACCTTGTCTAGGTCGTCTCCTACTGAACTGACGCCCCAGACCAGGGCGCTAATTGAGAGGTAACGCCCCTGTCCAGGGCGTGTTTTGGTTAAAATTCTGAATATATTAAAATTTTGTAAAAATTGAAATATAGTTTGGACGACTGCTTCACGAGTCGTCAAAAGCTCAAGAAACGCCCTTATGTAAGGCGTTAATTACGTGATTAATGACTTAACTAAAGTCGTTATTTTCTTGTAAAACTATTTTTTTTGCTGTTTCTATTATCCGAGGGTTTCATACTTATGTATATATATATTGGCACTATATTTCCACTCCGTGAATATAGTCCCACGTTTCATGATGTTTTAACGTTACCCCCTTAACTCTCAGTGACATACAAGCTCTCCATTGGACATTCCGTTCCCTTGGACTAGCGAGTTAGTCATAGAGACCTCCATAAGACTCCTCGAGCCTTGAATTCCCTCAAGGCCGACTGAGCGGGTTGTACCATAAAAACCGATTACATAATCTTTGCCATTTCACTCAAAAGAAACATGGTATACCGGCCCTCATGTCATGCCATGTGTATGATATGAGAATTATCTTAATGAACGGGGTAAAGCATGACATTGTTATGATGTTCTTGTAAACCCCAATTCTATATCAACATTGTTATGATGTTCTTGTAGACCCCAATTCTATATTAAACTTGATGTTCTTGTGGACCTCAATTCTATATAAAGAATGTCCATACTTGTTTGTCATGGTACCCAAGTTAGGGAACCAATTCCACCTAGTTTTTTTATCGATAATCGTGATTGTACCGCTATTATCGCCTATCTATGTCAAGTGTCATATTTTGGACTCTATTCTATCAAAGTCTATCCTACGTGTCTACAAGCTTTATCCTTGAAATTTCATATTGGCTATATACAAAAGTGGATGTTAAAAATACATGATCAATGCCTGCGCATATAGGGCCCGATCTGGTCCTGGGAGGAGCACCCGAAAGTACTTATGCCCATGGGAGTTGATTGATCACGGTATTGGCATTATATCGAAGTGCATGACTAGCTTGATTGAACATTCCACAAATCTTGTACTTGACTTGATATTACGTGACTTGCGTGGTCCGAGAAAGGGTAATTGTATACTCGCTTGCTTGAAACATAATAGCCAAATTCAACATGACATGATGAGTCTACTTGCTTGAAAGTCTTGATATCTGATTGATAAGTTCTTGAAAGTTCATGACTAGTTCTTCTTGCTATCTTATTGTTATACTCTCTCTCTATCTTGTCATTTTGCGAGCATGCATAGCTATAGTGCATTCATGGAAAGTGTAATTACTTAAACCCCTTGCTAGTTCTTGAGATATAATTTCCTACTGAGCGTTCGCTCACTCAGTGTTTCCATACTTTTCAGGTAAGTCCGACGATGAGGGAACTCAATCTGAAGTGGATGGTCAAGAGTGAAAGAGTTAGAGCTATTCAAGCGTCCATCAGTCCTGTCTTTTCTATATTTTCTTGAGTCAGAATTGTACCTTTCTTTTGTTGAGTCTAGTATTTGCAAGGGTTTTGTAATAGACATATTCTTCTTAAAGGAATAAATGGATTGGGTTATCTTTATATTTGCGCACTCTGTCTTTGTGTCGAATACACTACTACTCTGATTGACATGATTGATATAAACTCGTCGCGCATCTCCGGGTATCTTCCGCGCTTGGGGCGTGACAGTTTTTGTGGTATAAGAGCCTAGGGTATTCAATTCCTAGGAAACCCAAGTCCAAGGATAGGTTTAACCTTTAACCGGTGAGATTGGGTAGAACCAAGGGTTAAAATTAACATAAAAATGCTAGCTTCTAAATGAAATCATGTATTAATCTAGTTATGGTAATTGTAGGACGATGACTGCCGAACGTGCTCAGTGGCACAACATGCAGCGTACACTTCAAGGCATGACTCAGGTGCTGCAACAGGTAGCACAAGGAGGAGCACAACGAGCAGGGAGTCTCCACCAAGTCTTTAAAAACATGAACCCGCCTAAATTCACGGGTTCTACTGATCTGGACGACGCAGAGCAGTGGATCAGGGAGACGGAATGTATATTCGTGTTATGCAGTGCATGGATCAAGATAAAGTCTTATTAGCTACCTTTCAGTTGGAAAGGGATGCCCGATGCTGGTGGGAATCAATAGAAGCTACTTTAAATCAAGACCAAGTTACTTGAGAAGAATTCGTTGAACATTTCAACGCTAAATATTTTTCGGACCGAGTACAGGAAAAGAAAGCTGCAGAGTTTACTGCACTGAAGCAACGGTCCTTGACAGTGACCGAGTACGAGGCCCAATTTTCTAGATTATCTCGATATGCTAAGCACTTAGTTAGCACCGAGAAGATGAAAGCTAGGAGGTTCCTAAATGGGCTCAGGCCCCAATATATCACACAGCTGGTGCCAATGGATATCCAGGTCTACTCAGAAATTGTGCGCCGAGCTCAGCTATTAGAAGATGCCACAGAACTATCTGATAGAATCCATGGGAAGGACAAGAACGAACAAGTTACAAGTTCGGGTTCCTTTAAACCCAACTTCAAGAAGAGGCCTAGCAATAGAGGTACTTCCTCACAAGATCAGAAGTTTAAGAAGACCAAGCCCTTCTCCATCACCACTACCCCATCAAATATAGTGTGCAAGCATTGTGACAAGGCGGGCCATAGAGCAGAAGAATGCTGGAGGAAACTAGGAGCATGTCTCCGCTGTGGGAGTCGCGATCATCGAATTCCCGATTGCCCATTACTTAATGATCAAGCCGGGGACGGGAAGCGCCCAGTAACCAAGAATGCTCGTCTTCACGCAATTAAGGAGACCGAACAAGAAGAAGAAGGCGGACTAGTAGAAGGTACATTGAAAGTTTGGTCCAAGTCTACATATGTCTTAATTGATACTGGTGCTTCACATTCAATTGTTTCCAAGAAGTTCGCTGATCTGTTACCCCTAGAATCGGAATGGATAAAATTAGTCTTGTCTACTCCTCTAGGAAACGAGACTGATATTATACACCATTACCAGAACTGTGAAGTATTGGTTCATGGTAAGAATCTCCCTATTGATCTTATATGTTTAGATCTAAAGGAGTATGATGTCATACTAGGAGCTGGTTGGTTATCTAAATATCAGGCAACGGTCGATTGCCGCAATAGCAAGGTTACTTTCGAGGAATTTCCAGAACTGATCTTTACTAGCCCCAAGAGGCGAAGCAAAACCCCTCTTATTTCGGCTCTCCGAGTTAGCAAGCTCATCAGGAAAGGATGTGTATCTTTCCTTGCATTCGTCACGATTAAGGAGGCTAAGGAAACTAAGATAGAAGACATTCCGGTGGTACAAGAATTTCGGACGTATTTCTGGAAGATTTGCCTGGATTACCCCCACAAAGAGAAGTGGCCTTCACCATCGATTTAGTTCCTGGTGCGGGTCCAGTTTCTAAGGCACTGTATAGAATGTCACCTGCTGAACTCAAGGAGTTAAAGGAGCAATTGATGGAACTCATTAAGAAAGGATTCATAAGACCATGTACTTCCCCATGGGGAGCGCCTGTATTATTTATAAAGAAGAAAGATGGATCCATGAGGTTATGCATCGACTATCGACAGTTGAATCATCTCACTATCAAGAACAAGTATCCACTGCCGAGAATCGATGAGTTATTTGATCAAATTTCAGGATCCAAGTACTTTTCCAAAATTGATCTTAGGTCGGGATATCATCAGTTAAGAATCAAAGATGAGGACATTCATAAGATTGCATTCAGAAGCAGGTACGGCCATTATGAATTTATTGTTATGCCTTTCAGACTAACGAATGCCCCTGCTGCCTTTATGCAGTTAATGAATAGTATATTCAGGCCTTATTTGGAGCATTTAAGGATTGCATTACAAATATTGAGGGCAAACCAATTATATGCAAAACTCAGCAAGTGTGAATTCTGGCTTGAGGAAGTGACTTTTCTCGGACATGTTATATCAAAGGATGGCTTATCGGTAGATCCATCAAAAGTTGAAGCTGTAAGAAATTGGGAAAGACTGACCAATGCTAGCGAGATCCGAAGTTTCTTAGGTCTTGCTGGCTATTACAAGCGATTCATCAAAGATTTCTCTAAGATCGCCGTACCACTTACGAGGTTAACTCGCAAGGAGATCCGTTACGAATGGAGTGAGGAATGTGAAAGAAGCTTCTAAACTCTCAAGGATCATCTTACTACAGCTCCTGTCTTAGCGTTACCAATGGAAGGAGAGAAATTAGAGGTATACACTGATGCTTCTGGCATTGGCCTCGGATGTGTTTTAATGCAACAAGGAAAGGTTATAGCTTATTCTTCTCGTCAATTGAAGAAGCATGAAGAGAACTACCCCGTCCATGACTTAGAATTAGCCGCGGTAGTATTTGCACTAAAGATCTGGAGGTATTATCTATATGGAGTACAGTTTATTGTATACTCCGATCACAAGAGTCTCAAGTATCTTTTCTCGCAAAAGGAACTAAATATGAGGCAAAGGCGTTGGCTAGAATATCTCAAGGACTTCGACTTCAATATACAATATCATCCCAGAAAGGGTAATCATGTAGCAGATGCCCTTAGTCGAAAGCCGAGAGCACTGTTAGCCAATTGTATGATTCAAGAATGGAAGTTGCTGGAGCAATTCTCTAAGCTCAATATAAGCATGGACATGAACTTCAAATGTGTCACATTGTCTCATATAAGCATTCATCCAGACCTATTAGCTGGAATACAAGTACTTCAGGATGATGACCCAATATTAGTGGAAATCAAGGGCAAACTAGAAGGACAATCTGATTTCCAATTAGCATCACATAGAAGGTTGTTATTCCAAAACAGAACTTGTATACCGGATTGTCCGAGTTAAAGAAGAAGATCATAGATGAAGCTCATAGATCAAGGTACACGATTCATCCTGGATCTACCAAAATGTACCAAGATGTGAAAAGAAATTTTTGGTGGCCCAACATGAAAAGGGAAATAGCGGACTACGTGTCGCGCTGTCTCACATGCCAACAGGTCAAGGCGGAACACCAAAAGCCTGCTGGAAAATTACATCCTCTAGATATTCCCAAATGGAAGTGGGAGAATATTAGTATGGATTTCATCATGGGTTTATCTAAATCAAAAGGAGGACATGATGGAATATGGGTTATTATTGACCGATTGACTAAATCGGCGCATTTCTTGCCAATAAAGAGCTGATGGTCAGTTGATGTTTTGGCTGCATTATACATCAAGGAAATAGTCAGATTACATGGTCTTCATGTTTCAATCGTGTCTGACAGAGATCCCCATTTTACTTCTCATTTTTGGAAGAGACTACAACATTCGTTGGGAACAAGACTTAACTTTAGTACAGCTTTTCATCCTCAAACGGATGGTCAGACCGAGAGAACTAATCAGGTCATTGAAGATATGCTTAGAGCATGCATCATTGATTTTGGTGGAAGCTGGCATGATCACTTACCTCTGGTTGAATTTGCATACAAAAATAGCTACCAGACAAGTATACAAATGGCACCTTTCGAAGTCTTATATGGAAGGAGTTGCCGATCACCCTTATGCTGGGACGAAGTTGGAGAAAAATAACTATTAGGACCAGACATGGTAAGGGATACCACTGAGAAGATACAATTGAATAGAGAAAGACTGCAAGTTGCCCAGTCTAGGCAAAAGGCTTATGCTGATACAAGAAGGAGAGATCTTGAATTCCAAGTTGGAGATCATGTATTTCTCAAGATATCGCCTGGACGTGGCATACGGAGTTTTGGTGTTAAGGGCAAGCTTACACAAGGATTCATTGGACCTTTTGAGATACTGGAAAGAGTTGGCGAGGTTGCTTATCGCATCGCATTGCCTCCTCAATTGTCCGATGTTCATAATGTGTTCCACATATCTATGTTGAAGAAGTATGTACACGATCCATCACATATTATTGAACATGGAGACTTAGTCATCCAGAAGGATCTCACATATGAACAGAAGCCCATAAAGATACTAGATCGTGAAGTACGTACTCTAAGGAATAAGGTTATTCCCATGCTAAAAGTACAATGGAATAAGAGTTCCGATCATGAAGCCACATGGGAGACCGAGGAATTCATGAGGAAGCAATTTCCAAAATTATTTTAAGGTATATACTCTACACTCTCCACATATATATATACTATGGAATTTGGGGACCAAATTCTTTTAAGTGGGGGAGGGTGTAGTAACCCTGGAAAAATAAAGATTTTGGAAAATGGATCAAATTAAAATAAAAGATAAGTAAATAGATGATGAAAGCCTAAACGCATAAGAATAAGCCAGAAGGAAAATAACGCCTTGGGTCAAGGTGCTACTTCAAGAAGAAACGCTCTTATACAAGGCGCTAATTTATGAAATGACGCCAACATGTGAGGTCGTCAATTCTTAAACGGTCAAAATAAATAAAAAGGAAAGTAGAAGTGACGCCCTCCACCTGGGCGCATTTTATACAAGAAACGACGCTTGACAAGGCGTCAATTTAAATTAACGCCCTCACTTAGGACGTTAATTCAGTTTGAGTTTCGTTCGACCCAGGAGACTATCCAAAGCAAGTTTCTGGATAACTACGAGGAAGATTGAATAGGGTAAGAACTCTATTAGGGAAATATTACTTCCAATACAACACTAACTCCATTACGATCCTAAAAACCCTATAAATACCCTCCTAATTCACCCAGATCGCTACTTTGGCGATCTAACTTTCGTTTTGCTACTGCTGTCGACCGTAAAGAACCGGTAATGTTCTTTCCCCTACCTTCAGTCATGGTTATGAAGGATACTGATGTTCTTCATCATCTTTTGCTATAGGTTGCCTGCCTTGCGTTTCCTGACGTGCTGAAGAACGAGGGGTTCTTCATCAAACATCATCTTCTGGAGGCCGGGTTAGAACAGAGCATCGGTTTCTTATCAAAACCTTCACATAACTTCATCCAGATTACCCATCAGGTAGGTTTTCTCAAGATCGTAGCCCAAACTAGCTTAAGTTCTTAATAATATCATTGGCCGTGCATGCATATAGTTTTATTGTGGTTTCAGATGTTTTCTATGTAATTTCAAAGAGAAACGCCCTTGACAAGGGCGCTAATTTAAAGAAGCGACCCACACTAGGGCGCTAATTATTGTTCTGACGCCCTGCCCAGAAGTCGTCAATTACATGTAATTAATAAATACCCACGTTTAAAATTTAATATCTATGTAACCATGAATCTAATATATTGCATGAGTATACCTGTGAAATCCTGCTATTTTTCCTGTCATGATCATGTACCCTTTTTCCTGAAATTTTATTATCTGAAAATTGATAAATTCTTGAATTCACGACCTTGTCTAGGTCGCCTCCTACTGAACTGACGCCCCAGACCAGGGAGCTAATTGAGAGGTAACGCCCCTGTCCAGGGCGCGTTTTGGTTAAAATTCTGAATATATTGAAATTCTGTAAAAATTGAAATATAGTTTGGACGACTGCTTCACGAGTCGTCAAAAGCTCAAGAAACGCCCTTATGTAAGGCATTAATTACGTGATTAATGACTTAACTAAAGTCGTTATTTTCCTGTAAAACTATTTTTTTTGTTGTTTCTGTTATCCGAGGGTTTTATACTTATGTATATATATATTGGCACTATATTTCCACTCCGTGAATATAGTCCCACGTTTCATGATGTTTTAACGTTACCCCCTTAACTCTCAGTGACATACAAGCTCTCCATTGGACATTCTGTTCCTTTGGACTAGCAAGTTAGTCATAGAGACCTCCATAAGACTCCTCGAGCCTTGGATTCCCTCAAGGCCGACTGAGCGGGTTGTACCATAAAAACCCATTACACAATCTTTGCCATGTCACTCAAAAGAAACACGGTATACCGGCCCTCATGTCATGCCATGTGTATGATATGAGAATTATCTTAATGAACGGGGTAAAGCATGACATTGTTATGATGTTCTTGTAAACCCCAATTCTATATCAACATTGTTATGATGTTCTTGTAGACCCCAATTCTATATTAAACTTGATGTTCTTGTGGACCTCAATTCTATATAAAGAATGTCCATACTTGTTTGTCATGGTACCCAAGTTAGGGAACCAATTCCACCTAGTTTTTCATCGATAATCGTGATTGTACCGTTATTATCGCCTATCTATGTCAAGTGTCATATTTTAGACTCTATTCTATCAAAGTCTATCCTACGTGTCTACAAGCTTTATCCTTGAAATTCCATATTGGCTATATACAAAAGTGGATGTTAAAAATACATGATCAATGCCTGCGCATATAGGGCCCGATCTGGTCCTGGGAGGAGCACCCGAAAGTACTTGTGCCCATGGGAGTTGATTGATCACGGTATTGGCATTATACCGAAGTGCATGACCAGCTTGATTGAACATTCCACAAATCTTGTACTTGACTTGATATTACGTGACTTGCGTGGCCCGAGAAAGGGTAATTGTATACTCACTTGCTTGAAACATAATAGCCAAATTCCAACATGACATGATGAGTCTACTTGCTTGAAAGTCTTGATATCTGCTTGATAAGTTCTTGAAAGTTCATGACAAGTTCTTCTTGCTATCTTATTGTTATACTCTCTCTCTATCTTGTCGTTTTGCGAGCATGCATAGCTATAGTGCATTCATGAAAAGTGTAATTACTTAAATGATGTGACACAACCTAGGACTCAACAAGCAAGCACAATTAAGCATTCAAAACGGATTGATAATGGCAACCGCTCACCCGATGCTCACTAAGACCCGGGGTAACTTGGCAATGCCAAGGGGAGGTTGTGTGGGCTGGGCCCTTGCTGGTAGAGGGCCAGCAAGGCCAAGGTTTGATTCCCCAAGGGTATGGCTGCCCAAATCATGGGTCCGATGAAGTGCCAAAGGGCACGGGTTCCACTCTCTTCCCACGATGATCACTTATAGCAAAGGAGCTTAAGGATCGGGCTCTCGTCACGGCCAGCGGACTTTATGAACTAATATTGAAAGAACAAGCATGAATTAGAGGAAAGTTTTGGAGCACTCACTCGACCGGTTTGAAGAAACCGGTCCCGCTCGAGATGAGGGCGAGCGGGGAAGCGTGGGTTCCCCACACGTCGCGCCGGGGTAGCTTGACCTGTTTAAGCTATTACAACACTACACCCCATGCAAGGGGGGGATCGTGGAGAAGGGAAGATGATAGTTACATCCAAACACTACCTCCACACAGGGAGGAGCCTTCAGCCGGCCAAGCGGGCAGGGGAATTTGAGAAGGGAACACCGAAGATGGGAGGTTGCCGATTCTACCCAGTTGTATGGGTGCTGACAGGAGACTGATGAATTTACTGCTGCAACTGCTACCAAATTTTTTTGGGGACGAAACCACCTGAAAAATCTTCGTAGTAGGCCGGGGAAGTCATCCAAATTTTATTAATTTCTTCTGTCGTCGATGCTGGTCTGGGTGGAGGCCCGAACAGGGAGGCAGAGTCTCGGACTGGCAGCTCCTGGTTTCCAACAGCAGATTACAGAGGTTACCCCGATAGCTTCCGAACTCAGAATGAAGCACCGTTGGAATCGTTGGAACCGTGGACGAGTCCTCTTCGCAGAAAAACTGACGGAGAATCCAAAAGATGCCGGAGAAGACCAGTGAACTCTGAACAATGACGACAGGTCGGTGCAGACTGTGGGAAGCAGAACCGCGTGGCTGAGGGAGAAAATTGATAACTCCTGCTATAGGATGTCGAACGGAGTTCCGCTTCTTGATTTTGAAAGTAGACAGAAGGAGGAAAAACTTTGTAGAAGGGCTTTTATCTTGATTCACACTGAATTTGTCGTGGCAGAGCTTCCAATCATGTTCAGGTGCTCTGTCAGGAGAGCTTCGTACAGTCGAGGGAGAACGGCTCTCCCGGGCAGCACAGTGCTCAGACGATGACGAAACAGCTTCCGTTGCGAAGAAGACAGGCAGACGCTTCCGACGATAGCTCTTGGACCTCCAGGGACGGCAGGGGGATGACGGGGTCGCTGCTGCACTCCACTGGTTTTCTGCAGGCTCTCAGCCAAGGTGGAGGAAGGGTGATGGGGTGGCTGCTCTTGGTAGAGTGGAGTGGAGGGAAGGGGATGGGGGTGGCCTACTAAATGGGGAAAGGAGTTGGGCGACTTTGGGCTATGGAGGGAAGGGGATATTCAAATTCAAATGGTCTTGGGAGGTGGAGGGTTGCATGGGGGAGAGGGAAGGGTGCTTGGGAAAGGGATGAGGTGGTTGGAGGGTGGCTTAGTGATTGGGGATGCTCCCTTGGGACTAGGGGGTGGAGTAATGAGATGTGTGGGGAAGGGGAGTGGCCTTTAATGGGGGTAGGTGGGAGAGTGGTGGTTGGGAAGGGAGGAGAGAGAAAATTTTTGAAATTGGGTGTGGAGGAGAGAGAAAGGGGAGTGAAAGAGAGAGATTAAGAGAGGGATGGGTGGGATTCTCTCCCTAAGGCTTCTCACCTCACTAATGGATTCACTCCACCATAAAAATAAAGATAGAACTCACAAAATGGCAATTTTTCATTGATTGATTCATTAAGTTGAAATGGAGGGGAATGGGGTCCTATATATAGGAAACCCACATTTCTACAAAAGTCCCTGACAATTGACTCAATGACAAATAACCGAGGGGGTAGGGGAGAGCCCTTGGGCCAAGCCCAATGAATTGGGCCCAATAGCTAACTAGACAACCTAATGACACTCAAACTTAGGGAAATGAACACAAGACCTAGGAACATGACTCAAATAAAAGGGAAAATACAGCAAATGACTCAAATAAAAATTACATAGGACTCAAAATTAAATGACTAGACCATGCCGGATGCAACCGGGGCGAGGAGACGAGCTGTGAATGTGGGAATGGGAGGTGATGTCCCCATCATACTCCCGGGGTGCGGAGAACTCGACTCCGTCGAGTAAGTGTCCTTCCCTCCTTGGAGGGTGTAGAAGTGGTACTGCCCTCAAGTCTTCCGAACGAGACCGATCCATCCACCTGCCGAGATAGCGCTCGTATACCTTGCTCCTGGTGGTAGTGACATGTTCATCTAATATTCGTTCAATGTGCTCACGCTGGGCTCTCTTGGCTGGTGGACTCTCCTCACGGGTGGGTGCTCTCTCAACGGAGGGAATAGGCTCAATATCCTCACTAGGTACCACCATGGGTCCCTTGTGTGGCACTAGGTCGGCGACACTGAATGTGAGACTTACCCCATATTCCTCGGGGAGATCTAACTCATAGGCATTTGCACCAATGCGCCTCAGGACCTGGAAGGGACCAGCCCCACGTGGCCTCAATTTGGAGATGGCTCCGGGGGAGAGCCTCTCCGTCCTTACCATCACAAAGTCACCCTCATGGAATTCTTGGTGACGTCGATGAGAGTCGGCTCGCCTTTTATAAGTCACATTCTTCTTGCTAATATGCTTGCGGATCTCTTTATGCAATGTTGTGAATGCAGACATTCTAGGGGTGATGGATGGACCTGGGCAATCAAAATAAGACATATCGTGTAATGATGCAGTGTAGACTTTGGTTAGCCTAGGTGGGTCGGGGCACCCGTAGGTGGCCCTATCATGTAAATTGGTGATAAATATTAGGGGACCCGGATATCCGTAGATGCCTTTGACATGCTTAAGACCCATGATGAATGAAAGTGGACCATGACATCCGAATATGGACCACTCATACTTTCTACTTGACATGTGGGTGATATGAATGAATGGACCCAACATAGTGTTCATGCCAAGGGGTATGGTAAGCCTAGACACATGCATGCTTTTCCCAAATGTGACTTCCATGTGTATAGGTGTGGGACAACCTTTGAACTCCCATTGGAAAGGATCGAATGGATCTAAGAAGGTGGTCATCATGGGGTGGGGCACAACCTTATTACCCGGGGATATGTGACCCAAGGTCATGGCTCCCAAGGTGTAACCCGGGTCTAGGATGGGGTGGATTGGATCAAACATGGTGGGTTGGGATAGGGAAAGGTGGGTGGTGGATAAGGTGGTTGGGCCCCATGGGTTCTTTGACCCCCATTGGAAGGGATCAAAGGGATCATAAAAAGGGTTATCGAGGGGGAGGGGCCCTATGTCCTCAAGATCCTCAAGTGGTGGTGGGTCATCCTCCTCTAATAAGACAATTGGGCCGAAGTTCTTTGTGAGTGGGTCGACCATGAGGGAAGGGCTTGACTTTCCACCCGATATAAGAAGCTCCAAATTGAGGAGAAGGTCGGGCTCATCGGGTGTGGGGAGAAATAGAACGAGGTCGCTAGTGTAGCAACCAATGGTGCAAACTAAGGTGATAGACCCGACACAAAGGTGTAGGAGGTCAAGGCTCCTAGATTGGTGAGCCATGGGGGTCAACAAGCTGGTCAACTCATATTGCCAAGCTAAGACCTTGAGAAGGTCTTTTAAGGTTTCCACTTGGTAGGATGTTTGGATTATGGTGTGATAGGAGGAGATGTGCATTATGGGAAGGTTTTCCTTTATGGGAAGGCAATCGTGGGCCGTGATCTCTCTTATTGGGCTCTTCTTTAGCCAACTAATAAGGGACTCTTCCAAGATGAATTCGGCCTTATCTATAGGGGGTGGTGGAGGGTGAAGATCCTCGTGCGAGGCTTCCTCTTCAATTGGGGCATGGGTGCTCTCCATGGAGGGGATAGGTTCCCGATAGGTATTTGTCTTCATGTGGTAAAGTGGGTGGACTACTTCTTCCAAAGCTAATGGAGTGGGAAGGTTCTTTGATGGTGGGTGATGATGGCCGGAGTATGGTGCACCCGGGGTGGTGAACAAGGGCGGGATTCCCGCGGGTGGGAGAATACAAGGTTGTTGAATTTAAAGGTTCCCCCGAAGGGTGTGGCGGATGCACTAGGCAATTCCGACGTGTTAGGTCGATGTCGGCATTCCTTTCATCTAACCATTTCTTACCTAGGATTATACATGGACCCGCCAATGTTCCCTTTTGACACCAAGCCCCATCCAAATACTTAGTTTTCCCGAACCATTTATGGAATTCAATAAAGACTTGGTCTCCATTGTGCACACTTTGTCCGGTCCTACAAAGAGAGGTAATGATATCGGGGGACACCCAATTTTCAGACTCTAGGTCAATGAAATCAATTTCTACGGGCTCTCCATTAGGTAAGCATGCATGGGATATGATTGGGAGAGGGGCCATGTGACCTAAGACTCAATGTTAACAATGATGGGTTTGACAATGCACGGTTCGGACAAGAATGCAAGCATGCCCTAGGACTTGACTTGTAGAGAGAAGTCAATAACATGGCTCTGATACCAACTGATGTGACACAACCTAGGACTCAACAAGCAAGCACAATTAAGCATTCAAAACGGACCGATAATGGTAACCGCTCACTCGATGCTCATTAAGACCCGGGGTAACTTGGCAATGCCAAGGGGAGGTTGTGTGGGCTGGGCCCTTGCTAGTAGAGGGCCAGCAAGGCCAAGGTTTGATTCCCCAAGGGTATGGCTGCCCAAATCAAGGGTCCGACGAAGTGCCAAAGGGCACGGGTTCCACTCTCTTCCCACGATGATCACTTATAGCAAAGGAGCTTAAGGATCGGGCTCTCGTCACGGCCAGCGGAGTTTATGACTAATATTGAAAGAACAAGCATGAATTAGAGCAAAGTTTTGGAGCACTCACTCGACCGGTTTGAAGAAACCGGTCCCGCTCGGAGACGAGGGCGAGCGGGGAAGCGTGGGTTCCCCACACGCCGCGCCGGGGTAGCTTGACATGTTTAAGCTATTACAACACTACACCCCATGCAAGGGGGGGATCGTGGAGAAGGGAAGATGATAGTTACATCCAAACACTACCTCTACATAGGGAGGAGCCTTCAGCCGGCCAAGCGGGCAGGGGAATTTGAGAAGGGAACACCGAAGATGGGAGGTTACCGATTCTACCCAGTTCTATGGGTGTTGACAGGAGACTGATGAATTGACTGCTGCAACTGCTACCGAATTTTTTTGGGGACGAAACCACCTGGAAATTCTTCGTAGTAGGCCGGGAGAGTCGTCCAAATTTTATTAATTTCTTCTATCGTCGATGCTGGTCTGGGTGGAGGCCCGAACAGGGAGGCAGAGTCTCGGACTGGCAGCTCCTGGTTTCCAACAGCAGGTTACAGAGGTTGCCCCGACAGCTTCCGAACTCAGAATTGAGCACCGTTGGAGTCGTTGGAACCGTGGACGAGTCCTCTTCGCATAAAAACTGACGGGGAAGCCAAAAGATGCCAGAGAAGACCAGGAGACTCTGAACAATGACGACATGTCGGTGCAGACTGTGGGAAGCAAAACTGCGTGGCTGAGGGAGAAAATTGATAACTCCTGCTACAGGATGCCGAAAGGAGTTCCGCTTCTTGATTCTGAAAGTAGACAGAAGGAGGAAAAACTTTTTAGCAGGGCTCTTGTCTTGATTCACGCTGGATTTGTCGTGGCAGAGCTTCCAATCATGTTCAGGTGCTCTGTCAGGAGAGCTTCGCGCAGTCCAGGGAGAACGGCTCTCCCGGGCAGCACAGTGCTCGGACGATGATGAAACCACTTCCGTCGCGAAGAAGACAGGCAGACGCTTCCGACGATAGGTCTTGGACCTCCAGGGACACCAGGGGGAAGACGGGGTCGCTGCTGCACTCCACTGGTTCTCTGCAGGCTCTCAGCCAAGGTGGAGGAAGGGTGATGGGGTGGCTGCTCTTGGTAGAGTGGAGTGGAGGGAAGGGGATGGGGGTGGCCTACTCAATGGGGAAAGGAGTTGGGCGACTTTGGGCTATGGAGGGAAGGGGATATTCAAATTCAAATGGTCTTGGGAGGTGGAGGGTTGCATGGGGGAGAGGGAAGGGTGCTTGGGAAAGGGATGAGGTGGTTGGAGGGTGGCTTAATGATTGGGGATGCTCCCTTGGGACTAGGGGGTGGAGTAATGGGATGTGTGGGGAAGGGGAGTGGCCTTTAATGGGGGTAGGTGGGAGAGTGGTGGTTGGGAAGGGAGGAGAGAGAAAATTTTTGAAATTGGGTGTGGAGGAGAGAGAAAGGGGAGTGAAAGAGAGAGATTAAGAGAGGGATGGGTGGGATTCTCTCCCTAAGGCTTCTCACCTCACTAATGGATTCACTCCACCATAAAAATAAAGATAGAACTCACAAAATGGCAATTTTTCATTGATTGATTCATTAAGTTGAAATGGAGGGGAATGGGGTCCTATATATAGGAAACCCACATTTCTACAAAAGTCCCTGACAATTGACTCAATGACAAATAACCGAGGGGGTAGGGGAGAGCCCTTGGGCCAAGCCCAATGAATTGGGCCCAATAGCTAACTAGACAACCTAATGACACTCAAACTTAGGGAAATGAACACAAGACCTAGGAACATGACTCAAATAAAAGAGAAAATACATCAAATGACTCAAATAAAAGTTACATAGGACTCAAAATTAAATGACTAGACCATGCCGGATGCAACTGGGGCGAGGAGACGAGCTGTGAATGTGGGCATGGGAGGTGATGTCCCCATCATTAAACCCCTTGCTAGTTCTTGAGATATAATTTCCTACTGAGCGTTCGCTCACTCAGTGTTTCCATACTTTTCAGGTAAGTCCGACGATGAGGGAACTCAATCTGAAGGGGATGGTCAAGAGTGAAAGAGTTAGAGCTATTCAAGCGTCCATCAGTCCTGTCTTTTCTATATTTTCTTGAGTCAGAATTGTACCTTTCTTTTGTTGAGTCTAGTATTTGCAAGGGTTTTGTAATAGACATATTCTTCTTAAAGGAATAAATGGATTGGGTTATCTTTATATTTGCGCACTCTGTCTTTGTGTCGAATACACTACTACTCTGATTGACATGATTGATATAAACTCGTCGCGCATCTCCGGGTATCTTCCGCGCTCGGGGCGTGACAAAAGTGGCAGTAAAATAATATTTGGTGGACACTGGGGCATCCATCAATGTATTACCGCCCACCACTTTGAAGATGTGCGGCATTCCAGAAAATTAGATTCGGCCATCTACCATAACAGTCACAACATACGACAATACTAAGAAGCCTCCTCTGGGCATGATAACGTTAAAGGTTAGTCTGGGTCCAGCAACAATCACAGTCGATTTTCACATCTTGGACATGGATCCAACATTCAATGGCATCTTGGGTCGCCCCTATATTCAACAGTTAGATGCAGTGCCCTCTACAAGTCATCAATGCCTCAAGTTTCCACACAAGGGCCGTATTATCAAAGTGACTAGCATGCCGATCCTGCCTGATGAAGACATACACCTAGCAACGTCAGTTCCTTTTATTTGGCCTTCCAACAAGCCGTTGCTATCCGTATTGGATATCCCTCACCCACGGCCGATGCCACCCGAGACAGTTACAACAGTTGCCATGACACCCCTAACTTCCAAGCGGAAGAAGAAGAAGAACACAATGAATACCCCGTTTTGGAATATTCTGATGAGAATAGGGTACCAGGTTGGCAAAGGCCTGGGTGTCAATTGTCAGGGCAGAACTAAGCCTGTCAAGCCACAAAGATTGATTGAACGGGGCGGCCTAGGCTATAAAGGACCAAGCAAGAATGAAGAAGAACCATGGGCAGTTATGACCTCCACTTTGAAGACAGATCGCCAACCGCTCACTTGGACATTGCAGACGCATTTTATTAAAGGTGGCATCCAACATAATGAGCAGACTACAATAATCACTTCCATGTTAGACTGTCAAGACGTTCATGCTAGACAGTTTGCTCGACATATTGCTCCACTGGTTACATACAAAGCCCTGGAGTCTCTGAGGCCTGATAAGAGGAGGAAAATGGATGATCCAGAGTGCGACTGGTATAGATGGTTTGATATGAATGACATCACTATTGCCTTAAGCCGTCTCTTCATGCCGACAGATCCGGAATGGCCGCCACTGATCCATGACCTGATTGAAAAGTCGACGGTGATAATAGACAAAAGGCAGCTGCTGAGTGATTACACAGATATTGGAGAGCCTGACGTACCATATGAAGAAGGATTTACAATAGACAGGCTGTGGGCCGGCCTTTTCTCTCTCACTTCTATGCATCCATCTCTTCTTTCTTCTCTGCATTCTCAATTGTTCTCTCACATGCCGAGACCGCCTCGATCATGATCAGCTTTTCCCCAAATTCAATGCAAGTCACTCTTTCAATTCCTCGCTTGCTCCTCGAGCAATTTTCCAAACTCTCCATCACACCCCCGCATGGGTCGTCTTTGATTCAATCTTTCTCTAATCTTCCAATCTCCACTCCTCCCTCTATTCTCCCTTCACACTGCTTTCTTCTTGAAAAAGAAAATGAAAATGAAGATAAAAATGAAAACGAAAAAGAAAAAAAATGCCAAAATTCCAACTTTTTCATCCTCCATCTCTGTTGAGGAGACCTCTTATCTCCTCTCTGAGTGTGCCCCGACCCAGGGGCCGCTCTTCCAAGATTCATTGATAAACCTTTTCCACCCCTCCTGCAAGGGGTCCTCATCTGTATCACCTCCTGTATCCACTTTTTCACCTCCTTCCTTCAATCAAGCTAGTTGCTCTTCCTCCTCCAATAATAAAATTCATGGGGTAGTTCCGCATAAGAAATCCAGGGGTAAGCAGATTCCCCGTAGGTTCTTGTTGGAGTTGGCTAGAAGATGTCGGGCATGCTCAACCCTCCCCGAATTTCTAGAGAATCCGATTATCCTGCCAGAGTTAGAATATGAGGATACTTGTGCTTCTTATGAGGGTTTTGGTGTCTACGAGATTATGAATGATGAAGACCCTATTGAAGAGGGGGAGGAAAGTTATGAAGAATATGAGGACGAGGCTGATGCCCTTGCTAGTGGCATGAGAAGATTTGACGAACCGTCAGCCTCAGTAGAAGAGCCTACCAAAGAAATAAATTTGGGTACGGAAGAAGATCCTAGGATCGTCCTCATCAGCAAGAATTTGCCGCCTGCCGAAGAGGAGGCGCTTATTTCGGTACTTCAAGAATACAAGGACACGTTCGCGTGGAGTTATGAAGATATGCCTGGATTAGACCCTGCGCCCGTTGAACATCGCCTTACACTTAAGCCAGGGTCTGTCCCGATCAAACAACGGTTGAGACGTTTCCACCCTAACATGGCTTTAAAGATGAAAGAAGAGGTAGACAAGCTTCATAAGGCTAGATTTGTTAGAGTTGTCCTCTATCCAAACTGGGTGGCTAACATCGTCCCGGTCATGAAGAAAGATGGAAAGGTTCGCATTTGTATAGACTTTCGGGACCTCAACCGTGCGTGTCCTAAAGATGACTTCCCCCTCCCTCATATTGATATTTTGATTGATAATACGGCAGGATTTGAGACTCTCTCCTTTATGGATGGGTTTTCGGGTTATAATCAGATTCGCCTAGCTGAAGAAGATCAAGAGAAAACGTCATTCACTACACCATGGGGTACATATTGCTATGTGGTCATACCTTTTGGACTCAAGAATGCTGGAGCCACCTATCAGAGGGCTATGATGGCAATTTTTCATGATATGATTCATATTTATATTGAGGTGTATGTAGATGACCTGGTAGTAAAATCAAGAACAATGATTGAGCATCCTGGGGTTTTAGCTAAAGTATTGCAAAGATCACGAGAATATCAGTTGAAAATGAACCCCAAGAAGTGTGTATTTGGTGTTTCATCAGGGAAGTTGCTTGGGTTTATTGTCAGCAAAAGAGGAATTGAAGTTGATCCCAATAAGGCAAAGGCCATCAAAGATATGCCCCCTCCCAAGATTTTGAAGGAAGTTCGAGGATTAATCGGGAGGTTGCAATTTATTCGCCGCTTCGTCTCCCAGCACTCACAAAGGTACAGGCCGTTTTACGAGCTTACTAAGCCGGGGGTCAAGTTTAATTGGGATGACAAGTGTCAGACAGCTTTTGACGGATTGAAGGATTATCTGGCCAATCCTCCTGTCCTTAGGCCGCCAATTCCGGGCAAACCACTTATCCTCTATGTTTCTGTCCTGGATGACTCTGTAGGTGCTGTCCTAGCTCAAGTGGATGAAGAAGGCAAGGAGAGGGCAGCATACTACTTGTCTAAAC
This sequence comes from Amorphophallus konjac, assembly GCA_022559845.1. Classification (NCBI taxonomy): domain Eukaryota; kingdom Viridiplantae; phylum Streptophyta; class Magnoliopsida; order Alismatales; family Araceae; genus Amorphophallus; species Amorphophallus konjac. Next base: position 36,394,737 of record CM040129.1, read on the forward strand.
TTCTCAACCCTTGTGAGCAGAAGTACTCAGCCATGGAGAAGACTTGCGCTGCTTTAGTCTGGGTAGTTCAGAAGTTAAAACATTATTTCTTAGCTCACGAGGTTCACCTCATTGCACGCATGAACCTGATTAAATTCCTTCTCAAAAAATCTATCCTTACCGACCGATTAGCACGCTGGCAAAGTTTTCTCTCTCAATTTGACATCACTTACATTCAACAGAAAGCAATCAAAGGTTATGCCATCGCCGAACATCTTGCTCACCACCCTCTCCCTCGATTTGATCCTGTCAATTCAGAGTTTCCAGATGAAGAACTAATGTCCATTAATCAACCCCATGATCCTATGTGGACATTACATTTTGATGGAGCTCTAAATTCCCAAGGAAGAGGGATCGGCATGGTTCTTTTAACACCAGAAGGGGTCACCATCCCATTTGCTGCTCAGCTCACTTTCCCTGTCACGAACAATATAGCTGAGTATGAGGCCCTTTTGGCCGGTCTTCAAACCGCTCATAAATATGGTGTTACCCAATTACGAATTGTGGGTGACAGTCAACTCATTCTACGCCAGGTGCTTGTCAAGTGCCGCACTCTCAATCCTAAACTCAAGCCTTACCAGGAACTTGCTTCCGCATATGCCAAACTCTTCACCAAGTTGATCTTCGTCCATGTCCCTCGAAGCCAGAACATCTTAGCTGACGCTCTTGCCTCTTTGGCCTCCGCTTTAGTCTTTCCTCCCCAATGAGATTTTCATGTTCCTCTCATTCATCAGCGTGACACTCCAGCTATTAAGGATCGTGCATTCCTCGATATTAGGGACAAGGTGCTCGAGAAGGTCAAGCAGAGTGAAGCTCTTAAAGGCAAAGAGGTCATGTTGTTAGATTGGGAAGAAGAATTGGCTGATGAAGAGAAACCTTGGTATTATGAGATTGCCAGATATTGCAATGATCAATCCTATCCCGAAGAAGCCACTGTGGAAGAAAAGAAAGTGATTAGAAGAGTGGCTCAGCGGTATGTTTTGGTTGGAGGTGTGCTCTATAGAAGAGGGCTCACGGGTGTTTTATTAAGATGCCTCAACGATGATGAATCTTAGAAGGTCGTGGAATAGGCGCATTCAGGAGTGTGTGGTGGTCATGTGAATAGCCAGATGCTAGCTAAGAAGATCCTTAGGCTAGGCTTCTATTGGCCAACTCTAGAAGAGGATTGTTCCATCTATGTTCGAAGGTGTGTTAAGTGCCAACTGTACGCCGACAAGATTCATTCTCCTGCTTCTTCACTCCATCCTCTGTCCTCCCCATGGCCTTTCTCCATGAGGGCTTTCGATATCATTGGACCTCTTGGTGACTCGAACCTCCTCACGAAGCAAAAATCATTCATCCTCACGGTAACGGAGTACTTCACCAAGTGGGCAGAAGCGGAAGTATTCGCGGAGATCAAAGCATCAACCATCTGCAAATTCATAATGAAGAATATTATCACGAGATTCGGCATCCCGAGTACCATCATCACCGACAATGGACCTAAATTCATCTCTCAAGAGCTCAAGGATCTCTGCAACAGGTATAACATTGCATTGCATCATTCTTCTCCCTATTATCCACAGGGCAATGAAAAGCAGAGGCAACTAATAAAACATTGATTAAAATTGTTAAAAAGACGTGTGAGGCTAATAAATTTTTAGATTGGCCAGACAAGCTAGTTGAAGCTCTCTGGGCCTATCGCACTTCCATTCGTACCCCTACAGGGCAAACCCCTTTCGCCCTCACTTATGGAATGGAGGCGGTAGTTCCTTATGAGATTCTCATTCCCTCTCTGCGAGTACAATTGGACAAGGAATTCTCTATTGATGAGCGTCGTGATTCACTCCTTGCCCAGTTGGAACTCCTAGATGAGAAGCGTCTGGTCGCCGCTGAGCATGCGCGCGTTTATCAAAATAGGCTTTCACGTTTTTATCAAAAGAAAGTAATTGAGAGAAAACTCAAAGTCGGTGAGATGGTAATCAAGAGAATCTTTGTAAAACCTGGCGGACCCCGTTCAAAACTCCAACCAAACTGGGAAGGACCCTTTGTTATAAAAGATGTTTATCCTGGCAATGCTTATAAATTGATTAATGCTGAAGGAGAAGAGCTAGCTCATCCTTGGAACGGGCTGTACCTTAAGAAATACTACCCCTAATCCAAAACCAAAAAAAATAAAAATAGAAAATTTCTGAAATACCAAACAAAATAGAAATTCTCCAAAATGCCAAAAAAAATCGTTGCCATGGTATACAAGGACGCAAGGTCTGAAAGGTCAAATTTCAGTATTCATTCGTCAGTCTTGTTAACTAAAATAGGGTCGACACCCACACACACTACACGCTTAAACCTCGAACTCAAGCGGTGCAAAATCTGATGGAAAGTCAAAAACCTGACTAAAGGTGAAGACAATACCCATTCTTTTCCTCTTCGGCCCATAAGAGAGGAAGGAAGGTCTCGGGGTAGACCCGCTAAGCCTACCCGCCGCCTTAGTAAGTGGAAGTCAGGGCCCAAAAGGGAACAAAATGCCACAAAAGCCCAAGTACAATTAGGTTTCTTTTATCAATACAAATCAGTTCCAAAGTGAAAGCCAAATCGTGAAAAGAAAAGCATGTCAAGAGGGCAAAGTCCCTGCAAGGAAAACCTTGGGCGTATGCATGCAATACAAAAGAGGCAAAAGGCAATAAAATTTCCCTATGCCAAAGACCGAATCCCAACAGGCATAGGGTAGGGCAGGTGCTTTTACCTCGAGCTTTTCAGAATTCCTTATGGGCTTCCTTATATCTTCTTCCATCTCTTTCTTTGTGGTAAGTCATAAACCAGCACGATGGTCGAGACTGACCTAGGAGATTGCACCGTGCGAGATCTTGCGCATAAGTTTAACCACTAGCATGTCGACCCCTTTTTTTTAATTAATCAAGAAAGGTCAATGAATCCTCAATGATGACCATGTATGACCAAGTGCCCTAGTAGCTTTGTCAACCTAATTCTGAAAATAGCAAAATTAACGCCTCTGAGGGAGGTGCCTTTTATATAATTAACGCCTGAGCCGAAGTCGTCTTTTACTGAATAACGCCTTTAAATAGGTCGCCTCTTTTCAACAAAATTCAAAATTAACAACCGTCTCTAAGGGCGCCTTCTATACAAATAACGACCTAGTCTAAGGCGTCTTTTTTGGAAAACAAATGAAAAAAAGAGAGAGGAAAGAAAATGAAAGAGAAAAGAAAAATGGTGGTTTATCCTTCATGATGTGTGCGTGCATTTTTACATGGGCATCTTTTGATATAGGTTGCATATGTGTGCTTGTGTGATGCATCTCCCTTTATTGGTTATTTCATTTACCTTATTTGATTAAAGGCTTGGCCCCTTGACCCGCTATCAAGGTCAAAGTGAAGACATCCCTTGCTTATTGAGCAAGGGGCCAAGTCGAACAGATGAATTAACCTGTTTTGTTTAAGTGCGAACTACAGCTGCAGGTATAGGGGAAAATAAAAGCAAAAGCCAAGAACGTGGAAAAGAAGCGAAGTACACAACCACAAGTACATAGCTACATAAGTGCTCAGGTAACAAAAATTTCAATCTCATATATATATACATCATAAATATCTGAGTACAGGTGTGAGGGTGGAGGAGTACAACTAAGTCTCTCTCAGCTCTCGCCTCCACCCTCCTCTCTCCTACTCTCTACCTCGTCCTCGCCGTCCCAAGGTGGCGCTGGTGGAGGGGGGCATGGGCCCCCGTGAAGAAGCTGGAACCCGAACCTGGCCCCCTACCTCGCTCCTCTCTCGAAGAGAAGAGCCCGCCACAAAGGTAGAGCTAGTGAAGCTGTACCCTGCAGCTCGCACCCGCTCCCGCCCTCGCTGAAGACGCTCCTCTGACGCTCGTAGCCGCTCCTGGGTAACGGCTAGCTGGGTCCTCAAGTCTACCAGCTCACGCTCGCGCGCTGTCACCTGCTCCTGGTATCGGGCACGCTCCGACTGCTGTAGCTCGTGGTGACGGGCACGGTCCGCCAGGTGCTCCTCTCGCTCTCGCGCACGCACTCTCCGCTCCAGCTCAAGAGCGACCCGCACCTCCGCTATGTCCTGAGGCAGCTCCTCACGCCGCCTCAAAGCCCTCTCCAGCTCCTCGATCCGCTGCTCACGGATCGCCAACTCTGCCCTAGCTAGGGAAGCCCGGGTATGAGCCGCCTGTAACTGTGTAGTCTGCAAACAGGTAAACAAGTCATCAGTTCCACATTTAATGCAATAATTCAGCAGTTTATGAAATGAATGCATGGTTAAAAGTAAAACTCACACGTGTGGCCATCGCCTGCTGGCCCTGCTCGATGCAAGTAAGAGCGGCTCGGAGCTCCTCCGTCTGTAAAACACCTTTTTTATCAGCACATAATAATAAATAATTGAATGAGGTCTGAGTTTTGAAACTTACCCGTGAGGCGAGGTCGCGCTCTGCCACCTCGGCCCGTGCCACTGCCCCCGCTAGCTGCTCCACTAGTGCAGTCACCTCTGCACTAGGCCCTCTCGAGCTAGAGGCCTCTCCCGTATCTCTCACTGCTGCTCCCTACTGGGTACGCTGCATTCATTAAGATTGTCAGTGGGTAATCATCAATAATTGAAAGATCAAAAATATTTTTTTTTCATTTGCATATTCAAATAAATCAAACACTCACCAAGGTCTCAAGGTCTGCCCGTGTGGCGGCCAGCTGTGTTGGATTGTGTGTCTTCCCTAAGTATTTTGATGATGAGCAACACTATGTTAATTGTTATTGTTATTTTTGATCAGATGTCTTGCACTTGAGTTATCCATGGTTTTATATGAAATAACTGCTAAGAGGTAACACTTCGTGTGTTCGTTCATGTTCTGTCTTCGTGCTGTTTTTCCTCAAACATCATGTAGTTCTTGCTTCGCGTTTTCACCTCGTGTCGAGTTAGCAATGTTGTCGTCTGTTTGAGTGTTGTCTTTCACCTCGTGCAGTCTTTGATTACTGTGTTGTTTCCATGTCATCCTTTGTATTCCTCTCTTCGAGTCCTTTCGCTGAGTCTCTAAGTCAGTCTAAGTTCAAGTGTTCGTTTCACTTCGTGAATGTTTTTCCCTTCTCATGACTTCGTGTCGTGTTCCTAAAGCTGCTCTAAAAAGTTCTGATGAACTTCGAGTAGTTTTTCTGTAGACCTCGTGTCGATTCCTGTTTAGTAACCACACTTCGTGACGGTTACTATAGTCCACGTCTTCGTGTTGGTTTTATGCACTCCGTGTCATCTTCTTTGTTTCATTCTGTTCTCATCTCACTTCGAGTCGTTTCTTTGTATACTGTCTTCGTGATTGATTGGCACTTCGTCTTGGTTACAACACCTCGTGTTGTACTGTTTGACTTCGTGTCGGTTTCGGTTGCAGTCCATGTTGTTTTCATGTCGTTCTCCTTTATTGCCACCTCGTGTCGTTTTTATTATTAAGTCTTCGTGTCGTTTTACCTCGTGCAGTGTTATCCCGTGTCATTTACTGTTTTGACTTTGTGTCGTTATCAGCCTGTGTTGTTTTCATCTCGTGCTGCTCTCACTATCCTCGTGTTGTTCTCATCGCGTGTCGATTACTGTTTCGTCTTCGTGTTGTCTTCACCTCGTGTCGTTTTTTCATCTCTTCATGTCTTTTTTGTTCCATTCCGTACAGGACATCGCAGCACCTCGTGTTGCTTCCTGTTTCACTTTCGTGTCATTTTTACTCTTCCTAGTCCTCGTGTCTCTCTTGTGTTGAAACCATACTTAGTGTTGGTTTCTGTTCTTGTCTTCGCGTCTTCGCGTTGCTTTTCTGTCTACCTCGTAACGTTCTCTTAGTAATGTTCATTGTGTCACCACTGTGTCCCGTGTCGTTCTCTGTTTTGTGTACCTTTTTGTCGTGTCCACTAACCTCATGCAGTTCTAGCTCTTATGGCACTCAATATTAATGGTTCTTATCTCGTTGCAGGTCCGAGGAAGAACATTCATCAGTGTCTGGGTGCACGTGATCCAAGACAAGAGGAACAAAATGCAATGAAGGCACGTGGCAAGAAGGTTCTGGATCGAGCGTGGGAGGCACACACGTTTCATGCCCTATCCATCTGCTGTTGATGCTATAAAAAGAATCCTTCGTCCTCAGATGAAGGTGATCGAAGAAGAGAGGCATAGAAGAAAACAGGGAAATAGAGAGCCCTTCGATCCAGAAAACAGAAAAGAAAGAAGAAAGAATAGCAGAGAGAAATAGAAAGAGAGCAGAAGAGTGATCAGAAGAATTGTTCTGACTTGCGGATCAAATCCGAAGTCTATTGCTCTATATTGAGCTACATTGTTTCCATTGTCTGGCATTTGATTTCCTTCGTTCGTATTTTTCATTTCTTGTTCTTATCTTTCTTCAACCGTTATTGTTTGTGTTTCCGATCCTCTGGACTGAGGTCGGGGTCCTCCTGTGAGATCAGGAGTAGGGAGAGTCAATCTCCGGTTTGCAAGCAGCAGGTGAGCTGCTTGTAGGTACCATCCGGGTTGGGAGGAAGAGGGGTCTTCGACCTCTGGTTCACTAGTAGCAGGGCTGCTACTAGTGGGGTTTCCCTCTTGGTAAAGAGGAAGAGAGACGTGAGTCTCTGGGTTCTAGTGGCTGCTGATCGCTAGAGGTTCCCTCCGGGTAGGAGGAAGAGGAGAGGTTGTTCTCCTGGGAAGCTGTGTATCAGCAGTTGTTTAGCAAGCTATGTTGCCCAGCCTTTAGTGAAGCCACACTCAGGTTGAGTGTGGGGTGGATGTAGGTCTGAAGGACCGAACCACCTTAAAATCCTCTGAGCCCTTGTGTGATTGATCGTGATAATATTGTGGTATGCCTTCTATTTGCTTGAGCTATTAACTGCACTGCATCTTTTACGATAGTCAGAGCTCGAGGTTAGTTCCGTTTAGCAATATACTCTGCAATAATTTTTTAAATCTACGAAAACAGTGATCTATTCATCCCTCCCCTTCTAGATCACTTCATATTGTACTTATCAGTTGGTATCAGAGCAGGTTTTTCCCAGAATGTGGTCCAACGGCCAGGGAAACGGATCCAATGGTCTTCGTAGTTTCATAGCTGATGGGCAGTCTATCACCCGCCCCCCTTTCTTTGATGGTAATAATTACTTCTTCTGGAAGAACAGGATGGAAGTCTTTATCAGGGCCCAAAGCAACAAGCTATGGAAAGTCATTACAGATGGTCCATACACCCTTCCACCGAATGAAGATATGTGGACAGAAGATCAGGTCAAACTCTCCGCACTGAATTGGACAGCTCTTAACATCATACAGTGCGCCGTCCATCCGGAAGAATATTCAAGGATCTCAGCGTGCAAGACTGCAAAGAACATGTGGGATGATTTGCAGTTAATTCATGAGGGCACATCTCAGGTGAAGGCTACCAAGATCAACATACTTACAACTCAATATGAGTTATTTAAGATGAAGCCAGAGGAGCCGATCACAGAAATGTATGCCAGATTATCTGTGATCATCAACAGTCTGAAAGGCCTTGGAAAGGATATTCAACAAGAAGACATAGTCAGGAAGATCCTTAGGTCTCTAACTCCCGTCTGGGATACCAAGGTGACTGTAATAGAGGAATCAAGAGATTTATCCATCATGACAGTAACCCAGCTGATTGGTTCTCTCATGACCCATGAAATGAATTTCAAACGAGGAAACGATGGGCATGACAGAAAGGGAAAGAATGTTGCTCTGAAGGTTTCACGACATACTAAGAAGAGCAACAACAGCAGCAGCAGCAGCAGTGATGATAGCAGCGAAGGGTCTGATGGACTCTCAGACCTGGACAAGGACGAGCGAGCTATGCTCACCAGGCAGTTCAGAAAGTTCCTAAGAACAAAAGGAAAATTCTACAGGAGGAAGAAATTTAATGCTGCAATGAAGTCTCCTGAACGAAGATTTGAGAAGAACCGGTCTGCTAAGAAGATCACTTGCTATCATTGTCAGAAATCCGGTCACATGAAAAGTGAATGTCCAGAGCTACAAGCTAAGGCTCCAGGACACCAGAAGAATGTGGTGCACAAGAAGAAGAAGGCCATGCTGTGCACATGGAGCGATGAGGAGGAGGACCCAGAAGCCACTTCGTCCAGTGAAAATGAAGAGAAGACCTGCCTCATGGCCGACCATAAGAAAGAGGTAACAAACTTATTTGAAAATTTTACTTTGGATGATTGGGAGGACGCCTATGGCGACCTGTTAAGTAAATATAATTGTTTAAACAAGGAGCACAGAATGCTTAGACGTAAGTTTCATTCTCTGTCTGAAGAACACTCTTCTATTGTCACTGATAGCATGAAAACCAAGGAGATGGCCATTGAGCTAGACCAGGTTAAAGGTGAGATTGAGAGGTTGAGAATGGAAAGAGAGGAGAGTCTAGCTAGAATAGATGAGCTGAAGTGTAAAGCTGAAGAGTCTAAAGGAGAGATTAGACTGATGGCTGAAAAATATGAGGCAGTTAGAACAGTTAATCAGGAACTCCAGGACCAATGCAATGAATTTCAGAAGGAGATTGAGGACAAAGAAAAAGTGCTTGAAAAGTTTACAGAGGGGAGAAACAACCTGAATGTCCTTCTGGGGTCGAGGGTAAACTTCAATAGGGAGGAATTAGGATACAATCCTACTAGTAAAAAACCCTTTGAATTTAAGACTATCACGTTCTGCCCCGCCAAAGGCAAAGAGAAACTGGAAACACCATCCAGTTCCAAATCTGTCTCTACAATGAAGTCTTCGACCAGTAAATTCATTACCAGTAAATTCATTCACTCCACTGGTCAGCAGTCTAAGTCAGGAAATCCTGAGACAAGCACTGCTCATGTACAGCAGGCGTGGAACAAAGGTCCTCACAGGACCAGTCCTATAGAGGCCACAAAAAGAGCGAAAAGTTTTGTTAAGAAAACTCATCATGCTAATTATCAAGTAGAGCATGGCAACGATCACCAGTTTCAGCACAAATTTTATTGGAGTAAAAATGCTTACATGAATTATGCTCAACACACACGCACATCTTCTAAGAGGCCAACCAACAATGTCTTTGTTCAGAAATAGCATAGTTCAAATAGGAATAAGCTTATTCAACACCCACCAAGAAATAACAAAAGGGAAGAATCAACCCACATAAATCCACTGAAGAGAACTATAAAACAAATGTGGATTCCCAAGTGCTTTCTGCATAATCTGAAAACTGGTTTTGGACCCAATTTGAATTGGGTCCCACATTACTCTGTCTGAATTTTTGCAGGTCAGCCTGGCAGCTGAGCATAACAAGTGGTATCTTGACAGCGGCTGTAGCAGGCACATGACAGGAGACCGGTCCAAATTCAGCAAACTAAAAATGAAGTCTGGGGGCTTGGTCAAATTCGGAGGAAATAACAGAGGAAGAATAATTGGAATTGGCACGGTTGGTAAGTCCTCCACTAACTCCATTGAAGATGTGTATCTTGTAGAAGGACTTCAGCACAACTTGGTAAGCATAAGTCAACTTTGTGACAAAGGACACAAGGTACTCTTTGACCACAACTCGTGCACTGTTTTTGAGCTGAATTCTGATAACATCATGTTCAAAGGTCATAGAGTAAATAATGTGTACATCGTTGATCTTGATGATAATTCTGAAACAAACTTGTGTCTGTCTGCTAATTCTGAACAGGTTGCTTTTGACTGGCATAGGCGTCTAGGCCACGCTAGTGTGTCTACTTTAAATAAACTGTCTAATTATAACCTAGTCAGAGGTTTGCCCAAAATAAAATTCCAGTTAGGGTCCAAGCTCTGTGATGCTTGTGCTCAAGGTAAACAGACTCGTGCAGTTTTTAAGTTGAGAACTGAGGGTCTCTCATCTAAACCACTACAGCACTTGCACATGGATCTCTTTGGTCCTACTCGAATACAAAGCCTGTCAGGTAAGAGATATGGTCTAGTCATAGTTGATGACTTCACTAGATTTTCTTGGTTGTTCTGTTTAGCAAATAAAAATGATGCTTTTGCTCACTTTGAAGAACTTTTTAATAAAATCAAACTGCAAGGTGAACATAATATCATTACAATTCAGTCTGACCATGGAGGAGAGTTTGAAAACTCGTCATTCTCTGAATTTTGCTCAAGAGAGGGAGTGACTCACAAATTTTCTTCTCCCAGGACACCGGAGCAGAATGGAATTGTTGAGAGAAGAAACAGGTCAATAATTGAAATGGCCAGGACTATGCTAATTGAGAGTGGACTTCCAAGGAGATTTTGGGCAGAAGCTGCAAATACAGCATGCTACATTTTAAATCGAGCCTTGGTAAGACCTACTCATAAGAAAACTCCTTATGAACTCCTCAAGGGTAAGCTGCCAAACATTTCTTACTTTAAAATCTTTGGTTCCAAATGCTTCATCCACAATAATGGTAAGAATGGTTTGGATAAGTTTGAAGCAAGAAGCTCTCCTGGAATTTTTCTCGGATATTCAGAAACCTCTAGGGCTTACAGAGTCTTCAATAAAGATGAGCAAACTGTTGAAGAAACACCTCATGTGGTGTTTGATGAGAATGTTCTATCTGACAAAAGGACAAATGATGACAGGGAGTCACCTGATGAGGGAGATTTCTTGGAGAAAATTGAAGTAGGAGAGATGCAGCAAACTGCTCAACCAGAAAACTTACAACAAGAAGGAGCAACTGAAGTAGGTGAACCCTCAGGTGAGGTAATATTTCACAAAGATCATCCTAGTGAAAATGTCATAGGTAATTTGCATGATCCCACTAGGACAAGATCTCACTTTAGAACTGTCCAAGAACAGGACTTAGCTGCTTTGACATCTCAGGTAGAACCCAAGACTGTGGAAGAGGCTTTAAAGCATGATTCTTGGGTATCCTCCATGGGTGAGGAATTAAATCAATTTGAGAAAAATAATGTATGGAAACTAGTTCCTAGACCTGAAAACACTCATGTCATTGGCACTAAATGGGTTTTCAAAAATAAGATTGATGAAAATGGTGCTATCTCTAGAAACAAAGCAAGACTTGTAGCTCAAGGCTACAGTCAGGAATTTGGTGTGGATTTTGATGAATCCTATGCACCAGTAGCTAGGATGGAAGCTATAAGAATTCTGTTTGCATTTGCATGCTCTAGAAAAATTCGGCTACAGCAAATGGATGTCAAAAGCGCATTCTTAAATGGGTTATTGAAGGAAGAGGTATATGTTGAACAACCTCCTGGGTTTAATTTCTCTGTTCAGCCTAACATGGTTTTTAGGTTGAATAAAGCCCTCTATGGATTGAAGCAGGCTCCCCGAGCCTGGTATGAGAGACTTTCTGAGTTCCTTGTGAGCAAGGGCTACACTCGAGGTAAGGTTGACCAAACCCTCTTCACCAAAAGTCTCGGAAAGGAGTTAATTGTGGTCCAGGTATATGTTGATGATATCATTTTCGGATCTAACAACTCAAAATTATGTAAAGACTTTTCTGAGTCTATGTCCCAAGAATTTGAAATGAGTCTAGTTGGCGAACTAAAATATTTTCTTGGGCTGCAGGTCAAACAAATGGAGGATGGTTGTTTCATAAATCAAACCAAGTATACTCTGGAGATGCTGAAAAGGTTTGGAATGACCAACCTCAAGACAATCTCAACACCCATGGGTACCAGCTCCTCACTGGATTCAGACGAAAAAGGTAAAGAGGTGGATGCTAAACTATATAGAGGTATGATCGGTTCACTCCTCTACTTAACTGCATCCAGGCCCGACATTCAATTTAGTGTAGGGATGTGTGCCAGATACCAGGCTAGACCTACTGAATTGCATCTGGCAGCTGTAAAGAGAATCTTTAGATACTTATCTGCCACTCATGATCTAGGTCTCTGGTATCCTGCATCATGTAACTTAGATCTCATTGCATACACTGATGCAGATTATGCAGGATGTAAATTGGACAGGAAGAGCACTAGTGGTCACTGCGAATTTCTAGGAGGGTGCTTAGTCTCTTGGGGATCCAAGAAGCAACACTCTGTGGCTCTCTCTACTGCTGAAGCTGAATATGTGGCAGCAGGGAGCTGTGGCACACAGGTTATATGGATAAAACACCAGCTTCTGGATTACTCGGTTGAGCTAGGTTGTACTTCTATCTTTTGTGACAATACTAGTGCAATAAACATTGCAAAGAATCCTGTACTTCATTCTCGAACTAAACACATTGAAATCAGGCATCATTTTATTCGAGATGAAGTAGCAAGGAAGACTTTTGAGTTGATCCATGTTGGCACTAACTCACAAATTGCAGATATCTTTACTAAGCCACTGGATACTGAAAAATTTAGCACTATGCGCAGAGAACTAGGTATTTACAGAATTTCATGATTGAAAATTTGATTTCTGAATACCATGTCATGTGTTATTATGCTTATCATATTCATCATGGTGTTCTTTTTGAAGTGCGTTGAGGGTTGTCTTGACTAAGTCTGTGTTGGGGTCAAGGTCTCAGGGGGAGATGATTTATAATAGGTGTCTTGATCTTTGACCTAATTTGAACATACTCCGAACGACATTTTGCTGACATCATAAGAGAATCAGGTTGATTAGGTGTATAAAAGAAAATGTTGGATGCTTTACTCTTTAAGGCTGTTCATCTAATTTCTTGTTGGAATTTCAGCTGTTAGTCCCACTGAGATCAAAATCTGAATTCAAGATTAATCTTCATACACTGTAACTGTCTTCTGATCTAGTCAGTACAACATACCTACTTAGTCAATGGTGAGTCCAAAATGAGGTATTTTGTGCTTTAGTCTGAATCACCTTGGATCTGGTGTATTGTTCTCAAACGGACTCAAGCTTCATTAACAAGGTTTTAAGAGCTGGTAAATAAAAACAAAATTCATAAAAGGGTTATCAACTTTGTTAACTGCTCATTGAGAAACTGGGATTTTCATCAATGAAGTGAAAGCTTCCCATGTCATGAGATGGCAGTAATCATCTGGTCTTAATAGTTGTCTTGATCATACAGAGCTATGGTACATATCTGGTTAGTAACTGGGGTGTCTGGCCTCAGATAAAGGTGTCACCTTAATGTCAACACCAGCTAGAATACTATCTCTGTCTTCTTATCAGAAGGGGTAATGTGGTCCTGCCACCGAGTAACTGGGGATTCTTGCCTCTAAACAAGGTGTCTCCCTAATGTCAAAGGTGTACTTGACAGACTTACCTCTGATCTTGACCATCTTTAAAGATCCTGCTCACTTGAAGTATAGCTTTTGATTTGTTTGTTCTCAATACCACAGGTCTTTGTCTTCTGACTGTCTTACATAATACTCTCTCAGTAAAGACTTATTTTGATCAAACTGGTATCTTGTACCTCACTTGCTTAGAATCTGGTTCTGTGTATGGAGCAAATCCTTATTCACAGTTTTTGCACAGTCTGACTAACTGTTCCTCAAAAATCCTCACATAAAATTAATGGCTGTCTTAATTGACTAAACATCTCAATAGTCTCCATTTATCTGCCTTACTCTGTCCTGTTTTGTCTCTATAGTCAGCAATTTTCCCTTCTCTGTATCTTCAGATTTGACCCTAGTTTTGATGATGTCAAAGGGGGAGAGAATTGAGTTGAGGGGGAGTTAGTTATCAAGTCTGAGGTAAACTGTTGCTGTGTTCAGGGGGAGTGAGGGGGAGTGTTCAGGTTTCATCAAGGGAAGTAAGGAAGCAAGTATGCTTTCAGTTGTCTGCATTAAATATCCTGAATTGATCTCTTTTGAACTTATCTCTCATACTTAATATAGTGTTGCCATCATCAAAAAGGGGGAGATTGTTGGATTGTGTGTCTTCCCTAAGTATTTTGATGATGAGCAACACTATGTTAATTGTTATTGTTATTTTTGATCAGATATCTTGCACTTGAGTTATCCATGGTTTTATATGAAATAACTGCTAAGAGGTAACACTTCGTGTGTTCGTTCATGTTCTGTCTTCGTGCTGTTTTTCCTCAAACATCATGTAGTTCTTGCTTCGCGTTTTCACCTCGTGTCGAGTTAGCCATGTTGTCGTCTGTTTGAGTGTTGTCTTTCACCTCGTGCAGTCTTTGATTACTGTGTTGTTTCCATGTCATCCTTTGTATTCCTGTCTTCGAGTCCTTTCGCTGAGTCTCTAAGTCAGTCTAAGTTCAAGTGTTCGTTTCACTTCGTGAATGTTTTTCCCTTCTCATGACTTCGTGTCGTGTTCCTAAAGCTGCTCTAAAAAGTTCTGATGAACTTCGAGTAGTTTTTCTGTAGACCTCGTGTCGATTCCTGTTTAGTAACCACACTTCGTGACGGTTACTATAGTCCACGTCTTCGTGTTGGTTTTATGCACTCCGTGTCGTCTTCTTTGTTTCATTCTGTTCTCATCTCACTTCGAGTCGTTTCTTTGTATACTGTCTTCGTGATTGATTGGCACTTCGTCTTGGTTACAACACCTCGTGTTGTACTGTTTGACTTCGTGTCGGTTTCGGTTGCAGTCCATGTTGTTTTCATGTCGTTCTCCTTTATTGCCACCTCGTGTCGTTTTTATTATTAAGTCTTCGTGTCGTTTTACCTCGTGCAGTGTTATCCCGTGTCATTTACTATTTCGACTTTGTGTCGTTATCAGCCTGTGTTGTTTTCATCTCGTGCTGCTCTCACTATCCTCGTGTTGTTCTCATCGCGTGTCGATTACTGTTTCGTCTTCGTGTTGTCTTCACCTCGTGTCGTTTTTTCATCTCTTCATGTCTTTTTTGTTCCATTCCGTACAGGACATCGCAGCACCTCGTGTTGCTTCCTGTTTCACTTTCGTGTCATTTTTACTCTTCCTAGTCCTCGTGTCTCTCTTGTGTTGAAACCATACTTAGTGTTGGTTTCTGTTCTTGTCTTCGCGTCTTCGCGTTGCTTTTCTGTCTACCTCGTAACGTTCTCTTAGTAATGTTCATTGTGTCACCACTGTGTCCCGTGTCGTTCTCTGTTTTGTGTACCTTTTTGTCGTGTCCACTAACCTCATGCAGTTCTAGCTCTTATGGCACTCAATATTAATGGTTCTTATCTCGTTGCAGGTCCGAGGAAGAACATTCATCAGTGTCTGGGTGCACGTGATCCAAGACAAGAGGAACAAAATGCAATGAAGGCACGTGGCAAGAAGGTTCTGGATCGAGCGTGGGAGGCACACGCGTTTCATGCCCTATCCATCTGCTGTTGATGCTATAAAAAGAATCCTTCGTCCTCAGATGAAGGTGATCGAAGAAGAGAGGCATAGAAGAAAACAGGGAAATAGAGAGCCCTTCGATCCAGAAAACAGAAAAGAAAGAAGAAAGAATAGCAGAGAGAAATAGAAAGAGAGCAGAAGAGTGATCAGAAGAATTGTTCTGACTTGCGGATCAAATCCGAAGTCTATTGCTCTATATTGAGCTACATTGTTTCCATTGTCTGGCATTTGATTTCCTTCGTTCGTATTTTTCATTTCTTGTTCTTATCTTTCTTCAACCGTTATTGTTTGTGTTTCCGATCCTCTGGACTGAGGTCGGGGTCCTCCTGTGAGATCAGGAGTAGGGAGAGTCAATCTCCGGTTTGCAAGCAGCAGGTGAGCTGCTTGTAGGTACCCTCCGGGTTGGGAGGAAGAGGGGTCTTCGACCTCTGGTTCACTAGTAGCAGGGCTGCTACTAGTGGGGTTTCCCTCTTGGTAAAGAGGAAGAGAGACGTGAGTCTCTGGGTTCTAGTGGCTGCTGATCGCTAGAGGTTCCCTCCGGGTAGGAGGAAGAGGAGAGGTTGTTCTCCTGGGAAGCTATGTATCAGCAGTTGTTTGGCAAGCTGTGTTGCCCAGCCTTTAGTGAAGCCACACTCAGGTTGAGTGTGGGGTGGATGTAGGTCTGAAGGACCGAACCACCTTAAAATCCTCTGAGCCCTTGTGTGATTGATCGTGATAATATTGTGGTATGCCTTCTATTTGCTTGAGCTATTAACTGCACTGCATCTTTTACGATAGTCAGAGCTCGAGGTTAGTTCCGTTTAGCAATATACTCTGCAATAATTTTTTAAATCTACGAAAACAGTGATCTATTCATCCCCTCCCCTTCTAGATCACTTCATATTGTACTTATCAAGCTATACCTCCAGGCTATGTAGGTGGGCCTGTGCATCCATCGCTGCTATGTCTCGTGCATCCTACATCCATTGCACATCAGTTGCATGATAGATATACATAAGCATTCGCATCTAATTGAAGAATAAGTGCATTTCATACATACCCCTAGGACCCTCATCTGGGGCCTGCCGGCGTAAACCTCCCAGTAGCGCTGGAGGTACTCGGAGCTGTCGGTCGCCCGTGAGGTGACTCGGGTCCCGCCTCGCTGCCAGTTCGCATACTGGTCCGCGAACCGCACTCTCCAGTCGATCTCCTTGGTGCGATCGCGTGTCTTCTTTCCAATCCCTCGCGGCTCCCCGACCTCTATCCACTCCTGGTGGAGGCCGAGTGTCCTCATCACCAGCGTAAGCCGTAACGGCTCAATCTCGCTCAAGCAATGAACCCAAAGCTCGTGCTCAAAGCGAGGTCGGCCCGCTACGACCAACGGCTGGTCCTCGTCGGTCATCCCATCATAGGGTCTCCACCACACCTGCATTCACAAACATATATTCATCCATCATATCACATTCTATAACATAAACACAATAAGAAAAAATTGCATTATGCGTAACAGTGAAGGAGGGAAGTCACGGAACTCCCTCCGTAACACCCATAGCTCGTAAGAGAGTGGGGCTCCAAACACGACCGGCAGCCAGCGTCGCGCCAGAGGGAAAGATCCCTCACCTCCGGGTCGTAGGTCGACGCGCCCCATGGGCATGTATAGATGGCTCCAAACCTGCATCCATGCATCATATTAGCAAAACATTCACACGCATATACATTCAAACATTCAAACAAAGAAATGCATACCTGAAGAAAAGGTGAGAAGCCACTGACATTCGTCTCTCGTCCTGTCCCCGTAGACAGGTCGGCCATCATGTGCGCCAGCAGTGCCGCTCCCCAGGCGTATCTGCCGACTCCCTCCAAGTCCTCAAGTATCCCTAGGAAGCGACAGTTGATGACGTCACCCTTCGTGCCAAGCATCAAGAATAAGAACCTCCGCAAATCTCTGTCTGCCCTCTCCCTGTCGGTTGGGTCCTGGCAATAGGCTGCCCTAGCCCCGTCCATCAACCTCTGTGAAAACTCCTCTAAAGACTCCCGGGGTCTCTGCCTAGCATCCCCCAATCCCATAGCTATGGTGAGGTCGGTGCGGAAGATGGTCCTGCACTCGCTAGGTGTCTCATAGACCATCTCTAACCCTAGCAATCTCTGGGTAAGCTCAGTATAGTCAGAATAGGTGATCCCACTCACAGCCTCCCCGTCTACCCTCAACCCGGTGATCCTAGCCACATCCTCTAGGGTGGGGATCATGTGACCCCACGGCATCAAAAATGCCCAGCTAGTCCTGTCCCATCTCTCTCTCAAAACCTGGATCAGTGCTAGGTCGGGTCTGACTGGCTCTATGCTAAGGAAAGCCCCGAACCCCATGGCATCTACCCTAGCTCTCTGAAACTCGGGGAGGCCGTGGTATGCTGGTCGGACCTGGACCCATGAGATGCGTGTCCTCATCAACCCCTGCATGCATAAAAGAAAGAATTTTCGTTTAAAAGTGTTAATTTTCATGTGTAAATTCGTTTAATTGCCTTGGTTGAGATTTCTGCTGCTTTATTCAATTAACGACCAACCTTGGGTCGTGGCTTGCTTGATTAACGCCCGTGAGTGTGGCGTTATTTCTAAATGGGTTTTGATGAATCTATGTGCCTGTTAAATTAACGGCCCAGCCAGGGTCGTTGTTTATCTAAGAGACGCCCCTGTGGGAGGCGTGGTTTTGAAATGAATTTCTAATTTCACAAAAGTTTTTTTTAATTGACGCCCGTCCCTGGGTCGTCATTTACTTAAGTAACGCCTCTGAATGTGATGTTTTTCTTAAATGACTTTTTGGGCCTAGAAATATACTCTGGAATTATTTAAATTGATGACCACCACTATGGTCATTTTTTTTGTCGAATTGACGCCCCGATGGGGGGCGTTGTTTTTCAGGGTTTTTTGAAAATAAAATTAAATAGCACGCGAGATATAAATCAAGGCATGAAATAATTGGAAAAAACTGAGAAGCATGAAAATAATGGCATGGTGATTAAAACATGGTAAAACAAATTAACGACATGCTGAAGGGCGTGTTCTCATAGAGATCAGCTACTTTTCAGAAAATAAAATTAATTGACGACCCAGGGTTGGGCGTCTTCCTCTTAAATCGCGACACCCCTTGGGGCGTCTTCTTTCTGAGTCCCTGGTTTTATTCTCCCCGAGAGCTATGGAAGGAAAAAAATGGAAGAAAATAAAATAAAATAGAAAAGGTTGGGGTTGAGGCCTACCTTGTTTCGCTTGGGTACCGCCAACTCTCCCCGGAGTTGGGGCCTTGGTTGCCGTGGCCGCCGGAGTTGGCCGGGGCGAGCAATGGCCTCCGCCGTGGCCGGCGGTTCCTCATGCCCTTCTTCACCTCCTTGTTCTTCTTCTCCCTCTTCTCCTTCGTCTTCCTCTTCTTCACTTTCATCTTCTTCATCTCCCATGGCCTCGTCGTCGCCGTGTTCTCCCTCGTCGCCGGTCACCACCGTCGGTGCCTCCTCGGCCGCCACGGGAGGAGCCTCCTCCTCGACGTGGGCGTGTTCGCCCTCCAAGTCCACGACCTCGGGGGCACTAATCCTCTGCCTCTTGTGTCCACCACCGGCCATTGCTTAGGGAGGTGAGGGTTTGAGAGATAGAGGGTGAGAAAGAAAGAAGGGGAGTTTTGGGTTCGGTTAGGGTTTGCAGGAAGAAGAGAAGAAAGAAACAAAATGAAGGAAGAAGAAGAAAGGAGGGAAAGTAAGTTGAACGGTCAAAAAGAATTAACGACCCCGTCCAAGCCGTGTCTTGTTAAAAAGATGACTGGACCGGAGGGCGTCTCTTCCATTGTTAACGACGTGCTTTGAGGCGTTATTTGCGTTCGCATGGGGAATGACAACCGTTGTCAGAGACATTTAATGGGACTTGATTGACATGATGGGAATAATGATTACTATTTTTGATTAACGACGTGTCTGAAGATGTGGTTTACATGAAACGTGGCTTACCCTAAGGCGTTATTTTTGGATCTTTAACGAATACTTTTTGGAATTTGAATCGAATTAACGCCTTGTCTTAAGTCGTGATTCAGTTAACGCATGTTGCTGAAGGCGTCAATTTTGAGAGCCGATTAATGAGAAACGACATATACTGAGGCGTCATTTTTGGAATTCACGACATTAACTAAGTCGTTATTCAGAGCAGAATCACAGATTGTTGGAAGAATTGATCAGAAACATTGTGATTGGCTCAATCAGAATGTTATTATTGATTTATTGATGAAAGAGATTACAATGCACTTAATGAGCCATTTTGGACCAATCTATTGATGGTTGTTGGGTCTCCCCACATGGATCGAACTTGAAGTGGCGATCTACCCAACTTGATAGTGCAAGCATGCATCCATAGATTGGTCTCCCCATTGCCGCCGAAGTGAGCCCACTATATAGGAAGGCTAATATCGCCGGTCCCACTCTCTCTCCTTCCCATAGGCTAATTATTGCGCTTAATTGGGATTCATCCAAGAAGTTTTCCGTGGAGGGGAATAAGATTGCTCCTGCCAAGCACACCACGAAAGCCTTTGCTACTCGCTCCACTTCTTCATCTTCTTTAGCTTGGTCGGATTGTTTGTAGACCCATGAGGCAAGTTTTAGGAGGTTGATTCCTTTGGTGGCTTTGATTTGATTCACTAGGTTTGGGCTGGGAATCAAGCTTGTTAACAATTCATGTGAGGAGATTTGCCTTGGCATGGTGGCCATCTTCTCCTCATCTCCTCGCTTCATCTTCTTCAAGCCTAAGATCATCTCTAACTCTTCCATTAGGATGGTAGCTTCAAAGGTGGAAAATAGGAAGGTGTGAGTAGAGGGGTGCCATATCTTCACAAGAGCTCCTATAGCTGCCCAATCTAAGTGGATTTGGTCATAGTGTTTGGCATGGGTGACTAGGCCTAAGAGGTGCCATCTTGATAAGCAGACCCTTATGTCCGAAGAGAATTTTGAAAGTAAAAGAGACAGCCACTTGACTTTTGAGAACCTTCTTGCACCTGGAATATTGGGATAATCCTGTGGAAAACGGAAAAGGAAAAAAGGCAAAAAGAAAGAAAACAGATGAGTGTGCGGAACAGAAGGATGGGAGTTAAGAGTTAACAAAAGAACAATTCTGTTTCCTCCTACCTGGTTCGATGCGATTCTACTGCTAATATGCCCCTTGATTTCTGAGAGCCTAGGAGTAGAAATCTTTGGCCGCTTGATTGCCCTCTCCATTCTTTGAGGTAATTTCAGTGGCTGGAAGAAGCCGAAGCAGCTGCAGCAGCACCTGTGAACAGATAAAAGCAAAAGAAACAGAGATTCGACGAGTTGTTTGATTGATCTAAGGAAGTTTCTTCCTTTTTATAGAAGTTGAAGGATCTTATGCTCGTTCGAAGCTGCAGAGACGATTACAAGTAGTACTTGGTTTTGCTTTCTGATTCTTAGCCGAAAAAGTGGTGTTCGGAATTCGCAGTTAATTAACGCCGGTGTCTGGGGCGTCATTTGTTTAAATAATGACTTGTATAAAGTTGTGTTTTATTTAACGCCTACGTTCGGGTCGTCACTTTCTTGAGATCCCAAAAGAATTAATGCCTTGATGGTAGACGTCTTTTATATTTTAAACGCCCTCATGTCGGTTGTCTTTTATTCTTTTGACGCCATGAACTCCAGTCGTTATTTTATGGGTTTATATATTTGGTTCCTCCCTATGTTTTAATGAACTTAAGTGCTATATTTTGATTAGGATTACTTATGATTATGCTCTTATGATCATATCATGCTTTGAATTGAGAGAACTAATGAACTTTTCAAGTGCAGAAGAGTGCAGGTTTCGAGACGCAGGGGTGACTCAGGGGAATAACATCATTCCACTCTTGCATTTCCTTCCTGTGAGCATTGTTACTATATGGTATTTTACGCTATTATAGCATATCAAGGACCTTGTGGTTCTGATGAATCTGGAATTTGAGTTCCCCTTCATAAAAAAAAATAGTGATAATTCCAGAAGAATCTTGATCACACGGATAGGCCGTTGAGTCATTCAAGGTTTGGGACGATGGTTCCACTTTCTGGGTTGATGCGCGGACAAACGAGCTTCGGCTTAGTGTCAGCTCAGAGATTTGGATTCTTGACCGAATCTAGATGGCTTAACAATATTATCCTTGATTATTTTCTATTTTTAGTTTGTTTTAATTTTCTTTTAGCCCAGCATGCATCATATAGGACTTTGAGCTTCATGCTGAAAATCCTCATATTATGGCAATAATGAAGGTCACTCGCTCTTGATTGAGTTGACATGAGATATTCAACTCCAAATTGAGTACTTTATTCTCTCTGAAGTCGCTCAGGCTAGTTCCTTGAAAATGCCTCTTTGCTGGGTCTTCATCTCAATTCACTTTATTTTTTGTAAATTCACCTTGGTTGTAGCACGTCCACGTTGGCTGGTAAACGCTCTCCAATGGTGCCTCCCTGTCGTGCCCACGCGCACATTTTACTTGTTTAGTTTAGTCTCCTTTACCCAGCAAATCGATGTTTCCTTGGAATCACCCGAAGTTATTTCACTCAGAATCTTGGAAAGATTTCAAATGCTTAGTATCTGAGGCGTGTCACATCACACCTTGGCATCTACTTATCAGTTCATTTCACTTCATTACACTTTCATTTTCATTCCGTCTCACTCCCTTGCAAAGCAGACGCCAAGGCGGGGCAGCTGTAGACACGCTAAAATTGATACTATGACGATCAAATCTCATGTCACTATGTTAACGCCTCAAAGTGGACTTCAATATTTCTATAATATAAAGTTTTTCTATTTTTGTGTGAGTTTTTATGATTTTTCTTGCATTCTTGTGATTAACGACTCTAAGAGGGGCGTGTTTTAAATAGCGACCTGAGCTAAGGCGTTATTCAAAGAAAGGACGACTGTATCTAGAGGCGTTAGTTTCTGATATTTGACGTATCCTACCCTAATTGAAATTAAAAAGTAACGTCCCTCCCTAGGTCATGTTTTGAATTAACGTCTCTCCTATAGGCATCTCTTTATAATTTTCAAATAAGGAAGGTTTTGTTACTAAAATTAAATTCACGAATTGACGTCTTTGTCCCAGTCGTGATTTCAATTAATGCCCTGACGCAGGTTGTCAATTTCATTTAACGCCTTGATGGGAGTCGTCTCTTTTCCTTCCATGTCCTGCTTGAACTGCCCTTTCCTGGAGAATCCCCTGCTCTGTTTGGTCATCTTGCTCGATTAGGGAACTAGAGACCTTGCCGTAGAAGGGTCTTGCTAGTTCTTATCCCATTAGATTTGTGTTTTCTACCCTATAAATAGCCTCCTGGGTCGAGTTCGCGCGAGGGAGGTAGCAGGGCAGAAGCTTGATAGGAAGGTTGGCTAAAGCAACAGAGAGCATAGCAGAAGCCTTTCTACTCTCCTTTTCTTTGTGAATCCGTGCTCCTGCAGTGGTCTTCTTCTTCCTAGTGCATCATCTGCATCAACTTGGTTTTCCCTTTACTGTTGTCAGGAACAGCAGGGAGTTCTTTCCATCAATTTATTACTTCATCTTTGTTCATCATACATCGTTCCCCTTTTAAGTTTGCATTAGCTCTGCATCATATCTCTTTCCTTCCCTAATTTTCTTATGGGTTTTAAAATAACCAAAAGGTGCACACTGCATGCTTTTTACTCCACCATCTTATTTATTTCTGAATTGATACTACACACGTTTGGCTAATCCCTCCTCTTTTGATTGTTTGTTCTTTGTTTAAGGGTAACTAAGAGGAAAACCCCCTTCATCGGCCGGCCGGTAGAAGGAGGAGGAAGGAATCTACACTCATCCGCATCCTATTTTCACCAGGTATTCGCGATCAATCCCCCTTCTTTTGAGGTAACACCTCTGGCGATCACACTCCAATAGCAATCTCTTGCTCCCCTTTATTCCCTTTGTTTCACTGTTTATCTTCCTCTTATTTATTTATTTATTTATTCTTTTTTTGAGGTGAAAAACACGATTCACAATTCCCTTGTCTTGACTAACTGTTGGGAAGATTTCAATGTGTGAACCTTGTTCATAAATCTGAAAAAAAAAATTGTGTTAAAGAAGAATCTTCTATTATATGGATTTATGAATGTCTGAAAGTTTTAGATGATTTAAGTTTCATGTATTTCTTGAAGTTTTGATTTGAATATCTGGAAAATATCTGAATCAATTCTTTTAATAAATTCTAAACCATTTGATTCATCATGTAAGATCTTATGAAATCTGGATGTTTTTAAAATCATGGCTCACCTTGGTTGAAATGATTGATGTGAGTATTGTTCTTAACCATTTGATTGCTCTGAGATATGTCTAAAAGAAAATTTTGGTCAGAGCAATGACTATGATCACTGAGAAACCATGTCCAAAGGACCGTGTCATGAAGTGCCATAGTTAACTCTGCTGAAAAATTTGATGAAAAATCTGTGAAAGGTTAAGGCAGAGCAATGATTAGGTTGCACTGAGAAACTGGGACCCTCATCAAAAAAAATGGAGTCAACCTATGTCATGAAGTGCCCTAGTTAACTCTGTTCAATATGGATCCTAATAGTTAGTCATACTAAGTGCTTAGGGATACTAGCGTCTAAATAACGTGTATCCTCTAGTTACAAGGTGTGTGCTAAACTCGATTGATCTTGAAAGATATTGCTATAAAATTTGCTGCTGCATAGAAAGAAAAATTAAAAAAAAAAATTTGTTGAATCCTTGGACAAAATCAGATGCTTTCATGAATGTTTAATCTCAATACTATTTTTTTGCAACTCCTAAGGAGTCATTAAAATTGAATGTTTAAGATGAAAGGAGGACAAGCTAGATGTTATCATGAAAACTTGGTTCAATTTTATTAAAATTGTTTTCAGATATGAGTACAGATAGTCTATTTTGGATATTCTCTGAATACATTATGTTTAAACCATCCTGCTCAATAAAGAATTATTCACGAGCCCTTATAATTAAAGACTCTGGAATATGTTCTTTTCTAGACTTATGATAATGGCAACTCATTGAAAACCTTCTTGAACCATTTGATCATTTGGGCCCTTAGTATGATTTCTTGTGATTTGCTCTTAGCGCTCAGCTTTACTCTGCTGGAAACTCTTTACATGCTCTCAATTCTTCACTGATTGGATCATTACAGTTTCTGCTAATTGATATTTTCTACAGATTGTACTACCTCTTGAGCCATTCTCTCGTTGCCTGAATTGTCCAACTGTCCCTGTGATTTTGCTGATATATATGGATCATTTCTTTCATTCCAATTCCTTTGTTCTGTCAAAGGTGGAGATTGTTTTATCAGCATTCTAGATGAATTGCTTAATATTCTCTCTTGCATTCATGATTTGCATGACTGGGTGTTTAAAGTTCATTTGGAAAGGGGGAGAATAGTTTTTGTCTCAATCATATCCATGCATGCTTTCACATTTCTTTCTTTGATCTTCTCAAACTATTATTTCCTTTTTGATAATGTCAACGGGGGAGAATAGTTTGCTCGAGTCATAGAGAGGTCATTGATTGTTTATTTAGTTGCATAGTTGCACGATGCATAGAGGTTAGACCATTGATTGTGTATTTAGTTGCATAGTTGCATGATGCATAGAGGTCATTGATGATTCATTGTTTGAAATGACTTACAATGACTCATAGTTTTGTCATCATCAAAAAGGGGGAGATTGTTATGCCCCTGTGTTTTGATGCTGTCAAACACTATAGTCATGTGTACTCTTTAATATATTCAATCAATGTGCGTTGTTGATAAAGAATTATGCATATGCTCTCATGATTCTGCTTGTGTTGTTGAGGTGTTGAAGTTGCACAAAGTACATGTTAAAAGCCAGTTAAAATCAGAAGTCAATGCACAGTCAATAAGAAAAGTCAACTAGGTCAATGAAGTCAATGCACGGTCAACGAGAAAGGACAATAGTCCTGTTCGGCCAGTCAAAGTTCCAGGTAGCACAGAGCCAAAGTCGATGAACATCCAATACTAGCACAGACCAAGGTCGGTGCACATCCAAGACTAGCATAATCCAAGGTCGGAGCACATCAAGTCTGCACAGGACCAAGGTCGATGCACCTCATGCCAATATGTGAAGATGGTCGATGCACATGGGCAAGCTCAGGTTGGTGCACATACTATTCAGGTCGGTGCAAATATAGTTCAGGTCAGTGCTCATGCCTAAGCAAGATCAATGCACATGAAGAAGTTCTTGTTAATAAGGTCATAGCATATTTAGTATAAGTTGGTGCACATGCACCTTTAATGTCTGAGCATATGTGCAATTTTAGGTCTAAGCATATGTGCTAGCTTGCACTATAAGGTCTGAGCATATGTTTTTAGTATGCATAAGGTCTGAGCATATTCGTTCATGTCAGAGCATATGCATGAACAAGGTCCGAGCATATTCACATGGTCTGAGCACATGTGTACTCCAAGGTCGGTGCATGTTAACGCACAAGGTCTGTGCACATGTGGTTCTAGGGTCAGTGCATGTTCTGCTTCAACGCATCAAGTCTGTGCACATGAAGAACTCAAGTCAGTGCACATGAAGAACTCAAGTCTGTGCACATAAAGAACTAAGGTCTGTGCATACTACCATTTGTGGCATCAAGTCTGTGCACATGAACAACCAAGGTCTCAGCATACTTTGAGGAAAGGTCAGTGCAACTTCTTCAAATCTATTAGTAAGGTCAATGCTACAAGTCAACCATACAAGATCAGGTCGGTGCATCTTGAAACTACACATGCATAAGGTGTTTGATGAAATGCCTGGATGAACACTGGTTGGTAGTAGCGACACTTAAGTGAAACTGTACGAAATCAAGGTAGGCACGTGAGCTCAACCAATCATTGGTACATCAAGCAAGTGGCCCGTGGACCCAGGGAGCACTTGATTGGCACGTGATCCAAGATGAAGTGGCACGCTCTTTCAAAAGTTTCCAGAAGAATATTCTGCTACCATGTGGACCAAAGGGATTTCGCTAGGTCTTTTCTGCCTCATCCTTACGGAGGCTCTATTTTATTTAAAGATCGCCTCATCCTTCGATGAGGGTAGTAAAAGGGCTGCAGAAAGCAGAAAAGAAGCTGCTGTTATGCAAAGAAGTTCCAAATTCGAAAAGAGAGAAAGAGAGAAGATCTGAGAAAGAAGAATGAGAGGAGAGAGAGCAAAAGAGATAAGTCAGTGAAGTGAGTTCGAAGGAAAGGAAAGAGTTCAAGATTGAAGTAGCCAAGCCCATATTTGAAGATCCGTTTAAAGATTGGTCTCGTGGATCAAATCCAGAGGCAACCTGCTCCTTGGAGGAACATTCTGTTGTTTTCATTTTACCGTTTTGTTTGTTGTCTTGCCATTACGTTAGTGTTCTTTCGATACCCTGTTGGGGATCGAGTTCCTCTTGTGTGTTCAGGAGAAGGGAGAATTATCTCCGGTTGCCCTATGTGGATTCAGAGGAAGGGAGACTGGTGTCTCTGGTTGTGAGTGATTGGGTGTCACTCACGGGTTCCCTCTGCGTGTCAGAGGAAGAGAGGACGTGTCCTCTGGTTATGGGAAACTGGGTGTTGCTCACGGTTCCTTCTGTGGTTGCAGGGGAAGGGAGAGTTGGACTCTCTGGTCACTACGGTAGCAGTGGGTGCTGATCTTGTGGGTAGCAAGATCAGGTTGAGGGATTTGTTTCCCTCAGTCTAAAGCTGTTAGGAAGCATATGTTACAGACTGAGTCTGCGTCTTGCTTTGGCAAGGGAATCCTCACTCGGGTTAGAGTGAGGGGTGGACGTAGGTCTGTGGATAGCAGACCGAACAACCTAAAAATATTGTGCCGTGTGGTTTGATTGTGTGATTGCTCCTTTTCATCTACCCCTGTCACGGCCTGAGATTTATGTACAGTGAAAGATATTTGGGGAAACGTGAACAGTCGGCTAGTGCGCCTCGAGCAAGCATTATAATCAGAGCGCAAGATAATCACATAAGAGTAATTGCACAATATAATTCACTAAAAACCTTCAATTTTATTTCTTCGTAATATAATTCCCAAAATACAATAAGATCTTTTAACTCTCCTTCTAGACTCAAGAAAAATAAAGATTACATCATAACTCGACTAGACTTTTGATAACTATGGCTTCTCTCGAGTCACGTATCCTTCAATCGCTCTCGGATCCATCACTGGAATAATCAGAATCCGTCCCACTAGAATTTCCTAAAAAAGATTGGAAAGTAGGGTATTGAGCACACTTGCCCAGTAGGTATCTTCATATCAATATGATTGGCAATATTAAAGTAATTAATATTTTAGCTCTAGAGAATAAGATAAATCATGCAATACGATGAATCATGCAAATAAAGCCAAAGTAACAAGATAGATTGAGAAATATGATTGAGCAAGTATGATCAAGCAAGAATATAATTATAGCCTTTCATGAACAAGAATATAACAAGAATGTACTTTTCATAACCATGAAGGCTATGCACTAGAAAGTCATGTAACAAGCAAGAATGTACTCTTCACTCAGTAACAAGCACTTCGTGAATTCATGTGGATATTCATTCATGTTCCGTGGCTTTTCACTTATTTATAAAGAAAGTACTCCCAGCGCAATGTGACGTCAGTAGCATCATACCCCATGGTTTATATAGTATGTTTCCGACAATCAGCCGAGGGGACTAGCATAGAGCCCTTAAACACAATCAGTGCTCGAATTGTATCTTCAAGTATAAATCACGCTACTTGCACGTTTATAACAACCATATGGCCAAGAATGTACAATTTCAACTATAGTTCCATGATAAGGTAACCAAGAAATAGAATGCTTCTATTGAGAATAAGAGATTTCAATAAATACAATTAACAACTAGGTTATGCCATGAAAATAAATCGGCAGCATACCCGTAAATTCTTTAACTCTCAAAATTACTTAGGTATCTTTGGAATAATATGACAGGTTCTAGATAATCAATTGGACCATCTAGAAACATAGGAAAATCAACCCTTGAGTCAAACCCCAGGTTAATCAAATTCAGGACGCTAGCGGTCATTTTCTGGACCGTCTCTTGTCCCTGGCAGTTAAGTACAGGACCGTTAATGATAAGACAATTCGATATTTTAAAACAGGATATCTGGAGTCTTTAGCGGTCAATTGTAGCACCATTTAGGATCCGTTAGCGGTCAAATGTAAGGCCGCTAGCAGTATTTGGTCGTCAACCAGAAGGCCGCTAATTATCCAGAATATAAAACATCAGTATAAGTGCTTTCTAGACAATTGGACTTTAATAGTACAACCAACTCGTCGTCCTAGTGGGAATCCCAGCCTCGCAGAGAATTACGGAGGCCTTGAAACAAGATTTTCTAATCCATTGGACGGAATATCCAAAGGAGAGGTCATCATGTCCAAGATTAGGTTCTTAATGTGCAAAGTGTAACTAATGATAACATACCGGAATATGTGCCATGTACTTATGAAAATGACACTTAGATGAGAAAGAAAATCATGTAAAGGCATACGAGGTTTGCTGGTAGGTTGTGACCTTCTACCACTACTTCACTATCATGATAGTAGTTTGTAAGTTTTGTTATTGGACCTAAAGGTGTAGTAATAGCAAGGTTCGAAGGTAAAGGAACTGATGAAACAGGTAAAGTTTTTACGAAAGAAGTAGATATAAAGGAATGAGAAGCACCAGTATCAAATAACACAAATGTAGGATGGGAATAGATTTGGATAGTACCTTCCATTAGCCCATCATTCAGGGGCGCTTCTTCCTCTTCCAGAATAGCATTTAAACGAGCCTGATGCTTACGTCCACTCCCGAAAGATAGTTCCTTCATAAGCGGGCAATCCGGCATGCGGTGCTCCCGGCTACCACAACGTAAACAAGCGACAAGGCGCTTCTAGCACTCTTCGGCTGAGTGGCCGAATTTCTCACAGAAAGTACAAGCCGTGGCGACTTGCTTATCATCTTCCTTAACTTTCTTATTTTTGTGGTATACACTACCACTCCCATTCCGGGACCTCTTCTTGCTATCACCGGATTTGTAAGGTTCCGTGATACTGATCTTCTCTCTCTTCTTATGCCGATCTGACCTTCGACTTGGCTCCTCGCCCTTCCCTTTTAGTTTCTCAACCATTTCTAAGGTCCTTTCGCACAGATGCGCCCATTGGACCATCTCCGCGTAAGTACGTATATTCTGGGTCCCAAGTTGTTGAATATAACCGGCCCTCAAACCGTCCATAAATCGATTAGCCTTTAATAAGTCAGTGCTAATCAAGTGAAGAGCATAGGGTGCTAGCCTGGAGAACTGAAGTTCATATTCTGCTACTGACATCATGCCCTGGCCTAATGAGGCAAATTCCATAGCCTTCCTCTCCTTAATATGCTCGGAAAAGTACTTGGCTCAGAAGAGCATAAGAAAACCTTCCCATGTATGAGGTGCATTAGCTGGTGGTGTAGGCACAGACTTCCACCATGTACGGGCATCCTTATTCAATTAAAATGTTGCCAAATGAACCTTCTCTTGATCCGCACACTGCATCACTTCAAAGATGCGGTTCATCTCGCCTATCCGATTTTCAGCTTCGTCGGGATTAGAAGAACCTGAAAATCAAGGAGGATTTAAGCTATGAAAATTGCGATGTAAATCTCCCGCTCTTGCTCCTACGCCAGCTTGCACCATGGTTTGTAATGCTTGAGTAAGACCAGCGACGGTCTCTTGCATACCGTTCCAATCTACGCGATGAGCGATTATGACGAAAATAGAGTACCTGAGAAGAATAATGAATTTTGTTAATTCTAATGGAATGAGTGAGGTTAGTCTTAGAATTAATTCTAATGACTATCTCATCCCGGATACTACCCAATTCCTCTCATAGGTTGAGAATTTCTTTTCTAGTTTCATAGGTGTGGGTCCTTAAACCTTGGACTTAACCTATGAGATGACTTTTCCCTAAGACTTCTAGTCCTAGTGCTTTGATACCACTTTAACCGTCACGTCCCGAGATTTATGTACAACGGAAGATATTTGGGGAAACGTGAACAGTCAGCTAGTACGCCTCGAGCAAACATTATAATCAAAGCGTAAGACAATCACATAAGAGTAATTGCATAATATAATTTAGTAAAAACCTTCAATTTTATTTCTTCATAAAACAATTCCCAAAGTACAATAAGATCTTTTAACTCTCCTTCTAGACTCAAGAAAAATAAAGATTACATCATGACTCGACTAGACTTTTGATAACTATGGCTTCTCTCGAGTAACGTATCCTTCAATCGCTCTCAGATCCATCACTGGAGTAATCGGAATCCGTCCCGCGAGAATTTCCTGAAAAAGATTGGAAAGTAGGGTATTGAGCACACTTACCCAGTAGGTATCTTCGTATCAACATGATTGGCAATATTAAAGTAATTAATGTTTTAGCTCTAGAGAATAAGATAAATCATGCAATACGATAAATCATATGAATAAAGCCAAAGTAACAAGATAGATTGAGAAATATGATTGAGCAAGTATGATCAAGCAAGAATATAATTATGGCCTTTCATGAACAAGAATGTAACAAGAATGTACTTTTCATAACCATGAAGGCTATGCACTAGAAAGTCATGTAACAAGCAAGAATGTACTATTCACTTAGTAACAAGTACTTCGTGAATTCATGTGGATATTCATTCATGTTCCGTGACTTTTCACTTATTTATGAAGAAAGTACTCCCAGCGCAATGCGACGCCAGTAGCATCATACCCCATGGTTTATATAGTATGTTTCCGACAATCAGTCGAGGGGACTAGCATAGAGCCCTTGAATACAATCAGTGCTCGAACTGCATCTTCAAGTATAAATCAAGCTACTTCCACGTTTATAACAACAATATGGCCAAGAACGTATAATTTAAAATATAGTTCCATGATATAACCATAAAATAGAATGCTTCTATTGAGAATAAAAGATTTCAATTAATACATTTAACAACTAGGTTATGTCAAGAAAATAAATCGGCAGCATAACGGTACATTCTTTAACTCTCAAAATTTCTTAGGTATCATTGGAATAATATGACAGGTTCTAGATAATCAATTGGACCATCTAAGAACATAGAAAAATTAACCCTTGAGTCAAACCCCGGGTTAATTAAATTCAGGGCACTAGCGGTCATTTACTGGACCGTCACTTGTCCCTGGCGGTTAAGTACAGGACCGTTAATGATAAGATAGTTCGATATTTCAAAACAGGATATCTGGAGTCTTTAGCGGTCAAATGTAGTACCGTTTAGGATCTGTTAGCAGTCAAATGTAAGGCCGCTAGCAGTCTTTGGCGGTCATCTAGAAGGCCGCTAATAATCTAGAATATAAAACATCGGTATAAGTGCTTTCTAGACAATTGAGCTTTAATGGTACAACTAACTCAGCATCCTAGTGGGAATCCCAGGCTCGTAGAGAATTACGGAGGCCTTGAAACAAGATTTTCTAGTATATTGGAAGGAATATCTAAAGGAGAGGCCATCATGTCCAAGAGTGGGTTCCTAATGTGCAAAGTGTAACTAATGACAACATACTGAAATTTGTGACATGTACTTATGAAAATGACACTTAGATGAGAAAGAAAATCATGTAAAACCATCTTAAAATAGTGATCATGAATCGTCTATCATTTGAACATATATTTATTACAAAATATATACATTTTTGGTCATAAATTAACATAAGTTAAAATAATACCAACGTGCATAAAAACATGAAATCCATTATGATAAATAATGTAATCAACTAAGTATATAAAACCAGTACTTAAATCAGGCTTACAACTTAATTAACTAGGCTTTATATATATTAACTATGCTTAATTCTGCAATATGGTTCGGGTTACCAATATTACAAAAATCAAAAACATAAAGCGGTCAAATACACAATCGTTAATCTCTGGCTAGCGGTCTATCGTACGACCGTTAGATTTCCCATGGCGGTCGAGAGAAAGATCGTTTCTTCCTGTGAAAAACTGAGTTCAATAAAATAATACAAAATACTAATCTAAGATACATCATGGATGGAAATCAACATGTATAAACTTCCATAATCATGATAGATCGTATATAGGCTAACTATATGCATAGGTTTGTATGAACAACAAGGAATTCCATTTTTCTCTTCATTAGGCTTAGTATTATACATGAAGACTAAACTAGATGCATAGTCCTAATAAAAACATGAAATTCTCAAGATATAATACATGAAAACGAATGAAACAAGAGGGCTTTTATTCCTGACATAAAGTTGAGCCTTTCATGAGATAACATACCTTTAATAATGCTCCTAGACTTTGAATTTCTGATTGGAATCAAGTTCTAGTTCCTGCAGTTTCTTGCTCTAAATCAGCAACTTCACGTCCCTCTATCTCTTGATTCCCTTGATCTATAGACGTAAAATTTTGAGAGTATATAAAAGATATGAAGGGGAACATAAAGTTCTAAAGACACTTTTGCTAAATACCCTGTTTAGGGCACCGATTTCCTTGATCTTCTTGGGTCGGATGCACTAATTCCTGAGTTCTTAGGGTAGAATCAGCAACTTTAGATGACTCTATCTTCCTGTAGGCTTGATCTCCTAGCGTGAAAATTGGAGAGTAGTTAGTTCTGACAAAAATAAACAAATTCTGAGAAGAAACTTACCACTAATTCGTCCTCCTTACCTGAGTTTCACGCGTGCCAAAAGTAAGGGTCGCACAAGTCAAATCTCGGATCTATTTATAGGTTTTAACTAGGGTTTGAGGATTAGAACAAACTTAGAGTCCCAATTAGACTTTTAATTCGATCTATAATCCTTCTAGACTTATCTAATTAGCTGATAGGGGTCGATCCTAGATGATTTGAACATGAAAAATCCAACCTCTTCATGTTTTCCCTCTCTCACGGAATCTACAGGTCGTTAGCGGTCCTTTGGCGGCCGTTTTCTTCCGTTAGCAGTCTCACGATAGACCGTTTTATGCTGTGGGTGAAATACTTCAAACTCTTTTGTTATTATCCTTTTATTTATATTTCAAGGAGTAATTATCTTCTTTATTATGTGATTAAGCTCATTCATAGCTTCTAGAACATGGGCTAATAGTCCAAAACAATCCTTTTGGGCCTATTGGATTTATTATATGGGCCTAATCCTCTTAGATTTGTGTAAGGCCTAATTAATTAGATTTAATTCACCATAATGCTTTTAGTAGCACATTAAATGCTTAAATAATTAATATAATTATATTTTTAATCAGAAAAAAATTCTTAGAAAATTCTCGGGCATTACACCCTCCCCCACTTAAAAAGAATTTATCTCCAAATTCAATGCATGGATTTATGGAAAGTGTACTTACATTCAAATAATTCTGAAAATCTTTTGCACATAACTTCTTCTATTTCCCATGTTTCTCTTGCTTTTGTCCATTGGATCTTGACCATAGGAATAGTTTTATTCTTCAATTGACGTACTTCTCGTTCAATGATCTTGACTAGCTTTTGCTCGTATGTTAAGTCCTTTTTAATTTCGAAGTTGTCGTAAGTAATGACATGGAATGGATCAGGTACATACTTCTTGAGCAATGAGACGTGAAATACATCATGAACTTTAGATAATTATGGTCGCAAAGCTATTCTATATGCAACTTCACCAACCCTTTCAAGAATCTCAAAGGGGCCAATGAATCTTGGAGTAAGCTTGCCCTTAATATCAAATCTTTGAATATCCCGACCTGGAGAAACCTTAAGAAATACATGGTCTCCTTCTTGAAATTCCAGGTTGCGCCTTCGATTATCAGCATACGATTTCTGCCTATCTTAGGCCATATGAAGTCTTTCCTGAATAAGCTTTATCTTCTCGTTAGTATCCTTAATAATGTCGGGACCGAGAAATTGCCTTTCTCCTACTTCATTCCAGCAAATAGGCGAACGACAGTTTCTGCCATATAAAGTTTCAAATGGTGCCATCTGTATACTAGCTTGGTAGCTATTGTTGTATGAGAATTCCACTAGAGGTAAGTGATCGTGCCAACTTCCTCCAAAGTCAATAGCACATGCCCTAAGTATATCTTCCACCACTTGATTTGTCCTTTCAGTTTGACCATCAATTTGTGGATGGAATGCAGTGCTAAAATTCAATCGGGTCCCTAAAGAATGTTACAGACCCTTCCAGAATTGTGATGTAAACCGAGGATCTCGATCAGATATGATAGTGACTGGGACACCATGTAATTTGACAATCTCGTTCATGTATAACGATGCTAGTACCTCCACAGACCATCGACTCTTGATTGGTAGAAAATGTGCAGATTTAGTCAATCGATTTATGATTACCCATATACCATCATGTCCTCCTTTTGTCCCAGGTAAACGCATGATGAAATCCATCCCTATACTGTAATACCCTGGATTCTTATCGGGTCTTTCGGATCCTTTTCGGAGAGTTTTGGATCACTTTTGTGGGTCTGAGTTGAGTTTTACGATCCACATGGGTTTTTCTCTCGTAGTTACGGAACCCTATGGTGAATTTATTTCTCAATTCATCGACTCGTTGACGCCGCAGTTGCGTTGTACTCTTCCTAATTATCGTTTTGATTATTTTTACGTATTTTTCTGAATTAGTGGATTTTCGGGATAAAAATCAAAATTTCAAAAATTAGGAAAATTTCCTAATTCTTTTCCTTTTTCTTCTTTCCTTCTCATTTGCGGCCGTGACCTCCTCTCTCCCCCGTTTTCTCTCTTCTCTCGCCCATCCGGCTCCGACTATAGACGGAGGAGGCTCGGGCAAGCTGAGGGGATGCCGTGGGGTTGGTCCGGAGCGCGATAGGGTGAGGTTTGGACTGTTTCTAGTGCGATCCCGAACGGTGGATTCAAAGCCGACGGTCGAGCTCGCGATGCAGTTTTCGACGCGGTTTAGTCACTACGGTGCACGGAA
The DNA here is from genome assembly GCA_022559845.1 of Amorphophallus konjac. NCBI lineage: Eukaryota > Viridiplantae > Streptophyta > Magnoliopsida > Alismatales > Araceae > Amorphophallus > Amorphophallus konjac. The sequence goes on from CM040129.1 coordinate 36,429,879, forward strand.
TCTTCGGTGGAGGTAGGGAGATGGATCACCTTCTTCTCCTCTATGTTTTCCCTACAATTTTGCATTGTTCGGTGCGAGTTTGAGTGGGTTTTGCTCAGTTTCGAGAAAATCATGCTTTTGGGGTGTTCGTAGTGTTCGTCGGAAAACGATGACAATTTTTAGATCAGTTGGTATCAATCGAACCCCTGGAATGTCAGCGTTCCAGATCCGCTGATTGCGTGTTGATTGGTTGTCATTTGGGGCCGGTACGAGCCCGGGAACCTCGGTGACTCAATTAGGGTCAATTCGGTGGAATTACCCGTTTCAAGCCTTTTGTGCATTGTTTTGACCCCTTCCAGAGTATGGAAGGTCAATATTCTCGTTGTGGTTGTTTCCCCCTTCGATCGGAATCGAACGGGGCGTGGAATCAGGCGTTAGGGCTCTGTTCGGCCGATTTTCGCTGTGACCGGTCGACCGGACCGGATGGGCCGGTCGACCGATAGTTGCCCGTAGGACCGTGATGGTCCAGTCGATGGTCCGGTCGACCGACCACCCTGGGTCGGTCGACCGACCCCAGGGGCCGGGTCGACCTGGAATTCTCTATTTTTGTTCTTTTTGAGTCATGGTCGGTCCGGTTGAGACCCAATGACCGACCTATGGCCTCGCGCATGTCCCAGACACCCGGTGGGTTCCGTGTCCGTGTTTCTGGGGTGTCAGGAAGTGCCATGTTACTTCGATTGGCATGCCCATAGGGATGTGTGTCCCGAGCTTCGTGTTGCGCTCGATCGAGTCACCGTGTATCGGTATGAGTGTGGTGGGGTTCCCCCGCATGTGAGTGGCCTCCCTTGAGTCCCTGTTTGAGGGGATGGTCTCAGCGGCTTGTGGTCTACTTCCGTATTTGTGTTATCATGATTTTAGACCTAGTCAAGATTTTATGTCGGTTGGCCTTGGCAGCCCAACCTTCATGCGTTTCTTCGCTGTAGCTCGCCTTTCTTAGGCTGCTACAAGTCATTTTGACTTAGGTATTTGTCTTAGGGCGGTTAGTGTGGCGGTTGTCTCTTAGACTGCTTAATCCGTGTGTCGGATCTATATTAGACCGCTTTGGTTGTTTGACTGAATAGGTAGGTTCAAGGCTGACTGGGTTTAGCGGCCTAATCCTTGACCGCTATAGTCACCTAGCGGCCCATTCTATGACTGCCAGTGTATGTCTTTCCGCTTAATTGTTGAGTGTCGTTTCCCGATGTTTTAACTTCTGATTATCTTGGCTTTACCCTGTGGTTTGCCCGTCATCCCGTGGATGTCTTCTGACATTCTATGAGGGCTACAACCATAGTCAGGTAGCCAGGAATGCTGTTCTATCATTTCAGAGTCATTATTTAGGTTTTGGTCAACCCGGTGAGACCTAGTGGTTGACAAGTAACCTTGTGTATGTCTTGACTATTCTGGATAGCTCGAGACAGTGGTTCTGGATGTCTTAAGATACTGTCTTACCTCGATTTGTGTGTTCGGGTGCTTTGTGGGTCTTGCTACTCTCTCAGGTCACCGTGAGTCGTTTTATACGATCATGTGGATCGGAAGATCCATTGTCATTTCCTACGGCTTAGGATTAGGCTAAGTGGCGGTTCGTCATCACCGTCATGCGACGATCTTGGCCCCAATTCAAGTGACTCAAGGATCATTGCGGTGATAGGTCAAGTTGCCCTGTCCTGAGTCTGTTGGCAGTTGGTGTACTACCTTTGTGCTTCGTAGTACGGGTGACAGTGCATGCTTAGCATGTCTGTACTCCAACACTCGTGTTTTAGAGTCTCTGTGTCTAGTGAGCCTCCACTAGTCGTAGCCTCACGACCTTGAGTGTAGGCCCACCTGGGAGTGGTGGTGGGGCAGTTCCCGAGATACAGTTTTTAAGCTAGTTTCCGTGGGCCCCTACTTTACGGTAGCATCCTGTTGGGGGGGAAAACTAGCTAGAGGCTTGGCTCTAGGCAAGAGTCGGTGTGTGCACACGTGGTCAGGGGCGTTTGGACTGGCGCAGACGTGCGTGACCCTGAATAGTCACTCATTACTGTAGTTCCTGTTCTGGTCTAGTGAGTATCTCAGTCTCCATCGTTCTAGACGTCCGTAGCGAGATACCTGTGGCACAGTATAAGACGTCAGTGGACGCATCTGGCTGTTCTTCTAGTGAGGAGGTGCTTCCGTCACGTGACACGTGACTCTCGTGTTTCTCGTACGTCGTGACCTCTCCGGGTTAGTCTCTTCTCGGCTTTACCCATGGTCACTGCTGTGTAACATGTACGACGTTCTAGTTGTGCATGCAGCTGTGTTTAGGAGAGCGTACACGATAATCGAGTCGTGTAGGCTTTAGTGTTCCATGTCTATCTAGGTCTCTTCTAAGCCTTTTACATGTTCCCATAGGCCTTAGTTTTGAGGCTGGTGTCTTGTCGACGGATCGGTAACGCCAGACTTAGTGAGATCAGGGTTCACCTTTTTGTCGTTGTTCAGAGTAGCTTAGGGAGCTGAGTTTTCCCTCTGTAGCCGTGTTCTCATTCTTCACAGCTTTACTTTTCCCTTTTCTTTTAGCTGTTCCGCTCCTGCTGTTACTATTTTCTTTTACAGCTTTCTAGTTGTAGTTTAGCTTTTCCTGCTTTACTACTACTATTGTTTTAGCTGTTGTTCCGTGTTACTGCGTTGTTTTTCAGTGGGGATCGGCGTGACCCCTACTGGGCCAGTGACACGAGGCTCACCCCTGCTTTTCAGGTGTGGTCGTCTCTACTTCCTTGCGGTTCATGGTGTGGCGAGTTCGTAGTTACCAGTGGTACCTGCGTTGGGCTTCCCCCGACCTCAGTGTACACCTTTCTTTCTGTTGGACTGTACTTGTCTTTCCTTTTGACTGGACTCTGGTATAATTGTTAATTTTAACTGTTAATTAAAAAGTAATTTTATTTCTGCTACTTTAGCAAACCTGATTAATGAAATTTAATTGCTTACTATTATATCTGCGACTTCAATGTACTACACGACATTCCTTTTATCCCTTCGGAGCTTTACAACTCTTGGGAGGCTTCACGGGTTCCAAGCGGTATTGGGTCTACTCGGTAGTCCTATCGGGTATATCTGGTATCCTGAGTCCGGGTCGTCAAAGGTGGTATCAGAGCAATTGTTATGTGAAGTACATGGGAATCCGAGATATACAATATCTAGAGTCCTGAAAGTCAAGTACAGTCTTTCACTGGCTTCGATTTTACGATTCTTTGTCGTGTTGCTTTCCGTGTGTTGTCTTGTGCGTGCAGTGTTAGCACTGTACGAGATGGTTTTGCTCTCATCAGGATGCGACGGGATGCTCTTTTTCATCGTGGTGTTTGTCTCAATCATGTTGTACTTGGCAGAGTTCGCCGATAGGCTTGAATCTGTAGTACATTGTTCTAGATTTTTCCGTGATTTGTTCAAGTGGCTAGTGACTTTTTCGAGTTGGTGTGATGGTCGTACATGTTCTTACGTTATTTTGGTCATCCCAGCTTAAGTCTATGCAGCTCCTGAGGTGTTTCGCTTCTGTTGAAGTGATTGCTGTATTTGCCTCGATTGGGAAGATGCTCGGGCGAGCCTAGGATTTCCCTTCCTGGTGAGCTACTATTAGTGAGCTTGATGCTTCTCATCATGTTTGGTGGAGTCTTTTCGAGGTAAGCCTTAGAAGTGTTGTCTTAGTGAGACCTTTGTCCTGTGTCTACTTAAGTGTGGACAGTATTTATTCTGAGCCTGATCTGCTCTTTGTTCTACGGTTGCTTGGCTTTGGACCTTATCCTTGTGTTAAGAGCCGTTGTGCATCGTGTTTGTCGTGCCGTGTCTAGCGGCCGATGTGTTGTGAAGGCTCAATGATTGTTCCAGGACATAAGGGTAAGCTGAGATTAACCTTTCTTTGTGCTTTGTGCTGAAGCTGGTGCTCTTCTTGGTTTGCACTTGGGCTACTTGTGATCGGTTGTTCGCAGGATCAGTACTCGTGGCGTAATACATTGCGATTTTCATGAATTGCGATGGCGTCGAGTGTGTGCTGAGATGCGGATACCGAGGTAATTTCTGATGCCTATGTGCATTGTTTGAGTGTGCAGCGGAAGCGTGTGGGCTGATACCCACGGGTCGAGGATCGTTGGTTGTAAGATTCTGACCGGTCGAGAGAATTGTTCTTCTCGATGTGACTTCATCTTGGCTTTGTGTGCCTTGATGTTGTCCTCGTCGTGCTATTGCTATTGGAGGCCTTCTAGTGTTGGCACTGGCATTTGTGAGTATTGGGGAATCTGTTAGCATTTCTGCTGGTTGAGTACCCTCTGCTCTATAATTCTTTCTTGGGTGTTGTGCTCTCGGGACGTGATCATGGTCCTTGAGATGCATTTCCTGATATTGTTGTCCTTGTTGTCGTGGGTCTTTTATGGGTGAGCTGCTCGTTGCATGACTAGTCCATTATGGTCGTGTGTTCAGCTGTTATTGTGCTTGATGTAACCCAACTTGGAGTTGTATTCCGTGGTTCTGTGTTCAGTACAGAGCCGAGATTCTGCAAGTGTTGATGCTATTGTCGTTGTCATTTTGTCGTTGTTTCCTTGTGATTCTGTCTTAGCATCGTGTGGACGCTGATCTTGTCAGTTAGTTGTGATGTACTCTTATTTCCTGGTAGAGTTAGCATGCGACTCGATCAGATATAATATTTGAGTGAGGACTGACTTGATTGTACTTGTGGTCTGGTGCTGTCGTTGGCGTCCTGTATGCCAGGTTTCGTGGTTGTCTTTGGCACTGGAGCCGATGTGTCGAGTTGTCAACTGAGAGGACTATGCTTCCTTTGTTTAAGCTGATGCTTGCCATGTCTGCCGTTTTGTTTTCCCGATAGCTGTTGCCGTGGCATAGGTCGTGTCTCCTTTCCTGTCAGGCGTAAGCGACGTTGCCTTGTTTCGGAGGTGTCAGACTTGTGTCCACTTGTGAGCCATGCACGTCCCTTTGGATCGATTTCCCTTGAGATCCAGAGTGTGTGCTTGTGAGTATGGTCTGGTAGTGTCCCTCTGAATGGTGTTTTTCGATGTTCGTGTTGTTTCAAGTTGTGTCTAGGGGTTTGTCTGTCCCTGCTTCTTCCTGTCCGTTCCTTAAATTTTGAGGATGAAATTTCTTGAAGGAGGGGAGGCTGTAATACCCTGGATTCTTATCGGGTCTTTCGGATCCTTTTCGGAGAGTTTCGGATCACTTTTGTGGGTCCTGAGTTGAGTTTTACGATCCACGTGGGTTTTTCTCTCGTACTAGTTACGGAACCCTGTGGTGACTTTATTTCTCAGTTCATCGACTCGTGGATGCCGCAGTTGCGTTGTACTCTTCCCAAGGATCATTTCGGCTATTTTTACGTTTTTTTCTGAATTAGTGGATTTTCGGGCTAAAAATCAAATTTTCAGAAATTAGGAAAATTTCCTAATTCTTTTCCTTTTTCTTTCCGTTTTCTTCTTTCCTTCTCATTCGTGGCCATGACCTCCTCTCTCCCCTGTTTTCTCTCTTCTCTCGCCATTCCGACTCCGGCTGCAGACGGAGAAGGCTCGGGCAGGCTGAGGGGATGCCGTGGGGTTGGTCCGGAGCGCGATGGGGCGAGGTTTAGACTATTTCTGACGCAATCCCGAACGGTGGATTCAAAGCCAACGGTCGAGCTCGCGGTGCAGTTTTTGGCGCGGTTTAGTCACTACGGTGCACTGAATCTTCGGTGGAGGTAGGGAGACGGATCACCTACTTCTCCTCTACGTTTTCCCTACAATTTCACATTGTTCGGTGCGAGTTTGAGCGGATTTTGCTCAATTTTGGGAAAATCATGCTTTTGGGGTGTTCGTAGGGTTCACCAAAAAACGACGATGGTTTTTAGATCAGTTGGTATCAATCGAACCCCTGGAATGTCAGCATTCCAGATCCACTGATTGCGTGTTGATTGGTTATCATTCGGGGCCGGTACGAGCCTGGGAACCCCGGTGACTCAATTAGGGTCAATTCGGTGGAATTGCCCGTTTCAAGCCGTTTGTGCATTGTTTTGACCCCTTCCGGAGTGTGGAAGGTCGGTATTCTCATTGTGGTTGTTTCCCCCATCGATCGGAATCGAACGGGGCGTGCAATCGGGCGTTAGGGCTCAGTTCGGCCAGTTTTTCGTCGTGACTGGTCGACCGGACCGGATGGGCCGGTCGACCGGCTGTTGCCCGTAGGACCATGATGGTCTAACCGATGGTCCGGCCGACCGACCACCCTGGGCCGGTCGACCGACCCTGTCAGGTCGACCGACCCCAGGGGCCAGGCCGACCGGAATTCTCTATTTTTGTTTGTTTTGAGTCCTGGTCGGTTCGGTTAAGACCCAATGACCGACCTATGGCCTCGCGCATGTCCCGGACACCCTTTGGGTTCCGTGTCTATGTTTCTAAGGTGTCAGGAAGTGTCGTGTTACTTCGATTGGCGTGCCCATAGGGATGTGGGTCCTGGGCTTCGTGTTGCGCTCGATCGAGTCACCGTGTATCGGTATGAGTGCGGTGGGGTTCCCCCACATGTGAGTGTCCTCCCTTGAGTCCTCGTTTGAGGGGATGGTCTCGGCGGCTTGTGGTCTACCTCGGTATTTGTGTTACCGTGGTTTTAGACCTAGTCAAGATTTTAAGTCGATTGGCCTTGGCGGCCCAACCTTCATGCGTTTCTTTGTAGTAGCTCGCCTTTCTTAGGCCGCTACAAGTTGTTTTGACTTAGGTCTTTTTCTTAGGGCGATTAGTGTGGTGGTTGTCTCTTGGACCACTTAGTCGGTGTGGCGGATCTATATTAGACCACTTTGGTGGTTTGACTGAATAGGTCGGTTCAGGGTTGACTGGGTTTAGCGGACTAATCCTTGACCGCTACAATCACCTAGCGGCCCATTCTATGACCGCCAGTGTATCTCTTTCCGCTTAATTCCTGAGTGTCGTTTCCCGATGTTTTGACTTCTGATTATCTTGGCTTGACCCTGTGGTTTACCCGTCGTCCCGTGGATGTCTTCTGACATCCTATGAGGGCTACAACCATAGTCAACTAGCCAGGAATGATGTTCTATCGTTTTAGAGTCATTATTTAGGTTCTGGTCAACCCGGTGAGACCTAGTGGTTGACAAGTAACCTTGTGTGTGTCTCGACTATTCTGGATAGCTCGAGATAGTGGTTCTGGACCCCTTGAGGTACTATCTTACCTCGATTTGTGTGTCCAGGTGCTTTGAGGGTCTTGCTGTGCCCTCAGGTCTCCGTGAGTCATTTTATACGGTTATGTGGATCGGAAGATCCATTGTCATTTCTTGTGGCTTAGGATTAGGCTAAGTGGTGGTTCGTCATCACCGTCATGCGACGCTTTGGGCCCCGAGTCAAGAGACTCAAGGATCATTACAGTGATAGGTCTAGTTGTCCTATCCTGAGTCTGTTGGCAGCTGCTGTACTACCTTTGTGCTTCGTAGTACGGGTGACAGTGCGTGCGTAGCCTGTCTGTACTCCAGCACTCGTGTTTCAGAGTCTCTGTGTCTAGTGAGCCTCCACTAGTCGTAGCATCACGACCTCGAGTGTCGGCCCACCTGGGAGTGGTGGTGGGGCAGTTCCTGAGATACGGTTTTTAAGCTAGTTTCTGTGGGCCCCTGCTCTACGGTAGCGTCCTGCTGGGGGAAAAAACTAGCTAAAGGCCTGGCTCTTGGCAAGAGTCGATGCGTGCACACGTGGTTAGGGGCGTTTGGACTGACGTCGATGGGTGTGACCCTGACTAGTCACTTGTTACTATAGTTCCTATTCTGGTCCAGTGAATATCTCAGTCTCCGTCGTTCTCGACGTCCGTAGCGAGATACCTGTGACACAGTATAAGATGTTAGTGGACGCATCTGGCTATTCTTCTAGTGAGGAGGTGCTTCCGTCACGTGACACGTGACTCTTGCGTTTCTCGTACGTCATGACCTCTCTGGGTTAGTCTCTTCTCGGCTTTACCCGAGGTCACTACTGTGTAACATGTACGATGTTCTAGTTGTGCATGCAGTTGTGTTTAAGAGAGCATGCATGGTAATCGAGTCGTGTACGCTTTAGTGTTCTGTGTCTATCTAGGTCTCTTCTAAGCCTTTTACCTATTTCCGTAGGGCTTAGTTTTAAGGTTGGTGTCTTGTCAACGGATCGATAACGCCTGACTTAGTGAGATCAGGGTTCGTCTTTCTGTTGTTGTTTGAAGTAGCATAAGGAGCCAAGTTTTCCCTCGATAGCCGTGTTCTCGTTCTTCACGACTTTACTTTTCCCTTTTCTTTTAGCTGTTCCGTTCCTGCTGTTACTGTTTTCTTTTACTGCTTTCTAGTTGTAGTTTAGCTTTTCCTGCTTTACTACTACTGTTGTTTTAGTTGTTGTTCCGTGTTACTACGTTATTTTTTTGTGGGGATCTGCATGACCCCTACTGGGCCAGTGACACGAGGCTCACCCCTACTTTTTAGGTGTGGTCGTCTCTACTTCCTTGCGGTTCCTGGTGTGACAAGTTCGTAGTTGCCAGCGGTACCTGCGTCGGGCTTCCCCCGACCTCAGTGTACGTCTTTCTTTCTGTTGGACTGTACTTGTCTTTCCTTTGGACTGGACTCTGGTATAATTGTTAATTTTAACTGTTAATTAAAAAGTAATTTTATTTCTGCTACTTTAGCAAACCTGATTAATGAAATTTAATTGTTTACTATTATATCTGCGACTTCAATGTACTACACGCCATTCCTTTTATCCCTTCAGAGCTTTACCGCTCTTGGGAGGCTTCACGGGTTCCAAGCGGTATCGGGTCTACTCGATAGTACTATCGGGTATATCCGGTATCCGGAGTCCGGGTCGTCACATATACTTTCCCACTTCCATTCGGGAATATTTAAGGGTTGCAATTTCCAGCGGGTTTTAGATGTTCTGCCTTTACCTGTTGAAAAGTGAGACAGCGGGATACAAATTCCGCTACTTCTCTTTTCATATTGGGCCACCAAAAGTTTCTTTTAATGTTTTGGTACATCTTGGTAGCACCAGGATGAATAGCATACCTTGATTTATGCGCTTCCTCCATGATCAATTTCTTAGTGTCCACATGATTCGGCACACAAATTCTATCCTTAAATAATAATCATCCATCATGTGAGATAGAGAATTCCGGTCTTTGATCAATGTTATCCTTGATTTCCATCAATGTAGGATCATTCTCTTGCAATTTGACTATATCCTCAATTAATGTAGGTTGAGACCTTATATTGGCCATTATACATCCATCTTCTTCCCTGTCAATATCAAGATTTAAGTAAGAAAAATCTTTGATAAGACAAGTTATACCATCTCTGAGGCTTGCTAGTATTGCCATCGGTCTTCTGCTAAGAGCGTCCGCTACAACATTTGCTTTCCCTGGATGATATTGAATAGTGAAGTCAAAGTCCTTGAGATACTCCAACCATCCGCGTTGTCGCATGTTCAACTCCTTCTGGGTAAAGAGATATTTCAGACTTTTATGATCTGAAAATATAGTGAATTTCTCCCCATAAAGGTAATGTTGCCAAATCTTCAATGCGAATATAACCGCAGTTAATTCCATATCATGCACAGGGTAATTTTCTTCATGACGCTTCAGCTATCTTGATGAGTAACAAATCACCTTTCCATTTTGCATAAGAACGCATCCTAGGCCAATGCCAGATGCATCCGTATAGACTTCAAAACCACCACCCTCAACGGGTAATGTCAAAATAGGGGCTGTAGTAAGGTGATCCTTAAGAGTTTGAAAACACTCTTCGTAGTCCTTTGACCATACAAAAGGATTCTCCTTTCTTGTGAGTCGAGTCAAAGGAACGGTGATTCTCGAGAAATCTTTAATAAATAACCTATAATAACCAGCTAGACCTAGAAAACTTCTGACTTCAGACACGGTCGTCGGTCGGCTCCAGTTCTTAACAACTTCTATCTTAGAAGGATCCACAACGATACCTTCCTTTGAGATAATATGGCCAAGGAAAGAAATCTCCTTAAACCAGAACTCACATTTACTAAGCATCGCATAGAGCTTGTGCTCTCTTAGTGTTTGCAAGGCTATCCTTAAGTGCTCTTCATGTTCTTCCTTAGTCTGGGAATAAATAAGAATATCGTCAATGAGAATGATAATAAACTGGTCAAGATAAGGCCTGAAGACATTATTTATAATTTGCATAAAAGCTGCCGGGGCATTGGTTAACCCAAACGGCATTACCACGAATTTATAGTGACCATATCTTCTTCGAAAAGTAGTTTTGTAAATATCTTCATCTTTAATCCTGAGCTGATGGTAACCTGACCTGAGGTCTATTTTGAAAAAATATTCTACTCCTGAAAGCTGATATAAGAGTTCATTGATGCGCGGCAACGGATACTTATTCTTGATAGTGAGCTGATTCAGTCGTCGGTAATCGATACACAGCCTGAGGGATACATCCTTCTTCTTGACAAATAGAACAGGCGCACCCCAAGGGGATGTGCTAGGTCGAATGAAACCCTTGTCTAATAACTCCTGAAGTTGTTTCTTTAATTCCTTGAGTTCTGTAGGGGACATCCTGTAGGGAGCTATTGAAATAGGTGCTACTCTAGGAATGAGTTCAATAAAGAAGTTTACTTCCCTTTCGGATGGTAAACCGGGTAAATCCGATGGAAATACATCGGGAAATTCATTGACAATAGGAATATCCTCTAAGATGATTTCCTTGGACTCGGTGAAGATTACGGAAGCAAGAAAAGCTACACATCCTTGCAAAATTAATTTGCAAGTGTTCAGAGATGAAATTATGGCAGGATGCTTCATATATTTGATACCAAGGAAGGAAAACCTTGGAAGACCAGGTTTCCGAAAAGAGATAATTCGGTTGCGGCAATTGATGTAGGCGTCGTGGTCTACTAACCAATCCACACCTAGAATAGCACCGTAGCCCTCCATGTCAAGGCATACGAGGTTTGCTGGTAGGTTGTGACCTTCTACCACTACTTCACTATCATGATAGTAGTTTGTAAGTTTTGTTATTGGACCTAAAGGTGTAGTAATAGCAAGGTTCGAAGGTAAAGGAACTGATGAAACAGGTAAAGTTTTTACGAAAGAAGTAGATATAAAGGAATGAGAAGCACCAGTATCAAATAACACAAATGTAGGATGGGAATAGATTTGGATAGTATCTTCCATTAGCCCATCATTCAGGGGCGCTTCTTCCTCTTCCAGAATAACATTTAAACGAGCCTGATGCTTACGTCCACTCCCGAAAGATAGTTCCTTCATAAGCGGGCAATCCGGCATGCGGTGCTCCCGGCTACCACAACGTAAACAAGCGACAAGGCGCTTCTAGCACTCTTCGGCTGAGTGGCCGAATTTCTCACAGAAAGTACAAGCCGTGGCGACTTGCTTATCATCTTCCTTAACTTTCTTATTTTTGTGGTATACACTACCACTCCCATTCCGGGACCTCTTCTTGCTATCACCGGATTTGTAAGGTTCCGTGATACTGATCTTCTCTCTCTTCTTATGCCGATCTGACCTTCGACTTGGCTCCTCGCCCTTCCCTTTTAGTTTCTCAACCATTTCTAAGGTCCTTTCGCACAGATGCGCCCATTGGACCATCTCCGCGTAAGTACGTATATTCTGGGTCCCAAGTTGTTGAATATAACCGGCCCTCAAACCGTCCATAAATCGATTAGCCTTTAATAAGTCAGTGCTAATCAAGTGAAGAGCATAGGGTGCTAGCCTGGAGAACTGAAGTTCATATTCTGCTACTGACATCATGCCCTGACCTAATGAGGCAAATTCCATAGCCTTCCTCTCCTTAATATGCTCGGAAAAGTACTTGGCTCAGAAGAGCATAAGAAAACCTTCCCATGTATGAGGTGCATCAGCTGGTGGTGTAGGCACAGACTTCCACCATGTACGGGCATCCTTATTCAATTAAAATGTTGCCAAACGAACCTTCTCTTGATCCGCACACTGCATCACTTCAAAGATGCGGTTCATCTCGCCTATCCGATTTTCAGCTTTGTCGGGATTAGAAGAACCTGAGAATCAAGGAGGATTTAAGCTATGAAAATTGCGATGTAAATCTCCCGCTCTTGCTCCTACGCCAGCTTGCACCATGGTTTGTAATGCTTGAGTAAGACCAGCGACGGTCTCTTGCATACCGTTCCAATCTACGCGATGAGTGATTATGACGAAAATAGAGTACCTGAGAAGAATAATGAATTTTGTTAATTCTAATGGAATGAGTGAGGTTAGTCTTAGAATTAATTCTAATGACTATCTCATCCCGGATACTACCCAATTCCTCTCATAGGTTGAGAATTTCTTTTCTAGTTTCATAGGTGTGGGTCCTTAAACCTTGGACTTAACCTATGAGATGACTTTTCCCTAAGACTTCTAGTCCTAGTGCTCTGATACCACTTTAACCGTCACGTCCCGAGATTTATGTACAACGGAAGATATTTGGGGAAACGTGAACAGTCAGCTAGTACGCCTCGAGCAAACATTATAATCAAAGCGTAAGACAATCACATAAGAGTAATTGCATAATATAATTTAGTAAAAACCTTCAATTTTATTTCTTCATAAAATAATTCCCAAAGTACAATAAGATCTTTTAACTCTCCTTCTAGACTCAAGAAAAATAAAGATTACATCATCACTCGACTAGACTTTTGATAACTATGGCTTCTCTCGAGTAACGTATCCTTCAATCGCTCTCAGATCCATCACTAGAGTAATTGGAATCCGTCCCGCGAGAATTTCCTGAAAAAGATTGGAAAGTAGGGTATTGAGCACACTTACCCAGTAGGTATCTTCGTATCAACATGATTGGCAATATTAAAGTAATTAATGTTTTAGCTCTAGAGAATAAGATAAATCATGCAATACGATAAATCATATGAATAAAGCCAAAGTAACAAGATAGATTGAGAAATATGATTGAGCAAGTATGATCAAGCAAGAATATAATTATGGCCTTTCATGAACAAGAATGTAACAAGAATGTACTTTTCATAACCATGAAGGCTATGCACTAGAAAGTCATGTAACAAGCAAGAATGTACTATTCACTTAGTAACAAGTACTTCGTGAATTCATGTGGATATTCATTCATGTTCCGTGACTTTTCACTTATTTATAAAGAAAGTACTCCCAGCGCAATGCGACGCCAGTAGCATCATACCCCATGGTTTATATAGTATGTTTCCGACAATCAGTCGAGGGGACTAGCATAGAGCCCTTGAATACAATCAGTGCTCGAACTGCATCTTCAAGTATAAATCAAGCTACTTCCACGTTTATAACAACAATATGGCCAAGAACGTATAATTTAAAATATAGTTCCATGATATAACCATAAAATAGAATGCTTCTATTGCGAATAAAAGATTTCAATTAATACATTTAACAACTAGGTTATGTCAAGAAAATAAATCGGCAGCATAACGGTACATTCTTTAACTCTCAAAATTACTTAGGTATCATTGGAATAATATGACAGGTTCTAGATAATCAATTGGACCATCTAAGAACATAGAAAAATTAACCCTTGAGTCAAACCCCGGGTTAATTAAATTCAGGGCACTAGCGGTCATTTACTGGACCGTCTCTTGTCCCTGGCGGTTAAGTACAGGACCGTTAATGATAAGATAGTTCGATATTTCAAAACAGGATATTTGGAGTCTTTAGCGGTCAAATGTAGTACCGTTTAGGATCTGTTAGCAGTCAAATGTAAGGCCGCTAGCAGTCTTTGGCGGTCATCTAGAAGGCCGCTAATAATCTAGAATATAAAACATCGGTATAAGTGCTTTCTAGACAATTGAGCTTTAACGGTACAACTAACTCAGCATCCTAGTGGGAATCCCAGGCTCGTAGAGAATTACGGAGGCCTTGAAACAAGATTTTCTAGTATATTGGAAGGAATATCTAAAGGAGAGGCCATCATATCCAAGAGTGTGTTCCTAATGTGCAAAGTGTAACTAATGACAACATACTGAAATTTGTGACATGTACTTATGAAAATGACACTTAGATGAGAAAGAAAATCATGTAAAACCATCTTAAAATAGTGATCATGAATCGTCTATCATTTGAACATATATTTATTACAAAATATATACATTTTTGGTCATAAATTAACATAAGTTAAAATAATACCAACGTGCATAAAAACATGAAATCCATTATGATAAATAATGTAATCAACTAAGTATATAAAACCAGTACTTAAATCAGGCTTACAACTTAATTAACTAGGCTTTATATATATTAACTATGCTTAATTATGCAATATGGTTCGGGTTACCAATATTACAAAAATCAAAAACATAAAGTGGTCAAATACACGATCGTTAATCTCTGGCTAGCGGTCTATCGTACGACCGTTAGATTTCCCATGGCGGTCGAGAGAAAGACCGTTTCTTCCTGTGAAAAACTGAGTTCAATAAAACAATACAAAATACTAATCTAAGATACATCATGGATGGAAATCAACATGTATAAACTTCCATAATCATGATAGATCGTATATAGGCTAACTATATGCATAGGTTTGTATGAACAACAAGGAATTCCATTTTTCTCTTCATTAGGCTTAGTATTATACATGAAGACTAAACTAGATGCATAGTCCTAATAAAAACATGAAATTCTCAAGATATAATACATGAAAACGAATGAAACAAGAGAGCTTTTATTCCTGACATAAAGTTGAGCCTTTCATGAGATAACATACCTTTAATAATGCTCCTAGACTTTGAATTTCTGATTGGAATCAAGTTCTAGTTCCTGCAGTTTCTTGCTCTAAATCAGCAACTTCACGTCCCTCTATCTCTTGATTCCCTTGATCTATAGACATAAAATTTTGAGAGTATATAAAAGATATGAAGGGGAACATAAAGTTCTAAAGACACTTTTGCTAAATACCCTGTTTAGGGCACCGATTTCCTTGATCTTCTTGGGTCGGATGCACTAATTCCTGAGTTCTTAGAGTAGAATCAGTAACTTTAGAAGACTCTAACTTCCTGTAGGCTTGATCTCCTAGCATGAAAATTGGAGAGTAGTTAGTTCTAACTAAAATAAATAAATTCCTAGAAGAAACTTACCACTAATTCATCCTCCTTACCTGAGTTCCACGCGTGCCAAAAGTAAGGGTCGCACAAGCCAAATTTGGGATCTATTTATAGGTTTTAGCTAGGGTTTAAGGATTAGAATGAACTTAGAGTCCCAATTAGACTTTCAATTCGATCTATAATCCATCTAGACTTATCTAATTAGCGGATAGGGTCTATCCTGGATGATTTGGACATGAAAAATTCAACCTCTTCACGTTTTCCCTCTCTCACGGAATCTGCAGGTCGTTAGCGGTCCTTTAGCGACCGTTTTCTTCCGTTAGCGGTCTCGCGATAGACCATTTTATGCTGTGAGTGCCGAATTTGAAATACTTCAAACTCTTTTGTTATTATCTCCAATATTATCCTTTTATTTATATTCCAAGGAGTAATTATCTTCTTTATTCTGTGATTAAGCTCATTCCTAGCTTCTAGAACATGGGCTAATAGTCCAAAACAATCCTTTTGGGCCTATTGGATTTATTATATGGGCCTAATCCTCTTAGATTAGTGTAAGGCATAATTAATTAGATTTAATTCACCAAAATGCTTTTAATAGCCCATTAAATGCTTAAATAATTAATATAATTATATTTTTAATCCGAAAAAAATTCTTAGAAAATTCTCGGGCGTTACAACCCCCTTCTCAGTTTGATGTGTGATCAGGTTCTGTATTCCACATTTATCGTTTGCTAAGTGTTCGAGTTGAGTCTTATGTGGGCTGCTACATCTTAGTGTGAACTAGTATTTTATTTACTGCGTTCTTTCAGCACTCTTATTGGTAAGTATAGTCGTTGTGATTTGGTATCATACAGCAGTCCTAGTATATCTGAAGGTTGTCCTTGATCATTCATATGCTACTACGTAATTAGTGAGTAGCTAATTGTGACTGTTGTGTTACTCCACAGTATTACCTTCCGTTGTGATTATAAGTTGGTGTGAATTGTCTTTAGAGCATAAAATTTGTAGGGGATCCATTCACCCACCCTCTTGATCCTGGCTTTGCATCTAACACACGTCTCATGGAGATAACTAATGGACTGAAGTCACTCGGAAAGGATTTCAAGGATACCGACTTGGTCAGGAAGGTGCTAAGGTCGTTGTCACCTAGTTGGCACACCAAGGCAACGGTGATAGAGGACTCAAAAGATCTAACAACTATTACATTGGATGCACTCATAGGGTCTTTAATGGCCTATGAGATAAATATCAAGAGGACGGAAGAGGACACGAAGAAAAAGGAGTCAATATCCCTGAAATCAAACTCAGACCCAATCTCAAGCCTGGAGGACTCTACGGAGAATACAGATGATGAAGAAGTTGCCATGCTCACAAGAAAAGTTAGGCAATTTCTGTAGCAAAGAAGAAGATTTTTTGGGAAATTCAGAAAAAGGAAGAAGCAATTCAAGCAGAAAGGCGGGCCATCCAAGCCAAATGAGATCATGTGCTATGAATGTCAGAAGATGGGGCATATGAGAGGTGAATGTCCCGAATTGCAGAAAAAGGCTAAGAATGACAAGGGCAAGATGCAAGGGCCATGAAGGCCATCTAGAGTGACGAGGACGAGGATGTGCCTACGTCAGAAGAGGAAGAAGACATTGAGAAAATTGTGAAGAATTTGTGCCTCATGGCACAGGAGGACCATGAACAGGTAACTTCTGATTCCGAGCTCATTACAAATGATTAATGGCAGTTAGCATATGAAGATTTTTATGAGAAATACAAAAGGATCAAATCTGAAAACAAAACTTTGAGGAAGAAAATTCATGAAATTGTTCATTCACCCAACTCTTGTGAAAAATGTAGCTTGTTTGAAATTCAAGCTCAGAAATTCAAAAATGCAAATGAATCTCTTGAATCAAAATTGACCTTGTTTGAAGATGAAGTTTCATGTTTAGAGGTAGAAAAACAAAATGCATACAAACTCAAAGAAGAAATTCAAGAGATGAATGAAATGTTGAAAAAGGAGCTAGATGTGGTAAATGTGAAAATGAGTGAGTGTGAGAAAGTCAAGGTCGTGGTAGAAAACAAAGTTGAATCTCTCACCACTGAATTGAATAAGATGAAAATTGTTCATGAAAAGCTTTTAAAGGCAAAAGAAAATCATGATGTGAAAAATTCAAGTCCCTTGCTTGGCAACAAAAATGTTTTTCATTATAAAGTCCAAAATTCATCAAATCATGGAGAATGTTCACACACACACCTTAAAACCCAGAATGGTCATACTCAACACCCCTTTGCTTTTAACAATGTAAATAGAAGAAACAATTTTGGTAGAAGAAAACCCACGTATGTTTACTGTGGGAGAATAGGAGATGACATGTATATATGCCCGTTGATGAAACTTGATGATGACATGTTTTTGAGAAAATATAGTCACACCACTGTGAATGCTAACACTAAGGGACCCAAGCTTGCTTGGGTACCTAAACCGAAATGAGATTTGATGTTTGTTCTTGCAGGTCTGCATGAAGGCAATGGAAAATAAATAGTACCTGGACAGCGGATGCTCCAGGCACATGATTGGAAATAAATAACTGTTTACAGACCTCACAGACAAAAATGGAGGTGTGGTAATTTTTTGTGGATAAGACAGAGTTAAAATCATTGGTATTAGGAGAATTGGTAAGGATCTCAACCACTGCATTAAAGATGTTTTGCTTGTTAGAGGTTTAAATCATAATCTGTTGAGCATCAGTCAACTTTGTGACAAATGTCAAAAAGTCATTTTTGAATCCTCTCATTGTTCTATCATTGATGCAAACACTCATGAAATTAATTTCATAGGAGTGAGAAGTGATAACACTTATCATGTTGATTTTAGTGAACTTACTTCTGAAAATTATTGCTTGGTTGCAAATGAAAATGATGATGTGTGATTGTGGCATCACCATTTAGGGCATGCTAGTTTTAATGTCATTAGAAAGCTAATAAGAAACAATTTAGTTAGAGGTCTTCCATGCTTAAATTTTGAAACTTCAAAAATCTATGAAGCATGTAATAAAAAAAAATAAACTAAAGTCTATTTTAAGTGCAAGAACATTGTTTCCACTGAAAAACCCCTTCAGTTACTTCATTTGGATTTGTTTGGTCCCACCAGGACTCACAGTCTTGGAGGGAAACTATATAGATTTGTCATCATTGACGATTTCTCAAGATATGCTTGGGTGTTGTTCTTGGCTAAGAAAAGTGAAGCTTTCAAAGAATTTGTTGATTTCTGCATTAGAGTTCAAAATGAAAAGGGCTTTCATATTCAGAAAATTCAAAGTGACCATGGAAAGGAATTTGACAATTCTGAGTTTGATGAATTTTGCAGGACGCAGGGGTATGAACACCAATTTTGAGCACCAAGGACCCCACAACAAAATGCAGTTGTTGAGAGAAAGAATCGAACGCTCGTGGAGATGGCACGTACCATGTTGGCAGAAAATGGTCTACCACGGTATTTATGGGCTGAAGCAGTCAACACTGCGTGCTATATCACGAACTGAGCTATGGTAAGATCGATCCTTAAGAAAACTCCCTACGAGCTATACAAAGGTAAGAAACCGAATATGTCTCATTTCAAGCCATTTGGATCTATTTGCTATATTCTGAATAATGGTAAGGATAATCTGGAAAACATTTGGTGTAAAAAGTGATAAAGAGATTTTCCTTGGGTATTCATTGACATCTAGAGCTTACCGAGTGTATAACTCTAGATCACTTGTAGTCGAGGAGAGTCCTCATGTTGTAGTTGATGGATTTACTCTAAGGAAGCCTAATAATGATGAACACCTTATTGTTTCAGGTGAAGATGAGAATGAGAAAGGAGAGTCTAGCAATCAAGGTGAGGCACAAAATCAAGAAGAGGATGAGCTGAAGGAACAACAAGAGGAGTCAACACAATAGATCCTTCCACGCCAATGGACCACACACAAAGATCATCCACTGGAGAATGTTATTGGCGGTGTGGATGAAGGAGTATGGACACGGGCTTCAATCAGGGAAGTTGAACTTCATGATAATCTCGCACTACTTTCCAATCTTGAGCCTAACTCTATTCAAGATGCTCTTAATGACAATTCTTGGGTTCTCGCCATGCAAGAAGAACTACACCAATTCCAAAGGAATCGGGTGTGCTTCCTTGTGCCCCAGCCTGATGATCATCCCTTAATCAGAACTAAGTGGATTTTCTGAAACAAACTTAGTGAAGATGGGGTGATTGTGAGGAATAAGGCAAGATTAATAGCTAAGGGCTACTCCCAAGAATTTGGCATTGATTTTGATGAATCATTCGCTCTTGTGGCTAGATTAGAAGCAGTAAGAATTCTTCTTGCTTATGCATGTCACAGGAACATCAAGCTCTTTCAAATGGATGTAAAGAGTGCCTTCCTCAACGGAGTCATCAAGGAAGAGGTATACGTGGAGCAACCACCGGGCTTCGAAGATGAAAAATTTCCTGACCACGTCTATAAATTCGATAAGGCACTATATGGGATAAAACAAGCTCCCAAGGCATGGTATGATCGTTTAAGTTCATTTTTGATTGATAATGGCTTCAAACGAGGTAATATAGACCAAAAGTTGTTTACAAAGACTTGTGATGAACATGCCTTACTTGTGCAAGTTTATGTAGATGATATAATTTTTGGAGCCATGAACATTAAAATGAATGATGATTTTGCCCAACTCATGCAGGGAGAGTTCGAGATGAGCTTGATGGGTGAGTTGAACTTCTTCTTGGGGCTGCAAATAAAGCAACTGGATGATGGTTTTTTCATTAACCAGAAGAAGTACACTCAGGAGAATGCCAAACCTTTTTCTACACCAATGTCCACTTTACTCAAATTGGAAGATGAGAAAGGTAATATTGTTGATCAAAAGGTTTTTAGGGGTATGATAGGTTCTTTGCTATATCTTACTACTAGCAGGCCTGACATTCATTTTAGTGTGTGTCTCTGCGCAAGATATCAATCTTGTCCCAGGGAATCTCATTTGTCGGCCATGAAAAGAATTTTCAAGTATTTGAATGGAACAATTGATCTTGGTTTGTGGTATCTTAAGAATAATTCATTTGATTTGCTTGCTTACACTGATTCTGACTATGCTGGGTGTAAAATGGATCGTAAGAGCACAAGCGGTCACTACCAGTTTCTAAGGGACTGCATGATTTCATGGACCTCAAAGAAATAACATTGTGTGGCTTTATCAACTGCTGAAGTCGAATATGTGGCTATAGGCAGTTGTGCGGCCCAAGTACTATGAATCCAACACAAGTTATTAGGTTTTAGTTTTTTCTTTAAAAACACTCCCATCATGTGTGATAACACTTCTGCAATAAACTTGTCCAAAAATCCTGTCCATCACTCTCGCACGAAGCACATAGAAATTAGACTCCACTTTATTAGAGATCATATCAATAAAGGCGATTTTGAGTTAACTTTTATAGATACAAAAAAATAACTCGCAGATATTTTTACAAACCCTTTGAATTTTGATCAATTTGCTTTTCTTAGGAGAGAATTAGGCTTGTGCAAATTAGATATCTAAAGTCTTTTTGATGCTTTTATCTGTATTTACTATCAGTCACAAATCCTTAATAAATCAATTGTGCATACTGGTTTACTTTCTTGCACATAAAAAGTTTTCCATTGCATTTAAGTTTCAATCTCTTTTCTAATGTGCATATCAAATTGAATAACATTTATTTTTCACTCATATCTTCATACAGCTGCATCCGCATGTACATAACTTCACATATCTTATACTTGTGTGCTTGAATGCCATGATTTTCGGTATATCAAATGACAATTGCGGAAAGTTGGATTATGTCCAACTGGAAGCTTTCCTCATGCGCGATGGTGGTCTTCGGACCTATATTCTCCACCACGTACCAGTAATCAACTTGTGTGAAAATTTTATCTCAGTGCATGTTTGAGTGTATATATTATATCACCCTTCTCCTTGATCCCTCCTATGACCTTTTCCCTTGCTAAATAAAATTACATTAGGTTAGACATGTTTGTTACATGGCACACATTAAGAGGGAGGTTCTTTTCAAAAATGTGCATGCACTCAGGGGGAGACATAACTATGATTAAACTAATTCATTACTTACATTCCATACAATCTCTCACACTATTTACACTTTTGAGATAAATGACTCTATCTTATAAGGATTTCAGTTATTCCACTCAACACTTTTGAGGGCACTTGATTCCCTACATAGAAGTCAAGTGTCTCATGAGGAAAAAGTTGTCAGCCCCGTCAAAATATCAATAAGTGGATTTGGAACCAAGTAGCCGGGAATCCCCCCTGAGACAAAGGAGGAAACTCGGGTCGAAAAGTGACACAAATCCACAATCAAAATAAGTGACAAAACTGAGTAACCGGGAAATGCCCCTGAAAAAAAGGGTATGACTCGTGTCAAAAAGTTAGTCATCTTGTTATATTTAATATATATATATATATATATATATATATATATAGGGGCTGTGCAAAGCTACCAAAAGTCGAGCATTGTGTATGAAAGTGTAGGGAGGAAAGGTTCTTTCTAGTGTTCCTTAGAAAATCTGAAAATCCATATTGTTTGGAACTCATTGCTCATTCTTCACATATATACTTAGGGAGTGATTGTGAATGTACCCTTTGAATCAGTCATATTCCATGAGTAATGTAGTACCATCTTTTTGTAAGCACGACCTTCTTAATACTATTCATGCAACTCATGCTCTCAGACGTTAGCATGGTTCTTAACCTGTCCATACATGACTTGCTTGATTTTATCTCTTATTATGGATGCATGTGTGCTTGCATGATCATCCATTCCACTTCACATGCATTACACTGAGTTAATTGTAAATATGAGGCTTTCAATCTTATTTCCATCTTTATCAATCCCATAGTTGGCATTGACAAAAAGGGGGAGAAATAAATGGTTGCATGATATTATGAATGGGTTGTTAAAAATGGTTTTTGGTCAACAAACAAAAACATGCTTTGAAATGCTTTGGTTATCATATTTCAAAATGGTTGTTTCAATGGGTGATGCTTGACTCGTCTCATTCATGCAAATCTTTTGAGGAGTGTTGTCTTCGTCAAAAAGGGGCAGATTATTGTGCCCCGGCATGTTTTGACGAAGACAAAGTGTGTCATTTTGTGTGATTTGCATTGCATAGCCTTTGTTGAATGTGAGTCAAATTGATTGGTCTTCAATGAGCTAAGCATGGTTGTTTGAATTGGAAATGGACTGAACTTTGTACGATTGGTCTGTATTTGGAACCCTTGGAATGAACTTGGAATTGTTATATGGGTGATTGATTCATTATTTGAAATGTGAGCTTCTGAAGTATTTTGATTAGAAATGTGTGTATCCCCAGTACACATAGCTGCATTTTTAAGATACTAATCTATAGGTTCAAATTTGGAGAGATACCCATGTGTGAAGAAGTGCTTTGAAATTGGTTTCTTCAAATGCATTGATTTAAGATTGAGATGAAATTGAATTTCCAGGAAGAGCAGGTTCAAATTGCTCTAAATCCTTGGACGCTTGGTAAGCTTTTATTTTTGAATATGTATCTTGTTGCCTTGAAAGGGGTTGAAGGGGTTTACCTTGATTAGGGTTGTTTTCCATTGATTAAGGCCTTTTCGGCTTGGGTACTGCAAGTGTATGTTGACACCCGTTTTATGACCGATAAGTCGGGTCATCTCCTTGTTCATTCTATATGATCCTCCGAGTTGTTCACCTTCATTGAGCCTTCTTGGTCAAATTGAGGTCTATTTCATGAGTCATATCTCCTTGGTTGGGTCAGGTTCCTTATCCCTTTCCGCTGGACAAAGCTTAGCAAGCTCTCACTTTCATTTGAACTCTATTATCTCTAACGGTCCTGTAATGGGACGTTACAGTCCTCTAACGCATCCACCATGGTGCGTTACATCCTTCTAGAGTCTTTAAGCTTAAGGCTTCCTTTCAAGCTTATCTTTTGTCTATCCGTTGAGTGTGACGGTTTATTGTGCAGCCGTTACATTGAGTGTGACGCATCTACCCTTGACAGTTACATTCATCTAGAGTCCTACGTTCACAAACTTGTCCCGATGATCTTATCTTATAGTGGATAGGGTTGTGTGACGGTCCAAGACTGGAGCGTTACTATCACGTCCCGAACCGATAGCAGCGGAACGTGTAGTTCGGAACGCGACAGTGATAAAGTCGTGAATAATCAGAGCATACATGAGAAACAAAATTTCCAAGGCCAGACAATATGGACAAAATATAATCTTTATTGATAATCAAATGTCAATTACATAACTGGACTCCACTTATGTGGGAAAAAGAAAAAGACTCAAATACTTTATAAAGGGAAAAGACTCAAGTACAAGATAAGACTCAAGAAAACTAAAAGACACCGGCTTGCTTTTTCCACAACACTCAACACTCTTGCCCTTCCCCATCTGATGGACTATCTTCAATGTCATTACATGAAAAATGTTGAAAATAGGCTGGTGAGCAAAAAGCTCGGTAGGAATTACATCTCTCATCAAGCAGAATATAAGTGATTAGCCAATTTTTCATGTTCATGATGACGCAATGCATGAAATGAAATAACTTGAAAATCATGATGATCAATCTAACCGAAAGGATGAAAGTCAAAGTCAAGGCAGATATAAGCTCAAGAGAATTAGGGATAAATTCCCATACAGAAATCAAGGACAAGATACCAAAATATAACAAGGATAGATACTTAGATGAACATAACTTCAGAATATAACAGAATTCTAATAAATATAAGCAGAATTAAAAAATCTAGCAGAATATCTAAATTATCATAATAACCGAACAACAAAATATCAGAATAACAGAACTTCTAGAATTAACAGAATTTGCAGAATGACATATATAACAGAATAACATAATATAACATATGTACAGACTTTGGTGCAATGCCACACCCGGAATTCCCATGGTTTACAGAATTAGACTTCCGTCCTACCTGGCACTGAAAAGTCGCAGACCCACAG
Source organism: Amorphophallus konjac (assembly GCA_022559845.1). NCBI lineage: Eukaryota > Viridiplantae > Streptophyta > Magnoliopsida > Alismatales > Araceae > Amorphophallus > Amorphophallus konjac. The sequence goes on from CM040129.1 coordinate 36,453,971, forward strand.
CCCTTAATGTTTCAGAATCAGATTTGGCCAAATACAGAGTCAAAGGGTTATGTTCTCGAATTGATGACAAGAAGATTCCAAAAGGAGTAGAGTGTCAAGACTAACGAAAAACCAAAGTGACACGGATCGGATCTCGAGGTTTTTGGGATACAACCAGCTCGGCTGCCTTGAGGGAATCCAAGGCTAGCGGAGACTTACGGAGGTCCCAATGACTAACTTGCCAGTCCGAAGGAACGGAATGTCCAACGGAGGACTCGTATGTCACCGAGAGTTGAGGTGTATAACATGAACCAATCATGAAAAAGGGGCTCCATCTACGGACGTGAGATGAGAGTGCCAAAAGACCCGAGGTATGGGTCAAAACCGGAAGAAAACAGTGAGAACATGAATGCGTTAATTATAGAATTCACGTCCATCTAATTCTATAATTAACTATAATTAAATAAAGTTATTTTAATTAACGTCCGTATGTAGTGTCATTTATTAATTAGCGTCCACTTGGAGGGACGTTAATTCTATGATTTTTAACTTAATTTATTTAACAAGAATTCACGTCAATATCTATTTAATTGAATAATTTTAAAACATACATTCAAAGACACATTTATTTATATAAAATAATTTAGAGAAATAGAATATATGATAATTAGGAGAAAAATTCAAAGATTCCAAATATATTTTTTTATAATTTTCTATTACATATCTTAATAGATATCAATTTTCAAAGATATTGTTACAAGATATATATATATATATATATATATATATAATTTGACGACCTTTTGTTACGTCGTCAAAAAGATTTGACGACAATAGGCATGTCGTTAATTCTTTCACAAATTGTCTCTTTGTGTCAACTCTTTAGTCCTCTCGTTCCCGACATAACCACGTCGGATTCGAGCCTATGATATACCGAAATGACGGGCTCGAAAAACTCTACCTAACCGGACATTCAAAATAATTTTTCGTCGAGAGATGGGAGATCTTGAGATAGGAGGTACGAAAAATAGTGTAACCACTCTCACTATCTCGATCTCCATCCCACTAGTACGCCCATAAATTTTCATGGCCAAAGGTCACTCCGACGTCCATGAACAGGCCGACAAAGTAAAAATCCATAACTAGCATACTACAGTGAAATATGAAATTCACCGTGTCAAAAAATTAACTCTATTAATTTACCAATTAATTAATATTTCTGGCTATTGTTAGCATAAAGGGTATCAAAATTTAAATAAAAATATGAAGATTTCATCATCTATATTTTTCAATTTTTAAATAGGTGCTTATATGGAAAAAAAAATTAAAACATGTTATATGTATTACTTAACGAAGAAAAAATAAAGCATGCAAACCGATGAACCTGGTGTAGAGATAACCTATAAAACTACAACAAATATGCTCCAAGTCCTCATGAAACATGCATAGAGATCATGCAAACCTTATTATTAACGATTCGACTTGGGAGAGAACACCTACGAGAAACTAGAGACTATGAACTCGAACACCCGAGATATACACATGCTGTATATGATCATAAGAGCATGTATTATCCTTGTTAAGTGAGTTTAGCCGTCAGAGAGAACACCTACCTTTTGAGTGGGTTACGGTGATGATGAACAGTGAGGGTCTTGCCGAAGCGATACCCTATTCGAAACAGGGTGAAAGGGAAGAAGAAGCTGGCTCCTCTTCTTGTGCAGGCAACCCACGTTTAATAGGATGAAGATGGCAGGTTGAAGAGGATGAAGGGGAAGAAGCCCTTCGCGCCTGGACGATCAGCAGGAGGAAGGGGAAGAAGGACGACCACGCTCGCAAGAGGAAGAAGACGCAGCAACCTGGGTTGCTCTGTTCGAAGAGGGCATGGTTTTATAGGAACGAAATGTTCTGGAGGCTTCTATTGTAAGAAAATGGAAGGATTTAAAACGTTCCGTGCTTTCCATTTTCCCTTCTATTTTAACATCCGCATGCTTGGTTTTACCACTTAAAACCCTAATGCTAAACTCCATGCAGGATCGACCATGCACATGGGTTGGGTTCGGGTGATTTTGCACATGGGTTTGGGTCTTTCCAAATGGCATTTGGGCTATTCACTTGTCGGTTGGTCATTTGGGTTGCATGTTGGGCTGCCAGGTGATCATAGGTTGGGTTGGCTTTGTTAAGAAGGCTCACGAGGGTCTCATGGCCTCTATATGTGCTTATACGTAAAGGCCCATTTAAGGTGTTTTTATATACATGGGTTATATTATTTTGGGTTTTCTTTTTGCGCCAAGGTTTATATGTATATGTGGGTTGTTTTGGCTAAGACTTTGAATATATTGTTTTAATGGAAGAAGATAATGTATGGGTTAAAGCCCATTAAGTGCATATATATGATTAATTTATTTCTATTTGGACTTCTTATGCAAGTTTAATTTATTTAGAATATGTTTATTCATAGAAAAATAATTATGTTCCCTATTATTTATTCCGGGGTGCTATAGTTACATTAGTGTGGCGGTCTATCGTGTGGCCGTTACGTCCAACAGAGAGTCCTGACAAGCCTGGCCTTTGCTATGCTATTCTGTGATCGAACTGAGAGTTTGGTTTGAGGGTTTCTCTCTTGATACTCATCCTAGGAAGCTACCGTTTGATTATGTGGACTCAAGAGAGTATTATCTTCAAGAGTTTGCTAAGGAAACGTCCTACTTTCTAGCTGGATTATCCTCTACTCGAACCTAGACTTTGAGGGTCTATAAATAGAACCCTTGACTTCATGGCTTGAGGAGGAGACATCTGGAGTTCACGTCGAAGTGCTACCGCATCCTAGAGCTAGAACCAACCAAGGAGAGCTGCTTCCCACGTCCATCTACTTACAAAGTTCAGGGAGTATCGTTTCCAAGGGTTTAATTCAGTCAAGTTGTGTTCTTAGTGTCTTTTCTCTCTTTTCAAACATCATAGCATTGTCCTTCTCCATCTCCAACGTTCTTGCACTTGCTGCATTCATTTAAAACATCCTCCCATCTTTTAAAACGCCCTAGAGGGGTTAAAAAACTAACCTTTCCGGTATTTCCCTTTCCTTTTGCATGTTCTTAAGTTTCTTGGATTTATTGATACTACTTTGTCTAAGGGCTAATCTGGGTTATTTTTCTTGTGTTCTACACTCTTTTGCAGGTTTACAGAGTTCATATCACGAGGCCCAAGCTCTCTAGCCAGCTGGAAAGCTTGGAGATCAAAAGATTCCAAACTTTTTATTATGCAGAAGCTCTGACGGTCTGGCACAGGCACGTTAGAGTCTTGTAGCGGTCTATCATGAGACCGTCACACTTGCTATGGCGCATCTTCCTTCGACCGTTACATCTGACGGCGCTACAGTTTCCTGGTTGTTCTCTCTCCCGTGGGCGGGTGCATCATCCTCCTATTCTAAGGTATTTATCAGGTCTTTGACTTGTTTCTACCTTGGTGGCGATAACATCTTTCCTTAGTTTGTGCATTAGCTCTCTCTTTCGTCATATCTCCTCTTTACTTTGCATGTTCCACCTATACGGTGTGTTTTTAGTTTATTCCTTATTCCACGCTCCAGCGTGTGCTTTTCTTTATTTGCTTAGCTTAGTCTTGATTGAGATACCATGCCCATGCTAGAGCTTGTGTTGGTTGCCTAGGTCCATGATTCGCATGTCCATAAGTTGATTGATTTCATTACTTGGCCCATTATTTGCTCATAGTTGGCATTATAGCCCATCTTGCAAAAGAAGGGACACAATAAAACCAACAGTTTTTTTGGCGATCACGGTGGGACATCTAGTGCCAATCGTGCTTTGAATCTCTGTTAAACCTGCTTCCCTTTGTTTGCCCTGTTTGCTCTAGTTTTTCCCTGAATTTTCCTTCTATTTCTCTGATGTTTCTGGTTCTCTAGCTCTTCTGACGGTCTCCTGTGAATGCGTTACATTTCTGTGACGGCCCGGTCTTCGACCGTCACACTCATCTGATGCAGGTAGTCTAGACCGTCACATACTCCAGATAGGTATGCATCCCGAGGTGTAGTTTACTTTTGCAGTTTTTACTGTGATTTTCATGCTGGGGTGCTATTTGGTCTCCTCCTTGGTTGGTTCACATATTCATATCATTGTGTGCATATTTGATTGCTAGATTCTAGGCTAGAATTTGCATGCACCCCGGTGCACATAGGTTCATGCATATTTTTATACATTAGATTGCATTCTCCTACCTTGGTGCGTAGACCTCTCGTCTCCATATTCCTTGGGGCCGACCAGGAAAACACATCAGGGACCTCCATAAGTCCCCGTGAGCCGTGGATTCTCACACCGACACCGGGCCGGTTGTACCTTTCCCACCCCGTGTCTAGGCTTGCATAGGTGAAGGAGTGATTACATTTAGAGTCAACCAAGCCGCACATCCTTTCCTATTAGGAACCTACTTATGGATAGCACATCCTAATCAAATCACTAAGGTTCTAAAGGAAGAAATCATAAAAATCTTGTTGCATCGTCTAAGTAACTTGGTTGAATTTAAGTGTTGTCATCTCATTTTCACTTGCATCTTTGTCAGGGTTATCTAAGCTTGATCACTCATTGTGTGTTTGTTGTGTGTTGTTTGCTTTTGTTAATGATTTTCCGTTGCATGTGGAGTTGTCTTCGTCCATTAGAGTCATCTTCTAGGGTCAATTCCTTCTCCAAATTCTACTCCAATCCGCTCTTCGAACCTATCATGGCTTCTTTCAATCCTCCCCGTTCGCAAGAGGATTCTCTTCCTCAAGGGCTTCTTGAAAACCCCTCTAGTGTTATCTCATTCCCGTCTGGAGAGGGGTCCGCCCCTCTTCCATCCTCCGTCCCTATGGAGGGCGGCCAAACCACTCCTTCCTTCTCTTCTCCTTCTGCTGGCTCCATTCTCCAAATGATGGCCCAGTTAGATCCGGCCCAACTCCAGGCTGTCTACCAGGCCATGCAGGGGTCCAATACCCCACATCCCACGATTACGCAAGGCCAATCTAATCTTTCCATCGACCAGTCTAGAGTTGGTGGGCCCTCCATCTAGCCCGCTCCAATTGATCTTACTCCGGTCCAACCTCGGACCATCACCTTTTCTGGTATGGAAACGGGCCAATCTTCCGCTTCGGCCCAGCAATTTTTTGATAAGGTAAAGTCTACTCTACCTTCTTTTATCCAGGTGGATCATCACATGCCCAGCCCGTCGGTGCCACAAGTCCTTGTTGGCCCTTCAGATTTCTTGCGCCCTCAGCAAGGGGTTGCCCAAGTCCATTCTAGTCTGGGTCCGTCTTCGACCCAATATCCTTCTTATGGGCTCCTTACCTTGGCTGTGTATCCTTCTGCTCCTTCTTATGGGCTTTCACCTCCTACAACAGTCCATCCTTCTGCTCCTCAATTTCAACCTTCATCTCTCACTACCCCTACTCCATCCAGGGAGCAGGAACTACTTGATAAGTGGGCCGCCATGCAACAACAGATTGATTTTTTCCAAAAACGGGTTGGCCCACAATCCTTGGCAGATGTTGCAGTCCCCAGCTTCCAAAACATTTGATTCCCTCCGCAATCCGAGCTCCCTAATTACCGCAAGTATGACGGGAACGGCAATCCCTTTATTCATGTGAGGGACTTTTTATATGAATCGGCCCAATTTCAGTACGATGATCGCCTCATGGCATATTTGTTCCGCCGATCATTGGATGGGGTTACATTGGAATGGTTCTATTCCCTGCCGCTAGAGGATGTCGAGAGCTTCAAAATAGTGAAAGACAAGTTCATCCAACGGTTTCAAGATAGGGTTGGGCCAGAATATTCTTTCACAGACTTGGTGACCGAGAAAATGAAGCCTGATGAGGAGTTTGCAACTTACGCTGACAGATGGAGGCAGATGGCCGCCAGGGTGCCAGGCCATATTCCGGAGGAAGAGAAGGTCAAGCTACTGATCTCAAATGCTACCCCGACCTTCCGAAACATCTTGGCGATGAATGATATAGCCAACATGCACCAACTCTATAGCCGGGCGTGGTTCATTCAAACATAGTTCAAAGACTCCCCCATCCACTCGCTCTTTGAGAACCAAAAGCCAAAATACCACAAGAAACCTCAAGGGCCTGTCACCGAGGTGCTTCAAACCAACGAACAAGTTCAAGCCGTTACCTTCCCTTTCCAAGCCGTACCTTTCCGCTTTCCGCAAAACCCCCGCACTCCTCAAAATCCCGCTCCATAAAACTCCCCAACCATTCCACAAAATCCTACGCCTACCTTTGCCACTCCACCGAATACCTTTACCTCTCCACAACAAACTCCACAGCCTTCGCAATGCCATAACGTCCCTCCACCCAACGGCTACAACAACAACAACAACAAGCGCCCGGCTCCTAAAAGAGCACAGTACCCACCTCTGCTAGAAACCCTCACGGATATCTTCTTAGCTCTCATGTCAGTTAGTGCTATACAACTCCCTTCGGAACGGCCCAACTGGAAGCTGGCCATTGATAAGACAAAGTAATGTATGTTCCACAGGCAGCCAGGACATACTATTGAAGGGTGTTTTCAGTTCAGGGATTTGGTCTATGACCTCCATGAAGGACAAATGATTGATTGGGCCGAAATGCATAGGGCCATTACAGAAATTAAAGAGAAAAGAAGGCAGCCGCAGAGGCAGCAAGTGTAGCAACCACAGGCACCGCGGCCGCATCAGCAGCCGCAACAGCAATAGCAGCCGGTTCAAGACTTGGGGATCCATCAGAACCCAATGCCGAACCATCTTCCCGCTCCACAGCCTCAGCCATCGGCGCCGGCCCAAGTCAATGTAATTCAACCCTCAGCCCTGATGTCGGGTGGTCCTTTGATGATGACAACTCTATGCCACAAGTCATGGCCCTTCACCACAACTTCCGTACTTCTTCCGCTCCTACCATCCTTACATACCTAAACCTTCCTCCGCCTGCTACACCGTTTGTCCTTTCATCTATTCCTACTCCACCGCCCGTCTCTCACACATTACTCACCCCCGCTATCACCACACCTCCATCTAACCCTCCACTCATTACACCTCCGCCTACCTTTATCTCCCCACTTCCGCTCGCACCCGCTACCACCAACCCCTCACCCATCGTCCTTTCCACCACACCCTCTTCCGCACCACTCATCCACCCCACCAGGCCGATTAAGTCACTTATCTTGAGCCCATCCGAGGCAGCGGCAGCCTATAACTTCACCTTGCGGAGCAGGCGCATGTTTCACTGAAATTATCCTTCCACCTCCAATCCCCAGTCTTCCCAACTGGCTGCTGAGCAGGAAGAAGCTGAGCCGTTACCAGGAACCCAATACGACCTGTTGCATCACTTGGATCAGGTTCCCGCTAAGATATCCGTGCTGGAGCTTATCAAAAGATCTACCCTTCACCAAGATGCTCTCAGAAACTTCTTTGAGAAGGTGATGGTTAGCGAAGATGTGGCAGCCGACAGTTTACCTACGGCATTGGCGACTATTTCTAAAGGACCTGCTATAACCTTTTCTGAAACCGAGCTAGCACCACCAGAAGCTCGGCAAATGCCACTTTGCATCACCGTTATCTTGAATAAAGTCAACATTGATGCGGTATTAGTTGATACAGGGGCATCTATGAATGTGTGCCCGCTCAGCACTCTCAGGGCCTGCAATCTGTCAGAAGAACTTCTACGCCCAACCCCCACTACTATAGCTACTTATGACAACTCTCGGAGGGCATGTCACTGGATTGTTACTATTCAAGCCGAGCTTGGGCCTCTCACCATGCCCATTGAATTCTATGTGCTGGACATCGACCCCATGTTCAAAGCTATCTTGGGTCGTCCGTGGATCGACACTCTCAGTGCCGTGCCCTCCACCGCGCACTAATGTCTCAAGTTCCCTTTTCAAGGGAGGGTGGTTAAAGTAAAAAGCTCATCCATGGTCCAGTCTGTCAAAGTTATTTCAGAGAAGATTCTGTCCACATTATGGCTCAACAGCCGGCCGTTATTTCGATACTAGATCTGGATTTCCCTTGGGCTTATACACCATGGAAGCCCGCCGCTACACCCGTCAATATCAAAGTTAAACCCCAGATCCGAGATTCCAAGGGTTGGGATATCATATTGAAGCTGGGTTATCAATCAGGGAGAGGCCTCGGTGCGCAGTTACAAGGGTGAACTAAGCCAATACCCAAAGGAATAAAAATGAGTCGGAGAGGTCTCGGTTATCGAGAGTCCGCACTCTCAATGATGGGAGACTCAGGGCCACATACATGGGACTACCACCAACACTTTATAAAAGGACCCCTCCAGTCGGGTACACTGAATCCACCACCAGTGCAATCAGAAAAGAAAGATACAGCTTGCACAGTTGCTAGTCCACCTCTGCTATCAAAAGGGCCTGTTGATGATATGCCAGATTTCAGTCAATCATTTGCCACAATGTTCAGCGAGCCAGATAGTTATGGTCAGAAGGAGAGTCAGGAAGTGCGACTCGTTCAATGGAAGCCAAGGCCACCTGGCCGTCTACAGAGCAAAGGGAGCTCACCCATTATCATTTCTTGGTCTCCCTCCCATCTCGCATCTCTATTTCAACGATTGGAACACATTCCCCGTTCACCCCCGATTATGGTCGATCCGTATTTTACGGAAAGATCACCCGAAATCTTGTTTGTTCCATGTGCATGTGGGCGCTGCCCACCCATTGATCTATCAACTCTATTCACTCCTCCTTCCTCCACCACCCAACTCCACGAGATGTGGTTTCGATCCTCTGATCCATTCTTCGATTGCATCTTCCCCGATATGTTCCCCATGCAACTTCCTCCTCCTCCATCCTGCTGTATGATCTCCACTGATCTCAAAAAAAAAACGTCAAATTTGAAACAAAGATTTCGTGGAAGATTACGCTATCTTGTCTCCATCCTCCTCCCAGGGGCACGAGTCCCTTGATCCTTCCTTTCAACTAGATTTCCTTTCTCCTAGGTTAGGCGTAGGGTCCGTCGAGTCTAGGGAAGTAGGGTCGATTAGAACTAGAGAAGTAGGGTCCTCTTTTAGGTTGTCCAATCCTTCCGAGCTTGAGCCGCGCCCGCTTGCGCGTCCTTCCAAATCTATTCCTGACAGGTTCTTGCAGGATCTGGCTCAGCGATGTCATGCTCTTTTGAAGTGTCCAGAGTTTGTCGCCACGACAATCATGATAGAAGACGAAGAGGAAATAGAAGGGGTGTGGAGCGATGACGGACTCGGTGTCTATGAAGTCTTGGATGAGAAAGACCCGATTGATGATGAGGGCAGCAACTTAGATAACACTGCCGATCTGTATGTGCAAGGATTAAAGAGATTCGACGAGCCATTATCGACAGTGGATGAACCTTCGAAGAAAATAAATTTGGGAACCGAAGAAGACCCAAGGCCCATCATTATTGCCGCTAATCTCCCTCCGCAAGTGGAAGAAGATCTAGTCAAAGTTCTAAGGGAGTATGGTGATTCTTTCACCTTGTCTTACCAGGACATGTCGGGTCTTGACCCCTCTTTAGTGGAACACCGACTCATACTTAAACCAGGGGTAACACCCGTAAAACAGAGGTCGAGAAGATTTCACCCCCACATGGCCTTAAAGATCAAAGAAGAAGTTGATAAGTTATACAAGGCCAGGTTCATTTGAGTTGTCTTATATCCCCAGTGGGTGGCGAACATAGTCCATGTTATCAAGAAGGATGGAAATGTGCGTATTTACATCGATTTCAGGGATCTTAAAAAAGCATGTCCCAAAGATGATTTGCCACTGCCTCACATAGACGTCTTGGTCGATAACACCACTGGGTACGAAGCTTTGTTATTCATGGACGGTTACTCAGGCTATAATCAGATTCGTCTCGCTCCAGAGGATCAAGAGAAAACTTCCTTCACCACACCCTGGGGCACGTATTGTTATGTGGTTATGCCGTTCAGTCTGAAGAACGCAGGTGCCACCTATCAGAGGGCAATGATGGCCATTTTCCACGACATGATGCATATCTATATGGAAGCCTACGTGGATGACATCTTGGTGAAATCAAGAACCAAAGAAGAACACCCCTCTATCCTGGCTAAGGTGCTGCAGAGAGCTAGGGAGTACAAGCTGAAAATGAATCCGAAGAAGTGTGTTTTTGGAGTCTCTTCAGGGAAGTTGCTAGGCTTTATAGTTAGCAAACGGGGGATCCAGATTGATCCTAATAAAGCAAAGGCCGTCACGGACATACCTCCGCCAAAGAATATTACAGAACTTTGAGGACTGATTGGTAGATTGCAATTCATCAGAAGATTCATATCCCAACATTCTCAGAGGTGCCGCCCATTTTATGAATTGCTAAAGACGAGAGTCAAATTTGAATGGAATCAAGATTGTCAAAAGGCCTACAAGAACCTGAAGGAGTATCTATCCAATCCCCCGGTTTTGCAACCTCCTGTCCCTGGGAAACCCCTAATCCTATACATCTCGGTTATTGAGGACTCCTCAGGGGCGGTCTTAGCACAAGTAGACGATGAAGGAAAAGAGCGGGCAGCTTATTACCTCTCCAGGTTGTTCAACCCAACCGAGGCTAAATACACCGCTATGGAGAAAAATTCTTGCCGCCTTAGTGTGGGTAGCTCAGAAGCTCAAACAGTACTTCCTTGCCCACCCAGTTAGGCTGATCTCTAGAATGGACCCGATCCGCTATCTCTTAGAAAAGCCTGTCCTCTCTAGTAGGTTAGCTCACTGGCAGAGCTTCCTACCTCAGTTCGATATCACGTTCGTCGTTCAGAAGGCGGTCAAAGGATATGCCATCGCTGAGCATCTTGCCCATCTCCCGATTCCCTACATGGATTCTATTCAGGATGACTTCCCTGATGAGCATCTTTCTGTCTTGACTCATCATCCCTTCTGGTCGCTACACTTCGACGGTGCACTCAATTCTCAAGGCTGAGGGATAGGCGCTGTTCTGCTCACTCCAGAAGGAGTGACGATTCTTTTTGCTTATCAACTTCAATTTCCTGCTACCAACAATATCGCCGAATATGAGGCTCTCCTAGCTGGATTGAAGCATGCCTACCTTCTAGGCGCGCGTTACTTGAATATCATAGGGGATTCTCAGCTCGTCCTGCGACAAGTTCTGTCCACTTACCGCACCCGTGACCCTAAGCTCAAACCATATCAAGATTTGGTCACGCTCCTTGCTAGGCAATTTCGCAAGTTGATCTACATCCATACTCCTCGGTCTCAGAACATTCTACCCAATGCTTTAGCATCCCTTGCTTCCTCTATATCTTTTCCTCTCAATCGGAGTACTGAGACTATTGTCGTTCAGAGATTGGACGCACCCTCTCTTCAGGATCCTTGGTATGTCAACCTTAGGAAGACTATAGAGGAGAGGGCTGAGAAGGAAGAGTTGAAGGAAGTATCTTTGACAGATTTAGAGGAGATCCTGGAGGAGGAAGAGTTGCCTTGGTATCATGAGATTAAGTTGTTTTGCAAAGATGGATCATTCCCGGAAGAGGCAAACGCCGAGCAGCGCAAGTCAATAAGAAGAGCCGCCTCAAGGTATACTATATTTGCTAGAGAACTATACAGGCGCGCTACTAACGGGATGCTCATGAGATGTTTGGACGATGATGAAGCTTGGAAGGTGGCCGAAACAGCCCATTCTGGTGAGTGTGAAGGTCATGTTAATGGCCAGGCTCTAGCGAAGAAGATCCTTAGGCAAGGCTATTATTGGCCCACTCTAGAGGAAGATTGCTCCCTCTATGTTCATCCTCTATCTGCTCCTTGGCCGTTCTCTATGTGGGCTTTCGACATTGTCGGCCCGCTCGGTGATCCCAATTCTCAAATCCAGCAAAAATCTTTCATCCTTACCGCCACTGAGTACTTCACCAAGTGGACTGAAGCCGAAGCATATGCAGAGATTAAAGCTACCACGGTGTGCCGCTTCATCATGAAGAACATTATCTTGCGGTTCGGAGTGCCAAGCAGCATCGTCACCGATAACGGACCCCAGTTCATCTCTCAAGAGCTCAAGGACCTATGTAAGAAGTTCAATATCACATTGCATCACTCATCTCCATATTACCCACAAGGCAACGGTCAGGCCGAAGGCACTAATAAAACCCTTCTCAAAATCATAAAGAAAACATGCCAATCTCATAAGTTTTCTGATTGGCCAGAAAGATTAGTGGAAGATCTATGGGCTTACCGCACCTCCGTTCGTACTCCTACGGGGCAAACTCCCTATGCTCTCACTTACGATATGGAGGCCGTACTCCCACATGAGATTTTGATCCCTTCCCTAAGGGTACAGCTCGATAAGGAACTTAATCTCGACGAATGTCGAGAGGCGTTGCTCGTCCAGCTAGAACTCTTAGACGAGAAGAGGATGAATGCGGCCGATCACGTGTCTGTTTATCAAAAGAGAGTTTCACGTTATTTTCAAAAGAAGGTAATTGATCATAAATTTCAAAAAGGTGATACGGCAATCACACACTACACGACGTCCCTGGTCGGGTTTCCCACTTTGTAGACACCGTTTCTCCTTGGCCATGCCTTAGGGGGAAAGTCAAAAGTCCCTGTCTGTCTCTTTCTTCGGCTGAATCCAGGGGCAAGAGGTGAATGAGGAGGCGACGACCAATCCAGGCGCCTTGACGAGAGGAGGTCTCAAATAGGGGCAGTCTGTTATGACCTAACGCCACAAAGAAAAAGGAAAAGAGCAAAGAAAAGGAGCAATCTTCTTGACAAAAGCAAAATTCTATCTCGAAAGTCCATCGATTATCAATCCCAAAGCTCCAAAAGAAAAAATAAAAGCTAGGCATGGTAAGAGTGGCAGTACAGTTTCCCCACGGGACGTTATGAGCCCGGTCGTATGCGTGCCTAGAGTGGACAAAGGTTCGATGACGGACGCAAAAGCCCCGGCACAATAGACCAAGTCTCTGAATAGGTTGACTGGAGAGGAACTCAAGTCCTAGAAATCTCTATATCTGGCCTAAGCTTATCCCCGTGTTCTATTTTTCCTTTTCAGGACTAAGACAAGTACCCTGGGTATAACCTTGGCAGAGATACCGTCACGCGAGTTAGGCCCTGGCCAGGAATTGTCACCCCCATTACACGCCAACCTCGGAAACTCTGAACGGGATTGGGAGGACCCTTATTCCTAGGGAGGCACTAGTTTTCCAAAATAAAAAAATCATATATTTTAAAATTCAAAAAAAAAAATCATCTATTTCAAAATCCAAAAAAAATCATCTATTTCAAAATCCAAAAAATCATATATTTCAAAATCAAAAAAAATCATATATTTCAAAATCGAAAAAAATCATATATTTCGAAATCCAAAAACACCAGATATTTTCAAAAACTCACAAAAATCCAAATGATTGCAAAAATTCTTAAAAATACCATCATATGCATTGCATGCATTGCATTGTTTTTTATCTTCTTCGCCTATTTGATAAGACTCCACCCCTTGACCAAATATCAAGAAATGGTCAAATTCTAAACTTGCTTTAGGCAAGGGGTTGAGTCTAAGAACAGATCTAACTTGTTTCTTGTCTAAGTGTGTGTAGAACGCAGGTTCAAGCCTAAGATTGTGAAATTCCAGGTTCAAGTCTGTAACGCACCAGCGTCAGACCGTCACAGCTTTGTAACGGTCACCATTTGACCGTCACAGCCTTCTGAACTTTGAAATCCATTGGCTCTCAGCAAACCCTCTCTGACGCGTCCGCGATCGACCGTCACTTTAGCCTAACGGTCTACCTATGACCGTTACATTCTACAGAGAACAGAAGCTCAGTTTTCTGAGTTCACTCCTTCTGACGGCTCATCGTAAGACCGTCAGACTGTTGTGACGGCCCTATGTAGGACCGTTACAGATTCCAGAAACTCTGCTTTCAGGCCAAGTCCAAGCAACAAACTCATGATTACATCGGATAGGGCACTTATATATCATTCTATTAAGTTCAATAATACATAAAATTGATTGATAAAACTTTAAGTTCAGAAACATCATAAGAAATCTCAAGCTACATTCAATTTTCTATCTGCGAGAGGGCAGATCTTGCGTAATTCTTTCACATAGCTACGGCGTCCCTCGTCGTCTTCTTCCACTTCTTCTTGCCACGGGCGCACTTTGCTGACCTCCCACATGGTCAGTGCGTTCCGGATCGATCTCTCATCTTCCTCGGTCCCCATCTTCCTAGCAAGAAGGGGAGGGTAGTGTGATAGTGCAGGAACTTCGGTTCGGGGTAGCCCAATTTGAAGATGGCACCGGTGTGGGTTATAGATCGCCAAGGTAGTGTTCCCCACTAACTGTAGATCAAGGCCTGGTCACCGTGGTACTTTAATCAAGGTGCTCCGCAAAACTCTTGGACGCATCATGAACTTCTCTATTGGCAAAGTATTGAGGAAGAGCCGCCATTCATCTCGTGTTTTCTTATCCGCCGTCTTGCACTCAACCTGTGAAGAGAAGCCGAAGGCACCTCCAATAAAGAACAAGGGGTGGCTCCCCAAGATCTAGCTGGCTGAAGGTATGTCTTCCTTGGGTTGGAATTTAATTCTTACGCCCATCCAACACTCAAGGAGTATCATTGAGCCGAAAACAAGTCCTCCTAAGCAAGCTGAATCTAGTCCTTCATAAAGGTATGAAAGGGCCGCTTGAGAAATAGACCAACCCCGCCACAATCCGCTGATGATGCTAAGGTTTTGGATATCTAGGAGGTGGTCGGTGGTAGTAAAAAGGAAGACCCCGCATAAGCAAATTGACACGGCTTTGGCTATGGCTTCGTATCTCTCCCACTTGTTCTTACAATGAGAGACTATCTATTGAGCCATCGGTATCAAGTGAATATGGTTTGGGCTGATCATGGTCCTTACATCCTTCGGGTTGTGTATGAAATCACTTAAGATCAAGGATGGGTCAATAGGTTCGACCGTATGGCACACTAGATCTTCGTCCCCTACTTTAGTCTTAGGAAGGGCTAGGTAGGTCTCTACCTCCTCCAATAGGACTGTAGCTTCAAAGGAAGGGAAGAGGAAGGTGTGTGTTTGTGGATGCCATAACTCTATAAGGGCTAAAATGCTTGCCAATCTAAAGACAATTTCTGGAAGTTCTTAGCCAAAACTAACAAAGGTTGGAGGTGCCATGCCCTAAGGATGGATAAAACTTCTAAATGGAGTTCTTTGACCATGGGAGCCACCCACTTTAAGTTGGAGTAACACCTAGGACCAGGAAGAGGCTAAAGAAGTTGTAGAAGAAAAAAGAATCATAAGTGGTATAGAAAAGTGCAGAAATTGATGAACTCTTGAAGTCAATTGGAACTTACCACTCTTTGGGCACTTGAACTCAGATGCTTGGGGATGGATGTCAATCTTTGCAGTTCCCCATGCTCCTTCTTGGCTGCTTTAGGGCCGGTGTAGACTCTCTCCTCCATGCCCATTGCTCCGAAGCTTCTCTTCATGATGTTCCTTGCCCTTTGATGGAGTTCTCAACCCTTGTAGCAGGGAATTAATGAAAGCTGCATTTTTTGGGTTTGTTCCTAGCTTATAAAGGCTTGATTTTAGTGCTAGAACGATAAGATTGGGGTTAGAAACCCTTATCCTAAGCCTAGAAGGGTTCTAGTATGGATTAAGGTCTTCTTGCCTCGAGGTTGAGCTCTCACGGCAGAATCCATCTCGGAGTACAGTTTGTTCTCTGACGGTCTATCGTAAGACCGTCATATAGCTCTGACGCTCCATCTTTGGACCGTCACATTTCCTGCTATGAGTTGTTAGCTCAATCTCGCTCTGTCGTGTCTAACGGTCTAATCCTAGACCGTTACAGATCCCTGACGCTCCATCTCTGGACCGTCACATTTCCTACTGCACATTTTTAGCCCAATATCGTTCTGTCATGTTTGACGGTCTAGTCTATGATCGTCACCTTATTCTGACTCTCCATCAGTGGACCGTCACATTTCCTGCTATACAATTTTCAGTTCACCCTCTATCGTCTCTGACGGCCTGATCTTGGTGCGTTACATGGGTCTGACGCTCCTACACTAGACCGTCACACCTTCTGCTACAGGTTTCTGTTCGTTCCCTTCTCCCTTTGGTCTGACCTGCCAGTCTTACACTTTATCCCCATTCATGTACATTCCCATCCACGCGTTTATTTTTCACCCATTCATTCACACTTCCACCCACACGTGTTTTCACATTCATACTCACATTCATCCATTCATTCATACACATAAAAAAAATAAAAACACAAAAAGATTTGCATTTCTTTTCATTTCATTCCATTTCATTCACATAAAGTCATGTACAAGTATGGGTATCAAGGAAAAAAAGAAAATACAAGTCACTCGGCCGGTCTATCTCCCGGGCCGTCACTATCGCCATTGCCCTCATGACGCTTTGCTGGTGGCTCCTGGACGCTTCTCTCCTCCCCCCGATGTCATCTCCGGTCTGCCTCCTCATTCCTCCGATGGTCGGAGGAGCCGGTGAAGTAGTCTCGGAATCCACTACTGGGTGCAACGCTCTGGCTCCTGCTGCTAGTCCCCGACTTCTTCCCTAAAAGTCGAAGGGCCTCTTTCATACCCATAATCACGCCCTTCATCTCGATGGTCTGCACTCGGAACTGATCTCGCTCGCCCCTCAAGCGCGCAACGTCAGCTCTAAGTCGCTCCACCTCCTAATCATCCGCAAGCCGGCGGGTCTCTCCTGCGCTCAGTCTGGCAACCTCCGCCCGGAGATGGGCAGCCTCGGCTACCGCTGCAGTCAGCTCTCTCACCTGCATTTTGCATTTTTTCCATTGTCAGTCCATTAAGCATTTTCATAAGCATAAGCATTTACAGTGTAAAAGAAGCATAAGGGTTTAGATTCTTACCCGCTCTGCGAGGGTAGCCTCCGCCTCCTCGGCCCGAGCTACCACTCGAGTAAACTCTGCATCTCGCTCAGCCCGTCCCCCGGCAGGCTGTGAAGAGGAGGACGGTGCATCTGGTCTGGTCCTCTAGGCTCCCTCGGCCCGCTGCATTTAGAAGTCAATGTTAGCCATTTGCATCATAAGCATTTAAGTCTTAAAGTGTAGAAACTCACCAAAAGCTCCAAGGCAACCCGATACTCGTCCCGCTGCTAGATGGTGGCATGAAGGAGTCCCTCGAGCTCGGCTATTATTCCCTGTGGGTCTAGCTGTATTTAGAAAGCATATGTCAGTGCATATAGCGGCATTGAGTTCATAACGGCCGTCGAGTGCCTCTGAACACCTAGTCGCCATACCGGTGGGAGTAAGCTTTGAGGTAGGTCTCGTCACTGTCTGCCTGGTCTTTCACCACCCAGCTTCTTTTGTTCCAATCATGGACATATTTGGCCTTTCGGGCGCACCAGTCCACATCACCGCTAATGCCCTTCGAAGACTTGCCCGGGCATTCATCGTCACAGCGGCGGAAGGTCACCTCTAGCTGGTGTAGTCCCCGAGTCCTCAGGATCAACCGACAGTGCAGGGGCTCGATCATGTTGATGCAGTGAAGCCATATGTCTCGTCCGCTGTATGCCAGGGACGCCTTCACCCAAGGCTGCCCCTCATAGCCCTCGTCCCGGTATGGGGTCCATCTCACCTAAAAATCATTAAAAGCATTTAGAAGCATTCACATGCAATCAAAACCCATTTAGATGCCTTTAGAAGCATTTAGAAGGTTTAAGTCCAGAGCTTACCGCTGTGTGTGGGAATGAGTCAAGATCATCTTGGATGGCCCGGGTCAGTCTGTTGATCGATCCACTATCCCTCGCGACAACCCACCGTCTTGCAATGGGGATCCGCTCGGGAAGTAGCTGACTACCTCGCCCAATCCCCGGGAGGTACACGAAGCTCCAGATCTACATTTAAAGTCGAGTGTCAGTAAATTGCATCATTTGCATTTGTAGAATCATAATCATATAGAAAGCATCTAGAATTCAGCATTTACCTGTAGGAAAGGTGAGAAGCCGCCCAGCATCATCGTCGGTCTGTGGTGCTTAGCGACTCGAAGAGGAAGGCAAGCGCTGCCGCTCCCCATGCATACTTCCCCACTCTGGCCAAATCCTCTAGCAGTGGCAGTAGCCTGCAGCTGATCATGTTGGCTCGAGTCGAAAAAAGTAGCTTTCCGAACAACAGCATCAGAAATCGTCTCAGGACCCGGTCTCCCTCCTGTCCTGCCTCTACCGCCACTCGTGGGGGTACCTGCTCTATCACTCGGTCTATATGCTGCTTAGGGAGCTCGCCTACTGCTATAGCCTCTCCTCTCAGTCCCAAGCTGTCCTGTAGTCTCAACCTCGAGAGCTGGGATGATGTGTGCCCCGGCCTGATCAGATCTAAGCCCAGTAGCTCTTGGGCCATCTTCCGGTAAACTCCAAATGTCCACCCGGTCACTGCTGCTCTGTGGACTCGCAATCCGATGATCCTCGCCATGTCTTCTAATGTGGGGATCATGTGGTCCCATGTGAAGATGAAAGCCCGGCTCACGGGGTCCCATCTCTCGTGCAGTGCGTTCAAGAGCGGGGTATCTGTCTTGGTCACCTCGATGCTAAGCACCTCGGCGAATCCCATCTCAGCCAATCTCTCCTGTTGGTACTCTGGCAATGCCTGGTATACTGCCCGTATCTGAAGACAAGAAATCCGGGTTCTCCTTTTCCCCTGCACAATTAGAAGCATTAAGTCAGTCATTTAATCATAATTTCATTGCATTGCATAAATAAAAATGAAAACAATAAAAAAATTACAAAGTTGAAAAATCCCAAAAATTGTTTCTGTCTCCGGTTGCTCTGACGGCCCTGAGGTGATGCGTCACAGTGCTCTGACGCACCAGGGGTGGTGCGTCAGGCCTATGACGGTCGCTGCAACGACCGTCACGTTCTCTACAACGGGGCGTTGTCCCCTTCCTTTTTTATGGCTCCTAAAATGGTCATAGGAGGCCTACAAATGTTCCTAAGGGGTCCCCAGACCCATTTCTACCCTCCAAACACACATGCATACAAAGAAAATAAAAAAAAATTGTTTTGGGGAAATCGGACTACCTCGGGGTCTTGGCTCCTTTTCTTCTTCTTCTCCCTTGCCGTCGCTTCTTCATCGCCAACGGTCTTCCCCATGGCTTCCTCAGCTTCATCCACGGTCATTGGAGGGACTTCCTCCGTTGGTTCGTTCGTCGGAGGGCTCACCGCCAGTGGAGTTTCTTCTCGGTCCACCCTTGCTCGAAACCGCCAGATGGCCATCTTCTTCTACCCTTTTTCCCTCTTCTTCGGTGGCTGGGACGGCTCACCCCCGGCCATTACTCCGGTGGATGAGGTGGTCGAGGGTTTGCAGTTGGGGTGTTGAGGTTTTGGTTCATTTTTACGTTTGTGAACGAATGAGGGTGTGTGACCATTCGGTTTTGTTTTTTTGAACGCTCAGGAAATGTGACGGTCTTTCGTGAGACCGTCACACTGCTTTGACGCGTCCTTTGTAGACCGTTGGGTCATTCGAAACGATGTCTTGAAGGATGTGAACTGCCAGACTCTGACGGTCCGAGGTGAATCCGCCAGGGTCATCTAACGCACCCTCACTGGACTGTTACATTCTTCAAAGTGTTTGATAGATGATGATGCTTGGTTTATTAGAAAATTCATGCTTATATGATTATCTTGTCTATGCGATTCATGCTTATTGATGGTTATGCCTGGTTCTATGATTTAATATTGTTGATGGCTAACCCTTTCTTGTTGCAAAATTTAAGTCATCATGCTTCGCCACTCGCCAGGAAGGTAAATCAGGTATTGTATCCTAATCCCTTATCCCCTTATGCATTACTATATGTTATGTATGATATACTATCTCGAGAACCGGCTGGTCATTCATGTGTTCTGGGATCTGATGTTCCCCTTAAACAAAAATGATGATAATCTACATGCACATGTTTAATTGTTGGATAGGCCGTTAGGTTAGAAAAGTTTGGGGACGATGGTTCTATCTTGCACGCCGTGGTTGCAGATAGTGTCTTGACCCTGATTGTTCTGTTCTAGCAATACTATTCTCGAGTATCTTATTATTTTGATTCTTTCTTTGCATTCATTTTAATGATTTCTTTTCCTTTAGCCCAGCATGCATCATACGCATCCTTTGAGCATTCATGAACCTTCATCTGTCCAGGTATCTCAGTAATGGTGAATAACTATGTGTTTAATGATCTCGGATAAGGAGAGTCATTCCTCTCTGAATTGGAAGGTTTCCTTCGGTCTCCTTGCTTTATTTGGTTAGCTGAAGATTCCTATCTGCAGTTTAGTTAATCGTCTCTTTCCTTTCCATTGCTCCGGCCGCTGGCTGTGTTTTCCTTTCCTTAGTTGTTAGTTCCTCCAGGCATGTGTCCTTTGGTTGCCTTTCCTTGTGATTAGTTCAAAGTTTTCCAGAAAATTCCTGTCGCTTGTTGGTTGAGAACAGGTGTTGTTTGCATTAACGCCTGCTTTTTAGTCCACTCCGCGTCGTTTCCGCTTCATCTCCATGTTCCATTTTCACTTTCGCTTCACCTCCGATCGCTCCCCTACAAAGAGGACGTTAAGGAGGGGCATCTGTTGACACCCGTTTTATGACCGATAAGTCGGGTCATCTCCTTGTTCATTCTATATGATGCTCCGAGTTTTTCACCTTTATTGAGCCCTCTTGGTCAAATTGAGGTCTATTTCATGAGTCATATCTCCTTGTTTGGGTCTGGTTCCTTATCCCTTTCCGCTGGACGAAGCTTAGCAAGCTCTCATTTTCATTTGAACTCCATTATCTCTAACGGTCCTGTAATGGGGCGTTACAGTCCTCTAACGCATCCACCATTGTGCGTTACATCCTTCCAAAGTCCTTAAGCTTAAGGCTTCCTTTCAAGCTTATCTTTTGTCTATCCGTTGAGTGTGATGGTTTATCGTGCAGCCGTTACATTGAGTGTGACGCATCTACCCTTGACCGTTACATTCATCTAGAGTCCTACGTTCGCAAACTTCTCCCGTTGATCTTATCTTATAGTGGATAGGGTTGTGTGATGCTCCAAGACGGGCGCGTTACATTAGTGTGGCGGTCTATCGTGCGGCCGTTACGTCCAACAGAGAGTCCTGACAAGCTTGGCCTTTGCTCTGCTATTCCGTGATCGAACTGAGAGTTTGGTTTGAGCGTTTCTCTCTCGATACTCATCCTAGGAAGCATCCATTTGATTCTATGGACTCTGGAGAGTATTATCTTCAAGAGTTTGCTAAGGAAACGTCCTACTTTCTAGCTGGATTATCCTCTACTCGAACCTAGACTTTGAGGGTCTATAAATAGAACCCTTGACTTCATGGCTTGAGGAGGAGACATCTGGAGTTCACGTCGAAGTGCTGCCGTATTCTAGAGCTAGAACCAACCAAGGAGAGCTGCTTCCCACGTCCATCTACTTCTAAAGTTCAGGGAGTATCGTTTCCAAGGGTTTTATTCAGTCAAGTTGTGTTCTTAGGGTCTTTTCTCTCTTTTCAAACATCATAGCATTGTCCTTCTCCATCTCCCACGTTCTTGCACTTGCTGCATTTATTTAAAACATCCTCCCATCTTTTAAAATGCCCCAGAGGGGTTAAAAAACCAACCTTCCTGGTATTTCCCTTTCCATTTGCATGTTCTTAAGTTTCTTGGATTTATTGATACTACTTTGTCTAAGGGCTAATCTGGGTTGTTTTTCTTGTGTTCTACACTCTTTTGCAGGTTTACAGAGTTCATATCACGAGGCCCAAGCTCTCTGGCCAGCTAGAAAGCTTGGATATCAAAAGATTCCAAACTTTTTATTCTGCAGAAGCTCTGATGGTCTGGCACAGGCGCGTTAGAGTCTTGTAGCGGTCTATCGTGAGACCGTCACACTTGTTGTGGCGCATCTTCCTTCGACCGTTACATCTGACGGAGCTACAGTTTCCTGGTTGTTCTCTCTCCCGCGGGTGGGTGCATCATCCTCATATTCTAAGGTATTTATTAGGTCTTTGACTTGTTTCTACCTTGGTGGAGATCACATCTTTCCTTAGTTTGGGAATTAGCTCTCTCTTTCATCATATCTCCTCTTTACTTTGCCTGTTCCACCTATACGGTGTGTTTTTACTTTATTCCTTATTCCACGCTCCGGCGTGTGCTTTTCTTTATTTGCTTAGCTAAGTCTTGATTGAGATAGCATGCCCATGCTAGAGCTTGTGTTGGTTGCCTAGGTCCATGATTTGCATGTCCATAGGTTGATTGATTTCATTACTTGGCCCATTATTTGCTCATAGTTGGCATCATAGCCCATCTTGCAAAAGAAGGGACACCTTAAAACCAATAGTGTCGACTCTCAGAGTCGACACTTGTGGCCCAGCCTACTGCCTTGATGTAGCAGGTGACAAGTGTCGACTCTGAGAGTCGACACTTAAAGGTAAGTGCTTGTTTTTTAACGCAAATAGAGTTTTTGGCAAAAAGTGTCAACTCAGAGAGTCGACACTTTCGCTTGGGTTCAAGTTTTTCTAACGAAGTCAGAACCCTTGCCAAAAAGTTTCGACTCTAAGAGTCGACACTTTAGGCTGAGTTCTTTTATGTTGTTTGCTGGCAGAACACCCGCAAACAAGTGTCGACTCTGAGAGTCGACACTTGTCCTAGGCGTCCGGATCAGGTCTGCCGATTTTGGATTCGAACCCCACTTTTCATGATCCGTTTGCCATGGCTTTTTAACCATTCTATCCCTAGGGTTTCACCACTTGTTTAGGTGTTGTTTTGAAGGGTTTTCCCATGGGCTATCATGTCATTTGGCATCTCCTTTCCTTAGGTATTTATATCCTGCGAACTCTATTCGATGGGAATAATCCTTTTGGGCTAATATTGTTTCATCCTTGCAGGAATGGAAGATAGGGCGACCCACATAGTTGGAGGAGGAAGAAGACCACCTGGATGAAGCTTCAGCGAGCTGATCTCTCACATCTGAACCACCCTCGCGTAGATCGTTGGGTAAAGACTCCAGGCTGGGCGGTTTTGCAGCATCGACACTCTTCCTCTTCGCGGATATATTTTTCAGTGGACCCTTCCATCATATCTACGGGATTTCTTGAAATTTCAGGGGGATCTCTTGTTCTCTTGCTTATACACTTCTATTTGTGCATATATTAAGAAATATGAAATGGGCTTTGTATTTCCTTATATTTTACTTTCATATACGATTTTGGAGCATCGTCTCTCTGTGCGTGGCTTCTCGTCGTCGTACGAGAACACGCGTGTGTGTGGGGCCATTGTGCCTGTGTGTGATCGTTGTGATCATTTTACTGTTGTCGTGCAGCGGTTTTAGTGGAATCCTCTGGGGTTGAGAGGGGTGGATGTAGGACTACACTCGGGTGCATCTGAACCACCTAAAAAATTCTTGCGCTGTGGTTTATTATCTGTGCTATTGTCGTTCCATGTTGTCCATTCTCGTTTCCGAGTGTGATGTGGTGAGTTGAGGGTTTTATATAATCTGTTAGCATCTCTCAATTTATCCGAGTGGTTTAACATATTGCGTTGGAGAGGTGTGAGAGCTTGCTTGTTTCTCATTCCGTTAATTTTTATTGCTCGGTAATTAGAGTGCTTATAATCCCATCTCTTCATACTGCTCAACTATCAGGATATCTTTCATTCCAGCGTTATCTTCTTAGCATTTTAGTTTCTGAAAAAGGGGGTGCAATCAATTCACCCCCCCTCTCGATTGCATTCCTAACCAGCCAACAATAAATATTCAAACATGCTCAGATCGAAATCAAACTCATGACAAACATCAAAAATAGGCGGGAATAAGATGTAGAAGTTGTTCCCCCTTTGATTTCCAAGATGAATAGAGAACGTTACTTGAAGCTCAAGTCGGATGATGGTGATTTTTACATCTTCTCGATCCCCTCTTCGATCCGCTGCTCTTTCTCTTCTTCCTCGAACTACAGAAACCAGTTGGAGGAGATGAAATCTCCCTCTCTTCTTTCCATTTTCTTCCTTTCTCCTTTCTTCACCTGCAAGATAAGAAACTATAAGCTCAAATATGGAGTTCTCTCTCAAATTCCTAGGTCACTATCATGGGGTTTTTTTTTATGCCGCTGACCGGGGTGAAGGTAGGAAAACATCGGGCAAGGAAAATACGGGAGTTCGATGTATCTCGGGTATCCTCCTTCATGGTCGTTGCCTCTCACGGCGGTGCCGGGCACTCTCCTCTTTACAGAAAGTCGAAAAGGGTTGAATGGCACAGAAATATTAGTGTGTAGGTTAACTGGACCGGGTGTGGGCGTGCCAGTCGATTTCTCGATGATCACCGATGGAACCAAGGGTCAACTAAAAAAGCGCCGCCAGGATGCGGCATGTAGGCTTGAGAGGTAGGGCGACACGTGGATCGAGGGGGTTCCACGGGTGCGAGTGCACAGGCGATTGTGGGAATCATGTACTGGACGTCTTTCCCCACCGACCGCAAGCGATCGGTGTTTATTTACATCGGATTGAATCCGAACACCTTCGTTCCGTGCTGAAGAGAAGCCTGTATGTGTCTGAAGCCATGGGTAGAGGGTCGGGAGCATTCTGCAGCTGTGGGCACGCTTTCGACTAGGGGACAATGGCTGGGGTCAGGGATACTAGGCACGTCTACCGAGTGGTGTGGGTAGAAAACTGGTGCCCGCATACGGGCGTGTGTATTCAACTGGTTTCATACTATATGAGAGCCACATGGGCTTTAAAAATGGGCCGAGAAGGCCAGAGTACAACTGGCGCAAGCCGCGGGACAATTTCGACGCGTGGGTCGGTCCCTGGGTCAATGCGTGATATGGCGGATATCCGCACGTTTTATAGGGGCTCCCTATGGGGAGATTGAGACATGCCCGACTGCCTAGATGGTGAGGGCGGTTGTGGGTTGGCGCTTGATGAAGGTAGAACGCTGCTCAAGGTGAGCGGTCGGGTCCAGGCCTCGGAGGCGAGCGGTGGTCACCCGGTTTCGTGTCGGTCGTAGGTGCGGCGTTGTGTCGTGTGCGTGGCCACCGTGGGTGGTCACGCGGGGGCGGACCCGGGATGCGGGTGTGTTCGCCGTTGTCATAATGCCTTACGTGTGACGGGAGCGGACATGTATGCGATGGCTAGACGCCACGTGAGGGGAGTACGGACATACCCTCGGCGTGTGCAAGCCGATCTACAAGCCACCCACGCGCGGACCTTGCTCCTTGCGTTCCCGACCCTTGTCGAAAGCCTCGGAAGCTCGAGGGTGCAGCAGTTAGGTCGGGTTGTATTGTTGTGTTCGTCCGGCGTGTATGTTCTTGCATGTGTGCTTGTGCATGTGCCCCTTGAGCTTCTAAGGGGTGGAATTTATAGGAAGTTGAAAGAGCAGGGGTAATGTTTAGGCGGACCAAGTTGGAGGTCCAACTTGGTCCGTGTAAACCCTAAGAAAACACATTTTTTTTGTTATTACGGAGTGGGGAGGTAGGATTTAGGCGGACCAGGCCAAAGGGGCTGGTCTGGTCCGCCTAAACCCCTTCCCCAAGTGGGGTTTAGGCGGACCAGCCCAATGGGCTGGTCTGGTCTGCCTAAACTCCCTAACGGAGGTTTTTTTTTTAAAAAAAAAAAACTTTTTTTTTTATTTTGATGGGGTTTAGGCGGACCAGCCTGAGGGGGTAGGCTGGTCCGCCTAAACCCTCCCCCAGGATGGTTTAGGCTGGCTAGGTGTTTTTTTTCATAAAAAAACTTTTTTATTATTATACAAAGGGTTTAGGCGGACTAGCCTGAGGGGGCAGGCTGGTCCTCCTAAACCGCTCCCCAAGGGGGGTTTAGGCGGACTGGCTTGGGAGAAAAAGAGGGGGCGGACCCACCCCAATACAATCCCCATTTTTATGTATTTTCTTCCTAATTTTGCTAAGAAGAAAAGGACAGGGAGGATATGTGGAGCTTGCTCGTGCGCGTTGACTGAGAGTTGAACCCCTCATGCTGTCGTGTGTGTCCTTCACTTTTCTTCCACGTACTGGTATGATGAACGAATCCCTGTGCGAACCTTGCACCTAGGGATTATGGAATTGTATGCACTAGGACTAAACGGGGCCATAGGGCCACAGGGTGGGGAAGAGGGCGGGGCCACCAGGGAGTTCGCCCTACCTAGGGGAGCTGCCGCGCCGTGGGACGAACCAGCCCCGAGTGAGCCGCAACCTCGAGGGATGGCCCCCAGGGGTCTCCTTTCATCATCTGTGGGTGTCCTCTGAAGGACACGGGGCTCCGGGGTGCTGGGATTGGCCTGTGGGGGCCGTTGTTGTTGAGTCGTAGTTGCCGCTCGCAAGGTGTTCGGGTAAATGCCCGACACGCCCTAGATCGTCGAACGGTCCGAGTAACTGATTGAGGTGCCTTAGAATAGGCCTTGGGCTGAGGATGTGAGCTTGTGAGAATCGAGAAGAGGCACTCTGGGCACATGGGCTTGACCTTGAGATATGCGCCGTGTTATGCGGCCAGTTGGTAGAGTAGCTTCGGGTTGGCCCGAGAGCTAAAGGGAAGCGGCTCTTCAGCACGTGGCTGTGGGTCAGGGGTGGCCCCGACTTGCTACAGGGTCATTATAGAACACGGTTGGTATGTTGGAGCCATGGGTCGACACACGGTTTGCTGTAGAAGGGCTGGAATATAAGCGCCTGCAATGTGTTCGTGAAAATGCCCGACACACGTGCGTGAGCCGTATGTGCGTACTGCGGGCCTTCAAAGCCTGTGATTGACTTAGTCGGGTCTCCCTTTGACCTTGGAGGGTTGAAAGAAGGCATTCTGGGGTAGGCCCCCTGGCCTTTTCACTGAGTGCCACGTGGCGTGGCTTGTAGTCGGGGCGCCCCTGGGTTAGTCTGGGTGGTTGTATAGAACGTGGAACAAGTCTGCAACTGAGGGGTCGGGAGTGATCCCGATTGATTGCTAATGCCGCCGTATGCCACAGCTAGCGGGTTAGGGTCGTTGATCGGGCCCACTGGGTTTCCATAGGGGCTGGGTAGCCCATGCCTTGAAGGTGTTCGAGGAAATTCTCGAACTCTTATTTCTGTGTGGTTTTATTGGGGAAATTGTCCGAGTACAACAAATGCGCCCCACAAGGCGTGCGTCAGAGGCGGGGACGAGGGCGTACGGCCCGTGACCCCCTCCGTCTGAGTTGCTGTAGTTGTATTTTGACACTTCATGTGCCATTATTTTGTTGCATCGCATATATTGCCTTTCTGGTGTACTGATTATTTTTGTGTGCTCCATCTTGCAGCTATGGCACAATTTGGCAGAGATGAGAGTGTCCCGAGACGTGCGGTCAGGCAAGAGGATCACTGGGTGAGGCAGACTGAGCGGCCTATGCCTCCCTTGGGCCCGCCGATCATCACTGCGGCCTACGTGGAGCAGCTTGACTTAGGGCACACGGCGATAGGAAAGGGCCCCGTTAGTGAGCGTGGGAGCGGAGTTGGGGCCGTGGAGTTTGCCCGGGTCTCGGAGGTGGGTGGGATCTACTCTTACGACCGCAGCGGAGGCTACCCAGTGGAGTTCCCCCTGGACCGCCACTTGTTAGAATTCACGAGGAGCTTCGTCCCTCCAGGCATGGAGGAGGGAGATTCCTGAGTGGCTGGAGCGCACCGGCAACTGGAGCGGGCGATCTTGGTAGGCAGGGACAGCCTGCACGGGATCGTCCCCTATGGTTTTCTGAGCTTCTCTGGAGACTACTGGAGGCAGTGTCAGTTGCCCAGTGCTGAGTGCCTGGGCTTCTTTAGCAGGGCAGATCAGTTAGGGGTCCGCGTCGGGGTGATGGGTCTTGCTTCCTGGGACTTGCACGGACACCATCGAGCAGAGACTAAGGGCAGCCCAGGGTTGGTGTTGGAGCCGCCAGGGCTGCAGTATGCCGGGAAGGGCTATGACGACCACAATCGCTTGTCCAGGGCTTTGCGGTAGACTGTAGTTAGCTGGTATGGCCGTTGAGCGGTGATTCCCTCGCACAGATACCGCCAGGGGCTACCGAGTGGCTGATGGGCATTGTACACATTTAGAGGGTGGTGCTGGACCGGGCCGATGTCAGATATGCTGTCGTCATGGCTTTGTACGGGTACCCCTGCTATACGGGGCTTCTGTAGCCGTTGGCAGAGAGCTTCAACCGTCGGTGGAACACCGTGGCGACGGCAGAGGGAGAGACTTCATTAGATTTATGGTCCCTATTCAGGATTTTCGGGCTGCCGATCAGCGGCGAGGGATACGAGGAGGCAGTGGTGGATGACCTCTATCACAGTCACACAGATGGACATGGAAGATACGGGGTTCCTTACAGCTACTGCTATTTGCTGAAGACCTGGAGGCACTTAGCCCTAGCCGGGAGAAAGAGGGTTGTACAGACTCCCAGGGTGCTGTTGAATGTGTGGATTCGCCACTTCTACAACGGGCCCTTCTGTTTCTATCAAGAGTTTGCGAGAGACCAGACCGGCCTGTGAGAGGAGTACACCGAGGTGGAGTTGCAGTTCCGGAAGTACACCCGGTACATCTATGCACCACGGGAGGGGTGGAACCCCCATGGGTTGCCGGACGTGACCCATTTAGCAGCGTACTTCGCGTATTGGCTGGCGACGTTCATGGTCCCACATGGGGATGACGGTCTGCTGAGGGTGGAGTTGATGTAGCCTGCGTGCCTGCTGGCGGAGGGAGAGAGGCTGGCCTTAGCTCCGGTGGCCTTGGCCAATGTCTACCAGGGACTGGGGGTGCTGGCGGTGCACCCGGCGCCTCGTGAGCGGAGTCTGCTTCTGCCGCCCCATTACCTTAGTGTGTGGGCTGGACTGTTGTTTCCTGGGTTGGTGACTCGAGGGTCCGTGACGAACCAGGCAGCTCCTCTTGTTGACACCCATTTTTAGCCTACAAGTTGAGTTATTTCTCTTATTCACCTCTGTGATGCCCTGAATTAACCATTATTATGGAGTCTTCTTTAAACCTATTTCGAGCCAATTTTTTTGGTCATTTCTAAGCCCATTGATCCTTGGAGCTTTTAGAGGACATTTTCCTTTTTAAACAATAAAAATAAAAAAATAAAAAAAATAATTAAAAAATTTAAAGGTCACAATCAACTGTTCACCTGTGTGGTCAACTATTGACCATCGTGGTTAACTGTTGACAAGCTCTTCCCCTCTTCGGCCTTGAAGGTCCTAAGTGTTCAGGACTCTATTCTGGTCATTTTTATTGGACGTGGCCTCCTTCTAAGGGCTCTAACTTCTAGAATCGTCATCCGAATTAAGTCATGTTTATTTCTATCTATTGTCCTTACTATTATCTCGAGATTGATCTATCAAACTCAAATTTCGGTGGCCTATATCTTTGGGAAACGGGGAGAAAACTTCTAGATTTATGCAATCTCTACAGAGATCAAACTCTATTTTCTGCTCGATGGGCCCTTCTTGCGGTGAACATATCCTCTAGAATATTGCTCCAAATTGACCCTCGTTTGTTTCTACCTCTTGCCCTTTGGATTATCTCGAGTTTGATCCATAGAACTCAAATTTTCATTGGCTACATCTCTCGGAATCATGGTCGAAAGTTATGGGTTTATACATCCTAGTATAAGTCAAACTCTATTTTCTACGCGATGTACCCTCCTTCCAAGAGCCATAGCTTCTAGAGTCCTCCTCCAAATTGGGTCCCACTTGTTCCTACCACTTTCCCTTAGTATTATCTCGAGTTTGATCCATAGAACTCGAATTTTGGTAGACTCTATCTCCTAAAATCGTGGGAGAACTTTCAGGGATTTTTGCAAATTCTATCTAAACTGCCCAGTTCGTAGTTGCAAAGGTGGGCTCTTTCTGGACGTGGGGCGAAGCCATGCTGCATCTCCAATTCATAACTTCGACCCCATCTTGAAGAGGGAAGTATTAGCTTTCCATTCCATCTTTCTGGGCTTAATTTGGTTGTCTATTCTCTTAGTTCTCTCCTCCTCAATTTCACAAATCATCACAGTTTTCTACACTTTCTACTACACCTGCACTTTTGCACGTTTTGCATCAATGATTTCTTCCTATTCTTTACATCTTAACTCGTGATTTCAACTCTCATGCATCCACAACACACACACCTATTATTTCCACCCTTCCACGGGGGTTAAAAACCTCCCCCGGTGAGTTTGCCTTCAATTTCTACCCCTACTTTATCATTGCGGGATTGATGCTACACTTGTAATTTCTAATGGGTTTTTGCCTTTGTGTTTTGGCTTTGTTTTGCAGGAGAGTATGATATGAACATGAGGCCCTCTTCTTCTAGCCGGCTGGAAGATGAGGAGGTTTGAATCCACATCATTCCCCATACCCGTTTGTCAAGCGCGATCAAGTCATCATCTTTCTAAGGTACACGGCGTCATTTCTTCAATCTCTTTATTCTTTCAGCGTTGTCGGAACCTTGGTTGCGATCACGGTATGTCTTTCTCATCCTTTCATCCCTCTTTTCTTTATTCATATTGTTGCATGTTCATGCATGCATGCTAGTTTAAGGGGGCGGGTAGACCTATTAAACAATCCACAATTTTTTGGCGATCACGGTGGGACGCCAATGCCCATCACGTTTGTTTCCATGCTCTTTTATAAGTTGAGTGTGTGCATGTCCATGTTTAGGTAGAATTTTCTCCATTTTCCCGCTGTTTTAGGTGTTTTAAGGGCTCTGGTAGCCTTGGCGGTCTTCTGGTACACCGCAAGGGGGCAAAAAATGGTCATTTGCTAGACCACTTGTGGATTCTGGCAGTTCTGCGCGCGTGCTCACAGGGCCCTGTTCGTTGATGCATAACTTTCACTCCCGGGATCCGCTTGTGCTGATTTTTGTTCCATTGGATAGCCCTTTGTATTGTCTTGTCACCCATATATTATTTGTATGATTTGGGTCACATTTGCATGGTCTAATATTGTCATACTTTTGGAGTTTTCTGCATAAAGTCTGCAGGCAGGCTCAGGGACAGGTTCACATGTATGACTTTGGTTGGTTATTTGATTACCTTCCCAATGTCTGATTGCACTGATTTTTATTCCATTGGGTAGTCCTTTATATTATATTTCCATACATAGTTTATTTGCATCATTTGGGTCACATTTGCTTAGTTAAATATTTTCATCATTTTAGCATTTTGTGCATAAAATCTACATGTAGTCTGCGCACAGGCCCACGGGGGCAACTTTCTTGGACGATTTAATTTACCTCCCGAGGTCAGATTGCCTTGTTCTTTGGCCCGTTTTGTAGCCCTTTGTATTATCTTTCCATCCATATCTTATATGCATTATTTGGGTCACGTTTGCATAGTCAAATCGTATCTCTATTTTTGCATTTTGTGCATACAATCTACATGCAGGCTCAGGGGCGGATTCATAGGTACATTTTGCATTGATGATTTCTTTGCCTTCCGAGTTCCGATTGTGTTGTTTCCTGCTCGTGCCTTGTTGTCCTTCGTATTATCTTCATTTTCATATATTATTTGCACTCATAACAGTGTGTTTGCATAGGTAAATCTTGCTTTCATTTTTCACTTTTATGCTAGATTTTTGCATGCACTCCGGTGCACATAGGGCCATGCATTGCACATCATAGTTGCATTCCTCCTTGGTAAGTGATCCTCTCATCTCCATATTTCTTGGGGTCGACTAGGTGATCTTATCCGGGACCTCCATAAGTCCCTGCGAGCCGTGGATTCCCGCACGGACGCTGGGCCGGTTGTACCTTTCCACCCCTTAGGCTTGCATTTGCATACGTGTGAGGGAGTTAACCTTAGTCAACCCAAAGTTTGGACCTTTTTTTCATAGGATTTCTATCTTGAGGGAATTCTGTTTAACTCAAATAATTAAAAGGTCCATTAAAACTTCTAAAATATTTCTTATCATATTAACTTGTTTGACTTGGGTGAAAACTCTCACATTGCATTGTTTGTGTTATTTGGGCTTGTCCAGGCCCATTAGTGGTGTTTGTGTTGTATTTCCATCATCATCCACATGTTTAGTTGTTGTTAGGCCCATTTAGGTTTGCCCATATTGTGTGTCCATTGTCTAGTCCATTGTCCAGTCCCATTCTCCATTGGTCTTTACATTAGTGGGTCAGTCCCCTCTTGTCCTCAAGCCCATTAAGCCCTTGCTTCCCTACCTGTATTTTCCCTTGATATCCTTGCATTAAGCCTCCATTTACCCTCATAGAGCATCATTCCAACCCCTTATATCATTCTTCTTCCGAATCTTCTTCCTATTCCCGCATGGAATCCTCTTCCTACGCGGGCCCATCTTCCCATGGTACTTCTGACCCATCTGAAGAACATGCTAATCTCATGGCCCACTTATCAAGCCTTGTTCGTCAAATGGACCCGGCCTAGGCCCAACGTCTCATTGCATCTCATTTTAATGGGCCTTCTTTTCATAATGGGCCCTCTTCCCTTCATAGGCCTCATTCTTCTTCTGCTTATGTTGCCAGCCCATTCAGCCCATATGCTCATGTTCCTTTCAAGCCCATGTACCCTTCCACTTCTAGAATTGGCCCTTCTTCTTCTTAGCCTGGACCTGCTTATCCGACCCATTACCATCTTCTTGGTCTGAATTTACAACCTTTTGCTCAGGTTGGCCCATATTCTTCTCGATCTCTCCCTACCTAGGAGATGATTGCTCAAGCCCAACACCAACTTGACTGTCACGCCCCGAGCGCGGAAGATACTCGGATATGCGCGACGAGTTTATATCAGTCATGTCAATCAGAGTAGTAGTGTATTCGACACCAAAACAGAGATGCGCAAAATAGAAAGACAACCCAATCCTTTATTTCATAATGGATAGACTATTACAAATCCAATACTCTATTCAATTAAAAAGGAAAAGTACATAGTTGACTCAAGAAAATAGGAAAAAGACTAGATGACACTTGGAGAAGTTCTATCTCTTTCACTCTTGACTTTCCCCATCAGTTTGACCTTCTTCGTCGGACTTACCTGAAAAGTAGGGAACACACGGAGTGAGCGAACGCTCAGTAGGAAATTATATCTCAAGCGCTTGGCAAGGGATTTAAGTAATTACACTTTTCATGAATGTACTGTAGCTATGCATGCTCGTATAAAACGACAAGATAGAGAGAGAATTTATCAATAAGACAGCAAGATGAACTAGTCATGAGCTTTCAAGAAAAGATAACAAGATATTCAAGCAAGTACTTTTTAGCAAGTCATGTCAAGAACTTTGGCTATCATGTATCAAGTAAACAAGTAATTACCCTTTCTCGGGTCACGCAATTCATGTCATGTCAAGTACGAGTCAAGTACAAGATTTGTGTGGAATGTCCAATCAAGCTAGTCATGCACTCAGTATAATGCCAGATACCTTATCATTCAACTCCCATGGGCACAAGTACTTTCGGGTGCTCCTCCCAGGACCAGATCGGGCCCTATATGCGCAGGCATTTATCATGTATATTTGACATCCACTCTTGTATATATATATATATAGCCAATATGGAATTTTAACAATTTAAGCTTGTAGACACGTAGGATAACTTTGAGAGAATGGAGTCCAAAAATACGACATTGGACATAGATAGGCGATAACAACGGTACAATCATGATGAACGATGAAACTAGGTGGAATTAGGTTCCCTTAACTCGGGTACCATGACAAACAAGTATGGACATTCTTTATATAGAATTGAGGTCCACATGAACAGTACATCAAAGGTAAGATACCCTCATTCTTATTATAGAATTGAGGTCTACAAGGACATCAACAAATGGCATGATATCATCATCCCATTAAGAATTCTCATGATATACTCTTTGCATATCATAAGGGCCGGTATACCATGTTTCTTTAGAGTGACATGGCAATCAATAGTGCAATGGGTTTTTAGGGTACAACCAGCTCAATCGGCCTTGAGGGAATCCAAGGCTTCGAGGAGTCTTACGGAGGTCTCTATGACTAACTCGCTAGTCCAAAGGAACGGAATGTCCAATGGAGAGCTTGTATGTCAATGAGAATTAAGGGTGATCGATAAAACATCATGAAACGTGGGACTATACTCACGGAGTGGAGATATAGTGCCGATATACATATATATATATAGATATATTGAAACCATCGGTTGTCAGAAACAGGGTAAAAACATTTTTACAGGAAAATAACGACCTAAGTAAAGTCACTACTCAAGTAATTAACGCCTTCAGTAAGGGCGTTTATCTATTTTACATTTTTGCAAGATTTCAATATTTCAGTATTTTACCAAAAACGCGCCCTGGTAAGGGGCGTTTAATTACAAGTTGACGACGTATGCAATGGTCGTTCATTCTTTACTTCTATTTTTTTTACAGAATATATATATTTTCAGTAATTTATCAAAAACACGCCCTGTACAGGGGCGTTACTTTTCAATTCATGCCCTGAACAGGGGCGTTAGTCAAGTGAGAGACGACCTACACAGGGTCGTGTATTTCAAGAATTTACAATTTTTCAAGTATTGAAATTTCCAGAAAACGAGATATGGTCATGACAGGATAATATCAGGATTAATGATCATGCACTAATTTAGAATCATGTTTAAGTGAATATTGGACTAATTAACATGGATAATTATCAGGTAATTAAATTGACGTCTGTGTACAGGGCGTCAAATCTTTTGAATCGACGACCTTGTCAGGGTCGTTTATTTAAATAGCGCCCTAGTCTGGGTCGCGTATAAAATTAGCACCCTTGGAAAGGGCGTTTCTTTCCAAACATAGAAACATTCAAAACTCTCGAAAACTATATGCATGGATTAATATATATGGTTTAACATAGCTATTATGGTGATTTGGGCTACAGTGCTTGAGAAAACCTACCTTATAGTTGATTTGAACGGACGCAGGTTCTGTGAAGAAAGAACGATACTCTGTTTTATAAACAAAGTCTTTTGAAGCTTTCGATCTTAATAGCAGTAGCAAGGGTAGTAAGAGGTTGCAGATGAAGAACCCACAATTCTTCAATCGATCGGTTTCACTTCTACAGGCAACCTGTAGAGGCAGAAGAAACGAAGAAGAAGATATTAAAATCTTCTTATACGTAACCGAAAGTGAGGGGAAGAACTTACTTGTTCTTCGGAAGACAGAAGCTTTCAACCTGTAATCAGAAGTAGATGAAGAATCATCAGTATTCTTCACAAATTCGATAGACAGAGTAAAGAAAAAGAACATGCTGTTCTTTACGTACCTTAGAAGAGTCCGAACGCCAAATAGCGTTCTCGGTTCAAGCAGTAGGTTATTTATAGGATTTCTAGAATCCTAATAGGGTTAGTGTTTGATGGGAAGTAATACTTCCATATTAGAGTTATTACTACATTCGAACTCTTTCTCATAGTTATCAACTTACCCTGGATAGACTCCTGGGTCGAACGAAACTCAAACTGAATTAGCGTCCTAAGTAAGGGCGTCGAATTTAAATTGACGCCTTGTCAAGCGTCATTACTTGTTGAAACGCGTCCACTCAAAGGACGTTACGCTAACTTACCCTTTTTATTTATTTTGGTCGTTTGAAATTTGACGCCTTGATGTGTGGGCGTCCTTTCTCAAAACACGCCTTAGGTGAAGGCGTTTTATTGTAAAGTAGCGCCTATATCTGAGGCGTTATTTTCATCAGGGTTTAATTATTTTTATTCCAAGCTCTTTCGTTTATTTACTAAATCTTTTAATCTATTTTGATTTATTTATTCCTTTTAAATTTATCAGGGTTGCTACACCCTCCCCTACTTAAAAAGAATTTGGTCCCCAAATTCCATAGCATATTTTTACATATGGAGAGTGTAGAGTTCATACCTTCTAAAATAATTCTGGAAATCGCTTCCTCATAGATTCCTCGATCTCCCATGTAGCTTCATGTTCTGAATTCTTATTCCATTGTACTTTTAGCATGGGAATAACCTTATTCCTTAGGGTATGTACTTCTCGATCTAAGATCTTCATAGGCTTCTGCTCATATGTGAGATCCTTCTGGATTACTAGGTCTCCATGTTCGATAATATGTGATGGATCGTGTACATACTTCTTCAACATGGATATGTGGAACACATTATGTATCTCGGACAATTGAGGAGGCAATGCGATGCGATAAGCAACCTCGCCAACTCTTTCTAGTATCTCAAAAGGTCCGATGTATCTTGGTGTAAGCTTGCCCTTAACACCAAATCTACGTATTCCACGTCCAGGCGATATCTTGAGAAATACATGATCTCCAACTTGGAATTCAAGATCTCTCCTTCTTGTGTCAGCATAAGCCTTTTGTCTAGACTGAGCAACTTGCAGTCTTTCTCTGATCAATTGTATCTTCTCGGTAGTGTCCCTTACCATGTCTGGACCTAACAGTTGTTTCTCTCCAACTTCGTCCCAGCATAAGGGTGATCGGCAACTCCTTCCGTATAAGGCTTCAAAAGGTGCCAGTTGTATACTTGCCTGGTAGCTATTATTGTATGCAAATTCGACCAGAGGCAAGTGATCATGCCAGTTTCCATCAAAATCAATGATGCAAGCTCTAAGCATATCTTCGACTACCTGATTAGTTCTCTCGGTCTGACCATCCGTTTGTGGATGAAAAGCGGTACTAAAGTTAAGTCTCGTTCCCAACGAATGTTGTAGTCCTTTCCAAAAATGAGAAGTAAAACGGGGATCTCTGTCAGACACGATTGAAACAGGAATACCATGTAATCTGACTATTTCCTTGATGTATAGTGCAGCTAAGACATCAACTGACCATCGACTCTTGATTGGCAAGAAATGCGCTGATTTAGTCAATCGATCAATGATAACCCATATTCCATCATGTCCTCTTTTTGATTTAGATAAATCCATGATGAAATCCATACCAATATCCTCCCACTTCCATTTGGGGATATCTAGAGGATGTAGTTTTCCAGCAGGCTTTTGGTGTTCCGCCTTGACTTGTTGGCACGTGAGACAGCGTGATACGTAGTCCGCTATTTCTCTTTTCATGTTGGGCCACCAAAAATTTCTTTTTACATCTTGGTACATTTTGGTAGATCCAGGATGAATCGTATACCTTGACCTATGAGCTTCATCTAAGACCTTCTTCTTCAATTCTGGGCAGTCCGGTATACAAGTTCTATTCTTGAACATTAATCTTCCATCAGAAGCTAATTGGAAATCCGATTGTCCTTCTAATCTGCCCTTGATTTCTACTAATGCAGGATCATCATTCTGAAGTACTTGTATTTCAGACAATAAATCTGACTGTATGCTTACATGAGATAATGTGACACAACTAGGGTCTGTGTCCATGCTTATATTGAGTTCAGAGAATTGTTCCAGCAATTTCCATTCTTGAATCAGACAATTGGCTAACAGTGCTCTCGGCTTTCGACTAAGGGCATCTGCTACATGATTACCCTTTCCGGGATGATATTGTATATTGAAGTCGAAGTCCTTGAGATATTCCAGCCATCATCTTTGCCTCATATTTAGTTCCTTCTGTGAGAAAAGATATTTGAGACTCTTGTGATCGGAGTATACAGTAAACTGTACTCCATAAAGATAATGTCTCCATATTTTGAGTGCAAATACTACCGCGGCCAATTCTAAGTCATGGACGGGGTAGTTCTCTTCATGCTTCTTTAATTGACGAGAAGAGTAGGCTATAACCTTCCCTTGTTGCATTAGAACACACCCGAGGCCAATGCCAGAAGCATCAGTGTATACCTCAAACTTTTCTCCTTCAATTGGCAATGCTAAGATAGGAGCTGTAGTAAGATGATCCTTGAGAGTTTGGAAGCTTCTCTCACATTCCTCATCCCATTCATAACGGATCTCCTTGCGAGTTAACCTCGTAAGTGGCACGGCGATTTTAGAAAAATCCTTGATGAATCGCCTGTAATAGCCGGCAAGACCTAAGAAACTTCGGATCTCGCTAGCATTGGTCGATCTTTCCCAGTTCCTTACAGCTTCAACCTTTGATGGGTCTACAGACAAGCCATCCTTTGATATAACATGTCCGAGAAAAGTCACTTCTTCAAGCCAAAATTCACACTTGCTAAGTTTTGCATATAATTGGTTTGTCCTCAATATTTGTAATGCAATCCTCAAATGTTCCTCATGCTCTTCCTTGGTCTTGGAATAAATCAATATATCATCAATAAAGACCACCACGAATTGATCTAAATAAGGCCTGAATATACTATTCATTAACTGCATAAAGGCAGCAGGGGCATTCGTTAGTCCGAAAGGCATAACAACAATTTCATAATGGCCATACTTGCTTCTGAATGCGGTTTTATGAATATCCTCGTCCTTGATTCTTAGTTGGTGATATCCGGACCTAAGATCAATTTTGGAAAAGTACATGGATCCTGAAATTTGATCAAACAATTCATCGATTCTCGACAGTGGATACTTGTTCTTGATAGTGAGATGATTCAATTGTCGATAGTCGACGCATAACCTCATGGATCCGTCTTTCTTCTTTACAAATAATACAGGCGCTCCCCACGGGGAAGTACTTGGTCTAATGAATCCTTTCTTAATGAGTTCCATCAATTGCTCCTTTAACTCCTTGAGTTCAGCAGGTGACATCCTATAAGGTGCCTTTGAAATCGGACCAGCACCAGGGACTAAGTCAATGGTGAAGGCCACTTCTCTTTGCGGGGGTAATCCCGGCAAATCTTCCGGAAACACATCCGAAAATTCTTGTACCACTGGAATGTCTTCTAGCTTAGCTTCCTTAGCTTCTTTAACTGTGACAAAGGCAAGGAAAGATGTACATCCTTTCCTGATGAGCTTGCTAGCTCGGAGAGCTGAAATAAGAGGGGATCTGCTCCGACCCTTGGGGCTAGTCAAGATTAGTTCTGGAAATTCCTTGAATGTAACCTTACTATTGCGGCAATCAACCGTTGCCTGATACTTGGATAACCAATCTGCCCCTAGTATAACATCATACTCTTTCAGATCTAAACATATGAGATCAATAGGGAGATTTCTACCCTGAACCAATACTTCGCAGTTTTGGTAATGATGTGTAATATCAGTCTC
Source organism: Amorphophallus konjac (assembly GCA_022559845.1). NCBI lineage: Eukaryota > Viridiplantae > Streptophyta > Magnoliopsida > Alismatales > Araceae > Amorphophallus > Amorphophallus konjac. The sequence continues at coordinate 36,492,912 of CM040129.1, forward strand.
ATCATCCAGAGGAGTAGATAAAACTAACTTTATCCATTCCGGTTCTAGGGGTAATGGGTCAGCAAACTTCTTAGAAATAATAGAATGCGATGCACCGGTATCAATTAAGACATATGCATTCTTGGAACAAACTTTCAATGTACCTTCCACTAAGCCGCCTTCTTCTTCTTGCTCGGTCTCCTTGATTGCATGAAGACGAGCATTCTTGGTTACTGGGCGTTTCCCGACATCGGCTTGATTGTTAAGTAATGGGCAATCGGGAATCCGATGCTCACGACTCCCACAACGGAGACATGCTCCTAGTTTCCTCCAGCATTCTTCTGCTCTATGACCCGCTTTATCGCAATGTTTGCACACTGTATTTGGAGAGGTAGTGGTGATAGAGAAGGGCTTGGTCTTCTTGAACTTTTGCTCTTGCGAGGGAATACCTCCATTGCCAGGCCTCTTCTTGAAGTTGGGTTTAAAGGAACCCGAACCTGTAACTTGTTCCTTCTTATCCTTTCCACGAATCCTATCAGATAGTTCCGTGGCATCTTCTAATAGTTGAGCTCGGCGTACTATCTCCGAGTAGACTTGAATGTCCATCGGCGCCAGTTGAGTAATAGCTTGGGGCCTGAGCCCATTAAGAAACCTCCTAGCTTTCATTTTCTCGGTGCTAACTAGATGCTTGGCATACCGAGACAATCTAGAGAATTGGGCCTCATACACGGCCACTGACAAGGATCGTTGCTTTAATGCGGTAAATTCTGTAGCCTTCTTTTCCTGAACTCGGTTCGAGAAATATTTTGCGTTGAAGTGTTCAACGAATTCTTCCCACGAAACCTGATCTTGATTTATAGTAGCCTCTATTGATTCCCACCAGCATCAAGCATCCCTTTCTAACTGAAAAGTAGCTAATAAGACCTTATCTTGATCTGTGCATTGCATAACACGGAATATTCGTTCTATTTCCCTAATCCAGTGTTCAGCATCATCTGGATCAGTAGAACCCGTGAACTTGGGTGGGTTCATGTTCTTGAAAGTCTGGTGGAGACTTCCTGCTCGTTGTCCACCTCCTAGTGTTACTTGTTGCAGCACTTGAGTCATGCCTTGCAGTGTACGCTGCATGTTGCGCCATTGAGCACGTTCGGCAGCCATTATCCTACAATTATAATAACTAGATTAATACGTGATTTGTATCTTAAATACTAGCATTCTATGTTAACTTTAACCCTTGGTTCTACCCAATCTCACTGGTTAAAGGGTTAAAACCTATCCTTGGACTTGGGTTTTCCTAGGAATTGAATACCCTAGGCTCTGATACCACAAAAACTGTCACGCCCCGAGCGCGGAAGATACTCGGATATGCGCGACGAGTTTATATCAGTCATGTCAATCAGAGTAGTAGTGTATTCGACACCAAAACAGAGATGCGCAAAATAGAAAGATAACACAATCCTTTATTTCATAATGGATAGACTATTACAAATCCAATACTCTATTCAATTAAAAAGGAAAAGTACATAGTTGACTCAAGAAAATAGGAAAAAGACTAGATGACACTTGGAGAAGTTCTATGTCTTTCACTCTTGACTTTCCCCATCAGTTTGACCTTCTTCGTCGGACTTACCTGAAAAGTAGGGAACACACGGAGTGAGCGAACGCTCAGTAGAAAATTATATCTCAAGTGCTTAGCAAGGGGTTTAAGTAATTACATTTTTCATGAATGTACTGTAGCTATGCATGCTCGTATAAAACGACAAGATAGATAGAGAATTTATCAATAAGACAACAAGATGAACTAGTCATGAGCTTTCAAGAAAAGATAACAAGATATTCAAGCAAGTACTTTTTAGCAAGTCATGTCAAGAACTTTGGCTATCATGTATCAAGCAAACAAGTAATTACCCTTTCTCGGGTCACGCAATTCATGTCATGTCAAGTACGAGTCAAGTACAAGATTTGTGTGGAATGTCCAATCAAGCTAGTCATGCACTCGGTATAATGCCAGATACCTTATCATTCAACTCCCATGGGCACAAGTACTTTCGGGTGCTCCTCCCAGGACCAGATCGGGCCCTATATGCGCAGGCATTTATCATGTATATTTGACATCCACTCTTGTATATATATATAGCCAATATGAAATTTCAACAAGTTAAGCTTGTAGACACGTAGGATAACTTTGAGAGAATGGAGTCCAAAAATACGACATTGGACATAGATAGGCGATAACAACGGTACAATCATGATGAACGATGAAACTAGGTGGAATTAGGTTCCCTTAACTCGGGTACCATGACAAACAAGTATGGACATTCTTTATATAGAATTGAGGTCCACATGAACAGTACATCAAAGGTAAGATACCCTCATTCTTATTATAGAATTGAGGTCTACAAGGACATCAACAAATGGCATGATATCATCATCCCATTAAGAATTCTCATGATATACTCTTTGCATATCATAAGGGCCGGTATACCATGTTTCTTTAGAGTGACATGGCAATCAATAGTGCAATGGGTTTTTAGGGTACAACCAGCTCAATCGGCCTTGAGGGAATCCAAGGCTTCGAGGAGTCTTACGGAGGTCTCTATGACTAACTCGCTAGTCCAAAGGAACGGAATGTCCAATGGAGAGCTTGTATGTCAATGAGAATTAAGGGTGATCGATAAAACATCATGAAACGTGGGACTATACTCACGGAGTGGAGATATAGTGCCGATATACATATATATATATATATATATAGATATACTGAAACCATCGGTTGTCAGAAACAGGGTAAAAACATTTTTACAGGAAAATAACGACCTAAGTAAAGTCACTACTCAAGTAATTAACGCCTTCAGTAAGGGCGTCTATCTATTTTACATTTTTGGAAGATTTTAATATTTCAGTATTTTACCAAAAACGCGCCCTGGTAAGGGGCGTTTAATTACAAGTTGACGACGTATGCAATGGTCGTTCATTCTTTACTTCTATTTTTTTGCAGAATATATATATATTTAGTAATTTATCAAAAACACGCCCTATACAGGGGCGTTACTTTTCAATTCATGCCCTGAACAGGGGCGTTAGTCAAGTGAGAGACGACCTACACAGGGTCGTGTATTTCAAGAATTTACAATTTTTCAAGTATTGAAATTTCCAAAAAACGAGATATGGTCATGACAGGATAATATCAGGATTAATGATCATGCACTAATTTAGAATCATGTTTAAGTGAATATTGGACTAATTAACATGGGTAATTATCAGGTAATTAAATTGACATCTGTGTACAGGGCGTCAAATCTTTTGAATCGACGACCTTGTCAGGGTCGTTTATTTAAATAGCGCCCTAGTCTGGGTCGCGTATAAAATTAGCGCCCTTGGAAAGGGCGTTTCTTTCCAACAATAGAAACATTCAAAACTCTCGAAAACTATATGCATGGATTAATATATATGGTTTAACATAGCTATTATGGTGATTTGGGCTACAGTGCTTGAGAAAACCTACCTTATAGTTGATTTGAACGGACGCAGGTTCTGTGAAGAAAGAACGATACTCTGTTTTATAAACAAAGTCTTTTGAAGCTTTCGATCTTAATAGCAGTCGCAAGGATAGTAAGAGGTTGCAGATGAAGAACCCACAATTATTCAATCGATCGGTTTCACTTCTACAGGCAACCTGTAGAGGCAGAAGAAACGAAGAAGAAGATATTAAAATCTTCTTATACGTAACCGAAAGCGAGGGGAAGAACTTACTTGTTCTTCGGAAGACAGAAGCTTTCAACCTGTAATCAGAAGTAGATGAAGAATCATCAGTATTCTTCACAAATTCGATAGACAGAGTAAAGAAAAAGAACATGATGTTCTTTACGTACCTTAGAAGAGTCCGAACGCCAAATAGCGTTCTCGGTTCAAGCAGTAGGTTATTTATAGGATTTCTAGAATCTTAATAGGGTTAGTGTTTGATGGGAAGTAATACTTCCATATTAGAGTTATTACTACATTCGAACTCTTTCTCATAGTTATCAACTTACCCTGGATAGACTCCTGGGTCGAACGAAACTCAAACTGAATTAGCGTCCTAAGTAAGGGCGTCGAATTTAAATTGACGCCTTGTCAAGCGTCGTTACTTGTTGAAACGCGTCCACTCAAAGGACGTTACTCTAACTTGCCCTTTTTATTTATTTTGGTCGTTTGAAATTTGACGCCTTGACGTGTGGGCGTCCTTTCTCAAAACACGCCTTAGGTGAAGGCGTTTTATTGTAAAGTAGCGCCTATATCTGAGGCGTTATTTTCATCAAGGTTTAATTATTTTTATTCCAAGCTCTTTTGTTTATTTACTAAATCTTTTAATCTATTTTGATTTATTTATTCCTTTTAAATTTATCAGGGTTGCTACATTGACGAACTCCAACGTCGAATTGATCCTAAGTCCTCCTTAAGTGTTCCATTCGCATTTCAAGATCTTCGGCTTCCGTCAACTTCTCAAATCCCCGCGTATTGCCATTATGGTGGAGTTGGTGACCCCTGTGTGCACTTAAATGAGTTTCTTTATGAGTCGGCCAAGTTTCAACATGACCAACGCTTAATGGCTTATCTATTCGGTCTATCTTTGGAAGGCTTGGCTCGGGATTGGTTCTTCTCTCTTTCACAAGAGCAAGTTATGAATTTTCAAGCCGTGCAATGGAAGTTCATTCAGTAGTTTCAAGACCAGGTTGGGCCCTAGTATTCTCTGGTGGATCTGGCCGACAAAAGATGAAGCTCAACGAGGATTTCTGCACCTTTGCTGATCGCTGGCGTCGCCTTGTCGCACAGTTCCCGGGGCACATTCCAGAGCAGGAGCTGATCAAGATGCTGATTTCCAACGAGATGCCTGGGTATCACTTTATCCTAGCCCTCAATGACATTACCTCCTGGGAGCAACTCTATAGTCGAGCACGCTTCATCCGCCAACAACTCCAAGGTTTCCTTGACTCCGAGTCTTCTCTGCCTTCTACATAAATCCCCCCATTAACACCTACTTTCGCATATCAAACTTCACCCTCACAAGCCAACCCTACGCTCCCGTGAGCCACCCTTCCGCCACATATCTTTCCACGAGTCGACCTTCCGCTCCTGCATACCCGTACTCTCCCACATGCCAACCTTCCACGAGTCAGCCTTCCGCTCCCATATACCCACATGTGTCTCCACCCCCGATCAAGGAAACACCACACCCCGAGCAGGTCGATGCCGTCTATATACCCCCTCACCTCACTCTACATATGCCAATACCAAATCCCTCCGCCACTAGCCACACACCATTGCCTACGTGACCTTCACTTGCGTCTCTACAACCTCCGCAACTATCTTCATTGCCTTCCCATATCCCTCGGCATCCACCTTGCCCAAAGTGGGCTCCTCACTCTCCGTTGCCAGAGGATTTTACCGATATCTTCCAGGCTTTGATGGCTACTCACGTGTTACAGCTCCCTCCTGTTGTGGCTTGCCGACCCGCGGTCGGGGATATGCTCCAGTTCTGTGATTTCCACCGCCAGCAGGGGCATTTGGTCGAGGATTGCCCCGAGTTCCGGGAGTTTATTTATGACTTGGAAGCCAAGAAAAGGATTGATTGGGCCGCTATCCACAAAGTCATTCTACATCTTTACAGCAAACAGCAGCAACAAGAGCGCCGCCAAAGCAGCCGTTTCCATTTCAAGGCCAGGGGCACCCCTATGATTCCTCATCTAGTGCTGCACTCGCTCCGTCGCCTACCCCGTTACCTTCACCCTCTCCTATCCAATCTCCACAACCTCCACAAACCCAAGTCTCTGCTCAGGCAAATGCCTCCCCTTCTTCTCCCGCCGCCACTTCCACTACTCCTATCCCTAACACCGCTCGGCGCGTTGTGTCGACACGTCGAGGGTGGGCACCACGACCTCCCTCTTCACCCTCTCCACCACCATCTCCACTACCCCCATTGCCTTCATCACCATCCTCACCATCTCCATTGCCATCACCATCATCTCCGTCTCCACCACCAGTGCTTCCATCACCTCCACCATCTCCACCGCCTTTGCCATCTCCGTCACCATCGTGGCTCGAGCCTGAGCAGGCTATACCCCCACCTTCACCTCCACCTTCACCTTTGCCCGCACTCGAGCTTGCCATCGTCTCAACCCCTTTGCCTCCACCTAAACACACCACTCCCGTTGAAGTCTCCGTGTCTTTCAAACCTATTCCTCTACCTACTTCCACCCCACAGAGCGGGTGGTGTGCGCTACCTTTGGTGCCTCTCGGGTCTCGTCCCCAGGGTGATAGTGAGCCGAGTCAGGATGGGTTAATGCCGGTTATGCATTTCCAGATTCAATATTATATTTGCTGCATGCCAGTCCGCATCCCAATTTCTGGCTTTTTTGGGGTTGATGAGCCTGCATTTTCGACGACGGTTGTCAAGAAAAGTTCTCTCGCATTGGTGCTAGTCTCTTCTCAAGCGAGACCGGTGGCAATCTCTTTGCTTGACGGAGGACTTATTATTGATGATCTTATTACCTCTCGCTCCATTGTTGTTCAGATAACTGGCCAAGAGGGATTCTCCACCCAGATTGTGCTAACTCATACGGCCGCCAAGCAGATTATGCACTCTATGTTCAAGGGCCAATTGGTCGTATCTTCTATATTCTCCAAGGACATTCTGCACATCTTATGCAATCTCCCTCGGTTCATTAGCAAGCCGGCCACGTCAACGCCGTGCATTGATCTCCCTCAATTCCATCCTTTGCCTCTATCAAGAGAGCTGTGCTTCAAGGTTGATCACCGAGTGGAGTTACCGAACCTCATGCTTCTAGTGCTAAGTAACAAGACTCCATGGTTTCATGCTGTTTATCATTCTGAGGAGTTACATGTTCAAGGTTGTCCAACTATTGTTAGCGTCGGATGTCTTGGGGCAACCGCCCTAGCAAAGTGGCACGTTCATGATCGGGTCAGGCCGTCTACCAGATGGGCTCATTATTTGAGAAGACATTGCTAGGCAAGAAGCTTGAAGGCCTGAGCCCGCGCCAGGTGGTTCCGTGTTTAAGAAGTTTCAGCTAAGAAGAGGCAGTGGCGCAAGTTCAAGGGCTGCATATTGCACACTCAGGGGACCACTCCTCCTTCTTCCTCATCTCATTCATCGTTTCTTCTGTTAAGCTCCCACCCATGGGTGGTGTACTTTCATTCTTCCAATCCCGCGTCGATGATTTTCTCCTCTCTTCCCGAGTCCACGAACCCTCATTCCTCTTCTTCCAATCTAAAGCCTCCGAATTTTCCCTCCTCTCACAATTCTGGGCCTCGGCCTAGGCCATCCTTTCATCCTGATTTCGGGACATCACTTGATTCTTCTGCCCCAGGACTCTCGGGTGTAGCTTCTGATTCTTCTCCGACTCTGTCGGATGACCATCATTCTCCTTCTCCGACCATGTCAGATGACCACTATTTTCATTCTCCGGCCCTGCCGGATGCTACTTCTGATTCTTCTCTGACCAAGTTGAATGATTACTCTTCTTCTTCTACGTCTTCGCAGCAATCTCCTCATCGTCTTTCTTTTCTCTCTTCTTCACCCTTTCGGGGTTCTTACCCTTTTTCTTGCTATTTTCGAGGCTTTAGTCTGCCTTGATCTCAGTCAATCCCTATTTTTTCTCTATCGGGTTCCTTGTTATCAGGGTCTCTATGCCTTAACGACGGAGTTCTAGCCCTCATCTCTCTTCCTTTTTAATCCTTCTTCGCCTAGTTTGGTGTCTGCCGCTCCTCAGTGTCAACGAATGCTCTTGCTATCCTCTCCATTTTGTCCTGTTAAGCAAGGAATATAAAGCTCATGCTTTTCAAAGCTCGATGGTCAAGATTGCTTCAGGATGTTGCTTTCACGCTATGGATTTGCAAGGTATCTTTGTTTTACGTAAGAATATGCTATCATTGTTATTACTCTTATTATTATGCCTACGCATTGTTATAATGTTGGTTCCTCAACATGGTTAAGTGGCTTTAGAAATTTACTTAGTTAAGTTTAGATTGAAATGAGTTTGCTTCTGCAGCATTCTTAGGCTAGTGATAGCTCCACGCTGGGAGTCCAGTTCTTTCCTCGATCATTGAGGGTGACCTTTTGTATGGGTTTTCACACACTACACGGTGAGCCATAGCTGATTTTCCTTTGAGGCACACAGTTGCTGCTTTGGCCATACTATAGGTATGCACAAAGGTCTTTTCTTTTCTCTGCTCCACCAAGTGCAGGCGCAAGAGATTGACGGATGAGATGACCGACCTAGGCGCTCCCTAATACGAGAGAGGTCTTGAATAGGGGCAGTCTTGACCCTCAAAAAATGAGCTTTCATGTTATATCTAGCCAATAAGGGCCGTCAAAAAATTAAATCAATGATATGATCAATGCAAAATAATGAATCAAAGGCATGACAAGAGTGGCAGTACAGTTCCCCGCAGGACGTCATGAGCCCGGTCGCACGCGTGCCTAATAAATATGGGTCTCAAAATCAAAGACACGAAGCCCCAGCACGATAGACTATATCTTTACGGGGTAGTGCCCAGGAAGGAATTCAAGTCCTGATGTTTCCCATCCTGCATAAACCTTGTCTCTAATTTTTCTTCTGCTTTCTCCCTCTTAGGCTGGGTTGTATCTCGGGTATGGCCTTAGTAGGGGCACCGTTCTTTAGAGGCGGTTGGTTGTGGTAAGCCACCCTCATATGCACGCCCTACTTAAGGGAAGCCTTTAATGAGAAGGGAGGAACGATGATCCCTGGCCAGTAGTTTGAGCCTGTCTTGGGTGCTGCAGATTACTATTTTCAAAATTAAAAAAAATCAAATATTGTAAAATTTTCAAAAAAAATTAAACATTTTCAAAATTCAAAAAAAAATCGAATATTGTCAAAATTTAAAAAAAATCAAATATTGTCAAATTTTCAAAAAAAGCAGATATGTCAAAATTTCCAATATGTCAAAAATTCTAATATTTCAAAAATCAAGAAAAATCAAATATTGTTGAAATTTCAAAAAAAATTAGAAAATTATAAAAATCCAAAAAATGTGTCTTTTGTTTTGTTTTTCATGCATTTGCATTTGTTTAAGGACTGATACGTAATCTGTTTGCTTAGTGTGCAAGTTGCAGGTTCAAGTTTTCCTCTCTTCATCTTTTTGCGCTGTCTCATGTCCATATATTTGATCTGTTCTATCTTCTTCAATCTTATCTCTCGATCTGTTCTGAAGCTTTAGTCCTTCTCAGCTTTTGTTTGCAATGATCATGTCTTCATGAGAGGACTTTACCTTACGATTATGAACTTGGCGGTTCTGCTTCATTCTGATCTTGGGCTTTGATTGAAGAGCGTATTTGTCAAGTCTGTGTCCCGTCATGTCCTTGTCACGTGTTTATGTCCCACAATGTCACCATGCCATGTGTTGTTATTGTCATCCCATACATGTGTTGTCTGTGTCTTTGTCCCCTGTGGTTGTCGTCCCACATGTCTTTGTCCCACCATGGTCTTGTCCCACCGCGTGTGCTGTCCCTCCATGTTGTGGCGTTGTCTTGCCCCACCGTTGTTCTTTGGTCCCACTCACACTTATTATTTGTTCATGTGATGTCTTGCATATGTTGTTTATGTGATTTCATCCTTCGTTATGTTATGTTGTGTTATCTTTCATCCATCTTTGTGATGTTGTGTTATGGTATCTTTCGTTTATTTGGTTGTTATGTCTTCATTATGGTCATATATGTTAGGTTCATGTTGTTGGTTGTCTTATTTGAAAATCTCATAAAAAATTAAAAATTTGAAAAATCTAAAAAAAATGTCATTTCGCTTGGCAGGTAAGTCAGGTATAGCTCTCTATCCCTTCACTCTGTTGCATTACTATATGATATCTACATTATTATAGCCTTTCAAGGACGGGTTGGTTTGCCGTGTGTTATAGGGTCTGATGTTCCCCTTTAACAAAAATGATGATGATCTAGGAGCATACGGTTAATCGTTGGATAAGCTACTAGGTTGAGCCGGGAGGGGGACGCTGGACTCTGTCTCGCAAGCCGTGATTGCAAGAAGACTCTTGAACCCATCTTGCTCAGTCTAGCAATAGTATCTTTGAGTACTTTCTATTTTATGCTTTCTTTGCATTCGTTTTGATGATTTATTTATTTTAGCCCAGCATGCATCATGTCATTTTTGAGCACTCACGTCTCGTGATCCTCTCAAGGTTTCTCCTCAGCAATGGTTGATTGAACTTTAATTCTCTTGGATAAGAGATTCCTCATTCCACTCTGAATTTGAACGATTTCTCTGATCTTTTCTATCAATTTGGTTGGCCAGCGTGATTCCTGTCTAGATTTTATCTCAGTTTTACTTTCTCCTTTTCCAACTTTTCAGCTGTGTTCTTTCCGATCCCCTCATTGGTCATGGATTGTGTCCCCTGATGAGGTTGGTCGTGTTCCCTTTCCCTTAGTTTAGTCTTTCCAGACATGTCTCATCCGCGTCATCCATTTCTTGTGGTTAGTTTGGCATTTTCAGGAGAATTCCTGTCGCTTGTTAGTTGTGACGGGTGTCTGTTGCCTTGATGCTCGCTTTTCAGTTCTCTCTGCTTCATCTCCCCTTCATCTCCATTTCACGTCGCTATCGCTTTTGCTCCATCTCCTTTCCACTCCACCTCCGCGCCGCTTTCACTCGTTCCCTTGCAAAGCAGACATCAAGGAGGGACATTTGTTGACACCCGTTTTTAGCCTACAAGTCGAGTTATTTCTCTTATTCACCTCTATGATGCCTTGAATTAACCATTATTGTGGAGTCTTCTTTAATCCTATTTCGCCCAATTTTTTAGTCATTTCTAAGCCCATTAAGCCTTGGAGCCATTGGAGGACGTTTTCCTTTTTAAACAATTAAAATATAAAAATATAAAAAATTATTAAAAAATTTTAAGGTCACGGTCAACTGTAGACCGTCACGATCAACTATTGACCGTCGCGGTCAACTGTTGATCGGTGTGGTCAACTGTTCACCATCATGGTCAATTGTTGACAGGCTCTTCCCCTCTTCTGCCTTGAGAGTCCTAAGTGTTCAGGACTCTATTCTGAGCGTTTTTGTTCGATGTGGCCTCCTTCTGAGGGCTCTAACTTCTAGAATCCTCATTCGAATTGAGTCCGATTTGTTTCTATCTCTTATCCTTACTATTATCTCGAGATTGATCTATCAAACTCAAATTTTGGTGGCCTATATTCTTGAGAAACGGGGAGGAAACTTCTAGATTTATGTAATTTATGCACAGATCAAACTCTATTTTCTGCTAGATGGGCCCTTCTTGCGGTGAACATATCTTCTAGAATATTGCTCCAAATTGACCCCCATTTGTTTCTACCTCTTGTCCTTTGGATTATCTCGAGTTTGATTCATAGAACTTGAATTTTCATTGCCTACATCTCTCGAAATCATGGTCGAAAGTTCTGGGTTTTTACATCCTAGTACAAGTCAAACTCTATTTTCTGCACGATGGGCCCTCCTTCCAAGAGCCGTAACATCTAGAATCCTCCTCCAAATTGGGTCTCACTTGTTCCTACCTCTTGCCCTTAGTATTATCTCGAGTTATATCCATAGAACTCAAATTTTGGTGGACTCTATCTCCTAAAATCGTGGGAGAACTTTCGGAGATTTCTGTAAACTCTATCTAAACTTCCCAGTTCGTAGTTGTAAAAGAGGGCTCTTTCTGGACGTGGGGTGAAGCCATGCTGCATCTGCAATTCACAACTTCGACCACATCTTGTAGAGAGACGTATTAGCTTTCCATTCCATCTTTCTGGGCTTAATTTGGTTGTCTATTCTCTTAGTTCTCTCCTCCTCAATTTCACAAATCATCACAGTTTTCTGCACTTTCTGCTACACCTGCACTTTTGCACGTTTTGCATCAACGATTTCTCCCTATTCTTTGCATCTTAACTCATGATTTCAACTCTCATGCATCCACAACACATACACCTATTATTTCAACCCTTTCACAGGGGTTAAAGACCTCCCCCCCGGTGAGTTTGCCCTCAATTTCTATCCCTACTTTATCACTGCGGGATTGATGGTACACTTATAATTTCTAATGGGTTTTTGCCTTTGTGTTTTGGATTTGTTTTACAGGAGAGCATGATATGAACATGAGGCCCTCTTCTTCTAGCCGACTGGAAGATGAGGAGGTTTGAATCCACATCGTTCCCCGTACCTGTTTGTCAAGCACGATCAAGTCATCATCTTTCTAAGGTACACGACGTCAGTTCTTCAATCTCTTTATTCTTTCGGCGTTGTCAGAACCTTGGTTGTGATCACGGTATGTCTTTCTCATCCTTTCATCCCCATTTTTTTTATTCATATTGTTGCATGCTCATGCATGCATGTTAGTTTAAGGGGGCGGGGGAGAACTATTAAACAATCCACACCTCTGTTGTTCAGCTTCACCGGACAGTCGGACGGAGACGCAGTCGCTTAGTTGGAGGGGGCAAGTAGAGTCCTGTCCTATCTGCCCGGCAGGGGCGAGGAGGGGCTTCCTTTTGATGGCGCCATGAGGGACTCCCATCTGATCCTGGTACCTTCGGGTGGCTGGGCGGTCTGCGCCCTTCCTTATCAGCGGGAGCCAGACGCGGCGCTATACATGGAGTGGGTGATGAGCACCCGACCGGAGGTACTGGCGCTACACCGGTCCGTGACGAGTTTTCTAGAGCCGTACTACCTGCACAGGGTCGCCCGAAACTTTGGATACGACCAGGGAATTCTGTCGAACCAGCAGTTCCCTCTAGCAGGCCGGCAGTATAGAGGTCGGGACGCCCACTTGCTGGCTGCGGCATGGTGGGACTTCTACTATCGTCGGGAGCCGGAGCGACTGCCGACGCCTCGGTTGGGGCGCAGGGGACGGTTCGACGTCCATTGCGCCAGGTGGTGGTTCAAGCACAGCCACCTGTATCGTCAGAAGGCCTCGGCAATCCAAAAAGCCGAGGAGGACCGTCTTTTGATGAAGGATTTGCCTCCCATTCTGTCGGACGACAAGTACTAGCGGACTCGCTTCTCTCGAATTCTCAGGGGGGTGGAGCGGCTAGAGCAGCAGGCGCCCCAAAGCAGTCGAGGTTCACTATCTGCGGGATGGAGTAGCAGCGGGGCATTGAAGCTCTTTAGGCAGGTGCAGTTGGCGCGTACCGATATTAGAGCTGGGGCATCCCGATTGAGGGCGCTGAGGAGTTGGTGGGCCCAATTCCTAGCCGACTGCGGCTTTGGAAAGAAGGGCTCACTGGACCGGGTGCTCCCTGAGGGGAGCTTTGCAGACACGGCAGTCGACAACTAAAGACACCACATTGCCCATGTGATCGGGTCTGTCGGACCCGTGGACCTCGTGTCCCACATCGAGTGTGCTCGCACTCTGAGGGACGTCAAGGTGGCAGTCACGAAGGCCACTCGGGCGGTGGGTTTGAAGTGGGAGCAGCTGGTTCCTCTACCATTGACTTCCTTCTTGGCCTCAGGTGAGACTTCTTCTTTGATGTGTTGTCTCGGTTTTACTATTTTCGGAAGTGCATGGCTGAGACATTGTGTTGTTGTGTTTGTTGACAGGCTCTACGGCGGAGGGAGATCACCCTTCCATAGAGGCATCTTCAGGGAGTGGCGACGGGGGGCTTCATCCTAGACAGAAGCACCCTCGGGTAGAGACCGGAGCGGTGAAAGCTGGGGAGTCTTCTCGGGGACCCGAGGTTGGCTAGCACATCGAGGCAGAGTCGGCCTTGATTAAGTGTCATATTCGCCTCTTTTGTGCCTTGTCTGTTTAGCCATGATGATTGACTAACCTTGCATCGCTGGATCTGTATCTTGTAGCTCCGCCGGAGGCTCGGACGGACATGGATTTCTCGCCGCCCCAGGAGGTCAACCCATTACCTGATGACAGGGTCGAGTGCGAGATAGATATGTTGTACCCCTGTGGTCATTAGAATTTGATATTCTTGGTTTTGATAATGGCTGAACACTATAAGTCATTAATATTTTCCACTCTCATATGACTGACATACGTGATGTTTTGTTCATGGTAGATATGCCAATGAAAGGACAAGAAATTGAGTGGCGATGGCAAGAGTGAAAGCTCATTGATCGCGCCCAAGCAAGGATGCAAATCTTTTCTACAAGCAACAATCAACTCTTCACATTCGGCACTTCACATAGCCAAGGTCGATGTACAATGAAGCATAGCCAAAAGAACCCAAGGTCAAAGACTCAGTTGACACCTTCAAGACTGTCAAGGTTGATGCCACAGATGAGAACAGGCTGCTAATGGAGTTAAGCGATTAAGCTAATGGGTTAATGGACCGAACCGGGAAACTCAGGGGTCTGCCCAGCTGGCGGTCGACCGCCAGCATAGGGGCGGTCGACCTGAATTTCTAGGGACCAAGTCACTATAGGGTTTCTCAGTAGCGGTGGACCGCCACCTACCTCCTGTCGACCGCCAACCCTGAGCCAACAATTGTTGGCTTCGATTTCCACCTCGAGGATAGCCCCTTTACTTGTATTTGTTTAATCCTAAGGTCACCCAATCACCCACAAAATGTGGATCTGGTCTGGAGGATGTCCAAGGACCATTCAAATGGTATAAAACAAACACATGAGGGGTTAGAAGCCCTAAGGCTTTAAGGGGAACAAGGAGATACCAAGGGAGGCTAGAGGAGGAGATCCACGGGTACTGTAGCACCTCCGTGAATAGTGCTTCGGGCTGGAGTTCTTCATCCATCCAAGGTGCTTTCAAGTTGATTTCTGAAGCCATTAACCTCCAAGAAGGTGAAGAAGCAATCAAGGTTCAAGGCTGCATCCATTATCTCCTCCATCAACTCAAAGGGGATTCAAAGAAAGAGGGATCAAGGGAGATCAAAGGAGGCTTGGAAGAAGAGGTACTATAGCCGTGAACAGTACTTCGTGAAGAAGTTCTTTATCCATTCCAAGGTGTTTCAAGCTCATATCAAAGCAAGCAATCTCCAGGGAAGTGTTGAAGCAAGCAAGGCTATCAAGGTGATCCAAGCAAGCTGATTTCACAAGGTTTTCAAGGGAGATCAAATCTACATCCTTTATCTTCTTCATCAACTCTAGGTGATCCAAGGAAGATCATTTCACAAGGAAGAAGATACCATTGAAGCATCAGATTCAAGCTCCAGCAATCTCAGACAAGATCTTTTCTCTTTGAGCATATTCTATATCTTGTTTGAGTGTTTTTATATCTTGTTCTTTTTCCATTTCATTCAAACATTTGAAACTGAAGATCATCCTTACCGGTGGTTAGTAGGAATGTAATCGGAAGTTGTCTGATCTATTGTGATTGACGTCCCTACCGGTGGTTATTAGAAAGATAATCGGAAGTTGTCCGATCTGTAGTGATTGACGTCCCTACCTGTGGTTAGTAGGAAGGCAATCGGAGGTCTTTCCGATCTATGGTTTGGTGCGTTGCACTAGTGAAGCCTCACTGGGTTTGGTGAGGGGTGGAGGTAGGACTGGGGATTCAGTCTGAACCAAAATCCTTTGCGTTGTGGTTTGCTTGTGCGATTGCTTTGTGCTAGATGCATGCTTAGGTTTAATCTTTATATTACTTATTCATCTTGCTAAGCAAATCATTGTGAGATACGCTAAGCTAGTTATATTCCGCTGTAATTCTTTTTATCTAGCTTTAAAGTGGGGTGTTCTGCAAAAAGAGGGGCAGATCTATTCAACCCTCCCCTCTAGATCTGTTATCCACTACTTAACAAGTGGTATCAGAGCGAGGCTCTGCCATTCCCAGATCCTACGATCTGCAGGGACAGATCCCGATGTATTTTATTTAGATGGCTTCATATGCTACACATGCTTCGATGGTTTCTCCGCCCATTTTTGATGGTTCAGATTTTTCAACATAGGTAGGGAGAATGTTCATCTATGTTAGCTCCATAGATCCACAATTATGGACTCTTATATATGATGGTCCTCATGAACTGCCATCAAATTCAATTGATTGGTTAGCCAAACATGAGACCAAACACAATGATAATCTTGCTGCATATAACTTAATTACAGCTGTAGTTGATCTCAGACTAACTCATCTTGTGTCCTCCTGCAGCACAGCGAAGCAAGTACTAGACAGGTTGGTGAAAATCAATGAAGGGAAGGAATAAGAACAAGAATGCTTCATGGCCGACCATGCAGAACAGTCCAGCAATACATCCTCATCACAGGTAAACGCTGACTCCGAGGAATTCACTTTTGAAAAGCTTATGGAAGCCTATGATGAGTTGATTACTCAATATAAAAAAGTAAAATCAGAAAACAAAAATTTGAAAAAGGATCTCAAGAAAAGTAACCAAATTGAAAGCTCTTTTTGTAAAAACTGTTCTGCTTTTGAAGAGCTTAACGACACTCTTTCTTTTGATCTAGATACGCATAAACTAAGCATTGCATGTCTAAGGGATGAAAATGAAAATCTTCATGATGAAATCAGTAGGTTGGAAGAAATTGTAATAAAACTTCAAAACCAACCTAAGTCAATCTCTAATGATCAAACTATGGCCGATGGGCTAATTCATGATGAGAGGTTGATTGAAGAAAGTAAAAATTCTGAAACTCAAAGTGAAAAGGTCCTAAAAGAAACTAAAGTTTCATGCTCTGCTAACTTTGCATGCAAAGAATGCTCGTTCTTGAAAAAGATAAATATGGGTCTCCATGATGATCTTGAATGGCAACAAAATATGATTGATTCTCTGAAAGAAGAGAATAGAGAAATGTTAAAAATAAAAATTAAACTTGAACAAGATGAAGAAAGAAGTGAATGAAAAACTAGTTGCACTTGAAAAAGGCAAAACTGTCATTGATGATTGCTCTGAAACATTGCATGCTTTAGAACAAGAAAATCAAAATCTTAAAGCGGTAAATGCCATGCTCAATGAGCAATGGGCAGCATGCGAAGAGGATCGTGCTGAATCTAAACAGCATATTTCCTCGCTTGAAAATGAAATTCAAGGTTTGAATGACTTCATGTCAATGTTTGCCCAAGACCAAGAGTCTGGCTCATCAGAAGCTACCATATCCTGTGGTCACCAAAAAGGGCATACTGCTCGAAAGAAAAACAAAATTCAGCATGCTCATCCAAATATGCACCACAACATGTCCAATGCTAAATACCATACTTTTCACAAAATGAATATCCATTATTATTATTGTGGTAGACATAGTCACACTGTGCATGATTGTTTCATCCAGAGAAATGATGAGCTCAGAGTAGGATAGCAAGTGAAAGGGCAAGGAAAGAAACAGGTCAACACTGACAGAGGGCTTGCTCAATAGAACTCTGCACAGAATCGCATGGAGAATCAAAAGTGTCGACATTCCTATCAGACTGGTCGACACTCCCCATGGCCTTCAATAGAAATGTTTCTCTTCGCTACTTTCATTATGGTAAGACTGGTCACACTGACCAGGAATGCTGGCATCTGAAAGAAAGACATCACCCTCATACCATGAAAGGTAAAAATCATGCTCGCCCACAAAAGCATAGTCTACATGCACACGCACATGAACATAAAAAGAAAAATCAATCTTTTGTGTGTTGTTTCTATTGTGGGAAAAATGGGCATGAGATATAAGATTGACTCACAATGAGGGAGGATGATGTGATTGCCGTGAAAAAGATGGGCCAAGATGCTAAACATGTTGCTAACCCACAAGGACTCAAGCAAGCTTAGGTACCTAAAAATTTTAAATGAGAATTTTGGGTGTAGGAGGTCTCGGAGCTGAGAAATGAATGGTCAGGTAAATAAAAGTTCAAGGCACATGTATGTAAATATTTTTTTTCACTTTGCATGTTTAGTCTTGACATGTAGATACTGCATCATAAGTTTGCCCATTTTGTTCAATAAACTTCTGCAAACTAAATTGCTTATTTGAAATGATGATTTATCCCCCGTGGTGTGAAGATGAACACATGAGCTAGATTAATTGCTCACACCCTGCTTGACCTCTGGTATTTTAAATGGTCTAGAGTTGAAAGACAAGTCATGCTTGCCCAGAACTCTTACTATGCGTGAGAAGGATCTAAGATCAAAACCTCCGTCGTGTACCAGAGATCAATTATTTCAGCTGTTTAATTCATGAGAAACTTGTTATGCTGATGAAGTTGATATGATGATGAGTTGTTTGGTACCTGATATCAGCAACATGAAATTCTTGGATTTTGGTTTTGATGATGCATACCATGGCTGCATTTTCAACTCGTTATTCATGTTAGCATTATTCAAAGGGGGAGTCTAGCAATTGGCATCATCATGTTGCATTCAGTTCAAAATCAATTGTGAATGATTTGTGTTTGCATCATCGTGTGATCTCATGTACTTCTATGCAAATCATGTTTAGGAAGACACAACAATGTGCAATCATCATGCACCATCTTCATTGCATTGTGCATTCACATAAGTCTTAGGCTGCATAGTTCATTGCCAACCCATGCATGCTTTCAGGGGGAGTCAACATCTACAACCTTTGCATGCTCCCTTAGAATAAAGCTGTATCAAATGGATGTAAAAAGTGCTCTCTTGAATTGTTTGACCAAAGAAGAAGTCTATGTTGAGCAGCCCCCTAACTTTGAGAATTCTAACCATGCAGATTTTGTATACAAGCTAGACAGGGCGCTTTATGGACTTAAGCAAGCATCAAGAGCTTGGTATGAGAGACTAAGCCCGTTCCTCATTAAAAAAGGGTACACACGAGGTAAGGTAGATCAAACACTTCTCACCAAGAAGCAAGGTAAGAATATCTTGATTGTTCAAATTTATGTTGATGATATTGTGGGTGGTTCTACTAGGTCTGAAATGTGTGAGGAATTTGCTAACCTCATGACTAGCGAATTCGAGATGAGCCTAATAGGAGAACTCCAATTTTTTCTCGATTTGCAGGTCAACAAGGAGAAGATGGGTGCTTCATAAGCCAAGCCAAATACATCAAGGAGCTGCTGAAAAGACTTGACATGACAAACAGCAAAATAATTGCAACTCCTATGAGCACCACAACATCACTAGATTCGGATGAAAATGGTAAATTAGTGGATGCAAAAATCTATGGAGATATGATCGGCTCTTTGCATTACTTGACTGCATCCCGACCAGATATCCAGTTTAGTGTATGCCTTTGTGCTAGATTTTAAGTTAGTCCTAGAGAATCCCACTTGACTGCCATCAAACGTATCCTTAGATATCTTGCCGGCACTTAAGATTTGGGATTGTGGTATCCGTCATCATGTGATTTATCTCTTTTATCTTATTCTGATGCGGACTACGCTGGATGCAAGCTAGATCGCAAGAGTACTAGTGGCTATTGCCAGTTTCTGGGTAGGTGTTTAGTTTCTTGGGCCTCCAAGAAACAACACTTGGTTGCCCTCTCAACCGCAGAGGCATAATATGTTGATGCGGGGAGCTGTGGCACCCAAGTGTTGTGGATTAAACACAAACTCCAAGACTATTTAGTGGATCTTGGTTGTGTCCCGATTCTGTGTGATAACACCAGTGCTATCAACCTTACAAAAAATCTAGTCCAGCACTCTAGGACTAAGCATATTGAGATTAGGCATCACTTCATTAGAGATGAGGTCGTTACGAAAAACTTTGAGCTACATTTTGTTGATACTCTCAATCAAATTGTTGATATCTTTCCCAAGCCCTTATGTAATGATAGGTTTACAACACTCAGAAGGGAGCTTGGTCTTTGCCGACCTCAGGCCAATAAAAATTGAAATGATGATCTTGTTCAATTTAGTTGTGTGTTTTTACATATTGGTTCCATGCATTGTTGATGCGGGACGAGACCACGGACACGACAACAATCTTCGGACTCTAGGTGAGCTCGTGATTGTCCCTTAACGCGGGAAGCGTCGGACGTGCACGGTTGAGAAACCGGCAAGAGCTAGGGTGGTCAATTCGCACTTTCGTGCCCGGATCGAGTCACGGGACGGTAACGCTCTCTCTCTCGCAGCAGCAGTGATATAAAAATATAGTGAGCTAGGTCCTAAAACATGCTCTCTAGCAGCGGCATATAAAGCATATAGGAGATAAAGCAAGATGCCAAGTAAGGGAGCGAGTGCGATACCTCCACGCGCTCGGCGTGGGGAAGACGGACCCGGCCGAAAACCGTGCTCCCGGAACAATTAATACATGAAGATTACAGCAATGAGTTACTGCCCACTCCACGCAGGGAGGTAAAGGGCTACACAAATGGGCCCAGGAGGACCGAATTCGGGTTGATGGGCGGCTTCTCACGTAGCTTTGGCAGCACCCGAACTCGTGACTGTGGGGCCCGCGTGCTATCCGAAGGGACCGTGTGGGACCGGGGTGGCACCACTGTGGTGGGGACACCTGGAGGGGTGCTCCCAAGGATGGAGGCACGCTAATTTGCCGGCCGGAGGCTGGGCGGCTCTGATTGGCACCGGTCGAAAAAGCCGGCCACGGATCTGTTGTTTCTATTTTTTCAGCGCGTGCTCCGGCGAGAACGGACGCTGCTATCAGCCCCGATGTCGGATCGACACGAAACTGGCGCCGTTGGAAAGCTCTCTTGATGTCCTTCAACCTAGGCCTAGAGATCAGACCTGGATATATATGAATCTTGGCTTTATTGAATTTTTGAGTTCCTGGTGTACAGTAGCCGAACTCTCAGATCTGCAGAGAAGTTGTCTGAGAACTGCCGTTGACCGCGAGGTAGATGTCCGATTCAGCTCCTGAGCTCTTCACAAACGTTATAGGATTTCGAACAAGGAAGGTGAAAATATTTGTTTTGGACTGATTGGAGGTGGTTACGAATTGATATGATTGTTTTACTGGACAGAGGTCGGATCTGGAAACAGGTGGGAAGCACTGTAGCTATCTCTGAGAACGAATTTTGAAAAATAGGTGGAGGGATGATAAAAATTCAAGAAAATTCACGGTAGGAGGGTTGATGGAAAGAACTCCCGGTAAAATCGGGAGCCCTAAAAAAAATCACAAAAGTGGTCGAAGATGGAAAACTCAGAGCTGCTGTCACTGTAGATAGAGACAAGACAGATCTCGGAGTGAAAGAAGAACGAAAATGAGAAATTACCAAATGAAGGATTTTGGACGTGAATTGTTTTATGGAGATGTGGATACGAGATAGAAACAACCTCTGAAAATTTTAGATTAAGAGGACGTCGTGGCGGACTGTAGAATTTCGTGGAAGTCACCTCTGTCCAGCCGGACAGAACCTTGAAGATGGCTCCGCGGCGGCTCGTAGGCGGCACGAACGGCGGCGGCGGCAGCACAGATGATCACCGGAGATAGAGGGGAGGGGATTGAAGATAGAACCACTCTAGAATTTGGGGTTGGAGGTGATGAACACAGGGGAGAGGGGAGGGGCTCAAGAATCACTCTTGAATTTCTAATAATTTTCTCTTCATTAATGCTAACAAATGGAAAATACAACCTTTTATATGCCTTACATCAAACCTAATCTACACCATTAGATCTAGGGGAGGTGATTGGATGGTTGGGATCAAGTGTGACCAACACACACGAAAATTAATCAAAAAATACAAGGGGGGGGGGCCTATTGACCAAGGGGAGACAAGGGGGCAAGTTTGAAATGGTAGGTAGCCTACCATGGAATTTCTTACCCATTTGTCTACCCATGTGGCAATTGACATTCAACTCTTCTAGACGGCCACCTAGGATGGTTGACCAGCCCCACATGGTCTAGGTGGACCAATGGGAAAGGGCTGGGGGTCCCCTTGCTTGGGCCCATGGGAGTTTTACATATAAACCCACTAAGACTTACAATTGCGTACCCATATAACACAAGGGTATACATACAAATATGAAAGGACATAAATGCAAACAAAATACGGACGGTCTTGCCTCGATGTCCCCATCAATTCTCCCCGGGTGGGAGGAACTCGACCCCGTCGAGTAGGGGTATGGATGCTCGAGTACTCCGGCGGATCCGTCACCGTGCCAAGTAACGCGGGTATGCTCCACTCCAAGTGACGGTCACCTGCTCATTCCATATATACTCGATATGCACAAGCTGCTATGGGCCAGAGGTGGACACTCCGAATGGGGCACTCTCAAAAAGGGAGGTGGCAGCTCGAAGACTCACTAGGAATCACCGTTGAGTCCCTGTAGGTGACTGATCCGGGTGTAGATGTAGAACCGATCCCATACTCATCGAGTGAGTCGACTCGCTTCACACTCATAAGGGACTGACATCGAGCTTACACAAAACACATGCAGACTCACCATACACTAACACACATATGCAAACCACACAAAGAAAACACACTGACTCGTCTATGACCCTAGACACACCTAATGTTAGTCCGACCCGTACATGGGTGACAGCGGACCAGGACACCCGAATATGTGCCATGCATGCATGTTATGTAACCGGAGATGGGTGGCATGGGGAACATCCAAACGTCCAAGTATGACCCAATCATGTATGGATGGTCCTTTGGATTTGGGGAACTTGAGAGAGCTAGAAGACCCGGATGTGGAAGAGCCGGGTGTGGGTGTATCGAGTATGGGTTTGGTGGGTATAGATGGCCCGACCTGTGGGAAAGGGGTGTGAAAGTGGACTTCCCTGATAAGGTATGATGGAAGTGATGGATCTCGGGGCCCACTAGAGTAGGAGTCAAAGAATATGTGACCCCTTGATCCCTCCGTTACATAGTCCCATGTTTGAAATTCATGAAGGTGATGGTCACCTCCATCCCTCGTGGTAAATGGGACCGTGTATAAGAGATATGACTCCTCCCTCGGAAGAAAAGTAATGAAGTCGGGCTCATCCGATAGCGGGAGAAGTAGAAGAACCTTCGTGGTAACATAACCCATGGTACATACGGAGGTAATGGACCCTATGGCCGGATGGGTGAAGCTACGACTAGTGGGGTGGTCGAAGCCTCGAACCAATAAATGTGTAAATGTCAATTGCCGGTCTAACCCTTTAAGAAGGTCGTCCAATGTGTCCACATAGTGACTAGACCGGAAGGCGGTGTGAAATGAGTTGCTTGGCACTAGAGGTAGTGTAGGGTCCATAGATGGGAAGGGAGGTGGGACCAAGCCATCCTTGAGCCAATGAAGAAGCGGCTCGACTATGTATAGTGTTCCCGTATGAAACACGGGTGGCTCGGGTTTTGGTGGCTCCCAATATGATGGCTCCGGATGAGGGTCGGAAGGTAAGGGTGGTAACGGAGCACTCAGGGTGGTGAAGGCAATGGGTAGGCAGTCCGATCGGCTCGAGACTCGGTTGGGAGTTAGATGTTTACCGAAGGGCAGCCAGGGCAGCATCGGCTCGCTATAGGTCGTCATTAAATGGAGACTTAAATGGCTCGACCTCAAGAGCGACCTTATAGGACTGCGCTAGAGAGAATGCATCGCGGACAAGACATTGGATTTGAAAGTAAATCCGCAAACCTCTCCGGAACTGAAATGCGGCTGTGGTGCTCTCCTCTCCCAAGCCATATTCCAACCAATACGTATGATATGCCCGAATGTACTCGGACACGGACCTATCGCCTTGGACGGGTCGACATGGGTTGGCCATAGTCGCCAAAAATGTGGGAATGGATGTGCAAGGGCATATTTTTTTTGTCTTATAGGCAAATTTTATGCAAACTAATGCAAGCACCTAGACACGACTTAAAATGCGATGCAAGTTGGAATGTGACTCGACTACAACCTAGACACAACCAAGACTCGGTACGTGGCGGAGATACTCGATCCGAAGATCACTCGCGCAAGTGTGCGGCCTTCCCGGTAGGCGTAGCCTAACGTTCGGACAACACCTTTTGATATACCAAGTAAAGGGATGCAAATGCAACTCTTAAGACCGACTTAGACACATAGACTTGAATGACACTTTTTTTTATTTTTGTTGTAGACACCCTAGACTCAACTGGTGCTCTGATACCAAACTGATGCGGGACGAGACCACGGACACGACAACAGTCCTCGGACTCTAGGTGAGCTCGTGATTATCCCTTAACGAGGGAAGCGTCGGACGTGCACGGTTGAGAAACCGGCAAGAGCTAGGGTGGTCAATTCGCACTTTCGTGCCCGGATCGGGTCACGGGACGGTAACGCTCTCTCTCGCAGCAGCGGTGATATAAAACTATAGCAAGTTAGGTCTTAAAACATGCTCTCTAGCAGTGGCATATAAAGCATATAGGAGATAAAGCAAGATGCCAAGTAAGGGAGCGAGTGCGATACCTCCACGCGCTCGGCGTGGGGAAGACGGACCCAGCCGAAAACCGTGCTCCAGGAACAATTAATACATGAAGATTACAGCAATGAGTTACTACCCACTCTACGCAGGGAGGTAAAGGGCTACACAAATGGGCCCGGGAGGATCGAATTCGGGTTGAAGGGTGGCTTCTCACGTAGCTTCGGCAGCACCCGAACTCGTGACTGTGGGGCCCGCGTGCTGTCCGGAGGGACCGTGTGGGATTGGGGTGGCACCACTGTGGTGGGGACACCTGGAGGGGTGCTCCCAAGGATGGAGGCGCGCTGGTTCTCCGGACGGAGGCCGGGCGGCTCCGATCGGCACCGGTCAGAAAAGCCGGCTACGAATATGTTGTTTCTATTTTTTCAGCGCGCGCTCCGGCGAGAACGGACACTGCGATCAGCCCTGATTTCGGATCGACACGAAAATGGCGCCGTTGGAAAGCTCTCTTGAAGTCCTTCAACCTAGGTCTGGAGATCAGACCTGGATATGCACGGATCTGGGCTTTATTGAATTTTTGAGTTCCTAGTGTATAGTAGCCGAACTCTCAGATCTGCAGGGAAGTTGTCTGAGAACTGCCATTGACCGCGAGGTAGATGTTCGATTCAGCTCCTGAGCTCTTCACAAAAGTTATAGGATTTCGAACAAGGAAGATGGCAATATTTTTTTGTGGACTGATTGGAGGTGGCTACGAATTGATATGAGTTTTTCACTGGACAAAGGTCGGATCTGGAAACAGGTGGGCAGCACTGTAGCTATCTCTGAGAACGAATTTTGAAAAATAGGTGGAGGGATGATAAAAATTCAAGAAAATTCGCGGTAAGAGGGGTTGATGAGCAGAACTCCCGGTAAAATCGGGAGCCCTAAAAAAAATCACAAAAGTGGTCGAAGATGGAAAAATCAGAGCTGCTATCACTATAGACAGAGACAAGACAGATCTGGGAGTGAAAGAAGAACGAAAATGGGAAATTACCAAATGAAGGATTTTGGACGTGAATTGTTTTGTGGAGATGTGGATACGAGATAGGAACAACCTTTGAAAAGTTCAGATCAAGAGGACGTCGTGACTGACTGTAGAATCTCGTGGAAGTCACCTCTATCCAGCAGGACACAACCTTGAAGATGGCTCCGCGGCGGCTCGTAGGCGGCACGAACGGCGGCGGCGGCAGCACAGATGATCACCGGAGATAGAGGGGAGGGGATTGAAGATAGAACCACTCTAGAATTTGGGGTTGGAGGAGATGAACACCAAGGGAGAGGGGAGGGGCTCAAGAATCACTCTTGAATTTCCAACAATTTTCTCTTCATTAATGCTAACAAATGGAAAATATAACCTTTTATATGCCTTACATCAAACCTAATCTACACCATTAGATCTAGGGGAGGGGATTGGATGGTTGGGATCAAGTGTGACCAACACACACAAAAATTAAATAAAAAATACAAGGGGGGGGGGGCTATTGACCAAGGGGAGACAAGGGGGCAAGTTTGAAATGGTAGGTAGCCTACCATGGAATTTCTTACCCATTTGTCTACCCATGTGACAATTGACATTCAACTCTTCTAGAAGGCCACCTAGGATGGTTGACCAGCCCCACATGGTCTAGGTGGACCAATGGGAAAGGGCTGGGGGTCCCCTTGCTTGGGCCCATGGGAATTTTACATATAAACCCACTAAGACTTACAATTGCGTACCCATATAACACAAGGGTATACATACAAATATGAAAGGACATAAATGCAAACAAAATGCGGACGGTCTTTCCTCGATGTCACCATCAATTGTTTATATGTAATTATGTTATTTTGCATATGGTGTAGCATTGCATGTAGTTGCATAATAAATTTGAATTCATGTTCACGATGCATTGCATGGTTTGTGTAGCATCCTTCTTGCATGGCCATGGTATATTAAATGTTGATCTATGAAAAGGCACGCTATGCTTGTCTAGAAGCACTCAATATGCGTGAGGTTTCACCTCCACCAAGTACCATGCGTCACTGTCGCATATAGGCCATATAGTAAGGGGGAGTTATCTTTTTGAAGCATTCATGCATATATTTCATCTTCATTCTGTTGACTCTCATAAGTGTACAACCATGTGTTGGGTCATGCAATTCATTTCTGCCAACTTCATGTTCGATCAGGTCAACCCATGCTTGGTTCAAGTCAACCTCTCCTTGACATTTGTCATTGCATTTGCCTCAAACATAACTCCTTGAGTGCATTCACTGCATATCCTTAGAGGGAGTCTTGATGCCTTTCTTAATCTCTTGCAATCTGAACTTCACTGGCTTCCAGTTTGAAAATGAGATCATGAGACCGATAGATCTACGGCGTAAGAGCTTTCTATTATATGAACTGATGATTGTCTATCCAATGAAAATGGTTCAGATTTAATGATTTCTTGAAGTTCTGATATATCTTTCGAAATCATCTATGTTCTGTGGTTTTAATAGATGTTAATTAAAGATTGCATGTTGTGCATTGAATGACTCTCCTGAAATCTGAAAATTCAAAATTCATGACCATCTTGGTGATACACTCAGGCTTAGTATTGTTCTTAAACATCTTGATGAGCTGGAATTCTTGGAAATCAATTTCACAGAGCAATGATATTATTGCACGGAGAAATATGTCACGTCATCCAATCAAGTGACGAATGATATGTCATGATGTGCCCCTGTTATCTCTGTCTTACTTCATTTGGACTTTAGGCAGAGCAATGGCATACTTGCTGAGAAATATATCTTCTCATCAACGAAATGAGATTGGATATGTCATGACATGACTTTGCTATTCATTCTGAAGTATAACCGTCAGTCTTACCAAATACCTAGGAATACTGACATCTAAACAACGTATATTCTTACGGCTAGGAGACATGTACTCGACTCGATTGCTCGTAAAATATGAGTCATGTGCATAAAACTACAAAAGATCATGCAAAACAGTGTTGAAATCTTACCATTCCATGCTTTAGTCATGATTGTTTAGCCTCAATACTAGTTTTTGTGGTATTCCCTTTGTGGTTATTGAATATGGATATATAAGACAAGGGAAGGTTACACACCGCCATGATATGAACTTTTCGTTCATTTCTATTAAAACATGGATGTAGCTGCTTTTCAAACTCTATTGTTGATCTTGGATTTCATTGGCTTTGAACCATATATATTGCTCTCGGTCTGGTTCCAGTTTGCATATAATGGCTTGCTCTCAACTCCTTTCAGCTCTGGTCTCACAGACATCTGTCACCTTGTTAACTTTATCCCTCCCTTTTTGCTGTTGTCAAAGGGGGAGAATTCTTTGTGTGAGTCCTTTGTAAGAGTTATGTGTTGTCACGTTGCCATAGTGGGAGAGATCTACGGGGGTTGTCATAGGGGGAGAAACCTTTGTGAGCTTTGTGTTTAAGTGTTGAGGGAGCCTTCATATATGATGGGGGTTTGCATAATTGCATAGCATTCATATCTGCATTCACATGTCTTGATAATCATGAATCTTGAGCTGCACATGTCGCATATGTTATCTACTTTGCCATTTTAGAAATTACTGCCACATAATGACTCACAGTGTTGCCATCATCAAAAAGGGGGAGAATGTTGTACCCCTGTGGTCATTTGAATTTGATATTCTTGGTTTTGATAATGGCTGAACACTATAAGTCATTAATATTTTTCACTCTCATATGACTGACATACGTGATGTTTTGTTCATGACAGATATGTCAATGAATGGACAAGAGATTGAGTGGCGATGGCAAGAGTGAATGCTCATTGATCGCACCCAAGCAATGATGCAAATCTCTTTTACAAGCAAAAGTCGACTCTTCACATTCGGCACTTCACATAGCCAAGGTCGATGTACAATGAAGCATAGCCAAAAGAACCCAAGGTCAAAGACTTAGTTGACACCTTCAAGACTGTCAAGGTTGTTGCCATAGATGAGAACAGGCTGCTAAAGGAGTTAAGCGATTGAGCTAACGGGTTAACGATCGAACCAAAAAACTCGGGGGTCTGCCCAGCTGGCTGTCGACCGCCAGCACAGGGGCGGTCGACCGCCCCTGCCAGTAGCTCAAAGTCTGCAGTTCTCTCAATGGCAATCGACCGCCAGCCCAGGGGCGGTCGACCGGAATTTCCAAGGACCAAGTCACTACAGGGTTTCTCAGTAGCGGTGGACCGCCACCTACCTCCGGTCGACCGCCAGCCCCGAGCCAACAATTGTTGACTTCGATTTCCACCTCCAGCCCAGCCCCTTTTCTTGTATTTGTTTAATCCTAAAGTCACCCAATCACCCACAAAACGTGGATCTGGTCTAGAGGATGTCCAAGGACAATTCAAATGGTATAAAACAAACACATGATGGGTTAGAAACCCTAAGGCTTCAAGGGGAACAAGGAGATACCAAGGGAGGCTAGAGGAGGAGATCCACGGGTACTGTAGTACCTCCATGAACAGTGCTTCGGGCTGGAGTTCTTCATCCATCCAAGGTGCTTTCAAGCTAATTTCTGAAGCCATTAACCTCCAAGAAGGTGTAGAAGCAATCAAGGTTCAAGGCTGCATCCATTATCTCCTCCATCAACTCAAAGGGGATTCAAAGAAAGAGGGATCAAGGGAGATCAAAGGAGGCTTGGAAGAAGAGGTATTGTAGCTGTGAACAGTACTTCGTGAAGAAGTTCTTCATCCATTCTAAGGTGTTTCAAGCTCATATCAAAGCAAGCAATCTCCAAGGAAGTGCAGAAGCAAGCAAGGCTATCAAGGTGATCCAAGGAAGCTGATTTCACAAGGTTTTCAAGGGAGATCAAATCTGCAACCTTTATCTTCTTCATCAACTCAAGGTGATCCAAGGAAGATCATTTCACATGGAAGAAGATACCATTGAAGTATCAGATTCAAGCTCTAGTAATCTCAGACAAGATCTTTCTCTTTGAGCATATTCTATATCTTGTTTGAGTGTTTTTATATCTTGTTCTTTTTCCATTTCATTCAAACATTTGAAACTGAAGATCGTCCCTACCGGTGGTTAGTAGGAAGGCAATCAGAAGTTGTCTGATCTGTGGTGATTGACGTCCCTACTGGTGGTTAGTAGGAAGGTAATCGGAAGTTGTCCGATCAGCAGTGAATGATGTCCCTACCTATGGTTAGTAGGAAGGCAATCAGATTTCTTTTCGATCTGTGGTTTGGTGCGCTGCACTAGTGAAGCCTCACCGGGTTTGGTGAGGGGTGGACGTAGGACTGGGGATTCAGTCCGAACCACCTTAAAATCCTTTACGTTGTGGTTTGCTTGTGCGATTGCTTTGTGCTAGATGTATGCTTAGGTTTAATCTTTATATTACTTATTCATCTTGCTAAGTAAATCGTTGTGAGATACGTTAAGCTAGTTATATTCTGCTGTAATTCTTGTTATCTAGCTTTAAAGTGGGGTGTTCTACGAAAAGAGGGGTAGATCTATTCACCCCTCCCCTCTAGATCCGCTATCCACTACTCAACAAGATATGGAGGGGTTCCTTCGCGTGATGGACGAGGCTATCCCCAGTATCAAGACTTTCCTCGACTTTGAGTCATGGGAGGCCTTGGCGGATGCCCAGCCAGGTAGGGACTTCTGGGACGTGACATACTCTGATTATAGCTGTGCTTGATTCTGGGGGCTAACATAGTTGCCGGTGTTGTGCAGAGGTGGCTGAGACATCAGGGGCCGCGGCTCCTTCTGAGATGCAGGGCAAGGCGCCCCTGTCGGTTGGAGGGCAGGAGCCAGCAATGACCCGGGATGGCTCGGGTAAGCATTGAATTTCTATGGAGAGGGTTGCCTTCCCATTGTTGTGTAGTAGTTGGGCCGGAGTTGCTAATTGTGCTTGTGTTGTTATCTAACAGGCGAGGACCCGACTGCTACTCTGGAGATGATTCAAGAGTTAGTCAGTGCTGGTCCGTCGATGTCTCTCCCCTCTTTCGAGGTAGAGTAGGGAGCGGTGGATGCCTTGATTCCATCTGTTACCCGGGGTACGCCCGGCTTGCTTCTGCAGCTACTGGCAGTGGCGCCTCTCACTCCTTTGCCAGCTGTGGTGTCTGCCTGCACCGTAGGACTGGTCGGATCCTCCAGCATGGGACCCTCAGGTATGTGACTGGGGACTTAGCCATGTATGGTAAGCTTTTCATGTCGTCCGTTGACACTGGGGTCTCTTTGGTGTTGGCCACATATACTTCTTCACCTCTGGAGGGGGTGTGCTTCCCCGTGACACGACTGCGGCTGTGGCAGAGAGACCTGCTGCGGTGACTTTGATTGGAGATGATGAAGAAATCATCTACATCGAGGAAGTTTTGGAGGGGAGTGCTCCGGCTAGTGAGTCTTTTGTTTGAAACCCTTATCTAGAGAGTAACCTTTGTGTGAGGTCTGGCTGTGTAGTGACCTCGTTTGCTTTGCTGGTTTGCAGGGGCATCTAGTTCGGCCACCTCCGAGAGTTCATCGGAGGCTTTGTCGGGCTCTTCGGGCGACGACAGCTCGGCCATGGAGACGGAGGAGGGTTCGAGCTCAAGCTCTTCCTCTTCTGGGGCCTCTTCTCGCAAGGAGGCTAAGGCTGGTATCACTTCCGGAGGTATATGGGGGTTCTCCCCATCCCCCTTTGTTGTTTGTCTGCTCTTTATAGCAGAGTGCTGACGCTCTTGGGTTGCGTGTAGCGTCGGGGTTAGGAGAGGAGCACGCATCGGCTTTAGATGAGGGCGGACAGGAGGAGCCTCCCGTCTCACCCGTGGTTGCTGGAGACGACCAGGTCGTGGATGAGTCGCTGCCCACTGATGGGAATCAACTCCGAGCACTAACTTTTTAGTTTGCATTTGTGTCCTTTTATTTACATTTATATCTCTGGGAAAACATGTTTGCGATTGTAAGGCTTTATAAGTCAAAATGCGAGTGTTTAAGTTTTAGTGGGTTTATGTGCAAAAGTCCAGTAGGTCCAGCGGGGGCCCCTCAGCCTCTCTCCCATTGGTCCACCTATGCCATAGGGCCCATGTGGGGCTGGTCAAATGTCCAAGGTGGGCTTCTAGATGGCTTTACCATTCAAGGGGACAAAGGGATGAAAATTTCAAAATTGGCCATCCTTAAAGTCAAGGGGGCGCCCCGCTTAAATGGATTTTTTATTTTTGTGAAAACACATGGGAGAAATAATTATGTTCAATCCCTTGTATACCCCTCCCCTAACTTAGATCTGAGGTTTGTTTAGGTCATTTACATTTTCATATAAATACCTTGTATTTCACAAATTATGGGAATTAATGAAGAGAATTTTTGTGAAATAGCCAAGAGCAAGGGTGCGCCCCTCCCCTCTCTCCTACTGTTCTTCTTCTTCCTCCAGGCTTCTAGGGTGTGAAGCCCTCCTCTATCTCTCCTTCTGCCCCTCTGAGTTCTATCTCTGCCGACGTCGCCGCCGTCGCCGTTTGTGCCGCCGTCGAGCTACCGCGAGCTTTCTTCCGAGGTGATGTCCAGGTTACTGTTCTGCTGGATAGAGGTCTACTATGGGAATTTTATCTCTTAACTCCTAGATCTTCTGGATCTGAAGTTTTCAAGGTTGGTTCCCACGTGATTCCCCACCTCCAGTAAATTTCGGTCGAATTTAGGCCATCATCCAATTTTCTTTTCCATTTAAGCTTCTAGACCCATACAGATCTGTCCCTGTGCAGATCATGTAACAACAGCTCTATTCTTCCATATTTCGACCCCCTTCCCCTTGTCTGATTCAGTTTCCAATTTAATTGGGGATTCTATCCACCTAAGCCCCCTTCCACGAATTGTTTTGAGATTTTTAGATCTCGTTTATATTTTCTAAAAATCTCTATCTTTTCCCAAATCTGTGTTGCCCCCTGTAGTCCAGATCCGACCACCCAGTGTTATAAAATCTGTTTCCCCAACCAAACCTCCACCATAAATTACAAAAAAAATATTCCCGTCTTCCTTACTTCCCCCTCTCCAACTTTGATGAAGAGCCCCACTCCCATATCCGAAGTTTGAGCTGCGGTCAATGCCCATTTACATGCAGATCCTGTTCTGCCCGATCAGATCTGAGACTGAGAGCAGTCCTGTTCAAAATTCGACCACGGAAAATATGGCCCCAACAAAAATTCTATAACACAAAAGAGTTGTAGTATTTCGAGTTAACTTTCCAACGGCGCCAGTTTCGCATCGATCCGACGTCCGTGCTGGTTGCAGAATTTCTATCACCGGATCGCGCAGGTCTGAAATAGAAGTTCAGATCCGTGGATAGCAGCTTCAACACGTGCCGATTGGAGCCGCCTCGCCTTCTACAAGGCGAACCGGTGCAGCCGCCTCACAGGAATCATTCCTCCTGAGGTCCTCTTCGCAGCGGGACCCACCCCGCCCAGTTCGGACATCTGAGCAGCACGTGGGCCCCACAACCTGCAGCATGCGTCATCCGGACGGCACCGACAGAGCTGTCCAAATTACTGCCCGTCAAGCCAAGATCGGTCCTCCCGGGCCCACATTGTATCCCTTTACCTCCCTGCGTGGAGTGGGCAACAAATTAAATTCTGTAATTATTTGAATATTATTGTACCGTGAGTTACCGTACAAGGCTGGGGGTCGTCTTCCCCACGCCCGGCACGTGGAGGTATCGTGTCCGCTCCCTTACTTGGCATTTACTTCTTTCGTATATATTTCATATGCCGCTGTTTGTGAGTTAGAAATTCTAGCCCACTCAATTTTTCTCACTGCTGTGAGAGAGAGCGAGACCATCCCGTGACCCGATCCAGGCACGAAATTGGGAGTTGACCACCCTAGCTCTTTGCCGGTTTCTCAACCGTGCACGTCCGTACGCTTCCCTCATTAGGGACGATCGCGAGTTTGCATAGAGTGCAAGGATCGAATATCAAGTGGTCTCGAGTCATGTGTCCATCCCACATCAAATTTGTATCAGAGCAGAAGGTTGAGTCTAGGGTAGTCATTAGTCATTACTTAACAAAAACACAAAAAAAGAGTCATTTAAGTCTCAGAGTCTAAGTCGGTCGTTGCATTTGCATACCATTATTCGGTATATTAAAAGGTGTCGCCCGAACGTTAGGTTACCCATATCGAGAAGGTCGAACACTTGCGAGAGAGAATCTTCGGATCCCGTAACTGCGCCACGTACTGTCTATGGGTTGAGTCTAGGTGTTTTAGTTTGCATAAGCTTTTGCATATAACAACAAAAAACCACAAAAAAATTCCATTGCATTCCCATTTCTAGGGGATCCAACCCCATCTTTGCAACTATGGCCAACCCATACATCAGACCCGACCAAGGCAATCAGTCCGTGTCCGAGTACATTAGGGACTTCGAAGTGTACCGGTCAAGATGTGGAGTCAGGAAGGAGTGCATCGAAGCGGGAACTCAGTTCTGAAAAGGTTTGCGGCTTCACTTCCAATTTAAATTATTTTGCCGCCATGTGAAAACTTTGGGGCACACCTATCAGGTCCCTCTAGAGGTCGAGCCATTTGAGTCACGATTTGATGCTGCCCTATGGCGAGCTGATGCTACCCTATGGCGCGCATCTACCCATCAGTCGAGCGCTGAGCCGGTCGACCAAGGACATGGACCTACGAGGTAGGACGCTCTTGCCCCACGGCGTCACCCACCTCAGCCAGAGCTACCCGTACCTCTAACGCAGAAGCTACACATAGCCCAAACCGCTTCATAGTTGGCTCAGGATAGGCTTGGTCCCTAGAGCGTCTTGCTATCCCTCCATGGACCCAGCCCTCCCAATAGTCCCCATTAACTTCTTTCACACCACGTTCAAATGCTTTTGCTTCGTAGAAAGTGTAAAGGATCTACTAAGGAGTCTAGAATGTCAGTGGGAGCTGACATATACTTTGGCCTTAGGGTCTGACCAACCCTACACTCATAGCTTCATGCTCCCAGCTTTGGGGTTTGTTACCTCGGTGTACACCTTGGGTCATGTCACCACGGAGGTTATTTTGCTCCTCCCCATGCCGGACGAGCCTAACTTCATTCCATTTACCCCAAGGGAGGAACCCTACCTCCTATATGAGATCACCATCCCCTATACCCTAGTGCACGAAGGTGACCACCTACACCTTCAAGATTTCCAAATGTGAGACCGTGACTTATGGGAGCTCAGTTCGAGGGGTCATACTTTCTTTGATCCCTTCGACCCATTCTCTAGTGAATCCCTTGACCCACCATATTTACTCCACCTTTTCAAGGGAGTCCACTATCACACCTCTCCCACTCGGGCCAGGCAACCTCCACATAGCAATGGGTCCGAACCATCATATGGGAATAATAAAGACTTCGGCCCACCTAAACCACCAAACCTCCCAAACCTCCCACACCCATGACCAATAGGAAGTCATTGCCAGACCGGTTCATACTTGGGTGTCTAGGAGTCCCCCATGACGTCAACCTCCGGTTACGTCAAATGCATGCATGGCACACATTCGGATGTCCTGGTCCACCATTACATATGTATGGGTCAGACTAACAGTAGGTTTGTCTAGGGTCTTGTGTGAGTCCATGTTTTTTTTCTTTCTTGTGGAGTGAATAGTGAGTCTGCATGCATCGAGTCGAGTCGGTCTTTGTACGCTCGCGATGATTAGTCCCTTTCAAGTGCGAGGTAAGTCGGATCTATTGCGCACGTTGTAGACTTGCCGGCATTTGGGATCGGCTCTACCTCAACATATCAGATCTAGTCACATAAAGGGACGCAGCGGTGATTCCTAGTGAGTCTTTGAGCCGCCTCCCCCTTTTGAGAGTGACCCCACCCTGGAGTGTCCACCTCCAGCCTCATTCCCCCACAGCGTGAGCATATCGAATCTATACGGGATGAGCAGGTGTCGAATACTTGGAGTGGAGCGTACTCCGCACTTCTTGGTCAATGACAGATCCGCAGGAGTCATACGAGCAGCCGCACCCCTTACTCGATGGGGTCAAGATCTTCCCACCCGGGGAGAATTGATGGGAATCGACTCCGAGCACTAACTTTTTAGTTTGCATTTGTGTCCTTTTATTTGCATTTATATCTCTGGGAAAACATGTTTGCAATTGTAAGGCTTTATAAGCCAAAATGTGAGTCTTTAGGTTTTAGTGGGTTTATGTGCAAAAGTCCAGTAGGTCCAGCGGGAGCCCCTCAGCCTCTCTCCCATTAGTCCACCTAAGCCATAGGGCCCATGTGGGACTGGTCAAATGTCTAAGGTGGGCTTCTAGATGGCTTGACCATTCAAGGGGACAAAGGGATGAAAATTTCAAAATTGGCCACCCTTAAAGTCAAGGGGGCGCCCCCTTAAATGGATTTTTTATTTTTGTGAAAACACATGGGAGAAATAATTATGTTCTATCCCTTGTATACCCCTCCCCTAACCTAGATCTGTGGTTAGATTAGGTCATTTGCATTTTCATATAAATACCTTGTATTTCATAATTTATGGGAATTAATGATGAAAAATTTGTGAAATTGCAAAGGAATGCCCAAGGGCGCCCTCTCCTCTCTCCCCTCTTCCCCTTGCAGATGGATTTCAATCATTCTTCTGAGGTGTGAGGCCTCTCTTCCAACCCCCTTCCTGAGTGTGAAGCTCAGCGCCGCCACCGCCACCACCCTCGAGTCGCCATCACGCCGCCACCGCCATCGCCGGAGTTCTATCCAAATCAGGATAGAACCTCAAAGCCGTAATTTTATCTTTTTATCATGCTATCTGATCGAGCCCAAACTT
The DNA here is from genome assembly GCA_022559845.1 of Amorphophallus konjac. Taxonomy (NCBI): domain Eukaryota; kingdom Viridiplantae; phylum Streptophyta; class Magnoliopsida; order Alismatales; family Araceae; genus Amorphophallus; species Amorphophallus konjac. The sequence goes on from CM040129.1 coordinate 36,528,840, forward strand.
TTAGGTTTTGTTCTCCCTGTCACCCCTAATCTCCAGTTCACATTTCGTGTCATTTGGCCTTCATTTGATATTTTTCCCGTATTTTTATTCTTCCCCTCAGTAATCTGCCAGTTTGTAGATCTGCCGGACAGTGTCCCCTTGTCGTAATTTCCCCACCCCCTTATCAATTTTCAAAAAATCCCAAAAAATTACCAAGTGTTCTTCACGTACCCCCCCTTCCACCATAATTTTTATGGAGTCTAGATATTTCATTTTCCTTCTGATAAAAATTCATTTTCAGGCAGCTCCCTTTCTGTCCTGACAGTCTATAACCAGATCCACAAAAAAACCCATAGTTTGCAGAGCTTTCCATTTCTAATCCCTTCTCTAGATCAAGGGAAAAATCATATATGTTGTAGATCTATGAGTTCTCTTTCCAACGGCACCAACCATGCCTCGATCCGCCTCCAGATTTGAGCACAGAAATTCTGGTCGTGGAGGCGCGCAAATTTGTTCCGTGAACAGACCAGTAGAGGCAGTAGATTTAAGACCATGAGTTTCTTATTTTATTCTTTCAGTTCTTTGTTCTCTTTGATCAGCTTCTCGATTTCTTCATCACAATTTTCATTTCTAGACATCAACTCCAATTTCTCAATTAGTTCCTCTTCTCTTTCTTCCACTTTAATTTTCTCAGCAAGCAAATTTTTGTGATCCTCTTTAAATGAGGTAATTTGTTTATTCAGCCATTCATTTTCACTGTAGAGTTCCTCATTACGTTCTCACAGAACCGAGCATTTGTTGCAGCTTGACTCTACAGATGAAATATGTGCAGCTTCCTTACTGACTTCATTCTTCTTCTTTTTTCAGCAAAAAAATCACCATCAGTTCAAGAGCTGGTCGAGTGCACCCTCCCTCAGAGAGGGAGGATGTTCTCACTCCCCCAGCCTGTGACTGAGGCTCTGAATTTTATTGATTATGATGAAAGAATACAAGATCTGGGGGGCATTCCCCTGAGAAAATGAACTAGCATAATCTATACAATATATGTCCCTGCAGGGAGCAAATGATAAACTAAAAAAACTGAAGAAACAGGGTACTAAGGGATGCGAATGGCCGGGAGGCCAGTCTTGTCCATCCGAAGAGCACCCTTGGCCAGCCGAGGCAATTCCCCTTCTTGTATGTAAACATTATTTTCTAGAGTATAGCAAGCATGAGAGGCCAAGGAGTCTGCGACTTGGTTTCCCTCTCTATAAGTGTGTTGAATTGAGCATCCACTTTCTTGAAGCAAGTCAAGAATCTTCCTCCACCAAGGGAGGACCATCCAACTAGGAGCTGTCCCTTTCCGGACTGCCTCAACAAGGAGGGCACTGTCCGAGAAAATGGCTGCAAGGCAGATGCCTCCGTGCTTAACTATAGACAGACCATCGTATAGTGCTCTTGCCTCTGCCAATAGACTGTTTCCACTGCCATAATAGAAAGAGAATCCAACAATCAGTCTACCATGGTTATCCCGAACACAGCCCCCTCCTCCACTTCTGCCAGGATTACCTTTAGAAGCCCCATCAACATGCAACGTAAACTTGTGAGGGGCCAGACTACAGACAATGTAAAGAGGCTGCTTTAGGAGAACCCGAGGGGTCAGATTGAAGGAGGCCAGGCATCTTAGTTGAGCTGAAGAGAGTGGTTTGTGAAAGCTATGCCTGTCCAGCGCCAAGGCAATAGAGGAGTGAATCCTCCTCGTTATTATACCGAAGTTTAAAGGCCTTCCTTCAAATCTAGCTTCACATCTTTGCTTCCAAATTTCCCACAGCATCAAAACCACAGCATATAACCCAATAAAATTGAAGGCAGAATGCATATTAGATGCAGTCAGAATATTCCAGCAGCGGGTTGTGATTTGATCACTAAGGAATACCCTATTACTTATCGGCGAATGCACCCAGTCCCATAACTTGGAGGCCATTTCTCCATTGATAAAAAGGTGGTTCAAGTCTTCTTGGCTCGGTGAAGAACAACAACTGCATTTAGAAACAATTGAAATTCCACAATACACTACTCTGCTATCGACAGGCACTGCACGGTGTATGAGCTTCCAAGTAAATAGAGCTGCCCTTGGGGCAATAGATGAGTGCCACAACTTAGCCCAGGGGGGCCTCCTAGTGCCCTTAGATCTCAACAGATTGCAGGTAGATTTGACTGAGAAGTTTCCTTTCAAGGTCCCAGTCCACGCACAAATATCTTCCTCATTACTTAATTGAGGACAGGGGAGATGAAAGTCATTGCCAAGAAGACCCCTGGTTACATGCTGAGGATCATGCATTACATCTCTGACTGATGCTGCAGGGAATCTCATCCTATTATTATTGGCATGAGCACCACTAATTATAGTTCCATTCCCTGTCCAATCGTCCCTCATGAAGTCAGTGTCAGCCCCATTCCCTAAGAAACATCTGCTTTTGGAGATAATCAATTCCTTTGCCTGCCTGAAAACTGCTATTGGCATTCCAACTGGGAATGGTTTGACACAGTCAGCAAAATGGAGTTTGATGTATCTTTTCCAGGCATATTGAGACCATAGGGAGGAGCCATGCAAAATATTCCATAGGGTTTTGACAGCTAAGGAAACATGCATCCACGGTAAGTCCCTTATTCCAAGCCCCCCCTCCAGGCGTGGCCTTGAGATTTTCCTTACTGACTTCATTCATTCTATCCTTGAGATTTTCATTTTCTTTTTGAACTTCAGCATTTTCAAACTTCAGTTTTTCCATTACATAATTAATCTCGATCAGTTCTTGCATGCTTTTTAGATGCTCATCTTTCTTCTTATTCAGCTGATTCTCAAGTTCTGATATCTTGTTCAAACATGTTTGATTTTCAATTTTTAAAGAACCATTTTGTTCCTTAAAATTTTGAACATCTATTAAACAAGCATCATAAGACTGCTTCAATGTAGGACAAACATCACATGTGAATTTAGACTTATTTTGTTCGATCTTTTTCTTCAGTCTTTTGTTCTCAGATTTCATTTTCTTGGACAACTCTAACAATTCATCATACATTTCAACCAATTCATCAAAAGAAGGTTCTTCTGATCTGAGACTTACCTGAGAAGTTGTTTCCTCATCATCATCTCCCCGCTTGGCCATCAAACACATCCGTTCTTGCTCCTGATGAATGGTAGTTATCTTATCCATGATCTCCTTTCCAGATGCACACCTGAGAGCAAAGGGGAATTTGTCAGCGTTAATTGCATTTCTCAAAATATTAAGAACTGTGATATTATCACGGTTCTTTGATCGGTCCTCACTAAACCACTTGGTGTGATTGTGAGGTAACTTATATGGACCTCTTGATACTAGATTCCATAGATTAGGATTGATGGAATTCAGGTAAACACAGAGGCCACCTAGCCAGTTGCTGAAGTTAGATCCATCGTATATTGAAGGATGATCCATGAATGCAGATCGAGAAGGAATTTCAAAACAAGATGCACAAAATAGTGATGCACTGAATGCAAGATAGTAGAAACAATAATGCACCAAATACAGTAGGATCCTCTGCAGATCGTTGGATCTGAATGCACAGAGACCCGCTCTGATACCAATTGTTGGGGCTGGTGCGAAGGATTTAGAGGGGGGGGTGAATGAATCTCCCCATTAAAAATTTCTCCCAAGTAAACAAACTTCTTAATACAAACTGAAAGCCGATGAACAGTTGCGGATATAATAGATGAACAGATTAGTGACTTAGGATCAATGTCAAAGGACTCTCAATACAGTCATCGAACAGACAATTGTAATCAACAACCTTACTAGACAAAGAGAAACAGATCGTGCCTAAGCATTCACCTAACGGAATAAGACAAGCAATCACACCACAATGGACATATGATTTTTAAGGTGGTTCGGTCCTCCAGACCTACGTCCACCCCACACTCAAACCCGAGTGTGGCTTCCCGCTGACTCACAGCTTAAACAGCTGGGCCACACAGCTTGCCTACAACCAGCTGAGCATCACAGCTTGCTGTCCGAGGTATCCACCTCGCCCGCTGAGCATCACATCTTGCTGTCCGAGGTATCCACCTCGCCCGCTGAGCAACACAGCTTGCTGACCAGAGGAATCCTCCTCTGCAACGCTGAGCAATATAGCTTAGCTCTGCTGACTAACAGCTTGAATAAAGGTTCAAAAGAAAACAAAATATGGTAAAACACAACGACAGAAAGCTGTATACGATGATAGCACAAACATGGCTCCCATGGAGCTGACTGGATTGGATATGATCCAGATTCCAGTAGTGACAGATCTTCAGATGAAGCTTCTCTTCTTCTCCTCTGACTCTCTATCTCTCTCTCTATCTTTCTTCTTCTTCGTCGTTTCTTTTCTTCTCTGCTACTCTCTCTCCTTCTCTTTTTCTCTTCTTCTGGATCGTGCAGGCTCTCTCTCTATCTTCTTCTCTTTCAGATAAGTTCCCCTACTTCGATCACTCTGCTCACGATCGCCCTGCTCCTCTGGAAGAAGCTTCTTATTTATAGAGCAGTGAATAGATAGGGCGTATGCTCTCCACGATTCCCGCCCAATAGCCTAGACCACGTGGCAGCATTTCAGCTCACTGCATTACACGTGTCACGATCCTGAGCCATCTCCATTCTTGGTGTTAGTGTTAGTGTGCTACAGGCCAATTTCGGGTCGGGTAGGCCCAATAGTTGTACGATCTTGTTCATTATTAATAAAGTAGTGTTTGAGCGTAAATATGCGATTGTGTTACTTTACGTTGTCCCTAGGATATGTGGTTGTAAAGTCAACTCGAGATGGGATCTCGATTATGAGACTGACTTTACATGAACACATACCTTAAATTGTTCTTGGTTGGAGGGTAATCACTCGGGGACTTTGATTACCTATTAAACTAGTACCCATGATGTGTAAGTGACCAGTCTCATGGTCATTGGTGCGGGGCACCAACACATATGTGTAGGTGTATGTCCTTGGAGGATGTGCACTGAACTGATCCGCTATTGGATCTTCAGATGGTTGATTATACCTAATGTCAACTGAAGATCCAACGGTCACAGTAGCATCGTTGGTCCTTTGACCTGAGACATTGATCGGATCTTACACGAGGACTGGAATAGTTTAATTACTTAGCTAAGTGACTTTAACCATAAGTCATGAGTTGCCGAGTCATTAACCACTCCAGGATACATGTGAAGATCGTCAATGGTCAAGAAGTGATCGCTCACTGTCGGGTATATATCAGACAGTTAATGGGTCATGACATTGACGCTCCGTTAAATCCCTGGCCAGGGTCGTGTGAGTTCGTTTAGAACGGACGTCATACACTTTAAGGAGGTCATAGTCAAATGGCACGATCATGGGGTTTGACAGAAACCGTACCCTCGATCGTTCCAGACTCATAGAAGGATCGAGGGATTATATCGATGCGGTAACTGTGGACTTACAGGTACCAGACAGGCTGGTTTAAACTCGGCGTCCACTAGGATCACGCGGATTTGCTTGACCCAACGTGATCGAAGGTTCGGAATGAATTAAACTATTATTCAGCTCTAGTAGAAGCGAATAATATGTTTAATTTACTTCTAATTGGGAATTAGAAGTTAATGGGCCTTAAACTAGAGTGACTAAGGGCCTAGAGGATCACACACAATGGATTCTTGGGTGACGGAATATTATTATACAAGTGCATGTATTAATTCCCTTTAATTCCTTTTGAAAAGAAGTGTAAATGGGACTTAATACATGTGTATAATAATGGAAAGGTCATATATACAATTTTGGTCCTTTGGAGGTCTTTTAAAAAGGGCCAAAACTTACCTACGTGAGTTCATTCGAACTCTTAGCTTCTTCTTCCAACTCTTAGGCTAAGCAAGTATTAAGGCTTAAGAGGAGGATTAGCTCCTCCCCTTTCCTCCCTCTTGCTCTCTTTCTACAGAAGGTGAAAAAGGACCGGGGAAGGTCGTCCCGGGGGGGTTACCGTCGCCGCAAGAGTCCGTGTGGATCAGCTCTAGAGGTCGTACAGCTGTGCGGCTCGATATTCTACATCGGGCATCGCGGACAGCGTCGTTCCGCGCAAGGTGAAACACGCAACCCGTAATTAGGGTCTTAGAAACACCGATTAGAGCACAGATTAAGCTTTCCATAACACCGGGATCAGGCAAATTCAATTTTTGTTATCCGCTGCGTCGCCCGTAGGTGCTGTGCGAAACCTTACAGTGGTATCAGAGCCAGGTTAACGCTCTAATCGGTGTTTTTATCGTCGTATAGAACCATATTTGAAAGGGGATTAAATCTTCAATTATTATTTGTTGAAAGAGATCCAGGCGTCTCTGTTCTTCATGGATGCTGGGCATCCAAACTGCAATTTTTTTTTAGAAAAAATAAAATAAAAATTTTTTACCCGCCGTGTGCGCCGCGTGGGCGGCGCACGCGGCACCCGCGGTCAGCGCCCGTGGGTGCTGACCGCGGGGGCGAGCGGGCGCGCCGCAGGCGGCGCCCGCCACGCGGGCGCCCGCGTGTGGGCGCGGGCGCGCCCGCCCACACCTTCGGCGTGGGCGGCCGCGCCGAAATTTTTTATTATTATTTTTATTAAAAAAATTACGTTTTTACCCTTTTCTTTAATTTATTGTGCTCATATAAATAAATATATATATGGGATATATATATGAAAATGCACAGTAAATTGAATAGAATTTTATCGAGTAGGTTAATTGTATTATCTCGATGGTAAATGTCAAATGTTAAATTTTATTTTACCGTGTTGAATTTACTGAGGTGAGATAATTACTATTTACCTTGAGATAAAATGGTAATAATTGAAGTTACTTCAGTAAAATTTAAGTTTTTAAAATTTTAATTATTAGATAATTAGAAAATTCAAATTTTAAATTTTATTGAAAATAAATGTAGAAAATTCAAATATTTGAATTTTAATTATTAGATAATTGTTAAATTCAAATTTTAAATTTTAGAAAATTATTAATTGAGGATAATTGCATTATTTTAAATTCACTTTTAAACAAAATTATTGGATAATTAGTTTGAATTTAAATTTAAATTATTGACATGTTTAAATTTTGAATTTAAATTTGATTATTAGATAAATAAATTTAAATTTAAATTTAATTAATTATCTCAATTAGATGCCCCTGCAGACAATGATGGTTCTTTACGTGCTTTACTTTATTTACCTTGTATTGGCCTGCTTGTGTGTTTAATTTTAGTTAATCATGCTTTGATTTTTAAAATTAAACAAAGCTAGCCTATTTTTGTTTGTACATCCCATTTTTAAATTCAAAAAGTAAGGATTATTTTTCAGAAAATAACCCTTGATTGATTTTATTTGAATGGGTTGGCAAGTGATCATGGACTTGGATTAATGTAATTAATTGGGTCTACGAACCTCCTTTCTCTCTCTGTTAAAATTCTAATGTACTTCTATCTTCCTCCATTGTTGTACTCGCCCTAAGGGCTGCTGGAATTTGAGTCATATGTAATTTAATTTTTCCGGCCTACGTGCCGTGTAAAAGTTGTAATTAATACGGTGTCGGAGTTTGAAAGCGTGGAGCACACCCGACGAGGACGATCCAGCTGCTTCGGAAGCGGGCCGGATGTCTTAGTTACATTAGGGTTAAAGTCAATGATCACTTGCGTTTATTTTTGCATTGGATGCATTTATTTTGTGCAAACTACTTGGTACGGTAAATATATTGGATATATTTATATTACCACCTAGGGTGAGATCAAGATAAAATTAAATTCCCTCGCGCTTAAATTTTAGATCTGATAAGCGTGGCTCTAGGAGTCGTCGTGGCCCTCCATCATTATGGAGTGAATGAACGTCTTCATTTCATGGATTTGTTGTGCTTTCCACAAGGTCCATGAGTTTGGGGGGGGATTAAACTTCAAGGCTCGGCCTCAATGGGGTGATGAATTGAACTCGGCTTTGTTGTGCTTTCCACAACGGTCGGGTCATGAACTCATTACTATGTAGTAATGATGGTTAGATCTAACCGAGAATATCCTTTGTTGTGCTTTCCACAAGGGGATGATTTCTCGGGGGCCGAATATCAGATATTGCATTAGATGCAAGTGCTTGTTGACTGCCCTTGAGATGATGTATGGTTTGTTGTGCTTTCCACAAGATCGTACATCAGTCTCGTTGGGATTCCGACCCACTAGGTATATCTCGCTGATCTCTCGTTCTATATACTAAGGGTTATATAGTCTGATCAAAAATTAGTGGGACTAACTAAGATAGAAAACCACATCTAAGTTATAATCTGAACACATGCTACGTTGTCTTTTATTTCTTATCCAGATTACAATGTCGTCGTCCAACCCCCTCCGCGGCATCTTGGATGCAAATAGATTAACTGGACCGAACTACTCGGATTGGCTGCGTAATCTACGCATAGTCCTTACCTCCGAAAAGATTACGTACGTGTTGGACACGTTTCATTCTGAGCCAGCTCCTGATGCCGACGAGGGCTAGTTACTTGCTTATGCCAAGTGGTCTGAGGACTCACTACCAGAAAAAAGCGGGATTACAGACGGAATTTTCAGACGGAAATTTCAGACGGAAATTTCCGTCTGAAATTTGTGACGGATTATTTTCCGTCGAAAATCCCGTCTGAAATATGCAAGTACACACTGAATTTCAGACGAAATTTGTGACGGAAAATATTCCGTCACAAATTTCAGACGGAATTTGTGACGGAATTATTAAACTGTCAGAAATTTATAACCAAGAATTTGTGACGGTCACATTTGTGACGGAATCCGTCTGACAATCCGTCACAAATGTGTCTTCTCACGGATTTTAAGATGGAAATTAATCCGTCACAAAATTTTTGCGCCCCAAATCCGTCACAAATGTGCCTTTGCGACGGATTTGGGGCGCAATAAATTTTGTGACGGACTAATTTCCGTCTGAAAATCCGTGAGAAGACACATTTGTGACGGATTGTTAGACGGATTCCGTCACAAATGTGGCCGTCACAAATTCTTGGTTACAAATTTCTGACAGTTTAATAATTCCGTCACAAATTCCGTCTGAAATTTGTGACGGAATATTTTCCGTCATAAATTTCCGTCTGAAATTCGGTGTGTACTTGCATATTTAAGACGGGATTTCCGACGGAAAATAATCCGTCACAAATTTTAGACGGAAATTTCCGTCTGAAATTTCCGTCTGTAATCTCGCTTTTTCTGGTAGTGACTCCTCCCTTGCCCAATGTTACATGTTGGCCTCTATGGCTCCCGAGCTACAGAGGAAATTTGAAAAGACTGATTGTAGAAATATACTTCTCAATCTACGCCAGCTCTTCGGGGAGCAGGGTAGGATTGAGAGGTATGACATCTCCAAAATACTTTTCAGGACACGGATGTCTGAGGGTTCTTCAGTACAGGCTCATGTACTGAAAATGATGGAGTGGATAGAGAGACTCAATGCACTGGGGTTCAAGTTGAATCTTGAACTATGCATTGATCTCATACTCCAGTCATTGCCCGATTCCTTTTCTTCCTTCATCATAAACTTTAACATGAATAGAATTGATGCAACTCTCCCGGAGCTGCTCAACATGTTAAAGAGTGCTGAAAGAACTATGCAGAAAGATAAACAATCTTCATCTGTAATGATTGTTGGCCGGGCCAACAAGAAAAGGAAGGCCTCTCAAATATCCACCACTAGTAACAAAGGGAAGGGAAAGAAAAAGGCCACGGGTAAGCAACTCGCCAAAGTTGACAAAGGGAAGGGCAAGAAGAATGAAAAGGAAGACAAATATTTTTGATGCGGGGAAACTGGGGCATTGGAAAAGGAATTGTAAGGTAATTCTAAATGAAGGTATTTTTGTCATAGACCTTAATTTGTCATATATGGAATCCATATCATGGGTATTGGATACTGGATGTACATTTCATATCTGCAATGCTGTGCAGGTGCTGGCAAATAGAAGGCGACTAGGCAAAAAGGAGATTGAACTGAGGATGAGAATGGAGCTTTAGTTTCTGCCAAAGCTGCCGGGACTGCACGCCTCAGTTTACCTTCAGGAGTCATTCTGGAGCTGAATGACTGTTATTATGTTCCTAATATTATTAAGAACATTATTTCAATCTCTGGCTTGTATAACATTGGATATACATTGACTTTTAATAGTACTGGGTGCTCTATAATGAATAATAGTTTGATTATAGCCAATGGTTCATTAGTCAATGGCCTTTATGTATTAGATACACGTTCTAATGTTATGCAAATTTCCAATGCGGATGAAGTGAATTCTGCATATCTATGGCATTGCAGACTTGGTCATGTAGGTGAGAAAAGAGTCTCTCACTTACACTCAAATGGGTATTTGAATTCGTTCGAATACAAGCCATTTGATACCTGTGAGTCGTGTCTCATGGGGAAAATGACCAAGACTTCTTTTGGTGGTATAGTGAGAGGGCTGTTGACCTTCTCGAGCTCATACACTCGGATGTGTGTGGACCCATGTCCATAGAAGCAAAAGGAGGTTATCTATATTTCATTTCTTTTATTGATGACTTCTCTAGATATGGCTATGTCTATTTAATGAGACATAAGTCACAAGCCTTTGAGAAGTTTAAGGAATACAAGAATGAAGTAGAGAAACAGACTAGCAAAAGTATTAAGGCCCTTCGATCGGATCGAGGAGGTTAATACTTAAGCCATGAATTCACTTCTTATCTTAAAGACTATGGAATAGTTTCTCAGTGGACTCCACCGTATACACCACAGCACAATGGTGTATCCGAGAGGAGAAACAGGACCTTGTTAGATATGGTCCGATCCATGATGTCTATGTCAGGACTACCCTTGTCTCTCTGGGGCTATGCATTAGAGACTGCAGCATATTTATTGAATAGGATCTCAAGTAAATCAGTTCCTTCTATACCATATGAGATATGGAAGGGAAGGAAACCAAATTTTAATCACATTAAAATTTGGGGGTGTCATGCTCATGTAAAGAAGAACGAGAGTGATAAGCTTGAGTCGAGGACCGATAAGTGTAGATTTGTGGGATATCTAAAGGAGAAGTTTGGATATTGTTTCTATCACCCTTCTGAGCAAAGGGTCTTAGTGGCCAAGAGAGTTGTATTTCTGGAAAGAGAATATCTACTCCAGAAAAATAGTGGGAGCCAGATAGAATTGGACGAGGTCCAAGAATCACAACCCATAGATACAAACTCATTAGATGAGACTGTATCGGTTGATCCTATTCAAAGTGAAACACTGACACTACGGAGATCTGGTAGACTATCGAGAGAACCTTAGAGATATGTTGGACATGTCTCAGAAGGGTCCTCTATGGTATATATCGATGAGGATGATGATCCTCAGTCGTACCAGGAGGCGATCCGTAGTGTAGACTCCGAGAAATGGCAAGAGGCAATAGATTCAGAAATCCAGTCCATGTACACCAACAAAGTTTGGAACTTAGTTGATGTACCCGAAGGGAAGGTCCCTATCGACTGCAAATGGATTTTCAAAAGGAAAATCGGTGCAGATGGACATGTTGACACATACAAGGCTAGACTAGTGGCGAAAGGATATCGTCAAAGGCAAGGCATTGACTATGACGAGACGTTTTCGCCTATAGCCATGGTTAAGTCAATCAGAATCTTCCTTGCCATTGCTACATACCTGGATTATGAGATCTGGCAAATAGATGTGAAGACAGCTTTTCTTAATGAAAATCTGTCATAAGAGGTGTACATGATACAGCCTGAAGGATTCACCTCCAAGCTACATCCTAATAAGATATGCAAACTTCAAAGGTCCATTTATGGATTAAAGCAGGCATCTAGAAGTTGGAACTTAAGATTTGACGAGGCTGTCAAATCTTTCAACTTCATTCGGAATGAAGATGAACCTTGTGTTTCTAAGAAGGTCAGTGGGAGCTCTGTGACCTTCTTGGTCCTTCATGTTGATGACATCTTACTCATTGGGAATGATGTAGAGATGTTGACATCAACCAAGTCTTGGTTGTCCAAGACCTTCTCCATGAAGGATTTGGGAGAAGCATCCTATGTGCTGGGCATAAGGATCCATCAAGATAGATCTAAAAGGATGTTAGGATTATCCCAATCCATGTACATAGATACTATCCTCAAAAGGTTTAGGATGAAAAATTCCAAGAGAGGTCTCATTCCCATGAGACATGGAATTTGCCTATCCAAGGGGATGAGTCCTAAAACTTCTGAGGAGGTGGCACACATGAATAAGGTACCCTATGCTTCGGTGATAGGGTCAATCATGTATGCAATGCTATGTACACGGCCTGATGTTACCAATGCTTTAAGCATTATCAGTAGATATCAGGTAAATCCGGGCGAAGAGCACTAGAAGGCAGTAAAGGGCATCCTTAAGTACCTGCGAAGGGCTAAGGATCTTTTTCTGCTTTATGGAGGAGAGGACCTATAGCTTAGAGCTTACACAGAGTCTAGTTTCCAGTCAGATACAGATAACTGCAAATCCATATCTGAATTTGTATTCATGTTGAATGAGGGGCAGTCAGTTGGAGAAGCCGTTTGGATGAAGAAATTCATCTTGGAACTTGGCGTAGTTCCCGAGATAACAGCTCTCACCACATTATTTTGTGATAATAATGGGGCCATCGTCCAGGCGAAGGAACTGAGATCTCACCAAAGGTCAAAGCATATTCTCAGGCGCTTTCACCTTATTCGGGAGATTGTTGATCGTGGAGATGTGACGATAGAGCATGTACCGTCAGAAGACAACATAGCAGATCCACTGACTAAGCCTTTGACATAGACTGTATTTGAGCGTCATCGGGATAAGATGGGCCTCAAAGTTGTGGGCAATTGGCTGTAGTTCAAGTGGGAGATTGTTAGTGTTGGTGTGCTACAGGCCAATTTCGGGTCGGGTGGGCCCAATAGTTGTACGATCTTGTTCATTATTAATAAAGTGGTGTTTGAGCGTAAATATGTGATTGTGTTACTTTACGTTGTCCCTAGGATATGTGGTTGTAAAGTCAACTCGAGATGGGATCTCGATTATGAGACTGACTTTACATGAACACATACCTTAAATTGTTCCTGGTTGGAGGGTAATCACTCGGGGACTTTGATTACCTATTAAACCAGTACACATGATGTGTAAGTGACCAGTCTCATGGTCATTGGTGTGGGGCACCAACAAATATGTGTAGGTGTATGTCCTTGGAGGATGTGCACTGAACTGATCCGCCATTGGATCTTCAGATGGTTGATTATACCTAATGTCAACTGAAGATCCAACTGTCACAGTAGCATCGTTGGTCCTTTGACCTGAGACATTGATCGGATCTTACACGAGGACTGGAATGGTTTAATTACTTAGCTAAGTGACTTTAACCATAAGTCATGAGTTGCCGAGTCATTAACCACTCCAGGATACGTGTGAAGATCGTCAATGGTCAAGAAGGGATCGCTCACTGTCGGGTATATATCAGACAGTTAATGGGTCATGACATTGACGCTCCGTTAAATCCCTGGCCAGGGTCGTGTGAGTTCGTTTAGAACGGACGTCATACACTTTAAGGAGGTCATAGTCAAATGGCACGATCATGGGGTTTGACAGAAACCGTACCCTCGATCGTACCAAACTCATAGAAGGATCGAGGGATTATATCGATGTGGTAACTGTGGACTTACAGGTACCAGACAGGCTGGTTTAAACCCGGCGTCCTCTAGGATCACGTGGATTTGCTTGACCCAACGTGATCGAAGGTTCGGAATGAATTAAACTATTATTCAGCTCTAGTAGAAGCGAATAATATGTTTAATTTACTTCTAATTGGAAATTAGAAGTTAATGGGCCTTAAACTAGAGTGGCTAAGGGTCTAGAGGATCACACACAATGGATTCTTGGGTGACGGAATATTATTGTACAAGTGTATGTATTAATTCCCTTTAATTCCTTTTGGAAAGGAGTGTAAATGGGGCTTAATACATGTGTATAATAATGGAAAGGTCATATATACAATTTTGGTCCTTTGGAGGTCTTTTGAAAAGGGCCAAAACTCTATATATAGCCAACCTACGTGAGTTCATTCGAACTCTTAGCTTCTTCTTCCAACTCTTAGGCTAAGCAAGCATTAAGGCTTAAGAGGAGGATTAGCTCCTCCCCTTTCCTCCCTCTTGCTCTCTTTCTACAGAAGGTGAAAAAGGGCCGGGGAAGGTCGTCCCGGGGGGGTTACCGTCGCCGCAAGAGTCCGTATGGATCAGCTCTAGAGGCCGTACAGCTGTGCGGCTCGATATTCTGCATCGGGCATCGCGGACAGCGTCGTTCCGCGCAAGGTGAAACACGCAACCCGTAATTAGGGTCTTAGAAACACCGATTAGAGCACAGATTAAGTTTTCCATAACACCGGGATCGGGCAAATTAAATTTTTGTTATCCACTGCGTCGCCCGTAGGTGTTGTGCGAAACCTTACACTTGGATCACGTGCCCTTATTAAGCTCCTCGAGCAGCAGTCCTGTCAGATTAGGCTTGTTATTAGTGTGAATTAATCTGAAAGGAAAGAAAGGATGCATCGAGTAAGTTTGATATTTGAACTGAGCATGTACAGACTTTATAGCATGTAATGTAGTATGCATATAATAAAGTATGCACAATGAAGATGAATGCACAGGCATGTCATCAAGGAGTGCATGGACTGAGTGTGCATGCGAGACCAATGTACAGACTTGCTGGAGTGATGATGCATGAACTTAACCACTCGTACCAGCAGTGGAATGTATAGACTTTGAATGCATGGTAAAGAGTGTATAGACTTTATTTTGAATGATTGCACAAATGCATATATGATGTAAAACCGACCTTGGACCTATTTTGCAAGCATTCAAGTTTGAGCAGCGGACTCACACTAGTGAGCTCACCCGTATGGCACACACTAGGGCCCGAAGGCAACTAGGCGATGTTGGAGAGGGTCCGAGGTGGGACCATGAGGCTCCAAGGGTTGGCAAGCTTGGGGAGAACGTAAAATGGGCCTAGGATGCCCAAATCATGGGCGGCCAACACACCAAGGGTGTGGGTTAAGTGGATTCACTCTCAACTCGCCCGCGGTGGTCACTCAATTTGGTGGCAATGTAAAATCGGACACTCTCTTACCGTCGACGGAGTAACTATAGCAATACTAAGCTAAGCAAGTCCAATACAGTAATGAGGGATGTTCAGGAGCTCACCTAGTCGGCGTGAAGACGCCGACTCCGGCCGGAGACGGGGGCGAGCGGGGAGGCGAGGGTATGTACCCGTACGCTGCGTCGGTGTCGCTTCAACCTGAAAGTGTAAAGAGTACAACACTACGCCTCTCACAGGAGGGATGATCTTGGGGTGGGGATTAAGTTAATTACATCCAAAACTACCTCCACGCAGGGAGGGGCCTTCAGCCGGCCAAGCGGGTGGGGGATTACGCAATGAAACTTGACCTCCCGAGCTCCACCGGTTCTACCCTGCTTCAGGTTCACTGGATAGACAGTCGGAGACGGTGCTGCCACGGGTTCCACGGAACTCGGATCTTGACGAGACCAGCGCCAAAAGTTTCCCAACTGACAAAGGATGAAGCTTGAATTTTTGGGGAAGCTTTGATACTCGGGGCTGACCGCGCCGGCGACTGGAACAGGACAGCAGCGTCTGGTCTCTGGCGGGTACCGAACTGATGCAGAAGGTTGCAGAAGTCACTGTGGGCTCTCCTGGACTCCGATTGGAATGAAACTAGTGGTGATGCGATCGTGGTCGAGGTAGCTTCGAGGCAGAGTTGACGGGGATGCGATCCAGTGTCGGTGGAGAGAGGGGTAACCGGAGGAGTGAGGACTGGTCTAACCTGGGACCACAGGGGGCAGTCTGCCGTCTCCGACGAAGAAAATTGGAGCAGAGGGTTCCGGGGGCCGATTGAGTCCCTTCTTCTTGGAGGTGGCAGTTAGCTTGAAGTAGTTTCTTCCCTCCAAAAATGGTGCTTAGAGCCTTCACGACCTGACCGTGGAAGAGTCTGGGACCGGACTGATTGATTCTGCCTCTGTCTAGTGTAGATCAATGTGGCTGGTTGCAGAGGGTGCCACGATCTCTAACAAGCTCTGATTGAGGCCAGACCTAAACCGTTGGAACCATAGCCGAGTCTTCTTTCTTTCGGCACTGACGGCGACATCGGCAGATGTCGGAGAAGACTGGGACGATCAGATGAGTAGAGAGGTGTCGGTTCTGGCTCCTGTAAACAGACCTGACACACTTGGAGTAGAAAATTTGTAACTTGAGATGCTGATGTCCAAATGCAGCTCTGCTTCTTTAGGATGAAAGATGACTTGAGAGGGAAGAACTTTACTGAAGAAAACTTGATCTGAATCCCAAAAGGTTCGTCGTGGTCGGGCTTCCAATCTCGCTCTGGTTCTCTGCCTGGGGTCTTCTGTGCAGTCGTGGGAGATCAGCTCCTTCGGATAGCTCCGACCTCGGAAGCCGGCGAGACCACCACCGTTGGAAAGCTATCTCGATGATGATTCCAGAAATGTAGGCCTTGCCACCTGAATCTTTGAGAGACGGTCGTGGCTGCCTCTGCAAGTTGCTGCAACTCTGCTGTCTGAAACAGAGGCTGAATGAGAAGAAGATGAGGGGGTGGGGAAGGGGATGGCCAAGAGAGTAAGAGGTGGAGGGTGAACTTGGCTGGTATGAGGAAGGGGGGCTGCGACTTTGGGTGGTTTGGGAGGTGGGGAGATGGAAGGGCACTGCCCTAGGGAGAGGGAAATTCGAATTTGGGCTTAGTGAAGAGCCCCTTCAACCTTGGGGAGAGGAAGGGGTGCTTAGGAAGTGGTGTTGGGTAGTTGGGGGTTGGGAGGTGGGGTGTGGATTGGAGGATGCCACCTTGGGTTGGGGGGGAGTTAAATGGGTGTATGGCGAAGGGGAGAGGTCTTAATGAGGGGTGAATAGGGAGGAGAGAGAAAATTCCGAAAATTGGGTGGAGGGAGAGAGAGAGAGAGATAAAGATAGAGAGAGAGATAATGGGTGAGAGAGGGAAGAGAGATTTGGTAGAGAGGAGTAAGACTAGAGAATTTTTTTCTATTCAAATGATTCTTCAAAAGTTGTTACATATGAGGAGTGGGGTGGCCTATTTATAGGCACATGACTTTTTCACAAAGGACCCTAACAAAAGACACAATGACTAATAACCGAAGGGAAGGGGGGGCATCCATGGGCCTAGCCCAATGAGATGGGCCCAATAACCTATCAAACCAACATAATGACTCAATACTTAGGAAAATGACTCAACAACCTAGGTACATGACTCAAATAAAGGGAAAATTACATGATATTGACTCAAAGAAAATGTGAAGATTACATGACTAGACTCAAAAATACATGACTAACATAATGGCGCTTGCCGACGAACAATCCGAGTCCGGAGAAAATGTGGAGGGGCAAGGGATGCCCTCATCATACTCCCGGGGTGGGGAAAACTCGACCCCGTCGAGTATGGGTCAACCAGGGAAGTAGTACATCGAACTGCGGCTCTGGGTGATCCTCGATCTCCATACTCAACCCGCGACCATAGTCGGGGAACGGCGCTTCAGCTCGACAAAGTGACTCGGTCATACCCTCATGCTGGCGATGGGATCTTGCTTGCCTAGTATTGCCGCTGTGTGCTCACGTCGGGCTCTCAGGCTATTTGTGGTGGCACTCCGAGGGTGTCTCTCACAAGGGTAGGTGTAAGCTGGAGGCACTCACTAGGATCCACCGTGGTGCCCTTATAAGGTGCTAGATCCGCCACATGAGAAATGGGGAGAATCCCAAAACCCTTTTTGAAAGTTCAACCCATAAGCCAGGTTGCCAAAGCCACTCGGAACTTGGCAAGGTCCAAGTCCTCGTGCCCTCAATTTGGAGGTGACCCTGGGGTAGATCCACTCCAAAGTCATCATCGTCAAGTTACCAACTTGGAATTCCAAGTGGCGCTCATGAGTTTTTGCTCACTTGTTGTGAATATCACCGCTTGTTGCTTGATATGTGCTTGGATGCATATGCCATGCTTGATGATGCGATGTGAGTGGGCAATGTTTGGTATGCAAAGGTGGTCCAGGGCAGCCACATGTAGATCGATCATGCTTTGATGCTATGAAGATTGTGACAGACTCAGGGGGGCCGGGACATCCATAGATGAACCTTTTATGCATGGGTATGACAAATGTCGGGGGACCCGGACATCCATGTATGCTCCTCTCATACTTAAGACTCATGATGAATGAGGGTGGGCCAATACATCCAAATACGGTCCACTTATGCTTCCTACTTGACATGTGGGTGATGTAAATGAATGTACCCGACTTATGAATCATGCCAAGTGGTGTTGTATGCCAAGACTTATGCACTCTTGTGACAAAGATGTCTCCTATGTGTGGGCCTTTGGACTTCCATTGGAATGGGTCGAAGGGGTCTAGAAAGGTGGGTATCATGAGATGGGGCACTTCCTCGATCCCTAGGTGTATACCACCCAAAGTCATGGTTCCCATGGTGTAACCCGGGTCTGGGATGGGGTGGATTGGATCAAACATGGTGGGTTGGGGTAGGGAAAGGTAGGTGGTAGTTAAGGTGGTTGGGTTACTTGGGTTCCTTGACTCCCATTGGAATGGATCATAGGGATCATAAAGTGGGTTACCAAGGGGCTCCATGTCCTCAAGGTCCTCAAAAGGTGATGAGTCGTCTTCTTCTAGTGGAATGGTTGGGCCGGTGTATGGGGTGGGCTGGTTGGTCAAGGTTTTAGGAATCACAATGGTAGGGGAGTGGACCAGGATGGGCTCTTCCACTATGGGGAGAAGGAAAAGGATGTCACTAGTGTAGCAACTAATAGTGCAAACCGAGGAGATAAACCCAATGCATGGATGGATGAGGTTAAGGCTCTTGGGTTGGTCCGCTCCTAGGGCCAATAAAGAAGTCAAGTCTGATTGCCACTTTAGACCTTTGAGGAGATCATCCCAATCTTCTACCTCATAGTAGGATTGGATTGTGGTGTGATAGGAGTGGAGGGGAACAATTTGGGATGGATATCCCAAAGGTGAGAGAGGTGGGGGTGAGCTAGGAAGGGTGGGTCCTTGCTTGAGCCATTGGAGTATATGCTCATTCATGGTGAAGGTGGGTGACTCTTGAGGATCCGGGCTATTTGAAGTGGTAAAGGGTTGAGGC
Source organism: Amorphophallus konjac (assembly GCA_022559845.1). Classification (NCBI taxonomy): domain Eukaryota; kingdom Viridiplantae; phylum Streptophyta; class Magnoliopsida; order Alismatales; family Araceae; genus Amorphophallus; species Amorphophallus konjac. The sequence goes on from CM040129.1 coordinate 36,548,020, forward strand.
TTTTCCTTACCATTGGTGTGATCTTGGGCTTCCTTATGGGTGGGAATGGGTTCCGGACTAGCATCTACTCCCATGTGGAGGGTTGTGGAGGTTTCAATTCCTAGTGTTAATGGGTTGGGTAGGTCTAATGCGGGAGAATTGGTGATAGCTGGAGCATGGTGCACTTGGGGTGGTGGGCAAGGGTGGACTTGGATCGGAAGGGGAAGTAGAGGAGGCCTAGGTTGGGGAAAGATTGGTGTAGGAAGCGGGAGGTGAGTTGGGTGAGGGGTTTTGGGTTTGGGGATGGTGGCCATTATGGGCCTTGGTGGAGGGGTGGACACGGTGTCCACATGGTTTTTAATGGTGAGGGTTGGATGAGTGGTGGTCACCATGGAGGGAATTGGGTCGGTTAGGGGTCTCTTGCCCTTGGGATCATTTGGGGTGGAAGTGGGGGCTAAAGAGGCTTGACTAGTGTAGGTTAGTGAAGGGGGTTTTAGTTGGGGTGTGGGGGCCCTCATGGGATTAGGTGGGGAGGTGGAGGCCTTGGAGACTAGGGTTCTAGTGGTAAGGGTTTGGACGGGTGGGTTTGTAGGAGTGAGAGTGCTCCTCGAGTTTTGGTAACCCGGGTAGGAAGGGGACATATATTTTGCTCTAAGTTGCTCCTTCATGTCCTTCCAAGTGGTGATGGGAGTTTCCCTTCTAAGTATCTTTAGCCCGACAATTTCATCCAATAAGTTTCCGCCCGTTTGGTAAGTTGTATTTTGGCAACCAATGCCTTTTCATCCTCGGATATATGATACCAAGTGAAGTATTGGTCCATTGTAGCTTCCCAATCTAAATATTCTCTAGGAGAGGTTCCATCAAAGGTGGGAAGTGGGAAAGGGACCATTCTATCGTCTGTCCTTGGGGCGGGCCTATTTTCTCCAAGTTGGTTGAGTCGGTCCGATATGTTATCAAGCCGCTCATTGGCATAGGTCAAGACGTTCATGAAGTAGTTGACATGGCCAGGGAAGTTATGGGTGTTAGTGGTAGGCATCTCTTGGTGGCTTGGACTTATGGAGTGGGCCGATTGGTAAGGTTGATATGAGGTGGCCATACTAGGGGACAAGAGTGATGCACTTGAAGACTCTAAATGCATAGACATGCCCTAGGACCAACTTGATAGAGACAAGTTGTGAACTTGCTCTGATACCACTTGATGTGAAACCGACCTTGGACCTATTTTGCAAGCATTCAAGTTTGAGCAGCGGACTCACACTAGTGAGCTCACCCGTATGGCACACACTAGGGCCCGAAGGCAACTAGGCGATGTTGGAGAGGGTCCGAGGTGGGACCATGAGGCTCCAAGGGTCGGCAAGCTTGGGGAGAACCCAAAATGGGCCTAGGATGCCCAAATCATGGGCGGCCAACACACCAAGGGTGTGGGTTAAGTGGATTCACTCTCAACTCGCCCGCGGTGGTCACTCAATTTGGTGGCAATGTAAAATCGGACACTCTCTTACCTCCGACGGAGTAACTATAGCAATACTAAGTTAAGCAAGTCCAATACAGCAATGAGGGATGTTCAGGAGCTCACCTAGCCGGCGTGAAGACGCCGACTCCGGCTGGAGACGGGGGCGAGCGGGGAGGCGAGGGTATGTACCCGCACGCCGCGTCGGTGTCGCTTCAACCTGAAAGTGTAAAGAGTACAACACTACGCCTCTCGCAGGAGGGATGATCTTGGGGTGGGGATTGAGTTAATTACATCCAAAACTACCTCCACATAGGGAGGGGCCTTCAGCCGGCCAAGCGGGTTGGGGATTACGCAATAAAACTTGACCTCCCGAGCTCCACCGGTTCTGCCCTGCTTCAGGTTCACTGGACATACAGTCGTATATGGTGCTGCCACGGGTTCCACGGAACTCGGATCTTGACGAGACCAGCGCCAAAAGTTTCCCAACTGACAGAGGATGATGCTTGAATTTTTGGGGAAGCTTTGATACTCGGGGCTGACCGCGCTGACGACTGGAACAGGACAGCAGCGTCTGGTCTCAGGCGGGTACCGAACTGATGCAGCAGGTTGCAGAAGTCACTGTGGGCTCTCCTGGACTCTGATTGGAATGAAACTGATGGTGATGCGATCGTGGTCGGGGTAGCTTCGAGCCGGAGTTGACGGGGATGCGATCCGATGTCGGTGGAGAGAGGGGTAACTGGAGGAGTGAGGACTAGTCTAACCTGGGACCACAGGGGGCAGTCTGCCGTCCCCGACGAAGAAAATTGGAGCAGAGGGTTCCGCTGGCTGATTGAGTCCCTTCTTCTTGGAGGTGGCAGCTATCTTGAAGTAGTTTCTTTCCTCCAAAAATGGCGCTCAGAGCCTTCACGAGCTGGCCGTGGCAGAGTCTGGAACCGGACTGATTGATTCTGCCTCTGTCTGGTGCAGATCAATGTGGCTGGTTGCAGAGGGTGCCAGGATCTCTAACGAGCTCTGATTGAGGCGAGACCTGAACCGTTGGAACCGTAGCCGAGTCTTCTTTCTGTCGGCACTGACGGCGACATCGGCAGATGTCGGAGAAGACCGGGACAATCAGATGAGTAGAGGGGTGTCGGTTCTAGCTCCTGTAAACTGACCTGACACACTTGGAGTAGAAACTTTGTAACTTGAGATGCCAATGTCCAAATGCAGCTCTACGTTTTTAGGATGAAAGAGGACTTGAGAGGGAAGAACTTTGCTGAAGAACACTTGATCTGAATCCCAAAAGGTTCGTCGTGGTCGGGCTTCCAATCTCGCTCTGGTTCTCTGCCTGGGGTCCTCTGCGCAGTCGTGGGAGATCAGCTCCTGTGGATAGCTCCGACCTCGGAAGCCGGCGAGACCACCACAGTTGGAAAGCTATCTCGATGACGATTCCAGAAATGTAGGCCTTACCACCTGAATCTTTGAGAGACGATCGTGGCTGCCTCTGCAAGTTGCTGCAACTCTACTGTCTGAAACAGAGGCTGAATGAGAAGAAGATGAGGGGGTGGGGAAGGGGATGGCCAAGAGAGTAAGAGGTGGAGGGTGAACATGGCTGGTATGGGGAAGGGGGGCTGCGACTTTGGGTGGTTTAGGAGGTGGGGAGATGGAAGGGCACTGCCCTAGGGAGAGGGAAATTCAAATTTGGGCTTAGGGAAGAGCCCCTTCAACCTTGGGGAGAGGAAGGGGTGCTTAGGAAGAGGTGTTGGGTAGTTGGGGGTTGGGAGGTGGGGTGTGGATTGGAGGATGCCACCTTGGGTTGGGGGGGAGTTAAATGGGTGTATGGGGAAGGGGAGAGGTCTTAATGAGGGGTGAATGGGGAGGAGAGAGAAAATTCCAAAAATTGGGTGGAGGGAGAGAGAGAGAGATAAAGAGAGAGAGAGAGATAATGGGTGAGAGAGGGAAGAGAGATTTGGTAGAGAGGAGTAAGACTAGAGAATTTTTTTCTATTCAAATGATTCTTTAAAAGTTGTTACATATGAGGAGTGGGGTGGCCTATTTATAGGCACATGACTTTTTCACAAAGGACCCTAACAAAAGACACAATGACTAATAACCGAAGGGAAGGGGGGGCATCCATGGGCCTAGCCCAATGAGATGGGCCCAATAACCTATCAAACCAACATAATGACTCAATACTTAGGAAAATGACTGAACAACCTAGGTACATGACTCAAATAAAGGGAAAATTACATGATATTGACTCAAAGAAAATGTGAAGATTACATGACTAGACTCAAAAATACATGACTAACATAATGGCGCTTGCCGACGAACAATCCGAGTCCGGAGAAAATGTGGAGGGGCAAGGGATGCCCTCATCAATATAGGAAAGTATGCACAATGAGAATGAATGCTCGGACATGCCATCAACGAGTGTACAGACTATGCGTGCATGCTACAAGATGATGTACATACTTGCTAAAATGATGCACGGACATATCAGCAGAGAATGTGCAGACTTTGTATATGCATGAAACAACTGAATGCACTGACTATGCTCATGAATGTATAGACTTGCTAAGTCATCAAAGCAACCATGTGCAGACTTAGTGTATGTGCGAGACAAATCAATGTATTGACTATGTATGTGCATGAAGAGCACTGGCTGTACTGACTAGTCGAGTGAAACAACGGAGGTTGTACAGACTAGCCACCAAGGAATGTACAGACTTGAGTTGATGCAGTCTAGGCAAAATTCTGTACTGACTTAACCTGTGCATGGGCTTAATCAGAATAATGCATTCGAAACATCATTTTATCATCACACACACTATCATTATCATCATCATTCTTATGTGGTGACTCATTGAGTTGCTATCATCAAAACATCACAACAACACACACTATCATCAAAGCACAAGGTGCACAACAATCATGAGATAACCTACCTCTTCTAGAACCTTAAAACTTCGAATTTGATGCTAGGTGCAACCCTTAGTCCCTTGTACTTCTTGTGATAAATCAGCAACTTCAATCTGCTCTATTTCCTCAGTCTCTTGACCTAAGGATGTGAAATTTTGAGGGTAAGAAGATGAAACTATTGGGAACAAAAAGTTCTAAAGGATTGAGTTCTAATTACCTCGTTTAGATGTCCTAATGTCATGATTTTCAGGGGACTTGCGTTCAGATTCCTAGGTTACTAAGGTTGAATCAGCAACTTTGGAAGCTTCTATCTCCTTGGTTGCTTGATCTCCTAGCACGAAATTTGGAGAACCATTAGTCTAAAGTATAGTAAACCAAAGCTTCTAAAGAACTTACCCAAATTTATGACTCCTTACCTTGATTCTTCACGAGCCAAAAGTAAGGGTCGCTCAGTTCAGAACTAGGTCCTATTTATAGGGTTTTGACTAGGGTTTGAAGATTAGATCGATTCTATAGTCCTTAATTTGCCAGAACTTAATCCCTAAGAGTCCTTAGTAATGTTATAAGCTTCCCTAAGTCGATCTCTTGTAGATAGGATTTCAAAGTTCCAATTTTTTTGCAATTTCCTCACCTTACGGAATCTGCAGGATGTAACGGTTGTGTCTAGGTGCGTTACAGGGATATGGCGGTCGCCCGATAGACCGTTACATGTAACGTATATAGAGTTTCATTTTGATAAAACTCTTTTATTCTTTTATCTGTATAATTATCTTATATAATTAGTATTTATCCTTAAAATACGTGAATAAGCCAATTACCCTTCTAGAATATGGGCCAGACTTAATGGGCTTAGTCCATTAACCTTTTGGATAATAATTAGATAGGCTAGGTTAACTAATTAGCCTAATTGAGCCTTATAATGACTTATTAATCTAATAATCCTTCATTAATTTATTTAGGCCTTTATAATTTCTAGAAAACTATTTTATAATTCAAAAATTATATATATAAATTCTTGGGTACTACACCCTCCCCCACATAGAAGAATTTGGTCCCCAAATTCAATATATGGATTTCGGAGAGTGTACTTAAAGTTAAATAATTCTGAAAATCTTTTCCGCATGGCTGCTTCGATTTCCCAAGTTACTTCATATGGCCATGTTTTCTTCCATTGAATCTTGACCATAGGAATAACTTTATTTCTTAGTTGACGCACTTCCCATTCCAGAATCTTTATTGGTGTTTGTTCGTATGTCATGTCCTTCTGAATTTCTAGATTGTGATAAGTAATAATATGGTCGGGATCATATACATACTTCTTCAGCATAGAGACGTGAAATACGTCATGAACTCTTGCTAATTGTGGAGGTAAAGCCAGTTTGTAAGCCACTTCACCAACCCGTTCAAGAATTTCAAACGGGCCTATGAATCTTGGAGTTAGCTTTCTTTTAATGCCAAATCTTCAAATACCACGACCTGGAGAAACCTTTAAATATACATGATCTCCTACTTGAAACTCCAAGTCACGTCTTCGATTGTCAGCATAAGACTTTTGCCTATCTTGTGCCATCTTCATTCTTTCTTGAATGAGCTTGATCTTCTCGGTAGAATCCCTTATAAGGTCGGGGCCTAGAAATTACTTTTCCCCTATTTCATTCCAGCATATTAGTGATCGACAGCTTTTTTCATATAAAGCTTCAAAAGGTGTCATTCGTATGCTAGCCTGATAGTTATTGTTATATGCAAACTCTACTAGAGGCAAGTGATCATGCCAACTACCTCCAAAGTCGATAGCACAAGCCCTGAGCATATCTTCTACTACCTAGTTTGTTTTTTCCGTTTGACCATCTGTTTGTGGATGAAAAGCTGTACTGAAATTCAATCTAGCCCCTAGTGAATGTTGTAGACCCTTCCAGAATTGTGATGTGAATCGAGGATCTCTATTGGACATAATAGTGACGGGGACACCATGTAGTTTGACAATCTCCCCTATGTATAATGCTGCTAGAATATCCACAGACCATCGACTCTTTATTGGTATGAAGTGTGCGGATTTAGTCAATCGGTCTATGATTACAGATATTCCATCGTGTCCACCTCTGGTCTGGGGTAAACCCATAATAAAGTCCATCCCTATACTCTCCCATTTCAATCCGGGAATACTCAAGGGGTGTAATTTACCTGCGAGTCTAAAATGCTCTGCCTTGTTGGCAGGTGAGACAGCGAGATACGAAATCAGCTATTTCTCTCTTCATATTGGGCCACCAGAAATTTCTTTTGAGATCTTGATACATCTTTGTTCCTCCTGGATGAATTGTGTATTTGGAATTAGGCGCTTCATCTAGGATTAGTTTTTTCGTAGCCTCATGATCTGATACGCATATTCGACCCTTAAATAACAATCTTCCGTCATTGGAAATAGAAAAATCCGGCCTTTGTTCCATATTGGCTTCAATTTCCAGTAATATATGATCATCATTTTGCAGCTTGACCAGATCTTCTATCAATGTAGGTTGAGCTCGGATATTAGCTATGAAACAATCTTCTTCCTTTATGTCAATATCTAAGTTCAACTGAGCAAATTGAGGAACAAGGTTAGTTACACTTATCATAAGGCTTGATAGCGTACCCATTGGTTTTCTGCTGAGTGCATCTGCTATAGCATTTGCCTTGCCAGGATTATATTGAATAGTAAAATCAAAGTCTTTGAGATATTCTAACCACCTCCTCTGCCTCATGTTAAGCTCCTTTTGAGAGAATAAATATTTCAAGTTTTTATGGTCCGAGTAGACCGTGAACTTTTCTCCATAAAGATAATGACGCCAAATTTTCAAGGCGAAGATGCTAATTCTAGATCATGTACGGGATAGTTTTCCTCATGACGTTTCAATTGTCTTGAAGAATAACAGATTACTTTTCCATTCTGCATGAGAACGCATCCTAAGCCAATGCCAGACGCATCCGTATACACTTCGAATCCACCACCCTCCATTGGTAGTGATAAAATAGGAGCTGTTGTAAGATGATTCTTAAGAGTTTGGAAACCCTTCTCACATTCCTCTGACCAGACAAACGGATTTTCTTTTCTTGTGAGTCTAGTTAATGGAACCGCAATCTTTGAGAAGTCTTTAATGAATCTCCTATAATAACCAGTTAGACCCAGAAAGCTTCTTACTTCTGATACAATCGTTGGCCGACTCCAATTCTTGACAGCTTCTACCTTAGAAGGATCCACATCAATACCTTCTTTTGAAATAATGTGGCCTAGGAAATGAGACTTCCTCGAGCCAGAATTCACACTTATTGAGTTTGGCATAAAGCTTGTGTTCTCTAAGTGTTTGTAAAGCTATTTTCAAATGTTGTTCATGTTCCTCTTTCATCTTAGAATATATCAAGATGTCATCAATGAAGACGATGGTGAACTGGTCCAGATATGGCTGGAAGACATTTTTCATAAGTTGCATGAATGTGGTTGGGGCATTAGTTAACCCAAACAGCATCACTACGAATTCATAGTGGCCATAACTACTTCAAAAAGCCGTTTTATAAATGTCCTCTTCTTTAATTCTAAGTTGATGATAACCTGATCTGAGGTCTATCTTAGAGAAATATTCTGCTCCCGAAAGCTGATCGAAGAGCTCATCAATACGCGACAACGGATACTTGTTTTTAATTGTGAGTTGATTCAGTCGTCGGTAATCGATGCATAGCCTGAGAGAACCATCCTTCTTCTTGACAAATAGAACCGGCGCACCCCAAGGGGATGTGTTAGGTCTGATGAAACCCTTGTCTAGAAGTTCCTGCAACTGCTTCTTCAATTCCTTGAGTTCTGTGGGGGACATCCTGTAAGGGGCTATAGAAATAGGTGCTGCTCCCGGAATGAGTTCAATGGTGAAGTTCACTTCCCTCTCGGGCGGTAAACTGGGTAATTCGGACGGAAACACATCTGGGAACTCATTTATAATAGGCATGTCTGCTATGCTAATTTCTTTGGATTTGGTGATAATGACAGAAGCAAGAAAAGCTTTACATCCTCGCTAGATAAGTTTGCAAGCGTGAAGTGAGGATATGATAGTAGGATGCTTCTTGTACTTGATGCCAAGAAAAGAGAATCTTGGAAGACCGGGCTTTCGAAATGATATAATCCTATTTCGGTAATTGATATAAGCATCATGATCTACAAGTCAGTCTACCCCTAAAATGGCATCATAACCTTTCATGTCAGCCATACTAGGTTTACGGGGAGATTATGACCTTCTACTATCACTTCGCTATCAGGATAATAGTCTGTAAGCTTTGTTCCAGAACCTAAGGGTGTGAAAATAGCAAGATCTGAAGGTAAGGGAACTGATGCGATTGGTAATGTTTTAGCAAAAGTAGTGGAGATAAAAGAATGAGAGGCACCCGTATCAAATAGCATAAATACAGGACGAGAACAAATTTGAAGAGTACCTTCTATAAGCCAATCATCCTTGGGCGCTTCCTCTTCTTCTAGAACAGCATTGAGGCGAGCATGCCTCCTGCGTCCTCCACCAGATGACTGGTCCTTCATAAGGGGGCATTCCGGCATGCGATGCTCCTAGCTTCCACAACGTAAACAAGCGCCGAGACGCTTCCAACACTCCTTAGCCGAATGGCCAAATTTTTCACAAAATATGCAAGCCGTGGCGACCTGCTCCTTCTCCTCCTTGACTTTCTTTTGCTTTTGGGAACTTCCACCATTCCCATTCCTAGATCTCTTCTTATTATCACGGCTTTTGTAAGGCTCCGTGATGCTGAATTTCTCTTTCTTATAACGCCGATCTGAGCGTCGGCTTGATTCTTCTCCTTTCCCTTTCAATTTTTTGACCTTCTCTAAGGTCCTTTCACATAGGTACGCTCGCTGAACTATCTCCGCATAAGTACGGATGTTTTGGGTCCCGAGCTGCTGAATGAAATCGAGTCGTAACCCGTCCATAAACCAATTTGCCTTGAGGAGATCGGTGCTAATAAGATGCAGCGCGTAAAGTGCAAGCCTTGAGAATTACAGTTCATATTCGGCAACCGTCATCATTCCTTGCCGAAGAGAGGCGAACTCCATAGCCTTTCATTCCTTTACGTGCTCAGAAAAGAACTTGGAACGGAACAGGGTAAGAAAACCATCCCATGTATGAGGTGCATTGGTCGGAGGTGCCGGAACCGACTTCCACCATGTGCGAGCATCTTTGTTGAGTTGAAAGGTTGCGAGACGCAACTTCTCTTGATCGGTGCATTGGATGACATCAAATATACGATTCATTTCGTCTATCCAGTTTTCTACCTCGTCGGGATTAGACGAACCATAGAATCGTGGGGGATTTAAACTCTGGAAATTGCGATGTAGGTCACCAGCCCTTGCCCCTGCGCCACCTTGCGCTATGGTTTACAATGCCTGAGTAAGGCCGGCTACTGTTTGTTGCATACCATCCCAATCTACACGATGATCCATTTGTAAAATGAGGTACCTGAGAGAAAAATGACAACTTGTTATTTCTCATGAAATTGGGAGAAATAATTTAAAGCTAATTAATTATCTTATCCCGGGCTCTACCCAATTCTCACACGGGTATGGAATTTCTTCCTTAGTTTATAGGTAGGGGTCCTTAAACCTTGGACTTATCCTATGACATGATTCTTCTTCCTAAGTCGTGAGACGTAGGCTCTGATACCAACTTAACTGTCACGCACAGAGTCTTTATTATAGCGGAAGACTAACTCGAGGAGCGCGAACAGCCGGCCTGGTAAGCCTCTTGCAAGCAAGAACGATCAGAGCGCAAGACAATCACACATGAAGATGCAATTGCACAATATATATTCAAACTTCAACTTTATTTCATTGATAATCAAATTGAACCCTCAATTACAATCACTAATTCAACTTCCATTATGTACTAGACTCAAAAAATAGGAAAATTACATAGACTCAATCTAAACAATATAGACTTTCCTAAGTCTTCACTCTCATCTTGACAATACTTTCATTCGCTCTCGGACCCGCTACTTGTATAACCCGAATCCGAATTTGAATCACTTTCATCTCCTGAAAAGATTAGAAATAGGTAATGAGCACACTTGCCCAGTAGGTATCTTCGCATCAACATGAAGGCACTATTAAAGCAATCAATAATTTAGCTCCAAAGAATGAGGTAAAAATCATGCGAATGCAATCAATCATGCGATTAAACCAAAGTAACAAGATGATGAAGTAAGTTAGAATGAGAGCAAGTACGGACTAGCAAGAATGTAACAAGAACATGATATTGGCCTTTCATGAACAAGAATGTATCAAGAATGTACTAGCAAGCCACATAATCATCACTCCAGTATCTTTTGCTTATGAGCAAGTACTTCATGAATTTCTGTGGAATATCAAGCAAGAAAGTAATGTACAAGAATGTCATGTCGTGCCGTGGATTTTAACTTATTTATAGAGAAAGTACTCCCAGCGCAATGTGACGCCAGTAGCATCATACCCCATTGTTTATAAAATAGTATGTTTCCGACAATCAGCCGAGGGGACTAGCATAGAGCCCTTGAACACAATCAGTGCTCGATCACATCTTCAAGTATAAATCAAGTTACTTCCACGCATGTTACCAATAAAATATGGCCAAGAATGTAATAAGTTCAATAAGCTCATGATAACAATAATTCAATGAATGAATGCTTCAATAAGAATCATGAGAAATAAAGAATGACTTAAGCAAGGTTATGCTTATGGAAATAAATCGGCAGCATAACGATACGTTCTTTATCTTCCATTCATTATATTAGGTTTCTTGATCAATATGATAAGTTCTAGATCATCAAGAGTCTATCTAGAACCTTGGAATATCAACCCTTGGTCAATCCCTGGGTTAAAATACTCAAGTAGTGTGACGGTCGTGTACTGGGCCGTTACATGATGTGACGCTCCAGTATTGGGCCGTTACATTAGTCTGAATCCATAACCAAGAAATCGGACTCAGTGGAATGTGACGGTCGTATATTGGGCCGTTACTTGTGCCTGACGGTCCAACATAGAGCCGTTACATTACTGATAACCAAAATCATCGATAGTGTAATCTACTCAATGGGATTTAATGGTACAACCAACTCGGCGTCCTAGTGGGAATCCCAGGCTCGCAGAGAATTACGGAGACCTTGAAACAAGATTTCCTAGTCCATTGGAAGGAATATCCAATAGAGAGGTCCTCATGTCCAAGAATAATGTTCTTATAGTGCAAAGTGAACTAATGGACAACATACCGGAATATGTGCCATATACTTAAAGAAATGACTCTATAGATAGGAAAGAATGTGTAACATTATGAAACCAAGATAAAACTCCGTCAATACAACTTTGGAAAATCATGATTTAGAATACAAACTATAGAGTTTTAGCCAATGAAATTAGCATAACTTAAAATAACCTAAGACACATTAATCATGCAATTTGATTATGAATCAGAAACTAAACTCAAAGTCATGATAATAGGTCCAAACTTAGCTATCTAAGCTTATTTATAAGTAAACTTAACTGGTTACTATTCTACCTTGGGCTGACGGAACATAGGTGCCTGACGGTGTAGGATAGGTGCGTTATAGTGTGTGACGGTTTATCTAGTGTCCGTTACAGTGGTGTAACACTCCTGCTAGGGTGCGTCAGAGACAATAGAACAAATAAAAGCATAACATGATGTGACGGTCTATCGTAAGGCCGTTGCATTCATGTCACGGTCTCACGTTAGTGCGTCAGAGAACCTGCTGGCAGTAAACTAAAGTGAAGGTTTATGAAAACATAACATGCCTGGAAATTAACATATTACCACTGTCCTAGTCATGATAACGATGCATAGGCCAACTATATGCAAGGGTTTAGTGAATAGACAAGATAATACCCTTTTTATTTCCATTTAGGGCTAAGAAATGCATGAATGTATAGAACTATGAAATCATGAAATTCTTAGTCTATAATGCGTGAAATCAAGCACAATCAGAGAGCTTTTATTCCTAACAAGTTGTTTTTGCCAATCATGAGATAACCTACCTCTTCTAGAGCCTTAAAACTTCAAATTTGATGCTAGGTCCTACCCTTAGTCCCTTGTACTTCTTGTGATAAATTAGCAACTTCAATCTGCTCTATTTCCTCAGCCTCTTGACCTAAGGATCTGAAATTTTGAGGGTAAGAAGATGAAACTATTGGGAACAAAAAGTTCTAAAGGATTGAGTTCTAATTACCTCGTTTAGACATCCTAATGTCCTGATTTTCAGGGGACTTGCGTTCAGATTCCTGGGTTGCTAAGGTTGAATCAGCAACTTTGGAAGCTTCTATCTCCTTGGTTGCTTGAACTCCTAGCATGAAATTTGGAGAACCATTAGTCTAAAGTATACTAAACCAAAGCTTCTAAAGAACTTACCCGAATTTATGACTCCTTACCTTGATTCTTCTCGAGCCAAAAGTAAGGGTCGCTTAGTTCAGAACTAGGTCCTATTTATAGGGTTTTGACTAGGGTTTGAAGATTAGATCGATTCTAGAGTCCTTAATTTGCCAGAACCTAATCCCTAAGAGTCCTTAGTAATGTTATAAGCTTCCCTAAGTCGATCTCTTGTAGATAGGATTTTAAAGTTCCAATTTTTTTGCAATTTCCTCACCTTACGGAATCTGCAGGATGTAACGGTCGTGTCTAGGTGCGTTACAGGGCTGTGGTAGTCGCCCGATAGACCGTTACATGTAACGTATATAGAGTTTCAATTTGACAAAACTCTTTTATTCGTTTATCCGTATAATTATCTTATATAATTAGTATTTATCCTTAAAATACGTGAATAAGCCAATTACCCTTCTAGAATATGGGCCAGACTTAATGGGCTTTGTTCATTAACCTTTTGGATAATAATTAGATAGGCTAGGTTAACTAATTAGCCTAATTGAGCCTTATAATGACTTATTAATCCAATAATCCTTCATTAATTTATTTATGCCTTTATAATTTCCAGAAAACTATTTTATAATTCAAAATATATATATATATATTCTAGGGTACTACATGCAGGCTCTGTTGGAGTGCTGACTGCGTCAGGCGACCTTTCCCTGGGTTTAGGGGTCGAGTGGCCTACGTCCACCTGTCTGCCAGAACCATTGTTGGAGATGAGTGCAGGTGCCGCCCTGCTCCAGTGGGCCTTGGGTTACCTACAGAGTGACCCTCTTTCTCCTCTAGAGGGTCTGAGGCAGCAGCTGCAGGAGTGCACCCACGGCTACCATGCGCTTGGCTTCCCGCGTGAGCTCTAGATGTCTGGGTTACCCGAGATCTAGGCCGAGTACTTGCGGCTCCACGATGCTCAAGAGCAGAGGACTCGGGGGCTAGCGGTGACCCGGGAGGCGCAGGAGCAGCGGGCCCAGCTTGTGTCAGCCGTAGCTGAGCAGAGGGGCCATGCCAAGGCGACCGCGTTGGCATCCCGGGACCGTGCTGCACAGCTGGGGGAGGCATAGAGCCGGGCTGATGTCTTGAAGAAGGCCTGGGAGGAGCAGCGGTTGGTCGTCGAGCGCGCCCAAGTTGAGTGGCAGATGGCCGAGACGATTGCCAAGGACAGCGCTCAACTTTTGTATACCTTGGAGGCGGAGCTTGCTACTGCCGATTCTCGCCTTGCGGCCCGGGAGGGGAGCGAGGCCGGGATGTGATTGTGTCTCTTTTCCCTTTTTTGGTTTGTATCATCCGGGCTGTTTGGATTTTGTTACCCCAAGGGCATGTCTTGGGCTCTTTTGGCAGAGTAGTAATGACAAACTCCCGGGTTTCTGTTGCCATTTCTTAAGTCATCCCACTCCCCTTTTTCTTTATGGTGCTGTGATGTGTACAGGGACTGGCGACCACTTGCTATTAGTCACGCTTGTTTTTCCTACGGTATACTGGTGTAAGTGACAGGGGACTGGATGTACCCGATTTCGGGTGCAGTGATGAAGGGTCTGAGTAGGGAGATTAGTATATCTGGACGTTGGGTACTGGGTAGCAGGGAGAAGAAAGAGAGAAAAAAAAGGATAGGGCATTGGGGCTACGCCTTTTGAAGGATGAGAGCTTGCGTGACATAAAGTCGACATAGACCCATGGGGTGTGATGGTCTAAGTGGTTTAGGGCTACCGGAGTAATTCTGGGGTGTATCGGTCACAAACCGAGTAATAGAGCATCAGCTAATATCATGTTGTTAGTCGGAAATGTAATCTACATTAGCCTGGAAAATTGGGACTGAACTGGTTGGGTGGCCTGGGGGGACATACCGGCCAAGACTGGGACTAGGATAGGGGTTGGATGTTGAAACTGGCATTGTGTCCGGAGATGGGGACTGGAGCTGGGGGGACATAGTAGCCGGCGGGCCTGGAAAGGCGTTGTAGCCAGGCTAAGGCAGGTAACTGGGCGGCTAGTCTTTGAAGGTGTCATAGCCAAAACTGGAACTGGAAACTGGGCGGCTAGTCTGTGAAGGCATTGTAGCTGAAGCTGGAACTGGGAACTGGATGGCTGGCCTGTGAAGGCGTTGTAGCCGAAACTGGGGCTGGAGGATGGGCGGCTGGCCTATGAAGGGATTATAGCCGAAGCTGGAACTGGGAACTGGGCGACTGGCCCCTGAAGGTGCTGTAGCCGAGGCTGGAACTGGGAGCTAGGCGGCTGGCCTGTGAACGCGTTGTAGTCGAGATTGGAACGGGAGACCGGGCGGCTGGCCTGTAAGGTGTTGTAGCTGAAACTGGGACTGGGAACTAGGCGACTGTCCTGGGAAGGCGTTGTAGCCGAAACTGGGACTGGAGGCTGGGCGGCTGGCCTGTGAAGGTGTTGTAGCCGAAACGGGATCTGGAGGCTGGGCGACTGGCCTGTGAAGGCGTTGTAGCCAAAACTGGAACTGGGAACTTGGCGGCTGGCTTGTGAAGGCGTTGTAGCCGAAGCTGGATCTACAGGCTGGGCGGCTGACCTGTGAAGGCATTGTAGCCGAAACTGTAACTGGGAACTGGGCGGCTGGCCTGTGAAGGGGTTTTAGCCGAGACTGGAACTGGAGACTGGGTGGCTGGCCTGTGAAGGAGTTGTAGCTAAAACTGGGATTGGGAACTGGGCGGTTGGCCTGTGAAGGTGTTGTAGCTGAAACTGGAACTGAGAACTAGGCGGTTGGCCTGTGAAGGCGGTGTAGCCGACACTGGGACTGGTCGGCCAACCGTCGAAGTGTGTAGCCGAACGTTAGAGCTGGAATTGGTGATGGCCGACCCTCGGGGGTGTAACGACCACCATTGTTGTGGAGTGATGCTGAGGTCGCCGTCGGCAGGATGTCGTGGTCGATGACTTTCATGAGCGATGAGTAAAGAGGAAGAGAGTTTTTTTTTCTCTTTACCAGCCCTACCGCCCTTGCGGGTTTTTGCTAGAGCTGGCCCCCTTTTGCTTTTTCCGGTGCTCCCTTGCGGGTTTTCACACTAAGGGGTTTCTCGATTTTGCCCGAGGCGCCCTTTCAAGTTTTCACCTCAACTGGGTTGGTGGCACATTTTGCCCCTAGTCGTCATTTTGAAATGGGGACGGCCGGGTCTGCCGGGGTATCTCTATTTTTAACCCCATTTTTGTTATTTCTATATATATATATATATATATATATATATATATTGCTATCCATAGCATGCCGCTGTCAGGGGACATAACCTAGAACTGGAGATTGTGGATGACTGGATATTGTTCCTCTCTTAATATGGGTTATCACAACTTATCAAGTTATGGTAATGGGGGCCATCTTTGTTATGGCGGGATGTGACCCGAGTTATGGCTGGTGAGTAAGGGATTACTGGGAGAACTGGAATTATAATGAGACTTGGGAGCTCTAGATTTACAGGGGGTGTGGAATGCAGTGGTGTGGACTGGTAAGAGTCTGGGGATAGGCTAGGACTGGAATTCGTTGGGATGACAACTGGGATGTCGTACCGCCACAGGGAGTCATCGGCCCGCCACATCGAAGCGAGGGCCGAAGGCGGCATGAGCTGACCACGGTGGTGTAAGGTTGACTGGAGATCGTAGGATCAGTGTTGTCGCAATGTGAGTTGATGGAAGGTTGGCATTCGGTTGGGGTAATGATTTATTGAGGCGTGGGTGGAACGCCACCCTGACTGGTGAGGAGAGGAAGACTTTCTTATTATCGGCTCTACCGCCGTTTTGGGTTTTTAGCAGAGCCGACCCCCTATAGCTTTTTTCGACATGCCCTTGCGAATTTTCACGCAGAGGGTTTTCCCAATTTTGCCTGAGTGCCCTTTCGGGTTTCCGCATCAGCCGAGTTATTGGCCTTTTTGCCCCCAGTCGCCCCCTTTGCGCTGAGGGTGACTGGGGCTGCCGGGGTATATCTATTTTTAACCCCATTTTTTTGGCTTGTTTTTGTTTGTTTGTTTATTTTTTGACTTACCTGGGGGCCTGACGGCTGGATTGTTGCTAGCGCAAAGGTGCACTCCCTCTCGTTGTGACGAGAGCGAAGGCAGGGAATTAGTTTCCAAAAATGCCTGACAGTGGTTCTGGGAGGGCTTGGTTGGCCCTGCTGCTTGGCTGAGAATTGGAGACTGGAAGGACTGGCTGGTGATGGGAATCAACACCGAGCACTAACATTTTATTTTTGTATTTTTGTCCTTTTGTTTGCATTTATATCCTTGGGTTAATTGGTTTGTAATTGTAAGGCATTATAAGCCATTTTGTTAGTCCTTGGGAAACTTTGGGTTTCTATGTAAAATGCTAGTAGGTCTAGCAGGGGCCTCCACCTTATTTCCCATTGGTCCACCTAGGATCTAGGGCCCATATGGGGCTGGTTCAAAGTCAAAGATTGGACTTGGGCCAAGGGGGGACAAGGTAAGAGGAAAATTCAAAATTGGAACCCCTTAGTCAAGGCCCCCCCCCTTTAATATTGTTTAATGCTTGTTGTATTTTTTATTTATGGTCATTTGACCACATGGGAGAAGAAAATGTTATCCCTTATTTGCCCCTCCCTAACCCTAGATCTGAGGGCAGTTTAGGTCATTTTTACATTTCTATATAGCCCATGTATTTTCCATTTTATGACAATTAATGAGAAGAAATTACAATTGAACAAGAATTGCCCAAGGGCGCCCCTCTCTCTCTCTCCCCGCTTGCAGTTGGATTGCTGTATTCTTAGGGTGGATTCCCTAGAAAACTTAGTGGATTCCAAGTTTTTTCTCTTCCACGGAGTGTGAAGCTCCGCCGCCACCGCCATCGAGCCACCATCGCACCGCCACTGCTGCCTCGTCGGAGTTCTGTCCAACTCTAGATAGCAAGCTAAGGCCGAAATTCTATCTCCCAATCAGTAGATCTGTTCTACCTCAAAATTTGAGGGTTTGTTCTTCCAATCATCCCCCTTCCCTAGTTCAAATTTCGTGTCATTTCGCCTTCATTTAGTATTTTTCCCGTAATTAAGTTTCCCCCTCTAGTAGCCTGCCAATCAGCAGATCTACAGGATAGTGTGTTGTAGTTGTATTTTTCCCGCACCCTTATTCTTCAATAAAAATTCCCAAAAAAAACAAACGTGTTCCTCACATCCCCCTCTTCCACCCATAAATTTCTCAGAGTCTAGATCCATCATTTTCTTTTTGGTCAAAATTCATCTTCAGGCAAGTCTTATTCTGTCTTGTGTGTCTGTAATTATGAGCCAGCAAAATACTACAACCCACATAATTTTTCATTTCCAATCCCCTTGTTGGATGTTCTTGAAATAATTATATATTGTAGCCCTTCAAGTCTGCTTTCCAACGGCACCAATTTTGCCTTGATCTGACACCGGATCTAGGCGTAAAAATTATTTTCGTGAAGGCGCGCAGATCAGATCCGAGTCCAGCTGGCAGAAGCCGGCTAGGAATTAATTCCTCGGAAAATACACCGGGTCAGATTCGGCCGCCGCCGAGTTCGGAGATCGAAGAGGAGTCTTCCACCGGCATCCCAGCCAGTCGCCGCAGCAAGGATTAGACCGGAAGCCGCCGTCCCAGTTGCTGAGTTCCCTTGCTGAACCGAGTTGGAACAGTACTGAGTTAGAACCGAGTCGGACCAGCAGCCCGTCTCCGGCCCGAAAGTCCTTCCGACTTGCTGCCCGTCAACCCGAGTTCGCTACTCCCGGGTCCCATTGTATCCCTTTACCTCCCTGCGTGGAGGGGGTAAATAAATTCACTAATGTAATTATTTATTTACTGTGTATCGAGAGTACGAGTCTTGGCAGGGATCATCTTCCCCACGCCTGGAGCTTAGAGGTATCGTTTCCGCTCCGCTCTTTGGCATTTTCTTTATTCGTATATATTTTTATATGACGCTGCATGAGTGATAGGTTAATTAGCTCGTTATATTATTTCAATCACCGCTGCGAGAGAGTGAGTGTGACCCCTTCCGTGACTCGATCCGAGCACGCGAAAAAACTGATACCCCAGACTCATTGCCGGTTTCTCAACCGCACACGTCCGCACGTTTCCCTCGCTTAGGGACGTCCGCGAGCTAGAGTCCCAGGTTCGCTTCCCATCCCGCATCAAATTGGTATCAGAGCTAAGTCGAGTCTAGGGTATTCGGTTAGTCGGTCTAAAGTTTGAATTGCATTCCTATACCCGGTATATCAAAGGGTGTTCCCGGAATGATAGGTTACGCCTATGGGAAGGTAGCACACTTGTGTGAGTGTGATCTTCGGATCAAACCTCCACCACGTATCGGATATGGGTTGAGTCTAGGTTTGTATTCGAGTCCGCATTTTACCGCTTTTCACCATTTAGAGTCGTGTCTACGTGCTTGCATTAGTGTATAAAAAATGAAAAAAAGAGAGAAAAAGAGTCTCTTGCATGCCCACTTATAACTATGGCCAATCCCTACGCCCAAGTCCCAACTAAAATGGTACACACCCTCATGGATAGGATGGACAAGCGTGACTGAGATATACGGGAATATTTTTGCAATGCCGAGGCTAGGCTTAACGCCAGGAAGGATAGGATGGACACTGCCGACCAGACTATCCAAGTTCTGGTTACACGAGTCCCCACCCTAGACCCGACCAGGCCCGTTTAAGGCAACAAGTCCGTGTCAGAGTACATTAGGGACTATGATGAGTACCGGTTGGGATATGGAGTTGGAGAGGAGAGCACCACAACCGCATTTCAGTTCCGGAGAGGTTTGCGACTTTACTTCCAATTTGAATTGCTTTGCCGTGACGTGACCACTCTGGCGCATTCTTATCTGGTCGCTCTAGAGATTGAGCCTTTCGAGTCAAGGTTTGATGCTGCCCTTCGGCGAGCATCTACCTCTCCACATGAGCCCCCGAGGTAGGACACTCCTACCCCGCGCCCTCACTGACCACAGCCGGGGAACCCTTCCCCTAGAGCTCCTTTGCCACCTACTTCCGATCCTTATTCGAAGCCACCTCCTTTGGAGCCACCCGTGTTTCTAACGGGAAAGTTATTCATCGACGAGCTTCTACTTAGTTGGCTCAAGATAGGCTTGGCCCCTGGACCGCCTTGCTATCCATCCATGGACCCTACACTACCATTAGTGCCCATCAACTCATTTCATACCACATTCCGATCTCGTCACCATGTTGATACATTGGAAGACCTCATTAAGGGATTAGACTAGCAGTTACAGTTGAAGCACTTGTTGGCCCGAGGCTTCGACCAACCTAATAGTCGTAGCTTCACACATCCAGCCTTAGGGTCAATTACCTCCGTGTGCACCGTGGGTCGTGTCACCAAGGAGATTCTCTTATTCCTCCCCATGCCGGCCGAGCCAAACTTCATTCCCTTTATCCCGAGGGAGGAACCATATCTACTATATGAGATCACCGTCCAATCTACCATAGTGCATGAAGGTGACCACCTACACCTTCAAGAATTCCAAACGTGGGATTGTGACCTATGGGAACCCAGCTCGAGGGGTCACACATTCTTTGATCCCTTTGACCCCTTCCCTAGTGAACCTCTTGACCCACCACATCTCCTCCACTCCTCCGAGGGAGTCCACTATCACACCCCTCCCCCACGGGCCGGGCCATCTACACCCATCAAGCCCGTTCACTGGCGAGAGATACATACATATAGGTGAGGAAGAAGGTAACTTTGGCTCTCCTAGCCCTCCCAAGTCTCCCAAATCCAATAGGCAGCCGCATGCTAGGGACATATTAGGATGTCTAGGAGTCCCCCATTCTGCCAATCACCGATTGCATCGAGTGTATGCATGGCACACATTCGGATGTCCTGGTCCACCATTGCATATGCATGGGTCTGCATAGCATTAGGTTTGTCTAGGACATAGAGTGTGCTTTTCTTTTGTGCAGTTTGTTAGGAGTCTGCATCCATCGAGTCGAGTCGGTTTCATGTCAGCTCGCGTTGTTAGTCCCTTTCGAGTGTGAGACAAGTCGGGTCCAATGCGTACGTTGTAGACTTGCCAGAATTTGGGATCAGCTCTACATTTCAATGTCTAGGATCTAGTAACATAAAGGGACCCAGCGGTGATTCCTAGTGAGTCATTGAGCCGTCTCCGTCCTTTGTGAGTGACCCCACCCCGTAGTGTCCACCACTAAGCCTCATTCCCACAGCAGCATGTGCATATCGAATATATGCGGGATGAGCAGGTGACGATTACTTGGAGTGGAGCGTACTCCGCGCTACCTTATTGGTGACAGATCCGTTGGAACCACACAAGCAGCCGCACCCCTTACTCGACGGGGTCGTGTTCTTCCCACCCGGGGAGAATTGATGGGAATCAATACCAAGCACTAACATTTTATTTTTGCATCTGTGTCCTTTTGTTTTCATTTATATCCTTGGGTTAATTGGTTTGCAATTGTAAGGCATTATAAGCCATTTTGTTACTCCTAAGGAAACTTTGGGTTTCTATGTAAAATGTCAGTAGGTCCAGCAGGGGCCTCCACCTTATTTTCCATTGGTCCACCTAGGATCTTGGGCCCATGTGGGACTGGTTCAAAGTCCATGATTGGATTTGGACCAAGGGTGGACAAGGTAGGAGGAAAATTCAAAATTGGAACCCCTTAGTGAAGGGGGCGCCCCCCTATAATATTGTTTAATCCTTGTTGTATTTTTTTATTTATGGTCATTTGACCACATGTGGGAAGAAAATGCTATCCTTTATTTGCCCCTCCCTAACCCTAGATCTGAGGGTAGTTTAGGTCATTTGTACATTTCTATATAACTCATGTATTTTCCATTTTATGAGAATTAATGAGAAGAAATTGCATTTGCACAAGAATTACCCAAGGGCGCCCCCCTCTCTCTCTCCCCCCTTGCTGCTGGATTGCTTTATTCTTAGCGTAGATTCCCTAAAAAAACAAGGTGGATTCTAAGTTGTTTCTCTTCCCTCGAGTGTGAAGCTCCGCCGTCGCCGCCATCGAGCCGCCATTGCACTTCCACCGCCGCCTCGTCAGAGTTCTGACCAACTCTGGACAGCAAGCTGAGGCCAAAATTCTATCCTCCAATCAATAGATCTGTTCAACCTCAAAATTTGAGGGTTTGTTCTTCCAATCATCCCCCATCCCCAGTTCAAATTTCGTGTCATTTCGCCTTCGTTTAGTATTTTTCCCGTAATTAAGTTTCCCCCTCCAGTTGCCTGCCAATCATCAGATCTGTGGGATAGTGTGTTATTGTTGTATTTTTCCTGCACCCTTATTCTTCGATAAAAATTCCCAAAAAAAAAAACATACGTGTTCCTCACATCCCCTTCTTCCACCCATAAATTTCTCAGAGTCTAGATCCATCGTTTTCTTTTTGGTCAAAATTCATCTTCAGGAAGATCTTATTCTGTCTTGTGTGTCTGTAATTTTGAGCTAGCAAAATACTACAACTCACATAGTTTTTCACTTCCAATCCGCTTGTTGGATGTTCTTGAAATAATTATATGTTGTAGCACTTCGAGTCTGCTTTCCAACGGCACCAATTTTGCATCAATCTGACACCGGATCTGGGCGTAAAAATTATTTTCGTGAAGGCGCGCAGATCAGATCCGAGTCCAGCCAGCAGAAGTCGGCTAGGAATTAATTCCTCAGAAAATACACCGGGTCAGATTCGGCCGCCGCCGAGTTCGGAGAACGAAGAGGAGTCTTCCACCGGTGTCCCATCCAGTTGCCGCAGCAAGGATTCGACCGGAAGCCGCCGTCCTAGTTGCTGAGTTCCCTTGCTGAACCGAGTTGGAACAGTACCGAGTCAGAACTGAGTCAGACCAGCAGCCCGTCTCTGGCCCGAAAGCCCTTCCGACTTGCTGCCCGTCAACCCGAGTTCGCTACTCCCGGGTCCCATTGTTGCCCTTTACCTCCCTGCGTGGAGTAGGCAAATAAATTCAATGCTGTAATTATTTATTTACTATGTACCGGGAGTACGAGTCTTGGCCGGGATCGTCTTCCCTACGCCCGAAGCGTGGAGGTATTGTTTCCGCTCCTCTCTTTGGCATTTTCTTTACTCGTATATATTTTTATATGCCGCTGCATGAGTGATAGGTTAATTAGCTCGCTATATTATTTCAAACACCACTGCGAGAGAGTGAGTATGACCCGTCCTGTGACTCGATCTGAGCACGCAAAAAAGCTGATACCTGAGACTCATTGCCGTTTTCTCAAACACGCACGTCTGCACGTTTCCCTTGCTTAGGGACGTCCGCGAGCTAGAGTCCCAGGTTCGCGTCCTGTCGCGCGTCAGCTGGTTAGGCCCTTCACAGAGGAGGGTCAGCCTCATTGGTAGTAGCTGGGATGTGCGCCTTAGTCTGGCTGGCTCATGAACTCATGTTCAGGTGCATAGTATAGCTTCATATGCTTGCCATTGAGATGCGGGAAGGGTCTGTGACCTTTGTGGTCAACGACCGTGTAGGCCCCGCCCTCGTAGATGTTGCGGATGATGTATGGACCTCGCCAGTTTGGCCGCAATTTTCCACTGGAGCATCCCGCCATGACTCCCTTTTCCTTGATCGTGACGAGGTCGCCTTGCTTGAAGGCTCGCTGCTTGACGAGCTTATCATAGGCTCGAGTCATATGGGTATGGTATACTTGTAGGTGTTTATCGGCCTCGAGCCGTTTGCCTTCCAAGTCGGCGAGCTCTTCTAGTCTTCTCTGGTATTCATTTTCATCTGGGCCGGTGAGGCCGGTGTGGACCGCCACGCGGTAGGAGGCTAACTGGACTTCGATGGGGATAACGGCTTTCACCCCGTAGGCGAGGGAGAACGACGAACACCCTGTAGGAGTTTTGTAGATCGTCCGGTAGGCCCATAGTGCCTCGAAGACCGTCTCACCCCAATCACGTTTCCTGTGGCTAACTATTTTAGCTAGGAGCTTCCAGGGGGTCTTGTTGAAAGCTTCCGCTAAGCCATTAGCATGGGGGTTGTAGACCGAAGAGGTTCTCTAGTCGATACGAAACTTGGCTGCTAGCTGGTATACGGCCCTATTCTTGAACAGTGTCCCATTGTCGGACACGATGCGACTGGGGGTATCGAATCGATAAATGATGTTGTACCAGACGAATCTGACAACCACCTCCCCGGTGACCTCCCGCAAGGGAAGAGCCTCCGCCCAACGAGAGAAGTAGTCGATGGCGGCGAAGATGTATTTATGGCCCTTGAAAGATGGTGGGAAAGGCCCCGCGATCTCCATGCCCCACTCAGCGAACGGCCAAGTGGGGGCTGTAGGACGCAGTGGATTGGGAGGTTTTCTAGGTACTTGGCCAAAGGCTTGGCATTGATGGCATGTACGGGCGTACTGGACGCAATCCACATACATGGTTGGCCAATAGAAACCCTTGAGCTTAATGTTGTGCTTCATTCGGTCTCTGGCCTGGTGGGTGCCGCACAATCCGGAGTGAACCTTCTGCATGATGGCTTGAGCCTCCACTGGAGAGATGCATCTCAGGAGAATTGACTTGTCCTTCTTGTGGACGAGTCAGTACTAGGAGTCGCCAATCAACTCATAAGAGGTCGCTCGGCGGAGCAGTTGGACTCTTTAAGCTCAGTCAGGAGGGAGACACCCTTTCTTGAGTTTTATGATCGGCGCACGCCAATCTTCTTCTTCTGGAGGAGTATTCTGGTCAAGGTCATGGACCTCATAAACAGTGAGACCGGTGTTGTCTTCGAGTGAGCTCGGCATCAGTCTCCCGTATTTGATGATGATGTCGACCTCGCCCTCGGGCGGGAGCTTGATAGCCGTATCCAATTTTGCCAAGGCGTCTGCCTGAGCATTGCTGCTTCTAGGGACATGATCTATTTCAAAGAAATTGAATTTTTGGGTTAATCTAGTGACGGCAGCGTGGTACGGGACCAACTCTTGTTTCCGTACGTCATAGATGCCTAGGACCTACCGGACTATCAGTTGGGAGTCCCCGTAGGCTTTGAGGCATTTGATGTCCATGAGGAGAGCCATCTGAAGCCCAATGAGTAGAGCTTCGTACTCAGCTTCATTGTTGGTCAGGGATTTTATGAGAGCACATGAGTTCTGCAAAACTCCGCCCTGAGGAGTCAGGAAAATAATGCCGGCACCTGCCATGGTGGCTGGATCCTGGTTGCTTTGGGTAATCCCCCGGGAAGCGCCATCGAAGTAGAGCTCCCAACAAGGTACATTGGTTGCGAGAGCGATTTGCTGCCAGTAATGCAAGACATCTCCGCTCTATTCAACTGATTGTTGTGATTGAACAGCAAGGGACCCCTCGTCTGGGAGTTCCAAGCCGAAAGGTGAGTCGTCTGGCATTGGATGGGCTGCTGTGGACTGGACTTTCATTTGTTTATTTTATTTGGGTGATTTATTTTATTTATTTATTTTATTTGGTTTATTTATTTATCAGTTTATTAGGCGTGCCAGTCACCGAGGTGACAATTTCATTGTGCGCTCGATCTGACTCAGTCAGTCGATTGTGGGACTCGGGTCGGGACTGGAAGTCCGTCATACCATAAAGGCTATGACATTAATTATACCCTCCCAAAGAAGGACAACCCTTGATTAATCGCCAAAATAAAAAGGGGCCCCGGGGGCAAAACAAGATAAGACTGTCATACTCATTTTATTTGCAAGATGGAAGATGCATGCGGATGTTCATGCGATTAGTAGTTTATTATGGTTTATCTGCCTGGTTCCCAGTACGGGGGGCAGAGAACTTAGGTCCGAGAACCACTCTCACGCATAATGATGGCTTCCAATCGGGCGTAGCCCGACCTTCAACCACACACTATTTGATATACCGGGAGCACAGGAGGGGATGACTTTTAGGTTTATTTAATCATCTCGTGAATGTTGCACGAGATAGACACATTCATTCTTCATGAAAGTAGGCAAGCACAAACAGAATAACAGAATTTTTATCATTGGAATGCTGCAGCATCAGATGCTCATTAATTGATTTTTTATTCATGTAAAACACAGAATGAATCCGGCAGCATGTCTCCTTGTCTTGGATCATGCCAAGTGGGAATAGGAAACAGTCCACGCAGAGGCAGGATGGAGTCCACAAAAGATCGGGACATATCAATGCTCGGATAACACGACGTGGGAGTAAACTGAGACGGACTAACTCGAGATAATATTCATCCACAGAGGCATTTGATGTTTTTTATTCCCAAGGGGGAGTCAATAGAGACCATACAGAGGCAGGGCTCTTTGGATCCCAAGGGGTTCGGAGCTGATGTTACATAATGGAAATCGGGATTCATTTCGGCAACATCTCCCCTTACTTCGGACTATGCCCGAGGGGAGTATAGGACATCCATCCACGGAGTGCCGAGATGGAAGCCGAAGAGAAAGATGTGCATAGCCAGAGATCCAAGAGGATCAGAATATAGCGGGACGGTGTCCACTCATCGTGGATTTATTGATATCCCCTTGAAGAGACCATAGGAGAACATGTAGTGGCAGAACTCCATAGGCCAGTAGGGATGAAAAATAAGCATCATGCTCGATAGAATGGAGGGGAGGGTAAACCCTTATTAATTTAGTTCCCATGGGTTTGAGTGAAAGGTTGTTATTCCTCCACGTGATGTTATGGGTTCTAAACGAATGGTAATAAGGCCTGGAGCACTGGGCTTCAAGGTTCATGGGCGGTTGTTGGATGGAAGGATTGATGGTCGCAGGGATCGGCTCTAAAGGGCATCGGCGTGATGGGAACTCGGTGCGATGGGATTCGGCACGACAGCGGGGGAATGGCCTGGGAGGACTGGAGGAGGGGTGATCGGCTTGTAGAGAGCCTGGCATGGGCAGTCGTCGGCGCGCCTACCACTCGGCACGGAACCTGCGCCGGGGAGGTAATTAGGGCACCGATAGGAGAGATTTGAGGATTTAGGGCTTTCTGAGGTTATGGATTTTGGGGGGTTTTCTTTTGAAGCATTATTCAAGGGTTTTGAGAAGGCCGGACAATACTAAAGCTTGTTTTGGAACATATCATCCCGAGGAGGTGAGGAACTTTGCTCTGGAGCACCACTGGGAGCCGGGTTATTTATTGAATCGTGTGAACTTTGATTTGAATGTATCCCTCACTACTTCACAAATGAGAAGCCATGAGATGGACTGTCTCAGGCTCCCACTGCGATTGCGAGGTTGGGAAAACAACGGTGAGGCAATAGAAATGGATCTACACAATCTGAGAGGTGTGTGTACACAGTAGAGTCAAAATATGCACATAACAACTATCGAATACAATAATGCTCAGAAGGTGGAGAGATATAGAGGGTCTCGGACCCTAATGATTCATTTCATTGAATAGAACGTACATATTCGACATAGAAAGAAATAGACTATATGATTGCACACATAGACTAACGACTCTTGAAGATCTGTCGGACTCCATCGACACTTGACATCAACAGAGAGTAGTACTCAGAAGAAGCGATCAAAAAGATGCTAGAATAAAGGATGGGGAGGGGAAAATGTAGCCCCTGGGGGCATTAACAGATAAACACTCCCACCTCTTATCTCTTCTGCTCACACTTTTGCTAATATTTCCTTTCTGCTCTCTGCTTCTCTTTTCTCTCAGCCAGCCGTAGGACAAAAAGGCCTGGGATCTCCTTTTCTTTTCTTCTTTTATTTTATCTCTTCCTCTTTCTGTATATCTCCATATGTGTATCTCTGTCTCTATCTGTCCTCCTTCCTTCTCTTCGAAAACACGGTGTTTATATAGAGGGGAAGACCCCCCTTCATTCGACGCTGGTGCTTCCCAGGGCGGTGTGGCATCGGCGCGCTCCGAAGCATGCTTCTCGGTGCGGACTTCTCAGCGCGCTCATATTGTGTTGGGCTTGGGCCCATTTACTTCATGAATCAGCGCCAACCAAGGCGTTGAACGAAGGGGCCTTCTTCGTTGGTCATATGGGCTTCTTAAAATAATTATTTGTTCTTTTTGTATCTTACTTAACATCTGGCATCCACAAACATGTGCCAAGCTATGTGAATCCCGTTTTACGAGCACCAGAATATTCTGAGGATCCTCTTCAGTAGGCAGATGATTGCCCGGGGCTTGACGTAGTCTTAATCAGCCTGACTATCTGAATGATAGCAGTGCTGGGCAGCACCTTGGCCAAAAATGGCTTCAGCCGGACAGAGTGTCAGAGATAATGGATCTTCTTCTATTCTGATTCGCAGAACTTCCAGGGATTACATAGGAGCCACACCCTTGATTGATCTTCAAGGCCCTGAGCTTCCTTTGACTTCTTCTTTTATTCTTGTACATTTTAGGTGTCAACAAATGCCCCCCACCTGTAGGTGGCGTAAGCGAAGAATAAGCGGCACAAGGCCTGCGGTTGTATCCTTCAATGTTTGGGCACCTCTTCTTACTTGACCTTATTGATCTTGTTCATTTCTAGCCTGATGTTTTTTTTTTCTGTTGGTGCAATTTCAGTATTCAGGACCAATGTTGGACTGTTTGATGTTGAGTGGACAACATCTAAACTTGGTTCCCTAGTTGCAGCATCTTCTCGGTGAGACGGCGTCTCGGCGCCACCTGGGCTTGGCATCGGTCTCGGTGCGACCCGGTCTCGGCGCGCCCTTTGGCGGTTCCCCCTCTCGGCGCAAAGGCATCTTGGCGCGCTTCTTCACTTTGATGGGCGGCCCTTAGGGTTTTACAAATTTAAGGACATCGAGGGCTCAAGAGAGCTCATTTTAACCTGAGCTCTCTCTCTCTTCATCTTCTTGGCGGCGGCGCTCGGCGTGAGGCGATCTTCAGAAGAGATTTCTCCCTCTACTTCTTCTTTCCAATGTGAGGCTCTTTCCTTGCTTCATATACGGGACTGCGTCCCCTTTTATTAAGGAGTCATCCCCTCTTGGTGGGTGTTCATCCTATTTGACTTTGGGCATACCCCGGATAAGGGGAGATGCTGCTGAAATTTTATCAGAATTCCATCTTCTGTTGCTGTCTCAATCTTGTCTTATCTTCTTTGATTTTATCTGCAGTTGCTGAAATGGCCACCACTTCTAGCCATGCTGCTTCTGGAACTACTGATGCCGGTGTCTCCTCTCAGAGTAGAGTGGTTGGCCCTATTGTGACGTGGCTAAATGTTGGACAGCTAGATCGAGGTCTTAGAAAGGTCGCCATAGTTGACGAGTCTTCTGACTTGGAGATGGACACAGTGTCTGCATCCTGCGTCTTGCCTACTGAGGATGAGTTAATCTTCAATCGCGATGATGGCTATCGTCCGGATTTTTTGAAGGATCGTCATCTAGTGCCGTTCATCCGCACCTTCAATGTAGCTGGGAAGAGAGATGTTATGCTAGCCCGGATGGTGGAACGGGCCATGCTACTAGAGAGGGATAGCCTGAAAGGCTCCATATATCATGGGGAAGCCATCTATCTCCCAGGAGAGTGGCGCAAATGGAACGCCATCCTTGGCGTAACTGAGTTGGAGCCGGAGCAGAAGATGCTGACACGAGGTCTTGATTTTACCCCAGCCAGGTGGGATACTGCTGCAGGCCAGGTCAATAGAGAGAAGCTCGGCTACGGATTGCTCTTGGCACCCATCAAGTGGGGCTATAGAGATGAGCCATTTGTTCTGAATTGCTTGGCTGTCCAGTTCAAGTTTCTGTTCGCTGTTGGCTGGTTTACGTGCACTAATGTGACCGATGCTCATCTCTTCCGTGTGGGAGCGGTAGAATTTACAGAGTATGTGCTGAAAGAATATGCTCCTTTACTAACCAGGGCCGAAGTATATCATAGTGTATATACATCCCACTTTCGGTATCCCATCTCTAAAGGCCTATGATGTGGCATGTTTGAAGTCTTCTGCCCACAGTTTAATACCTTTTACACAGCAGAGGGTGAAACTTCTTTGGACCTCTGGAGTTTGTTACAGCTTTCAGGTCTGCCGATTGATGGAGAACCTTATGAAGAGATCTGCCTGTATGACTTTATCAAGGATGAAACTGACAGAGAGGGCCAATATTTCATTGGCTTTTCATACCGGTACTTCATGAAAGCATATCGCTCCCTTTGCCTGGCACATCATAGGGGATCATCTAAGGGATATCATACCCGGGAGAAGAGTAGTAGGATGAATGTCCGAGTAGGACATTGGATCCAATATTTCTTTGGCGGCCCTTGGAAATATAATGAGTTTCCCTCCGTGGCTCCCGTTGCGGGTAAGCAAAGCAAGCCTCCCAAGTTCAAGTCAGAGCTGCCTGCTTCCATTCGACGAGTCAGCCGAGGAGGGTCGAACCCTGCTGGAGTGGATCCCCTTACTCACTGTGCCGCTTATCTTACATTTTGGCTTTGCACTTTTGCTCTTTTGCAGGGAGATGAAACAGTTATCAGGTCGGAGGCAATATACCCAGCATGTCAGATGGCTTGGGGCATGCGACTTGCTTTATGTCCGGCTACGCTCTGCCTGGTTTACAAATCTCTGGGAGATCTTTATAAGCATCGGGTCCCCCGGTCCTTCAGAACAATGGGCCCATTCCATTTCTTCAATTCCTGGGTATGTAGTCTGTTCCCAATCTTGCTCCCAGGACTTTACAGATGACTACATTATACCCCATGATGCTGTAATTTGCAAGTGCCAAACCTGGCCCAATGTAACAGCAGCTTTACTTTATCAGAGGACGGTTAACAAGGGTTCCAATGGATTCAGCAGGAACTATTAATTTCTGGAATTTAGCAGCACATTCTGCTCCATTGGTGAATCATCAGCGTGAGTGTGTAATGGAGGCGGTGGAGACTTTTACCCATTTTATTTTGGGTACCACAGTGACCCGACCAGACTTGGAGCCTGAGCTCATTGATTGGGCTTTGTCAATCCGCCCCAGTGTTTTAGTGTTCAGAAAGGGTGGCATGGTTCATCTAGAACCCTATTACCCATTCAGATTCGGCCGAAATTTTGGCTATGATCAGCACATTCCACCTTCAGCGGCCCAGTTTCAGTTGGATAGCAGGTCAAAGCATGGCTCGGTTGTTGCCAGTGAGGGTCGCACCTGGTTGGACTACTTTCATCGTGGGATGCCAATACTTTCGGAGTGCCAGTGCCAAACCGTGTTCCCCGGACCACTCTTGAGTATATATAATGGTGGAATGCCCGAACAAACTTCTATCGCAATCCCAGGACAACATGCTGGGATGTGGCCGACCGTACTTTTCTAAGTGAGCAGCCTAGGTCAGTTTTTGATATTGATGAAGCCCATCTGAAGAGGCTGTTTTCTCAGCACCCGAAGGAGGCAGATGCAGACATAGTACGTAGGAAAGCCCTGAAAGAGGATGCAACTAAACAGTGTTGTGCCCCTATTATTTTGATGATGTCTAACACTCTGAGTCATTAACATTCTAATTTCTTAATTATTGATGATGCCAATGCTATACCAGAAATTGCAAGAGATGAAGCCCAATGAACACGCCTAAGTTACATCAATTCAATTCATTCTCAAGCAGACTTTTTAACAAGGTTCTCAAGATTAGCAGACTTCTGAAATCCAGAGGAAAAGAGTTGACACCTGGAGTCAACTCTTAAGTATCAAGGTTCTATCTTGGGACAACCAGAGGAAGAATGTCGACACTAGGAGTCGACACCTTTTTAACAAGGTTCTGTCTGGCATCAATGTAGTGAGCCAATCCTAAAGGCCGAGCAACTGTAGCAAACCGAGCTACTGTAGCACTCCGAGTACTGTAGCAGCCCGAGCATTGTAGCAGGCCGAGCTACTGTAGCGGTCCGAGCTAAAGTTGGAGAAGGCCGAGCTACGGTAGCAATCCGAGATTCTGAAGAAGTCCGAGCACTGTAGCAGCGCGAGCATTGTAGTAGGTCGAGCTACTGTAGCGGTCCGAGCTAAAGTTGGAGAAGGCCGAGCTACTGTAGCAATCTGAGCTTCTGAAGAAGTCCGAGCACTGTGGCAGTCCAAGCTACTGTAGCAAGCTGAGCTACTGTAGCAGTCCAAGCTTCTAAAGAAGACCGAGCTTCTGAAGAAGTCCGACCACTGTAGCAGTCCGAGCCACCATAGCAGAATGCAATAGAGAGGGCAAACGGAAGGGAGCAGAGAAGGCGAGTAGAGCAACTGCAGAGAACAGAAGAGAGAGTATTACTGTGCCGAGCTGGAAAAAGGGAAATGCTCGCACATTGCTACGTCAACTCCATTGAAGATCTCTATATCTTTTCTCTACTCTACCTGCAATGGTTCTGAGGACTTCTAAAGGATTGAAATAGAACTGTAAACCGCAAACAACATGGATTTCGAGGTCAGGAGGAAGTTCCCATGTCTATCATTATTACCCTACCTAAACACATTTTTGGAGGAAGCCATGTCAGTGTCCCTACCTGGGACATGACTCTTGTCAGGACCACCTTTCTTCTGTCAACAAATAAGATATGGTCCTAGAATGGTACATAGAACAAAAGTTACCAGAGCCAAAGAGGAAGATAGTCGGAGGTGTGCCTTAAGAAGGTGTGTGATCGGAATATAGAGGCACTAGAGAAGCTACTGCTGCTGGCATCCCTTTGGAGAAAAGAACAAGAGTGCAAGAAGCCACCTGCGTCCAGAAAAACAAGAAGAAGAAGAAGAAGAAGGAGAAGGAGAAAAGCCCAAGGCCATCTATTGAAGATCAGAAGCTAAACCGCAGCTCCTCTTCCTCGTGCTCCTTGTCCTGCAAAGAAAAGTCATCGTGAAGGAAGCAAGTGTTCTGAAAGCAGCAAACTGAGCCCTCCATCTCTCAGACAGAAACATTCTCTCTGGGCCTGAGTTCCACTCACTCTGTCTGAAGTTTTTCCATTGTTCTTTTTTCTATTTGTTCTTGACAAACTGTGAACCGTCCCTACCGGTTGTTGTAGGAAGACAGACGAAGGTGTGCTCTCATCTGGGTGTTCAGTCCCTTCTTGGTCCTGTAGGAAGACAGACAGAGGGTGTCTCTGATCTGTGGTTGGCCTTGTGTGCCATAAGTTATGTATCAGCGGTTTAGCGTTGTAGAACTAGGGAAGCCTCACTTGGTTTGAGTGAGGGGTAGACGTAGGACTCAGGTTTGAGTCTGAACCACCTTAAATTCCTTATCCAAGTGGTTTGGTTGTATGTTTGCCTTACGCTAGATGCTTGCCTAGGCTCATTCCCCATCTTCATCCCTGCATCTTGTGTTTTAGGTTCTTGCATTTCTTGGTAGGTGCTTTTATTCCGCTGCAATCTTTTTGTATCTGAAAAAGAGGGGCAGAGCTATTCACCCCTCCCCTCTAGATCAGCCATTCCCATGCAAGATGAATTAAACCAGTTTGAAAGAAATAAGGTTTGGCATCTAGTTCCTAGACCATCATCAAAATCTATCACAGGCACTAGAATGAATTTTAATAAGGAAGGCTTAGGATTTAATCCCACAAATAATAAGCAAGTAGGTTTAAAAACTGTTACTTTTGTATCCTCTGTAGGTGCTTCAAGTTCCAACTCTAAACCTGCTCAAAACAAAGGAAAAGAAAAGGTGGGAGAACCTGTAAACAAAAACCCTGAAATCCCCAAGAAATATCCTCAAAAATTCCAACCAAAACACCAGAAATCTAAATCCAAGCTAACCCACACCAAGGCTAGAAGAGGTCTAAAGAATAGTGCTGGTAGACAGTCCTTTGGGGTCAGGTCAATGAATTCCTAGTCTCTACCCAATCCTTACGAGAGAAAGGCTTACACTGATCATCCCACTTTCTATGGAGAGCCATTGAGTGTACCTCATTATAGGTATCAATATTGGGGGCAACAAAGGGCAGGTCATTATAGGTTCCCTTATAGGCCAAGGTAGCCAGCAGGTCAGCCGCACTTCAGCTCCTATACTTACAGACCTGGCCCAACCTATTACCCTATGACCTACCACAATTTCAGACAACCAAGAACAAACTATGGGAACCATGGACAACCCTTCTCAAACTTTCATCAAAAACCAAAGGGTAACAAGGTTCCTGAACAGAAAAGAGAGATGAAAACAGAAAACAAAAATAGAAACTCTCCATCAAGCAAGAAAATAAAAAATGTGAAGAAAAATTGGCTTCCTAAATCTGCTTTATCTTGCTTTGCTGAAATCAAAGGTTTATTGGGACCCAATTGTCCTTGGGTTCCAAACATTGTTGCTTAATTCCTTATATATGAGTGTCCTGCAGCTATGCACAATCGATGGTACCTAGATAGTCGCTGCTCAAGACACATGACTGGGGATAGAACTAAGTTCTATCTTTTGGTGGAAAAAGAAGCTAGACATGTCACATTTGGAGGGAACAACAAAGGAAAAATTATTGGCACAGGTAATGTAGGTAAGAGTCTCTCCAACTCTATTGAAAATGTTTTGTTAGTTGAAGGTCTGGAATACAACTTGCTGAGCATAAGTCAATCATGTGATAAAGGTCATAGAGTAATATTTGATTATCATAAATGCAAAATTCTAGAACCAAAATCTGATAAAGTAAAATTTTCTGGTAAGAGAGTCAATAATGTATACATGATTGGCTTAGATGATCATGCTCATTTAAATCTCTGTCTTACTGCATCAAAATCTGAACTTGCATGGCTATGGCATCGTAGACTAGGACATGCTAGCTACAATGTCTTACATAAACTTCTAAAGCATTCAATGGTGAAAGGACTGCCTGAACTCTATTTTAAGCAAGACAATAAAATTTGTGATGCATGTGCCCTAGGGAAGCAAATAAGAAAATCCTTCAAAACTAGATCTGAAAGCCTATCATCTAAACCACTTGAACGAATTCATATGGACTTGTTTGGGTCAACAAGAACTGCTAGTCTAAGTGGTAGAAGATATGGATATGTGCTAGTGGTTGATTTCTCTAGGTTCACATGGGTATTCTTTCTTACACATAAGAATGATGCTTTCGATGAGTTTCATGCACTCTACATGAAGATAAAGCAAGACGGTGAGTTTAAGATCTCCAATATTCAATCTGACCATGGTGGTGAGTTCGACAATACTGAATTCTATGAATTTTGCAGGGCTGAAGGAATATCACATAGATTTTCATCACCAAGAACCCCTGAACAAAATGGGGTGGTCGAGATGAGAAACCGAACACTCATAGATATAGCTAGAACAATGCTTGCTGAACGGCAACTTCCAAGGAAGTTTTGGGCCAAAGCGAAAAATACGGCATGTTACATCATAAACTGCTCCATGGTAAGGCCACTCATAAAAAAGACTCCTTATGAGTTGCTCAAAGGTAAAAAGCCTTCTCTCTCTCACATAAAAGTGTTCGGATCTAAATGTTTTATCCACAATAATGATAAAAGAGAATTAAATAAGTTTGAGCCCAAAAGTGATGAAGGTATATTCTTTGGCTATTCTGATAGATCTAGAGCATTTAGAATTTACAATATCAAAAGTCAAGTTGTGGAAGAATCACCTCATGTCACTTTTGATGAATTCAATGATGATACTAAAAGTGACAAGCTGTGCAGGAAAGATGATGACGATGGGGAGTTCCTATCCATAAAAGAAAAGCATGATCTTCCACAAGAAGAGACAAGAGAAAATGATGACTTGGAGGAATCAAACAATTCTAGGGATCAAGCTATCGGTGAAGGTAATGATACTACCGATGGTAGAGTTCTTAAAGATCACCCCCTTGAGAATGTCATTGGGAGCTTAAATGATACACCTAGAACCAGGTCACATTTTAGAATAGTTGAAGAATTAGACCAAGTGGCCTTGCTCGCACGTAAGTTCTGAAAATTTTAAAAAAACTGACAAGGTTATTTGTTATTCTTGCAACAAACCAGGGCATATCAAGACTGAGTGTCTTGAAAAATTCAGGAAAGCTGACAAATGGAAAGGCAAGAAGAAGAATAAGGCCATGGTGTCCACATGGAGCGATGAGGAAGAAAGCAATGATGAAACCAGCTCCTCAGACAAGGAAAAAGAAGATCTTTGCTTCATGGCCAATGATGATGAAGAAACTAAGGTACAATCTCCCTTTGAAAACTTCACACTTGATGATTGGGAGGAAGCATATATACAGCTCATAGAAAAATATGACATGTATAGAAAGGAGAATAAATCCTTGAAAAAGAAAATTAACTCATTTATGCATGATCATGATATGAATGATAAAACTGCTTCACTGGTATCTGAAATTGAGGACCTAA
This sequence comes from Amorphophallus konjac, assembly GCA_022559845.1. NCBI lineage: Eukaryota > Viridiplantae > Streptophyta > Magnoliopsida > Alismatales > Araceae > Amorphophallus > Amorphophallus konjac. The sequence continues at coordinate 36,583,883 of CM040129.1, forward strand.
AGAAAATGATTGAGAACTTGGAAGAGGGAAGAAAAGAAATGACTGACTTGGAAATTGAAAATGAAGATTTAAGAAATGAGATTGACAGCATGAAACTAACAATGCAAAGTTATGAAAATGACAGCAAACTGTGTAATGGGAAATATGAAGCTGTCAAACAAGTCAATTCTCAACTTCGTGAAAACATTGAAAAACTACAAGGAGAGCTTAATGACAAACAACAATCCCTTGAAAAGTTTGTAGATGGTAGGGAAAACCTGAATGCCCTGCTAGGCTCTAGAATTCCATACAAACTTCATGCTTGTTTAACCTCAATACTAGTTTGTGTAACTCCTAAAGGAGCCATTGAATCTGGGAGTGTAAGGCTAAGGAAGGTTAAACAAGATTTTAACATATGATTCTAGTTCATTTCTATTAAAACGTGCATGCAGATGTTTTTTAAACTCTTTTTACAAACTCAGATATCATTAGATCTGAACCATGCAGATTCAATAAGGACATATCACATGTTTTTGTATAATGGTCGACTCTGAAAATGCCCACTCTCAATGTTATGAGATTAGTATTAGATTGTGAAACTTTTTGCATTATCAAATCCTCAACTTTTCTGATGGGTTGTATTTATCCAAAATCCCTCATACTTATACTGGCTTTGATCTTCTTGTATTTTTCTGTGAAATTCATCCTGGTTCTGAATTCTCTCAACCATTTCTAGTCCCTCCTTTTTGCTAATGACAAAGGGGGAGAGTTGTCTATTTAGTCATGTAAGGGAGGAGAGGTGCATGAAAGTTTTCATGAAAGGGAGAGAGTCACATGGTAAGGGGGAGAGTTACTTGTTTGGTCTGCATCTGCATTCATTCAGGGGGAGAGTAGATATGGTTGAATTGGGGTGCATTGGTGTAAAATAAGGCATTGGCATAAAATGACTCATAGTGTTGCCATCATCAAAAAGGGGGAGAATGTTGTGCCCCTATTATTTTGATGATGTCTAACACTATGAGTCATTAACATTCTAATTTCTTAATTATTGATGATGTCAATGCTATACCAGAAATTGCAAGAGATGAAGCCCAACGAACACGCCTAAGTTACATCAATTCAATTCATTCTCAAGCAGGCTTTTTAATAAGGTTCTCAAAATCAGCAGACTTCTGAAATCCAGAGGAAAAGAGTTGACACCTGGAGTCAACTCTTAATTATCAAGGTTCTGTCTGGGGACAACCAGAGGAAGAATGTCGACACCAGGAGTCGACACCTTTTTAACAAGGTTCTGTCTGGCAACAATGCAGTGAGCCAGTCCTAAAGGCCGAGCAACTGTAGCAAACCGAGCTACTGTAGCACTCCGAGTACTGTAGTAGCCCGACCACTGTAGCAGGCCGAGCTACTGTAGCGGTCCGAGCTAAAGTTGGAGAAGGCCGAGCTACTTTAACAATTCGAGCTTCTGAAGAAGTCCGAACACTGTAGCAGTCTGTGCACTGTAGCAGCCCGAGCATTGTAGCTGTCGAGCTACTATAGTGGTCTGAGCTAAAGTTGGAGAAGGCCGAGCTACTGTAGCAATCTGAGCTTTTGAAGAAGTCTGAGCACTGAAGTAGTCCGAGCACTATAGGAGTCTGAGCTAAAGTTGGAGAAGGCCGAGCTACTGTAGCAGTCCGAGCTTCAAAAGAAGCCCGAGCACTGTAGCAGTCCGAGATACTATAGCAAGTCGAGCTACTGTTGCAGTCCGAGCATCTAAAGAAGACCAAGCTTCTAAAGAAGTCCGAGCACTGTAGCAGTCCGAGCCACCATAGCAGAAGGTAATAGAGAGGGCAAGCGGAAGGGAGCAGAGAAGGTGAGCAGAGGGACTGCAGAGAACAGAAGAGAGAGTATTACTGTGCCGAGCTGGAAAAAGGGAAATGCTCGCACATTGCTACGTCAACTCCATTGAAGATATCTATATCTTTTCTCTACTATACCTGCAATGGTTCTGAGGACTTCTAAAGGATTAAAATAGAACTGTAAACCGCAAACAACATGGATTTCGAGGTCAGGAGGAAGCTCCCATGCCTGTCATCATTACCCTACCTAAACACCTTTTTAGGGGAAGCCATGTTAGTGTCCATACCTAGGACATGACTCTTGTCAGGACCACCTTTCTGTTGTCAACCAATGAGATATGGTCCTAGAATGGAACATAGAACAAAAGTGACCAGAGCCAAAGAGGAAGATAGTCGGTGGTGTGCCTTTAGAAGGTGTGTGATCGGAATACAGAGGCACTGGAGAAGCTACTACTGCTGGCATCCCTTTGGAGAAAAGAACAAGAGCGCAGGAAGCCACCTGCGTCCAAAACAAGAAGAAGAAGAAGAAGGAGAAGAAGGAGAAAATCCCAGGGCCATCTATTGAAGATCAGAAGCTGAACCGCAGCTCCTCTTCCTCGTGCTCCTTGTCCTGTAAAGAAAAGTCATCATGAAGGAATCAAATGTTCTGAAAGCAGTAGACCGAGCCCTCCATCTCTAAGACAGAAACATTCTCTCTGGGCCTGAGTTCCACACACTCTGTCTGAATTTTTTCCATTGTTCTTTTTCTATTTGTTCTTGACAAACTGTGAACCATCCCTACCGGTTGTTGTAGGAAGACAGACGAAGGTGTGCTCTCGTCTGTGTGTTCAGTCCCTACCTAGTTATGTAGGAAGAGAGACAAAGGGTGTCTCTGATTTGTGGTTGGCCATGTGTGCCGTAAGCTGTGTATCAGCGGTTTAGTGCTGTAGCACTAGGGAAGCCTCACTTGGTTTGAGTGAGGGGTGGATGTAGGACTCAGGTTTGACTCCGAACCACCTTAAAATCCTTGTCCAAGTGGTTTGGTTGTGTGTTTGCCTTACGCTAGATGCTTGCCTAGGCTCGTTGCCCATCTTCTTCCCTGCATCTTGTGTTTTAGGTTCTAGCATTTCTAGGTAGGTGCTTTTATTCCGCTACAATCTTTTTGTATCTGAAAAAGAGGGGCAGATCTATTCACCCCTTCCCTCTAGATCAGCCATTCCCATACAACAAACAGTTGATGCCTATGCTTGCTGACATAAATGAAGATGTTTTCATGAAGAATTTGGAACATTTATGCCAAATCGGTGATGCCCGCCTGGAACTTCAACAACATCCTTTTCCCATCGAGGAGTCGCTTCCCAAAGCAGTCTCATGGAAATGCGAGGTCGACCGCTTCTGCCCATATCGGGCATTCGTTAGGAGGGAAGATAGAACCCTGACGTATTATCCGCATACGTCTTGGTTGTTTGTTCTAATGAATATCCATGGGCTGGCCCTCGACAATTCCATAGCAAGTATTCTGGACAAGCCCTTGTTTGTATCTTTTCATTATGCTGACGGCTGGGGTCTTGACTACCTCGGCTTGTATCATTGTCTTCCTTCCCATGGCCATGTGGACTTGGCTGATCTGGCCGAAAAGTGTGAGAAAATTGGTGACATTTGCTGGCTTGTTGGGAGGCTGCATCCCGAAATAAAGACGTGGCTAATCAATACTGGCCCCTCTCATCTTTTTATAATGGCTCGGTAGGTAAAATTTTCTCTTGATGACATGTTGTTTGTCTCTCATTCCTTAATCCTTTTTATAACGACATGTGTTTTCTTCGGCAGATCGACCAGACATAAAGTAGCAGGGACTTTATAGGAAAATCATTTTTCAGGCCTAGAAGCCTGAATATTTTGACACTCTTGCACCAGCGCCACCCACTACTCCACTACCTCCTGGTAGAAAGAGAGCAGCTTCTTTGCTGAAGGTTGCCTTGGGACGAGCGAAGAAAGCTCGGAGAGCTTCATCAAAGCATTCATCGACTGATGTAGTTGAGATTCCCTAACATATCGTGCCATCATATGAACAGTTTGTCGCTCAGCGGGAGACTACTCAGCGAGCAGCCGAAGGTGGCATTACTTTTCTTTGCAGGCTGTAAGATTATTCCTTCCACTGCACCCTCATTCTCTAACATTTTCTTTATTGGATAATATTTCAAGAAGCAGTTGTTCCTACTGTGAATACCAAGGAGATTGCCAAGGCGACGGAGGATGTGGAACCCCCCGCCATGGCCACGGTGGAGGCAACTGAGACAGTTGAAGCCATAGGAGAGAACCTCCCCATTGCTCAGAAGGATGTCAGACTTCCCTCTCCCACGCCGGCCAGTGAAGCCGAGGGTGAGCCAAGTGAATCTGATCTTTATGAATCTTCTTTTCTTAATGATCTTCTGACCCTGCCTTATACATATCTTTGTGCTATAGTGGCCAAAGTAATCAGTACTGAGGCAAAGACACGTGCTGTGGACGCCCCTTTGCAGCAAGAAGGGCATAAAACTGTGTTGAAGAAGGGTGCTATCCCATCACGGCGTGTGATCACTCGCTCAGTAGCTCGTAGGGCAACAGAGGCGGCGGGCCAATTCAAGCCTAATGTAGATATTTCTTCCAGCAGCTCTACTACCCTTTCTGATGAAGAAGTTGACTATGACTCTTTAGAGGGTGATGACAGAGCATATGAAACCATTAGCGAAGAGACAGCGACGCCCTCTACGCTATTGAGTGGCACTTCAATATTCAGCCCTCCAATATTGCTAGCACCATCATTTGAGGGAATATTGCAGGAGGATTTTGCTGGAATTGACATGGAAGTGGAGATAACCCCTCCTTTTGTTGCTTCATCTACGAAATTAGTGTCCTCTATATAGGCATTTGAGGAGATGGATTCCGCGGCCATGGTAAATTCTGCCTACCATATCTATGCATTTATTACAAATAATTTTTTTCTCATTTTGGTGCTTATTGCAACTTTGTTCCAGGAGTCTGGCGCAGTCGATCACCTTTTGGTACCGTCTTCGGATGTCATCATTTCATCGGGGGCTTTAGACATATTGCCTCTCGTCACTATATCTTCCCCGGAGGCAGTTACTGTACTCTGTCCTGTGCCAGTGAGGATACAACTGGCAGCTGAAGTATCATCACTAGAGTTGAGCTCATTGGGAGAGAGTTCTGCTCTAGTGCCTACCACAGAGTTGAGGGCCAAAGTGGATCCGTCAGAGGCTCTGCCTTCGTTCCAGCGGCCGTAATGACCATTGCGTCTGATCTTACAGCTCCATCCGTGCAAGTAATAGAGTCAGAGCCTCTGTCGTCTCCAGCACTTGTGAAAGAGATATCTTTAAAGAGCCCAGTGGAACATGTGCAGACTGTAGAGGTGCCTGCGTCCTCAGCTTTGGTGGCAATTCCATCTTCTTCTTCTGAGCCAGACACTTGCTTATGGGCATCTATAGACAGTGAGGTCACTTTTGATGTGGTGCCAGCAGCCTCCCTTGGCTTTTCATCATAAGAGGATTTTGTCTGGCAGCATTTAGAGATGCTGCGCAGGGTAGTAGAATCTCAGCCGACATTGTCTTATCTTCAATTGAAGGAAGTGGTTGAATGACTGACATTTGGCCTGCAGGCACTAGGCCGTCCTTTAGATATATGGACCCAGCGGGTGCTATTTTTGCTAAAATTTGTGAATCGTCGAGACTTTCTCTAGTGGACAATGAACGACCAGCTGACGGCCCTTAAATTGCAGAAGGCCTATTGTCAGACAGAGCTGTAGTCACTGAACTCTGATCTTCGCAGGATCAGGGCCCAGGTTGAAGCTTCAGCCCCTCGCGCACAATTCTTGCGTAGCCGACGGGAGGAGCTTCAAGTTGAATTGAATGTTGTTGAAGCTGAGATACCGCTGTTGGAGTCGGCAGAGGCCCAGGGTATTGGGGAGACCGCATTACTGGAAGGTCGAGTTGCATCTTTGCAGACCGAGATGACTCATGTTTAAGAGGAGGAAGTTCAATTCCGTGAACTGGGAGTGGCTCCATATGTCGGGCTTCTTGACTTCGAAGATATCTTCTAGCAATCTTAGCCGATCATCCTTTTGTAATCCATCCCCCTTGAAGGGCCCCAATCGTCTTTATCTCCCCCTTTTTTGTTATGAAAAATTATATTTCCTTTAATGTCTTCGGTGCCCATCTCCACTCCTTTATTTTGTAATGGTCTACAGCGATTTTGGTAACTCGTATGGAAACACACCCATGTCTGTACCGCAGGAGAGCGCCCACTTTTTCAAGGAAAGGATGGGGGCATCGCTCCACCGCGTGCCGGGATTCCAAGAGTTGCCAAATCGGCACACACGTATGTTTCATCGGCCAGAAGTGCCGGATGTAGGAATGCTTGCTGATATGTGGATGAAGGGTCCATATGTCTCATTGAAATAGACAGAAGGTCTATCTCGAATAGGTTTTAGCATTGATCAGGTGAAGTGCTATATGATCAATGGATGCTTCATTGTTGGCATTGGGTTTATGCCGATGCAAGAAAATAGATTTGTTTCATCAAAATAGATGGAAGGTCTATTCCGAATAGGTTTTAGCATCGATCCAGTCGATGATGCCTTAGGATCGATGAAAAGTTTCATCATTGGTGGGACATGGGATGGCAGAAATTGGATGAGTTTCATCAGACTAGACAGAGGGCCTATTCCGGATAGGTTTCATTATCGATCTAGGCGATAATGCCTAGTGACCGATAGAAGGCTTCATCATCGGCATTGGGTTTATGCCGACGCAAGGAAATTGGTAAGTTTCATCAGAGTAGACGGAAGGTCTATTCTGGATAGGTTTCATTATCGATCTAGGCGATGATGCCTTGTGACCGACAGAACGTTTCATCATCGGCATTGGATTTATGCCGATGCAAGGAAATTGATAAGTTTCATCAGAGTAGATGGAAGGTCTATTCTAGATAGCTTTCACTATCGATCCAGGCAATGATGCCTTGTGACCGATAGAAGGTTTCATTATCAGCATTGGGTTTATACTGATGCAAGGAAATTGATAAGTTTCATCAGAGTAGACGGAAGGTCTATTCTGGATAGGTTTCATTATCGATCTAGGCGATGATGCCTTGTGACCGACGGAAGGTTTCATCATCGGCATTGGGTTTATGCCAACACAAGGAAATTGATAAGTTTCATCAGAGTAGACGGAAGGTCTATTCTGGATAGGTTTCATTATAGATCGGGCGATGTGCCAAACGATCTACGAGGGGGTTTCTTCATCGATATTGGGTTTATACCGATGCAAGGAAATATATAAGTTTCATAAGAAAAGACGTAAGGTCTACCCTGGGTAGGTTTCACTATTGATCTAGGCGATGATGCCTTGTGACCGATAGAAGGTTTCATAATCAGCATTGGGTTTATGCCGATGCAAGGAAATTGATAAGTTTCATCAGAGTAGACGGAAGGTCTATTCTAGATAGGTTTCATTATCAATCTAGGCGAGGATGCCTTGTGACCGAGGGAAGGTTTCATCATCGGCATTGGGTTTATGCCGACGCAAGGAAATTGATAAGTTTCATCAGAGTAGATGGAAGGTCTATTTTGGATATGTTTCATTATCGATTGGGTGATGTGCCAAACGATTAGCGGGGGGTTTCATCATCGATATTGGGTTTATACCGATGCAAGGAAATATATAAGTTTCATCAGAATAGACGTAAGGTCTATCTTGGGTAGGTTTCATCATTGATCGGGCGATGTGCCAAACGATCAGTGGGAGGTTTCATCATCGATATTGGGTTTATACCGATAGAAGCAAATATATGAGTTTCATCAGAATAGACGTAAGGTCTATCCTGGGTAGGTTTCATCATTGATCGGGCGATGTGCCAAACGATCAGCGGGAGGTTTCATCATCGATATTGGGTTTATATCGATGCAAGGAAATATATGAGTTTCATCAGAATAGACGTAAGGTCTATCCTGGATAGGTTTCATCATTGATCGGGTGATGTGCCAAACGATCAGCGGGAGTTTCATCGTCGGTGGGACATGGAGTCGGTATGTTGAAAGAGATGCATAACACACATTCATCATTTCATTTTTTTTTATTTTTTTTATTACCACATTACTGACCCAAGTGCCCTTTCGGGTTTTCACCGGAGCCAGCCCCCTCTCGCTTTTGCCCACGCACCCTTTTGGGTTTTCACGTGGCGGGGTACCCGATTTTACCTGTAGCACCCTTTCCGGTTTTCGCCGCAGCTGGGTTATGGCTATTTTTTCCCTTGCTCAGAATGTCTGAACAAGTCTGGCGGGGCACCTCTTATTTTAAGCCCATTCTTTTATTATTATTATTATTTATATATTTTATTTTTTTATGTAACATTCGAGTTGGCATGTTGCCTTTTGATCATGTACAAGTGTTTATCGTTGATGTGGGGATTAACATCAGCACAAGGGAGAATAAGGTTTGATCATCTATCCAGACGGAAAGTCCAAATTTGATGTTGGTATGTAGTAGCTCAGGCGCGAAGCCGTTCGTCGAAATTGTGTAAAAGTTTTATCGTTGATGTGGGGTAAACACCAACACAAAGGAAGGTAGGGTTTCATCATCTATCTAGACGGAAGGTCCGGATTGATGTTGGTATACATGTGGCTTAGGCCCGAAGCCGTTCACCGAGAATGCACATATGTTTTATCATTGATGTGGGGTCTACACCAACGCAAAGGAGATAAGGTTTCATCATCTATCTGGATGGAAGGTCCGGATTGATGTTCATATGAAGGAGGCTTAAGCCCGAAGCCGTTCGCCAAGAATGCACGTATGTTTTATCGTTGATGTGGGGTTTACATCAACGCAAAGAAGGTAAGGTTTCATCATCTATCTGGACAGAAGGTCCAGATTGATGTTCATATGAAGGAGGCTTAGGCCCGAAACCGTTCGCCAAGAATGCATATATGTTTTATCGTTGATGTGGGGTTTACATCAACGCAAAGGAGATAAGGTTTCATCATCTATCTAGACGGAAGGTCCGGATTGATGTTCATATGAAGGAGGCTTAGGCTCGAAGCCGTTCACCGAGAATGCACATATGTTTTATCGTTGATGTGGGGTTTACATCAACGCAAACGAGATAAGGTTTCATCATCTATCTGGACGGAATGTCCGGATTGATGTCAACATGCATGAAGGAGTGACCATCCTAATCATCATCATCATTCTTCAGGGCCCTTATTACCATCATTTTTATGTTGAGGTTGTTTATTCAATCATTCGCCACTCCCTCAGAGGGCAGTGGTACAACATCATAGAGCTTAAGATGCTTCCCATTGAGTGGTGGGAACTGAACTTCCCCCCGATGGTTGACAACCACGTAGGCTCCGCCTTCGTAGACCCTTTGGATCACATATGGGCCCAACCAGTTTGCAGCCAGCTTGCCCTTTGGGTTGGAAGCCATGACTTCTTTCTTCTTGACCATGACCAAGTCAACTTTCTTGAATTCTCACCCATTGACGAGCTTGTTGAAGGCATTTGCCATACGGGCTTGGTATGCCTGGATATTCTTCCGTGCCTGAAGGCGTTTTCCTTCCAGCTCCGCCAATTCTTCAAATCTTCTTTCAACATTTGCTTGCTCATCGCGGGCTAATCCGTATCGAATTGCAACCGTGAGCGATGGGACTTCCAACTCTATGGGGACTACTACCTCGGATCCGTATACTAAGGAGAATGGTGAACAACCCATGGGGGTCTTGTAGACAGTACAATATGCCCATAAGGCTTCGTACATCTTTTCCCCCCAGTCCTTCTTGTTGGAGCTGACAGTTTTAGGAAGGAGCGTGCATAGGGTTTTATTAAATGCTTCAGCCAGTCCGTTTGCTTGCGGATTGTAAGGGGTGGAGGTCCTCCAATCAATTTTGTACTTCTCGATGAGCCGATATATTTTTTGATTCTTGAAGTGGCTTTCGTTATCAGAAATTATTCGGTTGGGAACACCAAACCAAAAAATAATATTCTGTTTGATGAATCTGGCGACCAGCTCACCAGTCACCTCTCTGAGTGCTATAGCTTCTGCCCATCTAGAGAAGTAATCTGTTATAGCCAAGATATACTTGTGTCTGGCTGAGGACATTGGAAGAGGTCCAACCACATCGGTTCCCCATTGAGCAAAAGGCCAACTGGGAACTGTCGGGTGTAGGGGTACAGGTGGCCTTCTAGCATGATAGCATGCTCCTGGCATTTCTGACATGTTTTTGTAAATTGACAGCAGTCTTCAAACATAGTAGGCCAATAATGGCCTAACTTCTTAACTCCAATTTTCATTTTTGGTCCAGCTTGGTGTGCACCAGCTGTTCCAGCATGTATCTCTTTCATCACTTGCCAGGCCACCTTTGTGGATAGGCAGTGGAGCAGAATCTTTTTGCGGGCGTCCGCCATGATTCAGAACAGTGTTCCGCTTCAGAATTCATAGGAATCCTTGGTCCTCAGGAGCTTCATTCTTTCTTCCTTGATTTTGGGTAGCTGCTGGTGGAGGAACCACTATATAAGATGCTGCCTCCAGTCGGGCTCCTATGTTTCTTCGGCTATATTGGCCTCACATTCTTCTGGACACAGTTCTAGCACACTGGGAACCTGCCGTCGATTTATCACAACAATGTTGAGTGTTTCATCTGGTGGGACTGCTAGCAAACTGGCCAATTTTGCCAAAGCATCAGCCTGAGCATTATGCCCTCGGCCCACATGATTGAGCTTGATATGGTGGAAGTTCGCCATAAGGCGTAATGCTTTTTGACAGTATGGGCTTAGTTCTAGCTTCTACACCTCAAACTCCCCTTGCATATGTTTGATTTTTAGCATTGAGTCGTTAAACACTTGGAGCATATGGATTCCCATACTGAGTGCGATTTGTAGGCCGATTATCAGGGCTTCATACCCAGCTTCATTATTGGTGCATGGCTTGTTTATTGAGCATGAAGTGTATTCCACTTCCCCTTTCAAGTGACTTCAGGACAGTGTCGGCTCCTACTCGGACTCTGACCTGTCCAGCTGAGGTAGTTTTTGTTCTTGGTGCCCCATTAAAGAAGAGTTGCCACATCGCCGGATGGGCTTGACATGCCTCTAGTGTCTCATCATCAGGGAGTTCAGTTTCTAATGGAACATCTTCTGGCGCAGGGTGTGCTGCAAAGAAGTCGGCTACGGCTTGACCTTTCACGGCCCTCTGAGGTACATATGAAATTTGAAATTCCATCAGGATCACGGCCCATTTGTCGAGTCGACCTTTGAGTGCTGGCTGAGATAATATGTACTTGAGCAGGTCCGCTCCAGATATCAGTCTGATTTCATGGGACAACATGTAATGCCGGAGCTTCTTGACAGTGAAGACCAGCGCCAGATATGTTTTCTCTATAAAAGTGTATTTTTCTTCGGTCCTTTCTAACCTTCTGCTGAGGTAGCAAAGGGCTTGCTCTTTACCTTCTTCATTCACTTGAGCTAGCATTGCCCCCAGGGAACAGTGAGTAGCTGCTATGTAATGAATCAGGGGTCTTCCTTTAATCGGTGCTCCCAACACCGGAGGGGTCTTCAGATATTCTTTCAACTTCTCGAAAGCTGCTTGGCACTCTTCATCCCAAAAGAACGGCATATCTTTCATCATGAGCTTATGGAAAGGGTGACATCGACCCGATAGATTTGAAACAAATCGGTGAATATACGCCAGTCGGCCATGCAAGGACTGCAGCTCTGATAGACTCTTCAGAGAAGGGAGTTCTTGAATAGCTTTAATCTTGGATGGATCAATTTCAATGCCTCTGTGTCGGACAATGAATCCAAGGAATTTTCCGCTGGACACGCCGAAGGCGCATTTCATGGGGTTCATTTTTTGCTCATATTGGCGTAGCCTTTGAAACACTACCCTCAGATCTTGCAGATGGTCTTCCTTTCTCTTGGTTTTCACCACCAGATCATCAATGTAGCACTCCACCTTCTTGTAGAGCAAGTCATCGAATATCTTCGTCATGGCTCTTTGATATGTAGCACCGGCATTCTTGAGGCCGAATGACATCCGTTTATAATGGAATATCCCCTTTGGGGTGCGGAATGCCGTATGGACCCTGTCTTGCTCAGCGATCCAAATCGGGTTATATTTGGATGATCTGTCCATAAAAGAGAGGGCTTCATGACCTGTGGTGGCGTCTATCATCACCTTAGTGATTGGCCTAGGGAAGTCATCTTTCGGGCATGCCTTGTTGAGGTCTCGAAAGTCAACACATATTCTTATCTGCCCATTTTTCTTCTTCACAGGCACTATATTTGCTAACCATGTGGTGTATTGATTTTCTTCGACGAACCCCACATCAATGAGCTTGTCGACTTCTCCATTAATTTGATTAATCAGCTCGGGCCGCATCCGCCTGGGAGGCAGCTTTACAGGCTCTGCTTTTGGATCAATTGATAGCAGATGTTGTGCTACATCGGGGTTCAACCCTGGCATCTCATTGTAGGTCCAGGCGAAACAGTCCCAGAACTCCTTCAGAAACTGTATATACCGCTCTTGTTCTTCTGTTGACAACAGCGCACTGAGAAAGGTGGGTCTTGGATTCCCCTCACTCCCCAGGTTCACTTCTATCAGCCCATCAACGGTAGCTTGACTGTCGTCCTCAACTTCTGGTGGAGCTTCTTCGAGGTTTATAAAGCCTCCATTGATGTAGTCTTCTTCATCCTCGAGGACCTCTAGCTCCCCAAGTGATGTATGAGTTGACCTCGGGTCTTTGAAGTCGGCTAGTGATTGTTGGTTTTCCTCAGATCGGCTCTCTATGGTTAAAGGAACTTGTCCCTCAGTTTCTTTTCTCCATTGTTGAATAATTAGATCCTCCACCGGGTTTCGGTCAGCTCTACTTTGCTGTCTTGATGTCTCATCTTGTGTTTCTGACATATGACCTTCTGCCCCCTAGGGGTCCACAGGTAGAAATTCCTCTGTTGGATTTGCCAGGTCCTGCATGGCCCGAATCTCCTCCAATATGTGCTCAAATTTTAGGCGCTTCTTTTCTTCCTCAGAAGCTTGATCTTCATCAGGTGTCCCCCTGTCAAATCTGGGTTCAGTTTGGAATAGATCTTCCCAGGGAAGGGGCTTCTTCCAGTATTGGCATAGAGCGACTTTGTCTTGTCCCCCTGAGCTCTTATAACTGTCATAGGTTTCAGCACCACCTTCAGGGCGTTGTGTTGTTTCTTCGCCATATGGTGGGTAATCATCGTAATCTGCCTTGAAAGGGTCTTCGTGGATGATGTAGGTGGAGATAACATCTACCTCTGTCTCATAATACTCCTACAGAGTGTAGCCGAGCCCCGAGTGCCGAGTGATCTTCAATAATTCTTTGTTATTGTTGGGCGGATCCCAGAGCTTCTGGAATCCCTTCTTCTGGCCGACAAGCTGCAGCAAGGGCATCTGCATTTTGGTAAACATCTGGGAGACCCACTGGGCAGTGTAATCTAAACCCGATATCGGTATCATCCTACTGGTTACCTCCTCCGAGATTACACAGTCTTCATCATCCTCATCGACAGGTTCTCCAGGGTAGAATATCATAGGGTGTTCACCGAAATGGGGAACCTCCATAGTCTTCAGTGGTTGCACTGTTTGGCATTTCAACCTCGGAATGGGTTTGAACAGTCCAGGCGGAATCTCAATGAGCTTGAGTTTTTCCTTCACATCATCTTCTGCTTTGACAGTGTAAGCAGCTGGTGGTGTAATTCTAGCAAAGTCCCCAGTCTGAGAGACGTGGGTGACCTCCTATTGTTCCACGTAACCTGGGGGTGGTGGATGGGACCATTCATCTGCTTTTGATATTACTTTCTTCTGGCTTGCAGGAACTTCTTTTTTCTTCGCCCCTTGGGAGGCTTCTGTATAGAACGGTGCATCAAGCATATCACACTCATATACTTCGAAGGGATGCAAATCTGCAAACACCATCTCTTCTTTGCCATTATGGCATTACTTGATACATTGGTGCAAGGTAGAGGGCACTATCTGGTATCTATGCAGCCAGGGCCGTCCCTGTAAGGCTTTGTATGTAGTATTAGAATTTATGACATAGAACTGCACTGTAGTGGTGAAATCACCCAATGTGAGGTTGAACTTTGCCACTCCCAGCAGAGTTTCACATTTCTGAATGAAGCCAGCAATCCTCATATCTTTCACTTTGGTGAGGTGTAGATCAAAATAATACTTTTGATAGATGTGGTAGGGTAAGATGTTTATAGAAGCTCCTGGATCTATTAGAATCCGGCTTAATGGCTGACAGTTGAGATGCCCCCTCATATACAGAGGCCTGTTATGATTGGGGTCAGGAATTAACATGTCATCCTCCGTGAATGTAACAGCTGGCCCGGAGTTAACCTATGTCAGAAGTGCTTCATACTGAGCTGGCGACTGTAGAGCATCAATAATAGCTTGGCGAGCTTCTTTGCTCAAGGAGAGGATCTCCCAAATAGAAAACGTTGTGGGGAGCATCTTCAGCATCTTCATAATTTGACTGCCCACACGGACGTTGGATAGTCGCATCTCCTCCACCTAGCAAGGTCTTGGAGGCTCATGGGGTGCTTGCGGCATATCTTGCCCTTCTCTTGCTTCTATCTCCTGAGGGGACCGTTGGGGGGTCTCCGTCGGGGCAGTTATGTCTGGTATTGAGGGAAGGTCGATGTTCACTTCATCTTTCTCTTTGAACATCGCGGCAGATGGTTGCAGGGGATTTTCATCCTCAGTAGTAGCATTTGGAGCCGGCTGTTTGCCTTCAAGAACGGATAGGTATTCAAGGAATGATGGGGTTTCACTACCCCCTTTTGCTTTTGCATAGAGGCCTGACGGGGGAGGGATTTCAATGCCCCAGACTTCTGGCTCTGATATCTTGTAGGGTTGCTCACCCCTGAAGATAATATTATGGTTGGCGGGAGGTAGACGCCCCCATCTTCTCCCAGAGCGGGTAGTATGCATCGAGGTTGAAGCCTCGACTTGATCTGCTTCTAGTGATGGGGTGGAAGACTCCCCTTCATCTTCTTCCCCAGGCAGGGTGAATAGTGTAGATAGAGTATTACACTGTAATGTGACTGTTTTCTTCTTATTTCTTGGTTTATTCTTCTTCCGACACCTGGACTCGGCAGGCTTGTGCCCCCAGAAGAGGTCGACTCCAACCTCCTCTTGCTCTTTTTCTGATTGTTCTTTGATAGTTAATTCCTCCAGCTATTCCTAGAGGACATGATCTTTCACCAATATTGGCTTTAGCTCGGGCTGTTCATATTCATCAAGCTGGTTAATGTATTACTGCAAGCGTTTCACCTCAGGGCTTATCTTCTCATGAGCTGGCAGTGGAGTCTGCTTCCTCTGATTGTGAGTAAATATTCGGATAATTGGTGGTGACTCTGTAGTGTGCCACACATGGTTTATTGCTGGCAGGGCTCGCTTTGGAGTGACACCCCTGATAGAGGGCCCCGACACTTCAGAGACTGATGGCCGTCTCTTAGTCTTGGCTGGTATTGTCTGCCATCCCAGCTGATCCTTGATGGGGGTAAGAAAGCAGGCTCCGTATGTATGTTGTGTGCAAGTTTCAGCAGCCTCTCCATACAATTGCTGATATAGGGAAATCATATTGATAGTGTAACGACCCGAGAATCCGATTACCTGGAAGGCCCGATAACCCGAGACTCGCACCGCCACCCACGAGTCCGAAGACTTGGAAGGGTTAGAAGGATGGTGTGGAAACTACACAAGTATCACAAATAATTGCAGAAATTAAACAGTTATAATATTAAGCAGGAAATAAATTAGCATTTTACATGGTCCATAATGGAAAATAACAACAACAGTAGTCCACGACTAGTACAGAGACAAGAAAGAAAAGTACAACTACACGGGGCATACCCCGACACTGACCTCTAGCACTACCTCTGGGCACCCACACCACGCTGCACCCCAGACGTGCTCCCCTGGGGTAGCGCCTCACCTGAAACACGGTAAAAACACGCAGGGAATGAGTCTCGAAACAAGACTCAGTAGGGATCACTCGAACCCTACCTCGTAAAATGGGAAACCACTACACGAGCGGTAGGAGAGTACCTCAGAAAGGAAAGCCCTGTACTGTACACAACAAAGACCCTACGGCACGTAAACCGGCACACGTGCCACGGTGAGACAACCGAAGCTTAACGGTCGACCTGACAAAACCTGAAGGTCAAAAACACACGACTGACAGTCTGTCACTCCATACAAGACAGGAGTACCATCCACTAGAAGCACAGCCGGTAGCATCCCCTGACGTCTTACACCACACCGCAGGTGAACCGCCTGATGTGGTAGCTCCTACCAAAGGCGCGAACACCGTACAAGTAACCACAACAAGTGACTAGCTGGGGTCACGCCCGTCGACGTGGGTCCAACCGCCCCCAACCATGTGTGCACACACAGACCATGCGTCCTAGGTCTGGCCCTCTGACCAGTTTTCCCCCACAGCCGGACTCTGGCTAACGACGAGGGGCCCGACGGAAACCATTCCACAAACCGTCTCAAAGGGTGAGTGCCCGTACACCACTCCCAGGTGAGACCAGCACCTTGTACCGGTGGGCTACGACTAGTGGAGGGTCACTGAAGGAGTAGACTCTCAAGTCAACAGAAAACAACGTCCGAACCCGATGATGTACGGGGACCATCCCACGTACCAGCACCATCGCACGGCGACCACTAGCGGAGAAGAAACAGGACTCGCAGTCCACGGTCACGCACGCACCCTGCGCGAGAGTCGAGAAAACTCAAGTGGCGCTAAGCCACTGGACTCTAGACAGTCCTCTAGACGCACTACACCTAACGGTCCTTGAGTCACAAGACTCGGGGTCAAGACCGTTGTACGCAACAGCACAAGGCCGTCAATCTAGTCCAATCTCTAGGTCTAAAACTACGGTAGCACAAGTGCCGAGCCAACACACGAGCCGCCAAGACCACTCCCTCGGGAAGGGAACGCAAGGGACTAAGGCCACCCACATGGGCCACATGGAAAACATAGAAGCACGATTCCCAGGGTAGCACACAAGCCGCCATGTCGATTTGCCATCCCAGGGCAAGTGGGAAACCTCCAACCCCAGGCCGGATAACTGGACTCGCAGTCCAAGGCCAAACACGTGGCCGACATGGGAATCGCCTTCCAAAGAAACCCACGACATGCGGGGGAGACCTCACCGCACACACACCGATACACGGTGACTCGATCGAGTGTAACACGAAAGCTCAGAACACGTGAGGTCACCTGGACTCACTACACCTATGGGCATGCTAATCGAGGTAACACGGAATCTTCAGACACCCAAAGACACGGTCACAGAACTCCACGGGGTGTCAAGGACATTCACAAGACCTAAAGTCAACCACTGGGTCACAACTGGGTCGACCGGAGGTCAAAATAATTCAAACGGGAACCGCAACGTAGTCACGGTCACCTGGGGACCGCGACCATAGTCACAGTCGACTGGGGACCTCTACCACACAGTAGTGGTAGACCGAGGACCGCGACCACGCAGTCACGGTCACCTCACGACCGCAACTAGCCACGCGCAAACCCGATGGTAGCGGTCGCCCAAGGACCGCGACCACACAGTCACGGTCGGGTCACGACCACGACTAGATGAAAATGGTCTATCGCACGTCCGCGACACTTGCCGACACTCTTGGGAAAACGCAGTTCTCCCAAGACCGCGACCAATGAAAACGGTTATTGGTAGACCGCGACCATTTCGAAAACTGAGAACGGCGGGAAAACTCCAAAAAATCCACGCCACGCCCCCAAACATCCACAGATGGGGGGGAAAACATGGGGGAAGCTCCCCAGTAGCCCCTAGCATGCATCTATGGCCTCGGATCGGCCTAAAACGCAACGAAACGCTAGATCGAGCGATCACTCCCCCAAAGCATGATTTTCCCCAAAACGCCTCAAACGACCTGCTCGGCTCACCACGGCCTACAAAACTCGCGGGAAATGAAGCGCACAAGCTGGGGGTCCATCTCCCTACCTCCACCGAAGGTTTCGCGCACCGTGGACGCCGATCCACGAAGAAAACACCGTTTAAACCCTCATCGGTTCACGATCCCACGAACCGCCTCCACCATCGTGATCCTCGTCCCGTGCCCGTCGCTCCACGTCCCACGAGCCACGCCACCCTGCCCTCGCCGCCTCCGTCGGCCGCCCTGAGTGAGAGGGGGAGAGGAGAGAACGTGAGAGAAGAGAGAGGGAGGGAAGAGAGAAAAGGGTTATATATATAGAAAAATCTGGAAAATCAGAAAACTCTCAAAAAATAGAAAAATACACCTCCTCGAACCTCGTGACGCGTTGATCACAACGGTACCACTCGCGCCCAGGTGAATGGTCCGGTTCACCCGCAACGATGTTCCGAAGGAATTACCGAAACACACACCGGGAATCGGAAAACACATGCGGAAAAGCCGCAGAATGCTCCCGAGCCTCCGAAACAACTCCGGATCGGGCCGATCCGAACACGAAAGATGTCCGAAACGAAATTTCGGACACAACAGAGTCAGACACTCCGAAAAACCAGATCCGAGAGCCAAAAAGAAGGATCCAAAAGGTCCAGGATATTACAGCCCTCCCCCCTTAATGGAATTTCATCCTCGAAATTGAGAACAACCCAAGGGGAAGGAAGAGGAAGACTCACTCAAACAGGTAAGGGAACTGCTGACGCATCTCATCCTCACGCTCCCAAGAAGCCTCACTACCAGAGTGCCACTGTCACACCACCTTTACCAAGGGGATGACCTTGTTCCGCAGGCGCTACTCTCGCCTATCCTCCACGCGGATCGAAAACTCTGGGAGGGAAAGATCTGGAGTCACCTCAGGCCAAACAGAAATCTCGAGCACATGAGAGTCATCGGGCATATATTTCCGCAACATCGAGACGTGGAACACGTCATGCACCGACGCCAACTCAGGGGGTAACTGCAACTAGTAAGCAACCTCACCGATGCGCTCCACAATCACAAAAGGAACAATATAGCGGGGACTCAACTTCCCACGCCGTCCAAAATGCATCACCCCCTTCATCGGAGAAACTCTCAAGAACACATGATCGCCCACAGCGAACTCGAGGGGCTACCTCCTACGGTCAGCATAGCTCTTCTGCCGACTCTGGGCCGCCAACATGTTCTGACGAACCAGGTGCACAATATGTTGGCGGCCCAGAGTCGGCAGAAGAGCTATGCTGACCGTAGGAGGCAGCCCCTCGAGTTCGCCGTGGGTGATCATGTGTTCTTGAGAGTTTCTCCGATGAAGGGGGTGATGCGTTTTGGATGGCGTGGGAAGCTGAGTCCCAGCTATATTGGTCCTTTCGTGATTGTGGAGTGCATCGGTGAGGTTGCTTACCGGTTACAGTTACCCCCTGAGTTGGCGTCGGTGCATGACGTGTTCCACGTCTCGATGTTACGGAAATATATGCCCGATGACTCTCATGTGCTCGAGATTTCTATTTGGCCTGAGGTGACTCCAGATCTTTCCCTCCCAGAGTTCCCGATCCGCGTAGAGGATAGGCGAGAGCAGTGCCTGCGAAACAAGGTCATCCCCTTTGTAAAGGTGGTGTGGCAGCGGCACTCTAGTAGTGAGGCTTCTTGGGAGCGTGAGGACGAGATGCGTCAGCAGTTCCCTTACCTGTTTGAGTGAGTCTTTCTCTTCCTTCCCTTGGGTTGTTCTAATTTCGAGGATGAAATTCCTTTAAGGGGGGAGGGCTATAATATCCCGGACCTTTTGGATCCTTCTTTTTGGGTCTCGGATCTGGTTTTTTGGAGTGTCCGACTCCGTTGTGTCCGAAATTTCGTTTCGGACATCTTTCATGTTCAGATCGGCGCGATCCGGAGTTGTTTCGGAGGCTCGGGAGCGTTCCGCGGCTTTTTCGCGTGTGTTTTCCGATTCCCGGTATGTGTTTTGGTAATTCCTTCGGAACCTCGTTGCGGGTGAACCGGGCCGGCAACCTCGGTAAAGCCACTAGCACTAGTTTCACGGCGCAGAAACCGACACCCGTGCCACGACGAAACAACTGAAACTCGACGGTCGACACTACCTTTGTAATATCCTGGACCTTTCGAATCCTTCTTTTTGGGTCCCGGATCTGGTTTTTCGGAGTGTCATACTCCGTTGTGTCCAAAATTTTGTTTCGGACATCTTTCGTGTTCGGATCGGCGCGATCCGGAGTTGTTTTTGAGGCCCGAGAGCGTTCCGTGACTTTTCCGCTTGTGTTTTTCGATTCTCGGTGTGTGTTTCGGTAATTCCTTCGGAACCTCATTGCGGGTGAACCGGGCCGTTCATCTGGGCGCGAGTGGTACCGTTGTGATCAGTGCGTCGCGAGGTTCGAGGAGTTGTATTTTTCTATTTTTCAGGATTTTTCCAATTTTCCAGATTTTTCTATATATATAACCCTTTTCTCTCTTCCCTCCCTCTCTCTTCTCTCACGTTCTCTCCTCTCCCCCTCTCACTCCGGGCGGCCGACAGAGGAGGCGAGGGCGGGGCAGCATGGCTCGTGGGACGTGGAGCGACGGGCATGGGACGAGGATCGCGATGGTGGAGGCGGTTCGTGGGATCGTGAACCGCGAGGGTTTAAATGGCGTTTTCTTCGTGGATCGGCGTCCACGGTGCGCGAAATCTTCGGTGGAGGTAGGGAGATGGACCCCCAGCTCGTGCGCTTCATTTCCCACGAGTTTTGTAGGCCGTGGTGAGCCGAGCGGGTCGTTTGAGGCGTTTTGAGGAAAATCATATTTTGGGGGAGTGATCGCTCGATCTAGTGTTTCGTTGCATTTTAGGCCAATCCGAGGCCATAGATGGATGCTAGGGGCTACTGGGGAGCTTCCCCCATGTTTTCCCCCTCATATGTGGATGTTTGGGGGCGTGGCGTGGATTTTTTGGAGTTTTCCCGCCGTTCTCGATTTTCTGAAATGGTCGCGGTCTACCAGTAACCGCTTTCATTGGTCGCGGTCTTGGGAGAACCGTGTTTGCCCAAGACCGTCGGCAAGCGTCGCGGACGTGCGATAGACTATTTTCATCTAGTCGCGGTCGTGACCCGACCGTGACTGTGTGGTCGCGGTCCTTGGGCGAATGCTACCATCGGGTTTGCGCGTGGCTAGTTGCGGTCGTGAGGTGACCGTGACTGCGTGGTCGCGGTCCTCGGTCGACCACTACTGTGTGGTCGCGGTCCCCAGTCGACCGTGACTATGGTCGCGGTCCCCAGGTGACCGTGACTACGTTGCGATTCCCGTTTGCATTGTTTTGACCTCCAGTCGACCCGGTTGTGACCCAGTGGTTGACTTTAGGTCTTGTGAATGTCTTTGACACCCCGTGGAGTTCTGTGACCGTGTCTTTGGGTGTCCGGAGATTCTGTGTTACCTCGATTAGTGTGCCCATAGGTGTAGTGGGTCCGGGTGACCTCATGTGTTTCGGGCTTTCGTGTTACGCTCGATCGAGTCACCGTGTATCGGTGTGTGTGCGGTGGGGTCTCCCCCGTATGTCGTGGGTTTCTTTGGATGGCGATTCCCATGTGGGCCACGTGTTTGGCCTTGGACTGCGAGTCCAGTTATCTGGCCTGGGGTTGGAGGTTTCCCGCTTGCCCTGGGATGGGAAATCGACATGGCGGCTTGTGTGCTGCCCTGGGAATCATGCTTCTATGTTTTCTGTGTGGCCCATGTGGGTGGCCTTAGTCCCTTGCGTTCCCTTCCCGAGGGAGTGGTCTTGGCGGCTAGTGAGCTGTCTCGATACTCGTGCTACCGTAGTTTTAGACCTAGAGATTGAACTAGATTGACGGCCTTGTGCTGTTGCGTACAACGGTCTTGACCCCGAGTCTTGTGACTCAAGGACCGTTGGGTGTAGTGCATCTAGAGGACTGTCCAAAGTCAAGTGGCTTAGTGCTACTTGAGTTTTATCGACTCTCGCGCAGGGTGCGTGCGTGACCGTGGACTGCGAGTCATGTTTCTTCTCCGATTGTGGTCACCATGCGACGGTGCTGGTACGTGGGATGGTCCCCGTACTTCGTCAGGGTTCGGACATTATTTTCTGTTGACTTGAGAGTCTACTCCTTCAGTGACCCTCCACTAGTCGTAGCCCACCAGTACGAGGTGCTGGTCTCACCTGGGAGTGGTGTACGGGCACTCACCCTTTGAGACGGTTTGTGGACTGGTTTCCGTCTGGCCCCTCGTCGTTAGCCAGAGTCCGGCTGCGGGGGAAAACCGGTCAGAGGGCCAGACCTAGGACGCATGGTCTGTGTGTGCACACGTGGTTGGGGGCGTTTGGACCCACGTCGACGGGCGTGACCCCAGCTAGTCACTTGTTTGTGGTTACTTGTACGGTGTTCGTGCCTTTGGTAGGCGCTACCACGTCAGGCGGTTCACCTGCGGTGCGGTGTAAGACGTCAGGGGACGCTACCGGCTGTGCTTCTAGTGGAACACGGTGAGGCGCCACCCCAGGGGAGCGCGTCTGGGGTGCAGCGTGGTGCGGGTGCCCAGAGGTAGTGCCAGAGGTCAGTGCCGGGGTATGCCCCATGTAGCTGTACTTTTATTTCTTGTCTCTGTACTAGTCGTGGACTACTGTTGTTGTTATTTTCCATTGTGGACCATGTAAAATGCTAATTTATTTCCTATTTCTTTGTGCCTCCACACTCCTTTTAGCCCTTCCGAGCCCTCCCGGCTCGTGGGCGGCGGTGCGAGTCTCGGGTTATCGGGCCTTCCCGGTAATCGGATTCTCGGGTCGTTACAGCTAGCCTGCCTCATCATTGGGGGCTCATGAGGGCGTGGGGGATCCACCTAGTGCTCTCCCATTTGTAACTCGCCCTTCTTAATCATACTTTCCATGACGTCCTTGAAGACATAATAGTTTTCAATGGCATGTCCCAGTGCCCGGTGATAGGGACAGATAGAGGATCATCCTTCTTGGCTGCATCATCGGGTCTCTTTGGCTCAAGCAATGTTATCTTGTTGTATTTATATGCTCAGTCGAATAATGCCCGTGTCTTTTCTTTGGGAAACGAATATAACTTCTTCATTATGTTCCTCAAAGAGACACCTTCTTTCTTTTCTGTTGCCCCTTCTGGCGGAGGGGCAGCTGCAACTTTGGTTTTTGATGTCTACTGGTCAAAGGTATTGAAATCAACAGTGTTTGCTTCAGTTGGCGCCGATCGTCGTTCAACAGCTTTCCCTTTCTAAACAGCAGTAATGTTGTTTGTAGGATGTCTGGACAAGAAGGACTCGACCTCTACCACCACACTGTTCAAATGGTCGAATGTCCTTATATCTGTTCCAATCATCTTTTCAAGCACTTCCCTCCTAAGGTTTTGCTTGCATATTTGAACAACATCTTCTTGGTACGGAGGCCGCCTGCACCTCATGGCCAGGTTCCTCCATCTTTTAATATAATCCAGGGCCATTTCATCGTGCCTCTGTCTGGTAGAGTATAATTCTGCCACTGTAATTTCCCTTTCTGTGACATGGAACCTTTCTCGGAACTTTCGCTGCTTATCGGGCCAATCAGCTACAGACCCGACTGGTAGGCTGGAATACCACTCAAAGGCCAAGCCTATGAGGGACGAGCCGAAGAACTTTAGCAGATAAGCTTCATCAGCAGCCAAGTCTCCCATGACTGTTGTATAATAAGCAATATGTTCCTTTGGGGAGCCTTGCCCATTGAATTTCTCGAACTTTGGCGGCTTGTTAATGCCTGGGGGTAGTCTCCTTACAGCATATTGTGGAGGATACGGCACCCGGTAGACATCAAAAGCTCCACAATCACCATCAGCCCTCTCGGACAACTTCATTTCTATCATCCTCTCGACCATCAGCTTATTCACCATAGTAGGATCGACAGGCTCTGGGTAGAAGTGTGCATGTTGTTGTGTAAAGGGAGTTGTCATTACAATAGCATGTAAACTTGGCTGCACTCCTGGCGGAGAGGGTTGCACTTGAAATGCCAAAGGCTGCATTGTCGGTTGTGGCGGGAAAGGCTGACATGGAGCTTTCCCGTGACTTGCTTGGTGGGAGACGGTAGTTATTACCACCTCCACAGAACTGGAGATCTCTCTTGCTGGTTCAGCATGCTTGGAGATAGGGGTTTGTTCATTCTTCTCATTTAATTACCTTTTAAGAGACTCAATCTCTTGCTGGTATCTTTTGAACATCATTAGGATGGTTGGGTCCAGAGATGCAGCCATAGACATATCCTCTATCATTTGACCAGATGTCCCCTCAACCGGGTTCATGAGTGACACATCTTATTCTTCTGAAGTCACCACATTCACAGTTAAAGTGGTGATCTTTGGCAAGTCATCAGTTGCTGCAAGTTTCTCTCTTGCTGCCTGGCCCCGCCTTGTTATGGGTTCGGGCCTTTGAGCCAACTTGATGATCTCTTCAGGCTGGTCGAGCAAAGCACCAAACCCCCCAGTGATTCCTGCCATGTTACAGGCTAAAATCTGCAGTTTTCCTTTTTGCCTCCAAACTCTTCTCCGGGCGTGGCCAGGGAAGGTCAATCGATCAAACACAGATACTCTTCCTTTTTCTTCTCCCCTCTGTGGGGCATCCTTCGAACATCCGGCCCTTTGGCCATCTTCAATCTCATTGGAGTCCGAACATGATACTCCTGGCATTATCTTTTCTTTATTATCTTCCTCTTCCTCTTCGACGCCCATGGATCGGAGTAACCATTGTTGTCGCAGGGATGAATTCCCCAGACAGTGGAAATAGTCTTGGACTACTATATTCATTTCTTCTCGACTATGCCTCTAGGGGTCAGCTCGAGGCACCAATCGCTCTTGTGTCTTCGGCTGATAAGCCAGCCTTGTCATCCGTGCAGCTTCATACATCTTCTGGGGATACCAGAATACATCTGCCTGCCTGGCGCAGGCCCTCGGCATGTGGGGAGCAGTCATTGGGATGACTTCCTCTACTTCTTTTTCTATCCTCATCAGGACTTTTCTGCCCTCTCTCATGGGGTGCATAACAGCAACTTCTTCCTTCGCAGGGGCTGGTGCTAGGCCTTGAACTTTCTTGGGCACCCAGATCTGCTTGAATCTTGCAGGCTTAGGTGCCAGCGGCTTCTTTCCTTCTCTTTCCATGTTGGCCCTCATGGTGGCCAGCACTTGGAACTTGTTGTTGGTAGGGACCGCCGGAATGACGTGGTCGAGTAGTGCTTCAGCTAGGTGACCATTGAGGTACACCCGCATTCCTCCAACTAGCATGGATTTCCCCGAAGTTGACAAGCATCCTCAGGGCATAGTAGTCTGATTTCTTCAATAATTCTTCCTTCTACTGCCAGCAGCAGCGGGAACAGTGGTCCTTCTATCCACATGGTGGACATAGCATGGAAGAATGATTTATGAGACAATCGTCTTTTGTGTTTTCTTCTTCCTGGCATCTTCATGGCTTCTACCGCAATAGTCTTCTCAGCTTTACCATCGATCTGGAGTATGTCGACGAATGCAAGCCCCAAGCAGTTTGGGAAGCCCACCACCGGTGGCAGGGATCCGAACATCGTTGGCACCGCCAGGTACCCATCACGAACATGGTTGTCGATGACTTGTTGGCCGAACTTGAGAGAAATCAGTCTAGTCTCCATTTGAATTCCTGCAAATAAGATCAGCACACAGTCAGAACTTTTGGGGAGGCCGCTAGGCCTCCTACTTTGGCGAAAAGATGAAGGGAAACTCGGTCCCACCGGGCATGCCAGCTTTGTGGACTTGACTTTTATTTGTTTATTTTATTTGGGTGATTTATTTCATTTATTTATTTTAGTTGGTTTATTTATTTATCAGTTTATTAGGTGTGCCAGTCACCGAGGTGACAATTTCATTGTGCGCTCGATCTGACTCAGTCAGTCGATTGTGAGACTCGGGTCGGGACCGGAAGTCCGTCATACCATAAAGGCTATGACGTTAATTATGCCCTCCCAAAGAAGGACAACCCTTGATTAATCGCCAAAGTAAAAAGGGGCCCCGGGGGCAAAACAAGATAAGACTCTCATACTCATTTTATGGGCAGGATGGAAGATGCATGCGGATGTTCATGCGATTAGTAGTTTATTATGGTTTATCTGCCTGGTTCCCAGTATGGGGGGCAGAAAACTTAGGTCTGAGAACCACTCACAGGCATAATGATGGCTTCCAATCGGGCGTAGCCCGACCTTCAACCACACACTATTTGATATACCGGGAGCACAGGAGGGGATGACTTTTAGGTTTATTTAATCATCTTGTGAATGCTGTACGAGATAGACACATTCATTCTTCATGAAACTAGGCAAGGAAAAATAGAATAACTGAAGTTTTATCATTGGAATGTTGCTGTGTCACATGCTCATTAATTGATTTTTTATTCATGTAAAACACGGAATGAATCCGACAGCATGTCCTCTTGTCTTAGATCATGCCAAGTGGGAATAGGAAACCGTCCACGCAGAGCCGGGATGGAGTCCACAAAAGATCGAGACATATCAATGCCTGGATAAGACGAGGTGGGACTAAACTGAGACGGACTAAGCCGAGACGATATTCGTCCACAGAGGCATTTGACGTTTTTTATTCCCAAGGGGGAGTCAATAGAGACCATGCAGAGGCAGGGCTCTTTGGATCCCAAGGGGTTCGGAGCTGATGTTGCATAACGGAATTTGAGATTCATTTCGACAGCATCTCCCCTTATTTCGGACCATGCCCGGGGGGAGTATAGGACATCCATCCACGGAGTGCCGAGATGGAAGCCAAAGAGAACGATGAGCATAGCCCGAGATCCAAGAGGATCAGAATACAGCAGGATGGTGTCCACTCATCATGGCATTCATTGATATCCCCTTGAAGAGACCATAGGAGAACATGCAGTGGCAAAACTCCATAGGCTAGTAGGGTTGAAAAATAAGCATCATACTCGGTAGAATGCGGGGGTAAACCCTTATTAATTTAGCTCCCATGGGTTTGAGTGAAAGGCTATTATTCCTCTACGGGATGTTATGTGTTCTAAACAAATGGTAATAAGGCCCGGAGCACTGGGCTTCAAGGTTCGTGGGCGGTTGCTGGATGGAAGGATTAATGGTCACAGGGATCGGCTGTGAAGGGCATCGGCGTGATGGGACTCGGCACGACAGTGGGGGAATGGCATGGGAGGACTGGAGGAGGGGTGATCGACGCGTAGATGGCCTGGCGTGGGCAGTCGTCAGCGTGCCTGCCACTCGGTGCGGAACCCGCACCGAGAGAGCACAGCGCCGGGGAGGTAATTAGGGCGCCGATAGGAGAGATTTGAGGATTTAGGGCTTTATGAGATTATGGATTTTGGGGGGTTTTCTTTTGAAACTTTATTTAAGGGCTTTGAGAAGGCTGCAGAATATTGAAACTGGTTTTGGAACATATCATCCCAAGGAGGTGAGGAACTTCACACTGGAGCACCATTGGGAGCCGGGTTATTTATTGAATCGTGTGAACTTTGATTCGAATGTATCCCTCACTACTTCGCAAATGAGAAGCCATGAGATGGACTGTCTCAGGCTCCCACTGCGATTATGAGGTTGGGAAAACAACGGCGAGGCAATAGAAATGGATCCACACAATCTGAGAGGTGTGTGTACACAGCAGAGTCAAAATATGCACATAACAACTATCGAATACAATAGTGCTCAGAAGGTGGAGAGATATAGAGGGTCTCGGACCCTAATGATTCATTTCATTGAATAGAACATACATATTCGACATAGAAAGAAATAGACTATATGATTGCACACATAGACTAACGACTCTTGAAGATCTGTCGGACTCCACCGACGCTTGACATCAACAGAGATTAGTACTTAGAAGAAGCGATCAAAAAGATGCTAGAATAAAGGATGGGGAGGAGAAAATGTAGCCCCTGGGGGCATTAACAGATAAACACTCCCACCTCTTATCTCTTCCACTCACACTTCTGCTAATCTTTCTTTTCTACTCTCTACTTCTCTTTTGTCTCAGCCAGCCGTAGGACAGAAAGGCCTGGGATATCCTTTTCTTTTCTTCTTTTCCTTTCTCTCTTCCTCTTTCTGTATATCTCCCTCTGTGTATCTCCATCTCTATCTATCCTCCTTCCTTCTCTTTGAAGACACGGGATTTATATAGAGGGGAATACCCCCCTTCATTCAGCACCAGTGCTTCCCGAGGTGGTGTGGCATCGGCGCGCTCCGAAGTAGGCTTCTCGGCGTAGACTTCTCGGCACGCTCATATTGTGTTTGGCTTGGGCCCATTTACTTCATGAATCGGTGCCAAACAAGGCTTTGAACGAATGGGCCTTCTTCGTTGGTCATATGGGCTTCTTAAAATAATTATTTGTTCTTCTTGTAGCTTACTTAACATCTGGCATCCACAAAGATGTGCCAAGCTATGTGAATCCCGCTTTACGAGCACTAGAATATTTTGAGGATCCTCTTCAGTAGGCAGATGATTGCCCGGGGCTTGACGTAGTCTTGATCAGCCTGACTATTTGAATGATAGCAGTGCTGGGTAGCAACTTTGCCAAAAATGGCTTCAGCCGGACAGAGTGTCAGAGGTAATGGATCGTCTTCTATTCTGATTCGCAGAACTTCCAGGTATGACATCGGAGCCGCACCCTTGATTGATCTTCAAGGCCTTGAGCTTCCTTTGACTTCTTCTTTTATTCTTGTACATTTTAGGTGTCAACAGCTGCCAAGAATTCAGCCATACCCTGTCCCTTGATTGCTTTTCTGTGAATATAAGTAATGTCGTATTCCATCAGTAGGAGTGCCCATCTTCCCAGTCTGCCTGAGAGGATGGGTTG
The DNA here is from genome assembly GCA_022559845.1 of Amorphophallus konjac. Classification (NCBI taxonomy): domain Eukaryota; kingdom Viridiplantae; phylum Streptophyta; class Magnoliopsida; order Alismatales; family Araceae; genus Amorphophallus; species Amorphophallus konjac. The sequence goes on from CM040129.1 coordinate 36,612,508, forward strand.
TCGGAGGAGAAACTTCAGGGGGTCGTGCTTGGATATAAGCTTGACTCAATGGGAGGTAATGCCGCAGCTTTTTGACGGCGAACACTAATGCCAAGCAAACCTTCTCGATGATGGAATATCGATACTCGGCATCGATTAGCTTCCAGCTGAGGTAATAGAGGGGCTGCTCTTTACCTTCCTCATTGACTTGTGCCAACAGTGCTCCTAAAGAAGCATACATGGCAGCAATATAGAGTATGAGGGGCTTGCCCTTAACTGGTGCCCCCAGTTCTAGAGAGTATGAAGGTATTCCTTGATTTGCTCAAAAGTCGCCTGGCATTCAGAGTCCCATATAAACGGGGCGTCTTTCTTCATTAGCTTGCCGAAAGGCACGCATCGACCGGAGAGGTTAGAGATAAACCTCCGAATGTAGGTCAGCCTCCCTTGGAAGGACCTGAGCTTGGTGATGTTGCTGGGTGGTGGAAGCTCCCGGATTGCTTTGATCTTGCTGGGGTCCACCTTGATTCCTCGGTATCGGACAACGAAGCCGAGAAACTTGCCGCTGGATATGCCAAAGGTGCATTTCATGGGGTTCATCTTGAGCCCGTATTGTCGGAGACGCTCGAAGACCTGGCGTAAATCGCGCAAATGGTCTTCGCTATTTTAGTCTTGACGATGAGGTCGTCGATGTAGCATTCGATGATATTGTGCAATATCTCATCGAATATTTTGGTCATGGCCCTTTGGTAAGTAGCGCCGACATTCTTCAAACCGAAGGGCATGCACTTGTAGTTGAAAATCGCTTTGGGGGATCTGAAGGCTGTGTGGTTCTTGTCTTTGACGGACATCCGGATTTGGTTATAACCGGATGACCCGTCCATAAAGGACAAGGCCTCATGTCCAGTGGTCATGTCGACCATTGTTTCTGCGATCGGGACTGGGAAGTCATCCTTCGGACAAGCTTTTTTGAGGTCCCAACAGTCGACACAGATGCAGACTTGACCATTTTTCTTCTTGACTTGGACTATGTTGGCGAGCCAGATCAGATAGATACATGGCTCGATGAAATCGACCTCCGTCATTTTATCGACTTCGGTCGCGACCTGGAGCTCCAGCTCATGGCGCATGCGCCGCTGCGACTGTTTGACTAGAGTGACCGAGGGAAAAATGGCTAGCTCATGCTCCGCTACGGAGGGGTCTAGCCCCGGCATCTCCCTATATGTCCATGCGAAGCAGTCTTTATACTCCAGTAGGAGTTGCTTGTAATCCCGCCTTTCTGCCTCGGTAAGGAGAGCACTAACGAATGTGGGCTGGGGGGCTTCATCATCGCCCAGGTTTATTTCAACGAGCTCATCAACGGTCGCTTTGTAGCCGTCCTCTAGCTCGGGAGGAGCGGGCTTGAAGTCGGTGAAATCCTCATCATCGGTGTCGGATTCATGCATTTCTTGATTCTCGAAGCCACTGGTTGACGTCGATGGGACTGGAGAGTGGTTGTCGCTGGAATCCACCAGGGATTGGTCTGGCCGCCAGCTTTTGGCAAGCAGTTGTCAACCGGGGTTGCTGAGGTCTCCCCAGGATTACCCACTAGAGCTGACGATCTTTTATGGTCGGCATCCTGGATACCTCCCTCGTTGGGAGAGCTTGTTGAACCAGGTCCTTCGACATGCTGGGCGGCAGGAGGAGCTTCTTCGGCCCCTTTATCTTGGCAGTGAGGCGAGGATGATTCCTCGACTGCTTAGACTGGAGTACCAGCTTTGACGGGGATCGGGATCAGGATCTCCTCTTCCTCGTCCCCAGAGCTGTTGAATTTGGCTTCGACTTTAGCTCAGTCATCGACTGGCTGTGTCAAGCCTATGATGTTGACTGCGTAGTAGGCGTGAAAGTTCGGGTCTTGGTCATAGCCAAGTCCCCTGGTAACCTTATAGAAGGACGGGGGTTGCGCCCGGACCTGGGAAGGGATCCACAGTCGGTGAAAATATTCACATCGCGCAGAATCTTGCCATTGAGGGATGTGTTGCTTTAGACACATTTCCCGAATATGCGACGGCATGTCGTCCAATACTTGGACTACTTCAGGGGTATCGTCGACTCGCCTAGACCAGCCGAAGTCATCCTCCAGCGGGGCCTGAGGGACCATGTCTCCCTTATAGAAGACAATGGGTTTGTCCCTGTTGGCCTGCTTTTTATTTATGCATTGTCGCTTGAAGGTGACGACAAACGTCGTCAACGATTCAACGTTGTATTCTTCGGATGCACATGGGAACTGGATGTAGTATGGGGGCAAGCATATACTCTTGCCAATAGCTCGACTATTGAGGTTGGCCTCAAAGTTGATTTTATGCCTTTCGAGGTGATCCGGGGTTGATCTGGAGCTGAGGCGTAACCGATGGAGCTTGTCCTTCTCCTCGTCAACGGAGAAGAGATCATCATCATCTTCCTCTAAGAGCCAGCCGTTGCTTATGCTCTTAATCATAGGGTACGGACTAATTCCCTTGCAGTAGAGCGCAACGTCGGCCAGATTGCCTTCCGCTGGCTTTGAATGGTGATAGGTCTACAAAGACCGTGTGCTGCTCCCCGCCCTTGGCATACTTGATGTATTAGTGGAGAGTTGACAAGATGACCCAATTTTCATGGAGCCAAGGTCTACCCAGTAGCATCTTATATGATGTGTTGGCATCGATGATGTAGAATGTCACCTTGGAGGTGAAATCATCGAGCACCAGGTCGATGTCCACCCGACCGAGGACATCCTCAGTGTTTTGGTTGAAGCCGGATATCTTGACCACTTCAACCTTCTGGAGATATGGGGTCAGATATAAAGTTTTGAATGTTTCGAGCGGCATGATGTTGACCGCGGCACTAGCATCCACCAGAATCCGGTTCACATCATGCCCATTGACCTTCCCTTTCATGTAGAGAGGACGGTTGTGGCATGGAGGGGATAGCAACGTGTCCTTCTCAGTGAAGGAGACGATGGTTGTGAAGGCTCCATAGGCGGCCGCCTTCATTTCTGCAACATGTGCTTCATAAGCTTCTAGCTCTTGGAGTATTTTGATGAGATTTTCTCTCAGCTCTTTGCTCCAAGCGATGGCTTCCCAGATTGAAACGCTGGCAGGGAAGCACTTCAGCTCGTGGAGGACCTTCTGATCAACTCGGGCTCGAGCATCCTCCAAGGAGGGTAGTATGTTGGGCTGGGCTTTTTGCGAGCTGCCGTGCTGCTCCCCATCACGAAGTCGCACTACCTTGCCTTTACCATCGGGATCAGATTGACCCTGATCACCTGTGGACTCCTGGAAAAGGGGTGCCAATGATGGCTCTTCTATGGGTAAGTGGCGAGCTGGCTCGTCCTTACCGGACGGTCCCGCTTGTTCTACAAAAGAAGCTGGAACTGGTGTAGGGACTAGGATGTTGGCAGCAACCTCTTCGATACCGAAAGGTTCGAAGATGCCAGGTCCTTTTTGAATTTCTACCTCCGGAATGGGGGTAGGTTCCTCTCCACGAAAGAGGATGATTCGCTCCGGGTCGAAGGTCGACGGGTGAAGGGGTAGCTTGGGGATTCTTCCGTGGCCTCTATCGCGTCCCCGGCCACGACCTCGGCCACGGCCTGTGTGTTCTGGAGCTGGATGTATCCCAAGCGAGGCAATGGTTATTTGTTTGGCTTGGGAGGCCACTGGCTTGCCTTGCCAAGAAGCGTTGATGTAATCGGGATGTGGGATGGCCACCATGTTTCAGGTACAGCCCCGGAGCATTTCTTCGAGCTGCTCTGTTGTGATCTCCTTGTCTTTATAGCAGAAGGAGAGCTCACTTGGGATCAGGAGCCTTTTGCCGTTCTTGAGCTTTTGGATCATCTCTTGGAACCAGTCTCTGTGGCGGGCTCGTTTCTGCATTTTTTCCCACGGGATATAGCTATCGAGTGGGAGAGCACCGGTAGGGCGAGGAGGAACGTATTCCTCCAAGTCATCAATGAGCCGCTGGAGCCTCTGGAGAGGCGTTGGCTCGGCTGGTGATTGTAAGGTGGCTGCTTGTTCAACTTGTTTTATGAGCTGCCTTCTAAGGTTCTTCCTCTTACTTTTCTCCTGTTTCTTGGCGATGGCCGCCTCCAAGAGAGTGGGAGGGAGAGGTGTTAGGGCCGGAGTTGATAAACTCCCACAAGGATATCCCCGAGTTGGTGTCTTGGCAGGGTGAGGTCTACGACCTTTCTTTGCCCGGATTTCAATCCAGGCTCCTTCCGCTTGTTGTATCTAGAAGGTAGCATTGATCGCTTGCTCGATTACCTCGAGCGACAACTTCTGGTATGCTGGGATACTGGGACTTGCGTCCGAAGACATGTGCGCAGTTTGGTGTCTTACCTGCAATGGCGACAAGAGCCTACGGGGAGTATGCAGACTGGTGTTGGTGTCCAAAGACATATGTGCGGTTTGATGCCTTACCCGGGGTGGCGACAGCCTTTGCTGAGAAGCGGACTGAGGGATGTGCTTGCTGTCCTGCTCCTTAGCATTACTGTTATGATCACGCTGAGGGCCGGGTCTGGCGACAACCGAAGGCATCGCCGGACATTGTCGCTCTGAGCAGTTACCCCGACTCTGTAGACTGACTGGGCCTTGAAGCGATGGGCCTGCCGCTCGAATCGAAGCCGCTGAAGACTCTGAAGTTGTCTTCTTTGTACTTCATATTGCGTTAAAGGGTAGGCGGGGAGGACCCGACGGCCCATCAGCTGAGTAGGCGTGAGACGGCTGGGCCGGGACCTCATCCTGCTTTTGCTTTCCCTTCTATCCACGGACGCCGGAGACGGAGATAGGGCAGGGGGAGAACAAGGGAGACCTGAGGAGCCTGTCATCGTCTCACCCACCCTGATCATTCTCTCGGCCAAGAAGGACCCGGAGGAGCCTGGCGGGGTCTTCTTTGGAGAAAGGGAGAGATTTCAGCTCTCGCCATGGCCGCCACTGCACAGCCGAAGTGGCCGGGGTTGGCTGGCCGGATGTTGGTGTCTGGGAGCCCGAAGGGGCCGGAGGAATAGAAGAATGGATGACGTTGACCGAGAAGTCGCTCGGCTCCGTCTCTTGACTGGCATCCTGTTCTCCACGCCTTTGCAATCACTCGAGCGCTTCTTGGTTGTCGGCCCGAAACCCGAGCCATTCTGGAGTATGCTGGTAAGGCAGCCCGTGCCCATTTTCTTGAGGGGAATCTGGCCGCTCTGGCGCATCCTTGGCGATGCTCAGGGTTTCTTCGACAGCTTGCCGAAGTCTTACAAGTGACATGGAATTCCCCTCCGCATCGATCTGCTCCCACTGGATCTATTCTTGGATGAGGTATTGGACTTCCTCACTGGACTCGATCGTGTAGCATATTCTAGCATGGAAAGGGCAATATTGGGGGTGACTAAGGTCCCAATGGGTGTAGTCCGCCGGTGAATCATGGGGCATGATTTGCCCCCTCTCGACGAGGATATCGAAGAGTCGTCGGGTCCTCTCCCTGGGGAAGGAGAGGGGTCTGCGATCATGCTAGGGCCTCCACCCCAAATACCAGAGTGAATGTTCACCTTGACTGGTGCTGGGCTCCCCTGCTTCGACATCAGAGAGGGATAACACATCCATCATATGGATCACGCTGGCCGAGTAGTGAACCACACGTGCTACCTTAGCTGGCCTGGACCACGTATGTGGTTGCAGGGGATCAACGAGACCACTCTTCACTTTAACAAGGCCGTCTCGGATCAGCTTCTGCGCCTAAGTCTTGAAGACACATCAATCTTCAATTGGATGACCTAGCATGCGATGATATGGGCAATAGCCGGGATCGTCGGTCTTCAGAGCCTCGTCCGACTTGCAGATTTCTGGCAGCTCGACAATCTTCTGGGACATGCAGAGGTCGAAGAGCATCTTCATGTGTTCCTTCTTGAAGGAGAAGGGCGTGTTCATGCGCTCCGAGAAGGAAGGAGCGACCGGCTTATCTGTTGGCTTTTTGTCAGAGCCGCTTGGTTTGGCCTCTTGATAACGCGAAAGTTTGTCGTTTAAAACACGCGTATCAATCTTAAAAATTCCAACTCGCACTAGATGAAAGAGAGACGTAATATGGTGGCGAGAAGGGTCGAATCCATAGGGAAGAAGAGATTTTTAGAGTTAACAACCTTGGAGTCCTTTGAAAAATACTTGTGATTTTTCTTTGCTTAAAGAAAATAGTGAAATGATGAACAAATCAAACACTTAATTAAAAACACCTATGACTATGCACCTATGCTATAGAAAATAATTGCATGAAGTGAAAATAAGAGATAGAAGGAGGTAGAGAGGGTAGAAGATCAAAAACTAGATCAAAAGAACAACTTCTTTTATTAACTTAAAAGAAAGAGTACATGAAGTGCAAGATAAGCTTACAATAAAGATGTGATGAGATTACAATGAAGTAAAATGAAACTAAAGCAATAACAAAAAGAGGAGCCCGAGGTGAGAAGATGGTAGTAGCAATGGTGATGACGTCGTCTTCTCCTCCTCGCCGAGCCTTGGAGAGGATCGCTCCGCCTTGAAAGAGATCGTCGTGGAAAGAGGTGGATGAAGAAGCCGTCGTCGTCCACGTCACGAGCCTTAGAACGTCGCCCACCTTGATGTGCACGCCGCCATGAAAGGAGAGTTATGGAGGATAAACTTTGGAGAGAAATATAGAGAGGAATGTGGAAGGGTTTGTTTAGAGATGAAGAAGAAAGAAGATGAGAGAGTAAAACAGTGGGAAAATAAATATAACTAGTAAACGGAGAAGAATTAGATGAAGTGATAGAAGAAGAAAATCTAGATCTACAAGAGAGAAAGAATTTGGTGAAGAACTCAGAGAGAAAAGAAGAGTTGAAGAGCTTCAAAACGGATGAAGAATAGAGTGTAGTGCCTCGAATGAACAGTGCAATCACAAGACAACAAGTTGAAAAATGGGAAATAACTTTCAAACCAGAAAGAATTAGAAGATGGTTTAGAAGAAGTTGAAGATATTTTAAAAACAAAGAACTTGTATGAATAAAGGAGCAAAATAAAATGACTAGAAGGTTGAGAAACAAGGGGAAGAATAGAGAGAAATACTGATTCGCAGATGAATAAGATAGCACAGTGAAAAACTTAAAATACCTTAAACACCAGAAGGAATTAGAAGATGATGCAGAAGAAGAAGTTGTATATGGCGTAAAAATAAAAAACTTTTATGAAGATAACAAGAGGAGAAGAGGGACGGAAGAGGGCGAACTCGACGAACTAAAAGATGTGAGAGGGAGAGAAAAATGCCAAAAGAAGAAGTCCCTTTCTCCTCCTTGTCATGGGCTATTTATAGGGAAAGTTCGGTAGATGGATGGTGATGATTGTATCAAAAAGAGATGGATGGCTGGGATTTAAGTGGAATATGATGCATGGGGAAGAGAAAAAGTAGGTGGGCACCCCCTTTCTTGGACTTTGGGCACCCCATTTCCCAAGGCTCATCATGTCTCTCCTTTATTTCAAACTTTGAATTTAATTTTCCCTCCAACCAAAATATGTATTTCTTTTCCTCAATTTCAAACTTTTGAAATTTATTTTCCCTCCAACCAAAATATGTGCTTTTGACTTGGTCAAAGTGGTGGTGACGGTTTTACCCCCGGCTTCTTTTGTAACTACCTTCGGTGTCCTGCGCACACATAATTGTAATTTAGTCCATAAAAATTATCATAATGTGCATATAAATCTCAAATGCTCATGGTTATGCAATGGAGATTTAATGCTCATGACCCTCAACTTCAAATTATTAAATAAAATTACCAAATTAATCAATTTACGTGAAAGCTCCAATTTAAATGCGGAGTTGAGGTTAACTATGAAATATGCATAATTGCCTAATTATGTGCACATAAAATGGTGTTCATGCGATGAATTATCATAAGAAATGGACACTTATCACACCCCCAACTTACTCATTGTTAGTCCCTTAGCAATGCCAATAAATTAAAATTTAGGACTAACAAGAGTTTGTAAAATTCATACTCTCATATCCAATTCTCCCTTCATATAATCAACCAAAGATTAAGAATCTGGAATCATTAATACACACTAGTCTTATGTAAGAACTTAATAGTACATGATTAAGAATTCAAATCAATGTTCAATAGCACTTGTGTATGTGTAACTACCAAAGCCACAGCTTAGACAATTACATCCCCCATTTACTATTCCAAATAAGTGCCTTTCAACCATGCACCTCTGAATCAGAGCATTAAGCATATTAGCTTTTTATCTGCCTTATTGTTTGGTCCCTTAGGGATCTTTTTTATTTTATTTTATTTTTCTACACACATGATGCTGCACTACCCTTCACTATTTAACGCGAACCTCGAAGTAAGTTCGGTTTCGCAGATCAAGGTTCCCTTATCCTTTTGACCCAAACCTCAACACGTCTTAGCTAAAGTCCGCCCGGTTACTCAGATTCAGAGCATTTTTCATGGTGTTTTCTTTTCTCAATTTTTTTAATTATGTTTTTACACTAATTTTTGATAGATAACTTGACAGAAAGCATATAAAAGATCTCTTCTTTACGAAGTGCAGAATGTTAGGCAACATACCAAAAATAGCAGATGGCTTGTCCGATCATGTTTCATTAGCGTGCGAGTGATTTTCATTTTTCTAAAGTGCACATGAACTTTAAAGAGATTCTTAGATCGATTTTTCATGGCTAGATTAAATAAATTTTCCATCATCCTTATCCCAGTCTTTTCTATTCCAGAATTACTTTCAATGGAAGCATGAATCATGAAACTCCAAATAGATTTTATTTTTTTTATTTTTAAAAAATGAGGTTGTATAAATGAATGCAACATGTGCAATGGCATGATTTCCGTCCCCCCAACTTAAATGACATTATCCTCAATGGCATAAATAATATGAAATAATAGAACAATGTAGACATGAAATATGTGAAGGAACGGGACAACCTGACGGAAGTGAACGTCGACGGACATCCTTGCTGGAATGAAAGGCGGTACTTGACTTTGAAGATTTGGACAACATAGCAAGCAATCATCTCTCCCCCAACTTATCCTTTATTCACACCTGTAAAAAAAAATTTACAAGAAACACTTGGGTTGCCTCCCAAGAAGTTATTTATTAGCACACGAAAATCATAAAAACTATGGGTTGCCTCCCAAGAAGTGCTAAGTTTAACGTCTTCAGCCAGATGCATGTAAGCTCTATAACCAACGAGTTGATTTTAAAATGAGTCACCAGAGTATTTTATCCTTGTCAAAATTTTCTTTTTCATGTCTTGAGAGAAACAACTGTAACTGGTGAGTATAAGGGTAAAGCATGTATCGGGGTGGAGGCATTGTAAAAGGACCACCCTGATCAGAGAATGGAGGAGGAACATTGATAAAAATCATGTCATCAATTATGAAATATTCCTCCTGAAGGTCTGAAGAAGGTGTGAATGAATTAATGCAGACATTATCATCTCTCAAATAATTGTTTTTCACCTCAATTTTGGGAATTTCATGAATGTTATTGAGGTGAGAATAGATTAGAGGGTGGCGGGTTCCCATAAATTGATCAATGTCAAGGAGATTATCAATCTCAAGAGTCAAAGAAACATGCTCCTCAACATAATGGTCGTGAGAGTCAATGGGATCTGCCAACTCGGCTAGAGTAAAATCAGACCAATCGACTGGAAGAATGTCAAAAGAATTACTGTGGTCAAGAATTGGCAAAAGCTCTACCATTTCCTCCAGATTGAAATTATCATCTGGCACACTCAATTCATTCAATTCCTCCTTAACCCAAACTTCATTGTTCAAATAAATGTTCATGTCTTGTTCCATCTTCACTTCTTCTTCCTTCCCATCTTCAAAGAAATTTCAACAAAGTCGGGGAAAGACATTTGATCATAGATTTGAGATTCATTATTTTCCGCCTCTCGCCCGAACTTGAGATCATCCACCACTCTAGCATTCTCCTCACAAGGATAATCAAGCACAAGCTCCTCAAATTCAATTTTAGGAGGGGAATATGATCATTCAATTGTTCATCACCTTCTTTTATTTCTTTTCCAGCAAATTCTTCAATCCGCTCGAATTTCGTAGGTTCCTCATTCAAATTTTCCTGACAAGATCTCTCCATAATTCCTTCATCTTCTGAGTCACAGTGGATTTGAATGTTATGATAATAGGAATTCAAAGATTGATCGTAATCAGTATCAAGAATTTGATGAGTAAGAGTGGGTCCTGAGTAATCAAAGAATTGATCTTCCTCCATATTTTTGACTTCCTTGGTCAGCCTATTCGTTTGCTCTTGGAGGGATTGACTTTGGAGAATTAACTGATTGAATTGATCATCTGGGTTATCATTTGAGGGTGAAAGAGATGAATAGCAAGGAGAAGAATGATTTGTAAGTTGGGCTGCATCATAATAGTCATTAGACTTTGGGGCCCAAATTTGATTTTCATTTTTCTCTTATTCTCCCCCCAACTTAGACTCCTCATTATTCTCCTTGACCATTACAAATTGAGATTCATTAGCTTCCCCCAATTTTCCTGATATGGTTGCTCCATGTTATCCTCATCATCAAAAATTATTTGAGAGTTGTTGAATTGATGATTGATGGATGGATCATTCAATGTGATATTATAATCGTAATCAGGAAATAGATTTTCAATGTTTTCCGTGGGGAGGCTAGCATGTTGGTCCATTTCAAGCTCTCTATCAAGTTGGTCAAGCTGGACTTGGATAATTTGGCTCTGAGCTTTAAGAGACTACTGATTGGTCAAGATGAGTTGAGTCATTTGGTTGAACCTATCCTCCTTATAAGACTTTGGAGGAGCTGGATAGGTTGGGTGGCACTCAAATTGTGGTGAGTAACAATCAGAATAGAAGTCAGTTTGGTGCTGAAGTAGTGGGGAGTAGATGGGTTGTCCATGGGAATGGGCTTGATTGTAAGGATCATTGGAATATGAAGTCCAATCTGAAAAGTGTAAGTTTGAAGGATTTTGCATGGGGCCTTGGTAATGTGCCCAAGAAGATGATTGTTAGTTTTCCCACCTAGGATATGGATTTGTGTGAGAGAAAGAGGTGGAAAAATCTGATGATAATTGATAAGGTTTTTAGGTGAAACATGAATTGTTAACCCCGTTGTGGAAGAGTGAAGGAGTTTGATGACAATGAACAAATGAAGGATTTGAATTCAAATAATCTGTATGGTTGAACATGAAAGAATCTATTAATGGGCCTGAATAAAAGTAGATATGGCAATGCAGAAGGCCTAAGAAAAAACATGATTTTTTTTTATTTTTTTATTATGATTTTTTATTATATTTTGCAGAAAAATCTTTTTGTTTTGTTTTATTTTTTTACATACACAAACAAGGTGACACACAATTTACCTAATGACCTAGATGTGACCTAGACCTACAAATAGGGTTTCACAAAATGACTAAAGTGTAACTTAAGTTCACCATCAATATTTTCAACGGCCAGGTAAGGGGTGGAGTAGTGGGAGGCTCTCCCTACTTTCGTAGGGACCTAATTATGTCAAACCACAATCCCGCTTAAGGCGTTTGCCGTCCGACCGTCTTGTCTTAGGCACCGGTTTCAACAAGATGGTAAACTCAAATCGTATTAAAATCACAGTGTGATCCTAGGGCCAATGTTTACTGACTTTTATTTACGGCTTAGGTCATGCAAAGATACAAGGGAAAATGTAATTTGTGGGCTAAGGAATGGTGATGAAATCCCCATGTTATGTTATTTAGGGGTGTTGCCCTTAGAATATTTTAAAATAAAATACACACCACAATTTCAAACAAGGGGTTCTTATGTAATATGCATGTTAGAATAGGATAAGTAGAACGTACCTTACCCCTTGCAATCTCCAAAATGTAATGACAGAAATTAAATAAAAAGAAAAAATCATATGCTAAATGATGCATGACCTAGAACATGATGGTGTGGTTTCTACTCTTGAATGAAATCTTTTATTTTTAGTGCAAGTGATTTGTTCTTTTTTTTTTGTTAATGAAACTATCTAGCCAGTATATTTTATTTTTTTGTTTTAATTTTTTTTGAATTTTTCAATAAGAGATGAATAAAAGAAGCTATAAATAATAAAATGACAAAGGCATGTAAATTTATTAAAAAATGAAGCCTAAAATGATGTTTTTATATGTTCTAAATTTTTTTAATTTTTATAGATTTTTAGAAATTTTTTAAATTTTTTTAAAGATTTTTCAGAAATCGAAAAAATAGAACATGTTCCTAAGTTTCAGCCCTTTAGCGACGCTTGACTGCTATAGTTCCAGATTTTTAGCGACGCTTCATTTTCTGAAAATTTCAGGTCCGATTTTCCTCTTTCTTTGATTTTTTAATTTTTTTTCTTTTTCCTACAAAATATAAATAGAGATATTAATATACACATATACATATCAAACACAAGAATATCCAACTATGAAAAATAATTTCCTCCCCAACAACGGCGCCAAAAATTGATAACACGAAAGTTCATCGTTTAAAACACGCGTATCAATCTTAAAAATTCTAACTCGCACTAGATGAAAGAGAGACGTAATATGGTGACGAAAAGGGTCGAATCCACAGGGAAGAATAGATTTTTAGAGTTAATAACCTTAGAGTCCTTTGGAAAACACTTGTGATTTTTCTTTGCTTAAAGAAAATAGTGAAATGATGAACAAACCAAACACCTAATTAAAAACACCTATGACTATGCACCTATGCTATAGAAAATAATTGCATGAAGTGAAAAGAAGAGATAGAAGGAGGTAGAGAGGGTAGAAGATCAAAAACTAGATCAAAAGAATAACTTCTTTTATTAACTTAAAAGAAAGAGTACATGAAGTGCAAGACAAGCTTACAATAAAGATGTGACAAGATTACAATGAAGTAAAATGAAACTAAAGTAATAATAAAAAGAGGAGTCTGAGGTGAGAAGATGGTAGTAGCAATGGTGATGACATCGTCGTCTCCTCCTCGTCGAGCCTTGGAGAGGATCACTCTGCCTTGAAAGAGATCGCCGTGGAAAGAGGTGGATGAAGAAGCCGTCGTCGTCCACGTCACGAGCCTTGGAACGTAACCTGCCTTGATGTGCACGCCTCTATGAAAGGAGAGTTGTGGAAGACAAATTTTGGAGAGAAATATAGAGAGGAATGTGAAAGGGTTTGTGTAGAGATGAAGAAGAAAGAAGATGAGAGAGTAAAACAGTGGGAAAATAAATATAACTAATAAACGAAGAAGAATTGAAGGAAGTGATAGAAGAAGAAAATCTAGATCTACAAGAGAGGAAGAACTTTGGTGAAGAAATAAGAGAGAAAAGAAGAGTTGAAGAGCTTCAAAATAGAGGAAGAATAGAGTGTAGTGCCTCAGATGAACAGTGAAATCATAAGACAGCAAGTTGAAAAATGGGAAATAACTTTCAAGCCAGAAATACTTAGAAGATGGTTTAGAAGAAGAAGTTGAATATCTTTTAACAACAAAGAACTTTTATGAAGAAAGCAAGAGAAGAAAATGACTAGAAGGGTGAGAAATAAGGGAAAGAACAGAGAGAAACACTAGTTCGCAGATGAACATGACAGCACAGTGAAAAACATAAAATATCTTGAAAATCAGAAGGAATTAGAAGATGATACAGAAGAAGAAGTTGTAAGGGATGTAAAAAAAAAGGAACTTTTATGAAGAGAGCAAGAGGAAAAGAGGGACAGAAGAGTGTGAACTCGATGAACTAAAAGATGTGAGAGGGAGAGAAAAATGCCAAAAGAAAAACTCTCTTTCTCCTCCTTGTCATGGGCTATTTACAGGGAAAGTTGGGTAGATGGAGGGTGGAGATTATATCAAAGGGAGATGGATGACTGGGATTTAAGTGGAATATGATGCATGGGGAAGAGGAAAAGTAGGTGGGCACCCCCTTTCTTGGACTTTGGGCACCCCCTTTCCCAAGGCTCATCATGTCTCTCCTTTATTTCAAACTTTGAATTCAATTTTCCCTCCAACCAAAATATGTGTATCTTTTCCTCAATTTCAAACTTTTGAAATTTATTTTCCCTGCAACCAAAATATGTGCTTTTGACTTGGTCAAAGTGGTGGTGACAGTTTTGCCCCCGGCTTCTTTTGTAATTACCTTCGGTGTCCTGCACACACATAATTGTAATTTAGTCCATAAAAATTATCATAATATACATATAAATCTCAAATGCTCATAGTTATGCAATGGAGAATTAATGCTCATGGCCCTCAACTTCAAACTATTAAATAAAATTACCAAATTAATCAATTTACGTGAAAGCTCCAATTTAAATGCGGAGTTGAGGTTAACTATGAAATATGCATAATTACCTAATTATATGCACATAAAATGGTGTTCATGCGATGAATTATCATAAGAAATGGACACTTATCACACTCCCCAACTTACTCATTGCTAGTCCCTTAGCAATACCAATAAATTAAAATTTAGGACTAACAAGAGTTTGTAAAATTCATGCTCTCATATCCAGTTCTCCCTTCATAGAATCAACCAAACATTAGGAATCTGGAATCATTAATGCACACTAGTCTTATGTAAGAACTTAATAGTACATGATTAAGACTTCAAATCAATGTTCAATAGCACTTGTGCATGTGTAACTACCAAATTCACAGCTTAGACAATTGCATCCCCCATTTACTATTCCAAATAAGTGCCTTTCAACCATGCACCTCTTAATCAGAGCATTAAGCATATTAACTTTTTATCTGCCTTATTGATTGGTCACTTAGGGATCTTTTTTATTTTATTTTATTTTTCTATACACATGATGCTGCACTATCCTTCACTATTTAACGCGAACCTCGAAGCAAGTCCGGTTTCGCATATCAAGGTTTCCTTATCCTTTTGACGTGAACCTCAACACGTCTTAGGTGAAGTAGGCCCGGTTACTCAGATTCGGAGCATTTTTCATGGTGTTTTTTTTCTCAATTTTTTTTTCAATTGCTCTTTTGCACTAATTTTTTATAGATAACTTGGCAGAAAGTTTATAAAAGATCTCTTCTTTACGAAGTGCATAATGTTAGGCAACATACCAAAAATAGCAGAAGGCTTGTCCGATCATGTTTCATTAGCGTGCAAGTGATTTTCATTTTTCTAAAGTGCACACGAACTTTAAAGAGATTCTTAGATCGATTTTTCATGACTAGATTAAATAAAATTTCCATCATCCTTCTCTCAGTCTTTTCTATTCTAGAATTACTTTCAATGGAAGCATGAATCATGAAACTCCAAATGGATTTTATTTTTTTATTATTTTAAAAAAAATGAGGTTGTATAAATTAATGTAACATGTGCAATGGCATGATTTCCGTCCCCCAACTTAAATGACATTATCCTCAATGGCATAAACAATATGAAATAATAGAACAATGTAGACATGAAATATGTGAGGGAATGGGACAACCTTACGGAAGTGAATGTCGACGGACATCCTTGCTGGAATGAAAGGCGGTACTTGACTTTGAAGATTTGGACAATAGAGCAAGCAATCTTCTCTCCTCCAACTTATCCTTTATTCACACCTGCAAAAAAAAAAAACACACAAGAAATACTTGGGTTGCCTCCCAAGAAGTCATTTATTAGCACACGAAAATCATAAAAACTATGGGTTGCCTCCCAAGAAGCGCTAAGTTTAACGTCTTCAGCCAGACGCATGTAAGCTCTATAACCAATGAGTTGATTTTAAAATGAGCCACCAGAGCATTTTATCCTTGTCAAAATTTTCTTTTTCATGCCCTGAGAGAAACAACTGCAACTGGTGAGTATAAGGGCAAAGCATATATCGGGGTGGAGGCATTGCAAAAGGATCACCTTGATTAGAGAATGGAGGAGGAACATTGATAAAAATCATGTCATCAATTATGAAATATTCCTCTTGAAGGTCTAAAGATTATCATCTCTCAAATAATTATTTTCCACCTCAATTTTGGGAATTTCATGAATGTTATTGAGGTGAGAATAGATTGGAGGGTGGCGGGTTCCCATAAATTGATCAATGTCAAGGAGATTATCAATCTCAAGAGTCAAAGAAACATGCTCTTCAACATAATGGTCGTGAGAGTCAATGGGATCTGCCAACTCGGCTAGAGTAAAATCAGACCAATCGACTGGAAGAATGTCAAAAGAATTACTGTGGTCATGAATTGGCAAAAGCTCTACCATTTCCTCCAGATTGAAATTATCTTGTGGCACACTCAATTCATTCAATTCCTCCTTAACCCAAACTTCATTGTTCAAATAAATGTTCAATTCTTGTTCCATCTTCACTTCTTCTTCCTTCCCATCTTCAAAGGGAATTTCAGCAAATTCGGGGAAAGACATTTGATCATAGATTTGAGATTCATTATTTTCCGCCTCTCCCCCAACTTGAGATCATCCACCGCTCTAGCATTCTCCTCACAAGGATAATCAAGCACAAGCTCCTCAAATTCAATTTTAGGAGGGAGAATATGATCATTCATTTGTTCATAACCTTCTTTTATTTCTTTTCCAGCAAATTCTTCAATCCCCTTAAATTTCGTAGGTTCCTCATTCAAATTTTCCTGACAAGATCTCTCCATAATTCTTTCATCTTCTGAGTCACAGTGGATTTGAATTTATGGTAATAGGAATTCAAGGATTGATCGCAATCAGTATCAAGAATTTGATGAGTAAGAGTGGGTCCAGAGTAATCAAAGAATTGATCTCCCTCCATGTTTTTGACTTCCTTGGTCAGCCTATTGGTTTGCTCTTGGAGGGATTGACTTTGCAGAATTAACTGATTGAATTGATCATTTGGGTTATCATCTGAGGGTGAAAGAGATGAATAGCAAGGAGAATAATGATTTGTTTGTTGGGCTGCATCATAATAGTCATTAGAGTTTGGGGCTCAAATTTAATTTTCATTTTTCTCTTATTCTCCCCCCAACTTAGACTCCTCATTATTCTCCTTGACCATTACAAATTGAGATTCATTAGCTTCCCCCAATTTTCCTGATATGGTTGCTCCATGTTATCCTCATCATCAAAAATTATTTGAGAGTTGTTGAATTGATGATTGATGGATGGATCATTGAATGTGATATTATAATCGTAATCAAGAAATGGATTTTCAAGGTTTTCCGTGGGGAGGCTAGCATGTTGGTCCATTTCAAGCTCTCTATCAAGTTGGTCAAGCTAGGCTTGGATAATTTGGCACTGAGCTTTAAGAGACTACTGATTGGTCAAGATGGGTTGAGTCATTTAGTTGAACCTATCCTCCTTATCAGACTTTGGAAGAGCTGGATAGGTTGGGTGGCAGTCAAACTGTGGTGAGTAACAATCAGAATAGAAGTCAGTTTGGTGCTGAAGTAGTGGGGAGTAGATGGGTTGTCCATGGGAATGGGCTTGATTGTAAGGATCATTGGAATATGAAGCCCAATCTGAAAAGTGTAAGTTTGAAGGATTTTACATGGGGCCTTGGTAATGTGCCCAAGAAGATGATTGTTTGTTTTCCCACCTAGGATATGGATTTGTGTGAGAGAAAGAGGTGGAAAAATCCTATGACAATTGATAAGGTTCTTGGGTGAAACATGAATTGTTAACCCCATTGCGGAAGAGTGAAGGAGTTTGATGACAATGAACTAATGAAGGATTTGAATTCAAATAGTCCGTATGGTTGAACATGAAAGAATCTATTAATGGGCCTGAGCAAAAGTGGATATGGCAATGCAAAAGGCCCAAGAAAAAAAGATGATTTTTTTAATTTTTTATTATTTTTTATTATATTTTGCAAAAAAAATCTTTTTGTTTTATTTTAATTTTTTTTATTTTTTTACACACGTAAACAAGTTGACACACAATTTACCTAATGACCCAGATGTGACCTAGACCTACAAATAGGGTTTCACAAAATGACTAAAGTATAACTTAAGTTGACCCTCAATATTTCCACCGGCCAGGTAAGGGGTGGAGTAGTGGGAGGCTCTCCCTACTTTCGTAGGGACCTAATTATGTCAAACCACAATCCCGCTTAAGGCGTTTACCGTCCGACCGTCTTGCCTTAGGCACTGGTTTCAACAAGAGGGTAAACTCAAATCGTACTAAAATCACAGTGTGATCATAGGGCCAATGTTTACTGACTTTTATTTAAGACTTAGGTCATGCAAAGATGCAAGGGAAAATGTGATTTGTGGGCTAAGGAAGGATGATAAAATCCCCACCTTATGTTATTTAGGGGTGTTGCCCTTAAAATATTTTGAAATGAAATACACACCATAATTTCAAACAAGGGGTTCTTATGCAATATGCATGTTAGAATAGGACAAGTAGAATGTACCTTGCCCCTTACAATCTCCAAAATGTAATGACAGAAATTAAATAAAAAGAAAAAATCATATGTTAAATGATGCATGACCTAGAACATGGATGGTGTGGTTTCTACTCTTGAATGAAATCTTTTATTTTTAGTGCAAGTGATTTGTTCTTTTTTTTTAGTTAATGAAACTATCTACCCAGCATAATTTTATTTTTTTTGTTTTGATTTTTTTTTGAATTTTTCAATAAGCGATGAATAAAAGAAGCTATAAATAATAAAATGACAAAGGCATGCAAATTTATTACAAAATGAAGCCTAAAATGATGTTTTTATAAGTTCTGATTTTTTTTAATTTTTATAGATTTTTCAGGAATTTTTTAAAATATTTTGAAGATTTTTCAGAAATCGAAAAAATAGAACATGTTCCTACGTTTCAGCCCTTCAACGATGCTTGACTGCTATGGTTCCATATTTTCAGCTGGATTGTGTTCATGCGATGAATTATCATAAGAAATGGACACTTATCACCTCTTTATCGGCTCTGGCGGCGGGGGTGAACTCAACGATATTCACCTCCTTATCGAACTGGCGTTCTCACACTGGCTTATCCTTTGCTGAAGTATAGCTCGGGTTTTCGACGAAGAACATCTCTATTTCGGCGACTGCCGAATTGAGTTGGTCGAAGCTTTTGATATTGACGTCGAGAAGCTTCTCGCTGACCTTAGTTGCCAAACCCCGTCGGCATATAGTGATAGCATCTTCCTGGACTGGCGGGTTGACACACCTCATGCTGAGGTCTCGCCATTTCTTGATGAAGTCGAGGGGGCTCTCGCCTTTCCTTTGCCCGAGAAAGCAGAGCTCGGCCAGGGAGATCTTTCGGTCGGCCATTTGAAAGTGGTCGAGGAACTTCTTCTGGAGGTCTGCCCAGTCGATGACTGAGTTGGGCTTCAGGCAGGAATACCATTGGAAGGCCGTTCCCGTAAGCAAAGTATCGAAGTAGCGGAGGAGATACGACTCATCCAGCGCTAACTCGCCCATGGCCGTAACGTAGTAGGCCAAGTGTTCATGTGGAGAACCCTGCCCGTCGAACTTTTGCAGCTTCAGGGGCTTGGCATACTCTGGAGGAAGCTTTTTCAACTGGTGGTGAAGTAAGTAGGGTACACTGTAGAGATCTATAGTGGCAACCCCTTCACCATACTGAGCGAGCTTTGTCTCGACAATCCGCTCGATCATCTGGCGTAGTGCCAGGAGATTTTCTGGCATTGGGGTATTGGATGCTCGTGGCTGAGCCTCAACCGGGGGCATACCAAACCCGACTGCCAACGGGGTTCGGGTGATTGCCGCTAAGGTGTTGGCATCATCGTGCCTAGTCGGCGGTGCCGGTGCTTCGGCCGGAGGCCCAGTAGGTTGCTGAGGATGAAGGTCCCATTCCTGGAAGAGATCTAGCAGGAGGGCCTTCAGGTGCTGGTTCTCCTTCATGAGAATCTCGAGGGTCACTTCTTGTGCCTCGTTCGCAGGAGGGTCGTTGTTGACCGGCTCTGCATTGATAGGAGGGTCACGGTCCTCCACTGGGACTTCTTTTGCACATTTCAACACCTGCGGTCCGGTAGAAGTACCGATGTGACCTGTTGGGGAAGGTGGCGGGACCTGATGGCGTGACCTCCTGAAATGGGCCAGGGGCTGATTCAGGTCATCGGACTAGGTGTCCGGTTGGTGTCCAATGGTATAGCACGCGAACACTCGAACAACGTCATTGATGAACCGGGCTGTCCGCTTCCTCCGCGGGTGCCCCCCGGGGCGGACAGGCGCCCCCAGTCTGTCAAAGACTGAGGTACGTTGCGGAGGGGCCTCACTCTCGATATCGGTCCGAGGGGAACTCGGGACAGGCTGTCGGAGGGCCTGGGATCTAGCTCACCTTTGCGTCCGCTTGCTTATGCGGGGGACATCAGACGATTGGGCGTCGTCGGATGGTGTTACTGTGGGACCAACCACATCCTCCCTGATGCCGCGTTTGAGCGCTCACAAGGGGTTTCTAATGCGCGCCCTTCGAACTGCTTGAGCTTCTTCCGGGGTGACCGAAATTCTTCTCAAGTCAGATTATTGGTCTCCCTTGTCGTCGTTTCTCTGACTGGTCATCTTGGGAGCTCGTGATTCGGGCCGATGTGGATGCCCCCGGACTGCTGTCGAGGTGCCCGCTCCTCTGAGCTTCACCTTGTCCTCTCATGTTTGCCGCAGGAGGTCAAAACGGTTGGAGGTGGGGATCGTAGGAACGGTCCGTTCCTGGGATGTGATTAGTTTGTCCACATCGAGGCGAATCCGCAAGTCACCGACAAGAATAGTCTTGCCTAAGTTGCTGGTTGCAGCGGCGAGCCACCTGCCTTTGCGGCCGTGGCGACGCTTCTTCTGGGGAGTGAAGGAAGACTCCGCCCCAAGATGGTAGACCGAGAAGGCCTGGCCTACGGCGACTGGTAGCGTAGAGATATCAGTTAGAAGTACTGAGACCGGCCCCCAGGGTACAAGACCTACGCCGGGGATCGATGGCTAGACAACTCAGGTATACGCCCTTGCCCACGCCGATAGAAGCATTGCCGATGCTCGAGATGACACTCTTGCACCGGGAAACAAGGCCGTTGGAAGTGCTGAGGGGCCGGTGACCCGAGGTTGAGGACTCATATTGAGTGTCGACGTGGTCCGTGCTCGAGTCGGAAGGCCCGAGGAAGATACTAGGGAGCCGCGAACCCGGGGCTGGGAGCCCGTGTCGGGTGCCGGCTTTGCTGGGCCTCGGGGTTGGAAGCCCGAGGAAGATGCTGAGGAGCCGCGAACCCGGGGCTGGGAGCCCTTGTCGGGTGTCGACTTTGCTAGGGCTCGGGGTTGGACGATCGAGGAAGATGCTGAGGAGCCGCGAACTTGGGGCTGGGTGCCCGTGTCGGGTGTCGGCTTTGCTGGGGCTCGGGGTTGGAAGCCCAAGGAAGATACTGTGGAGCCGTAAACCCAGGGCTGAGAGCTTGTGTCGGGTGTCGGATTTGCTGGGGCTTGGGGTTGAAAGCCCGAGGAAGATACTGTGGATCCGCGAACCTGGGGCTGGGAGCCCGTGTCAGGTGTCAGCTTTGCTGGGGCTCGGGGTTGGAAGCCCGAGGAAGATGATGAGGAGCCACGAACCCGGGGTTGAGAGCCCGTGTCGGGTGTCGGCTTTGGTGGGGCTCAGGGTTGAAAGCCCGAGCGGAGTACTGGGGCAGTGACTGAAACCTGGGGCGTGGAGCCCATGCCGGAGGTCAATCGAAGTTGGCCTAGGGATCTAACGCTTGTCCAGGCTAGAGACGATCTGGCGCCCCCGCAGGGGCCGGTGGTGGCGGTCCTGAGCCCGATGCTCAGGTGGGCCACCGGCACTGGGAGTGTGCATAGCGCATTGGCCACCAGAGTCGGTCGGGGAACTGAGATCGGATGAGAAGCAGCCGCATGAACCATGCCTAAAAAGTAGGGTGATCCGATGACAGGGGCGAAGCTACCGAAAGCGATCCACGTCGCCAAATAACCCACTCGTGCATGGGTGGCGATGACGATGTGACCGTAGGTAACGGCCGCCATAGTTACAGGAGTAGTGAGTGCTGTTGGGGCGACGGTTGCTGACAATCGCCAAGCGCGGTCTGGCAATTAGAGCGCGAACTGAGGGGCGCTAGGAAATATGCGTACGCGTACCCTCCTCTGCCTCTCCTACAAGGACAGCAAAAGGGCACTTGGGCTCAGGGCTGGCATAGGCTTTTCTTCAGCAAAAAGAAGGAAGGCGGGAGACGTCCCATCGGGCGTGCCATCCTCTTTGTCGCGGGTTTTTTTTTATGCCGTTGACCGTGTTGAAGGTAGGAAAACAGCGGGGAAGGAAAATACGGGAGTTCAATGTATCTCAGGTATCCTCCTTCATGGCTGTAGGCCTCTCACGGCAGTACCAGGCACTCTCCTTTTTACGGAAAGTCGAAAAGGGTCGAATGGCACGGAAATATTAGGGTATAGGTTAACTGGACCGCGTGCGGGCGTGCCAGTCGATTTCTCGACGATCACCGATGGAACCAATGGTCAACTATGGAAGCACCGCCAGGATGCGGCATGTGGGCTTGAGAGGTCGAGCGACACATGGATCGAGGGGGTTCCATGGGTGTGAGTGCGCAAGCGATTGTGTGAATCATGTACTGGACGTCTTTCCCCACCGATCGTAAGCGATCGGTGTTTATTTACATTGGATTGAATCTAAACACCTTCGTTCCATGCTGAAGAGAAGCATGTATGTGTCTGAAGCCATGGGTAGAGGGTCGGGAGCATTCCGCAGCTGTGGTCGCGCTTTCGACTAGCGGATGATGGCTGGGGTCAGGGATACTAGGCACGTCTGCCGAGTGGTGTGGGTAGAAAACTGGGGCCCGTATACGGGCATGTGTATTCAAATTGTTTCATGCTATATGAGAGCCACATGGACTTTACAAATGGGCCGAGAAGGCCAGAGTACAACTGGCGCAAGCCGCGGGACAATTCCGACGCGTGGGTCGGTCCCCGTGTCAATGCGTGATATGGCGGATATCCACGCGTTTTATAGGGGCTCCCTATGGGGAGATTGAGACATGCCCGACTGCCTAGATGGCGGGGGCGGTTGTGGGCTGGCGCCTGATGAAGGTAGAACGCTGCTCAAGGTGAGCGGTCGGGTCCGGGCCTCGGAGGCGAGTGGTGGTCACCCGGTTTCGTGTCGGTCGTAGGTGCGGCGTTGTGTCGTGTGCGTGGCCACCGTGGGTTGTCACACGGGGGTGGACCCGGGATGCGGGTGTGTTCACCATTGTCAGAATGCCTTACGTGTGATGGGAGCAGACATGTGTGCGATGGCTAGACGCCACGTGAGGGGAGTACGGACATACCCTTGACATGTGCAAGACGATCTACAATCCACCCACGCACGCACCTTGCTCCTTGAGTTCCCGACCCTTGCCGAAAGCCTCGGAAGCCCAAGGGTGCGGCAGTTAGGTCGGGTTGTATTGATGTGTCTGTCCGGCGTCTATGTTCTTGCCTATGTGCTTGTGCCTATGCCCCTTGAGCTTCTACGGGGTGGAATTTATAGGAAGTTGAAGGGGTAGGGGTAGGAGGCGAACCAAGTTGGAGGTCCAACTTGGTCCAGGTAAACCCTAAGAAAACACATTTTTTTTGTTATTACGTAGTGGGGAGGTAGGATTTAGGCGGATTATCCCAAAGGGGCTGGTCTGGTCCACCTAAACCCCTTCCCCAAGTGGGCTTTACGCAGACCAGCCTAATGCGCTGGTCTTTTTTTCTTAAAAAACCATTTTTTTTTATTTTGATGTGGTTTAGGCGGACCAGTCTGAGGGGGTAGGCTGGTCAGCCTAAACTCTCCCTCAGGGGGGTATAGGTGGGCTGGGCTGGGTGTATTTTTCATAAAAAAAACTTTTTTTTATTATACAAAGGGTTTAGGCGGACCAGCCTGAGGGGGCAGGCTGGTCCGCCTAAACCCCCCCTGGGGGGTTTAGGTGGACTGGCTAGGGAGAAATAGAGGGGGCGGCCCCACCCCTATAAAATCCCCATTTTTATGTATTTTGTTCCTAATTTGGCTAAGAAGAAAAGGACATGGAGGATACGTGGAGCTTGCTCGTGCGCGTTGACTAAGAGTTTAACCCCTTGTGCTGTCGTGTGCGTCCTTCGCTTTTCTTCCACGTACTGGTACGATGAACGAATCCCTACGTGAATCTTGCACCTTGGGATTAGGAAATTGTATGGACTGGGACTGAGCGGGGCCGTGGGGCCACCGGGCTGGGAAGAGGGTGGGGCCCCAGGGAGTTCGCCCTCCCTGGGGGCACGATCGCGCCCTAGGGCGAACTAGCCCCGAGGTAGCCGCAACCCCAAGGGATGGCCCCCGGGGGTCTCTTTTCATCATCTGTGGGTGTCCGCTAAGGGACACGGGGCTCCGGGGGGCTAAGATTGGCCTGTGGGGGCCGTTGTCGTTGAGTCGTAGTTGCCACTCGCAAGGTGTTCGGGTAAATGCCCGGCACACCCCGGATCGTCGAACGGCCCGAGTAACTGACTGAGGGGCCTTAAGAATAGACCTTGGGCTGAGGATGTGAGCTTGCGAGAATCAAGAAGAGGCACTCTGGGCACATGGGCCTGGCCTCGAGATATGCGCCATGTTACGCGGCGAGTTGGTAGAGTAGCTTCGGGTTTGCCCGAGAGCTAATGGGAAGCGGCTCTTCGGCACGTGGATGGGGGTCGGGGGTGGCCCCGACTTGCTGGAGGGTCGTCATAGAACCCGGTTGGTATGCTAGAGACATGGGTCAACCCACGGTTTTCTGTAGAGGGGCTGGAATATAAGCACCCGCAAGGTGTTCGGGAAAATGCCCGACACACGCGCGTGAGCCGTATGTGCATACTGCGGGCCTTCAAAGCCTGTGGTTGACTTAGTCGGGTCTCCCTTTGACCTTGGAGGGTTGAAAGAAGGTGTTCTGGGGTAGGCCCCCTGGCCTCTTCACTGAGTGCCATGTGGCGTGGCTTGTAGTCGGGGCGCCCCCGGGTTGGTCCGGGTGGTTGTATAGAACGCAGATGAAGTCCGCAACTGAGGGGTCGGGAGTGATCCCGATTGATTGCTAACGCCGTCGTATGCCCCGGCTAGTGGGTTAGGGCCGTTGGTCGGGCCCACTGGGTCGCCAGAGGGGCTGGGTAGCCCAGGCCTTGAAGGTGTTCGAGGAAATTCCCGAACTCTTATTTCTGGGTGGTTTTGCTGGGGAAATTGTCTGGGTACAACAGTCACATATGGGTATATATAAGGGATATGAAAAGACCCATATACTCATCACAAAACCCTTAGAAAACCCCTCTAAGATGTATATAATAACCCTAGGGGCAAATGGGTAAAAGTAGGACCACAAAAGGATTAGATTTAAACAAGTTCAAAATCTCATTTTAACGAGATCACTGGATTCGATTGACCGGCCTTGGCCGTCAGTCGACCAAACTTTTGTAGAAAAATTTATACGAAGCACTGGCAAGCTCGGTCGACCGAACTACCCAGTTCGGTCAACTGAACTCTACTAGGTGCCCATTTTGCAAAGTTCAGTCCAATCTGCTTATTTAGATCCACCTAAACCATCATTTAGGTCGAGCTAAACCTGCAGAAAACATAAGACCATGAGAGAAAAGATTAGAACTTAAACCCAATAGCTCTAAATGATAAATGCATGAAATACATACATTAAACACATGGAAAGGGTGCATGAAAGCACTTTCTTAACTTGATTAACCACAACTAGGATCAAGATCATATGACAATGCAATTTATGCAATACATGTCAGCAACTTGAAACCGAAATCCACATGACTAACATGAAAGATCTGAACTCTTATTATCTTTACAAGACCATGCAATAATTGCATGTAAACCACATGAGCAAATTTTATCATTCTCCTCAAAGTTCAATTAAGGCAAGAGATAGAACATATATGACCAGTTTAAACATTCTCCAATGAGCATGCTCAATAAGATCTAAAACACATTTCAATGCATCCATGCCACACGTATGACCATCATTCAAGACAATTTTCTTCCAAGGTATATTTGAATGGTTTAAACATTTTCCAAGCTGAAAATCTCACAAACAATATTCATGAAAGCTCAGCCATAGAGAAATAGTATGGGCATCATTTAACCAAGACATCAAACATTGTTGAACCCATTTCCAACACCAAGAAACAAATTCATACTTCATAACAAGAGAGTTATATGATTCAATACATGAAACTCAAAGACCTCTTGTAGAAGACCTCTTGTAGAAGATACTAAAGTTCAAGAGCAAGTAGCCATTCATTCAACAAGAGCAAGTAGCCATTCATTCAACCAAAATGTGAATTTCATTCAACACATTTCTGCCAAGTGTATATGCAATGTGCTCGCATCATAACATGTATGAGTCTCAAGATTCATTTACCATCTCAACCAAATTTGAACATCTAGAGCACATATGCTCAATGTAACACATGCCAAGATCATGAGTTCACACTGTTATCAAAAACATATGCAAGCATACATAAAGTTTAGTTATCATCAAAAACATAAACATATGCAAGGCACACAACCTTTATGAAGCATGACAGTCAGTCACACCAAGTGATTAGGTGTACTAAACTCAATTGCTCCTAAAAATTTGTTATGAAAATTATTGTTGAACAAAAGAAAAATCTGAAAATGGTTGCAAAAGAAAAATTTGATGAAAACCTGGACAAAATCAGATGTAATCATGTTTGTTTAACCTCAATACTAACTTTTGTAACTCCTAAAGGACTCATTGAAATTTTAAATGAGTAAGATGAAGGGAGGTTCAACAAGATGTAATTATGAGGGTTTGGTTCATTTTTATTAAAAATTTAAATTAAGATATGAGTATATAATCTTCTATGGACAAACTTTGAACACATCAGATTGAAACCATGTTGTCCAATAAAGAACATGTCATAAGCCCTTATAATAGAAGAGTCAAAAAATTTGTTACTTTTGGATTTATGAAATTGGTATCTCATTGAAAACCTTCATGAACCATCTATTCATTTGGAATTTCATCTGGAAATCTTATGTTCAGATTCACTCATCTCCTGAAAATTTTTTCTTGCTCACATCATACACACTAGTCCACTGCACATTAAGCATAATATTAGATTCTGGTTGTTGATAGTCATTCCTTTTTTGAAGTCTTATTCTCTTAACCTGAATTGTCATTCCTTTAAGATCAAATCCTCCCTGTGTTTTTTTGCTGATATCCCCTTTGACTATGTTTCTAAAGTGCTATCATGTCCTTCATTGTCATAACTCCCTTCAAATTCTTCTGTTTTGTTAAAGGGGAAGATATATTGTTTTGTTTGAGAGTTGTGTTCATTTATTAAGGGGGAGAAATATTTCTTTTGGTCTCATGTCAAGGGGGAGAATAGTTCGAGGATTTTAACTTGTCCAAACATTTGTTCACACAGAATATTTCTAATGTTTTTATCAAACTATTGTTTCCTTTTTGATGAAGTCAAAGGGGGAGAATAGTTTGATATGAGTCAACATGATGCGCGTTATGACTCATAGTGTTGCCATCATCAAAAAGGGGGAGATTGTTGTATATCCCTATGGTTTTGATGATGACAAATACTTTTGATAATGACAAACACTATGACTCACTATGAGTCTGCATGAGAATGGAATGATGAAGTCATATGTGTTAATGGTGCATTTGTTTTAGTGCATTGGTTTTGATGTTATGAAACTTAATGCAATTGACTCTATCATGTTCTCTTTATATGTAGAGGCATATGTTGGTATGTTAAAAAGAACAGGTGTCAAAGGAATCATATACTCAGAACTCAAGCTTGGGGTGAAGCCATGGCAGTGATATAATCAGTGGATAAAAGGAAAGGCAAAAGCAGTTCAGCAAAGGCCTAACAGAAGCTATTGTGGTTTATTCATGAAGAGGAAGTCGACTTGAGAATATTCAGAAGTTGATTTGTGGTCTGATTGAACACCCGCTAAAGAAGGAAGTTGATGCATCCAAAATTGGTAAAGTCAGCAGTTCGATGCAACTAAGCATCTGCACTATGAGTAGGTCGATGCACTTATCAGCTACATCGACGCAATAATGCTCCCAGAAGCATTCCAAAAGCCGTCTTCATTAAAGCATCGACGCATCAAGTTTGATGCACCGACGCACCCAGTCAAGGTGTGGTTTTTTAATTGCAACTACGTCGAAGCAGCAGGCAGCTGCACCGACGCACCAAGTCAGAAGCCAGAGTTTGAAGACAGTTGTTCGAAGGAGTCATCTTCACACTGCCTCGATGCATCTGAGGAATGCATCGACGCACCTACGTCGTAACCAGCAATTGGAAGACTACAAGGTCAAAGCAGAAAATTGATGATCTGATGCATCAGCTTATGAGCGATATGTTGTTACACTCTGCCTTGACCTGGCGATGCTATACATCTATGCATCAAGAGCTATTCATTTGAAGCCTACCATCCGTAGTCCTCCTTAGCCACACTGCATCGACACAGCAAGAAGACTGCGTCGACCTCCTGAAAGAAGCTTCTGATGCTGTTTATTTTGGCTGACCGAAATAGGGGAACGGTCGATCGATTCTGGCAAAATTTTTGTACGGGCATCGAACTTAAAGAGCATTAAGGCTTAATGGATGATTAAGGATGATTAAGGTTGATAACTCAAAATGCCTTGCATGTTACATGGATCTGAAAGTCTGATTTATATGTGGGCTCGTAAGACCTTTAGAGAATCACGTGAGAGCGATCTGAAGCCTTTTGGCATGCAATCCAAAGCACGTGACTGAGTTCTGGAAGGATGAAAAGTGACAGAATATTCTTTGCCCCACGGACCAATGAATTATTCCGGTTATGGATCAGTTTTATTCTGGAAGGGGTGATTTCTCTGCTATATATATTAGCCAATTAGAACAAGAGAAAGGGATGCATTCCCTCCGAAGTGAAGAGAGAAAAGCTACCTTCGTTGAGAAAATAGAGAGAGCCAAAGAGAAAGAAAAAGAGAGAAGAAGAAGAAGAGAGAGCTGTGAAGAAAATCCGAGAGAGAAGATTGAGAGAAAAAGAAGAAGAGAGAAGCTGCCAGTTCATGAGTGATAGAGTGCAGCCATAGGTTCTATTGAAGATCTATGTCTTGACTCGTGCATCAAATCCAAAGTCAATATACTCCTCGGAGCTATATTCTATTTTTCCTTTATTGTTTTCATGTTTTGTTTTTGCATTTTTCTTCTAGCTCTTCCGATACCCTGTTCTAGGTTCGGGTCCCTTCTGAGTGATCAGAAGAAGGGAGATATGATCTCTGGTGTCCCCTCTGAGGTATCAGAGGAAGGGAGACTTAGATCTCCAGGTTGTGAGTGACTGGGTGTTGCTCACGGGGGTTCCTTTTGAGGATTCATAAGAAGAGAGGATCATTCCTCTGGTCACTGCATTGTACAGTGGGTTGATCTCTGTTGGGTGCAGGATCGGTTCAAGGGATTTGTTTCCCTTGTGTTAAGTTGTTTGTCTGCATTTTGTCGCAGACTGAGTCTGCTTCTTGCGGTTTGCAAGGTGAAGCCACACTCTGGTTTGAGTGTGAGGTGGATGTAGATCTAAGAAGCAGATCCAACCACCTTAAAAATCTTGCGTGTATTGTGGGTTGGTGTTGTGCGTTTGTTTCCTATCTCCTACCTCCCCTTCACAGGTTGGTGTTTGAGTTGCTTCTTCTTTACTATCTGATATAGTGTTAATCTGATATGAGCTATTAATGTTTGATATATGATCCACTTGATGAAGCTTATGCTAAGGTTGGCGTCCAATTAATTCCAGCACACCTTCAGTTGGTTGATTGTAGTTCGGACTGAACCATCGTTTGTTGTCTACTTTTACTTGGAGTGTTGTCATTGTGTTCTAAGCGTTCGAGTTCAGTTCCATGAGAACTATTAGTCATCCGTGAGCTTCTGCATTGTGGGCTTTTACCTTCTTTCCACCTGTAGCTTTTCTGTTCTGGTTAGCTGCATTTTATTTCAGGCTTTTGTATTCCAAATTAGGCTAAAGTTTGTAGTTGGATCCATTCACCCCCGCCTCTGGATCCCTCCATGCACCCATCTATTTCCTAAGAGAAAAGAGGTCTTTTTAATCATTGACTTGGACGGAAGGTCCGAGTCGAAGCAAGGGGTTTTTTTGTTCATCGACTCCAGATGGAAGGTTTGGGCCAACGTGGAAGGGTCTTTTTTTTCTATGGCCGGGACGGGAAGTCCGGTTCAGAGTGATAAGGGTCTTATGTTCTTTAATGCGCCGACGGTGCCGACTATATGGGGGGGTCTTTTTGTTCTCTAGTCAGACGAGAATTCTGATACGGAGTGGCACTATAAGAAAAATGGCCTATAGCCACGAATTTTACATACGCTTCCAAAAAACATGGGTATATACGACATATTTCGACATTTTTAAATTAACGTTGGTAAATTTCCTATGTTTTATTATAGCGTAGCTATATGGCCATGTTATTCCAGCACTTTGCAAAAAATGTAAGAAAAGATAATATATTCTGACGTTTTTTTGGTAAATGTGAGAATAAAACTTAGAAATTGTTTCACTTTTTATTAAAACGTAACAATAAATCGATTGAAAAAAAAAATAAGAAATGTCGCAATAGACTTTGAATTGAATGGCGGCAAAATTGCCGCCCGATACTTCTCATTTATTTGCATTTTTAACACCCGATTTCCCCCCGCCCCCCACCCCTGAATCAAACACATTCCTCTCCCTGCTTCTCTTCCTCCCCCATCCCATTTCCCTCTCTTCTCCCTGGATCTTGAGAACATTGTGATTGAGCCCTCCCCGGCCACCGGGTCCCCTCGCCGGCGTCTTGGCTCTGGGGTAACGCTGGGAGGTTCTTGGCGTCCATTCTGACCCTCGACGGTGCAGAAAGGATCTGCCCGGGTAGGTAGATCTTCCCGATAATTCCTTCGGTAATCTCTCACATTCTCTCCACAACTGGACGCCACCCCATCTCCGTCTTACTCCCAACATGTCGGTCTGACCAGCTGTAGATGAGGACGTCTTGAAGATATAGAGAATGTCCTCTGTCGATGCGGACTCTGACGACGGTGAGAACGTCTCGCTCGTCCACTCTAATGGCGCTCTAATAGTGGCGATCTCGCTCGTCACTCCCCGCAGAACCCTAGTTTCCTATGCGATCGCGTGGAGAACGGGATCTCCCACTTGGATCTGAACAGCCACGGGAGGCAAGCGGGAGAGCAACGCGAGGAGGAGGATGAGGAAGCAGTGGTGACTGTAGAGAGGGATATAGAGGCATTGATATCCCTGGCGTTCAGCGAGGACGAGAGCCGGTGGAGCGCACCCCTGACGCGAGAGAATGTGGCGACAGTCATGGAAGCCATGACAGCGGTGTCGTTTCCTGGGTGCCCCCCCTAATGGGTGGGGCAGGTGCCCGAGGACCGCTGGGTCGACCAGCTCAGGAGACTCAGAAGCGGCGACTCCTCTTCCGCACCTCTGAGCTAAATAGAAAAAGGTGTAAAAGGAGAGGTATTCTTTCCTTCCATTTGCTGTTCTACTCAGTAATATCCCATCAAAATGAACTGCATCTTTTCTCTTCTTCTCCGATAGTTTTTTTGTCCTTGTAACCATCTAACGTTCTATCCATCCTATTTGACTTTATTCATATGTGGTTTCGAGCAAATTCAGAATTTGGGTCTGATAGAACCACTTGAATCCCAGGCCTATTTGTTTCTTCATGACAAGTAGTATTTGCTCACAATGGATTCAAGTTCATACATATACGGGGAAGATTGCTGTTATCAATAACGAGTGTGGTTTTCCTTTAGCACACATGATACTTTGTGAATGGGCCATGGGCACAACTTCTTCAAGCACACTTAGTTGAATTCCCTCTTCTTTGAATTCCCCTTTTCTTTTTGGAAGCAGAGACTATCTTGTTGATGAGTGAAATACACTCATTTTATGGTAACGGGGATAGAGTACCTGTCTAAGGATTCATTGCACTAGAAGATGAAAGAATTCCTCTTTCCTTTGGATGCACTAAGGATACTGGGACCACTGTCTAACTGAATGATGTGGTTCTTCATGCCCTATGATTATTTCCGGCTCAAGTCACTACTAATAGTTAATTGGTTACCTATTTCTCCCTTTTTTCCCAGCCTGCTTCTGTCTCTGCATTCGCTGCAGTTCGAAGTTTAGCAGCTGATGTGATGGATTCTCCTTCAAGTAATGAATCAGAGAAATTCAGCATAAATGAAGTTGTTGATGGTTTTGTATGTTCTAGTAATCCATCCATCATACTATTTTTGTTGCTCCAACATTGTTACCTTAGTTCTGTTCAAATTAGGCTTCAGAGTCCTTTTGTCTGTATTAATATGGTTTCAATAAGCTTAGATCTTTCTTATGAATCGACAACTATATCTGTGTGGTGTTTATCAAGAGTATGAATCGCCAATTCATAATTAAAAACTCCAACATTATTACTAATGTGATAACCATGTGCCTGACCAATGTTCTCGATGAAACTCGTGAGGCTGTATATCCCTAACCATTTCATGCTCACTCCAACATTATTACTAATCTCTACCATTAACCTAAGCTTTATTAGGATCTGTTCTGTCCTGAAGGATTTTGACCAGATTACTGATTGGCAAGCCACCTGATTTAACCTCCCATTTGTATATTCTCTGCCTCATTTTCATCATGGCAAACACCAGTGTTATGCAACTGTGTACATTAATTTTTCTTAATGGCTGTCTCATAGGTTCAGAAAAGGTTCTTGGAATGATATCTCCATCACCAACTTTCTGAATAGTATACTTTCTGCTTCAAGTTTCTTTCTTTTCATTGGTGAAGACTTTATTCTACCACACAATCAGCTTATTATCTGCTTTTCTTTCTTTGGGAGCCTGAAGAAAGTACCCGGGACAGGGGACGCAAGAGAGCTACTCCAAGAGGTCGGGGTAGAGGCTCAAGATCAACAAAATGAGTAAGTCAGATAACTCTTCAATTCATAGTTTGTTCATTAGCAAGGATGATGACGAGGATGATGATGACATGCCAGGCAAACGAAAGACCCAACTTCCGGTATATGACTTTCTAGATATCTTATTTCATGTCTTCTCAATATTTTCACTTTTTTTCTAGTTTGATTTTACTTCTTCCAGGGGAACACCTAATTACTTTTTTGGCATTGATAATCTAATCCTATGCTGACCTAGTGGATCACATACATTGCTTCTATGATCATGGTTTTTCTTCATAGTCATTGTTAATGGCCTTGAATTCTCCTCATGTGTTTCTTACCCAGTTCACATATTCTTGTTCCAAATGTCACCATTTGAGTTGTATTTGAATTCAACTATGAATAGCTGAATCTCCATGACTTGAATTCAACTTAAGTTAAAATGTCAGTCCACACATTCATGTAAGCATATTCTTGAACTTTGTCAATGCACCGTGTTCTGTGGGCTGCAAGTGATAGTCTCTCTCTTAATGGTATGCTAAGAATGCTTCAGGTCTCTGCAGGGTTATCTTGTAGGTCCAACAATAAAAGAAAATTACATGCTATTATTTTCTATTTTATGCAGGCCACCTTCTATTCATTTCCATTGTTCCAAGTTCTTGACAACTACATTGCTCATGATATTCAAATATTTCCCTTCAATATGTGAAGCCTTTTCTGGTGGTTCTCTATGTTGTATCTTTAAAAGATTTTTGATGTTGGCATCTTCTACATTTTTCTGGTGGTTTTATTTTGAAGGAATGGATTATGGAACAATGGGAAAAAAACTACTATATTAGTGCCATAGCAGGTGCAAATAATGGGAGTTCTTTTGTTGTGATGTCCAAAGGTAAGTTTATTTTTCTCTTTTGTTTTGTTTCAATTTTCAACATTCTTCTAGTTTTGTTTGATTTTTCATCATTCTTTTTGGTTCAACTTTAATTGGTTTTATTGATGCAGGTACACAGTATGTACAACAGTCCTACAAGGTTAGCGATTCATTTCCTTTCAAGTGGATCAACAAAAAAGGAGGTAGGGGTTCTATGTCACCTCCATGGCTACTGTAGGAAGTAGATGGATGACATTATTTTTCTAAGCCAAGCCATGTAGATACTGGACATGCTTTGTAGCTGTGGGCTTTCTGGCTAGATGTGAAAAAAGCGTTTTATCCATAGTTAATGACATAGGAAATGAAAGTGGGAAACAAAAGTGAGAAATGAGGCTCTAAAATTTAGTGATAAACGAGAAACGATATAAGTATTGGAAATAATAAGGATTTTAATCATTTTAGGAAGGTTTAGCTCTTCAAGTTATATTTTTCAGTTAATGGTGGAATTGTTTCATTACTAAATGTCTGGTCTCCTGTGGGATAAGGACTTATATCCCTTTTTCTTATTTCTCACATGCTTTTCATCTCTACATATTTCTTTTCTTTTCTTTCTTTCTGCAAGTGAATGTCTGTAAAATAATTGAGGTGTGTTTCGTAATATATCTCTTAGACAATATTTAGCTTATTTCTGACACCTCAGAAATATTGGTTGGACAATATAAGCCAGTTGGGATATTGCCTGGTGTAGTAATATGCAGTATACTGATGTGGATCCATTTTGGCAAGTAGACACTAATTAGATCGCTGATGTTTGAAATCTTCATCTCATTTTCTCTAAGTTCCACACTTTTGGGATGATAGGATCTCTTATCCCTTTTATGGCTGCGCATCATTGGCTGAATATGTTGCAATTTTTTTATGGCAGTTCCTTGCCACTGTTTCTCATGAAATCAGAACAAAAAAGGATTGGTGTCATTTATGTGAATCATAGGGATGCTGGATATGCTGTTAGACATGGATCTCAGTTCAACACAAAAGGATTATGCCCAAACTGCTCAAGTCCCTGGAAAAGCACTAATATCATTAATAAATGAAGTGCTTGACAGGGCAAAAATCAAAGCTGGAAAGTTAGAGATGGAAGCAGTTCCATTTGACCTCCGGTCCATCTTGGATGATGTGATCTCTTTGTTTTCTGCAAAGTCAGGCATTTAGGTAAGTTTGTAATCCCAGATAAGTGCATCAGTCCATAGGTTAAGGAATCATTTATTTTCATGCTTTTGTTAATTCATCCTTGATGTACATTATCTTTGTCACACCTGTGCAACTTTTCATTTAGGTGTTCATTGTGATATTACAATTGGCCTTTGTTGTCTTTAACATTGTGTAAAGTGTAAATTGATTTACCACCATTATATTTTATTGCCAAACTGCAATTAGCTGTATTTGTGTCTGATAAAGTTCCTGAAGTTGTGATGGGTGACCCTGGAAGGTTTCGACAGATACTCACAAACCTTGTTGGCAATTCTATCAAAGTAAGTGGTCCTTCCGTACAAGGTTGTGTATTATTAACTTTAAAGTAACTTTTGTTATTGGACTTAAGATTATGACCATTATAGATATATTTGTTAGTTGTTTATTTATGCTTCTATTTTGGGAAGCTTAGTGAGATATCTCCAAAATATAATTATGTCCATGCATTCTTGTTTGTTTTCCGTTGGGTTTCAACATTTTACTTAACATGGCCATATATTTATCCAAGTTCAATTGGACGATCATGCAACGCCAGTGATGAACTCAAAATCTGAAGCTAGCTTAAAATGGACAACCAGATGAGCTAACATCAAGTGAAAACACTTTTGGTACATTAAGTGGTCTTGAAACTACAGAAGGGAGAAATGGTTGGTAAACATTTAAGTGGTTATTATCCGACATGACACCCATACCTGAATAGCACTTCCAATGCAAACATGGACATGCCTCATCAGCTGACAATCACAAACAAACATGCATCGACTGACAATCACAAACATGCAAACATGGACACGCCTCACCTGGTGTCGACACCTGGGCCAAGGCCTAAGCATAAACTAGCAGCCAGAACACCTGGGAATAGGTATCGACACCTAGTGTCGACACTTGGTCCTTGGGTCTTTAAAAATGAAAGGCACAGAACGTTGGGATTTTGGTGTCGACACCTGATGTCAACACCAACTCCCTCTGAATGCACAATGACTTATTTAGTCTAAAATGAAATCTTACAACCTCACCATGGTTTTGACATGATAAAAGGGGTTTGAGGAGTTCTTGCAACCTGTAAAAACACCACAAGGAAATTAGCCTTGTGCATCAATATTAATTCCACAAACTTACCAGGAGAGGGGAAATCTCATCGCCCGTACGGAGAGGCCAAAAGATGTCCAACCAAACCGAACGAGGCCCAACTCCTTGAAGTGGTAGCCCCCGGGCCCACTTAGTATACAGCCCAAAACCTCACTCGATACAAGCGCTTCCTAGGTGAGCTTCGGGTTGGGAAATCTGAGCATCAGTATGATCAGGAAAGCTCCCCTGGAGCCCCCTATTCCTTGTCCCGACCATGCACTCATCGCTCGGGAGACCACTCCTGGGCAAGTGCCTAACACTCGGGATCACTGATGGAAGCTTATTAGTACGGCCGCTGTGAGTCCCTTAATGGCAGGAAGCTCAAGGGGATAAGGGAGACCAAGAGTCCACATGCTATAAGGAGTCTGCATGAAAGACGTAACCCCCCCTGAGACTCCTCCGCTTACAGGGATCAGTCGCATGATGAGCCACTATTTAAACTGGAAAGGCCTACTACAAGAGGTAAGCCAAGCAAGAGCCAAAAAAACCCTGAACACGAACCACTTCACCTTTTGGTGGAGAGGGATCTCGCGCTCCCATCTTCCTCCTAGCTCTTTCCTTCGCATCCGAGCTCTACTAATTTGTTGACTTAAGCATCGAAGGGTCTTCCCTAGGGATCTATCCCTGGACACCTCTGACTTGTTTCCCTTCTTGCAATTCAAACTTCAAGTATACGTGGTCATCCTCTTCCCCGCTCAGTAGCAGTGCGAGATCACCCCTCTTCATCTTGCGCTGTCTGTGGGAAATGAACAAAGAGCCATCATGGTGCGAAGAAGTTCTGGCAGGAGGACTACCGGCAATTTTGGAAAGGCCCTGGTAACGGAAGAAGGCTCACCTACCCTCCCCACGGAGCATTCCCCGTCGGAAAACAACGCCAACGAGATACCTAAAGAGTGATCTAGAGGGGGGGTGAATAGATCAATCACCCAATAAAACTTACCACAACAGCTACTAGTGCGGAATTAAAACAAGCTACTGCAGGATGGTCTGAAAGCACTCAATCGCAACCAAAATGTAACTAATCGAATAGATTAGTCCTTATATGATCCTAAACAACCATCTACCGAGCAATGAACTGAATGCACCAATGAACACAAGTCACAAAGCAATCGCACAGTAGACAAGGGGTTTTAGGTGGTTCAACCTCAAACCAGAGGTCTACGTCCACCCCACACTCAAACCAGAGTGTGGCTTCACGGCTGACAAACACCTTGGCCGCTGATCCACAGCTTCGGAGAATTCCTTCCCTACAATCCGCTGAGCATTACAGCTTCGCTATCCAAAGGAATCCACCTCTGCCACTGCCGAGGATTACAGCTTAAGCTCCGCTGACACACAGCTTGTCTAAGAGTTTCAAAAGCAAAAAGAAACAAAGTGAAAGATCAGAAAACCCAAACGCGAATGTAGCTCAACAATGAGCAAGATTAGCTCCGGTTCTGAACATGGAGACTGAAGACAAATACACTCTGAAAATCTTCTCTCCTAGCTCTCTTTTCTTTTCTCTGCTCAGATCTGCTCTCTATCAATCTGGATCGGGCTGCTCTTTTTCTCACTATGTTTCTTCTCCCAATATCACACTCATAACTCTTCTGCCTCGATCTATCTTCTCGTGAACGAACATCTCCTTATTAGTAGGCAGCATCAAGGAGGTAGGGCGCGTGTAGCAACCCTGATAAATTAAAGGACTAAGAGATTTAAATAAATTAAAATTAATAAATAAACGAGGCCCAGACCTTGTACATAACCCGCTTACGTCCTTATAAGTCTTACAAAAGAACTCGTGTAAATTTAAGAATAACATGTTATTTTATGTAAGCATTAAATGCACAACATAATTTTTATTGAATTAAGAATCATTAAATCTTGAAGAAAATGTCAATTTATATTTTATTACTAATTTAGAAAATTTAATATTCCGCATTTACTATATTATAATCTTATTAGAAGGAAGAAGGATATATATGTAAGATTTAAATACACTAAAGATATATGAAGGATAAAAGAATAGATATATATACAATTGTGGTCCTTTCAAGGGTATTGAGAAAAGGTCAAAACCTCAATTGACGCCTTTTGATATAGGCGTATCTAGTGTAAGAAACGACTACATGCAAGTCGTTATTTATAAATTAGTAAAAATCAAATAAAGTATATAGTTAAAGAGTTATAGAGAAAATATGGATATACACACAATATCGATTCTTAAGAGGTTGAGGAAAAATTGTAAAAGATAATTGACTCCTCTTAGTGAAGGCGTTATTTTAAAAAAAGACGACGTTGTGTATGTCGTTAATTAGTTAGATAAGAAGTATAAATGGCATAAGAAAGGATATATAGTTAAAGTTTTTAGAGTATAAATACAGTTTTGGTTCTTGAAGAAAATCACAAATGGGAAGTGACGCCTAAGACAATGCCGTCAATTACCAAAGAAATGACTTGATAAAAGTCGTTATTTTATTCTAAAATGAATAGTGCCATTTTTTCGACTGAGGAATTTTGGAAAAATAATTATATGAAAAAATAGAGAAAAATGGAAAACTCATACCCCTAAAATTTCCCATCTAGATCACTTCCAGAAAAAAAAGATAAAAATCCCGGAAACTTTTAACACTTAAGTTATATGTAGTAATACCGTTAATAAGGAAATCCTAATACTATTAGGATATGTACTAAGTATTGGGCAAGAAAATGACGCCCTTTGGTGCAGGCGTATACCATAAAAGACGACCGACTTAAAGTCGTCATTTCAAAAGATAGGTATTAAGGGTATGTTAAGTTCTAATCGAACTCCAACCCTATAGGTCTCCTAAACCCTATAAATACCCACCCTCTTCGATGAACTATTACGTTCTTCTCTCCCAGCAACCTGCTGCTGTTGCAAGGTTATTCGAGGTATCGTGGGAGCCTTCTATTCTTCAGGCCAAAGGGGCTGCACTACTATTTTATCGTCTTCTTCCTACGAAAACGTGGGAGAACCATCTTCCTCTTCCTTCTGTGAAGTAGTCTGCAACAGGAAGGGAGCAAGGAGCCTTCTTCTTCTTACTAAAGGAAGGCTGCTGTCTTATTACCATCATCAACGTACTGCTGAAGCTATCATCACCTCAGCATCCTACTGTTCCTTTCTTCCGGAGGTTACTGTTATTGCGTGGGTTAAGATTCCAGTAACTCTGATAGAAACAGAGTGTCGTTCTTCACCCCTTCTTCTTCTGCTGTGGTCATAACAAGAGGAGCTGTTGCTTCTTCCTTGTTGTTGTTTCGCCTGAAGACTTCCTCTTCAGTTTACGGCTACTACTGCAGTTATATTCATTCCACTCGTCTACCTTTCTCTCGTTCGATCGTTGTTCTAGGCAAACCCAATAGGTAGGTGTTCTCTCTGACTGCCAAACTCAATTAATAAAGATAATACAGACTTTTAGGATCATAAACAGCATGCTTATATCTCGTGTTTGAGTTCATAATCTCTAGTTTTCCGAAAGTTATCTCAAGATTACGTAGCCCAAACAATCATAAATCATGATATTACTATATATTAGTTCATGCGTATAGTTTCACTGAGATTTGAAGAAGTTCTGTAAAATTTTGTAAGAGGCGACCCTCGTCAGGGCGCCAATTTTTCTTCTGACGGCCGGAAGAAGAGTCGTCAATTTCGAATGAATTAATAAATACATATGTTAAAAATATAATACCTATCTAAACAGTAATCTGATTTAATGCATGATCACATATTTCGAATCCTGCTATTTTTCTTGAACTGTCCATATACATGTTGCCATTAAAATATTTATTAGAAAATTGCTATTATTCTTAGCAAATTCTGTAAAAAAGAGAATTAACGACGCATACCATGTCGTTTCTTTTATATATAACGCCCCTGACTAGGGCGCTACTTACCAAATAGAAGACTTAATGGAAGTCGCCAATTCCTTAAAAACTAAAATTTAGTTATTTTCAGCAAACAGAAATATGAATTGGACGACTGTTTTTGCAGTAGTAAATTGATGAAATGACGACCCAGTCAAGGGCGTCAATTTCCTATCTTGTTATTTTCCTACGTTTTTCCTGTGAACCGTGAATTTATATACTTATATATACTTATATATATGGCACTATATTCCAATCCGCGAGTATAGACCCATGTTCTTCGACATTTTATCGACTGCCCCTTAATTCTCGGTGATAGATGAACTCTCCGCGGGACATTCCGTTCCTTCAGACTGGTGACTTTATCATAGAGACCCCCGTAAGACTCCGTAAGCCTTGGATTCCCTCAAGGCAGCCGAGTAGGTTGTACCCTTTAAACCCATGTTACTACTTGATGGCCATGTCACTCTAATGAAACATGGTATACCGGTCCTCATGACATATTTTTGACGCCATGAGATTATTTTGAACAAATAAAATGGAAAACCATGCCATTGATATTTCTGGAAAGATTACGTGCCTACCTTGCCTTAAGATCAAGTGACCACATGAAGTATTGTTAATCGGTTCATCTCGGATTTATCTCGAGTTAGATATCATGCATAATCATGGTCATTTTCTCTAGCGTTCTATGACCCTGGGATCCTTGGAATCTATTCTTAATTGAGAACATAACCCTTTGACTCTGTATTTGGCCATATCTGATTCTGAAATATTAAAGGGCTCTGGGTCCGTGACTTTTCAGTGCCAGGTAGGACGGAAGTCCAATTCTGTAAACCATGGGAATTCTGGGTGTGGCATTGCACCAAACTCTGTACATCTGTTATTCTGTTATTCTGTAAACTCTGTTAATTCTGTTAAATCTATTATTCTGATAATTTGTTGCTTGGTTATTTTGATAAACTTGATATTCTGCTAGATTGTTAATTCTGCTTATATTTATTGGAACTCTGTTATAATCTGGCCAATTCTGAAGTTATGTTCATCTAAGTATCTGTCCTTGTTATATTCTGATAGCTTGTCCTTGACTCTACATGGGAATTCATCCCTATTTCTCTTGAGCTCGTATCCGCCTTTGACTTTGATATTCATCTTTCCTATTAGATTGATCTTTATGATTTTCTAGTTCCATGCATTGCATCGTCACGAATGCGTTAATTGGCTAATCACTTATATTCTGCTTGATGAGAGATGTAATTCCTACTGAGCGTTTCGCTCACCCGCCTATCTTTAACATTTTTCAGGTAACGACATTGAAGATAGTCCATCAGATGGGGAAGGGCAAGTGTGAAGAGTGTAATGGAAAATCGTGTCGGTGTCTTTTATTCTTTCTTTGAGTCTCGTCCTGTTATTTGAGTCCTTTCTCTTTATTAGAATATAATAGTGAGTCCTTCCTACACTTATGTAAGTTGAGTCAAGATATGTAATTTAAATACTTGATTATCAATAAAGATTAAATTGGCCCACATTGTCCAGTGTGTAATTTTGTGTCTTATGTTTGCTCTGATCATTCATGACTGTATCACTGCCGCGTTCCGAACTACACGTTCCGCTGCTATCGGTTCGGGGCGTGACAGTTTGTGGTATGAGAGCCTAGGTATATTAAATCCTAGGTCTTGATTATAGGTTGCCATAAGTTCTTGGTTCAATTCCATTATTGACCGGTGAGATTGGGTAGAACCTTGGGTTAAGAGCTAAAAATGGAAGTTAAAATACTAATAAGATTATCTTATGATGATAGCTTAGTAAAATTTCACGAGAATTACTTGATAATCTTACATGAGATTGGTTGTGTCTTGTAGAACTAGATAGATAACAATGGCCGCTGAGCATGCCCAATGGCGTGAGATGCAAAGGACGGTTCAAGGATTGACTCAGGCTCTTCAGCGGGTAGCCGAGGGTGGAGCTAATCGTGGAGCTGGAGAGTTACATCGTGAGTTCCGGAGCCTCAATCCCCCTAGATTTAGTGGAACTCCTGATCCTGATATAGCGGAAGATTGGACGAAGGAGATGGAAAGAATTTTCCGAGTAATGCAATGCTCGGATCAAGATAAGGTCCTTTTAGCAACGTTTCAACTAGAGAAGGACGCAAGGGCTTGGTGGGAGTCCGTAGAAGCCACTCTGCCAAACATTCAAGTAACTTGGGTAGAATTTTTAGAACACTTCAATGAGAAGTATTTCTCGGAGAGAGTTCGGGAGAGAAAGGCGGGAGAGTTCGCTTCACTTAAACAAAGAAGCATGTCTGTGGCGGAATATGAGGCCCAATTCTTGAGGTTGTCACGATATGCGCCTCATTTAATCATGACGGAGAAGATGAAAGCTAGAAGATTCTTGAATGGGTTAAGACTACAATATATACCCCAATTAGCACCAATGGATATTCAATCATATGAGATGGTTAAGAGAGCTCAGCTATTGAAAGATGCCATGGAATTATCTGACAAGGTCAAGGCTAGAATGGAAAAGAAAAAGGTAGATAATGGCAACAAAAGGCCCAATAATGAGAATGGAGTTCCGAATGGCAAGAAGCCTAAAGGAGAGAAGTGCAAGCATTGTGGGAATGAGGGTCATCAATCCAAGAAGTGTCACTGGAAGAGTGGAGCTTGTTTTCGTTGTGGAAGCCAAGAACATAAGGTAGCCGACTGTCCCCTTCCAAAAGATCAACCTCAACTGGCAAAGGATCGCAATAAGGAATGGCGTCGAGGTCAATTGCAAGCAATAAGACAAATCGAACCTGCTGATGATGAAGTAACTAGAGGTACCCCTTTAACCTTGGCCTAGTTCATTGGGTTGTTTTATTAGCATGCCTAGATGATTTTGTCTTGTAAATGGAAACTAGAACTAGATACCCCACTGATATATATTGGAGAGAAATTTCAGTTGAATTTGGGGACCAAATTCTTTTAAGTGGGGGAGGGTGTAGCAACCCTGATAAATTAAAGGACTAAGAGATTTAAGTAAATTAAAATTAATAAATAAACGAGGCCCAGACCTTGTACATAACCCGCTTACGTCCTTATAAGTCTTACAAAAGAACTCGTGTAAATTTAAGAATAACATGTTATTTTCTGTAAGCATTAAATGCACAACATAATTTTTATTGAATTAAGAATCATTAAATCTTGAAGAAAATGTAAATTTATATTTTATTACTAATTTAGAAATTTTAATATTCCGCATTTACTATATTATAATCTTATTAGAAGGAAGAAGGATATATATATGATTTAAATACACTAAAGATATATAAAGGATAAAAGAATGGATATATATACAATTTTGGACCTTTCAAGGGCATTGAGAAAAGGTCAAAACCTCAATTGACGCCTTTTGATATAGGCGTATCTAGTGTAAGAAACGACTGCATGCAAGTCGTTATTTATAAATTAGTAAAAATCAAATAAAATATATAGTTAAAGAGTTATAGAAAAAATAGGGATATACACACAATATCGGTTCTTAAGAGGCTGAGGAAAAATTGTAAAAGGTAATTGACGCCTCTTAGTGAAGGCGTTATTTTAAAAAAAGACGACGTTGTGTATGTCGTTAATTAGTTAGATAAGAGGTATAAATGGCATAAGAAAGGATATATAGTTAAGGTTTTTAGAGTATAAATATAGTTTTGGTTCTTGAAGAAAATCATAAATGGGAAGTGACGCCTAAGACAATGGCGTCAATTACCAAAGAAATGACTTGATAAAAGTCGTTATTTTATTCTAAAATGAATAGTGCCATTTTTTCGACTGAGGAATTTTGGAAAAATAAGTATATGAAAACATAGAGAAAAATGGAAAACTCATACCCCTAAAATTTCCCATCTAGATCACTTCCAAAAAAAAAGATAAAAATCACGGAAGCTTTTAACACTTAAGTTATATGTAGTAATACCGTTAATAAGGAAATCCTAATACTATTAGGATATGTACTAAGTATTGGGCAGGAAAATGACGCCCTTTGGTGCAGGTGTATACCA
This sequence comes from Amorphophallus konjac, assembly GCA_022559845.1. NCBI lineage: Eukaryota > Viridiplantae > Streptophyta > Magnoliopsida > Alismatales > Araceae > Amorphophallus > Amorphophallus konjac. The sequence continues at coordinate 36,656,442 of CM040129.1, forward strand.
TAAAAGACGACCGACTGAAAGTCATCATTTCAAAAGATAGGTATTAAGGGTATGTTAAGTTCTAATTGAACTCCAACCCTATAGGTCTCCTAAACCCTATAAATACCCACCCTCTTTGATGAACTATTACGTTCTTCTCTCCCAGCAACCTACTGCTGTTGCAAGGTTATTCGAGGTATCGTGGGAGCCTTCTATTCTTCAAGCCAAAGGGGCTGCACTACTATTTTATCGTCTTCTTCCTACGAAAACGTGGGAGAACCATCTTCCTCTTCCTTCTGCGAAGTAGTCTGCAACAGGAAGGGAGCAAGGAGCCTTCTTCTTCTTCTTACTAAAGGAAGGCTGCTGTCTTATTACCATCATCAACGTACTGCTGAAGCTATCATCACCTCAGCTTCCTGCTGTTCCTTTCTTCCGGAGGTTACTGTTATTGAGTGGGTTAAGATTCCAGTAACTCTGATAGAAATAGAGTGTCGTTCTTCACCCCTTCTTCTTCTGCCGTGGTCGTAACAAGAGGAGCTGCTGCTTCTTCCTTGTTGTTGTTTCGCCTGAAGACTTCCTCTTCAGTTTACGGCTACTACTGCAGTTATATTCATTCCAATCGTCTATCTTTCTCTCATTCGATCGTTGTTCTAGGCAAACCCAACAGGTAGGTGTTCTCTCTGACTGCCAAACTCAATTAATAAAGATAATACAGACTTTTACGATCATAAACAGCATGCTTATATCTCGTGTTTGAGTTCATAATCTCTAGTTTTCCGTAGGTTATCTCAAGATTACGTAGCCCAAACCATCATAAATCATGATATTACTATATATTAGTTCATGCATATAGTTTCACTGAGATTTGAAGATGTTCTGTAAAATTTTGTAAGAGGCGACCCTCGTTAGGGCGCCAATTTTTCTTCTGACGGCCGGGAGAAGAGTCGTCAATTTCGAATGAATTAATAAATACATATGTTAAAAATATAATACCTATCTAAACAGTAATCTGATTTAATGCATGATCACATATTTCGAATCCTGCTATTTTTCTTGACCTGTCCATATACATGTTGCCATCAAAATATTTATTCGAAAATTGCTATTATTCGTAGCAAATTCTGTAAAAAGGAGAATTAACGACGCATACCATGTCGTTTCTTTTATATATAACGCCCCTGACTAGGGCGCTACTTACCAAATAGAAGACTTAATGGAAGTCGCCAATTCCTTAAAAACTGAAATTTAGTTATTTTCAGCAAGCATAAATATGAATTGGACGACTGTTTTTGCAGTCGTCAATTGATGAAATGACGACCCAGTCAAGGGCGTCAATTTCCTATCTTGTTATTTTCCTACATTTTTTCTTGTGAACCGTGAATTTTTATACTTATATATATATATATATATATATCTGGCACTATATTCCAATCTGCGAGTATAGACCCACGTTCTTCGACATTTTATCGACTGCCCCTTAATTCTCGGTGATAGATGAACTCTCCACGAGACATTCCATTCCTTCGGACTGGTGACTTTATCATAGAGACCTCCATAAGACTCCGCAAGCATTGGATTCCCTCAAGGCAGCTGAGCAGGTTGTACCCTTTAAACCCATGTTACTACTTGATGGCCATGTCACTCTAATGAAACATGGTATACCAGTCCTCATGACATATTTTTGGACGCCGTGAGATTATTTCGAACAAATAGAATGGAAAACCATGCCATTGATATTTCTGGAAAGATTACGTGCCTACCTTGCCTTAAGATCAAATGACCATGTGAAGTATTGTTAACCGGTTCATCTCGGATTTATCTCGTGTTAGATATCATGCATAATCATGGTCATTTTCTCTAGCGTTCTATGACACTGGGATCCTTGGAATCTATTCTTAATTGAGAACATAACCCTTTGACTCTGTATTTGGCCATATCTGATTCTGAAATATTAAAGGGCTCTAGGTCCGTGACTTTTCAGTGCCAGGTAGGATGGAAGTCCAATTCTGTAAACCATGGGAATTCTGGGTGTGGCATTGCACCAAACTCTGTACATCTGTTATTCTGTTATTCTGTAAACTCTGTTAATTCTGTTAAATCTGTTATTCTGATAATTTGTTGCTTGGTTATTTTGATAAACTAGATATTCTGCTAGATTGTTAATTCTGCTTATATTTATTGGAACTCTGTTATAATCTGGCCAATTCTGAAGTTATGTTCATCTAAGTATCTGTCCTTGTTATATTCTGATAGCTTGTCCTTGACTCTGCATGGGAATTCATCCCTATTTCTCTTGAGCTCATATCCGCCTTTGACTTTGATATTAATCTTTCCTATTAGATTGATCTTCATGATTTTCTAGTTCCATGCATTGCATCGTCACGAATGCGTTAATTGGCTAATCACTTATATTCTGCTTGATGAGAGATGTAATTCCTACTGAGCGTTTCGCTCACCTGCCTATCTTTAATGTTTTTCAGGTAACGACATTGAAGATAGTCCATCAGATGGGGAAGGGCAAGTGTGAAGAGTGTAATGGAGAATCGTGTTGGTGTCTTTTATTCTTTCTTTGAGTCTCGTCCTGTTATTTGAGTCCTTTCTCTTTATTAGAATATAATAGTGAGTCCTTCCTACACTTATGTAAGTTGAGTCAAGATATGTAATTTAAATATTTGATTATCAATAAAGATTAAATTGGCCCACATTGTCCAGTGTGTAATTTTGTGTCTTATGTTTGCTCTGATCATTCATGACTGTATCACTGCCGCGTTCCGCTGCTATCGGTTCGGGGCGTGACAGCGCGTGCTCACCACGGTTCCCGCCCAATTTCCTTATCCAGGTCTGACATTCCTAGGCCACATGGCAGCATCCCAGCTCGACTGCTTTACACGCGTCACGATCCTAGCACCTCTTTCATTCTTGGATCATGTGCCTTTCTTAAATTTCACGAACAAGCATCATGTTCAAAGTGTCATACTCAGTATTGGCATATGAAAGTTATATAAGAGATAAAGAGATTGCACGAAGTTGAAGTATAGTCAGAGTAGAAGTGCACAGACTCAACACAGCATTTGATTAAACATGCACGGACTTAATGATCACAGCACACATGTGCACAGACTTGATATATCCCAGAGTGGAAGTGCATGGAGTATGTGTGTACGGGATGCAGACAGTGCACCGACATAGTGTGTGCACAAGCATGGAATGTAAAGTGAGAGCGTTGCACTGACTCAATTTGCCGTGGGCAACTTAGCACAGGCTTTGTTCGTGCAAGAGAGAAAGTTTGCACAGACTATGCCATGCATCATGCCTACACTTACACAGACTCAAGACGGATAAGACTCTTATGCACAGACTTACCAAAGACATGTGCACATACTTTATGTGCACGGTGTAAGAGTTGCACCGACATGATGGTGTGTGACAGCGATTGTTACACCGACTTGTTGCGTGCAGCAACGACGATTGCACCGACTTGATGACCCTTGGATGCAAGCATGCACATACTTTGTTTGCATGAGATGCACATATGCACGGACTTAGTCGCGTACAACAACTGCTAACATTGCACCGTCTTAGCTAGTGCACTAACCTAGAAATGGACTAACAGAGACATGCACTGAGACAGAAAATGCACTGACCTCCTGTATGCTTGACAAACACAAACATGCACCGAGTGTGTATATATATATATGTGTGTGTGTGTGTATATGCACAAACCTGAATGTTGCACGGACATTGTATAGCACAAGACAAACGTGCACGGACATTATTCAGTTGAAATGCAGCATATTCACGGACTCAATACAAGGCGAATTTAGGGTTGCACCGACTCTATTCTATGCACAGATTATGTATGAAGATGTAAACAACATTTATGTGAAAATTTGATAGATGAATTTCATCAAAATACACACACCATCATATCAAGATAAAGTTGACAAAGTCAACACTTTAGTCAACCAGGTCAAGCTAGACAGTTGCCATCACTCAAAACAATTCATCATGTTGCCAATCATTTAAAACAATTAAGCCCAAAGCAGTACACATACTACTTATCAATCTAGATGAGATTCAACATTCTCCCTCATCATACCATCTCAGAGAAGACCCAACATTCTCCCCCTTTTTGAAGATGGCAACCCTAATCAACCCTAATGGCCCCAATGGCAATCCAAAAAATAAATGCCATAAAGATGATGTATTTTGATGAAACATGAAGCAAAGTCTAATGATTATGCATGTAAATGCAGACTCTATTAAGATGCTCCACCTGAATTTATGACTAGACTCCTCAGACTCTTTCTCTTCCCTTCACATACCTATTTTCATCAAGAACTCTCCCCTAACTGTATAGACTCTCCCCTTCTGCCATCAGAATGACATCGTTTCAATCCTCTCCAATAGAAGGAAGAAGGAGACAATAAACTCTCCCCCTTTGCCATCAGCAAATAAGGAGGATAGAGGAGAGTGAGGATGATATAGGACCAATGAAGATAGAAGAAGACTGAACAATATTGTATGTAAAGGTTCAGAATATGAGCAAATTGTGGAGAAGTTCTTAAGGTATACGAATCAAGCAATTGTGCATTCTTGATATCATTCAGGTTTAACATTTATAGAAAGTAGAGTGAATTCACTGACTCTCTGAAATAGGGCTATAGCGTCAGTTTATAGCAAAGAACCTAAGTCACATAACCATAATAGACTAGTTCAATACTATATCTTACTGATTTCAGAATCAATGAATATCACGAGGAGATACCTGAATTTGTATTGAGGTTAAACAGTTGACACTTCATAACAATTTGAACTTGAAGGGTTACAGCATACTTTTTCACTTTTGATTTTGAATCTGAACTCGGTGGATAGACAAGTGCCATTTATGCCGTTGACATTAGAGGTACACGTGGGTTAGACGCAAGTACCCCAAGTTACTAGGCATAAACTACTATATCTGCCTCTAATCAAAAGCTACCAAGATGATTTTCATCTTTGACATTAAGGGTACATGTATATCAGACGCCAGCACCCCCAGTTACTCAGTGAAATCAGCCCTATAGATTTGACCATGTGATCAGAGATAACATGACGCACTTCATGACATGAGGTCCTCTCCATTTCTTTGATGGAGGGTTCAGTTTCTTAGTGCAATTAAGTCATTGCTCTGCCACTTTGTTCATCTTTTTCATTACAGATTTCTTTTTTGCTGCCCTTTTTATTTTTCAAGATGATTTGTTTAAAAACAATACTCATTCTAGTCTTCCCAATCTAGACATCACAAAGACTGTAATGTTCAGATACTGTAAATATCTTTCCTATTAAAATCATGTGAGAAAGGTTAAGAGCTATAAATGTTTTCTATCACCTTATTTTCTGAAGAACAGTCTTTTGACTCTATAGTTTATTAAAATTAAACCTTTTGTTCATTCAAGGAGCAAATGAGATTCTTATAAACGAAGACTTGAAATAATTCATGCTCATGATAATGAACCAATTACTAGACTGTCATCCATTCTGAGTGAAAGAAGTAGACAATGAAGTGCAGAATCAACTCAAGAGAATTTCAAAGGGAGAAGATAAATGATATACATGATGCCATGTGATAATAGCTTCAGAGAATTAGGAGAGAGTAGAGGGGTTTGTACTAAGATCAGACTCTACTTAACTCCCCCTGACATCATGATGCATCGACTATGACATGTGAAGACACGAGGTGCACAGACTTTACATGTGGCTTAGACACAAGGTGCACCGACCTTGTATACAGAGGACTCACATTATGCATCGACTATGTGCAAGAATATGCGTCGACTTCAAAGCTCAATAGTGCAAGGCAAGCATGTTACATTTCAACTGTGCAAAATAATTGTTCAGACATCAGAAGCTGTTTATTCAAGATTCAGAAACATACTAACATAGAATTATTTTTCAAGCCATTTACATTTCAATTAAAGAATGAAATCATGAGTCATTTTCATGCTGAAATTTACATAGCCCCAATTATCTTCTTAGATGTTTAAATCTTTCATTTCCAAGAGGCTTAGTAAAAATATCAGCAATCTATTTTTCGGTTTCAACAAAATGTAATTCAATTTCATTCTTACTTACTGCATCTCTAAGAAAATGGTGTTTGATTTCAATGTGCTTAGTCCTAGAGTGATGAACATGATTTTTGGTTAGGCAAATAGCACTGGTGTTATCACATAAAATTGGAATACATCCCAAATTTATCTGATAATCTGAAAGTTGGTGCTTGATCCATAGTACCTGAGCTGTACAATTCCCTGCAGCGACATATTTTGCCTCTGCAGTAGACAAGGCAACTGTGTGTTGCTTCTTGGAAGCCCAAGATACTAGGCAACCACCAAGAAATTGGCAGTAGCCACTAGTGCTTTTCCTATCTACCCAACACCCAGCATAGTCTGCATCAGTGTATGCTAGAAGCTCTAGCTCACACTTAGCAGGGTGTTGTGCCCCTGATTTTGATAATGACAACCATGAAATGTGAATGTAGTATTCAACCCAAGATGTTGAATTAATTCTTGATTTAGTAATGATTCCACTTGATTTTATTCTTATTGCAAGAAAGGAACCGAGTCGACGCTGGGAGCTTAAAGCGTCCACGCATCAGTTGAAGAAGCCTTCACTGATACCTCTCACAGCGTTAACTCCACGATGCAAGCAGCGTCAACTCATCATATTCTGAAGCAGAGACCTTCACAGGTTATTCCACTGCGTCAACGCCACAATAGAGCAGCGTCGACGCAGCAGTTAAAGAGGCAGAGCTAATGGCTTACTGGAATGCCTCAGTGCGTTAACGCTATTGCATGACAGCGTCGACGCAGCAAGTCAGAGTGTTGTGATTTCAGCTCAGGGACAGGTAAGTGGGTTGACGCAGCAACCCCATGCGTCAACGCATCCTGCTTTACTATCAAGACAGATGATAGATCTCAAGGCTACGTCAACCCTGTGGACTCAATGGGTTGACGCCTACGGGAACTTCCGAGATCAGTTGGGTGGACCCCAGTCACAAGTGACGTCAAAGCCCACATCAGCCCAAAAGTGATTGCGATCTGCTTTTTCCCTCTCGACTCCAGAAGGCTCTACATGTGCAGTCACAGGGCTAACCAGAAAATCTGGTTGGGGCCCACTAGATGCATATATGCATGGATCTGGAAATGAGCGCGGGAATGCTTGCGAAATTGCAGAAGGTGTAGGAGTTTTTCGAAGAGTGCTGAGGACGGGAGCTGAGGAATAGAACCATGAGAAAAACAGCGAGTTGATCTTCCTCCTGATGTCGATCTGCTGAAGACAGTTGGGAGATCCAGAAGCAGCGTTCCTTGTGAAGCTCGTCTACATTTTGGAAGAAGAAGACCAGACGATCATTGAAGCTTCTTCTTCCAGATCCCTGGATTCAAGGCCGAGCTTAGGATGCTTCATAGATCTGAGTTTATTCTTTCTTTTACTAAGTGATTTCATTTTGTTATTTGTCTTTCCATTCTGGACTCTATTATACTGTTTCTCCCTCGTACTGGTTTGAGTAGAGGGAGGGGCTTGATCCAGCAGACTGTGCTTGGATCAAGGGAAATTGGGCGTGTTGCCTGCAAGCTGTCTGTCAGCGGGATAGAGAATTTGTTTCTCTGGTTAAGCCAAGCTGTAATGCTCAGCGGTGTATGTGAGGAAGCTTTTTCCTCGGTGTAGCTAAGCTGTAAAGCTCAGGAGGGATCCTCACTGGTTAAGTGAGGGGTGGACGTAGGCCTCCACAGGGAGACCGAACCACCATAAAAATCTACGTACACTGAGTGGTTTGATTTATCTTATTATGCTCCCTTCGTTAGATGTTTGATTAGGCACGATTCTCATTGCTGTTTAGTTATTGATTTTATCTCTATCATTCTGCACCATAATTCGTGTGTGATCGTGCGTAGAATTTTTAAAAGGGTGAACCTATTCACCCCTCCCCTCTAGTTTGACATTCCACCTAATCCAACATGTGGTATCAGAGCTCGGCTCTCTTGTCAAGGGTCTTACAACCCAGAGAGATTCTGTGGAATGGAAAACAAGGGACTCATGCCCGAAGGGTATGCGGTAAATAGGCCACCCTTCTTTGATGGCACTAACTATGCGTACTGGAAAAATCGGATGCAGGTATTTCTGAGAGCTCAGGACCATGAGATTTGAAAAGTCGTGAGCAAGGGACCATATCAGATAGAAGGGGATGAAGAATTGTGGGTGAAGGAGCAGATCCGGAAGTCCAATGTTAATTGGCAAGCCATGAACATTATGCAATGCTCACTGCACCCCATGGAGTTTTCACGAGTTTCCTCATGTGCTAGTGCCAAGGAAATGTGGGATAAACTCCAAGTCATCTACGAAGGTACGTCAGAGGTAAGAGAGACGAAAGCCAATATGTTAATTTCAGAATATGAAACTTTTAGAATGAAACCAGAGGAAAACATTTCTGAAATGTATGCTAGATTAACCTTATTAGTGAATGGTCTGAGAGGTCTGGGAAAGGCCTACACTGACTATGAGTTGGTCAGGAAAATTCTTAGATCCCTAACTCCAGTTTGGCACACCAAGGCCACTGTTGTTGAGGAATCTAGGAACCTTCCTACCACTACTCCTGATGAACTTATCAGATCACTAATGGCTTATGAGCTGAATCTCAAAAGGGCAGATGAGGATGTGAAAAAGAAAAAACCTCTTGCATTGAAGGCAGGACCAAGCAGCAAGGAGAGTTCTGATGACAGTCACTCATCTACCTTAGAAAGTGACTCAGGTGAGATAGCAATGCTCACCAGAAAATTCAGGAAGTTTCTAAGGAAGGAAGGTAAATTTAGAAGTTACAGAAGACTAGAGGTAAGAAAAAGTTCTAAGTTCAAATCAGAAAACTCTAGAAAATCTGACAAGGTTGTTTGTTACCAATGCAGGAAACAAGGTCACATCAAATCCGAATGTCCAGAGAATGTGAAGAAAGCCCAACCGAAATGGAAGAACAAGAAACCAAAGGCCATGATAAGCACATGGAGTGACGAGGAGAAAGATGAAGATGAAGAAGAAAGTACTTCTGAAGAAGAGAGTGATGCTAAGTTGTGCTTCATGACTAAGGGAGATGATAATGAGGAGGTAACTTCTTCTTCTGAAAATTTCTCTTGTAGTGATTGGGAAGAAGCATTTAATGAACTGCTAGATAAATATGATCTTGTAAAGAAAGAGAATAAATCACTCAAGATGAAGAAAATTTTGACTAGTCAAGAGAACTCATTAAATGATAAAATCAAGTGCTTAGAAGCTGAAAATGTCAGTTTAAGAAAATCTCTTTGTGAAAATGACGAATATAGAGATCAAGTAATAGAGATGAATAGAGAAAATGAATTCTTGCTGAAAACTCAGGATGACCTAAAACTCAAAATGCAAAAATTGGAGAGTGATGCAAAAATTGCTAAAGAAAAATATGAAGCAGTTCAAGGAGTGAATCAGGAACTCCAAGAAAACTTGAAGAAAATGGAAGATGAAAATTCAAGTAAACAAGCCTCTCTTGAGAAATTAACTCAAGGTAAAAATAATCTTGAAGCTGTAATGGGAATGAGAAGTAATTTTGGAAAAGAAGGACTTGGTTATAATCCAACCAAGAAGAATGAACTAGGAACTAGATTTATAACTTTTGTATCTGAATAGGGTATTTCTGAGCAGAGTCAAATGGATGAAAAGGAGTCTTGTGAGGAAAATCAGGGAAAAGGAAAACAAACAAATGAGATCAGAAAAGAAAAGGGCAAAGAGAAAATGCATGATACCCTTAATGCCAAGCATCATAAAAATGTGCCCAAGTTCAGAAGAAAATCCTCAGGTCAGCCCATAGACCGTAGCTCATCAACCCAACATCAAGAACATAGAAATTCATGGAGTCATAGGACTGGTACCCAACAGATGCGTCAACACACTGAGCATCATGTGTCCACTCATCCCATGTACCAAGGGTTTTACAGAAACAACGCTAGATCAAATCCTTGGGCGCGTCAACGCAGTGTCCGCGCTGCGTCAACGCATACACCCTTCCCCAGTGGGCACTCCTTGAGAAACATGAGAATGAGTCGACGCAGCCACTTCAGTGCGTCAACGCACCCTATGTACCTGAACCCTTATGACAGAAAGACTTACTGGATGAGTCAACGCTATCATGTTACAGGGTCTACGCAGCGAACCTTCATGCCATCTAGAGCTCATTATTCCTACAGAACTTCACACCCTAAGTTCCCCAATGATTCTTGGAGTCACAATAACTATTGGAATAAAAATAAGAACAACACCTCATACGTCTCTAATAACAGAAATGGTTCAAAGAGGTCATTCCAAAAGGTACCTCAATCCAATCAAAAGAATCTCAAATCTATGAACCCCACATCTCGAAAACCCTCAACACAACAGATTTGGATTCCCAAAAGTATGTTGTCTTATTTGACGCAATCATATGGTCTGATGGGACCCAAGTGTATTTGGGTTCCAAAATCTCTTGGTTGATGTGACCTGCAGGAGTGCCTTGCAGCTGTACACAATAAATGGTATCTCGATAGCGGTTGCTCAAGGCACATGACGGGCGATAAGGTAAAATTCTGTCTCCTAGTTGAGAAAGAATGAGGACATGTCACTTTTGGGGGAAACAATAAAGGTAAAATAATTGGAAAAGGTAAAGTTGGTAAAACTCTCCTGAACTCTATTGATGATGTGTTGCTGGTTGAAGGATTGGAATACAATCTTCTAAGCATAAGCCAACTATGTGATAGGGGGCACAAAGTTATGTTTGATTCCCATGCATGCACTATTATTGAAAAGCAGTCTGAAAGTGTGAAATTCTCTGGAAAAAGAATAAATAACATGTACATGGTAGATCTAGATGATCCTGCACATGACAATCTTTGTCTAGCTGTGAATAAAAGTGAACTGGCTTGGCTGTGGCATCGCAGATTAGGACATGCTAGCTATAGTGTCATGCATAAGTTAGCCAAATTCAACATGGTAAACGGTCTGCCAAATGTTTCATTTAAGAAAAATGACAAAATCTGTAATGCATGCACTCAAGGCAAGCATACTAGGAAGTCATTTAAATCCAGAACTGAAAACTAATCTTCTCGACCTCTTGAACTTGTTTACATGGACTTGTTTGGACCCACAAGAAAAGCAAGTTTAAGTGGCAATAAATATGGATTCGTTTTGGTAGATGATTTTTCCAGGTTTACTTGGGTGTTCTTTTTAACACATAAGAATGATGCATTTGAAGAATTTCAGGTATTCTTCAGGAAAGTTCAGCAGGATGGTAAGTACACTATCTCATCTATCATGTCAGATCATGGAGGAGAATTTGAAAATTCAGAATTTGATGGTTTTTGCAGGACAATGGGAATATCTCACAAATTCTCATCTCCAAGAACTCCTGAACAGAATGGAGTGGTGGAAAGAAGAAACAGAACTCTTGTTGAAATGGCTAGGACCATGTTGATTGAAGGACAACTCCCAAGGAAGCTATGGGCAGAGGCTGTAAACACAGCTTGCTACATTGTAAACCGGGCAATGGTAAGACCTATGTCCAAAAAGACTCCATATGAGCTGTTGAAAGGTAAGAAACCATCTGTTATCCACTTCAGAGTTTTTGGATCTAAATGCTTTATTCAAAATAATAACAAACGGGACTTAGATAAATTTGAACCTAAGAATGAACCAGCCATATTTCTAGGTTATTCAAATCACTCTAGGGCCTATAGAGTCCTGAACATTAAAACTCAATCTATTGAAGAATCTCCTCATATCATCTTTGATGAAATGGATGTCAAATCTGAAAATGAACTATCTTGCAGGGACAAAGATGATGGTGAGTTTCTTGAAGAAAAGGAAGAACAGCACACTCAAGAGGAAGAGCCAAGGTCAAATGAGGATCTAGCAGAATCAAGTACTAGAGGTAATGCAGATGTCAATGAAGGTAACTCCTTGACCAATGTTAGAATGCTAAAAGACCATCCTCTATCAAGCATTATTGGTAATCTGCATGATCCTACCAGAACTAGATCTCATTTTATAATCATTGAAGAAATGGATAACTTAGCTCTTATATCTCAAATTGAACCAAAAAATATAACTGATGCCCTGAAAGATGATTGTTGGATAAATGTAATGCATGAGGAATTAAATCAATTCAAAAGAAATAAAGTGTGGCACCTTGTGCCAAGACCTAATGAACTTTCAGTAATTGGAACTAAATGGGTCTTTAGAAACAAGCAAAATGAAAATGGAATTGTGATAAGAAATAAAGCAAGACTGGTCGCACAAGGATATAACCAATAATTTGGCATTGATTTTGAAGAATCCTTTGCACCAGTAGCAAGATTAGAAGCCATCAGATTATTACTTGCATATGCATGTTGTCATGGAATAAAACTTCATCAAATGGATGTAAAAAGTGCATTTCTCAACGGGTTAATAAAAGAAGAGGTGTATGTTGAACAACCTCCTGGTTTTGAATCAATAGATTGCCCTGACCATGTTTACAGATTAGACAAAGCTCTCTATGGGCTAAAACATGCACCTCGAGCATGGTATGATAGACTCAGCTCATACCTCACTGAGAAAGGATATTCAAGTGGTAAAGTGGACCAAACTCTAATTTACCAAGGTGAGAAACAATGACATTATTCTGGTTCAAATCTATGTTGATGATATAGTTTTTTGTTCCACTAAACCTAGCATGTGTGAGGATTTCGCAAATTTGATGACCACAGAATTTGAGATGAGTCTAATGGGTGAGCTTCAATTTTTTCTAGGTCTACAAATCACCCAAAGCAAGGATGGATGCTTCATCAATCAGGCAAAGTATGTCTCTGAACTTTTGAAGAAATATCAGATGGAGAATCTTAAGGCAATCAGCACACCCATGAGCACCAATACAAGTTTGGATGTAGATCTGAAAGGTACAAAAGTAGATGCAAAAACTTATCGAGCTATGATCAGATCACTCCTTTATCTTACTGCATCTAGGCCAGACATCCAATTTTGTGTTTGTATGTGTGCTCGGTTTCAATCTGATCCTAGGGAATCCCACTTGACTTCTGTCAAGCGTATTTTTCGATATCTTGCTGGAACTCGAGACTTAGGGATTTGGTATCTTGCATCTTGTACTTTTGATCTGGTATCATACTCAGATGCAGACTATGCTGGATGCAAACTTGACAGGAAAAGCACAAGTGGCTATTGCCAATTTTTGGGAGGGTGTTTGGTTTCTTGGGCATCCAAGAAACAACACTCAGTGGCACTATCCACTGCAGAGGCAGAATATGTCGCTGCAGGGAGTTGTGGCACTCAAGTGCTGTGGATCAAACACCAACTCCAGGATTATCAAACTGATCTTGGTTGTGTCCCAATATTGTGTGATAACACAAGTGACATTAACCTGGCAAAGAATCCCATCCAACACTCTAGGACCAAACATATCGAAATAAGGCATCACTTCTTGCGAGATGAAGTAAATAAGAGTAGCTTTAAATTGATCTTTGTAGACTCTGAATATCAACTTGCTGATATTTTCACCAAGCCACTGAATAATGAAAGATTCTCTTGTCTTAGGAGAGAGCTTGGTCTGTGCAATCCTCATTCTGTTGCCTAAATTGATTGCTTGAATTCTTCCATGAAACTTGTCTGAATAACTTTGCCTAAAAATAAATTGATTGCACGTCCTGCTTGAGTTGCAAATTTCTGTTTTCTAAATAACTCACAGATTTAGGGGGAGTTTAGTTTTAAGCTTATCTGCTTAATGACTCATGTTGAATAAAAACCCATCATGTCAACAATTGTATTTTCATTCATACTACCTGTCATGAATAAATGGAGGGTTAGTTTGCATCAGACTTTACATGCTAAGGAGTGCAATTCCGTTCTGTTAGAGTCAGCTGTTTGGGTATCTGAAGATTGGTTTATGAGACTGAGTCAACACTGAAAAACATCTTCTGGAAACAGACTGAAAATTGATCTGATTGGTTGAGTGAGTAAACGTAGTCATCAGGTTGAGTCAACGCACTGACAGAAATTTTTTGAAAATAGTTACTGGGATTGATTGGATGTATTCAGAAGGGTACTGCAGCTCTGAAGTTTGGATCTCACATATCCTTCTCTATAGTGGCACTGGGATTCCAAGTCTATACATCCATTGTTGAACCTCAAAGTCTGCACATCGCCTCTCTTCTTCAGAGTCTAGACATTCCCCAAGTCTGTACATCGCTGGCATCTTCAAAGTCCATACATCCATAGCAAGTCTATGTATTGGCAGCACTGTACAAGTCTATACACTCTCTCACATTGTACACACTTGCTTTATTGTTGTTTCTAAGTCTATACATCGATTGGATCGTTAAGTCCATACAATGCATATGTTCATAAATGTCTATACACTGCATTGTCTTCACTCTAAGTCTGTACAATCTGTTGCACTGTTTTACAAGTCTGCACATCATATGCACAGCACAACCAAGTCTATACATCAGCTTTTGCATTGCGAGTCTATACAATGTGCATGGTTCAAAACAAGTCTGCACAGTCATTGTCTGTTGGCATCTTGAAGTCTATACATTGCTTGTGCATCAAAGTCTGTACAGTGTCTCACGTTGGCAAAGTCTGTACTTCGTTGGGCTATGCATGCTTCATCTTCTGAAGTCTATACACTCGTTTCCAAAGCTTCAACTCTATAGACTCGATATCACCTCTCAAGTCTATACACTCGACTGTTAAGTGTTCAAGTCTATACACTGTTGCTTCCACATTTCTTCTCAACTTCTCGTAAAACCTGTTGCTCCCACATTCAGTGTTTCCACTTGCAGTGAAGAACCACTCAATCATAAGTATGAAGGAAGTTTCTTGAGATCTGAAATGTGAATTGATGCCATAGATTTAGGGGGAGCTAAAATGAGAATTCCCTTATAAGATGTGATGATGATTATTGACTGTCTCTACGCTACATTAATGATTGGAGTTTTACAAATCTTTTGTTCTTTGAACGATAAAAATTTGTGAACGCTAAAGTGATGTGCGTATGGAATAGGTTCAGAACCATTTAATAAAACTGAGAACTCCTCATTTCTTGAACTATTATGATCAATAGTAAAGAGACCTTTGTGCAAAATGAATTTAACATCCTTATTGTTCTTAAACTCAGTTCAGGGTTAATAAAAGCTTAAGAAAAATACCCTATATATACAATGATTCATATCATAAATTATAGAGCAATGGCAAGCCTTCACTGAGAAACTGTCTCTATGCACCAATGAAATGCAAATGAGCATGTCATGATGTGGGCAGTTACCTCTATTTTAAAAGAAAAATAATTCAGTGCAGAGCAATGGTTACTTTCCACTGAGAAACTACCTTCATGCACCAATGAAGTGCTACAAGGCATGTCATGATGTGAGTTGCCAACTCTGTTTCAGGTATTCCAAATAGTAAGCTATGCTAAGTAGCCGGGGACTCTAGTGTCTGATAAACATGTGCACCTGTGTCAAAAGGCTAGCTATACTTGACTGTAACTGTTGAACAATAAAAATTATCAATGTTCATATGGGGTTGACCTGAAGCTCACAAATAAAATCCTTTTGAGTTTATCCTCAATTCATGTTAAATTCCCAACCATAAGGGTATCTTGAAATTGAACCTTCTAGGAATATGATTTGAGAAAGTTCCATGTGTGAAAATTGATCAATCCTCATTCCATAATCATGCTCTTCTTATTCAAGGATTTTTCTCAAAGTCTTAAGATTATCTTACTCCACATCGTTATATGGATTTAGGGCCCTCATAATCTCTCATCATAATATCTTATAAGGGAACTTGAACGTTATCGATTAAAAATCCCTGAATGTCATTTCATCTTTTCACAACTTCTTTGTCTTAAGAATGCCTAAATACTGTGGGACTTCACTATCTACTGTCCACTTTACACTAGTTTACTTTGGTGGCGTCGACGCAGTGCCTTACAGCGTCAACGCACTCATCTACTTACTTCACTTACATCCTATTCCGGTTCAGCACAGTGAACTGGTGTACCCTTTTTGACTCGAAAAGTGAATGGTCCTCTTATATAAAACCCCGCAGCGTCAACGCTGCAGTCGCCTCCGGCTCTTCCAAAAAACCTAGTGGGTTTCCACCCTGCCTCTTCCGTTCTTTCTCTCAATCTTCACCCTTCATGTTCCCATTTGTCTCTCACTGCCATGGCGCCTCCGGAACAACAGAAGACCAAGAAGGGTCTACAGAAGAGAGATCCCATCTTTGCTACGGGCAGGATTGAGCCTCGCACCAAATATACGATGATGGAAACACCGTCTGTGTTAGCTCCACCACCACAACAAGGAAAAGAGAAAAGCCCACCAGCAAAGACAAAGGCAGCAAGGAAAAAGGGCAAAGACAAGGGCTTGGCAGATCCCTCAACAGAGCAACCATCTCCTTCAGCTCCAAGGAAACGGAAAGGCAAAGAGATAGCGTTACCTCTTCGGAAACGCAGTCTTCATTCCAGCCCGCCAACCAAAAAGAGAAAGGTATCTAATGTCAGGACAGAAGAGTTGGTTCCATCTTCAAGTGCTGCGATGGGAAAGAAAGGTGCAGAAAACTCTCATGCAAGGTCTTCTGATCCCTCTCTTACCGTCAACGTGGAAGAACCTCTGAAAGTTCTTATTTCACGGTATATTGTTGCTAGCGACCATGAATTGCTTGAAGTTTTTCCGCAACTATTTCCTACCTTGGATTATCAGGGCTGGTGGTCTTTCGTTACAACTCATAAGGTCTATTACCCTACCCTGGTCCGAGAATTTTATCAAAATTTGAAGTATGAACCTCATATTCCGAAACTTTCATCAACTGTCAGGAATGTTAGTTTCGAACTAACAAATAAATTGTTTGCCAGAGCTTGAAAAATTCCCATGAATGGGGTTCAACTATATAGCTTTGAGTTTGATGAACATGAAGCCTTTGCTCTCCTGACTGAAAAGCCTAGTGATCCTACAGCCATAAGGGAAACATACTTATCAAGTCTTAAAGCAAGTCAGTTCCCTCCTTTAAATAGACTACTCCACCATATGTGCACATCCATGATCACACCTCAGAGTAGTGGTAGGGAACGGGTCACTGAGATGCAAAAATTTTTACTCTACTGTATGCTGAAAAGGATACACATTTCAATGTCAGATGTAGTCATTCAGACTATGGGTTCTTGCTTGACCCAATCCAGAACACTCCCTTATGCTGCCCCATTGACTGCCATTTTTCAAAAAGTTGGAGTGGATTTTGGTTCTGAGAAGAAACTAATTATCCCTCAAGGAAATGTATACTCCCTCTCTTACATACAGAAGTTCATGGGATTTAAAATTATCAATGGACAACCAGTCAGGATTCTGCCAAGTCAAAAACAAATGCCCACCTCAGTGGAGACTGATCCTGAAGCAAGACCTGACAATCAATCTCAGCAAGAGGCCAGTCTAAACAGAATGGACAGAACAGAAGCTCGGGCAGATATACCTGAAGCTAGTTCAGCCAGAATGGATGACCAAGACTTTAGCACTTTTCCAGATAACTATAATGTCCAGGATGATACACCTGTGGCTCCTGTTGCTTCAAGAGAGATTGTCATAGTCCAAGGTCCTCTTCCAGCACCCTCACCACCAAGGGGACATGGATCTACTTCTGAGGAGATTCCAGACAACTTTCAGACTAATTTTTCGAACATCCATCCCACATTCATTCATTTTCTGGAAATGAAATTCAAGAGTATTGACTCCTCAATAATGCACCTAAGTTCCACAGTGGATTTGAGGCTGTCACACCTTGAGCAGAAGATAGACAGCAGATGGGAGAAATTTACTCATGACAAATACAAGTCCGACAAGAAGCTTCATGAATTTATGGAATCCCTTCTTCAAGCATGTCAGAAAGCTGGCACAGTCTTGCGTAATTTACAGAACATGAATCAACAATGTTTGCACAGGATACAAAGTGTACAGACGTACAACTATGATGTCAGAGAAAATCAGTCCAAGTTGAACTTGAAATATTCCACCCTGATTGACAAGAACAATGAATTCAGTGCACAAGTTCAAGCCTTGTTTGACAAGATTACCTCTTTTGGTCAGGACATCACTAGATTTTTTGAAAGAACCACCTTGGTCGGTAATGAAGTGGTGGATGTGCTGCACATTCTGAAAGAAAATTTCCCACCCACCATTGAAGATCAACGTGATGTATAGCATATGGTGGATAGAGATCAGCTGCTCTCTAACAGGATGGACACTATGGCAGAATCGATTGCTCAGCTTCAGCATCAGTTGGATGTTGTGTCTGTAACTGTTCTTCACTCTTCCTCATCTACTCCCCTTCCTGATGATGTCAAAGGGGGAGAGACATGAGAGCTCAAGCTCAAGTTAGAGTCTAGACTAGGGCTGCATTGCATCTACATCATATATGTTGATTGACTAAAAATTTTCTATTGATGTATGTAAATCCATGGACTTAAATGAATGGCAAAATTGATGTATGTTTTAGTCATTGAGTTGAATTCCTGTTGATCAGAACCTTCCTGTTTAATCTGAATAAATACATGCTTGTTTAGATGCAATGGCAATCACATCATAGTTGCCATCATCAAAAAGGGGGAGATTGTTGTGCCCCTGATTTTGATAATGACAACCATGAAATGTGAATGTAGTATTCAACCCAAGATGTTGAATTAATTCTTGATTTAGTAATGATTCCACTTATGAGATGGTGCAATGTTATTAGGAAGGACATTAGTTCCTTGAGTTTAAATATGAATATTGCACTTGATAGAAATCTTTGGCGGAACAGGATTCATGTAGCCGACCCCAATTAATTGGGATAAGGCTCTGATGATGATGATGATGATGAGTAATGATTCCACTTGATTTTATTCTTATTGCAAGAAAGGAACAGAGTCGACGCTGGGAGCTTAAAGCGTCCACGCATCAGTTGAAGAAGCCTTCACTGATACCTCTCACAGCGTTAACTCCATGATGCAAGTAGCGTCAACTCATCATATTCTGAAGCAGAGACCTTCACAGGTTATTCCACTGCGTCAACGCCACAATAGAGCAGCATCGACACAGCAGTTAAAGAGGCAGAGCTAATGGCTTACTGGAATGCCTCAGTGCATTAACGCTATTGCATGACAGCGTCGACGCAGCAAGTCAGAGTGTTGTGATTTCAGCTCAGGGACAGGTAAGTGGGTTGACGCAGCAACCCCATGCGTCAACGCATCCTGCTTTACTATCAAGACAGATGATAGATCTCAAGGCTGCGTCAACCCTATGGACTCAATGGGTTGACGCCTATGAGAACTTCCGAGATCAGTTGGGTGGACCCCAGTCACAAGTGACGTCAAAGGCCACATCAGCCCAAAAGTGATTGCGATCTGCTTTTTCCCTCTCGACTCCAGAAGGCTCTACACGTGCAGTCACAGGGCTAACCAGAAAATCTGGTTGGGGCCCACTAGATGCATATATGCATGGATCTGGAAATGAGCGCGGGAATGCTTGTGAAATTGCAGAAGGTGTAGGAGTTTTTCGAAGAGTGCTGAGGACGAGAGCTGAGGAAAAGAACCACGAGAAAAATAGCGAGTTGATCTTCCTCCTGATGTCGATCTGCTGAAGACAGTTGGGAGATCCAGAAGCAGCGTTCCTTGTGAAGCTCGTCTACATTTTGGAAGAAGAAGACCAGCCGATCATTGAAGCTTCTTCCTCCAAATCTCTGGATTCAAGGCCGAGCTTAGGCTGCTTCATAGATCTGAGTTTATTCTTTCTTTTACTAAGTGATTTCATTTTGTTATTTGTCTTTCCATTCTGGACTCTATTATAATGTTTGTCCCTCGTACTGGTTTGAGTAGAGGGAGGGGGTTGATCCAGCAGACTGTGCTTGGATCAAGGGAAATTAGGCGTGTTGCCTGCAAGCTGTCTGTCAGTGGGATAGAGAATTTGTTTCTCTGGTTAAGCCAAGCTGTAATGCTCAGCGATGTATGTGAGGAAGCTTTTTCCTCGGTGTAGCTAAGCTGTAAAGCTCAGCAGGGATCCTCACTGGTTAAGTGAGGGGTGGACGTAGGCCTCCACAGGGAGACCGAACCACCATAAAAATCTACGTACACTGAGTGGTTTGATTTCTCTTATTATGCTCCCTTCGTTAGATGTTTGATTAGGCACGATTCTCATTGCTGTTCAGTTATTGATTTTATCTCTATCATTCTGCACCATAATTCGTGTGTGATCGTGCGTAGAATTTTTAAAAGGGTCAACCTATTCACCCCTCCCCTCTAGTTTGACATTCCACCTAATCCAACACAAAGCCCAAGCTCTCAGGTGCCTGATAGATACCTAAAAATCTTTTTCACTGCACTAAAGTGAGACTCGTTAGGACTAGCCTAAAATCTAGCACATAAACACACTGCAAACTGTTTATCAAGCCTAGATGTAGTAAGGTAAAGACGGGATCCGATCATACCTCTATACAGCTTGTAATCAATTATTTTACCTTTGGAGTCTTCATCAAGACTTGTTGAAGTACCCATTGGTGCTATAATTTCCTTGAGGTTTTCAAATTTGAACTTCTTCAGCAGGTCCCTTATGTACTTAGATAGGGTGATGAATGTTCCATCTTTGGTTTGTGTCACCTGTAGTCCAAGAAACAATTTTAGCTCACCCATTTAGCTCATCTCAAATTCTTGTGTCATCAAGTCAGAAAATTCCTTACACATCTTCGGGTTAGTTGAACCGAAAATAATATCATCCACATATATTTAAACAATGAGAATGTTCGGATGACATACCTTGGTAAACAACGTTTAGTCAATCTCACCTCTTGAGAATTTCTTTTCAGTAAGGAATTTGATAAGCCTATCATACCAAGCTGTAGGAACTTGCTTCAAACCATAGAGAGCCTTATTCAATTTATAAACATGACTAAGGAAATCTAAACATTCAAAACCAGGAGGTTATTTTACAAAGACATCCTCTTTTATTTCCCCATTTAAGAAAGTAGATTTCACATCAATCTGCATGAGAGTTATTCCTAGTGAGCATGCATAAGCAAGTAAAATCCCAATTGCTTCTAACCTAGCTACAGGGGCAAAAGACTCTTCGAAGTCAATTCCAAACTCTTGATTGTACCCTGAGCTACAAGTCTGACTTTATTCTTAACCACATTTCCCTGCTCATCAGTTTTGTTTCTAAAAACCCATTTAGTCCCAATGACAGTCCCATGATCAAGAGGCGGGACTAGGTGCCACACCTTGTTCCTGTCAAACTGATTCAGCTCCTCGTGCATGGCATTGATCCAATGCACATCATTTAGAGCACTGTCAATGGTCTTGGGTTCTACATGAGAAACTAATGCAAAGAAATGCAACTCATTTTGAGCTTGAAAGTAACCTCTGGTCCTAGGGGGTTCATGCAAGTTACCAATGACATTGTCTACAAGATGGTCTCTAAGAAACCTAACATTGATAATCTGGTTATCTTGACCCTCATTTCCCTCCCCCTGAACAGCAGGCTCCACTGCATTATTGACTCCAGGTTCATCTTCCTGATCTGATTGGTCTGCAGACTTTCCTTCTTTCAGAATTTCTCCATCATCTTCTTTCCTGCACAAACCATTCTCAGATTTAGTCAGGGTTTCATAGAAGACTATATGTGGAGACTCTTCAATAGTTTTGGAATTTAGATTGTACACCCTATATGCTCTAGTAGTTACAGAATATCCTAAGAAAATTCCAGGATCACTTTTAGGCTCAAACTTATCAAGGTCTCTTTTATCATTGACATGAATAAAACACCTACATCCGAAGACCTTGACGCAAGCAAGTGAAGGTTTCTTACCCTTGAGGATTTCATATAGAGTTTTCTAGGTAAACGGCCTTACCATGGCTCTGTTAATTACTTGGCATGCAGTATTGACTGCCTCTGCCCAAAACTTCCTTGGTAGGCTACCTTCCACTAGTAGTGTACAGGTCATCTCCACAAGAGTTCGGTTCCTCCTCTCCACTACTCCATTTTGCTCTAGTGTTCTAGGAGAGGAGAACCGATGAGTTATGCCATTAGCCCTGTAAAACTCATCAAACCTTGAGTTTTCAAACTCAGCACCATGATCAGATAAAATACTTTGAATTGAATTTTCATTTTTCTATTTTCTTTTCAAATAGAACTCCTGAAATTCATTGAAAGCATCATTTTTATGAGTAAGGAAGAATACACAAGTAAACCTAGAGAAGTCATCAACAAGTACATATCCATATTTCCTACCTGACAAGCTGACAGATCTTGTGGGTCCAAAAAGGTCCATATGCATTAGCTCATAAGGTTTGGAAGACATATTTTCAGTTCTAGATTTAAATGACTTCCTAGTTTGCTTGGACTATGTGCATGCATCACATACTTTATTTTCCTTTTTGAATGAAATTTCAGGGAGTTCTCTAACCATGCTACGTTTATTCAATTTATGCAAAATAGTGTAGCTAGCATGGCCTAATCTACGATGCCACAAATATGCTAAATCATCTTTATTTGCTGTGAGGCATAGATTAGAATGGGCAATGTCATCTAAATCTACCAAGTAGATGTCATTTACTCTTTTTCCAGAAAACTTAACTATATCGAAATCAGGTTCAAAAATTTTGCAATTATGAGAGTCAAAGACTACCTTATGTCCCTTATCACATAGCTGGCTGATACTAAGTAAATTATATACAAGACCATCAACCAACAACACCTCCTCAATGCAGCAGGTAGTACACTTACCTATCTTACCTGATCCGATGATTTTACCCTATGTATTTTCTCCGAAGGTGACAAGGCCTCCATTCTTCTCAATCAGCATGCAAAATTTAGCCTTGTCTCCTGTCATATGCCTGGAGCAGCCACTATCCAAGTACCACATGTTGTGCTTGGCTGCCAGGCATACCTGCAACAACAATTATGGAGAAAAGTTTGGAACCCAAAAATGTTTGGGCTCCAGAGCAGATGCAGAGCTACTCAAACAAGACAACAAATTCCTTGGAATCCACATCTATTTAAAAGTTATTTGTTTGGTGGATTTTTCAACATTCCTTTTATTATATTTCTTCTTTTCAGCATTGATAAGTTGAGTCTTTCCTTTCTTCTTTTGTGTCATGGCACCATGGTTATTAGCAGTGTGAGTTTGTTTGTGCTAGTGCCTAGGCCAATAAGCATTCAGAACATTATGGCCAGCGTTGGTCCGAGGCTGACTGAAAGGGGTTTGTCTACTAGCAGCCCATGTCCTAGACATCCTAACCCAGTTCATGGTCTAAGGTCTGTAATTCTAAGTCGGATATAGATGAAATTTAGACCTCCCTTGAATCTATTCCATCCAGACTTATTGACATAATGTGATTGTGTATGATAATGGGTGTGATATGTCTGGACTTTGGGTTGGTAGAACTGACTCGATTGACCTCTAATCTGAGCCCTTCCCTGTGGAGTGGGACAGTGTGTACAAACATGGCTAGACTCACCAACTTTCTGCTTGCCCTTGTCTTTGGCATTGGGTATTTTGGAATTAGCATTTTTAAAAGTAGAATTTCCACAGTTCATCTTAATAAGAGGTCTCTTCTCCTTCTCGGCCATAAATGAGATTGATCTCAATTCAAAGCTTTTCTTGGCTGTTGGATTAAAGTCGAGACCTTCTTTTGTGAAATTAACTTTAGACCCCAACAATGCATTCAAATTTTCTATTCCTTGGGTCATGTTTTCAATGATTTTCTGTTTATCCTCATTATCTTTTTCAGATTTTTCTATCATTTTCTTCAATTCATCATTAACACACAACACAACATCATATTTCTCATTTACCATTTTCATTTCATTCTCACATTTCTACAATTTAAGCTTCAACTCATCAATGTCATTTTTCAACATATCATTTTCTTCTCTAGCATCAGTCAAGGCAATTTTCATGTCATCAGATTCGCTATAGGTTTTCTTTAGTATGTCATTCTCAGTTTCAAGATAGGCAATTCTATCAGACAATGTAGTATTATTCATGAGAGAATTACCTTTCTTCCTTAAATGTCTACTCTCTTTTCTGATGTCATCAGCTTTATCTAGCAGTTCACCTTATGCATCCTCCCAATCAGCAAGAGTATAATGTTCAAAAGGAGAGGATACCTCATAAGCTTCTTCTTCATTGCCACTATCTCTAGCCATCAAGCAGATTGACTTTTCTTCATCTTCACTTTCTGAGGTACAGCTCAAGGTGCCCTCGTCCTCATCGCTCTAGGTACTCACCATGGCTTTCCTATTGGGGATCTTCTTCTTGGTTTTCTCCTTAACCTTCTGAAGCTCCGGGCAGTCTGCCTTTATATGGCCCGCCTTCCTGCAATGATAGCAAACATTAGTATCCATTTTCTTTGTAGGATTAGATTTGTACCTGGTTTGCCTTTGGCCACCATACTGTCTTCGGCCGAAATTTCTTCCTTCCTTTCTCAAAAACCTTCTGAACTTTCTGGTCAGCATTGCTAATTGATCTCCTTCGAACTCTGACCCAGAGAGACTCTGATCGCTTGACGATCCACTATAATTGGATCGACTAGAACTAGCCTTCAGCGCTATAGGCTTCTTCCTCTTCTCCAACTCTTCGGCCTTGGGTAGATTCATCTCGTAAGTCATCAATGAACCAATAAGCTCGTCTACCTTGGTGTTCTGAAGATCTCTAGACTCTTCAATCACAGTTGCTTTGGTGTGCCAGATCGGAGTCAGAGATCGCAATATCTTTCTCACTATCTCA
The DNA here is from genome assembly GCA_022559845.1 of Amorphophallus konjac. Classification (NCBI taxonomy): domain Eukaryota; kingdom Viridiplantae; phylum Streptophyta; class Magnoliopsida; order Alismatales; family Araceae; genus Amorphophallus; species Amorphophallus konjac. The sequence continues at coordinate 36,681,249 of CM040129.1, forward strand.
TAATCAGTATAGATTTTTCCCAAACTTCATAGACCATTGGTAATTATCATGAGGCGTGCGTACATTTCTATAATGGTCTCACTAGGTTCATTTTGAAAGCTTCATATTCTGAGACCAGCAGATTCACCTTGGTTTCCCTCACCTGTGAGGTTCCTTCATATATAACCTCTAGTTTATCCCACATCTCCTTTGCAGTCGCGCATGACGAAATTCTGGAGAACTCTGTGGGGTGAAAAGCGCACTGAATTGCGTTGATGGCGCTCCAATTGAGAGTGGACTTTCTGATTTACTCTCTTGTCCAAACATCCTCGTTTGGGTGCAGCTCGAACGATCTTTTGCTTACCACCATCCAGATTTCATAGTCCTTCGCCCTTAGAAAGACTTGCATACGGTTCTTCCAGTATGCGTAGTTGGATCCATCAAAGTATGGGGGCTTGGTGGTGGAATGTCCCTCAGCAGTCATCCCTCTAGCGTCCATGGCCGTTTCCTCTTTAGGATGTTGATCCCTGAAAAATAGTTAGGCTCTGATACCAAACTGAAGAGTGATCTAGAGGGGGGTGAATAGATCAATTACCCAATAAAACTTACCACATCATCTACTAGTGCGGAATTAAAACAAGCTACTACAGGACGGTCTGAAAGCACTTAATCGCAACCAAAATGTAATTAATCGAATAGATCAGTCCTTATATGATCCTAAACAACCATCTACCGAGCGATGAACTGAATGCACCAATGAACACAAGTCACAAAGCAATCGCACAGTAGATAAGGGGTTTTAGGTGGTTCAACCTCAATCCAGAGGTCTACGTCCACCCCACACTCAAACCAGAGTGTGGCTTCACTGCTGACAAACAGCTTGGCTGCTGATCCACAGCTTCGGGGAATTCCTTCCCTACAATCTGCTGTGTTACAGCTTCGCTATCCAGAGGAATCCACCTCTGCCACGGCAGAGGATTACAGCTTAACCTTCGCTGACACACAACTTGTCTAAGAGTTTCAAAAGCAAAAAGAAACAAAGCGAAAGATCAGAAAACCCAAACGGGAATGTAGCTCAACAATGAGCAAGATCAGCTCCGGTTCTGAACTTGGAGACTGAAGACAAATACACTCTGAAAATCTTCTCTCCTAGCTCTCTTTTCTTTTCTCTGCTCAGATCTGCTCTCTATCAACCCGGATCGGGCTGCTCTTTTTCTTACTATGTTTCTTCTCCCAATATCACACTCTGAACTCTTCTGCCTCGATCTATCTTCTCGTGAACGAACATCGCCTTATTAGTAGGCAGCATCAAAGAGGTAGGGCGCGTGCTCACCACGGTTCCAGCCCAATTTCCTTATCCAGGTCTGACATTCCTAGGCCATGTGGTAGCATCCCAGCTCGACTACTTTACACGTGTCACGATCCTGGCACCTCCTTCATTCTTGGATCATGTGCCTTTCTTAAATTTCATGAACAAGAATCTTGTTCAAAGTGTCAGACTCAGTATTGGCATATGAAAGTTATATTAGAGATAAAGGGATTGCACGGAGTTGAAGTATAGACAGAGCTGAAGTGCAAAGACTCAACAGAACATTTAATTACACATGCACGGACTTAATGTTCACGCAGCACACATGTGCACAGACTTGATATATCCCAGAGTGGAAGTGCATGGAGTATGTGTGTGCGGGATGCAGACAGTGCACTGACATAGTGTGTGTACAAGTATGGAATGCAAAGTGAGAACGTTGCACTGACTCGATTTTCCGTGGGCAACTTAGCACAGACTTGGTCGTGCAACAGAGAAAGTTTGCACAGACTATGCTATACATCATGCCTACACTTACATAGACTCAAGACGGATAAGACTCTTATGCACAGACTTACAAAAGACATGTGCACAAACTTTATGTGCACGGTGTAAGAGTTGCACTGACATGATGGTGTGCGTCAGCAATTGTTGCATTGACTTGGTCGCGTGCAGCAACGACGATTGCACAGACTTGATGACCCTTGGATGCAAGCATGCACATACTTTGTTTGCATGAGACGCACATATGCACGGACTTAGTCGCGTACAACAACTGCTAACATTGCACCATCTTAGCTAGTGCACTGACCTAGATATGGACTAACAGAGACATGCACTGAGATAGAAAATGCACTGACCTCCTGTATGCTTGACAAACACAAACATGCACCGAGTGTATATATATATGTGTGTATATGCACAAACCTGAATGTTGCATGGACACTGTATAGCACAAGACAAACGTGCACGGACATTATTCAGTTGAAATGCAGCATATGCACGGACTCAATACAGGGTGAATTTAGGGTTGCGTCGACTCTATTCTATGCATAGATTAGGTATGAAGATGTAAATAGCATTTATGTGAAAATTTGACAGATAAAATTCATCAAAATACACACATCATCATATCAAGATAAAGTTGACAAAGTCAACACTTTAGTCAACCAGGTCAAGCTAGACAGTTGCCATCACTCAAAATAATTCATCATGTTGCCAATCATTTAAAACAATTCAGCCCAAAGCAGTACACATACTGCTTATCAATCTAGAGGGGATTCAACATTCTCCCTCATCATACCATCTCAGAGAAGACCCAACATTACTTCCATCAGTGGCGGGGGAACAGCTTCCCGGCGGGAGCGCCGACACCCTCCAAACCCTCAACGCAAAATTGGATGTCCTCGTGGATCTCATGAGGGCACATGCGGCCAAGGAGGAGAAGTCGCAGCTCCCCTGGAAGAGCCCCGTGTGTGTTGACTTGAGGACGACCCATCGTGCTGTCGCTTTGGGGGGGTTTAGGCGGACCAGCCAGGGCCCCCTGGCTGGTCCGCCTGGGAAATTATCTGGGTACAACAAGCCCCCCATGTGGAGATGCCTCCCCGCAAACTGTTGGAGGCCGTTTCACCCTCCGGGGGCGACGGCTCATTCACAACCTGTCAGGAGGACCATCGCATGCCCCTCCCCAGGAGCAGGAAGCCTCCTCAACCCCGAGGAGGGAGAAGATCGGAGCATGCCGACCATTTTCAGACGCCGAGGCCCCTGAGGAGCGTCGGGACAGCATGCAAGTGCGCCCCCCCAGCCCCTCGGGCCAACGACAACTGGAGCTGTCTCTCCAGCTATGAGACTTTGAGATGCGTTTCACAGAGCAAGAGCGTGCCCTCCGTGCCTTACAGAAGACCTCTCCCATGGAGGAGGAGGAGCGATCCCCGTTCTCTGACTATATTTTGAAGGCAGAGATATCCCCCAGGATCTCACTCTTGACCTTCAAGTCGTACGATGGCCAGGGAGACCCGGCCGACCACTACGATAGCTTCGACGCCCTAATGGCCTTGCATGGGGCGTCCGATGTAATCAAGTGCCGAGCGTTCATGACCACTCTGGTCCAGGGTGCTCAGGCTTGGTTCAGGCCCTCGCCCCCGACAACATCCACAACTTTAAGCAATTCGGGCAAGTGTTCAAGGAAAGCTTTGCCGGCAGCGGTCCACCCCAATCAGTGGCGGGATTGTTGGCCCTCAAGCAAGAACAGCGGGAGAAGTTGAGGGCATATAAAAACCGATTCAAATCGGAAGCCCTGCGCATCCCCCGCTTGGACGTGGCCTCTACCATCTCCGCACTGACCGAGGGTACTCGCGATGAGAACCTGCGACGCGAGCTAGTGCTTCATCCTCCCACCTCCCTTGCGGAGCTAGTGACCCTAGCACTGCGCCATGCAGAGTGTGAGGAGGTCCTCAGCGCCTGCCGAGGCACGACAGGCTCGGGTCGGGAGGGGGACAAGAAGCAACCGTCCGAGCAAGGGACGGGCTAAGGAAAAAGGCAGAACCAGGACGGAGACCAAAAAGAGCCGTCCCGGAAGTATGAGCGGTACACCCCCCTTACCACCCCCATCTATGAAATCTATATAGACATCAAAAGCTCAGGTCTCCTCAACCAACCCGAGCCTATGAAAGCCAAGCATCGCAATCGCCACAAGCAGTGCCTGTTCCACAACTATCACGGGCATCACACCCGCGATTGCCATCAACTTCAAGATGAGATCGAGCGTCTCATCCGCCAGGGACACCTATCCCGATACGTGTCCGGGCAAAAGGAAGACCGAGGCACCCCAGAAGAGATCGACAATGCCCCTCGCGGAGTCCACATCAACGTCATCGTGGGTGGTGCGGCATCAGGTGGAGATAGCAGCCAAGGAAGAAAGCGTCACGTCGAGCGGGTGAGCCGAGCCTCTATTGAGCACTCTACGGCCCTGCAGGCGAGCGAATCGCAGGGCCTGGTATTCTCTTACTAGGACCTGGAAGGGTTAACTACCCCGCATGATGACACTCTCGTTGTATCGGCTACAATAAACCATTGTAACGTAGATAGGATCTTAGTCAACAATGGTAGTGCCCTTGATGTATTATCCTACAAATGTTTCCTCAATATGGGAGAGAATCCATCTAAACTCCACCTGATCCAAACCCCTCTCTGTGGGTTCAACAGCCAGGCAACTTATCTCGAGGGAGCCCTAAGCCTGCCAGTTACTATCGACACCCCGCCCAAAACTGTTACGGTTATGGTAGACTTCATCGTGATTAAAGGGATGATGGCATAAAATGCCACCTTCGGACGAGGTATCCTCAGGCGAATGAAAGCGGTGCCCTCTACCTTTCACCAAAAAATGAAGTTCCCGACCAAGTATGGCGTGGGGGAAGTCCGAGGTAACCAGGCACTGGCTAGACGGTGCTATATAATCTCGGTCAAAGTCACTAGGCCGGAAGGGAAAAATAAAGGAGTAAAGGGAGCCGATGAAGGACCCGCAACATCTGAGCCTAGTGATGAGTTGCTAATGGTCTTCCTTAACGGTGACCCGACTCAAGGAGTAAAGATCGGAGCTGATCTACCACTTGAGGAACAAAAAAAATATAAGGATTTCCTTTCCCGGTATATTTGAGTCTTTGCATGGTCTGATGAGCACCTTCCTGGGATCCCGGGAGACGTGGTAATGCACAAGCTCAACCTCGACCCAACGATGAAGCCAGTCCAGCAACGCAGGAGAAAGCATGCCCCCGAGAAGCAAGCGGTCATCAAAGAGCAAGTCATCAAGGGGCAGAAGACTGGCCTTTTTCATCCGGTCGTGTACCCTACGTGGCTCGCCAACGTTGTCCTTGTACCAAAGACTTCTGGGAAATGGCGAATGTGCGTAGACTTCACCGACTTCAACCAGGCTACCCCGAAGGATTGCTACCCGCTGTCGAGCATCGATCAACTGGTCGACTCAACCTCTGGCAACGAGCTGCTCAGCTTCCTAGACACCTACTCCAGCTACCATCAGATCAGGATGGACCTGGAGGACATCGAGAAGACCGCCTTCATCACCGACTTCGACGTACACTGCTACACCTGGATGTTGTTCGGGTTAAAGAATGCCGGAGCAACATATCAGAGGCTGATCAACCACAATTTTGAAGAACAGCTTGGTCGGAACGTCGAGGCCTAAATTGATGACATGCTTGTCAAAACACCGAAGGCCGAAGATCACCTCGCCGACTTAGCCGAGACCTTCGACACCCTCCTGAAGTGTAACTTGAAGCTCAACCCTACCAAATGTGTCTTCGGTGTCAGATCTGAGAAGTTCCTAGGCTTCCTGGTAACTCAGCGTGGGATTGAGGCCAACCCCGACAAGGTTCAGGCCATCCTGAACATACGGCCGCCCACCTGCATCAAGGACGTCAAACGTGTTGCGGGGCGCATTGCTACGCTCAACCGTTTCCTATCCCGGGGGGCCGAACAATGCTTACCCTTCTTCAAGTTGTTGAGGGGATCCAAAATGGCACCCGCTACGTTTGCCTAGGATGAGGATTGTCAAAAGGCATTCGTCGAGCTCAAGGAGTTCTTAGCCTTGCCCCCGGTGCTGTCCAAGCTGGTCCAGGGTGAAACTTTATACCTCTATCTCTCGGTGACCCCTTCTACAGTGAGCTCGATCTTGGTCAGGAACAATGCAGGGATCAAGAGACCAGTTTACTATACCAGCAAGGTGCTTAATGAGGCTGAAAAAAGGTATCCCGCAATCGTGAAACTCGTGCTAGCATTGGTCACCTCAGCCAAGCACCTCTGACCATACTTTCAAGGGCACAGCATCGTCGTATTGATCAGCAAACCCCTAAAGAAGATTCTCTTTCACCCTAAAGCCTCGAAACGCCTCGTCAAATGGGCCATCATGCTCGGAGCCTACGGCATCTCGTATCGCCCCCGCTTGGCCATTAAAGGACAGGCTCTCATAGACTTCATCGTCGAAAGCACGGTCTCGATTGAAGAAGTACCTCCACAAGCGCTCGGGCCCACCTGGGACCTGTTCATCGACGGGTCCTCCAACTCAGCGGGATGCGGCGCCGGTGTCCTTCTCAAATCCCCCGAAGGAGCGGAGCTATGGTACGCCCTGAAGTTCAACATCCAGGCGTCCAACAACGCCTCTATGTACGAAGCCCTTATCTCAGGGGACAAGATGGCTTGACGACTAGGGGCCGAGCGAGTCAGGATCTACACTGACTCCCAATTGCTCGCTAGCCAGGTCAACGGTGATTACGAAGCTCGGGAAGGACAAACGGTCGAGTACCTCCAGGCGGTCAAAAGGGTGGCCCAACTCTTCGAGAGCTTTGAGGTAGTCTGGATAGACCGAGAGGAAAACTCCCGAGCGGACGCCCTCTCTCGACTGGCCTCCTTGCTTGATCCCACAGGTACACGATCGGTCTTTCTCGAAGAGCTGGAGCGATCGAGCATCGAATCCGAGCTTATGACCGTTGACCTGGCACCCCCGAGCGACTGGCGGACCCCTTATATATCCTGGCTCTGGGATTCTCAAAAGCCCACCGATCCTCGGGAGGCTCGAAAACTCAAGTACCAAGCTCGGCGTTTCGTCATGCTGGATGATACCTTGTACCGCAGATCTTTCTTCGATCCCCTACTCAAGTGCATCAGCGCCGACAAAGACAACCAAGCGGTTCAGGAAGTACACGAAGGCATCTGCGGAGCACACCTAAGAGGAAGATCACTCGCCAGGATCTTGCTTCGACAAGGTTACTAGTGCCCACTCTCCAGCGTGACTGCATGACCTACGTATAGAAGTGCGACCGATGTCAGTGCTTCGACCATTTGATCCATCAGCCTGCTGCGGAGCTCATCACCCTGGCTGAGCCATACCCTTTCGCTCGATGGGGGATCGACATCTTGGGGCCATTCCCCATGGCTCAAGCTCAGAAGAGGTTCATCATCATCGCCGTCAACTATTTCACCAAGTGGATCGAGGCTGAGGCCACCTCCAGGATCACCAAATCAGTCGTGTGGAGTTTTGTTTGGAAATCGATCATCTGTCGCTATGGTGTCCCCCGAGTGATCTTTAGCGATAACGGTCGGCAATTTGATTCTCACTACTTCAGAGACAGATGTGCCAACCTCAACATTCACAATCACTTCACTTAGTAGCCCACCCTCAGGCTAACAGACTAGTTGAGAATGCCAATAAGACTATCTTAAAAGGCATCAAAATGAGGCTCGGCAAGGCCAAGGGAAGCTGGCTCGAGGAATTATCAAGCGTACTATGGTCGCACCGAACTACTCTGAGGACGGCCACCAGTGAAACACCTTTTCAGATGGTGTATGGCATGGAAGCTGTGATTCCATTGGAGGTCGGCAATCCCTCTCTCCAAGTCGTCCACTTCAAACCTGAGGTAAACGAGCAAAAACTACGAGAGAACCTCGACCTAGCGGACGAAATCTGAGAGATTGCAAAGATCCGAGCAATGGAATACCAACGGCGCATCACACGATACTACAACTCCAGAGTCCGAGACAGACACTTCTAGTCGGGAGACTTAGTCCTAGGAAAGGCCAAATCATCTCAACCACTAGAGATGGCGGGGAAGTTGGCCCCTACTTGGGAATGCCCTACAGAGTGGTCGAGACGCTCGGAAAAGGAGCATACCGATTATCCACCATGGAAGGAACACCGGTCCCTCGGACATGGAATGCGACAAATCTTCGCAAGTTCTATTTTTGATCATTTGGCAAGCATGCACATGTATGCAAAATAGAATAGACGCCATTCTTCTCTTCTTTTTAAACTTTGATGTACATCAAGTACGCCATAGCCAATACAGTATACATGTACAAAAATTACACCCTCTAGCACTTTTACGCGAGCAAAATGCTCGGCCAGCCCGGTAAGCACTCCTACGTCCAGCCACTGACTCTGCCTCGTGCGAAAACTGGCTCGGACAAAGGATTGCCGGCCTCGTTGGTTTGAGAAAGCTCGGAGGAAAGATGACAAAGGGATTGGAAGGACAACATAAAAGAAAAAAGAGAAGAGGTCAACCCGAGCAAAATGGAGAGGAAGCTTGAGAGTACTCCTCTTCTTAGCAATGGGGTCGACGGTGGAAAGAGGGGCCGGGTGGACAGCGAAAGAATGAAGCTTGACAAGCTTCATCCCCCCTCCCCTCGGGATAACGTCGGTAGGTTAAGGATAGGAAGGCGACATGCTCTGGCATGAACCCTCTCCTAGAGTGACCCCCGACTGACGAACCCTCTTCCAGACTGAAACAACAGGACCTTCCCTCCTACCGCCATCTGCATCATCATCTTCTGAAGCGCCTTCCATACCCCGCCAAGATCGATAGCACAAGAAAGGAAAGAAGGAGAAATCGCCAGGGACGGCCTTAAGCGATGAAAGGAAAAGGAGACACCCCCCGGACCTTTTATCGGCCAAAGGGGGAGCTGATCGCCTTAAATGACTCTCCCCTTACAAAACACGCTAAAGGGCTTTCCTTGAGATGGTTACCTCATTTCCTAAACATCCCGCCAGCGGGACGCGTGAAGCGGCAAGTCATTAAGGGTGATATGGAAAAATGGAAAGGTGCCAACAACATGTTAGTTATTTGACAGATCGGCACGCGCAATATCTGTAGAGAAGATCGGTGCCTTCTCTGAACAACTACAAATCTGGTAGTCAAATCACACCAAAAGCGGTAAGAAATAATCAATTCAGCATTGAATACTGTCGCTATTACATTTTCCAAAAAAGCCTTACCCGGAAACGTAAGGGAAAGAAAAAGAAAGATAGAGCTATTACATCAGGCCTCAGGCCCATCTTCAGGCTCGGCAGGTAAGGCTTCTTCATCACCAGACGATATGCCCCCAGTATTCTTGATGACGGCCGACCCAGGCACTGACCCCACTTGTGTGGGAACTGTCTCGGTCGTGCACCCTCCCGAGGCTGCTGGAGTTGGCCATCGCTCGGACGAGGATGAGGACTCTCGACCCTCCTCTTCGCTCGATGTATAATGGGAAGAGTCGGTCGAACCCCAGTCCAAGTCATAGTGTTGCCCGGAAGGAAAAATGAGCCCAGACGCTTGGGCCTCTGCTTCTATGATGGCCCGATCGAGGCCCTGGGAGAAGCCCTTCCAAAGGCCCCGGCGATAGCCCGACTCATAATAAGGGAAGGCAGCCTGGAGAAGAGCCGCATGATAGTCCTCTGAGCACTTATGTCACTCGAGTGGCTCCACCCCGGCCAACTCCGCCTGCCTCTCGAGCTCGGCTATCCTCTGCTCCGACTCGGACAACCTTCTCTCGACCTCGGTCAGTGCATCCTCGGCCCCCCGAACTAGGCCCTCGAGTGCCTCTCGCTCAGCCTTCCACTGCTCGCTGCGCTCGACCTGAATCATACGCTCCGCCTCCAGGAGCTCATTCTTCCAATCGACCATACGAAGGGCCTAGGCCAGCTGCTCCACCAACGACTAAGCCTCCGCATGTCTCGACTGCACCTTAGCATGAAGCGGGACCACCTCCCGACGAAGGTCACCAAGATCAAGGATCAGACGCTCAACTTTCTGATCGAGCGCACCACGGGCCCACGAGAAAGCCTCCCGCTCCGACTCCACCTGAGCATACGCGCCTACTACCTCAGCCCTGAGCTGGGCCAAGATCAGGCTGCCTTCCATAAGTTGCTCGAAAAGCGTGGAGGAGGGACCCCTCTGGAGCTTCTCTCGCACAACCCCCGAAGCAATAGAATGGCACCTCACGTACAGGGAGGCCTGAACGCTGAAGGAATCAGTTGGGGAAGGGAAACTCTCACCGAAATAGTCAGTATTGGGGCACCTTCCCCGAACAATCCTGCCTCGGGGGCCCCATCGGTTGACTCGGGATGAGCAGCCCCGCCGTGCACCTCCCCGGCCTCGGTCGGCTACGATCGAGTCACTACATCCTGCGACGCTCCAGCCTCGACCGGCTTGGGCCGGGCTCCTCCGTCTGGTGCCCCCTCTACTTCGCTCGGCGCCCCAGCATCGACCATGATCCCCTCGTCATTTGTCGCTTCTTGCACCGCAGTGGGAGGAGGCAACAGGGGAACCTCATCAACCGGGCCAGCGAACTCCGCCTTCCTTGCCCACTGCTTCTCAGTAGACTGAGCTTGCATCGAAGACCGCAACAACTTCACCATGGGATTCTTCTGCTTGACCCCCCGACGTTCAGAAGCTTTGTCCCGGGCCTCCCCCTTGCCCTTTTTCTGGGCACGGGATGAGCGCTCCGAAGCTGGGAGATCGCTCAGAGCTGACGTATCATCAACATTGATGACCTCCAGCTCGACTAATGGTGCCTCCTCCACCTCCTCCTCAGCTGCTCGCCACAGATCTGCATGAAGAAGACCAAATTGAGAAGAGGAAAGCATTCGCTTGAAAGAGGACAAGTCCCTGAGAACCTTACCCGCCAGCAACAGCAATCGAGAAAGATACTCCTCGATGTTAGGAGGAGTCACCAACTCAGCAGTCTCTAGGCGGTCCCGCTGAAGGATAGCAGCATCCCTCTCCACCTCCGGGGAGACCTCTGTTTGCTTCGGAGGGATGTTCGGGTGAAAGTTGGGGGCCGTCGGGAAATCCCAGACCACACCGACTACCAACGGGCCCACCCAGAAATATGGGGTCTTCCACCCGTTATGAGAAGAATCCTTCACAAAAAGGGACACACAACTCCTTCCCCGCCTTGCTTGAATGAAGAAGAAGCCCTTCCCGAAAAAAGAATTATCCTTCAACTCAAAAAATAGTGGAAGAGATCCAGCAAGGTGCGCACCCCTCTCTTGCCACAGAGGAAGATGAAGGAGAAGATGAGGGTGTAAGAGTTGGAGACCAGCTGAACAGGAGCCAGCAGGTAGAATCGAAGCAACTCGGTAACAAAGGGATGGAGGGGCAGCCGAAAGTCACACTTCCAGGCCAGGTGGAAAAAACAAAAGAGGCCACAACGAGCGACCAGACTGGATTCATGAGGCTCAGGCGCGAGGAACTTGAATCGCCATGGCAGCCCATACCGATTCTCCAGCCGTTTCACGTCTGCCTCATCCAGCTCGCTACGAAGAGGCTCCGATGGCACCAAAAAAGTACTCGTAGCCTGTCCTCCCTCTCAGCTCTCGGCCCCTAGATTTTGGTCCGCCATGGAACAGACAGAAGAACTAGGAGAAGAAGGGCAAAGCCCTAACTCTGAGGACTCCGGAGGAGAAGGAAATTGACGGATCGCCGCCGCGGTAACCCTTTCCAGCTCCGCAATGACCACAGTGATTCTCCGTTCTTCCAAGTTATTCTCACGGCACAGGAACCCCCCTCAAAAATAAATTCAAAGAGAGGCAAAACCCTAAACCCCGGAGATAAAGGGACACAAAAACGCGCAATGCTTAAATCGGAGGCGGTGCGGCGATCCGATCTCCCGAGGAGGGGCGTTCTCTTATTCGTCATGACGGCCGTATTTTCAAGGCAAGCCGCATCATGTGGCCCCTACTAGAGAGAAATCTCTACCCAGCCAGTGCCACAAAAATTCCAGCCCAAATGCTACTCGTCCGAGCCTAAATTTTGGCTCGTGAGTAGAAGGGGGACAAGTGGAGAGAGAAAATCTCGTCGCCCATACGGAGAGGGCAAAAGAGGTCCAACTAGACCGAACGAGGCCCAACTACTTGAAGTGGTAGCCTCCGGGCCCATTTAGTAAAAAGCCAAAAAACTAACTAGGTACAAGCGCTTCCTAGGCGACCTTCGGGTTGGGAAGTCCGAGCATCAGTACGATCGGGAAAGCTCCCCCGGAGCCCCCTATTCCTTGTCCCGACCATGCACTCATCACTCGGGAGACCACTCCTGGGCAAGTGCCTATCGCTCGGGATCACTGATGGAAGCTTATTAGTACGGCCGTTGTGAGTCCCTTAATGGCAGGAAGCTCAAGGGGATAAGGGAGACCAAGAGTCCGCATGCTATAAGGAGTCTGCATGAAAGACGTAACCCCGCCTGAGACTCCTCCGCTTATAGGGATCAGTCGCACGATGGGCCACTATTTAAACTGGAAAGGCCTACTGCAAGTGGTAAGCCAGGCAAGAACCAAAAAAACCCTGAGCATGAACCACTTCACCTTTTGGTTCAGAGGGATCTCGCACTCCCATCTTCCTCCTAGCTCTTCCCTTCGCATCCGAGCTCTACTACTTTGCTGACTTAAACATCGAAGGGTCTTCCCCATGGATCTATCCTTGGGCACCTCTGACTTGTTTCCCTTCTTGCAGTTCACACTTCAAGTGTACGTGATCATCCTCTTCCCTGCTCAGGAGCAGTGCGAGATCACCCCTCTTCATCTGGCGCCATCTGTGGGAAGCGGGTAGCAATCCTTCGGGGTAGCCTGGTTGAGGTCGGTGAAGTCTACGCACATTCGCCATTTCCCAGAAGCCTTTGGTACAAGGATGACGTTGGCGAGCCACGTAGGGTACAGGACCGGACGAAAAAGGCTAGTCTTCTGTCCCGTTGAAGGTCACCAAGATCAAGGGTAAGACGCTCAACTTTCCAATCGAGCACACCACGGGCCCACGAGAAAGCCTCCCGCTCCTACTCCACCCGAGCATACGCGCCTACTGCCTCAGCCTCGAGCTGGGCCAAGATCAGGCTGCCTTCCATAAGTTGCTCAAAAAGCGTGGAGGGGGGACCCCTCTGGAGCTTCTCTCGTACAACCCCCGAAGCAATAGAATGGCACCTCCGGTATAGGGAGGCCCGGACGCTGAAGGAACCGGTTGAGGGAAGGGAAACTCTCTCCAGAGCAGTCAGGATTGGGGCACATTCCCTGAGCAGTCCTGCCCCGGCGGCCCCATCGGTTGACTCGGGATGAGCAGCCCCGCCATGCACCTCCCTGGCCTCGGTCGGCTGCGATCGAGTCACTACATCCTGTGACCCTCCAACCTCGATCGGATTAGGCCTGGCTCCCTCGTTTGGCGCCCCCTCTGCTTCGCTCGGCGCCCCAGTATCGGCCATGATCACCTCGTCATTTGCCCCCTCTTGCACCGCAGAGGGAGGAGGCAATAGGGGAACCTCATCAACCGGGCGGGCGGACTCCACCTTCCTGGCCCGCTTCTTCTTAGCAGACTGAGCCTGCATCAAAGATCGTAACAACTTCGCCATGGGATCCTTCCGCTTGACACCCCAGCGTTCAGAAGCATCATCCTGAGCGACCCCCTTGCCCTTTTCCCGGGCACGGGATGAGCCCTCTGAAGCTGGGAGATCGCTCGAAGCCGGCGTATCATCCACACGGATGACCTTCAGCTCGACTGTCGGTGCCTCCTCCTCCTCGGCCGCTCGCCGCAGATCTGCGTGAAGAAGACCAAATTGAGAAGAGGAAAGCATTCGCTTGAAAGAGGACAAGTCCCTGAGAACCTTACCTGTCGGCAAAAGCAGTCGAGAAAGATACTCCTCGATGTTAGGAGGAGTCACCAACTCAGCAGTCTCCAGGCGGTCCCGCTGAAGGATAGCAGCATCCCTCTCCACCTCGGGGGAGACCTCTGTTTGCTTCGGAGGGATGTTTGGGTTAAAGTTGGGCGCCGTCGGCAAATCCCAAACCACGTCGACCGCTGACGGCCCACCCAGAAATATTGGGTCTTCCACCCCTTATGAGAAGAATCCTTCACAGAAAGGGACATACAACTCCTTCCCCGCCTCGCCTGAATGAAGAAGAAGCCCTTCCCGGCAAAAGGATTATCCTTCAACTCAAAAAAATAGTGGAAGAGATCCGGCGAGGTACGTACCCCTCTCTTTCCACTGAGGAAGATGAAGGATAAGATGAGGGTGTAAGAGTTGGGGACCAGCTGAATAGGAGCCAATCGGTAGAACCGAAGCAACTCGGCAACAAAGGGATGGAGGGGCAGCCGAAAGTCGCACTTCCAGGCCAGGAGGAAAGAACAAAAGAGGCCAGAACGAGCGACTAGATTGAATTCATGTGGCTCAGGCGTGAGGAACTTGAATCACCATGGCAGCCCATGCTGATTCTCCAGCCGTTTCACGTCCACCTCACCTAGCTCGCTGCGAAGAGGCTCCGATGGCACCAAAAAAGTCCTCGAAGCTTGTCCTCCCTCTCGGCTCTTGGCCCCTGGATTTTGGTCCGCCATGGAATAGACCGAAGAACTAGGAGAAGAAGGGGAAAGCCCTGACTCTGAGGACTCCGGAGGAGAAGGAAATTGATGGATCACCGCCGTGGTAACCCTTTCAATCTCCACAATGGCCACGGCGATTCTCCGTTCTTCCAAGTTATTCTCATGGCACAAGAGCCCACCTCAAAAATAAATTCAAAGAGAGGTAAAACTCTAAACCTTGGAGATAAAGGGACGTAAAAATGCGCAATGCTTAAACCAGAGGCGGCGCGGCGATCCGATCTCCTGAGGAGGGGCCTTCTCTTATTCATCATGACAGGCGTATTTTCAAGGCAAGCCGCATCATGTGGCCCCTACCAGATATAAATCTCTACCAAACCAGGGCCACAAAAAGTCCAGCCCAAATGCTACTCGTCCAAACCTAAATTTTAGCTCGGGAGTAGGAGGGGGACAAGTGGAGAGGGGAAATCTCGTCGCCCGTACGGAGAGGCCAAAAGTGGTCCAACCATACCGAACGAGGCCTAACTCATTGAAGTGGTAGCCCCCGGGCCCACTTAGTATAAAGCCCAAAAACTCACTCGGTACAAGCGCTTCCTAGGCGACCTTCGGGTTGGGAAGTCCGAGCATCATTATGATCGGGAAACCTCCCCCGGAGCCCCCTATTCCCTATCCCGACCATGCACTCATCACTCAGGAGACAACTCCTGGGCAAGTGCCTATCACTCGGGATCACTGATGAAAGCTTATTAGTACGGCCGTTGTGAGTCCCTTAATGGCAGGAAGCTCAAGGGGATAAGGGAGACCAAGAGTCCGCCTGCTATAAGGAGTCCGCGTGCTATAAGGAGTCCGCGTGAAAGACGTAACCCCCCTGAGACTCCTCCGCTTACAAGGATTAGTCGCACGATGGGCCACTATTTAAACTGGAAAGCCCTACTACAAGAGGTAAGCCAGGTAAGAGCCAAAAAAACTCCAAGCAGGAACCACTTTACCTTTTGGTGGAGTGGGATCTCACGCTCCCATCTTCCTCTTAGCTCTTCCCTTCGCATCCGAGCACTACTACTTTGCTGACTTAAGCATCGGAGGGTCTTCCCCGGGGATCTATCCCTGGGCACCTCTGACTTGTTTCCCTTCTTGCGGTTCACACTTCAAGTGTACGTGGTCATCCTCTTCCCCACTCAGGAGCAGTGTAAGATCACCCATATTCATCTGGCGCCGTCTGTGGGAAGCGGGTAGTAATCCTTCGGGGTAGCCTGGTTGAGGTCGGTGAAGTCTACGCACATTCGCCATTTCCCAGAAGCCTTTGGTACAAGGACGACGTTGGCAAGCCACGTAGGGTACATGACCAGACGAAAAAGGCCAGTCTTCTGTCCCGGTGAAGGTCACCAAGATCAACGGTCAGACGCTCAACTTTCCAATCGAGCGCATCACGGGCCCACGAGAAAGCCTCCTGCTCCGACTCCACCCGAGCATACGCGCCTACTGCCTCAGCCCCGAGCTCGGCCAAGATCAGGCTGCCTTCCATAAGTTACTCGAAAAGCGTGGAGGAGGGACCCCTCTAGAGCTTCTCTCGCACAACCCCCGAAGCAATAGAATGGCACCTCCGGTATAGGGAGGCCCAGACGCTGAAGGAACCAGTTGAGGGAAGGGAAACTTTCTCCGGAGCAGTCGGGATTGGGGCACCTTCCCCGAGCAATCCTTCCACGGGGGCCCCATCGGTTGACCTGGGATGAGCAGCCCCGCCGTGCACCTCCCCGGCCTCGGTCGGCTGTGATCGAGTCACTACATCCTGTGACCCTCCAGCCTCGACCGGCTTGGGCCGGGCTCCTCCATCTGGTGCCCCCTCTGCTTCGCTCGGCGCCCCAGCATCAGCCATGATCCCCTCGTCATTTGCCCCCTCTTGCACCGCAGAGGGAGGAGGCAACAGGGGAACCTCATCAACCGGGCGGGCGGACTCCACCTTCCTCACCCGCTTCTTCTCAACAGAGTGAGCCTGCATCGAAGACCTGCTACAACTTCACCACGGGATCCTTCCGCTTGACCCCCCGGCGTTCAGAAGCATCATCCTGAGCGACCCCCTTGCCCTTTTATCGGGTGCGGGATGAGCCCTCCAAAGCAGGGAGATCGCTCGGAGCCGGTGTATCATCCACACTGATGACCTCCTACTCGACTGACGGTGCCTCCTCCTCCTCCTCCTCGGTCACTCGCTGCAGATCTGCACGAAGAAGACAAAATTGAGAATAGGAAAGCATTCGCTTGAAAGAGGACAAGTCTTTGAGAACCTTACATGTCGGCAAGAACAGTCGAGAAAGATAGTCCTCGATGTTAGGATGAGTCACCAACACAGCAGTCTCCAGGCAATCCCGCTGAAGGATAGCAGCATCCCTCTCCACCTCCGGGGAGAACTCTGTTTTCTTCGAAGGGATGTTTTGGTGAAAGTTGGGCACCGTCGGGAAATCCCAGACCACGCCGACCACTGACGGGCCCACCCAGAAATATTGGGTTTTCCACCCCTTCTGAGAAGAATCCTTCACAGAAAGGGACACACAACTCCTTCCCCGCCTCGCCTGAATGAAGAAGAAGCCGTTCTCGGCAAAAGGATTATCCTTCAACTTAAAAAAAATAGTGGAAGAGATCCAGCGAGATGCGTACCCCTCTCTCGCCACAAAGGAAGATGAAGGAGAAGACGAGGGTGTAAGAGTTAGAGACCAGCTGAACAGGAGCCAGTCGGTAGAATTGAAGCAACTCGGCAACAAAGGGATGGAGGGGCAGCCGAAAGCCACACTTCCAGGCCAGGAGGAAAGAACAAAAGAGGCCAGAACGAGCGACTAGACTAGATTCATGAGGCTCAGGCGCGAGGAACTTGAATCGCCATGGCAGCCCATACCGAATCTCAAACCGTTTCACGTCCACCTCACCAAGCTCGCTGCGAAGAGGCTCCGATGGCACCAAAAACGACCTCGAAGCTTGTCCTCCCTCTCGGCTCTCAGCCCCTGAATTTTGGACCGCCATGGAATAGACAGAAGAACTAGGAGAAGAATGGGAATGCCCTGACTCTGAAGACTCCAGAGGAAAAAGAAATTGACGGATTGCCGCCGCGGTAACCCTTTTCAGCTCCACAATGGCCACGGCGATTCTCCATTCTTCCAAGTTATTCTCATGGCACAGGAGCCCCCCTCAAAAATAAATTCAAAGAGAGGGAAAACTCTAAACCCCAGAGATAAAGGGACATAAAAATGCACAATGCTTAAACGGGAGGCGGCGCGGTGATCCGATCTCCCGAGGAGGGGCCTTCTCTTATTCATCATGACGGGCATATTTTCAAGGCAAGCCGCATCATGTGGCCCCTACCAGAGAGAAATCTCTACCCAACCAGAGCAACAAAAAGTCCAACCCAAATGCTACTCGTCCGAGCCTAAATTTTGGCTCGGGAGTAGGAGGGGGACAAGTGGAGAGGGGAAATCTCGTCGCCCGTACGGAGAGGCCAAAAGAGGTCCAACCAGACCGAACGTGGCCTAACTCCTTGAAGTGGTAGCCCCTGGGCCCACTTAGTATAAAGCTTAAAAACTCACTCGGTACAAGGGCTTCCTAGGCGACCTTCGGGTTGAGAAGTCCGAGCATCAGTACGATCGGTAAACCTCCCCCGGAGCCCCCTATTCCCTGTCTTGACCATACACTCATCACCCAGGAGACCACTCCTGGGCAAGTGCCTATCACTCGGGATCACTGATGGAAGCTTATTAGTACGGCCGTTGCGAGTCCCTTAATGGCAGGAAGCTCAAGGGGATAAGGGAGACCAAGAGTCCGCGTGCTATAAGGAGTCCGCATGAAAGACGTAACCCCCCTGAGACTCCTCCGCTTACAGGGATCAGTCGCACGACGGGCCACTATGTAAACTGGAAAGCCCTACTACAAGAGGTAAGCCAGGCAAGAGCCAAAAAAACCCTGAGCAGGAACCACTTCACCTTTTGGTGGAGAGGGATCTCACGCTCCCATCTTCCTCCTAGCACTTCCCTTCGCATCCGAGCTCTACTAGTTTGCTGACTTAAGCATCAGAGGGTCTTCCCCGGGGATCTATCCCTGGGCACCTCTGACTTGTTTCCCTTCTTACAGTTCACACTTCAAGTGTACGTGGTCATCCTCTTCCCCGCTCAGGAGCAGTGCGAGATCACCCCTCTTCATCTGGCACCGTCTGTGGGAAGAGGGTAGCAATCCTTCGGGGTAGTCTGGTTGAGGTCGGTGAAGTCTACGCACATTCTCCATTTCCTAGAAGCCTTTGGTACAAGGATGACGTTGGCGAGCCACGTAGGGTATAGGACCAGACGAAAAAGGCCAGTCTTCTGTCTAGGTGAAGGTCACCAAGATCAAGGGTCAGACACTCAACTTTCCGATCGAGCGCACCACGGGCCCACGAGAGAGCCTCCCGCTCCGACTCCACCCGAGCATACGCACCTACTGCGTCAGCCCCAAGCTGGGCCAAGATCAGGCTGCCTTCCATAAGTTGCTCGAAAAGCGTGGAGGGGGGACCCCTCTGGAGCTTCTCTCGCACAACCCCTGAAGCAATAGAATGGCACCTCCGGTACAGGGAGGCCCGGACACTGAAGGAACCAGTTGAGGGAAGGGAAACTTTCTCCGGAGCAGTCGGGATTGGGGCACCTTCCCCAAGCAATCCTGCATCGGGGGCCCCATCGGTTGACTCGGGATGAGCAGCCCCGCCGTGCACCTCCCTGGCCTCGGTCGGCTGTGATCGATTCGCTACATCCTATGACCCTCCAGCCTCGACCGGTTTGGGCCAGGCTCCTCCATCTGGCGCCCCCTCTGCTTCGCTCGGCGCCCCAGCATCGGCCACGATCCCCTCTTCATTTGCCCCCTCTTGCACCGC
Organism: Amorphophallus konjac; assembly: GCA_022559845.1. Taxonomy (NCBI): domain Eukaryota; kingdom Viridiplantae; phylum Streptophyta; class Magnoliopsida; order Alismatales; family Araceae; genus Amorphophallus; species Amorphophallus konjac. The sequence goes on from CM040129.1 coordinate 36,700,539, forward strand.
AGAGGGAGGAGGCAACAAGGGAACCTCATCAACCGGGCGAGCGGACACCGCATTCCTTGCCCACTTCTTCTCAGCAGACTGAGCTTGCATCAAAGACCGCAACAACTTCGCCATGGGATTCTTCCACTTGACCCCCCGACGTTCTGAAGCATCATCCCGGGCCTCCCCCTTGCCCTTTTCCTGGCCGCGGGATGAGCCCTCCGAAGCTGGGAGATCGCTCGGAGCCGACGTATCATCCACATTGATAACCTCCTACTCGACTAATGGTGCCTCCTCCTCCTCCTCCTCGGCCGCTCGCCATAGATCTACGCGAAGAAGAGCAAATTAAGAAGAGGAAAGCATTCGCTTGAAAGAGGGCAAGTCCCTGATAACCTTACCCGTCGGCAACAGCAGTCGAGAAAGATACTCCTCGATGTTAGGAGTAGTAACCAACTCAGCAGTCTCCAGGCGGTCCCGCTGAAGGATAGCAGCATCGCTCTCCACCTCCGAGGAGACCTCTGTTTGCTTCGGAGGGATGTTTGGGTGAAAGTTGGGCGCCGTCAGGAAATCCCAGACCACGCCGACCGCTGATGGGCCCACCTAGAAATATTGGGTCTTCCACCCCTTATGAGAAGAATCCTTCACAGAAAGGGAGACACAACTCCTTCCCCGCCTCGCCTGAATGAAGAAGAAGCCCTTCCCGGCAAAAGAATTATCCTTTAACTCAAAAAAAAATAGTGGAAGAGATCCAGCGAGGTGCACACCCCTCTCTTGCCATAGAGGAAGATGACGGAGAAGATGAGGGTGTAAGAGTTGGAGACCAGCTGAACAGGAGCCAGCCGGTAGAACCAAAGCAACTCGGCAATAAAGGGATGGAGGGGCAGTCGAAAGCCGCACTTCTAGGCCAGGAGGAAAGAACAAAAGAGGCCAGAACGAGCGACCATACTGGATTCAAGAGGCTCAAGCACGAGGAACTTGAATCGCCATGGCTGCCCATACCGATTCTCCAGCCATTTCATGTCCGCCTCACCCAGCTCCCTGCGAAGAGGCTCTGATGGCACCAAAAAAGTCCTCAAAGCCTGTCCTCCCTCTCGGCTCTCGGCCCCTGGATTTTGGTCATCCACGGAATAGATAGAAGAACTAGGAGAAGAAGGGGAAAGCCTTGACTCTAAAGACTCCGGAGGAGAAGGAAATTGACGGATCGCTGTCGCGGTAACCCTTTCCAGCTCCGCAATGGCCACGATTATTCTCCGTTCTTACAAGTTATTCTCATGGCACAGGAGCCCCCCTTAAAAATAAATTCAAAGAGAGGCAAAACCCTAAACCCTGGAGATAAAGGGATGCAAAAACCCGCAATGCTTAAACCAGAGGTGGCGTGGCGATCCGATCTCCCAAGGAGGGGCGTTCTCTTATTCATCATGACGTGCATATTTTCAAGGCAAGCCGCATCATGTGGTCCCTATCAGAGAGAAATCTCTACTCAACCAAAGCCACAAAAAGTCCAGCCCCAATGCTACTCGTCCGAGCCTAAATTTTGGCTCGGCAGTAGGAGGGGGACAACGGGAGAGAGGAAATCTCGTCGCCCGTACGGAGGGGCCAAAAGAGGTCCAACTAGACCGAACGAGGCCCAACTCCTTGAAGTGGTAGCCCCGGGCCCACTTAGTATAAAGCCCAAAAACTCACTCGGTACAAGCGCTTCCTCGGCGACCTTCGGGTTGGGAAGTCCGAGCATCAGTACGATCGGGAAAGCTCCCCCGGAGCCCCCTACTCCTTGTCCCGACCATGCACTCATCGCTCGGGAGGCCACTCCTGGGCAAGTGCCTATCGCTCGGGATCACTGATGGAAGCTTATTAGTACGGCCGTTGTGAGTCCCTTAATGGCAGGAAGCTCAAGGGGATAAGGGAGACCAAGCATCCACGTGCCATAAGGAGTCCACATGAAAGACGTAACCCCCCCCTGAGACTCCTCCGCTTACAAGGATCAGTCACACGATGGGCTACTATTTAAACTGGAAAGCCCTACTACAAGAGGTAAGCCAGGCAAGAGCCAAAAAAACCCTGAGCAGGAACCACTTCACCTTTTGGTGGAGAGGGATCTCGCGCTCCCATCTTCCTCCTAACTCTTCCCTTCGCATCCGAGCTCTACTACTTTGCTGACTTAAGCATCGAAGGGTCTTCCCCGGGGATCTATCTCTGGGCACCTCTGACTTGTTTCCCTTCTTGCAGTTCACACTTCAAGTATACGTGGTCATCCTCTTCCCCGCTCAGTAGCAGTGCGATATCACCCCTCTTCATTACCCATGCATTTCACCTTCTTTCATTGAACCATGGACTTTAAAAGAAGCTTGTACATGATGCATTTGTCCCGCAATCACCTTATTGTATAGGAGAGCTCATTCCACATAGATTTTCAGAGGCCATTCAAGAAGAGTTTAATGAGGCATTTCATTTATCAAGCATATATCAGTTATTACCTCATTAATTTTCCTGAATCACCATTGACCTTCAGTTCAACATTTGATTCAGCCAGTTCACCTTCACAAAAGATCATTGGATCCCATGTATCATTCATCATTGCAAGATGCAACTAACTTAGGAGGTAGAGAGCAAAGCAATAATCCACTCAAACAATTCGAAGTCACATTGAATTCGGTCATCATCAAAACTCTTCAAGCCACACATCATACCCTTGGGGGCAACAACCTTAACTCTTCATTCACAAAATAATCTCCCAGCATTAATGTTGCATGAGCTTCATGAAATTTAAGTGATGCATTGAGTTGTTGCCATAAGTGAAAAGGAAACAAGGTTTTAATTATGAGTGAGGATAAGGAGCAACTTCTGATGTATCATTTGTTGCAAGTGGCAATAGAGTCAAAAAGACACAAAATAGAGAGAAGAAAAAATAGGGATTGGTGTGTGGGAGCTAAGAGACGCTACAACAAGACTTCAGCATATTTACATGTTCTAGATTGTGGTATGAATATATATTTGTTGTATGGGCTTTGATCTATCTATGTACAAGTTTTGTTTGGAGGGGGTGGCGGTAGTTATTAAACTGTGCTCAATTAGATCAGCATGGTTACAGTGATATGAATATATATTTGGTATATGTGCTTGATCTATTTATGTACCAATTTTGCTTGGAAAGGGTGGGGACAATTATGAAACTATGCTTGGTTAGATCAACTAGATATTTCAATTTTACAGTCACTTTGAACATCAAAGTAGTTTGTGCTTTGGAAGACTTAATCCTGTGAAAATCTAGGTTGTGTGCATTGGTACTTTCTATGCAACATGTTGTGATGCTTGTTTCCGAATTTCATGATAGACATATACAGGAAATATTCTTATTGCAGTAAATCCATTTCAGAGGTTGCGGCATCTTTATGATGCTCATATGATGGAACAATATAAGGGAACATCCCTAGGAGAGCTAAGTCCTCATGTTTTTACTGTAGTCAATGTTGCTTACAAGTGACTATGCTTTTTTTATGGGGCCTTCGTAATTCGACTGCAAAATACCCATAAAACTACATGTTTCTCCTTATAAACTAGAATGTGAATGTGCGGCCATCTAACCTGGCCACCTGGATGAAAAGCTAATTTTTAACATTTATTTGGAGTTTGTGAGTTGGTGTAATAGTCATTTTTTACTAGCAATTGATTATTTTTCTTATGTCATGTAAGTATGTCTTCTTTGTATGTTAAAGTCTCAAATGGTTGTCTTCATGAAGTGGCTTTATTCAAAGTGCTTATTCCTCTTTGGAGTTTCTTATTGAACTGTTCAGTTAATTTTCTCCACTTTTGTATTGATGCTTACATTGATCAACATCTGATTATGAATTTGTGGTGTGATTTCATTTTAATTTTGGGATGTGTGTTTTGGGTCTTCATTTTTCAACCATGGTTTGCTTTTGGTTTTGTTCTATGTCGATGATGTGAAATGGATTCTCAAGGTTGAGAGTTCCCCGTTGTATCCACACGCGATTGGCGCAAGAAGAACAAATAAAAGAGAATGATAATCTTGTTGTGTAGTGGCTAGCTGTAAAATGAGAAACCTATGTAGGGGTAGGGGCAAGGTGATGTAGATGTTCATTCTTCAATATTTTTTTCTGTCTTTTTAATTTATGCAGGATGTTAATAATTTATTATTAACCTTGACTTATGTATAATTGATGGGAACAAGTACCTTTTGTCAGATTTTTTTCATAGTGGTTCAAGAATTAGTATCTATGAGTAAATTAATGTATGTTCTTCGTGGATGAATATGTGAGTACATACATGTATGTTTTGGATGGATGAATACATGCACATACATGAATGTCTATTTTGTGTGGATGAACATGGATGTGAGTGAGACAATCAATGAATGTGAACATGAATGGATGTATTATTATAGGTGATGAGAGCATAGATATTAATAGATTTTTTTAAAGAAGAAAATATATTCTTAAATTTTTTATTAATCGACGTTAAATCATTTTCTGATGTGACACCACCCTTGGACCTATTTTGCAAGCATTCAAGTTGGGCAGCGGACTCACACTAGCGAGCTCACTCGCTTGGCACACATTGGTGCCCGAAGGCAACTCGACGATGATGGAGAGGGTCCGAGGCGGGACCTTGAGGCTCCAAAGGTTGGCTAGCTTGAGGAGAACCCCAAATGGGCCTGGGATGCCCAAATCATGGGCGGCCAGCGCACCAAGGGTGTGGGATGTAATGGTTCACTCACAACTCGCCCGCGGTGGTCACTCACGGCACTAGCAATTTAGGACCGAGCTCTCATTCACCGTCCGACGAAACAATGGCGATAATACTATGCTAGCAATGAATTGAAACCAACCAAGAGAGTGACCGAGGCTCACCTAGCCGGCGTGAAGACGCTGACTCCGGCCGGAGACGGGGGCGAGCGGGGAGGCGTGGGTATGCACCCGCACGCCGCGTCGACGGAGCTTCAAACCTGCGACCTGAATTAATACATGAACTACACCCCTTGCAAGGGGGGGATCTCGGGGTGGGGGTTAAGTTGATATAGCCAAAACTACCTCCACGCAGGGAGGGGCCTTCAGCCGGCCAAGCGAAAGGGGGAAAATCAAGCTAGAAACAAGAAAAGGTTGTCGAAGCCAATTCTGACCATTCTCTGCGCTTCTGGATAGACAGTCAGTTCTCTTGACACTGCGGCCACTCCAGATTTTTTCTGAAGATGAAACCAGTGGGAAACTCTTCGTAGCTGGACCGGGAAGAGACCAGAATTTTATTGATTTCTTCTGGTACCGCTGCTGGTCGGGGTAGGGGCTTGAACAGGGTAGCAGATCCTCTATTTGGACAGCTACAGGTTCCCAATAGTAGGAAGCAGAGGGTGCCACGAACGCTCCCAAGCTCGGAATTAGGTGCCATCAGAGCCGTTAAAACCGTTGATGGGTCTTCTTCGATGCCGAACTGATGGGGATACCAAATGATGTGGGAGTAGTCTGGTAGCCTCTGAACACTGAAGGAGGGTCGGTGCAGACAGAGTGGAAGCAGAAACGCGCGCTCGGGGGAGAAAATTGATAACTTTCAGCTCCGGTCGCCAAAATGATTTCTGCTTCTCAGGGATGGTAGAAGACTCGAAGTAGAAGACTTTTTCTGAAGAACTCTTGATCAGATTCCCAATAGGAACGTCTCCGACGAGCTTCCACTCCGGCTCTGGTCTCCTGTCAAGGCAGCTTCGTGCAGTCGGGGGAGAATGGCTGTCCCGGGCAGCTCCTTGTTCGGACGATGACGCAACCACCGCCGTTAGAAAGCTGACTCGAAGACGATTCCGACAATGTATGAAGCGCTTTCAGAAGCCTCAGGATGTCGACGTGACACCTTCTTCAAGTCGCTGGACTTCTGCCACCTGCAACCTGCGAACTGTAGGTGGAAGGTGGTGGGAGAAATGGGGTAAATGGAAGCGGAAATGGGGTGAATAGGTGTGAGAGTGACCCCTAGTTGTGAGGGGGCCTGGGAGGGGGTGTTCTAAGGTGTGGGAGAGGGAGAATGGGGTCTGGAATGGGGTGTTTTCAGTGGGTGAGAGAGGAGCTACGAATTTGGGCTTGAAGGGAGAGGAGGAAGGTGAGGGAGGCACAAGTGGGTGGAGGGAATGTGAGTTTGAATTTTCTTTGATGGGGGGTGATCAATGGTGGTCTTGGGGATGGGAAGAGGTGTCTTGGGAAGGTGGAGTGATGCTTGCGGAAGGGAAATGGGTAGTTGGGGGTTGGAGGGTGGAGTGGGGATTGGGTGGAGCTCTCTTGGGACTAGGGGTGGAGTAAAGAGGGCTATGAGGAAGGGGAAAGGCCTTTAATGGGGTAGGTGGGAGAGGGGTGGTTGGGAAGGGGAGGAGAGAGAGGGTAGGGCGCAGCCCTCCCTTTGGGTGGAGAGAGAGAGAGAGAGAAGAGATAGAAAGAGAGAGGGGGGAATCCACCCCTATAGAGAGAGAGATAATGAGAGAGAGGTCTAGTGGGATTTGAAATTATGGATTTCAATATTCATGCAAAAAGTTCTTACATATGAGAGGAGTGGGGGCCTATTTATAGGCATTGGACTTTTCTTAGGATGAAAATGACCCTGACTAAACAACTATTGACCAAGCACTCCAAGGGAGGGGCGCCCCTGGGCCTAGCCCACTAGTTGGGCCCAATAGCCTAACAAACCAACATAATGACACAAGACTTTGGTAGATAACATACTAACCTAGGTACATGACTCAAATAAAGGGAAAATTACATGATGATGACTCAAATAAAATATAAAAATTACATGACTAGACTCATAAAATTATGACGAACACAAAAGCGCACGCTGATGAGCAATCCGAGCCTCAAAAAAAGTGGAGGGGCGAGGGATGCCCCCATCATTTTCCTACATTTTTTAATAAGTGATGTTAATCCTTATTCAAACGTTTTTTTTACTGTGTGGCGAAAGGTAATACCTACGTTTTTATAAACGTAGGTACAACAACTTATATGTGTGTGTATACATATTTTTAACCTACACTTTTTTTGAACGTGTATGTATACGTCGATATCTACATATGCTTTTTGAGGGAGTATTCCTACGCTTTCTAAATGTAGGTATAGGTCAATATCTACCTACGTTTTTTGTTGAACTATTCCTACGCTTTAAAATCATAGGGATAGGTTGAACTATAACTACGTTTCATAGAAACGTAGGTATAACCTATAGTCACGCGAGCAAGCGCCACGCTTTGATAGCATGGCAAGCAAATGTGGCTAAAGGCTTTACCTACATTTTCGGACATATTCCTATGTTTTTTAAACATAGGTAAAGGCCAATTTTCTTGTAGTGTGGAAATGTCTTTTTGCCCTCTAGTTGGGATGGGGGGTCCGATCTAGAGTGGAAACAGGGGTCTTTTTGTTCTCTAGTCGGATGAAAGGTCCAATCCAAAGTTGCAGGTTTTTTTGTTCATGGCGTTGGATAGAAGTTCCAGGCCACAGGTTTATTCGTCAGTGGGACAAGAGGTTGTAATGTTGAGGTGATTTATTCGTTGACACAGGGTTAGTGTCAAAGCAAGAAAGGGGGTCTTTTTGTTCATCGACTCCAGATGAAGGACTTGGGCCGCATGAAGGAGGTCTTTTCATTCATTGACCGGGACGGAAGGTCCGAGTGAAACCAATGGTCTTTGTTTACCGGCTTGGATGGAAGGTCCATGTCAGACGTTTATGCATCGGTGAGACAAGATGGAGTAATGTTCTTGAAGCTTTTGCTACTGCATGGAGTACAGTAATTTGGTCATTTGGCCAAGATGAAATGGTCTGAGTCGGAGGAGGGAGTTTTGAATTGCGGTGGGACTTGATGAATCGACCTCCCCCGAGGACTTTGATGATGATTTTTTCTTTCTCTTCTTTTTTTTCTTCCGTTTTTTTCTTTTTTTTCTTCTTTTCTTTCTTTCTTATTGCTTTGTTGAGTGGATGTTGCATAGTCTCATGGGAGATCTAAGAAACATGCTTGCTCCACGTGAGGCGCGGGGTTCGATTGTTCATCGAACTGGAGAAGTGATGCATGATATAGTTTCAAGTGCTTTCCATGAAGAGGGGGGAAATTGAGTTTCCCCCCTGTGGTTGACAACTACATACGCACCTCCTTCGTAAACCTTTTGGACAACATAGGGCCTGAGCCAGTTTTCATTCAACTTTCCTTTAGGGTTGACAGCCATGACCTCTCTTCTTTTGACCATCACGAGGTCACCTTTCTTGAATTCACACCTCTTGACAAGCTTGTCGAAGGCGCGTGTTATGCGGGCCTGATAGACCTGTATGTTTTGCTGAGCCTGGAGTCGCTTTGTCACACCCCGTACTCTATGCCGTCGAGGTATTGTCCACTTTGGCCTACCGGCCTCACGATTTTATCCCTTTCTAACATTGATCGGCTCCAGAATAGGCTACTTTCTAAGAGGTCACCCATCCCCGTACTACTCCCCATTAAGCACGCTTAACTTCAGACTTCTTTTCAAGAACTGAGCATATACTTCAAAAGGTGCTTTGGTGATATAGAGTACAACTTAGCCATATTTGAGGGGTGTTACAATCTATCCCTCTTATATAGGCGCCATTCTCGTCGCTGGGCACATATAGCACACAATCAAACCCCCAGGCAGGTAGAATTCTAGAGGTGGCCCCTATAGGCTCAAGAGGTGACTCCCACTACGTAGCACTTTGTCCCATTATGGGTTCAAGAGGTGGCACCCATAGCATAGCACTTTACCCAGCATGGCACTTAGTTCCCACACTTCCAACTGAGGTTTAGCTCTGATACCATTCTGCTGCGCCCTATACTCTATACCGTCGAGGTATTGTCCACTTTGGCGTACCGGCCTCACGATTTTGTCCCTTTCTAACAGTGATCGGCTCCAGAATGGAGGACTTCCCAGGAGGTCACCTATCCCTATACTACTCCCCATTAAGCACGCTTAACTTCAGAGTTCTTTTCAAGAACTGAGCCAATACTTCAAAAGGTGTCTTGATGATATAGAGTACAACTTAGCTATATTTGAGGGGTGTTACACGCTTCCCTTCTAAGTCGGAGAGCTCTTCCAATCTTCGTTCGACATTTGTTCTATCATCTTTGACCAATTCATGTTGGATTGCGACCCATAGTGAGGGCACTTCCAGTTCAATGGGGACAACCGCTTCCGAGCCATACACCAAAGAGAAGGGCGAACAACCTGTTGGAGTTTTATAGATGGTACGGTACGCCGACAATGCCTCGTTCATCTTGTCTTCCCAGTCCTTTTTGCTAGAACTGACAGTGTTCGCCAGGAGGGTGGAGAGGGTTTTATTGAATGCTTCTGCTAACTCGCTTGCCTGCAGGTTGTACGGAGTAGATGTTCTCTAGTCAATCTTGTACTTTTCAGCCAATCTGTAGACCTTTTGATTTCAGAAATGACTTCCATTGTCTGAGATGATCCGGTTGAGGATGCCGAATCAGAATATTATGTTTCGTCGAATAAATCGGGCCATGATTTCTCCTGTTACTTCTTTCAGGGCTATAGTATCCGCCCAGTAGGAGAATTAGTCTATTATTGCTAGGATATACTTGCATCTCGAAGAGGATGGGGGCAATGGCCCACGACATCTATTCCCCATTGGGCAAATGGCCAGCTGGGTGCTGTTGGATGTAACTGCGTTGGAAGTCTCCAGGGGACCATTGCATGTTCTTGGCACTTTTGACACGACTTAGCATTCTGGCAACAGTTGTCAAACATTGTCGGCCAATAATAGCCCAACTTTTTAATTTCGATCTTCATTTTTGGCTAGGCCTGGTGTGCCCCAGCTGACCCGGCATGGATTTCTTTCATGACCGTCCAGGCCTCCTCCATAGAAAGGCACCGAAGCAGTATTTTCTTTTTGGCATCTGCCACAATTCGGAATAGAATCCCATTTCTGATTTCACAGGAGTCTTTTATTCGAATCAGCCTGATCTTTTCTTCTATTTGCTTGGGCAGCTACTGGTGTTTAAACCATTGTTTGAGGGGCTCTCGCCAGTCGAGTGAGCCGATCACTTCTACTGTTGCTATTTTAGGTTCTTCTCCTATCATGATGCGGACCTACCGTCGGTTGATCACCCGTATGTTAAGTGATTCATCCAGCTGGATTGCCAGTGATCTTGCTAGCTTGGCTAATGCATCGGCCTGTGCATTTTGACCTCGGCCGACATGGTTTATTTCGATAAAGTAGAATTTCTCCATGAGCTGCTTTGCCTTAGCGTGGTAGGGGAGTAATTCGGATTTTCAGACTTCAAACTATCCCTGGATTTGCTTGACGATTAACATTGAATCCCCAAACACTTGCAGCATGCGGATCTCCATGTAAAGAGCAACCTGGAGACCGATGATTAGAGCTTCAAATTCTGCTTCATTATTCGTACAGGCTTTGTTGATTGAGCAAGAGATATGCAGCACCTCTCCTTCGGGAGATTTGAGGATGACCCCTGCCCCCGCTCTTATTCTTGTTTGTCCCGACGAGAATGTCTCTGATCTCGAAGCCCCGTCGAAGTATAGCTGCCAGGTGGCTTGTTGGACGTGGTCCACTTCTAGGGTTTCATCTTCGGGAAGCTCTATAATCAGTGGAGAATTTTCAGGCACTAGATGTGCTACAAAGAAGTCGACAATGGCCTGGCCTTTCATGGCCTTTTCTGGCACATAAGTAATGTCAAACTCCATGAGGATGACAGCCCATTTGCCCAGTCACCCTTTCAGGACCGGCTGAGAGAGTATAAATTTGACCGGGTCGGCCCTAGATATTAGCTTGAGTTCATGCGATAGCATGGAGTGCCTCATTTTCTTCGCTACGAAGACTAGTGCGAGGCAGACCTTTTGAATAGGTGCATATTTTGCTTCAACCCCGACCAATCTCCGGCTAAGGTAGTAGAGGGCTTGTCCTTTTCCTTCGTCATTGCTTTGGGCCAGCATTGCCCCCAGAGCGTATTCAGGGGCGACTATATACACGATTAGCAGACGCCCTTTGACAGGTGCCCCCAGCACAGGCGGGGTTTTCAAGTATTCTTTCAACTGGTCAAGAGCCTTTTGACATTCTTTGCCCCAATGGAACGGAGTATCCTTCATCATTAACTTATGAAACAGCTGACACCACCCGGACAAGTGGGAGATGAACCTACGGATGTAGGCTAACCGGCCTTGCAATGACCATAATTCTGTCAGGCTTCTTGGAGGATACAGCTCCTGAGTAGCTTTGATTTTTGCAGGGCTTATTTCTTCTTTTTTTAAAAAAAATTGAATAGATCCGAGTGGGCTTGCACTAGAGTGCTCACCTCCCCAGGGAGGAGATGAGTGAGTCACTCCACTACAACACACCACACTGAAGCATATTATTGAAAGAAGAAAGAAATAGTACAAGATTAGAGTCGAAGGGAAGGGCACCCAACCTTATCAAGACGGAGGGGCCCTTTTACAATAGCAGGAAGATTAGCCCAAGAGTCCCAACAGGTTAGACACGGAAGGGCGCAGCCCAGGTTAGCCAAAGAATCAGCTGGCTGGTTCACCTCCTTAAATCAATAAGACAAGTGGACAGAGAGAGATGACATAAGACAATCGATATCATGCATAATATAGAGAAGGCACTAGGGACATGGAAACAACCGCTTCAACACTCCAACTAGCACATTTGAGTTAGACTCAAATAAAAGGCAGCTGAGGTTGTGAGATTTGCAAAGGCGAAGCCCATCTCTAAAAGCTAAGGCCTCAGCAAAAATACTAGACAAGATACCAGTGTAGGGAGCAGCAAAACCTAAAAGCAGAGTTCCTTGAGAGTCCCGGATGACTCCACCACCTCCGTTTGAAGCCACCATCGACATTGAGCTTCAGCAAGTAGAGGGGGGGGCAAAGCCAACGAACCAGTCGGGGAGGTCGGACTGAGAACTTTAGTAAGCCAACACCCCAGGAATGGAGCAAGCGGATGTAATTTCTTGAAAGCCAACACCCCTTGGTAGCAATACTAGGGACAATGTCTCACAGATGAAAGAGGCATTTCTGGATAATAAGCTGGGGGGACATAGGGGTCCCATCAAATCTGCAAGTATTCTAGCTACACCAAATCTCCCATAAGCATGCAAAAAATATTCCTTGAGCAACACACCCTGCTAAAGAGGATGTGCGCAGCTGCTCTAAAGTATGCGAGATAATTTGATTACAGGACAAATGCAGTTGTATATCAATGTTGAGAGGGTTAGCAAATAAAACCCATACACTGCCAGCAATATTACTGCCATAAAAAAGATGGAGTGTAGATTTCTGGGCAGTAGCTGCATAGCAGGAGCACTTCGAGCAGAGTGATATACCGTAGCTCATAACCCTGTCATCCATAGGAAGGCAACCTTGCATAGTTTTCCATAGGAGAACAGACCATTTTGAAGGAATATGTGCAGCCCAGATAGCTAGCTAGACAGCAGAAATAGTGGCACCTTGCAATATGTCTCTGGCCGAGCGGGTAGTAAACCTACCAGAAGAATTGGGGCACCATATCCAACTGTCCTTTTCATCTACAGACGTAAGAATGTGTTGAAATAGACTAGGAGGGCAGAACCGCAACACCAGAGACAAATGGCTCGACAGGGGATCATAAAGAGCCTGACTAACCACGATCATCTTGTTGCCGATTGCTTGCCCGGTCTAAGCCGGAATAAAAGACTTGAGCGGCCTGCTACCCACCCAAATGTGAAGCCAGAATGATGCCGAAGAGTTGTACGATGAGGCCAAAACTCGATGGTGCTCAGCAACAACGGAGGCCACCTTGAGCCATAACGCCCTGTCCGGAGCTTTGATGAGAGGGAAATTGGCTTAAGAGTAGTGGCAGCGATATAGGTGCTTGTCCATGAAAAATCTAGACCACAAGGTGAAAGAGGTAATCACCGTCCAAAGCATCGATTCGAATGGCTGCCTACAAATTCTCCAAACTGATAGAGCCCAGACCACTGTTGGACTTGGACTGACAAAGTACATCTCAAGACTTCCAGTGCCCCTTAGGGGCATCATCAAAAGATCCCCCAAAAAAGTTGGCGAACAATTTATGAATTGAAGTAATTACTATGCGAGGCACAGCCATAGCAGAGAGAGTGTATAAGGGGATAGATGAGAGCACATGCTTGATGAAAATTATCCACCCTCTAGTAGAAGGAAAATTTGATTTCCAGGTCTACATTTTAGCATTAACTTTAGCAATAAGGTGAGCGAAATACACAGCTTTCGATCTCCCATAGAATAAAGGAATCCCCAAGTAGACAAAAGGGAGATGCTTCCTATGGAAACTTGTGGCACCTGAGACAGCATGACAAAAGTGTACAGGCGCAAATTTAGCACAATGAAAGATCTCTTAGCAATATTGATCAGCTGGCCCGAAGAACTTTCATAACTTTTTATGAATGACATCAGATTTTGAATGTACCGAACAGAGCCATTGCAGAAGATCAGTGTGTCATCGGCAAATAAAAGATGAGTGACAGGCCTGTAGCGTCTATAAGATTGGTAAAAGCCAACCTGACGAGACAGAAAGAGGCTACCAAGGCCTCTACTCAAGGCTTCTTCTACCAAGATGAAGAGAGTAGGAGCAATAGGGTCCCCTTGTTTGACCCCCCTCGATGATTTGAAGAAACTAGAGAGGGAACCATTTACCAAAATGGAGAACCAGCAATTTGAGAGCAGTGGGTCAATAAGAGAAATGAAGTCTCGCGAGAATCAAATTTCAGCAGTACAGCAAAGATGAAATCCCATTCCATCCGGTCATAGGATTTAGCCATATCTAATTTGAAAATGACATTTCTGCCTCTGCACTTCCGACCCAAATCCTTAATAAGTTCCTGCGCCAGGGAAACATTTTCTATAATGTATCTTCCTTTAACAAAAGCACCATGCTCCTCTGAGATAAGAGATGGTAGAAGAATGGAAAGTCTATCCCTGATAATGCGGGAGATAACTTTGTATAGGAAGTTGCAAAGGCTGATAGGACGAAAGTCCCCACAGTTGCGTAGCCTGTCCATCTTCGGAATAAGCGTAAAAATAGATGAGGTAAGAGCACGAGGCAACAAATGCCCATAAAAGAATGCTTTGACAGTAGCACAGATATCATCCTTTATGACAGACCAACAGGTCTGAAAAACGTGGCCAATAAACCCATCGGCGCCTGGCGCACTATCCGGAGATAAACTTAACACAACATTTTGAATTTCTAAGTCAGTTAAGACAGCACACAAAACAACATTCTGATCTAAAGAAACCAAGGAAGGTATCGGGTCGAGAATGCGATGATCAATAGTGTGATTGGTAGAAGAGAAAGCCTCAATGAAGTGCCTCACAAACATATCCACAATCTCATCCTATTGCTCAATCAAATTCCCAGCAGTGTCTTTCAAGTGGGAAATATATCCCCACCTTATATTCGAAACCGCACGAGAGTGGAAGAATTTTGTGTTTTTATTTCAATCCCCCTGTATCTTACGATGAAGCCCAGGAATTTTCCACTGGAGACCCCAAAAGCGCACTTCATTGGGTTCATCTTCAGCTCATGTTGTCGCAACCTCTCAAATATAATTCTGAGGTTAGCCAGGTGATCCTCCCTCTTCTTTGTTTTGACAACTAAGTCATCAATATAGCATTCAACTTTGCTATAGAGCAACTCATCGAATATTTTTGTCATTGCCCTCTGGTAGGTGGCACTAGCATTTTTGAGGCTGAAGGGCATCCGTTTGTAATGGAATATCCCTTTAGGTGATCGGAAGGCTGTGTGAATTCGGTCATGCTCAGCTATCTAGATTTGATTGTAGTCGGATGATCCGTCAATGATCGATAAGGCATCATGGCCGGTAGTAGCGTCAATCATGACTTCGGTGATTGCTACAAAAAAGTTGTCCTTCGGACAAGCTTTATTTAGGTCCTGGAAGTCCACGTAAATTCGGATCTGGCCATTTTTCCTCTTGACAGGCACAATGTTGGCCAGCCATGTAGTGTATTGATTTTCAACCACGAAGTCAACATCTATGAGCTTGTCGACCTCCTTACAGATTTGACTTATCAATTCGGGTCTCATTCCCCGAGGTGATTGCTTCACTGGTTCGGTGTTGGGGTCAATGACCAAGATATGCTGGGCAACTGCAGGGCTGAGGCCTGTCATTTCTTTATAATTCCAAGCAAAGCAATCTCAGAATTCTTGGAGTAGCTTTATGTATTGCCCCCTCTCTTAGGGTAGTAAAAGGTTGCTGAGAAAGGTCGGCTTAGGATCACCCTTCATGCCGAGGTTTATTTCGACTAATTCATAAATAGTGGCTTGGCTGCCATCTTCTATTTCTGGAGGGGCCGGCTGTAGATCGACGAAGCCTTCATCATCTTCTTCAACTTCGAGGGCCTCGTAGATGTGTTCTTGTCCCATTTCGCCTAATGGCGGGACTTTGGCTTTGCCTTCTTCTGAGCCGGTTGGCTATTTACTATGTTGGAGAAGCAGCCCTGGTGTTGGTGCTGTAGATTCTGTGCAGCTTGGATGCCAGCTTATGAGCGGAGCGCCCTTGAGGGTAGAATGAATTTCTTTGTCTTTTGGCTCATGTGAGTTGCCGCTGGAAATTATGGTTGCTTCCATAGAGATGGACTCCCAGCACCTGCATAGAGTGGCAGCTCCATGATCATTATGCGCTCGCGGCTGGGATGGGCATGAGCTTTCCAATTTAGCGGATGGCTCTGCTAGTTCATAGTCCCCTAGGTATTCATCATAGATTGCCCCCAGGGGGTCTTCACTCGTTAAAGTGTAGGTAGAGATCATATCAACTTCATGATAATCTTTTATAGAGAAGCCCAGCCCCGGGTGCTTAGTAATTTGTAGCAATCTTCTGTCCATGTTCGGTGGATATCATAATTCTTTCAACATTTTCTCCTGGCTAGAGGGTTGACTGAAGGAGATCTGTTGCTTTCTGGCAAGCTTGATTGCACGGCCAGTTATATACGGGAGTCCCATAATCGGAACAAGCGGATCCCTGGCGAGACCTTAACATCCCCAAGTAATTCTTCAAGTTCTAGTGCTCCCGACTTGGGGTGAATGCTGGATTGAATTGTTCTGAGCTCTCATTCTTCCTCAAATATGAGTGACACCGCTGGGGAGGCCACATAGTCAGGCGGCGGCGGAGGGAACCAGTCGCCAGATTCTAATTTCTTCTTTTCCTTATCCGGGGCTGGAGGGATTGGCTTCTTCGACTTTTCTAGATACAGAGATGCATCTAACATGTGGAATTCGAACACCTCGAAAGGGTGTAAGTCAGTGAAAGCTCTTTCTTCTTTCCTGTTCAGAGGGTATTTTATGAACTGGTGGAGGGTGGAGGCCACCACCTGGTTTTGATGCAGCCATGGGCGGCCGAACAGCGCCTTGTATGACGTATCGGAGTTTATCACATGGAATTGCACTTGGGTAGTGAAGTCACCGAGTGAGAGTTCAAACTCTGCCACACCCATAGGGACTTCAAACATCTGGTTGAAACCAGCAATTCTCATATCCCTGACCTCGATCAGGTGCACATCAAAATAGTATTTCTGGTATACTCGATAGGAGACTATGTTTACTGCAGCCACCGGGTCAATCAAAATTCTGCTTATTGGTTGCCCGTTCAATTGCCCCCTCATGTAGAGCAGTCTATTGTGGTTGACGAAGGGTAGAAGCATATCCTCCTCTGTGAAGGTCATAGCCACCCTCGGTTGCACCTCGGCGCAACAGCTCTCGAAGTGTGCCGGTGTTTGCAAAGCTGTTACGACGGCTTGCCGGGTTTCATCATCTAAGGAGAGTATTTCCCAGCCATAGAATCTTACGAGAATTCTTTTTAACTGCTTCACTATTCTATTGGTGCTCTGACATTGGCCAACCTCAGTTCTTCGGCCTTGTTATGCCTTCCCTCATGGTGTTCTTGAGGAGCTGGCTCAGGAGGCAGTTCATCTTCTTCTTCAAGTGCTGCATGGACTTGCTGCGCTGGTCCGACCGGCTCCTTCTCTTGCATGAATTCGGTGCGGTTTGGGATGCCCGTACGTTCTTTATTTGTGAGAGGAGGGGCGACCAATGGTAAGGGTGGGACATTCTTTGCCTTTTATTATAGCTGCGGGCATGACTGCTTGCCCTCTCGAGATGACAGTAATTCGACAAATGAAGCGGCCTCTTGGCCACTTACTTGTTCAAGATAGAGCCTTGTCGGAGGGGGAATCTCTGCGCCTTTGACTTCTGGCTAGGGGACCTGGTATGGTTGCTCGCCCCGTAACATAATGTTATGATTTGCCTGGGGAAGATGCCTCCATTTTCTTCTAGACCTCATGGCATGCTGGGAGGTGGATGCTTCGGCTTGATTTGCCTCCGCTGGCGCAAGGCATATTTCCTCGTCATCCTCTTCGGAGATGCGGATTGTGTCAAACAGGGTCGACAAGTGTTGCAAGATACGAAAAGGCCTTTTCTTTTGGTCTTGGCTCTCTTCTTCTTTTTCTTCACAGTCGGTGGCTGCTCCTTTGGGGTTTCATCCCATATGCCTAGTTCTTCTATTTTGGCCTCGGCTTCAACCTCTTCTGCTAATTCCAGGGACTCGAAATGTTCCCACGGGATATATTCCTTCAGCCGATGGGCCAGACTTAGGGCTGTTCATATTCATCTAGCCCAGTAATGATTTCTTGAAGCCGTTCAATCGCCGGTCTGGCTTCCTTATGCACCCACAGGGGGATGTGCTTCTTCTTATTGTTGGTGAACCTTCTGAAGACCAGCTGAGGAGCTGTCTCATACCAGACGGGGGTCACAGCCGGTGGTTCCAGCTGAGGTGTGACACCTCCTATAGCCACGATGAGGCGTTGCCCTTCTTCTTATTTTTGATGGCACAGTGTGCCAATTCCCCTGGTCTTTTGCCGATGTCAGGACATAAGTCTCAGAGGTGTGTTGAGTGCAGGCCTTCGCCACTTCTTCGCGTAGTTTCTGATATAGGGATATCATGTTAATTGTTACACCCAGAGTGGGCATTTCATGCGAGCGCGGGGGATTGACTTTGAGCTCCCCCATTTGCAACTCCCCTTTCTTGATTAAAGACTCAATAGTGTCTTTGAAAACATAGCATTCCTCGATAGCATGCCCGAGCATTTGATGATACAGGCACAAACGAGGGTCATCTTTTCTTCTGAGATCACCCGGTCTCTTTGGTTCAGGGAGAGTGATCTTGTTGTATCTTGTAGCCCATTCGAACAAGACCCGAGTCTTATCTCGGGGGAACAAATATAACTTCTTCATTTTATCCCGTAGGGAGGGACCTTCTAAACAATCGGTGGGCTGGGTCGGGGAAGGCTCAACTATCCCTTTATCTTTTTTTTTTTGCTGCTCAAAGGCTTTGAAGTCGACCGTGTGCACCTCATGAGATGCCGGTCGTTTGTCAGCTGGCCTGGCCTTCTGGCCTGAAGTGGCGGGAGTAGCAGAGTACTTTGAGAGAAATGCTCTGATTTTTGCTACAACATTATTCAGTCGATCAAACGACTTGATTTCGGTGCCTATCATTCTTTCCAGCACCTCTCTTTTCAAATTTCACTTGCATATTTGGACGGCATCCTCCTGATGTGGCAGACGCCTGCACCTCATGCCGAGGTTCCTCCAGCGTTTGATGTATTCCAGGGTGGACTCATCGTTCCTCTGCCTGGTTGCATATAGTTCAGCCACCGTCACCTCCCTTTCAATGATGTGGAACCTCTCTTTGAATTTTCTTTGCATGTCAGGCCAATCAATGATAGACTTGGGCTGTACCAAAAAAGGCGTGATCTCGAGCTTAGTCCTGAGCCGCACGATGTTGGGCAAGCTAGGAACGCTGATACCCTGAACCGGAATCTGCTGAGCAGGAAACTGTTGAGTCTTTCTAGGCGATTTTGATGATAACAAAACCCCAGAATTATAACCTAAGTAATAACTGGCTTAAATCACTCTCAAGCCTTCCTTAAGCCAACAAATGCCTAAATTCACCTTGGTTCAATGAATTGCCCAGGATAAGCTCAACCAACTGATTTTGATTGGAACAGGACGTGGTCCTAAAATAAATTATTCACAGATCATGTTTTATTGGCTAACTCTCTTAAAAATGTAGATTTTCCAGCCAACGGTTGACCGCCAGTCAGGGGCCGGTCGACTGGTTTTCCCAGTGTTGAAAGCTTCATTCCTGTAAAATTCCGATCGACCGCCCCCTTCTGTCGGTCGACCGCCAGCTTCGAGGTAGCAATTGTTGACTTGTGTTCTTCGACGTGGGAAGCTCCTTTCTTTGGGTTTGTTTAATCCCAAAGTCATCAGACCTGCCATGATTTGTGGATCTAGTTCCTGGCTTGTCCCTTGACCATCTAAGATCTATAAATACATCATATTAGGGTCAAAAACCCTAATCACTCAAGGAGGCTATCAAGGGGAGAAAGAGAAGTGCCACTATAGCTCCATGAACAGTGTTTCGAGGAAGAACATATTCATCCATCTCCAAGCTTTTGAAGATCATCCTGAAGCCATTCAAGAGAAGATCAAGCTGTGGAGCAAGCTTCATCCACAATGGGGGAGCTTTCGATTGAAAATTTGCTTCTAGTGTTTCTCCTTCCATTTCTATTTGAGCTTCAAGTGTTGTTATGTATAATCTCTAAACATTCTAGTGTGTGTGGATCTGTTTAGATCAGTGTGTGTGTGTCGTGGATCTTTCAGATCCATGTGTGGTTTGGTGAGTGTGCACCGTCATGGGAGTTTCGAACTCTCCACAAGTGTGTGTGTGTGTGTTGATCTTGTAATCCTTTGCAAGATAGTGTGTGAATCCTCACAAATCGTGAGGGGTGGACGTAGGTTGCCGTTGTTGCATCTGAACCACCTAAAAATCACTATCCATTGTGTGGTCTCCATTCTGTGCAACACACACATAGATCTATTTGGCTGTTTTGTTTGAGTTAGATCTAGCGTAATTTATCATTCTAATATTAAATCTCGGGTATACTAAAAGGTAGGTTCGGATCGACAAGGCAAACCTTGTCAAGAAGATAACATCTTGCGTGAGCAGAATCTTCGGATTTTCAGCTCCGCCACCGTACCTAAGATCGATTGAGTGTGATAGATTTTATTAGATCTAAATGTTTACATATAGATCTATATTTTCATTCGGCTATGATGAGGACATCACCAGCAATCCCCTTTGTTCGAGGATCCCGATGCTCGCCAACTATGCTACATCCTGTTCGCCACTATATTTTGAGTCCTATGATGTAATTTTCATTTTCTTATCATGTACTTTTCCTTTTATTTGAGTCCAATACCTAGGTTAGGTAGCTATTTATCTGGGCCCAATTATATGGGCTAGGCCCAGGGGCGCCCCCTTCCCCTTGGTTAAGTGTTAGTAGTCCAAAAGTCAAGGACTTATGTGAAAATGTGGGATTCCTATAAATAGGACCCCAATCCCTCATTTGGAAGTGAATGAAGTATTGATAAAAAGTTTGCCACAAGGATTTGTGCATCTCTCTCTCTCCCTCTCTCTCCAAAGGGGTAGATTCCTCTCTCTCTCTCTCTCTCTCTCTCTCTCTCTCTCTCTAAAGGGGGCGGCCCCCTCTCTCTCTCCTCCTCTCTCTCTCTCCCTTGGGCGACCTTGCCCCTTCACCTCCCTCCCTTGCCACATCACCCTCCACCTCAGCATCCCACCCTTTCACCTCCCCAAGACCCATTACTCCCCTTTAGTGTCTCCACTTCCCAGGCAACCTTTCCCCTTCCCCATACAACCTTCCACCTTCCCAAGGGAGAATACCTTCCCCCAAGCATCCCTTCCCCTCCCCAAAGCAACCCTTCCCATCCCCTAGGCCCCCCCATTAACCCTTCCATTAATCCACCACCCACACCCAAGAGACACCCCCCATTCCCCTAGGCCATTTGCGCCCCCACCATCCACCACCTCCCATCCCATTCCCCACACCAGGTTCGCCCCCTGCCACCCCCCCCTCTCCCCTCTCACACCCCCAAACCTCCCTCCCACATCCACAACCAGCAACCTTCCACCCCTCTTTGCTACCCCTCCATCCCTTACCTTCCCATCTCCACCAACAACCCCCCCTTCTTTTAACGCTGCCCAGTTTGCAGGTAGCAGATTGGGACCCGACTTGCAGAACCTGCCCCGGGGTCATACGGAATCACCTGAAGACGTACCATACATCGCCGGAAATATCGTCGTGATAGCTTCGCATCCGAGGTGGCATCGCCGGCATCCGACATCCCTACTGTCCGAAGGGTTCATTCTTGTCCGACTGCGCAACCAGGACCTGAACCTGGACCAGAGCTGCAGTGCAGAAGCTACCACGGCCACACCCCTCAACTTATGAAGGCTCCACTTGGCCGAGAGCTGGTACCACAAGGCATCCACCGTCACCAACAAGCGGCGTCCCTTTCGGCATCAGGAAGAGCCTTTTCCAATTTTTCTCTCTCGGGTGCGCAGAACAGATCGTTCGGGTCCTGCCCTGACCCCCCCTCACTCAACGGACACCTCCTCGCCACCCCGACATCTTCTTGTGCTCTGCTTGGTTTCTGCTTGAAGAAGACTCGTCCACGGTCGTCTTCGACTTGGTCTCGCATCAATCGGACTTTGGGAGCGGCCGTGGCACCTACGTCAAGCAGCTGCAACACTCTGGGCCATCCTGAACCAGAGCGCAGGGCACCTGCTCCAGGGTCCGCTCCGACCAGTGGCGATGCGGGAGCCATCCACCAAAATTCACAGGCATTCTTGGGTCCGTTAGCGACGTTTCGGCACTGGTTTCGTTGACTTCTGAGCTCGGTGGAGTGCGTGGCAGCATCAACATCGCCTCCCTGTCCGGTCATTCCAAAACCGGGCAGATCATCAGGCACTTGCTTAA
The DNA here is from genome assembly GCA_022559845.1 of Amorphophallus konjac. NCBI lineage: Eukaryota > Viridiplantae > Streptophyta > Magnoliopsida > Alismatales > Araceae > Amorphophallus > Amorphophallus konjac. The sequence continues at coordinate 36,722,404 of CM040129.1, forward strand.
GTTAATCCCCCCCTCCCCGCCTGGCCGGCTTAGCGCCCCTCCCTGTGTGGAGGTAGTGTTTGCTTGTACCCTACTCTCCCCACCCTGAGTTTCCCCTCCTGCGTGAGGAGTAGTGCATGTATTAGCAGGTCCTCGGCCGAAGCGACATCGACACGGCGTGCGGGTAGCCCACGCTTCCCCGCTCGCCCTCGTCTCCTGCCGGGATCGGTGCCTTCACACCGATCAGGTGAGCCACTCACACTACTCTTTGTTGGGTTCCTTTGCTTAATTAGTATTGCATCTTATTACCGTCGGCATTAAGAGAGTGCCCGAACCAGGATTATCATTTCATTGCGTGACTACCGCGGGTGAGCTGTGAGAGTGACAATACAACCCACGCCCTCGGCGTGCCGGCCGCCCTTGATATTGGGCATCCCTGGCCCATTGGGGTCCATCCCTAGCTGGCCATACCCTTGGAACCTTGAGGTCCAACCTTGAACCCTCACCGCCATCGCCGGTCCATCTACGGACCCGAGTGTGCCAACGCGAGTGAGTCCGCTTGTGTGACATTGCCAAATTATTGTGTTGCTTGCAATTCTAGGTCCGAGGATTTGTGTCACATCAAATGGTACCAGAGCAAGTTTTAGACTTGTCTCTACGAGTCTAGTCCTAGGGCATTGGCATTTGAGTCTCCCTTGCATCATGTTTTCCATCACTCCCTTGCATGACCACCCTAGGGAGACACCCCAACTATCCATGGACCAATTTGACGCTTTCATCAACAAATGTCATAACTGTATAGATACCCTCACCTCCCGGATTGATCGGCTTGAAGCAAAAGGGAACCACGTCCCTAGAGCTTGGTCACCTCGGGATGGATTTGGAGCCAATGAACCCCCACTTAGGAGCAATGGCCTTAGAGTCTTGCCTCCCCGGGATGAGTTTGATAGGAAAGGGTTAGGCTACGATCCTTACTATGAGAGGTCCCAACACTATGGGCGTGAGGAGAGATGCCCCTGGGATAACCTAGACAACCAATCCTCTAGAATGATGCAATTCTCTAGGTCTTCTAGGTTCACTCCACGACCGGATGATTCCAATGACATGGGACCCCGTCCCAACCTAGACCCTCTCCCCTAGACACCCATGCCATGTCCTAACGGAAGTACCCCAATTCGGCCCACAAATCCTCCTCCCACCCCTTTCCAAAAGGAACTTAAGGAGGTGACCGAAGTCTATGAGGCTCCCCTAGATTGTGAAGAAGAATATGAAGCCCAATTGGGTCAAGAGAACTCATTCCTTCCCAAAGAAAACCCACTGAACCAAATAGGGTGCACCCTCCCCTATGAGTTACAAGATGCCCAACCTAGGCCTCCACTACTACCCCTCCCCATTCTATCCCAAGTCCCCCATTACCCACCACCCAAAGAGCACCACATGCCAGTCATCATCACCCCACCCACAAAGGACCTACTCACCTCCTTGGTAGAAGAAACCATGATCTCCACACCCGACCCCCTAGTAGGGAACACCCCAGAACCACTCCCCATCTTGGAGGGAATTCATGGCCAAAACGAGGAAGAAATTTCACCTTTCATGCCACCCCCGCCAATTGGGAGTGAACTTATCATAAGTGGACCCTTGGTTAGATGGCTTGTGGAAAACCGGGCTCACCCTATCCTACCCCATACCTACCCTTCCAAGGAACAACACCTCCCCATAGTACCCTTATCCACCTATCACACCACAATCCAATCATCCTATCAAGTGGAAACATTAGGGGATCTTCTTAAGGGTATAGCTTGGCAAATAGAGCTAACTGGCATGTTGACTACAGTAGCCGACCGACCTAGGAGCCTTGACCTCCTACACCTATGTGTCGGATCCATCTCCTCCATTTACACTGTGGGTTGCTACACTAGCAACCTTCTTTTACTCCTCCCTATGCCCGACGAGCCCGATACTATCCACAAACTAGAGTTGCTTGTCTCGGATAGAGCATCCAGCCCTCCATTCATGGCCGACCATCCCACCAAAAACTTTGGCCCGATCATTTTACTAGAGGAGGAGAGTCCGCCATCAAATGGTTGTGAGGACCATGAGGACCTAGAGTTCCTCTCCTTAGGTGACCCTTACCATGACCCCTTCGATCCCTTCCTATGCCCCCCCACCTTACTCACCACCAACCTTTTCCTACCCCAACCGACCTTATTGGACCAAGCCCACTCCATTTTCCTAGACCCCTTTGACCCCTATGAGTGGAAACTCTCACACCAAGCCATATACATAGGAGAAACCATTTGGATGGGAATGCATGTGTCACTACATTTTGCATCATTTGGTAGGGCTAGTAAGCCCAGTCATCTCATACATGTCACACACACTTTAGGCCCAATGCATGACTGGCTCACATTTGGATGTGCTGGTCCTCCCTCATTCATCATTGGTCATATGCATGTTAGGAGCCTCTACGGGTGTCCGAGTCCCCTGGCATTCATCACCACTTTGTGTGATAGGTTCCCCTACAGATACCATGGCCCTCCAACCATTGTTATGAAGCCCATGCATGATAGGGCCACTTGTGGCTGCCCCGGTCCACCTAAGTTCATCAAGGTCCACATGGCATCACAGCATGATAGGTCAATTTACGGTTGCCCCGGTCCACCTTTACACACCAAGCTTTTCACACCCACACCGCATCATAGTGCATGGCATACGCATACACACAAGCAATTCGCAATGAGCGGTGAGGTTCACAAAGAGCGGATAAGAGCTCGCGAGCGCCACATGGAATTTCAAGTAGGCGATTTGGTGATGATGGCATCGGAGTGGCTATACCTTAGGGTCACCTCCCATTCGAGGGCACGAGGACTTGGACCTTTTCCTGTTCCTAGTGGCTTTGGCAAACACAGCTTGTGGATTGAATTTACCAATGGGTTATGGGATATACCCCACTTCTCACGTGGCAGACCCGGCACCCTATATGGGCACCGCGGTGGATCCTAGTGAGTGCTTTGAGCCTATACCTTCCTTTAAAGAGGGACACCCCGGAGAGCTCCCACAAAATAGCCTTGAGAGCCCGACGTGTGCACATAGGGGCAATACTAGGCAAGCAGGGTTCCATCGCCAGTAAGAGGGTGTGCCCAAGCCACCTTGAGAGGATGAAGGACCATCCCCTGGTCGCAGATGCGGGTTGAGTTTGGAGGTTGAGGTTCACCCTGAGCTTCTTTTGAGGACCACACCCCCGAAGGGCCCATACTCGACGGAGTCGAGTTCTCCACACCCCGGGGTTATGATGAGGACATCACCAGCAATCCCCTTTGTTCGAGGATCCCGATGCTCGCCAACTATGCTACATCTTGTTCGCCACTATATTTCGAGTCCTATGATGTAATTTTCATTTTCTTATCATGTACTTTTCTTTTTATTTGAGTCCAATACCTAGGTTAGGTAGCTATTTACCTAAGTCTAAAGTCATTATGTTGGTTAATGGGCCCAATTATATGGGCTAGGCCCAGGGGCGCCCCCTTCCCCTTGGTTAAGTGTTAGTAGTCCAAAAGTCAAGGACTTATGTGAAAATGTGGGATTCCTATAAATAGGACCCCAATCCCTCATTTGGAAGCGAATGAAGTATTGATAAAAAGTTTGCCACAAGGATTTGTGCATCTCTCTCTCTCTCTCTCCCTCTCTCTCCAAAGGGGTGGATTCCCCCCTCTCTCTCTCTAAAGGGGGCGGCCCCCTCTCTCTCTCCTCCTCTCTCTCTCTCCCTTGGGCGACCATGCCCCTTCACCTCCCTCCCTTGCCACATCACCCTCCACCTCAGCATCCCACCCTTTCACCTCCCCAAGACCCATTACTCCCCTTTAGTGTCTCCACTTCCCAGGCAACCTTTCCCCTTCCCCATACAACCTTCCACCTTCCCAAGGGAGAATCCCTTACCCAAAGCATCCCTTCCCCTCCCCAAAGCAACCCTTCCCATCCCCTAGGCCCCCCCATTAACCCTTCCATTAATCCACCACCCACACCCAAGAGACACCCCCCATTCCCCTAGGCCATTTGCGCCCCCACCATCCACCACCTCCCATCCCATTCCCCACACCAGGTCCTCCCCCTGCCAGCCCCCCCCCTCTCCCCTATCACACCCCCAAACCTCCGTCCCACATTCACAACCAGCAACCTTCCACCCCTCTTTGCTACCCCTCCATCCCTTACCTTCCCATCTCCACCAACAACCCCCCCTTCTTTTAACACTGCCCAGTTTGCAGGTAGCAGATTGGGACCCGACTTGCAGAACCTGCCCCGGGGTCATACGGAATCACCTGAAGACATACCATGCATCTTCGGAAAGATCGTCGAGATAGCTTCGCAGCCGAGGTGGCCTCGCCGGCATCCGACATCCCTACTGTCTGGAGGGTTCATTCTCGTCCGACTGCGCAATCGGGACCTGAACCTGGACCAGAGCTGCAGTGCAGAAACTACCACGGCCACACCCCTCAACTTCTGAAGGCGCCACTTGGCCGAGATCTGCTACCACAAGGCATCAACCATCACCAACAAGCGACGTCCCTTTCGGCATCAGGAAGAGCCTTTTTTAATTTTTCTCTCCCGGGTGCGCAGAACAGATCATTTTGGTCCTACCCTGACCCCCCCTCACTCAACAGACTCCTCCTGGCCACCTCGACATCATCTGGTGCTCTGCTTGGTTGCTTCTCTAAGCAGACTCATCCACGGTCGTCCTCGACTTGGTCTCGCATCAATCGGACTTCGGGAGCGGCCGTGGCACCTACGTCAAGCAGCTGCAACACTCTGGGTCATCCTGAACCAGAGCGTAGGGCACCTGCTCCAGGGTCCACTCCGACCAGTGGTGATGCGGGAGCCATCCACCAAACTTCGCAGGCGTTCTTGGGTCCGTCAGCGACGTTTCGGCGCTGGTTTCGTTGACTTCCGAGTTCGGTGGAGTGCGTGGCAGCATCAACATCGCCTCCCTGTCCGGTCATTCCAGAACCGGGCAGATCATCCGGCACTTGCTTAAGTTAATCCCCCCCTCCCCGCCTGGCCGGCTTAGCGCCCCTCCCTATGTGGAGGTAGTGTTTGCTTGTACCCTACTCTCCCCACCCCGAGTTTCCCCTCCTGCGTGAGTAGTAGTGCATGTATTAGCAGGTCCTCGGCCGAAGCGACATCGGCGTGGCGTGCGGGTAGCCCACGCTTCCCCGCTCGCCCTCATCTCCGGCCGGGATCGGTGCCTTCACACCGATCAGGTGAGCCACTCACACTACTCTTTGCGGGATTCCTTTGCTTAATTAGTATTGCATCTTAGTACCGTCGGCGTTAAGAGAGTGCCCGAACCCGAATTATCATTTAATTGCGTGACTACCGCGGGTGAGCTGTGAGAGTGACATTACAACCCATGCCCTTGGCATGCCGGCCGCCCTTGATATTGGGCATCCCTGGCCCATTGGGATCCATCCCTAGCTGGCCATACCCTTGGAACCTTGAGGTCCAACCTCGGACCCTCACCGCCATCGCCGGTCCACCTACGGACCCGAGTGTGCCAACGCGAGTGAGTCCGCTTGTGTGACATTGCCAAATTATTGTGTTGCTTGCAATTCTAGGTCCAAGGATTTGTGTCACATCAGGCTATTTTTCACACTTGTTTGAATTGGGCAAGATTTCATTAAAAGTTTGTAAACACCCAATTCACCCCCCCTCTTGGGTGTCATTGATCGCGGGACTTCAATTGGTATCAGAGCTAAGGCTCTATTTCTTTCAGATCTAACGATCTAGAGTAAGATCCAGATCAATGGCAAACAAGGGTATGATACCTGAGGGTCATTCCATCCATCGTCCTCCATACTTCGATGGATCAAATTACTCCTATTAGAAAAATAGAATACATGTCTTTCTAAGAGCCCAAGCGTATGAGATCTGGAGGTTTGTGGACAAGGGTCCGTATAAACTCTCGGATGATGAAGAAAAATGGACACCCGAGGAAATTAAGAAATGCACTGTAAATTTTAATGCTATGAATATTATGCAATGTGCTATACATCCTAATGTGTTTTCTCGTGTATCCATGTGTAATTCAGCAAAGGAGATGTGGGGCAAATTACGGCTTATCTATGAAGGAACCTCCGAGGTCAAGAAGACCAAGGCCAACCTACTCGTCATAGACTACGAGCTATTCAAGATGAAACCTGAAGAATCTATCTCTGAGATGTTCGCAAGGTTAATTGAGATTACTAATGGTCTCAAGAGTCTCGAAGAAGAATACACCAATTCCGAGCTTGTGAGGAAAGTGTTAAGATCTCTCCCATCAGCGTGGCACACCAAAGCTACTGTCATTGAAGATTCAAAGAATCTGTCCACACTCTCTCTAAACGAGCTCATAGGATCGCTCATGACCTATGAGATAAACATCAAAAGAACTGCTGAGGAGGAAACCAAGAAGAAGAAAACGGTGGCACTTAGAGCCCACCAATCTGATGATGGTTCCCAAGAAGAGGAATCTAGCGAAGGGAGCAATGAAGAAGAAGACATTACCATGCTGACCCGTCAAGTGAAGAAATTTTTGAGAAGAAAGAATAACTTCTAAGGAAACTTCAGAAAAGGGCAAAGAAAGCCTGTTAAACCAAGGGCGAGCCAAGCAAGCCTAACAACGTCATTTGCTACGAATGCAAGAAACCCGGGCATATGAGAGCAGTGTGCCCAGATCTGAAGAGGAAATTCAAGAAGGACAAGTTTAAGAAGCCCAAAGTCATGGTCGCTACATGGAGCAACGAAGAGGACGAATCGTCCAACGAGGAGCTGCAAGAGCTAGTGGAGAGCCTGTGCCTTATGGCACACGAGGATGACGCAACAGAGGTAAATTCTGATCCTAATTTTATTTCCAATGAACAATGGGAGTTCGAATATGAAAAGCTGTATACAAAATACAGAAAAATCAGATCAGAAAATAAAACTCTAAAAAAAAACATTGATGATGTATCACATGAGGATATTTTTGTTAAATTTGAGAAACTGGAACAAGAATGGTTTGAGTTAACAGAAGAAAAAGAAACTTTGCTTCAAACGATTTCATATCTTGAAAACACCAAAGAGGAGCTATCATGTAAAATGTCTGAAATTGAAAAAGTCTGTGAAAAGCTCAAGAATGAAAAAGAAATTCTGACATCCTCCATTTCAGAAATCGAAAATAAAAATGTGAGCTTGAATAAGGAGGTGACTGACTTGCAGTTCACTCTCTCTAGGTTTGTTAAAAGAAAATAAAACATAGACAATGTGTTGGGAGTTAAAACTAACTTCCAGAAAGAAGGATTGGGGTACATACCCCAGAACAAGAAATCTTTTGAGCATAAGATTACTACATCTTACGTGCATGAAAAAGGAAATGATTGTGCTTCATGTTCACACTCTAAGCCAGTACATGTTCAACCAAAACCATGCCAATTCCAAAGAAGGTCCTCAAATGTCAATTGCTTTCATTGTGGTCGTTTTGGTCATGTTATTGCTCATTGTTGGTTTAGACAAAACTCACATAGAAATCATGCTGCTTGGACAAACAAATCATATGTGTAGAATTGGACTAACTCATATGGACCCAAATTCGTTTGGGTACCAAAAATAATTGCATGAGAATGTTGTTTCTTGCAGATATGTCTTGAAGCCAGGGGGAGCAAATGGTACTTGGATAGCAGCTGTTCAAGGCATATGACAGGGGACAAGAAGGTGTTCTCTACACTACAAGACAAGGATGGAGGGTCAGTTACTTTTGGAGTCAAAGACAAAGGTAAAATCATTGGGATCGACAACATAGGTAAGAATTCTGAAATTCTCATTGAAGATGTGCTTCTGGTGAAAGGTTTAAATCACAATTTGTTGAGCATAAGTCAATTGTGCGATAAGGGTTTTAAAATTATTTTTGATGAAACCCATTCTATTGTCATGAACAAGAACACAAATGAGATCAAATTCATTGGAAAAAGAAATAACAATGTCTACACTGTTGATATTGATGATGTCTCTTGTGATGATATGTGCTTGGTAGCAAACAATCATGAAAATACATGGCTATGGCACCGAAGACTAGGTCATGCTAGTTTTGGAATAATCTCCAAGTGGTCTAAACATGACCTGATGAATGGTTTGCCTAAATTAAAATTTGAAAGTGATAAAATCTGTGAGGCTTACATAAAAGGCAAGCAAACACGCATATCTTTAAAAAATAAGAACATTGTTTCTACCTCCTAGCCTTTGGAATTGCTGCATCTTGATTTGTTTGGCCTAACTAGGACATCCAGCCTAGAAGGGAAATCCTATGGTTTTGTGATTGTTGATGATTATTCCAGATTTATATGGGTGTTATTTCTATCCAATAAAAATGATGTATTGATGGAGTTTCAAGTGTTTTGCAGGAAAATCCAAAATGATAGAGGTTATCTTATCACTACCATCCAGAGTGATCATGGTGGTGAATTTGAGAATCATGACTTCAGCAATTTTTGTGAAGAGTAGGGATATACGCATAATTTCTCATCACAAAGAACGCCTCAACAAAATAGAGTAGTGGAGAGAAAAAATAAAACATTGATAGACATGGCACGGACCATGTTAAGTGAGAACTCCCAACCCAAATATTTTTGGGCCGAGACGGTAAGTACAACATGTTACATCATCAACAGGGCAATGGTAAGGCCCATTCTGAAGAAAACCCCATATGCGCTTTACAAGGGTAAGAGAGACCAAATATTTCCCATCTTAAACCTTTTGGATGCCCTTGTTATAATTTGAACAACGGTAAGTCAAACTTGGGTAAGTTTGATGAAAAGAGTGACAAAGGAATATTTCTAGGTTATGCACTTAATTCTAGAGCTTATCGATTGTTTAATAAACGGACTTTGGTTGTTAAAGAAAGTACTCGTGTGATTTTTGATGAATCTGAGTTAAGACTAACCAATCAATCTATTTCAATTGTGGATGCAGATAAAGATCCCAAACGTTCAAATGATGCTAAGACCAAGAATGAACCAACTGAAGGGATCGCCAGCAAGAGTGAAGAGGATGAAGATCCTTCAATTGAAACACTTCAAGAATAACAAGTACAACACCACGATTTTCCCAGTTCTTCTACGTTCTTGAAAGATCACCCAGCCAAAAACATAATCGGTAATCCTCAAGATGGGGTAAGAACTAGGTCTTCACTAAGGCAAGTAGAAGAAGAGGATTTGATAGTCTTAATTTCATAAGAAGAGCCTAAGGATATTCATGAAGCTCTTCAAAATGAATCATGGATCCAGGCTATGCATGAAGAGCTACACCAGTTCGAAAGGAACAAAGTGTGGACTCCCGTGCCGCATCCTAAAAATCATCCCACAATTAGAACCCGTTGGGTTTTCAGAAACAAGTTAAATGATACGGGATTGGTTGTTAGGAACAAGGCCCGTCTTGTGGTCAAAGGGTATAGCCAGGACATGGGTATTGATTTTGATGAGTCTTTTACACCGGTTGCTAGACTAGAAGCACTCCGGATTTTACTGTCCTATGCTTGCTCTTTGAACTTCAAACTATTTCAAATGGATGTTAAATCTGTATTTCTTAACGGTTACATCAAGGAGGATATTTTTGTAGAGCAACCTCTAGCTTTTGAAGATTCAAAGCATCCAAAGTATGTGTACAAGTTGCAGAAGGCCTTGTACGGGTTAAAGCAAGCACCAAGGGCATGGTATGAAAGGCTCACTTCATTCCTTATGAAAAAAGATTTCAAAAGAGGTAAGGTTGACCAAACACTCTTCACAAGAAAAGCAGGTAAAGACATATTAGTAGTTCAAGTATATATGGATGACATTATTTTTGGAGCTACTAACAATGTCTTATGTGAAGAATTTGTAGAAATCATGCAAGGGGAATTTGAGATGAGCTTAATGGGTGAACTGAATTTCTTTCTTGGATTGCAGGTGAAGTAAACACCCGAGGGCATTTTCATCAATCAAGCTAAGTACACACTTGAGCTGTTAAAGAAATTTTTGATGGCAGAAGCAAAATCTTTGTCAACTCCAATGGCCACAACCTCGAAGTTAGACAAAGATGAAAATGGTAAAACAGTAGATCCTACACTGTTTCGAGGTATGATCGGATCACTACTATATATCACAGCATACCCCCCTGATATTCAATTCAGTGTATGTCTATGTGCTCATTTTTAGTCATGCCCTAAAGAATCTCATCTAATGGCTGTTAAACGCATCTTTAGATACTTAATTGGCACAATAGATTTTAGCTTATGGTTTCTCGTCGGTAGTTCATTTGATTTGATTGCTTACACCGATGCGGATTATGTTGGATGTATTATAGATCGCAAAAGTACTAGTGGGTACTGTTAGTTTCTTGGTGGGTGCCTAGTCTCATGGGCCTCCAAGAAACAAAATTCAGTAGCCCTCTCAACGGTCGAGGCTGAATATGTAGCCGCCGGAAGTTGTGGAGCCCAAGTACTTTGGATCAAAAAGTAATTGCTTGATTTGGATGTTTAAATGAAATGTCTGCCAATCTTGTGTGATAATACCAGTGCAATCAGCTTGTCAAAAAATCATGTTCAACATTCTAGGACAAAACACATTGACATTCGACATCATTTTCTGGGAGATCATGTGGGAAAAGGGGTCTTTGAATTGAATTTCATTGACACATACAATCAACTAGCTGATATTTTCACAAAACCCCTAAACCAGGATCAATTTAGCAAGATAAGAAGAGAACTTGGGATGTGCAAGGGTGAGAGCAAACATATAGAGGTCTGCACTTAGGATAAGATTTTCACTTGTAGAAACTCATATGCATAAAGGGTATATTAATATGCATATTGTATATATTTACTCTTAATACCTTGTGTGTTCATATACACTCCTGCATGCATGATTGTATCTATACATATAGCCCTTCTTGAAAAACATTTCTACGGCCAGATATTCCTTGGCTAAATAAATGTGGACCCAGTGATGCTGGACCTAAGGCACCTTCTGAGGGGGAGTTAGAGAACTTCCCTCAAATCTCCATCTCTTCTCCTTCTATCCACTTCATGATGTTGGTTCCAATCAGAAGGTCGGACGATGGTCCCCATTCAATTCAAAAAAAAAGGAAAAGAAAGAAATAAAAAAATAATGTAAAAAATGGGATTTTTGGGGCTAGCGGTCGACTGCCGCTCCCGCACCAGTCGACCGGTGGCGGCAAACTAGCCCGGTCGGACCACATCCAAACCCTTCTTTAAGGGGTTCTAAAACCCCTTTCTCTCATTCTAACACTCCCATTCACTCTCCAACACTTTCCCCTAACCCTAGAACACCCAAACTCTACCTCCCAAGCCCCTAAACCTCATCATTTCTCCACCCGCACAAGATCTGGCGTGTTCGTCACGATTTTGGGACAAACTCCATTTGGCCGTTCATGCATTCGTGGAGCTAGTTCCTTAGTTCCAGGTTGTGGAGAAGGCTTTTGCAAGCCCTTGGAGTGCCATTTGGTTCAACCTCATCCCCCAAGACGAGAGTCATCCTTTCAAGGGTTTCCACCGGGTTTTCTAGTTCAGGATGTCGCCTAGATGGAGCTCTCGACGTTCTGCCAAAGGGGAAGCCAGTGGCCAGAGACGAGAGGCCCGGCTCCTCCACCACAGTGAGCACCTGCACCTAGTCGTGCACCTCGGTTACCTCCTCGTCCTGTTATCGACCCTCGACTGGTCGACTTCAATGAGGTGAATGAGTTTTTGCCCGATTTATGTGCTGTCCTTGAGATTCAACCAGGTTGGACTGATTTTGTCACTCGATATACCATATATTACCCCAATCTAGTATAGCAGTTTTATGGGAATTTGATCAAAAGGAATGAGGAATTATTTATAGTTGTTGAAGGAGTTGAGATGCATATTACTCCCGATCTATTTGAGCGGTGTTTAGGAGTTGCGGCTAGAGGAGCCGACATGGTTTTTGGTCATTGTGCTGTTGAGGAAACCTTTCTTGCTATGACCAGTTGTGATTACGTGCATGGTGTCAGTAACTTAATTGTATTGAATGCAAATCATTTTCCACCATTGTAGCGTATATTGCACCATATGTTTACATCCCTCATTTATCTAAAGAGTGGCAGTAGAAATGAAGTGATAAAAGTTCACCGATTCCTGTTTTACAATGTTAAGAATGGGATTAAAGTCAACATGGGTCGCCTTATGACGACTCTCATTGGAACTTGCCAAACCAATTTGCGGCGATCCCTGCCCTATGCATCACAGTTGACCGGCATATTCATCCATGCTGGGATCAACTTGGTAGATGAACAGTTCATTTATGTTTGACAAGATGATATATATAATAATCATAAGATCTTTACATATTTTGGATATTACTACGGTCCCGATGGTGAGTTACGTCGGGATGTGCCTGTTTATGGAGAAGCAGTTGATAGTGAGGAAGAGCAATAGCATGATCAAGGGGATGCCCCCCCTCTAGTTCAGGCTGAGGAGCAGCCTCCTCCACCTTCACCTCATCATATGGATCCCGAGGTGCCTCCTCCACCATAGTTCTATCATAGAGAGTCTTCTACACAGGGGGCCGCACAGCACTCTTGGGTAGACTATGAGACCTTTGATAGGCGGTTCACTGGGCTGGAAACTCGAGTGGATGCCTTTGGGGAAAAACTTTCTACCTTTGGGAAAAATATTGCAACCATAGGCACCATGCTGGAATCTTTACCACAACATACAAACTCCTTCTCCACAGCTTTGGATTCCTTAGCCACTCAGATGCACACTCTCTCCACCAACATGACCACCCTCACCCAGAGCCATGAAGATTCATGTGAGGCTTTTCATGCTATGAACTGAGTTCTCCTGAACATGCAACGATGTGACTATGATAGGGATCAACAATTGACCCATATCCAGCACCGCCTTCAGCATCACGACCACCTACTTGGAGATATTTGGTCGCGCCTTGGCTATGTGCCTCTTCCTCCACCAGACGCCCAGCCACTTGCAGATGGCCACTGAGGCTGTTCTTTGGTTTCCTACCTCCAGTCTGTGTCCTTGGGTCTTTTGTCTTTTGGGTCGCCTGTTCAATTATCCTATCCCTTCTTTGATGATGCCAAAGGGGGAGAAGTAGTACCGTAGGTCTTATATATTTTATGTCGGTATGTTCGTATGTTTGTATGCATGATCATTGGTGAGGCATTATCTCAATTTTGCATCTGCTTTGTTGCATGTGTCCAGTGTCTAGAGTCTTGCACTCATTGTCTCAAGCATCAATGTACCCTGTAATGGAATGATGAAATGAATGCAATTGGTGTTTGATCTTAAATGGTTGGCTCTTGTGCTTCATTTCCTATCTATTTTTCAAATAATGTGTTGAATGGTTGCTTTATTCACCTTGTGGTTTATCGACCTTACGAGGTTCCATTTTGCTTAAAGGCATGCCAAATCTCTTGTAATCTAGAGTTTTGTCATCATCAAAAAGGGGGAGATTGTTGAGTCTCTCCTGGTGATTTTGATGACAACAAAACTCCAGAATTACAACCTAAGTAATAACTGGCATAAACCACTCTCAAGCCTTCCTTAAGCCAGCAAATGCCTAAATTCACCTTGGTTCAATGAATTGCCCAGGATAAGCTCAACCAACTCATTTTGATTGGAACAGAATGTGGTCAGAAAATAAATTGTTCACAGATCATGTTTTATTGGCTAACTCTCTTAAAAATGTAGATTTTCCAGCCAACGGTCGATCGCCAGTCAGGGGCCGGTCGACTGGTTTTCCCAACGTTGAAAGCTTCATTCCTGTAAAATTCCGATCGACCGCCCCCTTCTGTCGGTCGACCGCCAGCTTCGAGGCAGCAAATGTTGACTTGTGTTCTTCAATGTGGGAAGCTCCTTTCTTTGGGTTTGTTTAATCCCAAAGTCATCAGACCTGCCATGATTTGTGGATCTGGTTCCTGGCTTATCCTTTGACCATCTAAGATCTATAAATACATCATATTGGGGTCAAAAACCCTAATCACTAAAGGAGGCTATCAAGGGGAGAAAGAGAAGTGCCACTGTAGCTCCATGAACAAAGTTTCAGGGAAGAACTTATTCATCCATCTCCAAGCATTTGAAGATCATCCTGAAGCTATTCAAGAGAAGATCAAGCTGTGGAGCAAGCTTCATCCAGATCAATCTTCATCTACTAAGGGGGAGCTTTCGATTGAAAATTTTCTTCCAGTGTTTCTCCTTCCATTTCTATTTGAGCTTCAAGTGTTGTTATGTATAATCTCTAAACATTCTAGTGTGTGTCGATCTTTTTAGATCAGTGTGTGTTTGTTGTGGATCCTTCAGATCTGTGTGTGGTTTGGTGAGTGTGCACCGTCGTGGGAGTTCCGAACTCTCCACAAGTGTGTGTGTGTGTGTGTGTGTTGATCTTGTATTCTTTGCAAGATAGTGTGTGAATCCTTACAAATCGTGAGGGGTGGACGTAGGTTGATGTTGTTGCATCCAAACCACCTAAAAATCACTGTCTATTGTGTGGTTTGTTCCTTTTCTTCTATCTCCATTCTGTGCAACACACACGTAGATCTATTTGGTTGTTTTGTTTGAGTTAGATTTAGCATAATTTATCATTCTCATATTAAATCTCAGGTATATTAAAAGGTGGGTTTGGATCAACAAGGCAAACCTTGTCTAGAAGATAACATCTTGCGTGAGTAGAATCTTCAGATTTTCACCTCCGCCACTGTACCTAAGATCGATTGAGTTTGATAAATTTTATTAGATCTAAGTGTTTACATATAGATCTATATTTTCATTCGGCTATTTTTCACACTTGTTTGAATTAGGCAAGATTTCATTAAAAGTTTGTAAACACCTAATTCACCCCCTCTTGGGTGTCATTGATCGCGGGACTTTAGAAACGAGTCAGAGGAGCCCACGGTAGAGACCCCGGGGAAAACCCTCCGATGCCAAAGTCAGCAAGGTTATAGAGCGTAGGTGGGAAGAGAGTAGGAGAAGGAATAAGGAGCACAAGATCACTCTTCACCAGTTGGTGTGGTGTTAGGCGCTCAGGATCTACCTTTCTTTTGGAGGGTTTCCTTTGGTTTATATAGTGTTTTTCTTCATATGGCGCTTGGAGGAGGCGAAGAGTATGGGGGGCGTTACTCGGCCGTTTGTGGCTTAGTCGCTTGGTCTCCCCTTTTAGTGACTCCCGATCGTCCCTCCTGCCATTACGGTCAGGCACCGCTCGGGCTTTCCCCATTCAACAGTTGCTTGGACTTCCAGGCCATGTGCCGCCTAGGAAGTACTGGTCCGAGTGTCTTTGGGCTTCAAGCTAAATAGGCCCATAAGTGGGGTGATTGCTTGGAGATTTTGGCCTGTTTGGGTCGGGTTTGACTTGTTTGGGCCGCTCCCAATCGTACATTCGTTAAGCCACTAATTTACCCCTCTCCAATTGCCCCCCCTTACTCCCAAGCCTTATGATCGGGCTCGGAGAGTAGGGTATAATCGGGTAGCAATTGTGGCTCGATTGGGGATCGACCGTTTGCGAGATATCCCGGTCTAAAAATTCAGGGGCCATTTATTAGGCTGTCCTATCTCAAGGAGATGGGGGGCCCGGGTCGTGGCGGCGTCATGTTGGCCTGGTGGTGCATTGGCTATCTGCGTTTAGGGGCCGCAGATACGGTTGTCCTATCGCATGGGGGCTCGAGCCTAATGATGGCATGCTGCTCTTGGGCTCGAAAATCACCCTTCTTGGAGTTCGAAACGTTGCAGCGGCGGCACTTGGGATCACTGGGGCCTTATAAATAGGGGCCTGTAATTGCGCCTTACGTTTTCTCCACTTAGGGTTTTCTTTCGCGAGTTCAGAAGAGGGTTTATGCATTGGAGAAGCGACCAGAGGGAGTGGACGCTCGCAGAAGCTTTTGTAGAGCTAGCAGAGATTACTGCAGAGGCCATCCGGCAACTTCCTCTTCCACCTAGCTCATCCGATTCAGACATCCCATCCTCATCTTCCCTTTCTTCCATGGTAGACCACGATATCGTTGCCAAAATCCAAGAATTCAAGCAAGGAGTAATTGTGGAGTCGACGTCTAGCGATCATCCTCATAGCGAACTAACCGAGTCTGCGACGAAGGAGATTGAGATCTGCTACAGGTTGCCTTGGCGGTATTTCTTCTCTTTTGCTAAACAGAATGAGTCTTGCCTGGATACTCGTTTGGGCATGTTCTGTGCATTTCTTCTGGCTTGGAAGTGCGGCTTCTGTCTTCCCCTCCACCCCGTTGTTGTCGGGCTTCTGAAGTTCTACCAGCTGGCTCCTGTCCAGTTGGTTTCGTATTCTTACACCTTTATTTTTTCTTTCCTTACTCCCTACAGCTCGTGCGGCGTGGCCGTTTCTTTAGATCTTTTTCACGCCTTCTTCGAGCTGAAGGAACATGCCCTTGCTGGGAAGGGCTTCTTCTTTGTTCAGGCGAGGAGAGGGAGGAGTTGTGTGACTCTCTCCCCTCGAGATTCCTCGCACAAGGGGTGGAAAACTCAATTTTTCTAGGTGGGGTTTACCATAGTCGGCTATATGTGGGAATTCCCGGTTGAGCCGAAGCTTCAGCCGGTTCTTCCTGTGAAGCCTCCAGTGATTTCACCAGATTTGGAAAGGGAAATTCAAATTCTGTAGGATAATCATCGATCGATCGCCGAGTTGTTGACTCCTAATTTTGTCGAAGATTTCTCTCGCCGATCACTGCCTGATGGTAGGGACCTCAGAACCCTTTGCTGCATATTGTGGATCTTTTATTGACGAGGTGCCTTTGGTGAGCAGACGCGAGGCACGGTGAGGACGAGGAACCGCCGTCAGAGTCGGAGGTCACCGAGCGAATGGAGGCCATTGCCCTAGTTGCGCCTAGGGCTCCCGAGGATTCTTCGCCTGCCCGAGATAAGGGCAAACGAGTTGCTCGGGAGGATGAGTCGGGGCGACGAGGATCCAAACGGAAAGCTCTAGGGATGCCGTTGCTGTTGGGGGCAATGGAAGACTTGATCGCCGAGAAGAGTAGGCAAAAGAAGACGAAGGTCCCACCTTCAACGGGGGAGTCTTTGCCCAATGGTGCTCGTCGCTCGGACTCGTTAGCAGCCGTGTCGGAGGGATACGAGTCGGTCGAGGAGGTTGCCACTGATTTTGCTGGCGCGTAAGGAGCGGAGGTCGGCTCTGAGGGTCCTATTGAGCCTGCAGGGGCATTGGTGCAGACACCAGAGCGATCGAGAGGCATGAACCGGCGAGCCGTCGATACCGTACGCGAAGCACCACTTGGGCTACATCGGCTTCCATCTGGCTCGGAGATAGCCCGGAGACTCCCCCTTGAGTCTCGATATTTATAGTATTTATGGGGTTTCAATTGTGTGTAATATGTGTTTATTTAGTTTTATTCGGATTGTAATTCGGATTGTAAGAGGAGTTTATTTGTAATATGGGACCACATGCGTCCCGCGGGCCCCCCATCCCTTCTCCCATTGATCCACCTCATCTCTTGGGCCCATGTGGGGTCAGTAAACCTTCCATAGTGGGCTTCTAGAAGGGTTGGACCAAGGGGGGGACAAAGGGAAAAAAAATTCAAAATTGGAAGCCCATAAGTCAAGGGGGCGCCCCCCATATATAGTATTATATTAGGATTTTTAGTTATTTTATTTAGTTCCAAATCACATGGGAGAAATAAATTGTGGACTTCCTCTTTTACCCCTCCCCAACCCTAGATCTAGGGATAGTTAGTGTCTTTTGTTATTTCACATAAATAGCATGTATTTTCATTTGATTGGAATTAATGAAAGAAAATTATTGGAATTTCCTCCAAAGAGCAAGGGCCACCCCTCTCTCTCTCTCCTCTCTCCCCTTCTGCAGCTGGGAAGGCTGTGATCCTGAGGTGTGAAGCCTCCTCTATCAGTTCGTGAGATCATCATCGCCGCCGCCGTCGCTTCGCGCCGCCGCCGCACCACCGCAATCGTCGCCGGAGTTCTGTCCACTCAGGAAAGGCCCTTGATCTCATATTTCTTGCTCTCAGCCACGAGTTCATCTGGAGCCCAAACCTTCAGGGTGAGTTCCATGGGTCATCACCACATCCTAGAAAAATTGGTGAAGCTTCCAATTTTTATTTTCTATTTTTCCATTTTTGTTCCCCACCTCCTCTTAGATCTGCCAATAGTCTGTCCAGATTTCCAAAAACCCAGTAGAACGTTCATGAACCCACCTTCTCTGACCCCAAATGACATGATATTTTTATTGGAGGTTTTGTCCACTTAATACACCATCCACAAATTTTCGTGTGAATTTAGAATCTCGTTCATATTTTCTAAAAATTCACTTCATATCCCAGCTCAGTTCTGCCTGCCACTGTCCACATCCGACCACCCAGCAGTGTAAAATACCTTTCCCCATCCAAACCTCCACCAAACCCTTCATACAAATTATCCCCATTTTTTTCTCTCCCCTCTACAACTTTCATGAAGAGCTCATCTTCTGATTTGGAGGTCTACATCGCGGTCAATGCCAACTCTCAGGAAAGTTCATTTCTGCCCGGCCAGATCTGAAACAGAGATAAGTCCGGTTCTAAAATCTCCCATCAGAAGTACGGTCCCAACGAATTTTCTGGAGTCCCAGAGCATAGAAGGATTTCGAGAGAGCTTTCTAACGGTACCTCTTGTACTTCGATCCGAAGTAGGTGCTCGTCACAGCAGCTTCTGTCACTGGAGCACCCAGATCTGAAACTGAGTTTCAGATCCTTGGGCAGCAACTCCGACAAGTGCAGATCGGAGCCACCCGGCCTCCGACCGGTGCTCCAGCCCGACCGCCGTTCAGGGGAGTGCACCACAAGGGGTCACCATCCCAGCGGGACCCACCCCGTCAGATCCGGAGGACTAAGCAACACGTGGGCCCCACAAGCCCGCAGATCGTGCCGTCCGGACAGCACTAAAATGTGGATTTCTGCACCGTCGGAGTGCCATCAAGATGCTGCCCATCAACCCACTTCCCGATACTCCTGGGCCCCACATGTGACCTGTTACTTCCCTGCATGGAGTGGGTCGAAACATTTGTACCGCTGTAATATTTGTTAACCGGGAGTACGGACTTGGCCGCGGTTGTCTTCCCCACGCCGGGAGCGTGGAGGTAACGGTCTTAACTCCTTGGCATTCATTTGCTAGTTTAGTATATGGTCATATGCCGCTGTGAGTGCGTTAGGAGTCTAGCCCGTGAGTTCATGTCACCGCTATGAGCAAGAGAGTGACCCGTCCCGTGGCTCGATCCGAGCACGGAAGTGAGTCGACCACCCTTGACTCTGTCGATTTCTCAACCGTGTGGATCCACGTTTCCCCTCCCTTGGGACGACGAGTGAGCTTGCGTTTCCGTAAGCGACGTATAGCCCATACGAACTCTTAGTGTCGGGCCAAAGTGTCTCCATTGTTGTATGTTGCTGGTCGCGTCCGCATTTAGAGTCCGAGGTCCGCATCACTTACAGTCGGTCCCCGTGTCCGTCCCGCATCAGGCGTGCACGGAAGAGGTTGGCGCTGGAGTCCCTACTGGGCCGAGCGTTGCTGAGTCGAGCTCGGGAGTCATTGGGGAAGCTACTCCGTTGCAGATTCCGCCTCGGTGGGGTTTTGCTCCGTAGCAGGGGCATTTTGTCATTCATGGTTCCGTGTACCAGCGGTATTTAGAGCTAGAGTATCCGTCTATCCAAGGAGAGTTTCGGCGATGCCCCCCTTCGATGCTCCTCAAGAGGGTGATGGAGGATGAGTTGTTCAGGGCCCAATTATGGGCGAAGATCGCCTATCACTGGATGAAAATGGAGAGCAACAAAATGGCTCAGGCCAAAGGTCATGCCGAATCCGATCGGAAGGTCGAGCAGCTATCCTCCGAGTTTGGGGTCCTCCGGAAGGAGGTGGTCTTGCTCCGGGCCCAGGATTGAGCGCATCAGGAGGGTGTGCGGTCTCTGTCTGAGCAATTGTCCCAGGCCCGCCGCACTGTCGAGCTAAAAACTCTCCTCCTAGAAGAGGAGCGCCAGTTTCATGTATCATGCTCGAGGCGGTGGGAGGCTGAGCGGGATGAGCTCAGGAGCCATCTCCTAGAAGCTGATCGAGCGAGGGAGGAGGTCGAGATGATGCAGGCCGAGGTTGGGGCGAGGTAGGCCGAGCTTGAGGTGAAGCTGGCTGAGGCCGAGGCCAGGCTGGCTGAGGATGAGGTGAGGGTCGTCGAGCGATATCTAGCCATGAAGAAGAGTGCCTTTGCTTACTACGAGCCGGGCTATCGCCGGGGGCTGCGGAAGGGTTTTGGCTCAAGGCTTGGATCAGGCCGTTAGGGATGCGCAGCGACAGGTCTCGGGCGAGCTTGTCTTCCTTCTCGATCAGCGGTATGACTCGGATGAAGGAGGCTCTACCCCCCCTCTTCTACGGTGTCGAGTGGCGAGGATGGCAGTGAGGATAGTTCCGCTCCCGAGGTTGAGGGCTCCTCGAGTTAGACCGCCTTGGGAGGGCACGCGACCGAGATAGTTCCCACACAGGTGGGGTCTGTGTCCGGGCCAGCAGTCACCGAGGGAGCCAAGCATAAGCCACACGTGTCCGTGGGAGCGGGGCCGAACACCACGGGCCTTCCAACTACCGGGCTTTTGGGATGATCGCCGACCTCCCTTTCTTCTCCCATCTCGATTGATTAGTCCGTCTTTGCTTTGCTGGCCCTTCCTTCTTTTTGTATGGGGCCCCCTTTCGGTAGCTTCTCCTTGCACTTCTCTTTTTTTCTTTTTGAAATACAATGGTAGTTAGCATATCGAGGCATACAATGGTAGTTGGCTAGATCTGATATGCCGTATCGTTGGTAAATCAAATATCTTGCCCTATTCTTCTGCCAAAAAATCTGGTCATCATGCTGATCGGCTAATCAAAGGGCGCTTATTTGGCATTTTTCCATCTTTCGACACTTTAAATGAGCCATCCTCTCGCATATTCCCGTAGAGAGCTTTTAATGGCAGGGAGGCGCAATTACTCCAAGGGGGGGTATTTGCCTTCGCTTTATAGTCCCTTGCGTGTTTTCGAGGAGAGGTTCAATTAAGGCAGGGGTTTTCCCCTTCGACCTATAAAAGGTCCCGAAGGGAACCTCTTCCTCTTCATGCTACGACAGGGGTTTTGCTAAGTCTCCTACTCTTCTTTCTCTCTATGGTGAAAACCAGCACTGCCTTCTTTTCCATTGTCATCTTCTGGTGAAGTATGGAGTCCGACAGTGATGAAGGCTTCGGTGGTGGCGTCTGGACGACTTCGGCATAGAAGAATGGACGGTGAAAGGCGGGTGACATACAAGAAGGGACGGAGCATGGCGACGTGCTCCCTCCCGACCCATGGACCGCTGCCCCTATCGGGGAGATGATTCGAGGGGGGATGTTTTGAGAGGGGAGAAATCATTGCTCCTCCATTCTTTCATCCCCACTTCCCCTCTCCTTTTTTCATTTCTTTTACTCTTCGGGGGCTCCTTTAGAAGGAGCCCTTTCTTACCTCCCCTCCATCGATCTTTGATGGGGGTTCTTTCTTATTTTCTACCTAGTTGGTAGTTCGAGCCTTCCCCTGGCCTTGTTTTTCTTTTACTGATACTATCTTTCTGAACTCCCCGAGCAGACAAAGTCAGTCATCCCGTTATCCGAGCTAGTTTCCACACTGAGTGGAGTCAATGGCTCGGCTTGGAACTACTAACCTCATCTACACCGAGTAATCAGTCCGTGTTGTACAAAATATATATATATATATTTATATGCACATTGTGCTGGCTACGGCCCATCTGGTGCACCAAAAATTTGACATTAATGAAATGGAGAGTTTACTATCTTTATTGGCTTCTTACATGTATAGATGAGCTCAGAAATAGAACTTCCGTAGGGACGCCGCATTTCAAGTCTGAGGGATTGGAATCCCTTCCATGGTGGATAGTTGGTATGCTCCTTTCCCGAGCGTCTCGATCACTCGGTAGGGGCCTTCCCAGTTAGGGGCTAGCTTTCCCACCGCCTCCAGTGGTCGAGAGGCTCCGACTTTTTTGAGGACGAGGTCACCTAGATGGAACTACCTATCTCAGACCCGAGCATTGTAATATTGAATCATGCGCTGCTGATATTCCTTGCTTGGATTCTTGCTACTTCGCGTACTTCATCAGTCAGGTCTAGGTTCTCCAGTAATTTCTGGTCATTAGACTCGGATGGGAAGTGGATAACCCGAAGGGACGGGCTGCTGACCCCTAGCAGGATGATTGCCTCGGTGCCATAGACTAGCTGAAATGGAGTTTCGCCCGTGGTGGTTCTTGGAGTGGTTCAGTATGACCATAGTACGCTAGGCAATTTCTCGAGCCAATTACCCTTGGCTTTACCGAGCCTGGTCTTTATGCCTTTGAGGATGGTTTTGTTGGCATTTTTGACCAGCCCGTTGGCCTGGGGGTGAGCTACCGAAGTGAAGTGGTTGTGAATATGTAGTTCAGTGTACTTATTCTTAAAATAAGTGCTATCAAACTGCCGACCGTTATCGCTAACAATCACTCGGGGGATGCCAAAATGACAAATGATCATCCTCCACACGAAACTCCAGATCATCGCTTCCGTTATCTTAGCGGTAGCTTTGGCTTTGATCCATTTAGAGAAGTAGTCGATGGCGACAATGAGGAATTTTTTCTAAGCCCGGGCCGCTGGGAAGGGCCCAAGGATATCAATTCCCCACCGAGCGAAAGGGTATGGCTCGGTTAGAGTTATTAGCTCTGAGGCTGGTTGGTGGATCAGGTGGTCGAACCTCTGGCAATGATCACACTTCCGAGCATATGTCGAGTAGTCTCGCTGGAGGGTGGGCCACCAGTAACCTCGGCGCAGCAAGATCCTCGCTATCGACCTCCCCCCTTGGTGTGCTCCGCAGATCCCTTCGTGGATTTCTTTAACGGCTTGACAGGACTCTGGAGTGCTAAGGCACTTGAGGAGGGGGGCGGCGAAGGATCGTCAGTAAATATTTTCATCGAATAAGATGAATCGTCGAGCTTGGTATTTGAGTCTCCTGGCCTCCCGAGGGACAGTGGGCTCTCGAGAGTTAGTTAGCCAGGCTATATATGGGGTTCTCCAGTCATCAGGAGATGCCTGCATGGTTGCTACGATTTTGGTTTCCACGCTCGATCGGTCCAACTCTTCGAGTAAGATAGACCTGGTCCCTTCTATGGTGTTGGAAGAGGCCAATCGAGATAGGGCATCCGCTCGAGAATTTTCTTCCCGGGCTATTTGGATTACTTGAAAGCTCTCGAATGATTGGGCTATCTCTTTCACCAGGTGAAGGTATTTGACCATCTGTGGGTCCCGAGCTTCGTAGTCTCCATGGATTTGGCTAGCAACCAACTGAGAGTCAGTGTAGATGTTGACTCGCTTGGCTCTTAGGCATTTCGCCATCCTAGCCCCGAAAATCAGGGATTCGTACTCGGAGACATTGTTGGAGGCCTGGAAGTTGAATTTCAGGGTGTACTGGAGCTCGACACCTTTAGGGGATGTGATGAGGATCCCAGCTCCACTAACGGTTGAATTGGAAGATCCATCCACGAAGAGATCCCAGGCTGGGCCGGCCGTAGGCTCGGACGCTTCTCTCGGAGGGATAACGGTCTTTGCGATAAAATCAACAAGAGCTTGTCCTTTAATGGTAGTGCGGGGCCGATAGGAAATGTCATAGGCCCCGAGCAATATTGCCCACTCGAAGCGTCGACCCGAGACTTCTAGATGGACCAGAATCTTCTTCATAGGCTCGCTAGTCAGCACCACAATAGAGTGCACCTGGAAGTATGGCTAGAGGCACTTGGCCGAGGTCACCAATGCTAGAACGAGTTTCTCAGTTGTGGGGTACCTTCTTTCGGCATCCAGGAGCACTTTGCTAGTGTAATATACGGGCCTTTCTCTTCCTTGGTCGTCTTGAATGAGGACCGAGCTTACCGTGGACGGTGTTGCCAAGAGATAAAGGTATAGAATCTCTCCCGGCACTGGCTTGGATAATACAAGTGGTGATGCCAGAAGCTCTTTAAGCTCGATGAATGCCTTCTCGCACTCCTCATCCTAGGCGAACGAGGGGGTTGCCAATTTCGGCCATCTTAGTAACTTGAAGAAGGGCAGGCAACGTTCTACTGCTCAGGATAGGAATCGGTTTAGCGCAGTAATCCGGCCGGTCAATCGTTGCACATCTTTGACGCAGGTGGGTGGTCGCATATCCAGGATGGCCTAGACCTTGTTGGGGTTGGCTTCGATCCCTCGTTGGGTCACCAGGAAGCCTAGGAATTGCCCGAACTTGACCTTGAAGGCACACTTGGCAGGATTGAGCTTCATCCGGTAGCTCTGGAGGGTGCTGAAGGTCTCGGCCAAGTTGGTAAAATGGTGGTCGGCCTTCTGCTACTTTACAAGCATGTCGTCGATATAGGCTTTGATGTTCTGCATGATCTGATCCTCGATGATCTGATTGACCAACCTTTGGTAAGTGGCTCTGACATTTTTTAGTCCAAATGGCATTTGGGTATAGCAATAGACGCCGAAGTCGGTGATGAAGGTGGTCTTCTCTACGTCTTCGAGGCTCATTTGGATCGGGTGATATCCAGAATATGCATCCAGGAAACTGAGAAGTTCGTTGCCCATGGTTGAATCGATGAGTTGGTCGATACTTGGCAGCGGGTAGTAGTCTTTCGGGGTAGCTTTATTGAGGTTGGTGAAGTCGACGCACATCCGCCATTTACCAGAGGTTTTGGGTACCAGGACGACGTTGGCAAGCCAGGTAGGGTAAAGGATCGGGTTAAATAACCCAGTTTTCTTCCACTTGTTGATTTGCTCTTTAATAATCGCTTATTTCTCGGGGGCATGCTTCCTCTTCCATTGTTGTACCGGCTTTACCGTGGGGTCGAGGTTGAGGTGGTGCATTACTGTCTCCTTGAGAATGCCAGGGAGATCCTCATCAGACCACACGAAAATGTGCACATACTCTGAAAGAAAATCTTTGTTTTGAGCTTCTAGTTTGGGTGGTAGATCTACCCCGATGTTAACTTCGAGGGTCGGATCGTTTCTGAGGAAAATAGACAGTAGCTTTCCCCTAGGCTTGCTTGCCGTTTTATCTTCAATCATTTCGAACTCTTTGCCCTTGTCCTCCGGCCTTACGATTTCCACCGAGATCGTATAGCACCTTCTAGCCATTGCCAGACTACCTTGGACTTCCCCGATGCCGTATTTAGTGGGAAACTTCAATTTTTGGTGCTACGTGGAGGGCACTACCTTGATTCGGCCGAGGATGCCTAGGCCGAAAATGACATTATCGGCCGATATCTCCTTGACAACTACGAAGTTTGCCATAAAGGTTACGGCTTTGGACGGGATACCGAGGGTAACATGTAGGCTTAGGGCTCCCTCAGGATAGGTCACCTAGACATTGAACCCACAAGGGGGGTGCAGATCGGACGTAGTTTCGACGGGTTTTCACCCATCTTTAGCAAACACTCGTACGATAAAATATCAGAGGCACTGCCATTATCTACTAAGATCCGGTCCATGTTACAATGGTTTATCGTGGCCAAGATAACAAGGGCGTCATCATGTGGGGTGACCACACCTTCGAGATCCTTGTCCGAGAAGACCAAGGACTGCTGGTCGGTCACCCAAGGAGGAGCTTTGGGCAGCTCGAAAGCTCGGATGGCTCGCTCGGCATGACGCTTTCTCCCTCGAATGGTATCTCCGCCCAAGGCCGGTCCACCTCAGATGACGTTTATGTGGAGTCCTCGGGGGTGATTGTCAACTCCTTCAGGAGGAATTCCACGGTCTTCCCTCTGCTCGGCCATGTACTTGGAGAGATGCCCCTGGCGGACGAGACTTCTGATCTCGTCCTTGAGTTGGTGGCAATCTCCCGTGTGATGGCCGTGATCGTCATGGAACTGACAGTGTTTCTATCAACTCCGACACTTGGGTTCTTCCTTCATCGACTCGGGACGATGGAGTAGCCCTGAGTCCTTTATTTCTTGATAAATCTGGTAGACGGGGCAGAAAGAGGAGTATAGCGCTCGAACTTGCACGGGGATTCCTTTCAGTCACCCTCTTGATTTCTCCTCTTCCCCCGCCCTGAAGATTGGTCAAATGACCTCTTTTTCTCACCCTATCGCCCCGAGATTATGCAGGGTCTCGGTAGGCATTGAGGACCTCTACGCACTCCGCATGACGCAGAGCTGAGGTCACAAGATCGGCGAGGGAGGAGGAAGGTGGGAGCACCAATTCTCTCCAGAGATTTTCATCGCGGGTACCTCCGGTCAGTGCAGTGATGGCTGTAGCACCTCGAGAAATTATTTAAACCAGATATCTAATTATTCCATAATTTTTACCTTATTTAATTGAAATCCCTTTTGGCTAAAATTCAACTAATTCATAAAAATCTGGAAAAATTATAATCAAGTAGAGGATGAAACTTTTAGACTTATTGTCTACTAGGTAAACCCTAATATAATCTTTAACCAAGCCGAATTAAGGTTTTAAGGCTAAAAATGGACCTTAGAGTATCTAGACCTTTAATCGCCAAATTAGAGATCAAATTGTGATCATTTGAGCCCAAATCAAGCACATTAGATCCGTTTTGGTTGATATCCCAATAGCTCTCTCATTCCTCGCGCTAAACTTAACCCTAAAATTCGAATTTGGTGGCGAACGACGACGCACGATATGGTCAAACACAAATCTCGCGCGACCGGAGGGTGTGGACTCTATCCCCTCAATCGATCTTTCTGTAAATCAATTGGCCTTATAAAACCGACCCTAACCCGACCTAGAATTGATGTTTGCTGTGGCAGCCGACGAGGAGCGCGATCGAGGATGAATTTCGGCGAGTTCTTGGAGGGTGTTCTTCTCGCGTCTGGCAACCGACGTTGTCTTCTTCCTTCGATTAAGGTAGGCAATCGTAGCCCAAACCCAATAAAAATTAAACCATTGGAAGCGCCTCTAAGTCCTCTCTTGATCCATACCAAAAGCCGTAAATTTCATTATGTGTAGAGGTCGTATTCATGAATTTAGTAGAAGCATGTCGAATTAGGGCTCCGTCCCGATAGCTTCCATTCATCGTTAAAATATTAGGTTGTATAACGGGCTAAAGACAAATTCATCATGCCTACTTGTGTGGATTTTTATGCTCTTTCTATTGCTTCCAAGTTTCCCAAATTTTGTTTAGTGTACTGTTCGGATTTAGCGTCGTAAGTAGCGTTTATCCAAGATCGCTGGAGACCGGTGTGTCGACCTGTTAGCGGTCATAACAGGAACCGCTAGGGTCCTAAGCGGTCAAACGATTGACCATTTGAGACATCCAGTGGTCGCTCGATAGACCATTTGCCCTTGTTTACCAGCCTTGTAGATCGTCACCCTAAGTGGTCCTTCGATAGACCGCTAGCTTCTGTTAGCAGTCCTCCCTAGCCCGTTTAGAGTCGTTGATTTATTGATTGTATGTTTTGATTAAGTTAATTATCTTGGCTAAGATGGCATGTTAGGATAGAAACTCACACACAAAAATTGGTAATATTTGAACTTGTTTAACTATGTGAAATGGTTAATTTTTCTTTCATAGGATTTGTTTGACAGTCACTCTGGTGCGGACACCAGAGCGAGCGAGTAGCACGAACCGGTGAGCCGACGGTACCATACGCGGAGCACCAATCGGACTACATCGGCTTTCCTTGGAAATGCAGACAATTTGGCTTGAGTTTGGATACTTTTAACCTTTGTTTGCATTAAATTTGGGCTTGTAATGTGTCATTGTACTTGGGTTTTCATTTTGGGCTGATTGTAAGGCTCTTAAAAGCCATTTGGTTTAAAGCCCCTTTAGAATCCATTAAGGAGGAGTGGCCTTGGACCATCATGATGGATCCATAAGCCATGTAAGGCCCAATTGGGCTTCCTTCTTTCATGGGCCATCTAGGCTAGAAAGGCCATAAGCCATACATAATGGAATGGCCTTAAGGGGTGGCCATGGACCAAACTTGGCCCATTCTTGGCCCATGAAGGGGGCGCCCCCCTTCTTTGGAAGTATTAGGCTAGTTATTTTCTTTTCTTTTCTTTCCTCCCCCATTGACCACATGGGAACATGAAAAATGGCTGCTGGTCCAAAAGTATGGCTGCCACCTACCCCACTTCCCTTTGAAATTCAAAGGTAGGTGAAAGTTAGGCAAGTCTAGTGTTCCCTTGTCCCCCTCTCTCCCTCTCTTAGTCAAAGGGGCGCAGCCCCCTCCCCTTCCCCTTGTTCCATTGAACTCCCTAGCCCCCTCCCCTTGTCAAACCACTATATAAACACTTGTACTATGTTAGTGTAAAGGTTAATGAAGTATTTGTGAGAGAAATTTGTAATTAGAGAGTGGTTCTCTTGTTTCCTCCTTGGGTGTGATACCCTGCCCAATCCTGTGACGGGACTGATCTTGGGCATGTGACTCGCCCCCATATCCTCCCCATCCTCTTATCATCTGCTTCCACCAAAATTCTCAATGTTACTTCATCGAGTCAGGAAGATTTGAGAGGTAGTTTTGCGTCGATCGGAGTTCTAGATCACCCGCAATAATTCATTTCGTGACGACGCGTAGATCTACCTTAGCCTGCTGTCCAGATCTGGAGTTTACTGATTACGAATTTCCCATATCTCCTCTGAAGTCATCAAGAGCTGACTTTTGGAGTGATATTCGGATTTTGAGTCATCTTCGCACTGTCGCCGATCTCGTCTCGATCTGAGATCTGTGCTATTCGTGGCGACGATTCTCGGGGGATCGCGCGAGCTGATCAGTGCAGATCCGACTCAGAACCATAGCCGACTTCCAGAGTCTGCCCCGCCTCGTCCCGTCCAGATCTGTGCGAGATCTTTGGAGTACTTCTTCCTCTGGACGTCGCCGACGAGCTCCCACAAATGGTGCATCGATCCGACATCGGAAACCAATTTTTCCATATTTATTTGTTTTTCTGTGCAGTTCTGAGTGCACAATACCAGAAGCTCAGATCAGTCGCTGCTGCGCCCAGATCTGAAAAAATCTGATCGCGCACTTTAGAGTAGGCGAACTACGTCCTGTCGCCGACGTTCTCCAACAAACGGCACTCCTATCTGCCATCGGATCTTGGCGTACCGGCCTTCGCAAGTTTTCTGCGCAGGGTGACCAGCGCGGGCAGAACCGAGTCGGCTTCCATCGGCTCCCCCGATCGGCTCCGACTCGGGTCCCTCGCCTCCTGCGAGTGTGGCCCGTCAACCCGGGTTCCAGCAACCCCAAATTTAGTGTTTGTAACCCTTTACCTCCCTGCGTGGAGTGGGAAAATATTTATGAAATTGTAATCTTATTGCATATGTGTATTGGGGTTGTTTGGATTCGGTCGGGAATTCTTCCCCACGCCCAGTCATGGAGGTATGCGCTTCGTTCCTCTCTCACGTTGCTGGTTTAGTATATTATCATATATGCTGCGTTTGTGAGAATAGGGCCGTTAGCTAGCTACAAATCACCGTGATTGTGAGTTGAGAGCGCCCGTTCCTTAGCTCCAGTCGAGCACCGAGCTCGGACTACACCACCCTAGGCGACGGTGGTTCCTTAACAGCTGCGATCCCCACATTTCCCACGCAAGGGACGATCGTCTGGCTACCTAGTGTTGCTGTTGAGAGACGTCTCCACCCAGAGAACGCCACGGTGGTCAGCCGCCCGACTTGCCTTTAGTGTGTTAGTGCTGGCCGCACATCGAGTCCGTCGTACGTCTTAGCCCGGTCGTCATCCGTCCCGCATCAAATTGGTATTAGAGCGTCGTTTAAGTCTAGGGTCATTTAAGTCTAAGGTTGCATTTGCATTCCAATATTCGGTATATTAAAAGGTGTCGTCCGATCGTTAGGCTACGCCTATCGGGAAGGCCGCACACTTGCGCGAGTGATCTTCGGATCGATTAGCTCCACCACGTACCGAGTCCTGGTTTAAGTCTAGGTTCCTAGTTAGTGCATTCCAACATAGTCATGCCTTGGTGTTTAGTTGAGTCTCATTTCAACTTTACATCATATTTTTGGGTCATGTCTACTGTCGTGTCCAAGTGTCGGCATGGCCATCCATTAGCTCCCCGAGTCCCATGGGTTCCCAAATGCCTAGTTCATATGAATGGTGGCGACACCACCAAGGATGGGGAATCCAACCCCACCACATCCGTAGGCCCGAAGCCTCGGACTTCTATGGAACCAAGGTCCCGAGCGACTACCTCAAGTGGGAAGCTGCCATGGACACATATTTTGAGTGTTATACTATGTCCGAGGCAATGCAATTCTCTTTCGCCAAAGTGCGGCTTCTTCATGAGGCCGCCGAAAAGTGGGACTACATTGAACGTTTGAGAGAGGTTAGGAGGCCATGGCCCATCGAGTCATGGTGGGACATGAAGAGAGAGCTTAGGAAGGTCTACGTTCCTCAACCTATCACTTCCAACCGACCCCACCCACTCACTTCCAACCAAGTGGGTCCAAGTCAGAAGTAAAGACCCCCACACATAGATGAGCATAGACCTAAGCCTAGGCCGATTGACTATAGGCAAGTCCACCATGATCTCCCTACTCAAACCCACACCGTTGCCGAACTTGTGCAAATGATTTCGGATCGGGTGGATAGGAGATGTACTTATATTGAATCGCTGGTCTCCCTTTCCCACCTCCGAGATCGGTTATAGCCATACCCGAGCCTAGGGAGGCCATAGCCCGTAGCCCTTACCCAGCCCCATGTAAGGAGTCCCTAAGCCCTCTCCCCATCTTGGAGACCCCTCCTTCATCACCCGTGAGTGCTCCGTTGCCATCCTCTCCTTCCGAACTTCATCCGGAGCCATCATATTCGGAGCCACTTCAGCCAGAGCTACCCGTGTTTTTAACGGGAAAGCTACTCGTAGCCGAACCACTTCTTAGCTGGCTTAGGACTGGCTTGGTCCCTACCCCACCTTACTCTCCACCCTGGGAGCCAAAACTCCCAATAGTCCCCATTAACTCATATCACACCACTTTCAAGTCCTTTTGCTTCATAGAATGTGTAAAGGATCTATTAAGGAGTTTAGAATGTCAAAGGAAGCTGACATATACATTGGCCTTACGGTCTAACCAACCCTATACCCATAGCTTTATGCTCCCATCTTTGGGGTCTATTACCTCGTTATACACCTTGGGTCCTATCACCACCGAGGTTCTGCTGCTCTTCCCCGTTCTCGATGAGCTTGCATTGGACCCCTCTTACGGTATTGCCGTCCCGAGGGAGGACCCATATCTACTCTATGAGACCACCGTCCCATCTACCATAACGGATGAAGGTGACAACCCGCACCTCCAAGAATTTCACAATTGGGACCGTGACATCTGGGAGTCCATCTCATGGGGTCACACATTCTTTGGCCCATTTTACCCCTTTTCTAGTGAGCCTCGTGATCCACCACTTCCCTTCTACTTTGTCAAGGAAGTCCCCTACCACTCTCTTCCCACTCGGGCCAATCAAACTCCACATAGCAATAGGTCCGATTATTGGGAAGCATGGCATGCCTTGCCTACATGTAGTGGTGATGAACCTCTTAGCCCACCCACACCCATCTCTGATAGGAAGTCCTTGCATGCATGGTGTCTTCTTGGGTGCCTAGGAGTCCATAATCTTACCTACCTTTGGTTGCATCTAGTGTATGCATGGCACACATTCGGGTGTCCTGGCCCACCTTGCATATGTTTGGGTTGCACTAACCATAGGTTTGTCTAAGGTCACGTGTGTGTCTGTTTGTTTTTGCAGTTTGTTTTTCTTTCATGCATCTGGAGTTTGCATTAAGTCGTGTCCCAATCAAAAGGCAAGCCATGCACGTATAAGGAATTAGCAGATGCATGCTACATGCCCGTGAGTTCAAAAGGGAGAGTACGTCATGATCAGGGTCATACCTGAACGGTCTCCTCTTGGGGCCGTAAAGGAACTCTAGGCCCGCGATACCCGCCCTTCCTGAGTCACGAGACAAGTGGGTTCAAATGCGTACGTTATTGAACTACCGGATGACTATGGTGTCAGCTTGATGTTCCATGTTTCTAATCTGGTAGCACATCGGAACCCGCGGTGATCCCTAGTGAGTTTCGGGCTTTATCCTTCTATTGTGAGTGACACACCACCCGAGAGTCCACCTCTTCCAGCCTTAACGCAAGCATATAGATTTTATACTGGATGAGCAGGTGATCATCACAAGGAATGGAGCCTACCAACACCTCTTAGTGCGTTGGCGAGGATGCCCCACGATGAACAATGCCTTGATCACATGCGGAGAGCTCAAGCTTCGGGACCCTTACTCGACGGGGTCGAGTTCCTCCCACCCGGGGAGAATTGGTGCGGACACCAGAGCGAGCGAGTAGCACGAACCGGTGAGCCGACGGTACCATACACGGAGCACCAATCGGACTACATCGGCTTTCCTTGGAAATGGAGACAATTTGGCTTGAGTTTGGATACTTTTAGCCTTTGTTTGCATTAAATTTGGGCTTGTAATGTGTCATTGTACTTGGGTTTTCATTTTGGGCTGATTGTAAGGCTCTTAAAAGCCATTTGGTTTAAAGCCCCTTTAGAATCCATTAAGGAGGAGTGGCCTTGGACCATCATGATGAATCCATAAGCCATGTAAGGCCCAATTGGGCTTCCTTCTTTCATGGGCCATCTAGGCTAGAAAGGCCATAAGCCATACATAATGGAATGGCCTTAAGGGGTGGCCATGGACCAAACTTGGCCCATTCTTGGCCCATGAAGGGGGCGCCCCCTTCTTTGGAAGTATTAGGCTAGTTATTTTGTTTTCTTTTCTTCCCTCCCCCATTTACCACATGGGAACATGAAAAATGGCTGCTGGTCCAAAATTATGGCTGCCACCTCCCCCCCCTTCCTTTTGAAATTCAAAGGTAGGTGAAAGTTAGGCAAGTCTAGTGTTCCCTTGTCCCCCTCTCTCCCTCTCTTAGTCAAAGGGGCGCAGCCCCCTCCCCTTCCCCTTGTTCCATCGAACTCCCCAGCCCCTTCCCCTTGCCAAACCACTATATAAACACTTGTATTATGTTAGTGTAAAGGTTAATGAAGTTTTTGTGAGAAAAATTTGTAATTAGAGAGTGATTCTCTTGTTTCCCCCTTGGGTGTGATACCCTACCCAGTCCTGTGACGGGACTGATCTTGGGTGTGTGACTCACCCCCATATCCTCCCCATCCTCTTATCACCTACTTCCACCAAACTTCTCAATGATACTTCATCGAGTTAGTAAGATTTGAGATGTGGTTTCACGTCGATCGGAGTTCTGGATCACCCGCAGTATTTCGTTTCGTGACGGCGCACATATCTACCTTAGCCTGCTGTCCAGATCTGGAGTTTACTGATTAAGAATTTCTCTAGATCTCCTCTCAAGTCATCAGGATCTTCCTTTCGGAGTGATTGTAGGATTTTGAGTCCTCTTCGCGCTGCCGCCAATCTCGTCTCGATCTGAGATCTGTGCTGTTCGTGGCGACGATTCTCGTGGGATCGCGTGAGCTGATCTGTGCAGATCTGACTCAGAACCAGAGCTGACTGCCAGAGTCTGCCCTGCCTAGTCCCGTCTAGATCTGTGAGAGATCTTTAAAGTACTTCTTCCTCTGGACGTCACCGACGAGCTCCCATAAACGGCGCCTCGATCCGACATCGTCAACCAATTTTCCCATATTTATTTGTCTTCCTGTGCAGTTCTGAGTGCACAATACCAGAAGCTCAGATCAGTCGCTGCTGCGCCCAGATCTGAAAAGATCTGATCGCGTCCTTCGGAGTAGGAGAACTGCGTCCTGTCACCGACGTTCTCCAATAAACGGCACTCCGATCCGCCATCGGATCTAGGCGTACCGGCCTTCGTAAGTTTGCTGCGCAGGGTGACCAGCGCGGGCAGAACCGAGTTGGCTTCCATCGGCTCACCCGATCGGCTCCGACTCGCGTCCCTCGCCTCCTACGAGTGTGGCCCGTCAACCTGGGTTCCAGCAACCCCAAATTTAGTGTTTGCAACCCTTTACCTCCCTGTGTGAAGTGGACAAATATTTCTGAAATTGTAATCTTATTGCATATGTGTATTGGGGTTGTTTGGATTCGGCCGGGAATTCTTCCCCACGCCTAGTCGTGGAGGTATGCGCTTCGTTCCTCTCTCACGTTGCTGGTTTGGTATATTATCATATATACTGCGTTTATGAGAATAGGGCCGTTAGCTAGCTACAAATCACCGTGATTGTGAGTTGAGAGTGCCCATTCCTTACCTCCAGTCGAGCACCGAGCTCGGACTGCACCACCCTAGGCGACGGTGGTTCCTTAACCGCTGCGATCCCCACGTTTCTCTCGCAAGAGACGATCATCAGGCTACCTAGTGTTGCTGTTGAGAGACGTCTCTACCCGGAGAACGCCACGGTGGTCAGCCGCCCGGCTTGCCTTTAGTGTGTTAGTGCTGGCCGCACATCGAGTTCGTCGTACGTCTTAGCCCGGTCGTCATCCGTCCCGCATCACACTCCACTCCGGTGGTACTGGCTGACCGGTCATCTACTATTTTCTAATGCTTTATTACCCTTTTATCTTGTCATGGCTGGGACTCTCAGCCAGATATTCCTTTCATCGTACTAGGACCTCCATTATGAGACCTCCGTAAGACCCCGCGAGCCTGGGATTCCCACTAGGACGTCGGGCGGGTTATACCTCCAAGACCTGCACCAATTTCTCCATCAAATCATCCATTTTACAGCCCAGAATTCAGGTTTGCCTTGGCTTAACGGCGGCCCTGGGCTAGACCGTGTGGTGCTTTAAGCGGTCTAGTCATGACCATTTTCTTGCTGGCCATGAGCCAGGTTCTGATGGTCGTCATCCTTGATTCCATCAACCGAGCAATGTCAAAATTGATCAAATCACCTCTGGCTCGACCGGAGAGGTGTGGGCTGGACCCTGGTTCAGTTCCATCATGTCTTGGGCGGGCTAGGAAGCCTTTTGGGTCGACGGATTCAATCTTACTTGGCCCAGGTTGTCACGGTGGTCATTGGACCATTTTCATCTTCCTAGCGACCGTCCATGGACCGTTTAGGATGGGGCGGCCCAACGAATGACCATTTACGTTTGCTGTGGCCTAGGGACCTTCTCATGCTTGGCGGCCGCCTGTGGACTATTTTCTATTATTAACGGCCCATATAGGACCATTTTATTCCTGATTTTCGGGTCTTGTTCCTTTGGCCCGATATTACTTGTAGCGGTCCATGTTAGACCGTTTTCATCTTGTTGCGGCCCAGGTTCGACCGCAACTCAGTCGGAAGCTTGTTTTATGTGTTTCTTGTATGTTTTGGTAAGCCGAGCCAAGATGGGCTTGTGGATTTTCCATTCCATTACTGAAAACTTACTCAATCTTAGAGATTAAGTTGCATAGTTTAACCTTGGAATTCTTCACCGATTCCAATGAATGTCTAGGTATTACTTGGGATCTTGGATCCACCAAATCAATGCCAACGCATCATAAGGGCCCGGTCTGGTCCTGGGAAGAGCACCCGAAAAGTACTAGTGCCCCGGGGAGTTGTAATGACATGGTGAGGCATTGCACCGAGTGCATGACTAGCATGTGTCTATGACATTCATCTCTTTTCTCTATACATTTTTCCTACATGGGATTTGTCTCGATATGACTTGCTTGCGTGTTTGATCGGCCAATTTCCTGGAAATTGATATATTTCGATTTAATTCAATCTATGAAGTCTCGTTTCCATCAGTTCTTATGTTAACTTGTTATCATCTTAGTTTCACATGCATGATAGTTATTTAATTTGGTTAACTACTTAAACTTGCCTACTATTGCCTACTGAGCGTTCGCTCACCCAGTTTTCCTCCTTTTCAGGTAATTCTGGTGATGAAACACAAACGGACGGGGATGGGCAAGAGTAAAGACCGGAGTGAACCCTGGCAGGCGTGGACCTGAGTAGTCTTAGTTTATGTGGTCGCATAGTTATGTTGTCAGTTCAACCAGTCGAATCGAGTTGTAATTTTCCCTTTATTGAGTCATGACTTAAGGGTGTGTAGGTGTGGAAACATTGATATTTCTTCTATTTTTAAAGAAGTTGGTTTCTTTGGATTAACTCCTTTTCTATCGCATTTTTGTCTTTTAGATATCGTTATTGCTTTGTTGATCATGAATGTATATAACTGCTGCGTTCCGATATTCTGCATCAGGGCGTGACAGTTTTGTGGTATCAGAGCCTAGGTTTTTAAGTTCCTAGGTTATAAGTGATATCATAGAACCCATAACCTTTTTAAAGTCTAAGGTTCTAACCCGACAAGATTGGGTAGAGACTTGGGGTTGAGTTAACTAATAAACTCAAAGATTCTTGCTAAACTGTTTTTAATTAATTTTCCTGCACGTATGTAGGTGTATATTTCGATAGCGACAGAACGTGCGCAGTGGAGAGATATGTAGCGTACGGTGCAAGGCTTGACTCAGGCCCTCCAGCAGGTGGCCCAAGGAAGAGCTGCACACCATGGAGCCGGTGATCTCCACCGGAATTTCCGAGGCTTGAATCCCCCGCATTTTGGTGGATCGGCGGATCCCGACGAAGCCGAGAATTGGCTGAAGGAGATGGAGCAAGTTTTTAGAGTAATGCAGTGCGGTGACCAGGATCGAGTTCTTTTGGCAACTTTCCAGCAGGAACGCGATGCACGCGCTTGGAGGGAGGCTGTAGATGCTACGCTCAGAAATAGGCGAGCGACATGGGACGAATTCAAGGAACACTTTAATAGCAAGTACTTCTCGGACCGGGTGCAAGAGAAGAAGGCGGCAGAGTTCGCTGCTCTGAAACAGAGGAACCTATCAGTTGCTGAATATGAAGCTCAGTTTTCTAGGCTATACCGATATGCAACACACTTGATATCCACCGAGAAGATGAAGGCCAAGCGTTTTATGAACTGGTTGAAGCTCCATTATATTAAGCAGTTAGCACCTTTGGAAATTCAGACCTATGCAGAGATGGTGAGAAAAGCTCAAGTTCTTGAATACACATTAGAGATGACTGAGAGGATCCAAGGAAAGAACCCTAAGAAAGAGCAGACCACTAGCTCTGGGAATTTCAAACCCCACAATGGCAAGAAATGGCCCAATGGCGGGTCAGGTTTCTCACAGGATAAGAAGTCGAGGAACGACGATAAGAAGGCAGGTTCGGCTGCCCAGTCTAAGACTATTTGCAAGTTTCATGACTGGCCAGGTCAAAAGATGGAGGAATGTTGGCGCAAGTTAGGCGTAATTTTACGTTGTGGAAGTCGGGACCATCGTATTCATGAGTGTCCCCTCTTATCAGACCAAGCTACTCCGAGCAAGCCGCAAGGAGGCCAGAAGTGGTAGGGTAAGCTCCAAGCCCTATAAGAGACTGAGAGTGAAACCACCGAGGAGGGTGGACTTATTGAAGGTACACTTATTGTCTCTGATAAGCCAGCTTTTATTCTATTCGATATCGGCGCAACACATTCTTTTATTTCTCAAAATTTTGTGAAGTCTTTATCTATGAAACCGGTATTCATGAATTCTCCATTGGAAATTTCAACTCCGATTGGTTCAGGTTCAGCAATCAAATGTTACTACCCTTCTAGTAAGATCCTGATTAGTGGGCAGAATATGCCAGTTGATTTAGTTTGTATGGCAATGAAGGATTATGATGTAATCCTAGGAGCGGATTGGTTGGCTAAAAATGAGGCCAGTGTTTATTGTAGTACTAGCTCCGTGTCTTTTTATGGACACCCCAAACTTTCTTTTGTTGGGGTTAGGCACTCTAAGTCTGTGCCGCTCATTTCGGCCCTTCGAGCTGAGAAGTTAATGAAAAAAGGATGTCAGGCTTTTCTAGCCTTGGATTCTTTAACTAATAAGAAGGAGTCTGAGATTAAGGATATCCCTATTGTCCAGGATTTTCCAGATGTCTTTCCTGAGGATTTGCCAAGACTTCCGCCTGTGAGAGAGGTAGTCTTTTATATTGATCTAATTCCTGGCTCGTCCCCTATTTCTAAGGCTCCATACCATATGTCTCCTGCGGAGTTGAGAGAATTAAAGAGGCAATTAATGGAGTTGCTCGAGAAGGGGTTTATTCGCCCTTGTACATCCCCGTGGGGAGCCCCCGTGTTGTTCGTACGAAAGAAGGATGGTTCATTGAGACTGTGCATTAACTACCAGCAATTGAACCAGTTACTGTCAAGAACAAGTATCCATTGTCGAGGATAGATGAACTGTTCGATCAGATAGCGGGAGCATCATATTTCTCTAAAATTGATCTTCGATTGGGATACCATCAGCTGCAGATCAAGGATGAGGATATCTTTAAAACTATCTTCCATAGCAGGTACGGGCATTTTGAATTTGTCGTAATGCCTTTTGGACTAACAAATGCTCCTGCAGCTTTCATGCAGTTGATGAATAGTGTGTTCCGGCCCTACCTAGATCAGTGGGTCGTGGTGTTTATAGATGATATCTTGATATACTCTAAGAGTGAAGTGTAGCATGTTGAGCACTTGAGGGTGGCATTGCAATTGTTAAAGGATCACCAGCTGTACGCCAAGTTTAGTAAATGTGACTTTTGGATGCAAGAAGTTCTTTTCTAGGACACATTATCACTAAGGAAGGAATTTCTGTTGACCCCGCGAAGGTGGAGGCAGTAAGAGACTGGGATAGGCCAACGAATGTCACTGAAGTAAGAAGTTTTCTAGGCCTAGCAGGTTACTATCGGAGATTTATTAAAGATTTCTCCAAGATTACGGTACCCTTGACTAGATTGACCCTTAAGGAGAATCGGTTTGAGTGGTCCGAAGATTGTGAGCGGAGTTTCCAAACTCTGAAGGACTGTTTGACCACTGCCCCTGTTTTGGCTTTGCCTTCTGGAGAAGGAAGATTCAAGGTCTACACGGATGCTTTGGGCATTGGCTTGGGTTGTGTGTTTATGCAGAATGGCAGGGTTATAGCTTATTCCTCAAGGCAATTGAGGAAGCAGGAAGTGAATTATCCCGTCCATGACTTGGAACTTGCTGCAGTAGTGTTTGCCCTAAAAATTTTGAGGCATTATTTTTGCGGAGAGACTTTTATTGTATTCTCTGACCATAAGAGCCTTAAATACTTGTTTTCTCAAAAGGAACTTAACATGAGGTAGAGAAGGTGGCTCGAGTATTTGAAGGATTTTGATTTCTCTATCGGGTACCATCCTGGAAAAGGCAATGTGGTGGCTGACGCTTTAAGCCGTAAGCCGATAGCAAGATTGTCGAGTCTCATGTTGCAAGAATGGAGACTATTGGAACAGTTGGCTAGTTTAGATCTCAATATTAGCAAGGATCGGTTCATGATCGCTCAATTTTAGCTTCGTCTAGAATTGTTGATGGAAATCAAGACCTTGCAAGGGAATGATCCGATGTTGGTAGAGATTCGGGAAAATTTGAAGAATAGACCAGATTTTATGTTAACCGAGGATGGCATGTTATTGTTTCGAGGAAGGATGTGTGTTCCTGATGTGGCCGAAGTAAAAGGAAAGATCTTAGAAGAAGCCCATAGGTCCAGGTATACTATTCACCCTGGAGGTACTAAGATGTACCGGGATTGAAAAGGACCTTTTGGTGGCCGTGTATGAAAAGAGAAGTGGCGGAATTTGTGAGTAGATGCTTGGTATGTCAGCAAGTAAAGGCTGAACATTTTAGACCCGCTGGGAACTTAAAGCCGGTCGATATACCACAATGGAAGTGGGAAAGTGTTAGCATGGATTTTATCATGGGTCTACCCAAGAATCGTGGTGGATTTGATGCAATATGGGTCATTATTGATATATTGACTAAGTCCGCTCATTTCTTATCCATTATGTCAAAGTGGATAGTTGATGTTTTGGCTGCCCTGTATATGAAGAGAAGCCCATAAAGATTTTGGATCGAAAAGAGCAACAACTCAGGAATCGTTCTATACCTATGGTCAAAGTTCAATGGAGCCGACGAGGGACCGAAGAAGCTACCTGGGAATCTGAAGATGCTATCCGAAAGTAATACCCTGATTTATTCCAAGGTCAGTTATCGTACTTTCCCCATTTCAATAAGTGCAGTGAATTTAGAGGACTAAATTTCTTAAAGTGGGGATGGTGTAGCACCCCGAGAAATTATTTAAACCAGATTTCTAATTATTCGATAATTTTTGCCTTATTTAATTGAAATCCCTTTTGGCTAAAATTCAACTAATTCATAAAAATCTAGAAAAATTATGATCAAGTAGAGGATGAAACTTTTAGACTAATTGTCTTCTGGGGTAAACCCTAATTTAATCTTTAACCAAGCCGAATTAAGGTTTTAAGGCTAAAAACGGATCTTAGAGTATCTAGACCTTTAATCACCAAATTAGAGATCAAATCACGATTATTTGAGCCCAAATCAAGCCCATTAGATCCATTTTGGCTGATATCCCAATAGCCCTCTCATTCCTAGCACTAAACCTAACCGTAAAATTCGAATTTGGTGGCGAACGGCGGCGCACGACTCGGTCAAACGTGAATCTCGCGCGACCGGAGGGTGTGGACGACGAGGAGCGCGAACGGGGATGAATTCCAACGAGTTCATGGAGGGTGTTCTTCACGCATTTGACGACTGGCGTTGTCTTCTTCCTTTGATTAAGGTAGGCAATCGTAGCCCAAACCCAATAAAAATTATACCATTGAAAGTGACTCTAATTCCTCTCCAGATCCATACCAAAAGCCCTAAATTTCATTCTATGTAGAGGTCGTATTCATGAATTTAGTAGAAGCATGTCGAATTAGGGTTTCGTCTCAATAGCTTCAATTCATTGTTTAAATATTAGGTTGTATAGCAGGCTAAAGACAAATTATTCACGCCTACTTGTGTGGATTTTTATGCTCTTTCTATTGCTTTCAAGTTGCCCAAATTTTGTTTAGTGTACTGTTTGAATTTAGCATCGTAAGTATCGTCTATCCAAGATCACCGGAGACCGGTGTGTCGACCTGTTAGCGGTCGTAACAGGGATCGCCAGGGTCCCAAGCGGTCGAACGATTGACCGTTTGAGACATCCAACGGTCGCTCGACAGACCGTTTGCCCCTGTTTACCAGCCCTGTAGATCGTCGCCTTAAGCGATCCTTCGATAGACCGCTAGCTTCTGTTAGCAGTCCTCCCTAGACCGTTTAGAGTCGTTGATTTATTGATTGTTTGTTTTGATTAAGTTGATTATCTTGGCTGAGATGGCATGTTAGGATAGAAACTCACACACAAAAATTGGTAATATATGAACTTGTTTAACTATGTGAAATGGTTAATTTCTCTTTCATTCCATCATACTACGTGCTTTTACATGATTTTAGTGCAAAAATGAAAACTTGTATCAATATGTCACAATGTGAAAAATTCTAGGATTTGTTTGACAGTCACTCCACTCTGGTGGTACTAGTTGACCGATCATCTACTATTTTCTGATGCTTCATTACCCTTTTATCTTATAATGGATGGGACTCTCCTTGGGATATTTATTCCGTCGGACTAGGACCTCCATTATGAGACCTCCGTAACACCCTGCGAGCCTGGGATTCCCACTAGGACGCCGGGCGGGTTGTACCTTCAAGACCTGTACCAATTTCTCGATCGAATCGTCCATTTTACAGCCCAGAATTCAGGTCTGTCTTGGCTTAAAGGTGGCCCTAGGCTAGACGGTGGGTTGATTTAAGCGTTCTAGTCATGACCGTTTTCTTGCTGGCCATGAGCCAGGTTCTACTGGTCGTCATCGTTGTTTCCATCGACCTAGCAATGTCAAAATTGATCAAATTACCTCTGGCTCGATCGGAGAGGTGTGGGCTAGACCCTAGTTCAGTTCCATCATGTCTTGGGCGGGATAGGAAGCCTTTTGGGATGACTGATTCAATCTTACTGGGCCCAGGTTGCCAAGGTGGTCATTGGACCATTTTCATCCTCCTAGCGGCCGTCCATGGACCGTTTAGGATGGGGCGGCCCAACGATTGACCATTTACGTTCGATGTGGCCCAGGGACCTTCTCATGCTTGGCGGCCCCCTGTGGACCATTTTCTATTGTTAACGGCCCATATAGGATCATTTTATTCCTCATTTTCAGGTCTTGTTCTTTTGGCCCGATATTACTTGTAGCGGTCCATGTTAGACCGTTTTCATCTTGTTGCGGCCCAGGTTCGATCGCAACTCAACCGGAAGCTTGTTTTACGTGTTTCTTGTATGTTCTGGTAAGCCGAGCCAAGATGGGCTTATGGATTTTCCATTCCATTACTGAAAACTTACTTAATCTTAGAGATTAAGTTGCAAAGTTTAACCTTGGAATTCTTGGCCGATTCCAATGAATATCTAGATATTACTTGGGATCTTGGATCCACCAAATCAATGCCAACGCATCATAAATGCCTGGTCTGGTCCTCGGAAGAGCGTCCGAAAAGTACTAGTGCCCTGGGGAGTTGTAATGACATGGTGAGGCATTGCACCGAGTGCATGACTAGCGTGTGTCTATGACATTCATCTCTTTTCTCTATACATTTTTCCTACATGGGATTTGTCTCGATATGACTTGCTTGCGTGTTTGATCAGCCAATTTCCTAGAAATTGATATATCTCGATTCAATTCAATCTATTAAGTCTCGTTCCATCAGTTCTTATGTTAACTTGTTATCATCTTAGTTACGCATGCATGACAATTATTTAATTTGGTTAACTACTTAAACTTGCCTGTTATTGCCTACTGAGTGTTCGCTCACCCAATTTTCCCCCTTTTCAGGTAGTTCTGGTGATGAAACGCAAATGGACGGGGATGGACAAGAGTAAAGACTGGAGTGAACCTTGGTAGGCATGGACCTGAGTAGTGTTAGTTTATGTGGTCGCATAGTTATGTTGTCAGTTCAACCCATCGAATCGAGTTGTAAGTTTCCCTTCATTGAGTCGTGACTTTAGGAAGTGTAGGTGTGGAAACATTGATATTTCTTCTATTTTTAAAGAAGTTGGTTTCTTTGGATTAATTCCTTTTTTTCGCATTTTTGTCTTTTAGATATCATTATTGCTCTATTTATCATGAATGTATATAACTGTTGCGTTCCGATATTCCGCATCGGACCGTGACAATGGCAGAGGCCACATCCAGGCGGGGGATGCACGAAGCTTCCGCTTTGAAGCGGTTAATGTAAGCTCGTAGCTTTTCCCCCTACGCCTGCTTGAGGGCCAGTAATCCCACTATCGACCGTGGAGGGCCGCTACTGGTGAAGCTCTCCTTGAATAGTCGTCCGAATTGTCGGAAGTTGGTGACGCTCCCGGGGGCGAGCACTCGGAACCATGCCTACACGCCTTGGACTAGAGTAGTCACGAACGCTCGGCATTTGACTGCGCCGGATGCCCGTGCAAGGTCATGAGGGTGTTAAAGCTATCGTAGTGGTCG
Organism: Amorphophallus konjac; assembly: GCA_022559845.1. Classification (NCBI taxonomy): domain Eukaryota; kingdom Viridiplantae; phylum Streptophyta; class Magnoliopsida; order Alismatales; family Araceae; genus Amorphophallus; species Amorphophallus konjac. The sequence continues at coordinate 36,765,801 of CM040129.1, forward strand.
GCCGGGTCGCCTTGGCCGTCGTAAGATTTAAAGGCCGGGAGCGATACTCTCAGGGAGACCTCAGCCTTCATGATTTGGTCGGAGGATAGGGATTGCTCCTCGTGTTCCGGGGCGGAGTTTTTCTGGAGGGCGCGAAGGGTGATCTCTTGCTCGGCAAAACGTCGCTCGAAGTCTCGCAGTCGGAGGGATAGTTCTCCCTGTCGCCGGGATGTTGGATTTTCTAGCGTCTCCCTTAGGGATTTGCTGTTCCACGTGGATTATGGGGTCCACGTGGGGCATCGGTGCGTTGGCAGCCCATCTCGACGCATGGATTATGGGGTCCATATACGAAGCCCCTCATGTCCACCCACAGCACGATAGTGTGGGTTTCTGCAATGCCATAAGGAAATATGGTCAACCTTCGCTACCAGCTCGAGCTTTTAGCGCAACAGTTGGGGAATGATCCTGTAAATGGTATCAGAGCGAGGTCACGAGTTCAAATCCCCCAGGTGCCGCTGGGGGGGAGATTGTTGGATTTCCCTGCGTCTCCCTTAGGGATCTGCTATTCCACATGGATTATGAGGTCCACGTGGGGCATCGGTGCGTTGGCAACCCATCCCGCCGCTTGGATTATGGGGTCCATGTGCGAAGCCCCTCATGTCCGCCCACAGCACGATAGTGTGGGGTTCTGTAATGCCATAAGGAAATACGGTCGGCATTCGCTACCAGCTCGAGCTTTTAGCGCAACGGTTGGGGCATGATCCTGTAAACATAATGTTGGGTCTCCTCTGGAGTTGATCAGCAGTGTGGAGATTGCTGTGTGTTGATTGTGTTTTGAATGATTGGCAACAGTAGAGTTGACCTAGTTGACTATAGAGTTGACTTTGGTGACTTTATCTTGACCATGGTAATATTGTGTATTTTGATGAATTTTTTATATGTCAGATCTTTACATAAAACACTTATGCACCTTCATACTGTATTTAGCTCAGGTCGGTGCTAGTCACTATTGACTGAATAGTCCGGTTAATGCATACACATATTCATTTAGTCATTACATCAAATAGTTTGCATACATGAGCATTTCTATTCTTAAGGTCGAAGCATGTTTCAAAAGTTCTTCACCGAGGTCAGCGTCAAGTCCTCATCAGGTCGGTGCATGCATCAGACATGGTTAACTAAGGTCCGTGAATAATCTCATGAGGTCGGTGCTAGCCTATTGTGCATTATCATAAGGTCGGTGCTAGCATTAGTTAGTCTGCACAAGGTCGATGCTAGTTGCATTCTCCTTTGAGTCAGGTCGAAGTTAGAAATGTCTTACACTAAGTAAGGTAGGTGCAAGTAGTGCCTCACGCACACTTAAGGTTTGTGCAAGTAGTGCCTTATGCACACTTAAGGTCGATGCAAGTAGTGCCTCACGCACACTTTAGGTCGATGCTAGTAGTGCCTCGCGTATACTTGAGGTCGATGCTAGTTGCGTTGATTCTTGCAAGTGAGGTCGGTGCTAGTTGCCATTTTTACTTAGTGAGGTCGATGCTAGTTACCATCTGCATAAGTCAGGTCGGTGCTAGTCACTACTAACTATATAGTCAAGTCAGTGCTAATCACCCCGTCTGCATATTCAGGTCGATGCTAGTTCATGTCTCTACACCTTGAGGTTGATGCTTATTATCTATTGTTGGCTTGGTCTAGGTTGATGCTAATTTGCATTGCTCCTTATTTTGAGGTCAATGCTAGTAGTCCATGTCATGCATTAGAGTCAATGCTAGCCTGCATCTCTTCATGTACTGACGTCGATGTTAGTAGCCACTAAGGTCGATGCATGTGTATATCAGGTCTGCATTAGCAGCATACTTTGAGTCATAGCATCACGTAGAAGTCATAGCTAGCTACATGATATAGTATGTGCTAGTTCTTTATCCTTGCACTTGTGCCTATACACAAAGGCATGTGAGTTGTCTAAGTCCATAACACGTGACTGATACCCTTTGTTTATTACAATGATAGGTAAGACTCATGATCAAGCACCTGATGCATGTCCCAACTACCTACGAACTCTAAGTCACGAGTAACTTAAGTACCAGGATAAAAGGCACGTGATCTAAGGCAAAAGGTGAAACGATGTCTTTGACACGTAGAAAGCAACCAAATCAAGATGCTGCCACGTGGCCATCTCATCTCAGATCTCAATGAACTTTTGGGCGGGAAACGTGGTTTCCACGCGCCCATCATCCGCTGCCTTATAAAAGGGGGCAGATCGCCCAATTTCGGTAGATATACAGAGAAAGGGAGAAAATTCAAGAACAGGAGAATAAGAGCAAAAGAGAGAGAGCGAACCTGAGAAGAACCTAGAGAGAGAATTCGAGAAGAGCTAGTCAATCGAAGAAGAAGAGGAGCTTTGAGAGAAGAGCAGAGCATCGTTAGAAGGGTGTGAGTCTGAGTATTTTGCAAGCTGTTGTTTCCGGCTTCTTGGTTCAGTACCAAAGCCGATCTGCTCTTTGTGAAGAGCTATAGTTTTTGTTTTTGCTTTTCAGCTTTTCAATTTCTACATTGAAATCTTATTTTACAAGCTGTGTGTCAGCGGTTTGGGCAAGCTGTAATCCCCAGCGGTAGAGGAGGATTCCTCTGTTAGCTTAAGCTGTAAGGCTTAGCGTATGTTGGGAAGTTTTCCCCAAAGCTGTGGATCAACAGATTGGAAGCTGTGAATCAGCAGTCAAGCCACACTTGGTTTGAGTGTGGGGTGGATGTAGATCTCTAGAAGGGTTCGAACCACCTTAAAATTTCCTGTCTCCGTGGTTTGTCTAATTGTGTTGGCTACGCTCTATATCGTTGACTGTCCGAATTAATTGCTAGACATGTTGTGTCTGTGAGCTGAATTAGTGATTGCTGCATATATACATCTGGCTGTTATCTTGCCTTTTTGGTTGACATATTGAGTATTCAAGAGAGTGAAGAAGGTATATCAAAAGGTACTGCTCGAAGGATAAGTTAGGCTTATCTGACAAGTGGTTTATCTTGCGTGAGGAGACTCGTTGAGTTCAACCTCCGCCAAGTACCTCTACACATCTCATCTATCTAGAATTTATTTCTACTGTTGTTGTGATTTACTTGTCTAGTTGAATTCACTCATTCTCTCTATTGATAGTTCCCACATAACACTTGACTACGCCTTTTGTGAATTTAGTGGTTCACTGTGATTGAGTAGATTTAATTCTGCATTTATCTACTTAATCTTGGTTTTAATTTGGGGTAGATCTATTCAACTCCCATCTAGATCTATATCATGTGGTATCAGAGCCTAACTCTTCTGCAGGGACTAACATCCTGAAGAGATAGACATCATGGATGCTAGAGGAATGACAGCCGAAGGACACTCTACGAGCAAGCCTCGATACTTTGATGGTTCAAACTATGCATACTGGAAGAACCGTATGCAAGTTTTCTTGAGGGCAAAAGATTATGAAATTTGGAAAGTTGTTAGCAAAGGCCCCTTCGATCTACTTGAGGACGAGGAAGTATGGACACGAGAGCAGATCCGAAAGTCAACACTTAACTGGAGTGCTATCAACGCCATCCAGTGTGCCCTTCATCCCACGGAATCTCATCATGTTCAACAGCTAAGGAGATGTGGGATAAATTGGAAGTTATATATGAAAGAACATCCCAAGTGAGAGAGACCAAAGCCAACATGCTAGTCGCTAAATATGAGGCATTTATGATGAGGCCGAATGAGACTATTATAGAGATGTATGCTCGCCTCATGATTATCACCAACGGACTTAGAAGTCTTGGCAAAGTGTACTCTGAATATGAGCTGGTGAGAAAGATTCTGCGTTCCTTAACTCCGATCTAGCACACAAAGGCGATTGTTATTGAGGAGTCCAGGGACTTAAAGACCACCAAGGTCGATGAGTTAATCGGTTCACTCATGATATATGAGATGAACCTCCTAAAGGCAGATGAGCTGGAGAAGAAGAAGAGACCCGTTGCATTGAAGGCCAACTTCGGCAACAGTGGGTCATCCACTGACCACAACTCTTCAGGGTCAGAAATTGAAGATGATCAGCTTGCTATGCTGACTCGGCAGTTCAAAAGGTTTTTGAGAAAAGAGGGAAGAAACTTTGGAAGAAGACATCATAATGGTAGAAGACAGAGAAAGTATAAAACTAATCTTGCCAAAAGGACTGACACAACCATTTGCTATCATTGCAGGAAAGCAGGCCACATGAATGTAGAATGCCCGGAGCTCCAAAAACTGAAGGAAAAATCAAAGAAGAAAAACATGAAAGGCAAAGCTATGATAAGTACTTGGAGCGATGAGGATGAGGGCAATCTCAGTTGCACATCAGAGAGTGAAAGAGAAGGAAGTCAAGTATGCCTGATGGCGAGGGACTACGATAAAGAAGAAGAAGATGATGCGGTAACATCTCCCTTCGGAAATTACACTCTTGCTGATTGGGAAGATGCTTATGGCAAACTGTTAGATAAAGTTGATGATGTTAGAAAAGAAAACAGACAGTTAAAAAGAAAAGTCCATTCACTTGTTAATGATACTACTATGTCTGACAGAATTGCATATCTTGAAACAGAGAATAATCGTCTAAAAAAATCTGCTACTTAAGTTGATGAGTTAAAATCTGTTTTAATTGATGCTAGAAAGGAGAATGATATGCTCAAAAATGTGATTGATGATTTAAAGCTGAAATTATAAAATTATGAAAATGAAATGAAAATTATCAATGAAAAGTATGAAGCTGCTTTGAGTGTTAATGTTGAATTGAAGAAATCAATGAAAAATCTTGAGAAAGAAAATGAGAATAAACATATAACCTTTGAGAGCATGACCCAAGGTACAGAAAACTTAAATGCTCTATTGGGAACAAAAGTGAATTTTAGAAAAGAGGGTCTTGGTTTTAATCCTACTGCAAAAAGGAGCTTTGAATTGAAAACTGGTTCATTTGTAGCAGAAAAGGGAAAGCACACCCCCTTTATTAAAATGTGCAGTGGAAATAATGCTGACAAATTTTCTGTAAAAACTACTAATCAGAAAAAGTCTAGTGCTCAGGACACGGGCAAACAAAAGGTGGAGGTGTCCAGAAATTCACGCACGCACAAGTCTACACCTCAGGGCAAATACCAGAATAACTCCAATAGGTCTCCACATAAAAATAACTGGAAGACACAACCCACTCCCATGCATATTCCAAGTGGACCTACAACAGTCAGGAGATTAGAGACTAACAAAAATCATTCCAGAGCTCAGACCTACTATACATACCATTATGCACAGCCATATCAGTTTAGTAGGTCTGGGAGGGATAGAGTTTATGGAAGGTCTGCATACCACTCAAATCCTACTCAGAATTATAGACCTCAGGTTAGAAATTGGTTTGGACAATCCAGGACATGGAATCCAAGGAAACACACTTCTTATGGTCAGCCTAGGACCAACCCAGGGTACACCTCACCCGATGTTTTCCATACCATTAATGACAACAAAAACAACAATAACAAAAAGAAAACAAACAAATCCACAAAGCAATCAGTTCCTAAACAAATGTGGATAATTAAATGTTTGCTATCCTGTCATGATGATTCTTCTGTTATTTTGGGGCTGATGCGGGATGGACACGCGACTCGACTCCAATTGGATATGCAACCCTCGGACTTTAAGCAAGCTCGCGATCACCCCTAACGAGGGAAGCGTACGGACGTGCACGGTTGAGAAATCGGCAGTGAGCTAGGGTGGTCAACTCAAAAATTCGTGCCCGGATCGGGTCACGCGACGGTCTCGCTCTCTCTCGCAGCAGCGGTGAATAACAATATATCAAGATAACGGCCCTAACACATGCTCTAGCAGCGGCATAAACAAGTATATACAAATAAAGCAAATGCCGAGTAAGTGAGCGAACACGATACCTTCACGCGCCTGGCGTGGGGAAGACGATCCCGGCCGATCTCGTACTCCCGGAACAATAAGTTGCATTAATTACAGCAATGACTTTACTGCCCACTCCACGTAGGGAGGTAAAGGGTGACACAGCGGGACCCGGGTGTAGTGGGTTCGGGTTGACGGGTAGCTTCTTGTGTAGCTTTAGCGGCACACGTACTCACGATCGTGGGGCCCACATGCTGGTCAGTGGGGCCGCGTGGGACCGGGGTGGCACCACTGTGGTGGGGACGTCCGGAGGGGCGCTCCTTGGGAAGGCGGCGCACTGGTTCGCCTCGCGGAAGGTGAGGAGGCTCCGATCGGTGCGAGTTGGAGTCGCTGCCCACGGATCTAAATTCTGTTTCAGACCTACGCGTCCCAACAAAAACTGATGCTGTGATCGGCCCAGATGTCGGATCGATGAGAGACTGGCGCCATTGGAAAGCTAACTCAAAATCCTTCGATCTATGGCTAGAGAGAAAAAATTGGCTATCCCAGATCTGGTCTTGACCGAATTTCTAAGCTGCTAGTTGACAGGACCCGAAATCTCAAGACAGAAGTGCTTTTTCCTGAGAGTTGACGTTGACCGCATTGTAGACCTTCGATTCAGCTTTTGAGCCCTTCATGAAAGTTGTAGAGGGAGAAGAGAGGAAAATGGGGATATATTGTATGCAAGGTTTGGTGGACAGTGCTACATAAACTAGGTCATGCTAGTTATACAGTGCTACATAAACTAAATAAGCATTGCATGGTCAAAGGACTTCCTGAAATATCTTTTAAGATTGATAATGTTGTATGTGAGGCATGCACTCAATCCAAATAGACTAGAAAGTCATTCAAGTCTCGAATAGAAAACCTGTCTTCTAAACCATATGAGCTGATTCACAGGGTTCTATTTGGACCTACAAGATCAGCTAGTTTATCAAATAGAAGATGTGGTTTCGTGTTAGTTGATCATTTCTCTATATTTACTTGGGTATTTTTCCTCACACACAAACATGAAGCATTTAATGAATTTCGGGAGTTCTATTTAAAAATAAAACAGAATAATGACAATTCCATTAAGAATATTTTATCTGATCATGGTGGTGAGTTTGATAACTCACAGTTTGATGACTTCTGTAGGGATAAGGGTATAACTCACAGGTTCTCCTCTCCAAGGACACCAGAGCAAAATGGTGTAGTAGAGAGGAGGAACCCGACCCTTGTGGAGATGGCTCGAACATTGCTAGTGGAAGGTAACCTACCAAGGAAATTTTGGGCTGAGACAGTCAACACTGCATGCCATGTAGTCAACAGAGCAATGGTAAGGCCATTTACCCTGAAAACTCCTTATGAAATTCTCAAGGGTAAGAAACCTTCATTAGCTTATTTCAAGGTCTTCGGTTGTAAATGTTTTATGCATGTTAATGCTAAAAGAGACCTTGATAAATTTGAACCTAAAAGTGATCTTGGAATCTTTCTAGGATATTCAGAAAAATCCAGAGCCTATAGGGTATACAATTTAAATTCTAAGACAGTAAAAGAATCTCCACATGTGGTCTTTGATGAAACAATGACTAAGCTTGAAAATGGTTTATGCAGGGAACATAGTAATGGAGAAAATCTGAAAGATGAAAATCTTGCAGATCAATCTGAAGACAATGATGTAGAGGTGCCTGCTTCTCAGGGGGAGGTAAATGAGGATCAAGGTAATCAAGTTATCGATGTCAGATTTCATAGAAATCATCGTATAGATAATATAGTTGGTAATTTGAATGAACCCCCTACAACCAGATCTTATTTCAGAGCTCAGAATGAGTTAATTTTCTTTGCATTAGTGTCACACATAGAACCCAAAAACATAGATAGTTCCCTTAGTGATGTGCATTGGATCAATGCCATGCACGAGGAATCAAATCAATTTGAAAGGAACAAGGTATGGCACCTAGTTTCACCTCCTGATCATGGGACTATCATTGGAACTAAATGGGTTTTCAGGAATTAAACCGATGTGCAAGGCAATGTTGTTAGGAATAAGGCCAGATTGATAGCTCAGGGGTACAATCAAGAGTATGGTATTGACTTTGAGAGTCATATGCCCCTGTGGCTAGGTTAGAGGCTATCAGAATTCTGTTAGCATACGCATGCTCATTAGGAATCACTCTTCAGCAGATGGATGTGAAATCTACATTTTTTAATGGAGAAATAAAAGAGGATGTCTTTGTAAGACAGTCTCTTGGTTTTGAATGTATAGATTTTCCTAATCATGTATATAAGTTGAATAAAGCTCTATATGGGCTGAAACAAGCTCCTAGAGCTTGGTATGACAGGCTCAGTAAGTTCCACTCAGACAAGAAGTTCATAAGAGGTGAAATTGACCAAACCTTGTTCACAAAGGTATGTCATCCAGACATTCTCATTGTACAAATATATGTGGATGATATAGTTTTTGGTTCAACTAACCCAACAATGTGTGAAGAATTTTCTGACTTAATGACACATGAGTTTAAAATGAGCTCTATAGGTGAGTTAAAATTATTTCTTGGACTGTAGGTGACATAGACCAAAGAAGGAACTTTAATTACTCGGTCCAAGTATATAAGGGATCTACTGAAGAAGTACAAATTGGAAAATCTCAAGGAGATAATAGCACCAATGGTACATCAACTAGTCTTGATGATGACCCAAAAGGTAAATTGGTTGACACCAAGTTGTACAGAGATATGATTAGATCCCTTCTTTACCTTACTGCATCTAGGCCAGATATACAATTTGCTGTGTGTTTATGTGCTAGATTTCAGGCTAGTCCTAAAGAGTCACATCTTAGTGCTGTTAAGAGGATTTTTAGATATCTGTCAGGCACCTTAGAACTAGGCCTTTGGTATACTGCTAGGTGTGAGCTAGACCTAATAACCTACACTGATACAGATTATGCTGGGTGTCAGATTTATAGGAAAAGTACTAGTGGGTACTACCAGTTCTTAGGTGGTTGTCTAGTGTCTTGGGCATCCAAGAAGCAACACACAATTGCTCTATCCACTGTTGAGGCAGAATATGCCGTAGTAGGGAATTGTGCAACCTAGGTACTGTGGATCAAGCACCAACTCACTGATTATCAGATAAAATTGGGATGCATTCACATTTTATGTGATAATACTAGTGCTATATGTTTGACCAAAAATCCTGTTCATCACTCTAGGACTAAGCACATAGAAATTAAACACCATTTTCTTAGAGATGAAGTAAACAAGAATGAAATTGAATTGAATTTTATTGAAACTGAAAAATAGATTGCTGACATTTTTACCAAACCTTGGGAAATGAAAGATTTAAATTCTTAAGAGAGAATTAGGTTTATGTAAATTTCAGCATGATGATGAATTCTGATTTCATTCTTGAATTGATATTTATATTAGTTCTGAGAATGATTGTGTGTCAACCTGTCTTTAAATTTCTAAATAAATTTCTAATTTTTTTTAGAATGGTTCAATATCTGGTTGTTGGTAATGTTTGAATAAATGTTCTAGTTCAGTCATGCATCACACTGTAATTTGAATAACAATGTTGTGGATAGATGAGCTATTAAATAAATATACATATAGACATGGGGAGCCTTTATTTAGAAGAAAATTGCATGTCCATGCTACATTATTTTATCAGGGGGAGTCTGGTACAGTCTTGTCTGGGTGTGATCTGTTCAAGATACTGAGTTAAATTCAAACTCCTATCATTCAAATTCTCTCTTCAGATATAGAAACTTCATCACTTGGTCTCCATTGGACTCAATTGTATCAAGTGGCATCACTTGGATCCATTTCTATCATTTGGTGTCATTTCCATTTCCTGATATGCCTCAAGAGCTGATTATGTGCTTCAATGTCAATTCCCTTATTCTGAATAGATGACAGTCTTGCAATCAGTTCATTATCTTAAGCAGCAACTATCATATGTCTTCTACTATAAGAATCATGTTTGCTTCATGAATGAACTGATGGTTTAATCTTAATAAACTGTAGAGTTTAAAGACTGTATTCAAAAAATAGGGTGGTGGAAAACTATTTATAGCTCTCAACCTCTTTCTCATGTTGTGACAGATAAGATCCGTACCATATCTGAAAATGACAGACTTAGTGAAATCTAGCTTGAGAAACTCAGATAGTGTGTTGTTTTTAAACAAGTTAGTTTCAAAAATTAAAGGGCAACAAAAAGAAAAGCATTAGTAAAAGAAATGAATAAATCAGTTGGCAGAGCAATGACTGAACTGCACTGAGAAACTAAGTACTTCATCAATGAAATGGAGAAAAATTCATGCCAGGAAGTGCTTCATGTTAACTCTGTTCACTTGATCAAATCTGTAGAATTGGTTTCATTGAGTAGCTGGGGGTACTGGCGTCTGATAAACGTCTACCCTTATGCAAAAAGGTGTAATCATGACTGATGTTTTTGATCAGAGACATATGTGGTAATTTGTGCTTAGTAACTGGGGGTACTAGCGTCTAACCCACATGTACCCTTAATGTCAAAGGCATAGATGATGCCTGTATGTTCAACAAGCTCGGTTTTAAAATCCAAATTGAAAAAGATTTGTTGTAACCCTTGCAATTCTAGTTTTACTAAGTGTCAAATTATTTAACCTCAATACATATCCTAGTTACTCCCATAGATATTCATTGGTTCTAAAATCAGTAGGATACAGTTTTGGCCAAGTCTATCATTGTTATGTGACTTAGGTTCATTGCTATAAGCGGGGACGGTAACCTTATCTAAGAGATTCAGTGAATCTACTCTACCTTTTATCACTATTAAACCTGACATTTGTCAAGAATGCATAATCTTGATTCTTATGCCTGAAGACTTTCCCTATTATCTGCTTATCTACTGAACTATTGCACAGGGTGTTACTCTGTTCCCTTCCTCCTCTGGTTACCCTTCTTCTCTTCCGCACTATTCCTCATTCCTTGTTTGCTGATGGCAAAGGGGGAGAGAAAAAGGACTTCGTGATATTTTGATTAAGGGGGTAGATGTGTTTGAGAAGAGTAGGGGTAGATGTGTTTGAGAAGAGTATCTAGTGATAGGAGAATTTTGGGGGAGAGTTTCTTCAAGAGGTAGAGTTTCTTCAGGGGGTAGAGACACTTGGTAATGGCAAGTTCAGGGGGAGAGCTTATCAATTGGTATCAGATGGATCATATATGGATTGGCAATGGCAAAGGAGGAGATTAGCACTTTAATCATTATCTGCATTTCACTTTGTGTTAGGTCTGCATCTGTGTGTTTGTCTGTTGCATTGGTTAACTATGCTTCATGATAAATACGTCTTATATTGGAACAAACTTGTCTCATCAAAATATATCATAACTTTGGGTGTTGCCATCATCAAAAAGGGGGAGAATGTTGGGTCTCCTCTAGAGTTGATCAGCAGTGTGGAGACTACTGTGTGTTGATTGTGTTTTGAATGATTGGCAACAGTAGAGTTGACCTGGTTGACTGTAGAGTTTACTTTGGTGACTTTATCATGACCATGGTAATATTGTGTATTTTGATTATTTTTTTATATGTCAGATCTTTACATAAAACACTTATGCACCTTCATATTGTATTTAGCTCTGGTCGGTGCTAGTCATTATTGACTGAATAGACCGGTCAATGCATACACAGATTCATTTAGTCATTTCATCAAATAGTTTGCATACATGAGCATTTATATTCTTAAGGTCGATGCATGTTTCAGAAGTTCTTCACTGAGGTCGACGTCAAGTCTCATCAGGTCGGTGCATGCATTAGACATGGTTAACTAAGGTCCATGCATATGCTCATGAGGTCGATGCTAGCCTGTTGTTTATTGTCAGAAGGTCGGTGCTAGCATAAGTTAGTCTGCACAAGGTCAATGCTAGTTGCATTCTCCTTTGAGTCAGGTCGATGTTAGCAGTGTCTTACACTAAGTAAGGTCGGTGCAAGTAGTGCCTCACGCACACTTAAGGTCGGTGCAAGTAGTGCCTCATGCACACTTAAGGTCGGTGCAAGTAGTGCCTCACACACACTTCAGGTCGATGCTAGTAGCGTCTCACGTATACTTGAGGTCAATGCTAGTTGCGTTGATTCTTGCAAGTGAGGTCAGTGCTAGTTGCCATTTTTACTTAGTGACGTCGATGCTAGTTACCATCTGCATAAGTCATGTCGGTGCAAGTCACTACTGACTATACAGTCAAGCCAGTGCTAGTCACCCCATTTGCATATTCAAGTCGATGCTAGTTCATGTCTCTGCACCTTGAGGTTGATGCATGTTAGCTGTTGTTAGCTTGGTCTAGGTTGATTCTAATTTGCATTGCTCCTTATTTTGAGGTCAACGCTAGAAGTCCATGTCATGCATTAGAGTTAGTGCTAGCCTACATCTCTTCATGTAGTGAGGTCGATGTTAGTAGCCACTAAGGTCGATGCATGTGTATATCAGGTCTGTGTTAGCAGCATACTTTGAGTCATCGCATCACATAGAAGTCGTAGCTAGCTGCATGATATAGTATGTGCTAGTTCTTTATCCTTGCATCTGTGCCAATACAAATAGACAAGTGAGTTGTCTAAGTCCATACCATGTGACTGATACCCTTTGTTCATTACAATGACAGGTAAGACTCATGATCAAGCACTTGATGCATGTCCCAACTACCTGCGAAATCTAAGTCACGAGCAACTTAATTACCAGGTTAAAAGGCATGTGATCCAAGGCAAAAGGTGAAATGCTATCTTTGACACGTGGAAAGCAACCAAATCAAGATGCTACCATGTGGTCATCTCATCTCAGATCTAAACAAACTTTTCGGCGGGAAACATGGTTTTCAACAGCCCATCATCTGCTGCCTTATAAAAGGGGGCAGATCGCCCAATTTTGGTAGATATACAGAGAAAGGGAGAAAAATCAAGAACAAGAGAATAAGAGCAAAAGAGAGAGAGCAAACTTGAGAAGAACCTAGAGAGAGAATTTGAGAAGAGCTAGTCAATCGAAGAAGAAGAGGAGCTTTGAGAGAAGAGCAGATCATCGTTAGAAGGGTATGAGTCTGAGTATTCTGCAAGCTGTTGTTTCTGGCTTCTTGGTTTAGTACCAGAGCCGACATGCTCTTTGTGAAGAGCTACAATTTTTGTTTTTGCTTTTCTGCTTTTCAATTTCTACTTTGAAATCTTATTTTACAAGCTGTGTGTCAGCGGTTTTGGCATGTTGTAATCCCCAGCGGTAGAGGAGGATTCCTCTGTTAGCTTAAGCTATAAGGCTCAGCGTATGTTGGGAAGTTTACCTCAAAGCTGTGGATTAGCAGATTGGAAGCTGTGAATCAACAGTGAAGCCACACTTGGTTTGAGTGTGAGGTGGACGTAGATCTCTAGAAGAGATCGAACCACCTTAAAATTTCCTGTCTCCGTGGTTTGTCTAATTGTGTTGGCTACGCTCTATATCGTTGATTGTCTGAATTAATTGCTAGACTTGTTGTGTGTTTGTGAACTGAATTAGTGATTGCTGCATATATACATCTGGCTGTTATCTTGCCTTTTTGGTTGACATATTGAGTATTCAAGAGAGTGAAGAAGGTATATCAAAAGGTACTACTCGAAGGATAAGTTAGGCTTATCTGAAAAGTTGTTTATCTTGCGTGAGGAGACTCGTTGAGTTCAACCTCCGCCAAGTACCTCTACACACTCATCTATCTGGAATTTAGTTCTACTGCTGTTGTGATTTACTTGTCTAGTTGAATTCACTCATTCTCTCTATTGATAGTTCTCACATAACACTTGACTATGCCTTCTGTGAATTCAGTGGTTCACTGTGATTGGTGTGATTGAGTAGATTTAATTCCGCATTTAGCTGCTTAATCTTGGTTTTAATTTGGGGTAGATCTATTCACCCCCCTCTAGATCTATATCACAGGATGGGGCCGGGGGGCTCCGAGTGTTCTCCTAGGGTTTCGGGTTTGGAACATCCTCCTTTGTTCGTTGTTGATTGTGGTCAGACTTCCTCTTTCTTGGGCTGGAGGAGGCCTCTTGCTCCGGAGGTGGGGGCTGCGAAGGTCCGCCCCGCTCGCTCTAGAGGATGTGTCCTCCTTGAAAGATGAATCAGCCTCCGGCTGTCATCTGGGAGGCTTCCGCTTGGGGGTGGTTTGTCCGAGGAAGCCGTGACCTTTCCTCTCCAGCTATCTGGGTCCGCATCAAGTCGACGTGGACTTCAATTTTAGCGTTGAGGGTTTGGAGGGCGTCCGGGTTCCCGTTGAGGGTTTGGAGGGCGTCCGGGTTCCCGGGAGCAAGTTGTCCCCCTTCGGTTGGCGGAGGTGGGTTTTTAGCATGGTCGTTCGAGGGGGTGCCCGTCAGAGAATGCGAGGGCTCAGGCTCCCTTTCCTTGACCGTTGGTGCCTTCCCTTTTCTGATGGTATTTCTCCTACTAGAGCTTCTTCGCACCATGTTGGCTCTTCGTTTGTTTCCCATAGACGGTGCCAGATGAAGAGCCGTGATCTCGAGCTTGGTCCTGAGCCGCACGATGCTGGGCAAGCTAGGTACACTGATACCCTGAACCAGAATTTGTAGAGCAGGAAACGAGTCAGAGGAGACCAGGGTTGTGACCCCGGGGAAAATCCTTCGATGCTAAAGTCAGCAAGGTTATAGAGCGTAGGTGGGAAGAGAGTAGGAGAAGGAATAAGGAGCACGGGATCGCTCTTCAACAGTGGGTGTGGTGTTTGGCACTCAGGATCTACCTTTCTTTTGGAGGGTTTCCCTTGGTTTATATAGTAGTTTTCTCCGTAAGGCGCTTGGAGGAGGCGGAGAGTATGGGGGGCATTACTCGGTCATTTGTGGCTTAGTCGATTGGTCTCCCCTTTCCATGACTCCCGATCTTCCCTCCTGCTATTACGGTCGGGCACCGCTCAGGCTGTCCCCATTCGACAGTTGCTCGGACTTCCGGGCCATGGGCCGCCTAGGAAGTACTGGTCCGAGCGTCTTTGGGCTTCAAGCTAAATAGGCCCATAAGTGGGGTGATCACTTGGAGATTTTAGTCTGTTTGGGTCAGGTTAGACGTGGTTTGGCCGCTCTCAATCGTACATTCGTTAAGTCGCTAATTTACCCCTCTCTGGTAACCTTTCGGAGATCCTTGCCCATTGAACTTCTTAAACTTTGGAGGCTTAGTGATGCCAGGGGGCAGCCTCTTTGCAGCATGATGGGGTGGGTATGGTACCCTATATATATCAAATGAGGCGGAGTCACCATCGTTCCTTTCCACCAACTTCATTTCTATCATCTGCTCGACCATGAGCTTGTTCATCACCGCCAGATCAACCGGGCTTGGGTAAAAGTGAGCTTGTTGCATATGTAGTGTTGTTAACACGGCCACGTGGGGCGTAGCAGGGGCCCCTTGGAAATGGAAGACTGAGGGCTGCAGTGCAGTTGTAAGTTTTTATTGTGGGGGAGGGATGTCCCCAGCATAATTGGGCGTCGGCTATGCAGCAATGGCTTGCGGCAAGGCCTCAAATGCCTGGTTGCTTCCCCATGATGTCCCAGGGGGGATTTTGACTTATCTGGGTGTAGAGGTATGAGTATCCCTCTCGCTCAGTTGCTTCTTCAATGCTTCAATTTCCTGCTGATACCTTTGCAGCAACATCAGCAAGGCCGGATCATTGATAGAAGGGCTGGGGAGGCTACCAATGTCCTCAGCTGGTGTTTCTTCATATGAGGTGGATGGCACCCCACTGTCATCTTCAGTTGTAATTACATTGGCAGTCAAAGCTGCCACTATCTCTTCCGGATTTGTTGGTCTGACGAGGGTCTGTAACACCTCGTTTGCTGCTTTCCTTCTTCTTGTGAGAGGGCCCGGCCTCTCGACAATCTTAGCGACTTCTTCGGGCTCTATTGGCGAAGCCCCATAATTGCTTGCCGTCCCGGCCATATGACAAGTATATACTTGCATGTTTCTATTTCTCCTCTTCACCCGCCTGGTCTACTAACTAGGGAAGGACAATCTTTCAAACACAAAGACTCTCGGTGCAACTTCCTCATGGCGGGGAGGCCCACAGCACCCCGATTTTGCCTGTTCTATTTCATCCGAGTCGGCTGGATGTCCTCGACCCTCTTTAGCAGTGATGATGGCTAGTAGCAGTCGCTACCTCCCTAGGGAGGTGTTCCCGAGGCCATGGAGATATCTGTGCATGGCCTGGGTGATGTCCTCTTTTTCATAATCAGGGTAAACTGTGGGTGGCGGTACCCTTACTCGTGCTGGGGGCCCGTAGGAGGACTGACCCATTCTGGCGATCCTGCCATGATTCTCAACATGTAAAGATGTATTCTCCTATCACATGTAGGCTTGGACAGGTGGGTTGCGAGATGCCCCTGCTCGCATCTCGTTCTTCCTTTCTCTTTCCTTCTCTCCCTTCCTAGGCCTGTCGACCTTGACAGGTCCCGGCAGAGCTGGTGCTGAGACCCGAGTTTACTTGGGAACCCAGACCTGCTTGGCTTTGAATGGCCTCGGGGCCGATTTATTCTTCAGCCAACGGGCCACTCCAACATTCTTCTTCTCTATTCTCCCTAGCGCCTGAAAAGAGTTGCACACAAGGACATTTGGCACGATCCACTCAGGGATCACTTTGACGTTGCGGCCATTCAAGTAAACTCTGACACCTTCGATCAGAATAGATTTTCCGGTATTCGAGACCTGGCCCCTCACAGCGGTAGTAGCATTGCTTCGGCTCCTCCTTCGGTGAGACTCCATCTTTTTATTAGTGGATATCGTGTCAAAATTGACACGGTGGATGAGACAGCCCATGATCTTGACCGACGCGCAATCTACAGTAGTTGCCGACGACCCTGCGGTAGCAAGATTGGTAGAAGTCCCCGTGGCGAGGCTGTGGGCTTCGACGGACTTGGGCCCCTCGATCTCCAGCAGATGGACGAAGGCCACCCGCAAGAAGTTGGGGAAGTCCACTATGACGACCCGAATCCCAGATACCAGATATACCCGATAGGACTATCGAATACACCTGATACCACTTGGAACCCGTGAAGTCTCCCAAGAGCTGTAAAGCTCTGAAGGGAAAAGGATTATCGTGTAGTACATTGAAGCCACAGAGATATAATAGTGAGCAATTAAATTTCATTAGATCGGTTTGCTAAAGTAGCGGAAATAAAAGTACTTTTTAATTAATAGTTTAAATTTAACAATTATATACCAGAGTCAAGTCCAAAGCTAAAGACAACAAGTTTAGCAGGACAGTCGACAGAAAAGAAAAGACGTACCCTGTAAGTCGGGGGAAGCCCGACGCAGGTACCGCTGGCAACTACAAACTCGCCACACCAGGAACCACGAAAGCAGAAGATGCCACCCACCTGAAAAGTAGGGGTGAGCCTCGTGTCACTGGCCCAGTAGGGGTCACGTGGATCCCCACTGAAAAATATGCAGTAACACGGAACAACGAAACAGTAGTTGTAGCAAAGCAGGAAAACTACCACTAGAAAGCTGTAAAGCTACGCTAGAAAGCAGTTGAAGAAAAGACGGGAGTAGGAGTAGGGAGCAAGCTAAGGAAGAGGGGAAGAACCCGTACCAGACAAGCGGCTGCCGAACTGACCTCGGCACCCCAAACTACTCCAAGCAACAATAGGAAGGCGACTCTGAGCTGACAAAGTCAGGAGTTGCCAAACTGTCGACACTGCGAGGGACTTGCAAACCAGACAAGAGACCTAGGAAGACCTAGACAGACGCAGACCCAAACGACACGACTAGAATGTCGTGCACACTGCCCCACACATGACTAGAACGTCATGCATATGACATGACACTGACCTCGAGTACGGCCACGAGAGGGCTAACCCGGAAGGTCACGACGCACAAGAAACGCGAAGAGTCACGTGCCACGTTACTGGTGTGCCCCACACTAGAAGAACAGCCAGCTGCGTCCACTAATGTCTTATGCTGTGCCTACGAGCATCTCGTCGACTATGCCCAAGTTAGGTAAAGACTAAAACACTATCAGAACCAGAACAGTAACTACAGTCGCGAGTGACTAGTCAGGGTCACGACCGTCGACGTGAGTCCCAAGCCCCTGACCACGTGTGCACACACTGGCCCACTGCCTAAGCTAGGCCTCTAGCTAGTATTCCCCCTCCGAAGGATGCTATGGTTGGACCGGGGGCCCACGGAACTAGCTTAAGAACCGTAAATCGAGAAAGTGCCTTGCTACAAGAGCCGTCACGTCGTAACGTGACGTAAGGCTACGACTAGTGAAGGCTCACATGACACGAAGACTCAAAACACGAGTGCGAAAGTACAAACAGGCAAGAGAGCACTGTCACACGTACTTCGAAGCACCAATGGCAGCACAGCCACTGTAGACAAACTCCGGACAAGGCAACTAGACCGACTCACATAACGATCCTTCAGTCGGACGACTCGGAGGCAAGATCGTCACAGACAGCGGAACAAGCATCCAATCGGTCTAATCCTAAGCTAGAGAAAATGACGATGTCAATGAAAATGACACGTGGAGACCTGAGGGAACACCGAGGACCCTCAGCCCATCTGGACACGTAGATCGAGGTAGGATGATACCTCACTGCAGCCAGAACCATGTCTCGAACTGGACAGAACCCTCGAGACACACACAAGGTTACCTGTCAACCACTGGGTAACCCCAAGTTGACCAGAACCAGACAATGATGATTCAAAAATAGGAAAGAAAACCATACTACAAGCAAGAAGACTCCTTACGGTCTCATGATGTGGTCTTAGTCCTCATAGAATGTCAGGAGACATCCACTAGAAAGCAGGCAGACCACAAGGACAAGCCAAAACAAACATAAACACCGGAGGATGACACTCTGGGCAAAGCGAATTATCACTCAACCGCTAGGCAGACCTGACAGCCAAGGAAAATTCACTACGCGACCAGAGACAAGGACGCTGGCAGTTCTAGATTGAGTCGTTAGGGAACCGTCGCAGTCAGGGAAGAGACCGCACCCAGTCGCCTGAATCGACCGATCTAGAGCACTATTGACACACAGACACCGCCCTAGAACATAAACCTAAGACAGACCGACACACGGACGGACACAGAATAGAACAGGCCATCACGGCCAACAACAGGACTGTAACGGCCTACTATAGGCGTGTTACATGCTCTGACGCACCCAGATTGGGTCGTCAGGGTCAACAAACCTAAGCCTAAGACTTGAACGAACAACATGTAACGGTCCAATATGGACGCGTTACAGCACCCTGGCGCATGGAGGTTGGGCCATTAGAGCCAACCGACATAGCCAGTCAAACTCAGTCAAAGAACATGTAATGGCCTAAGGAAGCCGCGTTACAAGTCTCTGACGCACAAGGGATGGGCCGTCAGAGAAAACCGACAGACATGGTCTTCGACAAATGCCCAAGCTGTGACGCACCAACATAGGCGCGTCAGAGTCATGTGACGGTCCTACATTGGGCCGTCAGACTGACCCAGCCTCGACGAACCAAAATGACCAACGGCTGTGGCAGTCTATCGTAGGGCCGTCAGAGACCTCTGACGGTCACTGGAATGACCGCTACACCGTCACGGCGGGAAAAATAGTGGAATGGCCGAATCGACCCGTTCCACGCCCCATTCACGCCGAAGCGCAGGGGAAACAAAGCCTCAGAATGAAAAATAACTTCTGGATGCTAAAAAGTCCACATGCACGCATTAAATTGCGAGATCAGGGCGATTCTGATGAATCGACCCTGAACGAGTCACCGAGGTTCCTGGACACCTACCGGCCCCGAATGACAACCAAACACTACGAAACTTACGTGAATGGGATCCAGACATCCCAGCAGTCATTTTGACACTAACTATGCTAAGAATGGTTGCCGTTTTCTAGCGAACCCTACAAACCGTGAAAATGATGATTTTGCTAGAACTGGCCCGATCTAGCCCATTCGAGCACCAAACCATGCACAGAAGCAGGAAAAACGTGCAGGAGGAAGTGGCGATCCGTCTCCCTACCTGCACCGAAGAAACCGAGTGCCGAGGCGACTAAACCACACCGAAAACCACAACACGAACTCAACCACCGGCTTTGAATCCACCATTCGGTATCGCGTCAAAACCAACCCGATCCTCGCTCCATCACACGTCTCAGCAACTTCCCGGCGTCGTCAGCTCACCCACAAACCCCTCCGTCTGCAACTGGAGGCGAAGAGGCGAGAGAATGAGAGAGAACGGGAGAGAGAGAGAGTGAGCGTGAGTGAGAGGAGAGAGAGAAGAAGGGGGGGTTAAATAAAAAGGAAATTAGAAATTTTTCTAATTTCTAAAAATTCGTAAATTGCGCCGAAAATACACTAATTCAGAAAAATACGCAAAAATAGCTGAAACGATCCTCGCGAAGAGTACATCGCAACTGTATCGTCCGTGAGTTGAAGAATTGAGAAATAAGCTCACCGCAGGGTTCCGTAACTAGTACGAGAAAAAAACCCACACGGATCATAAAACTCAACTCGGGAGCTACCAAAGCGATCCGAAACTCTCCAAAAAGGATCCGAAAGACCTAATAATGATCCAATAAAGATCCAGGGCATTACATTCTCCCCACCTTTAAGAAATTTCATCCTTGAAATTTAAGGACTATCAAAGGAGAAACAGGGAAGAACAACCCCAAGACACAACTTGAAACAGCGCGAATCACGAGAAAACACAATTCAGAGGAACACCGTCAGACCATAATCACGAGTACACGCTCAGGATCGAGCACGACATAAGTGAACTTGAGTCCAACACCTCCGAAACAAGGCAACGTCGCTTACGTCTCATAGGAAAAGAGACACGACTGCCACAACAAACGATACCAAGAAAAACAAAACGGCAGACACATCAAGCAGCAGCTTAAACAAGGAAACATAGTCCTCTCAGCTGACAGCCTGACAACATCGTCATCTCCAGTGCCAAAGGCAGCCATGAAAGCCTGGCACATAGGACACCAACGACAGATTCATGGAAAACAACGGCAAGACAACAGCACCGGACCACGGACACAATCAAGTCAATCCTCACTCAGATATTACATCTGATCGAGTCGCAAGCTAACTCTACCAAGAGAAAAGAGTACAGCAAAGATAACCGACAAGAGTTGGTCCACAAAGTGCCAATGATAGACAGAAAAAATCATAGAGAAACAACACTTACAAAAACAACAACGGTAGCACACGCAGTATTCCGACTCCATACAGGACACAGAACCACGGAACACAACTGCAAGCTGGGTCACATCAAGGCACAACGACAGCTGAACGCACGACCACAATGGAACGAGTCATGCATTGAGCAGCTCACCAAGAACAGACCCACGATAATGAGAAACGACAAGAAAATGACAATCTCAAGGGACGCATCTCAAGGACTACGAGCACGCCTTGAGAACACAACACCCAAGAGAGAAAACAGAGGAGCAGAGGGTACTCAATCAGCAAGAATGCCGACAAATTCCCCAACACTCACAAATGCCGATGCCAACACCAGAAAAATTACTAGCAACAGCATGACAGCAGACAACATCAAGGCATAAGGAGCCAAAATGAAGTCACATCGAGAAGAAGCAATTCTCTCAACCAGCCAGAATCTTACAAAAAGATCCTCGACCCGTGGGTTATCAGCCCACATGCTTCCGCTGCGCACTCATCCAACGCACATAGGCATCAGAAAATTACTCAGCATCCACATCTCAGTACACGCCAGGTGCCATCGCAATCCATGAAAATCGTAATGTAGCACGCCACGAGTACTGATCTTGCGACCGACCGATCAGAAAAAAGCCTAAGTGCAAGGAAAAGAGTACCAGCTTCAGCACAAAGCCCAAAGAAGAATGCTAATCTCAGCTTACCCTTACGTCCTGAAACGATTAATGAGCCTTCACAACATGTCGGCCGCTGGACACGGCACGACAAATACGGTGCGCGACAGCACTTAACACCCTGATGGAGTCCAAAGCCAAGCAACCGTAGGACAAGGAGTAGATCGGGCTCAAAATAAAGCGGTCCACACTTAAGTAGACACGGGACAAAGGCATCACTAAGGAAGCAATTCCAAGGCTAACCTCGAAAAAGACTACACCAAAGAGGATGAGAAACATCAAGCTCGATCAACAGAAGCTCACCAGGAAAGGAAAATCCTAGGTCTCCAAAGCATCTTCTCAATCGAAGGAATCTAGTCGAGCATTTCAACAGAAGCGAAACACATCAGGAGCTGAACAGACTTAGGATGGGACGACCAAAACAACGTGAAAACGTGTACGGCCATCAGACCAACGCTAAGAGTCAACAGCAACCTGAATAACATACGAGAAAACATCAAACAAAGTACTGCAGATTCGAGCCTTTCGGTGAATACTACCAAGTACAACATGACCGAGACAGACATTACAACGGAAAAAACCCACCTCGTCACATCCTGACGAGAGCAGGACCATCTCGTACAGTGCCAGGACAGCACGCACAAGACAACATGCGAAAAATGAAGCGATACAGAATCGTGAAACCTAACACCAGCAAATTCCACCAGCCTTCAGCTGGCCGACTGTACAAGACTTTCAAGACTCTGGTGACTGTATATCTCGGATTCCCATGTACTTCACACAACAACGCTCTGATACCAACTATGACGACCCGGATCCCGGATACTAGATATACCCGATAGGACTATCGAATACACCTGATACCACTTAGAACCTGTGAAGCCTCCCAGGAGCGGTAAAGCTCCGAAGGGAAAAGGATTGTCGTGTAGTACATTGAAGCCATAGAGATATAACAGTGAGCAATTAAATTTCATTAGATCGGTTTGCTAAAGTAGCGGAAATAAAATTACTTTTTAATTAATAGTTTAAATTTAACAATTATATACCAGAGTCAAGTCCAATGCTAAAGACAACAAGTCTAGCAATACAGTCGATTGAAAAGAAAAGACATACCCTGTAAGTCGGGGGAAGCCCGACGCAGGTACCGCTGGCAACTACGAACTCGCCACACCAAGAACCACGGAAGTAGAAGATGCCACCCACCTGAAAAGCAGGGGTGAGCCTCGTGTCACTGGCCCAGTAGCGGTCACGCGAATCCCCACTGAAAAATACGTAGTAACACGGAACAACGAAACAACAGTTGTAGCAAAGCAGGAAAACTACCACTAGAAAGCTGTAAAGCTACGCTAGAAAGCAGTAGAAGAACAGACGGGAGCAGGAGTAGGGAGCAAGCTAAGGAAGAGGGGAAGAACCCGTACCAGACAAGCGGCTGCCGAACTGACCTCGGCACCCCAAACTACTCCAAGCAGTAATAGGAAGGCTACTCTGAGCTGACGAAGTCAGGAGTTGTCAAACTGTCGACACTGCGAGGGACTTGCAAACCAGACAAGAGACCTAGGAAGACCTAGATAGATGCAGACCCAAATGACACGACTAGAATGTCATGCACAGTACCCCACACATGACTAGAACGTCATGCATATCACAGGACACTGACCTCGAGTACGGCCACGAGAGGGCTAACCCGAAAGGTCACGACGGACAAGAAACGTGAAGAGAACAGTGAAGAGTCACGTGCCACGTGACTGGTGTGCCCCACACTAGAAGAACAGCCAGCTGTGTCCACTGACCTCTTATGCTACGCCTACGAGCATCTCATCTACTATGCCCAAGTCAAGCAGAGACTAAGACACTGTCAGAACCAGAACAGTAACCACAGTCGCGAGTGACTAGTCAGGGTCACGCCCGTCGACGTGAGTCCAAAGCCCCTGACCACGTGTGCACACACTGGCCCACTGCCTAAGCCAAGCCTCTAGCTAGTATTCCCCCTCCGAAGGACGCTACGGTTGGACCAGGGGCCCACGGAACTAGCTTAAGAACCGTAAATCAGGAAAGTGCCCCGCTACAAGAGCCGTCACGTCGTAACGTGACGTAAGGCTACGATTAGTGAAGGCTCGCATGCAACGAAGACTCAAAACACGAGTGCGGAAGTACAGACAGGCAAGAAAGCACTGTCACATGTACTTCGAAGCACCAATGGTAGCACAGCCACTGCCGAAAAACTGAGGATAAGGCAACTAATCCTACTACAAGCAAGAAGACTCCTGACGGTCTCATGACATGGTCTTAGTCCTCATAGAATGTCAGGAGACATCCACTGGAAAGCAGGCAGACCACAAGGACAAGCCAAAACAAACATAAACACCGAAGGACAACACTCTGGGCAAAGTGAATCGTCACTCAATCGCTAGGCAGACCCGGCAGTCAAGGAAAAGTCGCTACGTGACCAGAGAAAAGGATGCTGGCAGTTCTAGATTGAGTAGTTAGGGAACCGTTGCAGTCAGGGAAGAGACCGCACCCAGTCGCCTGAACCCACCGATCTAGAGCACTACCGACACACAGACACCGCCCTGGAACATAAACCTAACACAGACCGACACACGGACGGACACAGAATAGAACAGGTCATCACGGCCAACAACAGGACTGTAACGGCCTACTATAGGCGCGTTACACGCTCTGACGCACCCAGATTGGGCCGTCAGGGCCAACAGACCTAAACCTAAGACTTGAACGAACAACATGTAACGGTCCAATATGGACGCGTTACAGCACCTTGGCGCATGGAGGTTGGGCCGTTAGAGCCAACCGACATAGCCAGTCAAACTCGGTCAAACAACAAGTAACGGTCTAAGGAAGCCGCGTTACAAGGCTCTGACGCACAAGGGATGGGCCGTCAGAGAAAACTGACAGACACAGTCTTCGAGAAATGCCCAAGCTGTGACGCACCAACATAGGCGCCTCATAGTCATCTGACGGTCCTACATTGGGCCATCACACTGACCCAGCCTCGAAGAACCGAAATGACCAACGGCTGTGGCGGTCTATCGTAGGGCCGTCAGAGACCTCTGACGGTCACTGGAATGACCGCTACACCGTCACGGCGGGAAAAATAGTGGAATGGCCGAATCGACCCGTTCCACGCCCCATTTACGCCGAAGCGCAGGGAAACAAAGCCTCACGATGAAAAACAACTTCTGGAAGCTAAAAAGTCCACATGCACGCATTAAATCGTGAGATCGGGGCGATTCCGATGAATCGACCCTAAACGAGTCACCGAGGTTCCCGGACTCATACCGGCCCCAAATGACGACCAAACACTACGAAACTTACGTGAATGGGATCCAGACATCCCAGCGGTCATTTTGACAATAACTATGCTATAGAAGGTTGCCATTTTTTGGCGAACCCTACAAATTGTGAAAATGATGATTTTGTTAGAACTGGCCCGATCTAGCCCGTTCGAGCACCAAACCACGCACAAAAGTAGGGAAAACGTGCAATAGGAAGTGGCAATCCATCTCCCTACCTCCACCGAAGAAACCGAGCACCGAGGTGACTACACCGCACCCAAAACCACAACGCGAACTCAACCATCGGTTTTGAATCCACCGTTCGGGATCGCGCCAAAACCAACCCGATCCTCGCTCCATCACGCGTCTTAGCAGCTTCCCGGTGTCGTCAGCTCACCCACGAACCCCTCCATCTACAGTCGGAGGCGAGAGAACGAGAGAGAATGGGAGAGAGAGAGAGAGCGAGCGCGAGTGAGAGGAGAGAGAGAAGAAGGGGGGGTTAAATAAAATGGAAATTAGAAAAATTTTAATTCCTGAAAATCTATAAATTGCGCAAAAATACACTAATTCAAAAAAATACACAAAAATAACCGAAACGATCCTCGCGGAGAGTACATCGCAACTGTGTCATCCGCGAGTCGAATAATTCAGAAATAAGCTCACCGCAGGGTTCCATAACTAGTACGAGAGAAAAACCCACACGGATCGTAAAACTCAACTCGGGAGCTACAAAAGTGATCCGAAACTCTCCAAAAAGGATCCGAAAGACCTAATAATGATCGAATAAAGATCCAGGGCATTACACCCACCATGGGATGGAAGCTCCCAAATTGTGTTTGTACCGCCAGGTAGCCATCCCTGGCGTGGCTTGTGACGACTAACAATTCGAAGCTAACGGCCATAGTAATCGTCGAAGTATGACCTACAATTGTAAGTAAAACTGTTTAGAATTTCAAGAGGAGGCCATAGGGCCCCTAATCCCGACGAAGAGACGAAGGGAAGACAAGTCCCACCGGGCGTGCCAGACTTGTGGACACACTTTCGGGACTATCTTTTGTTTTATTCGTTTGTTCATTCGTTTATTTGATTATTTGATTTATTAGGTGCGTGGGCGTGAAAGTCATAGAGTGACGATTTATTCAAGCTTCAAAGAAGCCACTGGTGCGCACCGTCTGACTAATCAGATGATTATGGATATCGTGTCGGGATAAAAAAAATGCTGTGCCGTAAAGGCCACGCCGTTAATTACATCTCCTCGGAGAGGAGAAAACCCTTGATTGATCGCTGGGAAAAGGGGCCCTACGGCCTGAGACTAATGTTAACGAAATGAGGTTAATGAAATCTCAGACTGCATTAAAACGCCCCCAGATGGGGTGTAAAAGTTCAAAATATGTTGGTCGATCACAGACCATTTCGTGTTCAGATGAAAGTCCGTACTGAAAGCGTGACGAAGACAGAGATAAAACCTGTGCGAATGTTTGTCGGGCATACAACAAGTTTGAAGGGAGCATGGAATTGGATTGGGTTTAGTGAGATATTGGCCAGGGGTAGTGCCATGTCCTGGCCATATCAGGATCATCCCCGAGGCCCAAGCCTATTTTACCGAGGCATCATTGATATTTCCTTCATACCGAGTCTGGGGAAGTGGAGATCCGGAGAGGATATTGTTATGTGTTGAGTTTCTCTAGGTGATTTTGATGATAACAAAACCCAGGACGTGTTTTCCGTCCCGTGCCATGCATACTTGCAAGAGCGAAACACAAGGATGAAAATAAGGCACATTTTCGTCATGTCAAATGCTCAAATGGTTCAAACTTCCAAAATGCTCTTAATAAGTCCAATGAACTCAAAAGGAGTGAACCAAGATAGACATACAATGCCTATGTCATATGGATATGTTTTATTGGTCTAACAAATCTGTTTTGCAGGTTCTCCAGATTACGGTCGACCAATCGCACTTGGTCGGTCGACCAATTTACCCAGATTTTAGAACTCTGTAGAGTTACAGAGTTCGAACGACTGATGGCCTTAGGTCAATTGACCAAAGTTGCCAGAATTGAAACGTCTTGTTTCTCTCAGAGATCGATTGACCGACCGACATATTTCGGTCAACCGATCCCTTCAAAGCAGAAATTGTTGACTTTGCATTTCCACAACGTGGGCAACCATCTCTTTTGGACTTTTGAGTCCTTTAGCCCCCTAATCTACTAGGAAACGTGGATCTCTATCTTGGCATGTCCCTTGACCAACCCAAGTGATATAAAAACACACTTTTGGGCCAAGAAATCCTTATCATCTAAGGAGATCAAAGGAAGGCTATCAAGGGAGAAAGAAGGCTGCTGCAAGCACTACGTGAACAATACTCCGTCCAGCAAATCTTCATCAAGATCCAAGCTTTTGAAGATCATTTTGAAGCCATTCAAGTGGAAATCAATTGGAGAAGCAAACCTTGCTTCAAGATCTGCAACTTTCATCAAATTGGGAACCTAGATCTGAGCTCCTTCTTTCATATTCTTCTTCTGTTTTGTCTTGAGCTTCAAGTGTGTATTTCCTTCTATTTGTGAACATCTAGTGTGTGTGTGTGTGAGGATCTTTTCAGATCCGCGTATGTGTGTGTGCGTGGATCTACTCAAATCCGTGTGTGTGGTTTTCATCTTGTAATCCCTTACAAGATAGTGTGTGAATCCTCACGGATCGTGAGGGGTGGACATAGGTTACCGTCGTTGCATCTGAACCACCTAAAAATCGTTGTCTATTGTGTGGTTTGGTACATTTCTTCTACCCCCATTCTTTGTGATTGTTCATGTGTATTAATTCTTCTGCGTTTGTTCATTCAGATCTAGCATATTTGATCTTTTATGTAATTGATCTTTGGTATATCAAAATGTGGGGTTGAATTGACAAGGCCACTCTTGTCAAGACGATAACACCTTGCGTGAGCAGGATCTTCGGATTCATACCTCCGCCTAGTACCGAAGAACTATCGTGGTGATAGATTTTGATACATCTAATCGGCATTATAACAGATCTGAATTTGTAAGTTGCTATTTCATCATATTTGTTCAAATCGGGTAAAAGGTTTTTTAAAAACTGTAATCACCCAATTCACCCTCCCCCCTCTTAGGTGTCATTGATCGTGGTACTTCAATTGGTATCAGAGCTAAGGCTTTATCCTTCACAGATCTAATAGTCTAGAGAGATCCAGATCAATGGCTAACCAGGTGTTCACTTTGAATTCTCCACCTGTGTTTGATGGTTCTAACTTTACTCTGTGGTTGGGAAGATTGTGCAGTCTAGTCAACTCATACGACCCTAAGCTATGGAAGTTTATTTTCTATGGTCCTTACGAGTTTCCTGAAGACGAATTGATGGGAATCGACGCCGAGCATTAACTTTTATTTTTACATTTGAGTCATTTTATTTACTTTTATATCCTTGGGAAAGTATATGTACAATTGTAAGGCTTTGTAAGCCAATGTGTCATTCCCTAGGATTGTGTGGGTTTTTGTGCAAATGTGTAGTAGGTCCAGTTAGGGGGCCCCCTCCCCTTCCTCATTGGTCCACCTCATCCATGTGGGGCTGGTCAACCATCCTAGGTGGCCATCTAGAAGGTTTGAATGCTAATTGACCACATGGGAGACAAAGGGGTTAAAATTTCAAAGGTTGGCCACCTACCTTACCTACCTAGTCAAAGGAGTGCTCCATTCATATGTAATTTATTTTTTTTGAGTTTTGACCACATGGGGGAAGAAAATGACTTATTTCTCACGAAATTCCCAGCCCCCCACCCCTTGCCATTTTCTAGATAAGCCTATGTATATTGTCATTAGAGATTAATGAAGAAATGAAGAGAAAATTGTTAGAAAATCAAGAGTGTTCTTGAGCCCCTCCTCTCTCCCTCTAGTTCCTCTCCTCCAACCTCCAATTCTAGAGTGATTTCATCTTCTATCATCCCCTCTTCACCTCCGGTGATCATCTGTGTCGCCGCCGCCGCCGTTCGTGCCGCCTTCGAGCCGCCACGGAATCGTCTTCAGTTTTCTGTCCCGCTGAACAGAGGTGTCTTCACGAAAACACTGCTATCAGCCACGGCCTCTTCGTGGATTGAAATTTTTATGGTGTGTTCCTACCTTCTAGCCCCTCCTCCACAAAAAATTCCAAGTCCAAAATCCATTGTTTTTTATTTTTACATTTTCGGTCTTTAATCATTCCCAGATCTGTCCTGTCTCTATCTACAGTGACAGCATCCCTATTTTTCCCACCTTCGGCCATCTTTTTGATTTGTCCAAACCCTCCCAATTTTATTGGGAGTTCTATCCATCACCCCCTACATCCACAAATTTTATTAATATTTTATCAGCCTTCTATCTATTTTTAGAAATTCGTTTTCTTCCTCTACTACAGTGTTTTCAGTCAGATCCCAGATCCAACCACCCTCCACTTCCAAAATCAGAACAAATCACCATTACCTCCAAATCCAGATCCAAAAATAGTCCTTGTTTCCTTACTTAATTTCCTACAACTTTTATGAAGAGGTTAAGGGCTGAATCCAAGTTCTTCATAGCGGTCAAAGGCAGTTCTCAGGAAAGTTCTCTGTAGATCTGAGAATCAGGTTACTGTACAACAGCAAATTGAAAATTCATTAAGGCTAAGATCCGTGCAGATCCAGACCAGATCTTTAGGCCTAGTTTGAAGTACTTCAAAGCAGCTTTCCAACGGCGCTGGTTTCGTGTCGATCCAACATCGGGGCTGATCACAGCGTCCGTTCCCGTCCGAGCGCGAGCTGAAAATCAGAAAGTGCAGGTCCGAGGCCGGTTACTCCGACCGGTGCCGAACGGAGCCACCCGACCTCCGACCGGCGTTCCAGTGTGCCGCCACCCCAAGGAGCAATCCTCCGGGCATCCACCACTACAGCGGTGCCACCGGGTCCCACACGGCCCCTCCGGACAGCGCGTGGGTCCCACCGTTACTAGTTCGGGCGCTGCCGAAGCTACGCGGAAAGCCGCCAGTCAACCCGAAATCGGTCCTCCCGGACCCCATTGTGTAGCCCTTTACCTCCCTGCGTGGAGTGGGTAGCGACGTGTATTGCTGTATTATTGTGTATCATTGTTCCAGGAGTACGAGTTTCGGCCGGGTCCGTCGTCCCCACGGCGAGCGCGTGGAGGTATCGCCTTCACTCCTTACTTGGCATTTTGCTTAATTTCATATATGCTTGTTTATGCCGCTGCTAGAGAGCATGTGTAGGGATATCTAACTCGCTTTATCTATTCATTACCGCTGCTGCGAGAGAGTGCGACACCGTCCCGTGACCCGATCCGGGCACAAAAGAGAGCCGATCACCCTAGCTCATTGCCGGTTTCTCAATCACGCACATCCAACGCTTCCCTCGTTAAGGGGCAACCGCGAGCTTGTCGTGTCCGTGGTCTCGTCCCGCATCAATTTGGTATCACAGCCAGGTTGAGTCTAGGGTGTTTGCATTCACAAAAAAAAAATGTCATTTACGTCTAGTCATTAGTCATTGTCTAAGTCGTGTTTAGGGTCATCATTGTTTCAAAACAAAAAAAGTATCTTTTTGTATTTACATCCCTTTACTCGGTATATCAAAAGGTGTTGTCCGAACGTTAGGCTACGCCTATCGGGAAGGCCGCACACTTGCGCGAGTGACCTTCGGGTCAATTATCTCCGCCACGTACCGAGTCTTGGTTTACATCTAGGGTCCTTAGTATGCATGCATTCCAACTTTGCATTACTTAGGGTCGTGTCTAGTGTCTTGCCCAAATGGCCTTGCATATCCATTCCTAGGGATCCATTCCCGTATTTTGGCAACTATGGCCAACCCATGTCGACCCGTCCAAGGTGATAGGTCCGTGTCCGAGTACATTCGGGCATATCATAAGTATTGGTTGGAACATGGCTTGGGAGAGGAGAGCAACACGGCCGCATTTCAGTTCCGAAGAGGTTTACGCCTTCACTTCCAATTGGAATGTCTTATCCGCAATGCATTCTCTCTAGCGGAATCTTATTCGGTCGCTCTAGTGGTCGAACCATTTGAGTCACACTTTTCTCGGTATGGTGGCTTTCGACAAGCATCCACCTCCCAGTCGCCTACACTATGGCCTTCACCACTTGAGAGAGTTCCAATGTCATCCATTTCTATTTCCGAATTTGATTCGGAATCCTCTCATTTGGAACCACCAAGGCTCGAGCCACCCGTATTTCTAACGGGTACGCTTTTCATAGCCGAGCCGCTTCTTAGTTGGCTCAAGGATGGCTTGGTCCTGCCTCCCTTCCCATCAATGGACCCCACACTACCACTAGTGTCAAGCAACTCATTTCATACCACCTTCCGGTCTCGTCACTATGTGGACGCATTGGACGACCTTCTTAAAGGGTTAGACCGGCAGTTGACCTTTACATATTTATTGGCCCGAGGCTTCGACCAACCCGCTAGTCTTAGCTTCACCCATCCGGCCTATGGGTCCATTACCTCCGAGTGCACCGTGGGTTGTGTCACCACGGAGATCCTCTTACTCCTTCCCTTACCGGCCGAGCCCGAATCCATACCCTTTTATCCGAGGGAGGAATCATACTTCTTGCTTACGGTCCCCGTCCCACCCATCACAATGCAAGAAGGTGACTATCCACACCTTCAAAACTTCTACACATGGGACCGTGACTTGGGGGAGCCCACCACAAGGGGTCATACCTTCTTCGATCCCTTTGACCCATTCCTTAGTGGACCCCATGACCCACCTTATATAGTTCATTTCTTCAAGGGAGTCCACTATCACACTCCTACCCCACGGGCCGGGTCATTTACACCCACCAAGCCCGTCCACGATACAACAACATTCGGCCCTCCTAGCCCTCTCAAGTCCCCCAAATCCAAAGGGCCGTCCATGCATGACTGGGTCATACTTGGATGTTTAGGTGTTCCCCATACCACCCATCTCTGGTTACATAACATGCATGCATGGCACACATTCGGGTGTCCTGGTCCGCCGTCACCTATGTACGGGTCGGACTAACAATAGGTGTGTCTAGAGTCATGTATGAGTCAGTTTCTTATTTGTGTGGTTTGCATATGTGTGTTAGTGCATGGTGAGTCTGCATATGTCATGTGCAAGCTCGTCGATGTCAGTCCCTTATGAGTGTGAAAGCGAGTAGACTCACTCGATGAGTATGGGATCGGTTCTACATCTATACCCGATTAGTCACCTACAGGGACTCAGCGGTTATTCCTAGTGAGTCTTCGAGCTGCTTCCTTCCCTTTTGAGAGTGCCCCACCCGGAGTGTCCACCTCTAGCCCGTAGCAGCTTGTGCATATCGAGTATATATGGATTGAGCAGGCGACGATCACTTGGAGTGGAGCATACCCGCGCTACTCGGCACGGTGACGGATCCGCCGGAGTACTCGAGCATCCATACCCCTACTCGACGGGGTCGAGTTCCTCCCACCCGGGGAGAGTTGATGGGAATCGACGCCGAGCATTAACTTTTATTTTTACATTTGAGTCCTTTTCTTTACTTTTATATCTTTGGAAAAGTATATGTACAATTGTAAGGCTTTGTAAGCCAATGTGTCATTCCATAGGATTGTGTGGGTTTTTGTGCAAATGTGTAGTAGGTCCAGTTAGGGGGCCCCCTCCCCTTCCCCATTGGTCCACCTCATCCATGTGGGGCTGTTCAACCATCCTAGGTGGCCATCTAGAAGGTTTGAATGTTAATTGACCACATGGGAGACAAAAAGGGTTAAAATTTCAAAGGTTGGCCACCTACCTTACCTACCTAGTCAAAGGAGTGCTCCATTCATATGTAATTTGTTTTTTTTGAGTTTTGACCACATGGGGGAAGAAAATGACTTATTTCCCACGAAATTCCCAGCCCCCCACCCCTTGCCATTTTCTATATAAGCCTATGTATAGTGTCATTAGAGATTAATGAAGAAATGAAGAGAAAATTATTGGAAAATCAAGAGTGTTCTTGAGCCCCTCCTCTCTCCCTCTGGTTCCTCTCCTCAAACCTCCAGTTCTAGAGTGATTTCATCTTCTATCATCCCCTCTTCACCTCCGGTGATCATCTGTGCCGCCACCGCCGCCGTTCGTGCCGCCTTCGAGCCACCACGGAATCGTCTTCGGTTTTCTGTCCCGCTGGACAGAGGTGTCTTCACAAAAATCCTACTATCATCCACGGCTCTTCGTGGATTGAAATTTTTATGGTGTGTTCCTACCTTCTAGCCTCTCCTCCACAAAACATTCCAAGTCCAAAATCCATTGTTTGTTATTTTTACATTTTCGGTCTTTAATCATTCCCAGATCTGTCTTATCTCTGTCTACAGTGACAGCAGCCCTGTGTTTCCCACCTCCGGCCATCTTTTTGATTTGTCCAAACCCTCCCAATTTTACTGGGAGTTCTGTCCATCACCCCCTACATCCATAAATTTTATTATTATTTTATCAGCCTTCTATCTATTTTTAAAAATTCGTGGTCTTCCTCTACTGCAGTGTTTTTAGTCAGATCCCAGATCCGACCACCCGCCACTTCCAAAATCATAACAAATCACCATTACCTCCAAATCCAGATCCAAAAATAGTCTTGGTTTCCTTACTTAATTTCCTACAACTTTTATGACGAGGTCAAGGGCTGAATCCGAGTTCTTCATAGCGGTCAAAGGCAGTTCTTAGGAAAGTTCTCTGTAGATCTGAGAATCAGGTTACTGTACAACAACAAATTGAAAATTCATTAAGGCTAAGATCAGTGCAGATCCAGGCCAGATCTTTAGGCCTAGTTTGAAGTACTTCAAAGCAGATTTCCAACGACGCTGGTTTCGTGTCGATCCGACATCGGGCTGATCACAGCGTCCGTTCCCATCCGAGCGCGCGCTGAAAATCAGAAAGTGCAGGTCTGAGGCCGGTTACTCCGACCGGTGCCGAACGGAGCCGCCCGACCTCCGACCGGCGTTCCAGTGCGCCGCCACCCCCAAGGAGCAATCCTCCGGGCATCCACCACTACAGCTGTGCCACCGGGTCCCACACGGCCCCTCCGGACAGCGCATGGGTCCCACCGTCACTAGTTCGGGTGCTGCCGAAGCTACGCGGAAAGCCGCCCATCAACCCGAAATCGGTCCTCCCGGACCCCATTGTGTAGCCCTTTACCTCCCAACGTGGAGTGGGCAGCGACGTGTATTGCTGTATTATTGTGTATCATTGTTCCGGGAGTACGAGTTTTGGCCGGGTCCGTCGTCCCCACGCCGAGCGCGTGGAGGTATCGCCTTCACTCCTTACTTGGCATTTTGCTTAATTTCATATATGCTTGTTTATGCCGCTGCTAGAGAGCATGTGTAGGGATATCTAACTCACTTTATCTATTCATTACCGCTGCTGCGAGAGAGTGCGACACCGTCCCGTGACCCGATCCGGGCACAAAAGAGAGCCGATCACCCTAGCTCATTGCCGGTTTCTCAATCGCGAACATCCAACGCTTCCCTCGTTAAGGGGCAATCGCGAGCTTGTCGTGTCCGTGGTCTCGTCCCGCATCACGAATCAGTTTGGATTGCAGATTATGAGTCCAAACATGACAAAAATTGTTTGGTTCTAAATTTGCTCACTACTGCAGTTAATGTTAACAATTTTCCCTTTGTCTCCAGCTGCAGTTCCGCAAAGGAAATACTGGATGGCTTGGCTGGCTTCGATGAAGAGAAGGAGGATAGATGTCTCATGGCAGGCATGAGTGATTGCAGCAGTGATCAACAGAGTGAATCATCATCAAAGGTAAGATCGGATTCCGATAGTATATCTTTTGATGAGTTCTTGGATGCATTCAATGAGCTTGCAAGTAAATATAAGAAATTAAAATCTAAGACTAAGAAATGGAAAAAGAAATCTGAGTCTTGGTTACATGAGTTAGATCTTCATAAGGAACAAGCTGCATGCATAAAATCCGAAAATTAAAGGCTTCTTGCTAGAATCTCTAAATGTGAAGAAATTGAAAAGGAGTTAAAAATGAAACTGAACTCTGATTATGGTGATCAGAAATTTCTGGATGAACTGGTTCTGAACAATGGATTGGATAAAGAAAATGAAAGGCTAATGAATGAAAATGAGAACTAGAAGGAACTAAACACAGCCATATCGAAAAGATTGTAGGTTCTAGAAAAAGGAAAATATGTGGCTGTAAATGAGTTTGAAAATATGACAGGATTAAATCAGGAAGTAGATAGCCTTGAAACTGCGAATGCAATATTGAAAGTCAGGGTTGCTACATATGAAGAAGAACTTGCCAGTGCAGAATTGCATATTTCATCTCTTCAATCTGAAAATCATGAATTGAATAATTCACTGTCCAAATTTGTAAATGGCAAAGAAAACCTGGACAAATTCCTGGGCATGAAAGTGAATTTTCAAAGAGAAGGTCTGGGATATAATCCTGTGAACAAAAATAAATTTGAGAACAAGTTATACACTTCATTTGTTCACAGCAGCACATGTACACCTAGCACCTCCAAATCAGACTCCCAGCAGCACAATATGCAAAGAAATCAACAAAATCTGAAAATCAGTGTGAATGTCCTAAAAGAGCAAGCTAAAAACTTTCATGTGAAATCCCATGCATCTAAGAAAAGGAATGTTTCTTGTCTCTACTGTGAAAAATATGGACACATGATGCATGATTATTTTATTATGAAAAATGATTATTTAAAAGCATGCAGGAACATAACTGGTTTCAAAAATGCAAAGCAGTCATTTACCACAAAACCTTCCATGCATTGTAATCACTGTGGTAAAAGAGGTCATACAATTTCACACTATTGGCTGGTGAAGAATAAAATGAATTTTCATCTTGACAAAGTTAAATTTTCTCCATCCATATGAAAGCATGCTGATAACCTAAATAAAAATTCTGCCAGGTCACATGTGAATTGTGACTATTATGGTAAAGTAGGTCACAAGATGAATGATTGCTTTTTGATGAAAAAGGATGATTTGAATACTATCGAAACGTGGAAACCACGTGCCAATAGTGCTGCTAACTCACAAGGACCCAAGATGACTTGGGTACCTAAGAATGTAAAATGAGAAATCTATTTTGTAGGTGTGCCTTGGAAATAAGAAGCGTGAAATATATTTTCAGTCAAGAAGGTAAGGCACATGGGCCAAGCGGCATATGTCAGGGTAAAAGAAAAACAAAAATGTGAAATCTGAACATTCATGTGATATCCCTCTCGCTTTCTCTAGAAATTGTGCGATGTTTTTATCTATTTTATGTTGTATCTTTATGTGATAATGCATATGTCGGTATGTGCATTCCATCCATAGTTGCTTGCATATCTCTGTCCATATCACCTGTCATATAGTGTCCAGCTGAGGGGGAGTTGAATAATTTATTTTCATGTCATAATGCATTGCAATCCTCATGCCTTCATCATATCAATGACTACATGGTATATCAAATGGTGACATGTGGAAGGGCAGGTTAAGCTTGTCTGGAAACTATCACTACACGTGAGGTGATCTTCGGATCTAAGTTCTCCGCCTGGTACCATGAGTCAATTATTCAAAGGCTGCATATGGTATTAAAATTTCACTGAACATTTCAGACTCCTGTACACATTAAGGGGGAGTTGCTAGCTTAGTCATGTGAACTTAGTGCCTATGCTCACTCATAAGTTATGCATTAAAGTGATGGGGGCATCACTTACCCCTCCACATTTTTTCAAGGCTCGGATTGTTCGTCGGCATGCGTCATTGTGTTAGTCCTATTTTTCTTAGTCTAGTTATGTAATTTTCATATTTTATTTGAGTCAAAAACCATGTAATTTTCCTTTTATTTGAGTCTAGTACCTAGGTATAAAGGTTATTTACCTAAGTTAAGTGTCATTAGATTGTCTAGGCTAGTTAATGGGCCCAATTCAATGGGCTAGGCCCATGGGCGCCCCCACCTGGATAGAGCTAGTGAATTGTTAGTTTGTCAGGGTCAGTTTCATCATATAAAAAGTCCAGACCCTATAAATACCCCCCTTCACCCCCTCATTTGTAATCTTTTGGTCAATCAAAAAAAGTGAGTGCATTTTAGTGTAATTGGAGTGGATTCTCCATCTCTCTCTCCCTCTCTTTAAGGGGTGGATTCCCCTCTCTCATATCTCTCTCTCTAAGGGGGTCACCCCTTTCTCTCTCCTCCCCCTCCCACCTACTTTCTCTCTCCCCTCCCCACATTCAATAGCCTCCTCACTTCCCCATACCTCTCCATAACTCCACCCTAGCCCCAAGGACTCCTCCAATCCTTGCTTCACCCTCCAACCACCAACTACCCTCTTCCCTTCCCCAAGCACCTCTCCACATCCCCAAGGCTAAAGGGGCTTCACCCAAGGCCAAAATTTTGAATTTCCCTCCCTTGCTGGATGCCCCTCACCCCTCCCCAACACCCCCTTCCTACCCTGGTCGCCCTCCCCATTTCCCCCTTCCTTCCCTTGGCCATCCCACCTTCATACACACAACCCAACACCATTAGCCTATTCCTAGCTCGCAGGTAGCAGAATACCAATGACTTTCTGAGGATGCTACGACATCACCAAGAAGCTTCAAAGGGCATACCATATACCGTTGGAAGCGTCTCCCAGTCCTCTTCGCAACGGTGGTAGTCTCGTCCCAGTCTGAGTTTGTGGCTACCTAGGAGAGCCAACATCGCCGGACTGCGCATCTTCCTTCTGACAGTCATCCAGAAGTAGATTGCAGAGGCTCCCACAGACAATCCCCTAAATTTCTTGAAGAGGGGCTTGGCTGTGGTCTTCTACTACAAGTCTCCCACCACCACGAAGAAGCGGCACTCTGTTCGGCATCCAAAGCTGTGAGTTTCAAATTTTCTCCCTCTGGTGCACTGATCAGTTTCCTCTGGAATCAGTCTGATACCCCGGCACTGTTTGAGTCCTCACCATCTGCTCCGACCTCCTCCGGCATCTCCGCTGGTCTCCGATCGAAGAGGACTCAACAATGAATCCAAAAACTCCATCCACGCCTGAATCAGAGCTCGGGAGCATCCGTGGCAGCCTCATCTTCCTGCTGCAGGGGTGCAGAGGCTACCAGAACCAGCAAACAGAGACCCTGTTCGTGCCTCTGCCCCGATGAACGCCGTCATTCAGAAATTCCCCAAAAAATTGGACATCCTCCTGGGCAAACTACGAAGGTTTTTCAGCTGGTTTTGTCACAATCGGAGTTCAGGGGAGTCCGCAGCGATGCCGACAGTGACAGTCTATCCCCTGTTCCTGAGAGTGGATAGATTCGGCGGATTTCTTGTCTTAATCCTCTAAGCTAGTTTTTCCCCTCCCCGCCTGGCCGGCTTATTACCCCTCCCTGTGGGAGATAGTGTTTGTATGTAAAATTGACTTCCCTACCCCTAGTCCAACCCCCTTGCAAGAGGCGTAGTGCATGTATTAGTAGGTTGGCGACCCAAGCTTCATCGATGCAGCGCGCGGGAAATACCCACACTTCCCCGCTTGCCTCGTCTCCGGCCGGGATCGGCATTTTCACGCCGATCAGGTGAGCTCCTGATGACACTCTTCTACTGGTCTCAATTTTGCTCGATCAAGTATTGCTTCTTAGTGCCGTCTGCGGTGAGAGAGTGCCCGGTCCGATTAACGGTCAAATTGTGTGTGAGCACCGCGGGTGAGTTGTGAGAGCCCCCTTCATCCCACGCCCTAGGCATGCCAACCGCCCATGAATTGGGCATCCCTGGCCCATTGGGGTCCTCCCCAACCTAGCCATACCCCTGGAACCTCAAAGTCCAACCTCGGACCCGCACCCCATCGCCGGTCTGCCTTCGGACCCGAGTGTGCACTATGCAGGTGAACCCACTTGAGTGAGTCCGCCGTCCAGTTCGTGCTTGCTTGCTAGGTCCAAGGGGTTGTTCTGTCTAGTTGCTGCATTTCCTTAGGGTGTATCACATCATAAAGTCTAGAGCTTTTAGAATGTTCAATAAGGGGACTTTAGCTATTAAAGAAAGTGTTCACGTTATTTTTGATAAATCTGAATCGAGATTGACAAATCAAATCATTTCAACTTTGAATGTAGATCACATTCCCAAAAATTCAGGTGATGTGGGACCAGCTAAAGCCAAGAGTGTATCAATGCAGCACCCCAATTTTCCAAGATCTTCAACGCTCTTGAAGGATCACGCTGTTGAAAACATCATTGGTAAATGGTGTCAATACCAGATCTTCACTAAGGCAAATGGAAGAAGAGGATTTGATGGCTTTAAACTCTCAAGAAGAGCCTAATGATGTCCATGAAGCTCTTCAAAATGAATCATAGATCCAGGTATTGATTTTGATGAGTCTTTTGCACCGGTTACTAGATTTGAAGCAGTATGGATTCTTCTATCCTATGCTTGCTCTCTTAACTTCAGATTATTTCAAATGGATGTTAAATCTACTTTTCTTAATGGGTATATCAAAGAGGAAGTTTTTGTAGAACAACCTCCAGATTTTGAAGACCCAAAACATCCACAACATGTGTACAAGTTGCAGAAAGTCTTGTACGGATTGAAGCAAGCATCAAGGGCAAGATATGAAAGGCTCACCTCATTCCTAATTGAAAATGATTTCAAGAGAGGTAAAGTTGATCAAACACTCTTCACAAGAATGTAAGGTAAAGACATATTAGTAGTTCAAGTGTATGTTGATGATATCATTTTTTGATCTACTAATGATGCCTTATGTGATGACTTTGCACAAATAAAGCAGGGTGAATTTTAAATGAGCTGAATGGGTGAACTCACATTTTTCCTTGGATTGCAGGTAAAGCAAATATCTGAAGGCATTTTTATTAACCAAGCCAAATACAACACAGAACTCTTAAAGAAATACGGAATGGCAGATGCAAAACCATTGTCAACTTCGATGGCCACAACCACAAAGTTGCACAAAGATGAACAGGGTAAACAGTAGATCCCACACTATTTCGAGGTATGATTGGATCACTACTATACCTTATAGCATGTCCTCCTGACATTCAGTACAGTGTATGTATCTGTGCTCATTTTCAGTCATGCGCTAAAGAGGCTCACTTATTGGCTATTAAAAAGATTTTTTGATATTTGATTGGCACAATAGACTTCGACTTATGGTTTCCCATCAGTAGCTCATTTGATCTGATTGCATGCACCGATGCGGATTATGCTGGATGTATTGTTGATCGTAAAAGTACTAGTGGGTACTATCAGTTTCTTGGTGGGTGCCTAGTTTCATGAGCTTCCAAGAAACAACATTCAGTAGCTCTCCCAACGGTCGAGGCTGAGTATGTAGCCGCCGAAAGTTGTGGAGCCCAAGTACTTTGGATCAAAAATCAATTGCTTGATTTGAATGCTGAAATGAAATATGTTCCAATTTTATGTGATAATACCAGTGCAATTAACTTGTCTAAAAACCCTATTCAACATTCTAGAACTAAACACAATGACATC
Organism: Amorphophallus konjac; assembly: GCA_022559845.1. Classification (NCBI taxonomy): domain Eukaryota; kingdom Viridiplantae; phylum Streptophyta; class Magnoliopsida; order Alismatales; family Araceae; genus Amorphophallus; species Amorphophallus konjac. The sequence goes on from CM040129.1 coordinate 36,806,256, forward strand.
CGGCATCATCTTCTGAGAGATCATGTAGGAAAAGGGGTCTTTGAATTGAAATTCATTGATACACACAATCAGTTAGCTGACATCTTCACAAAAGCCCTAAACCAGGAACAATTCAATAAAATCAAAAGAGAACTTGGCATGTGCAAGGGTGAGAGCATACACACATAAGTCTGCATTAAGGCTAAGTCTTGCATATGTAGAAAAGTCAGTCGCATAAAGGGTAGATTGCATAGAAAAACATGCATACCGTGTGTGTAAATTTCTGGCTTCTTGTATGTTGAAATACCACCATTGTATGCTTGATTGTAATTATTTATATAGCCGTTCCTTGAAATTTTTATAAGGTTAAATATTCCTTGATAAATAAATGTGGACCTAGTGACTTGGGAATCCGAGGCATTTACTGAGGGGGAGTTTCAGAAAAACTCCTAAAGCAGAGTCGTCTCAGCAGTCTCACTTATTCCATTCCTTCACAAATCAAACAAAAAAAAGAAGGAAAGAAGGCGTTTAAAAAAAAAAGAGGACAAGGAAAGATTGAATCAAAAAAAAGGAGGAGAAAATAAAAAGAAAGGATGAAGGAGTTCAAAAAAAAATGAAAAATGGGGTAGGCCTACCATTTCGGTCAACCGACCCCCGAGGTTTGATCCACCGAAACTGGCAAATCGGTCCGACCGAACTCACGTCCGAACCCTTTTTAAAGGCGCTTTCGCACCCCATTTCTCATCTTATTCCCCCCCATTCACTCTCCAACCCTCTTATCCAACCTTAGAACACCTAAACACCCATTTCCTACCCTAAAAACCTTCCCTTTATCCTATCTGCACAAGATCGGGATCTTCACCATCTTCCGGCACAGATTTTGTGCAGCGGCTTGTGCGACTTCAAAGCTTCTTCTTAGGGTTCTAGCTTGTGGAGAAGATTCATCCACAGCCTTTTGTCTGTCCTCCAGTCTCTATCTACTCCCAAGGGAAGTGGTCAACCTTCTAAGTGTTTCCACAGCAGTTTTTAAGTCTAGATGGCGCCTAGACGATGCTTTTTTTGCGACCCTCAGAGATACACCAGGAGGGAGTCCAGGCCTAGGAGAGGTGAGGACCCAGTTCCTCCACCATAGCAGGCACCCGCACCTCCACGTGCACCGCCGATGCGCCCACGGCCAATACTCAACCCTCGTCTGGTCGACTTTGGTGGGTTGAACGACATCTTACCAGATATGGATGCTGTTTTTGAGATATAGGATGGGTGGATTGATTTTGTTACAAGATAAAATAGATATTATCCCAGCCTTGTTCAACAATTTTATGGGAACCTAAACATGAGAAATGAACATTTATACACTATTGTCAAAGGAGTTGAGTTGCAAGTCAATTCTAATTTATTTAAGAGAGCCCTAGGAGTTTCAGCTAGGGGCGAAGATATGGTCCTTAGTCATGGTCACGTCGAGGAAACCTTCATCCTCATGACCTGTAGCGAATATGTGCATGGAGTGAGCAACTTGATCAAGTTGAATGCCAATTATTTTCCTCCATTGCAGCGCATTCTGCATCATATGTTTACTACCTTTATATATCCCAAGGGTGGATGTCGCAATGAGGTGACAGAAGTGCACAAGTTCCTATTTTATTGTGTTATGAATGGGATGACAGTCAATATGGGCTGACTTATGACAGATTTAGTTGGGGCGTTCCAAACCCAAAAAAGGAGATCTCTGCCATATGCATGACAATTGACTGGGGCCTTTATTTATTCTGGGATCAGCTTGGCAGGAGAAGTGTCCATTCAAGTAAGACAAGATGATATCTACAATAAACACAAGCTTTTCACATCCTTTGGCCACTATTGGCATCCTGATGGAGACTAATATAGCAATGTGAGAGTTTATCGAGAAAAATCAAAACATGAAGAACAAGAAGAGCAAGGATAGTAGGAAGCTCAAGGGCAAGCCCCACCTCCAGTTCAGGGGGAGGAGCAGCCTCCTCCTCCTCCTCCACAGCACAAAGATCCGGTGATGCCACCATTGTTCCATCACAGGGAGTCATTGTCACGCCCCGATGCGGAATCTCGGGACGTACGGTTAGGGGCAAGCGAGCAATAATTCTGAACCATTGCAAACCATTGCACAAAAGGTTGGAAAGGATAATAATCAGAGTTTTATTGATAATAAAGTTGAGTACACTGGGTAGAACAACTACATCCAAATAATAAGCAAAATACTAGAACAATCTCTCACTAATACTAAGGGTACAAACTGACTCAATAAACTAAAACTATCTCTCGATATCACTCCAGTCCATTCCCGACAAGTTCATCACCTGGAAAGAGGGGAAAAGTAGGAGTGAGCTAAACGCGCTCAGTAGATAACCACAAACAGGTTTACGTAATTAACCATTGATTTCCAATTTATATGAAATGCAGTAAATAAAGAATGACGATACGATAAAAGAAACAATGTAAAAGATATCTTGCAAGGTCAAGAAATATAACAATTTACCAAGTAATGAACAAGTAAAGTAACAGTAGATAATTTGGCCAGCAAGTATGTTACACATGTAACCAAGTAAATACGCACGAGTCAAGTAACAAGAGTTTGTCATAGACATAACATGTCAAGTCAAGTATTCGGGTGCAATGCCTCACCCTGTCATAAACATCCCAACGGGCTCAATATCTTTTCGGGCGCTCTCCCCAGGACCAGACCGGGCCCTTATGATGCGTTGGCATTTCATTTCAATTGGATCACCGATCCCCCGTCTAGACATAGTCAATTATGGCCAATATAATCAGATGAATTTCTGTCGGGTACAAGATGTAAAGGACGACACTTGCCTCCTTTGATTCAAGAGTATAACCACGATGAAAAACTCAAAACAAGGTAGTCGTACGGCAAACACCGGGCCGTACTCACATGAGTAACGAGTCACGGGGCCAAGAATGAACGGTTGACAGTAAGCCGTTCGAGAGAGAGAAGTAAGTTCCGAAGAACGAATATACGAACCATTCGGGTCGTATTTTAAGAAATACGGTTCAAGAGAATCCGTATTAAGCATAACGATAATGTCTAATTATAAGATAATTTATGCAAAATAGTTACCGGGTTGCCAATAACAATTAAACCAACCAATTTCAGTTTAATGTCCATTGATCAATTCCGGGCTCAAATATGACCGAAGATTATCCAAGGGTAATCGATCAATTAATCAAGTTAAAACAATAGTCATGATGTAACCGTAATTTACCACGGTAAAAATGTTCTACGGTAAAGATGTAAAGTTTACCGGATGGAGTGTCCGGCTAATTGGTCAAAGACTTGCCATAAGTCGGCCAGTAATTTTCTGGTTTACAGTAATTTACAGAAATTACCTATGGTAAAGTTTAGCTATTTACCATACTTATTCAATTTATCCAAAGTTACAAGTGAATTTCAATGATTTTCACTTTAAACAATTTATCAAAATAGATATTGCAAATAATAGAAATTTACTCATGTCATTATCTGTTATTTATGTGGATTGTCAATTTTTACTAATTAACATTGTTAAATGGGTCAAATAGCAAAAAAAATCAGTTTTCTGGAAGTTAAACGGATGACAGTGGGCCGTTAAACCTACTGGCTGTAAAACGGTTATCATTGGGCCGTTTTATACAAGGCGGGCGGTTCTAATTGGGCCGTTTGTATAAGTCGGGCGGGCAGTTCTGAACCGTCTAAGAGATAAAGCGGTCCGGTTGGAACCGTTAATCCCTGTAACACGGGAACAGCGAAACAGAAGTATAAATCCGGCGTTTTATGCATTTGAGTACGTAAATAAATGGAAAAGCATGGTTTCTACAAGCTAACATGATGCCCTTTCATTCCATTTATCAAATTCAAGGTTTGTGCCATGGTTACCTACCTTAACCGATGAAATAAGGAAAGATGAATGGGGAAGAAGATGAACAGTAGACTTGCAGAGCTTCTTCACAGCAGCAAGAACCCTTTTGTGTTTAAGAGATGTTTAAGGGGGCTTCCTCTACTTATAGGTTTGCAAGAGGAGTGTTTAATCTTCACACACGGTTTGGTCAGAGCCGTAAAATCCTTTGCATTGTTGACAACGTGTTTCTGCCAACCAAAACACGGTTTCACGTGTTTCTCAAGGTAAGGTTAGCCTAATCTAAGCCTAATCCAAAAGATTAAGGAATGGTTAACTAAGACCTCAATTTAATGTTACTAAATGATTTTTAACGAATTGGACCCAGAAGACAAAATTACTAATCAAGACATGCTCTTTCATAATATGATTTTTATGAAATTTTATCACGAGGTTTATTGTTAATCTCCCAATCTTAAGATTAAAATAATAATTTAACCCAATGTTCAACGGTTTAGTCGAAAGAGAGAGTTTCTGATTTTTACCGATGAAACTACAGAAGACAAAGTTGCTAAGAAAAATACCCTCTATCAGATGTGATTTTTACAGATTTTTCTAAAGTAGTTGTATTTTCGTATGAATAGTGTTTTCCGCATTTTTAAGTCAGACTTAAATCACTGATTAAGCCATGTAAATGATTTTAATAGGGTCAAGTACAGAAGACCAAAGTGTTTACCATGGTCTTTACTAATTAACTACCATTTTTCGGAATTTTTATATGATAGTCAAAATTTTTACTATTTACTATTTACCACAGTCACTATTCAACATTTACTATTTACGAATTTTAATATTTGTACAGAAACTCGAGGTCTTACACCCTCCCCCACTTAAAGAATTTGGTCCTCCAAATTCACTGGACCAAAATATAGTAAGGAAAAAATAGCTTACCTAGAATAGATCGGGATAACGCTTCCGTATGGCGTCCTCGGATTCCCATGTAGCTTCCTCTATTCCACGCCGACTCCATTGGATTTTAACTATCGGTATGGAACGATTTCGAAGTTGTTGCTCTTTCTGATCCAGAACCTTCACTGGTCTTTCTTCATAAGATAGATCCTTCTTAAATTCAAAGTCCACATGTTGAATGATGTGACTAGGGTCGTACACGTATTTCCGAAGCATAGATACATGGAATACGTTATGTACACCAGATAATTGAGGAGGTAAGGCCAATCTATAGGCGACTTCACCCACTCGATCAAGGATCTCAAATGGACCAATATACCTTGGGCTTAACTTGCCATGAATACCGAATCGACGAATACCTCTTGAAGGAGAGACTTTTAAGAACACATGCTCGCCAATTTAAAATTCCAAATCTCTTCTTCTATTATCAGCATAGCTCTTTTGCCTCGATTGAGCCACAAGTAACCGGTCTCGGATAATACGAATATTTTGTGATGACTCCGAGATAAGATCCGGTCCAAGCCATTGCTTCTCGCCAACCTCATCCCAACATAATGGAGAACGACAGCTCCTTCCATACAAAGCCTCGAAAGGTGTCATCTGTATGCTGGATTGATAACTATTGTTGTAGGCGAATTCTATCAATGCTAAATGATCGCTCCAACTTCCACCGAAGTCGATCATACAAGCTCTCAACATATCTTCAACTATTTGATTAGTTCTCTCGGTCTGTCCATCTGTTTGCGGATGAAATGCAGTGCTAAAATTCAGACGGGTACCAAGAGATTCTTGCAATCCTTTCCAAAAATGAGAAGTAAATCTCGGATCTCTATCGGATATAATGTTGACTGGGATACCATGAAGCCTAACCACTTCCTTTAAATATAATGCTGCCAGCACATCAACTGTCCACTTGGACTTAATAGATAAGAAATGTGCGGATTTAGTCAGTCGATCCACAATTACCCATATAGCATCATAACCACCTCGAGTCTTAGGAAGACCCATAATAAAATCCATGCCAATACTCTCCCACTTCCATTGAGGTATATCAAGTGGTTTCAATTTACCTGCCGGTCTGAAATGCTCGGCCTTTACTTGTTGACAAACAAGACATGTACTCACGAAATTTGCAATTTCCTTTTTCATGTTCGGCCACCAAAATGACTTTTTCAAATCCTTGAACATCTTAGTGCCTCCCGGATGGATAGTATATTTGGATCTATGGGCTTCTTCAAGAATCCGATTCTTTATATTAGCCTCATTCGGTACACAAGTTCTACCTTGAAATAATAATCTTCCATCATCGGCTATCGAGAAATCAGGTCTGCTACTCAAGCTTTCCTTAATCTCGACTAGCTCGGGATCAATATCTTGCAATAACTTGATTTCTACCAACAATTCGGGCTTCAGTTGCAAATGGGAAATCAATATCCGGTCATTATCAATATTGATATCCAGACTAGCCATTTGCTCCAGTAATTTCCATTCTTGTAACATAAGACTAGATATCTTAGCCACAGGCTTCCGACTTAAAGCATCAGCAACCACATTGCCTTTTCCCGGGTGATACTCAATAGAAAAGTCGAAATCCTTTATATACTCCAACCATCTTCTTTGTCTCATGTTCAATTCCTTTTGAGAAAATAAGTATTTCAGACTTTTGTGATCCGAAAATACCGTAAATGATTCACCATATAAGTAGTGCCTCCAAATCTTCAAAGCAAATACCACGGCTGCCAATTCCAAATCATGAACTGGATAATTAACTTCATGCTTTCTTAACTGCCTAGAAGAATAGGCAATCACCTTGTCGTGCTACATAAGCACATAGCCTAAGCCAATACCAGAAGCATCAGTGTAAACCACGAAACCACCCTCACCAGAAGGTAAGGTTAAAATAGGGGCAGTAGTCAGACAATCCTTCAGAGTCTGAAAACTCCGTTGGCATTCAATTGACCACTCAAACTTAATCTCTTTGCGGGTTAACTTTGTCAGAGGTACCGCAATCTTAGAGAAATCTTGAATAAACCTTCGATAGTAACCAGCCAGGCCAAGAAAACTCCTCACTTCAGTAACACTGGTAGGTTGTTCCCAATTCTTTACTGCTTCCACCTTCGATGGATCTACAGAAATACCATCCTTGGTAATAATATGTCCTAGAAAAGACACCTCTTGTAACCAGAAACCACACTTGCTCAACTTAGCATATAATTGGTGATCTCTCAATAATTGCAAAGCCATCCTCAGATGCTTGGCATGTTCTCTTTCACTCTTGGAATATATCAAAATATCATCTATGAATACCACAACCCATTGATCAAGGTAGGGTCGGAACACACTGTTCATTAACTGCATGAAAGCTGCCGGTGCATTCGTTAACCCAAAAGGCATAACGACAAACTCATAATGGCCATACCAGCTACGGAAAGCTGATTTATAAATATCCTCTTCTTTAATCCGTAACTGGTGATATCCAGATCGAAGATCGATCTTAGAAAAATAAGAAGCTCCAGTAATCTGGTCAAATAACTCATCAATCCTTGGCAAAGGATACTTGTTCTTGACAGTCAACTGGTTAAGTTGCCGATAATCGATGCATAATCTCATCGAACCATCTTTCTTCCGAACAAACAATACAGGAGCTCCCCAAGGGGAAACACTCGGGCGAATAAAACCCTTCTCGAGTAATTCCAACAATTGCTGCTTCAATTCCCGTAATTCCGCAGGAGACATGCGATAAGGGGCTTTACAAACAGGAGACGATCCAGGAATAAGATCAATAGAGAATGTAACTTCACGCAGAGGCGGAAGTCCTGGTAACTCCTCTGGAAATACGTCCGAAAATTCTCGGACAATAGAAATGTCCTTAATCTCCATCTGCTGTTCAGGGGACGCAAGAACAAAAGCCAGAAAAGCTTCGCATCCATGCCTCAATAACTTATCAGCACGAAGAGTCGAGATAAGAGAGATAGAACTAGGGTGTTTCACTCCCTTGAAGGATAATCCGGGGTGTCTAGAAAAAGACACGGAACAAGAACTACAATGAACATTGGCCTCATACCGAGCCAACCAATCAGCTCCTAGGATTACATCGTAATCCTTCATGTCCATACAAATCAAATCAGCTGAAAAATTCTGATCGTTTACCATAACCTTACTAGAAGGATAGTAATGCTGAATTGCTGATTTAGAACCAATAGGGGTTGATATTTCTAACGGAGAACTCAACAAAGCAGGTGCCATAGCTAAAGATTTAGCAAATCTCCGTGAAATAAAAGAATGTGTTGCACCAGTATCAATTAGAACAAAAGTTGGCAAGTCGAATATAACAAGAGTACCTTCGACGAGTCCACCCTCCTCGGCGATATCTTTTTCCTTTGCATGAAGAGCCTGGAGCCTGCCTTGAGGCTTCTTGAAATTCAGAGGTTTTGTCGGGATAGCTTGTTCCGATAATAAAGGACAGTTGGGTATACGGTGCTCTTTGCTTCCACACCGCAGACATGCACCTAGCTTGCGCCAACAATCTTCCATCTTGTGACCAGGACGATCACAATATCGGCATACGCCCTTGAATGGAATCATAGAATCAGGTTTCTTGTCTTCTTGTCGCGGCATTTTGCCTCTCCACGAACCAGAACCAGAACTTGAACCAGAACTAGTAAAGGGTCTTTTCTTGCTCGGGTCAGTGCCAAATCCAGGTTTAACATTCTTGAGTGCCTTCGGTTGCTCTTTCTTGTTACCTTGACCACGAATCCTTTCAGTCATTTCCAAAGTATCTTCTAATATTTGTGCCTTTCTTACCATCTCAGAATATGTAGAAATTTCCAATGGTGCAAGTTGATTGATATAATGAAGTCGAAGACCATTGAGGAAACGCTTCGCCTTCATTCTCTCAGTCGAAATAAGATGTCTTGCATAACGAGAGAGTCGTGAAAACTGAGCCTCATATTCTGATACCGATAAACTTCGCTGTTTTAAAGCTGCGAATTCTGCTCCCTTCTTTTCTTGCACGCGGTCAGAAAAATATTTATCATTGAAATATTCCTCGAATTCTTCCCACGAGACTTGTTGATCTCCGAGAGTCGGCTTAACAGACTCCCACCAAGCACGTGCATCACGTTCCAGTTGGAAAACGGATAAAAGAACACGTTCTTGGTCAGTGCATTGCATGACCTCAAAAATTCTTGCCATCTCGTCGAGCCAATTCTCGGCTTCATCGGGATCAGTTGAACCAGCGAATCTAGGCGGGTTCGTTCCTCGGAAATTCCGATATAAATCACCAGTGCCATGAGCTGCGCCATGAGGTGCCGCTCCAGCTCCAGCTCCTGCCTGAGCCAGTGCATTCAAGGCTTGCGTAAGTCCTTGAACTGTACGCTGTAAATTCCTCATCTCAACACGATTGGCTGCCATTTCTAGTTAAGTGCCTATATAAAATAGTTACTCGGATTATTTATGAGAGAAGAACTTCTTAGATGAGAAGAGAAAGACTAGATAAGAAGAACATGATTATGGTTAAATAACTTAACCCAAATTTCTACCCAATTCTCACAATGTTGTTTTCTTAAGCCTATAACCAATAAACCTATAACATTAAAGTGAAATACCTAGGACAAATTAACCTAGGCTCTGATACCAACTAAACTGTCACGCCCCGATGCGGAATCTCGGGACGTACGGTTAGGGGCAAGCGAGCAATAATTCCGAACCATTGCAAACCATTGCACAAAAGGTTGGAAAGGATAATAATCAGAGTTTTATTGATAATAAAGTTGAGTACACTGGGTAGAACAACTACATCCAAATAATAAGCAAAATACTAGAACAATCTCTCACTAATACTAAGGGTACAAACTGACTCAATAAACTAAAACTATATCTCGATATCACTCCAGTCCATTCCCGACAAGTTCATCACCTGGAAAGAGGGGAAAAGTAGGAGTGAGCTAAACGCGCTCAGTAGATAACCACAAACAGGTTTACGTAATTAACCACTGATTTCCAATTTATATGAAATGCAGTAAATAAAGAATGACGATACGATAAAAGAAACAATGTAAAAGATATCTTGCAAGGTCAAGAAACATAACAATTTACCAAGTAATGAACAAGTAAAGTAACAGTAGATAATTTGGCCAGCAAGTATGTTACACATGTAACCAAGTAAATACGCACGAGTCAAGTAACAAGAGTTTGTCATAGACGTAACATGTCAAGTCAAGTATTCGGGTGCAATACCTCACCCTGTCATAAACATCCCAATGAGCTCAATATCTTTTCGGGCGCTCTCCCTAGGACCAGACCGGGCCCTTATGATGCGTTGGCATTTCATTTCAATTGGATCACCGATCCCCCGTCTAGACATAGTCAATTATGGCCAATATAATCAGATGAATTTCTGTCGGGTACAAGATGTAAAGGACGACACTTGCCTCCTTTGATTCAAGAGTATAACCATGATGAAAAACTCAAAACAAGGTAGTCGTACGGCAAACACCGGGCCGTACTCACATGAGTAACGAGTCACGGGGCCAAGAATGAACGGTTGACAGTAAGCCGTTCGAGAGAGAGAAGTAAGTTCCGAAGAACGAATATACGAACCATTCGGGTCGTATTTTAAGAAATACGGTTCAAGAGAATCCGTATTAAGCATAACGATAATGTCTAATTATAAGATAATTTATGCAAAATAGTTACCGGGTTGCCAATAACAATTAAACCAACCAATTTCAGTTTAATGTCCATTGATCAATTCCGGGCTCAAATATGACCGAAGATTATCCAAGGGTAATCGATCAATTAATCAAGTTAAAACAATAGTCATGATGTAACCGTAATTTACCACGGTAAAAATGTTCTACGGTAAAGATGTAAAGTTTACCGGATGGAGTGTCCGGCTAATTGGTCAAAGACTTGCCATAAGTCGGCCAGTAATTTTCTGGTTTACAGTAATTTACAGAAATTACCTATGGTAAAGTTTAGCTATTTACCATACTTATTCAATTTATCCAAAGTTACAAGTGAATTTCAATGATTTTCACTTTAAACAATTTATCAAAATAGATATTGCAAATAACAGAAATTTACTCATGTCATTATCTGTTATTTATGTGGATTGTCAATTTTTACTAATTAACATTGTTAAATGGGTCAAATAGCAAAAAAAATCAGTTTTCTGGAAGTTAAACGGATGACAGTGGGCCGTTAAACCTACTGGCTGTAAAACGGTTATCATTGGGCCATTTTATACAAGGCGGACGGTTCTAATTGGGCCGTTTGTATAAGTCGGGCGGGCAGTTCTGAACCGTCTAAGAGATAAAGCGGTCCTGTTGGAACCGTTAATCTCTGTAACACGGGAACAGCGAAACAGAAGCATAAATCCGGCGTTTTATGCATTTGAGTACGTAAATAAATGGAAAAGCATGGTTTCTACAAGCTAACATGATGTCCTTTCATTCCATTTATCAAATTCAAGGTTTGTGCCATGGTTACCTACCTTAACCGATGAAATAAGGAAAGATGAATGGGGAAGAAGATGAACAGTAGACTTGCAGAGCTTCTTCACAGCAGCAAGAACCCTTTTGTGTTTAAGAGATGTTTAAGGGGGCTTCCTCTACTTATAGGTTTGGAAGAGGAGTGTTTAATCTTCACACACGGTTTGGTCAGAGCCGTAAAATCCTTTGCATTGTTGACAACGTGTTTCTGCCAACCAATTTAATGTTATTAAGGAATGGTTAACTAAGACCTCAATTTAATGTTACTAAATATTTTTTAACGAATTGGACCCAGAAGACAAAATTACTAATCAAGACATGCTCTTTCATAATATGATTTTTATGGAATTTTATCACGAGGTTTATTGTTAATCTCCCAATCTTAAGATTAAAATAATAATTTAACCCAATGTTCAACGGTTTAGTCGATAGAGAGAGTTTCTGATTTTTACCGATGAAACTTCAGAAGACAAAGTTGCTAAGAAAAATACCCTCTATCAGATGTGATTTTTACAGATTTTTCTAAAGTAGTTGTATTTTCGTATGAATAGTGTTTTCTGCGTTTTTAAGTCAGGCTTAAATCACTGATTAAGCCATGTAAATGATTTTATTAGGGTCAAGTACAGAAGACCAAAGTGTTTACCATGGTCTTTACTAAATAACTACCATTTTTCAGAATTTTTATATGATAGTCAAAAATTTTACTATTTACTATTTACCACAGTCACTATTCAACATTTACTATTTACGAATTTTAATATTTATACAGAAACTCGGGGTCTTACAGTCATCTTCCTAAGGCACTGGACAGCCCTCTTGGGCATATTTCGAGGGAGTTGATAGGCGTCTCACTAGGCTAGAAACTTCTGTGGATACTTTTGGGGAGTAACTTTCCAACTTTGGGAGTAACATTGACACATCTTTTGACACCATTGGCACTATGCTTGAGTCCATGTCTGGCCGGATCGATTCCTTCTCCACAGTCCTGGATAACTTGTCCACTCATATGACCAACCTGTCCACTCATATGACTACCCTCACCACCAGCCATGAAGACTCATGCCAGGCCTTTCACCTCATGAACCGCACTGTTATTGACATCCAGCAGCGTGGCCGGGCTCATGAGATCAACCTTGACAATGTTCAACACCGACTTCATTACCAAGATCACACTCTTACTGATATCAGGCACCGCCTTGGCGATCAGGGGCCTCCTACAAACGAAAACCAAGGACCTTCTGTTTCATCACCTTCGTGTTTGTCTTTGGGTCTTGCCATTCCCTCTTGGTCTATTTTTCTTGTATCCCATCCCCTCTTTTGATGATGCCACAGGGTGAGAAGTAGCTAGTGTAGGGTTTATATATATCATATGCATGCGTGTCCAAATTCGTGTATGCGTGTTTGCCATTTGGCATTAGTGAGTCAGTGTCCAATCTTTTGCACTTGCATTCATGTCATTTGCATTGTCCATGTGTCAGGAGTCACCTTGTGTCAATCAGTGTCAATGTAACATGTAATGAACTTAGAATGAATGGAATGCACTTGGTATTGGACATAAATATTGGTTTCTTCACTTTCATTTCCTTTCATGTCAATTTGGCAAATATTAATCGCTTAATGAATGGCTTATTGTGAATGGATTGCCTTGCGGACTATTCTACATATTGCCCCTCAATTGGTTTTGTATATCAAATGATGTTGGATGAAAGACATGTCAGCCCATCTGAAATCCTTCACTATGCGTGAGTGTAAACTCCACCACGTACACAAACCATGTGGGAGCTTGCAAGAATGTAATTGATGAGAATGGCAATGCGGATCTAGAGGGGGGTGAATAGATCAACACCTTTAATTCATAGATCGACTTAACAAAATTTAAACTAGAACTCAATTTCGATACTGACAAACTAGACGAAGGAGTAATAATCTTAGTTCATGCCATCAGAGAGAATCATTCACAAACACCTTAAGCGCAATGACAGCTGAACACATATGCTGATATACTCCGGGTGGGATCGAGAGCTAGTTTGAGAACGGGGATAGAAGATATGGAAATCAAACCACGAAGACACTGAGATTTTTAGGTGGTTTGATTGCTTCCAGCAATCTATGTCCACCCCTCACCTGATCAAGACGAGGCTTCACTTGCACAAGCAAACACGGATGAATCCGCTACACGAGCTGATCACACAGCTTCCCACCGGAGGAACAACCTCCTCCCTTCCTCTGAAGACACAGAGGGAACCATGCTCACCAACCTGATGAACACACCCCTGATTCTACCGCAGTATAATCAGTAACACTGCACTAAGGCAGCATACGAGGACCCTTCCTCACACCTGGTCCACAGATCAGATCGTGATCAGTTATAAATCGATCACACCTCCGACTACTGCAGCAATGCACCACTAGAGGAACACTAGATTAACTGAATCAAACGAAACTAGGAAAACAAAAAATAAAACATGAATTACAGCATAAGAAAAGAAATATAGCTCTGAATACAATTCAAGAGCTTTCTCGGAGGAACTCCTTCCTCGAACTTGATCCACCTTCTTCTTATTTCTCTCTCTCTTCTTCTCTAGCTCACAAAGTGGGTTTTCTTCCTTTCTAATCAAATCTCTTTTTCCCTTCGAAGAACAGCTCTCCTCTCACAACAACCCTTTTTTTTCAGCTCTCCCGCCTTCTTGCTTTTCTGAAAATAGGAACGCTGATATTTATAGAACAGACAAATTGAATTTTTGAATTGGCTTTTTCTTCAAGGTGAAATTCTATTGGTCCAGGTGTATTGGAGAGAATATTCTAACACTCAACATCGTGCAGAGCCCAGCCAGGTGAGTTGAATCTCGTGCTAATGATTGGTGATTGGAGGCACGTGATTCTCTTAAGTTTCTTACGAGCTTGGCCATTTTTCAGCTATGCCAATATATTTTTCATCCTTAAGATCCATTTGTCACCTTTACGCTTCATTTATCACCCCTATAACCGTCGCCTTTGTTATTTTTCTGCCTTGCGGGTCCATTCATCATGGCTGGTATCTATTTGTCACCATTAGCAATCTTTTGTCGCCCCAGCCAGCCATTTGTTACCGCTGCTGCCCATTTGTTACCTCTATTCCACATTTGTCCCCCGAGCTCATCTTTTGTCAGCCTTGAGGTCTGTTTGTTATCGTTGCGACCCATTTGTCACCTCCAAGAGCTATTTGTCACCGTTGTGTGTCTATTTTTCACCCTTGAAGCTCATTTGTCGCCTGTGTTCTTCATTTGTCAGCCTGCCTGATGTTTACCCTTGGCTGCATCGACTCTAATATAGCATTGCGTCGACTCTAGTTCAATTTGTCAGCTTCTCAACCCTTTGTCTCCCGTTGCAAGCTATTTGTCACCTCTACAAATCTATTTGTCACCCTTATTCCTCATTTGTCACTCTTGTGAGCTATTTTTCACTGTTACTTGCTTCACCTGGCGGGTGACTCCTGCGGAACTGGCATCGACTCCATAGACTACTGAAACCAACTTCATCTTCATTGCTTCCTCTATAGCTTTTTCACATTCATTCAAGGCCTGGTGTCATATCCTTATCATGCAGACACCCTGAAACTTCATTGGTTTAGCAATTACAGTCTGAAAATCATTGTAGAATGTGCAGAAAATGAAAAACAAAATATGTAGATTTTGTATTTATGTGATTTCAGACTTAGAAGCAAATGACTTCATGTTTGTGTGACATCATCAAAATAAACTAAGCCCAACAATCTCCCCCTTTTTGGTGATGGCAAACCACATGAGTCATTGAGCTTATTATGTGAAGATTGAGTTGAAAAATTAATGGCCCTTGAGTAAACAGTTGGATCATACAATGACTCGATCCTACAGTGACTCAGCAGGATATGCAATGACAATGAGCAAAGATTATGCAATGAGCAAAGATTATGCAATGACTCACACGACTTAGAGAGAATGATATGCAATGACTCACAAGACCTCTCCCCCTTTGACATCATAAAAAAAAATATAATCAGTGTGGAGGATATAGTGCAGAGAGATGCAGTGAGAAGACTATACTCTGAGTGGCAGAAACAGTAAGGTTACAGACAAGGAATCATACTACCTTCAAAGAAAAATCTTGTAGGAAAATAAGTGTGTTAGCTAAATTAAGCTTCAAGGTTTAGGACTAATAATCCATAAAGGCTTACAAAACAATCTGAGACTTCTATATACATTAATAATGGAAAAGAACAGTGTGATATATAAGGCTTGAGAACCTATCTTTCAACTTTATTAATCAATTTCCAGAGACTCCTCTACGATGATCTTCAATTAGTATTGAGGACAAACATGGTAGATCAATTCATGCTAAATTTATTTTGGGGTTCACGGACTTGAATTTTGTCTTCAACAATTTTTCTAGGACAAAAACATTTTTTCTTATCTGAGCAATCCGATTGAATCCCAACTTTTTGACGTGAAGAGACACATTGTTTAGATGCTAGAATCCCTAGTTACTCAGTGTGGTAACCTTTTTGCCTCTAGAATGAACAGAGATAATGAAAGTAGTGTCTTTTTACGTGAGGCACAACACGTCTTAGATGAAGTGACCCAGTTACTCAACACACTATGTCATTGCTCTATCATTATTTTGCATAGACATAATTTTTAATCAGAGATAGTTTGGCACTTCATGACACAACTCTCTTCACTTCAAGGTGAACAATGATTGGTTTCTCAGTAAACCATAACCATTGCTCTGAAATTTTGTTATCCCCCTTTTTGAATGCATGAGGTTATTTGATTATTTGAAGACAATACTGAATAGAAAGATTTTCAACTAGAATTGTCTCCCTACTCTCAAGTTTCAAGCTTTTAAAAGATTCTCAGGACACAATATTTCACGAATGTTCTGAACCCATTAGTTCTGTATAGAGATATTCTTCAGAAAACTTTTGATTCAGTCTTTATAGGGTTATGAATCTTAAACCACTAGACTTAGCATGGCCAACCACTAGACTTTCATTTAGGAAAGTTCTAAATTTAGAAATCTTCGAGTCTCTAAAAAGATTGTTGGGGACTCATAATTATCTCACAAGGAATTTTGAGAACATGAATTTTATTCAAAGAACTGACTCAGATTTTATACTCTTATCTAATACAACTAAGATGACTGATAGAGAAAGAAAACTGACATGGCTGACAAAAAAAATTTGAAATGATTGAGACTACTCCCCCTGACTAGATGCATTAACTGTCTTTGGTACTTGGCGGAGAACTTAGGTTCGAAGACCACCTCACACTTAGTGAGAGCTTCCAGACATGCCTTACCTGACCTTCTGCAATTCACCATTTGATATACCATAGGGTGGTTAGCAACCAGTGATGAAAGAGAGATAGGATTTGACCATCTAAAAATAGACAATGGGGCTAGCACCCCCTCACTTATTGCAGCTACAGACCAAGACAGACATCTGACTAAAATCAAGAGAGATTGAATATTCAAGTTGATATGAAAAGACCCAACTCTCTTCTCAAGGTAGAAAATTTTTCATGATCCAGTGGCTTAGTAAAAATATCTGCAATTTGATGTGTTGTGCCTATATTAATCAATTCAAAATTTTTCTTTGAAATCTCATCTCTTATAAAATGGTGTCTAATGTCAATGTGTTTTCAACGTGAGTGTTGAATTAGGTTTTTAGACATGTTTATAGCACTAGTGTTATCACAATAAATGGGTGTGCAACCAAGATCTACATTATAGTCTTGTAGCTGGTGTTTAATCCATATGACTTGTGTGCCACAGCTACCAGTAGCTACATTCTCAGCCTCTGTATCCACTAGTGCTTTTCCTATCCAGTTTACACCCAGCATAATCCGCATCAGTGTATGAAATCAAGTGTAAGTTGCATGATGCAAGAAACCATAAGCCTAAGTTGTGTGTGCCCGCAATGTATCTAAAGATTCTCTTAACAGTTAAAAAATGTGATTCTTTTGGAATAGCTTGAAACCTAGCATACAAACACACACTGAATTGAATATCAGGTCTGGAAGCAGTGAGATAAAGCAATGAGCCAATCATACCTCTGTAAAGCTTTGCATCCATTGATTTACCTGACTCATCAGCATCCAAGGATGCATTTGCTACAATTGGTGTAGCCATGTGTTTCAATTTATCCATACCGAATCTTTTTAGAATTTCCAATGCATACTTGGCCTGGCTGATAAAACATCCATCCTTCGTTTGTTTAACCTGCAGACCAAGAAAGTATTGCAAGTTACCAACTAGGCTCATTTCAAATTCTTTTGACATTAAACTTACAAATTCATCTGAAAGTTCAGGACATGTAGAACCAAATACAATGTCATCAACATATACCTGAATTATGATGATTTTCTGAGTCACATTTTTGGTAAAACGAGTCTTGTCAACCTTACCTCTACAATACCCTCTATTGAGCAGAAAATTAGTCAGTCTATCATACCAAGCCCGTGGGGCTTGTTTCAGTCCATACAATGCTTTATTTAATCTGAAAGCATGGTTAGGCAGCTCAGATGATTCAAAACCTAGGGGTTGTTTAACATAAACTTCCTCTTTTATGATGCCATTTAAAAAGGCACTCTTTACATCCATTTATTGAAGGTTTATGTTATGAGAGCAAGCAAAGGATATCAAGATTCTAATGGCTTCTATCATAGCAACTGGTGCATAGGATTAATCAAAATCCACCCCTAATTCCTGATTATAACCTTTAGCTACCAACCTAGCTTTATTCCGAGAGATTATTCCATCTTCACTCACTTTATTCCTAAACACCCACCTGGTTCCAATGATAGAACAATTTTTAGGTCTGGGAACCAAGGTCCAAATTTTATTTCTTTCAAATTGACCCAATTCTTCATGCATTGCATTTATCCATGATTCATCTTTTAAAGCTTCTTCTATGGATTTGGGTTCAATTTGGGAGACTAATGCTACTAGGTCCTGATTATTGATTTCTCAATGGAAGGATCTAGTCCTAGGGGGATCATAAAGATTTCTAATAATATTTTCAGCAGAGCGATTTTTCAGAAATCTAATATTATTAGAAGACTCACCTTGTTCGATCGACTAAAAAAATGGTTCGGTCGACCTACCTTGCTCTGTGTACATCTGTTCAGCTTATTCAAGTGTGTAATATCTTGGGTCTTTCAGATCTAAATCGGAGAGCTTTCGGATCATTTTTGTGGGTCCTGAGTTGTGTTTTATAATCCACGCGGGTTTTTCTCTCGTACAAGTTACGGAACCCAGTGGAGAGTTCATTGTTGAATTCATCGACTCGACGACGCTACAGTGGCGTCGTGCTCCTTCCGAGGATCGCTTAGACTATTTTTTCTTATTTTTTTGAATTAGTGTATTTTTGGGCTAAAAATCAGATTTTACGAAATTTAGGAAATTCTTAATTTCCTTTTCTATTTCTTCTTGTCTCTCCTTCCTCTCTCCTCACCATCGTACACTTTCCTCTCTCTCGTTCTCTCTCCTCTTTCCCCCTCTGCTCCGGCTGCAGACGGAGGAGGCCTCGGGGATGCTGTGGAGATGCCGTGGAGTTGACCTGGAGCATGCTGATGCGAAGGATGGAGCGTGGCATTGGCACGATCCCTCGGTGGATTCAAAGCCGACATGACGGGTTTGTTTGATGGTTTTTGGCGCGATTTAGTCATTTTGGGGTGCTAGAACTTCGGTGGAGGTAGGGAGATGGACACCCTACTCTTCTTTTATGTTCTCTCGCGATTTGGAGCCGATCCGTGCGAGAACGAGTGGGTTTTACCTCATTTTGGGTGAAAGCATGTTCGGGGGGTGTGAGTCGGGTTCACCTTCTCAAGCGACGGTTTTCAGTTTAATTGGTCTCATTTGAACCCTGGCATGTTGGGAATTCATTCCCGCTAGTTTCATCACGTTTGGTTGAGAATCGGAGTCGGTATGAGCCCGACTATCCCCGTGACTCATTTTGGGTCGATTCATGGGAATCGCTCGTTTCTTGTCGTTTTGATGTCAAATTGATCCCTTTCGATCTGTGGAAGGTTTATTTCATCTTTAGGGTTGTTTCCCCTTCGTTTTAGGGCGAACGGGGCGTGGAAAGGCTGGGTTTGGCCATTCCTCTATTTTTCCCGCCATAACGCCTTAGCGGTCGTTCCAGCGACCGTTTGCGTCCCTTTAGCGGTCCAGTGGAAACCGTTTGGAGCTATGTCGATTCAGGCCTAAGCGGTCATTCGATAGACCGTTTAGGGTTGCTTACGGTCCATCGTTAGACCGCTAAGCTTAGTCGAGCGGTCCATTGTTAGACCACCAGGAATTGTGTGTTAGTCGGTTTGGCCAAGCGGTCACGCGATAGACCGCAAGGCTGACCTTGGCGGACCTTTGTGCGACCGCTAGGTCCTATTTATGTTGGTTCAATGGTTTTTAAGTCGGTTAGGGATAGCGATCCTAGCCCAGTCCGCATGGTGGTCTTAGCGGCCCATTAGGAGACCGCTAAGCTGATTTGACTGGGTTAAGTCGGTTCGGGGGTTGACTGGGTCTAGCGGCCACATGGATGACCGCTACAGTCTTATGGCTGCCCTGCGATAGACCGAATGCCCCTGTGTTTTTGTAGTTAGTTGGCTAGAGGCCTTTTGGCTGACCGCTTGGTCTTCTTGGCGGTCAGGCATGTGACCGTTTGGTCCCATTGTTCTGTTTTCTTTATATTTGTCCTCCGTTTGTCTTGGCTTACCCTGGTAGTTTGCCCATCATTTCGTGGATGTCTTAGATGTCTAATGAGAGCTATGACCATGTTTTGAGGTAACCTGGAGTGCCATTATATCGAGCTGTATTCCGTGATGCTTCAGAGTCATTATTGGTTTTTGGTCGACCGGTGTGATCCAGTGGTTGACATGGGAACTTGTGAATGTCTCAATGATCCTGGTGTGGAGCGAGACATGGTTTGGATGACTTGAGTACTATCTTACCTCGATTTATGTGTCCATATGTTTTGAGGGTCTTGGTGATCCCTCATGTCTCCGTGATTTGTGTTATACGAAGGTGTGGATCCGACTGTCCTGTGCCGTTTCCTTCATAACTGTTTTACCGTGATTGGCTTAGGGATTAGGTTGATTGGCGTCATGTTACCGCTTTTGTGCGATGATCTTGTCCCCGAGTCTTGTGACTCAAGGATCGTTGTTTCGACAGGTCTGGTTGTCTGTCCTGAGTCTGGTGGAAGTCTGGGATGCTACCTTGTGTCTCGTGCTTGGTACTTCATAGTACATGCGATAGTGCATGCTTAGCCTGTCTGTACTTCAGCACTAGTGTTTTGGAGTTTCTGTGTCTCTAGTGAGCCTCCACTAGTTGTAGTCCGGTGACACTTTCCTATCTGTCAGCCCACCTGGGAGTGGTGGCAGGGTGAGTTTCCGATATACAGTTTTTAGGCTAGTTTCCGTGGACTCCTTTGCCTTGCAGTAGCGTCCAACTGGGGGAGAAAACTAGCTAGAGGCCTGGCTCAAGACATTGAGCTTGTGTGTGCACACGTGGCCAGGGGCGTTTGGACGAGCGCCAATGAGCCTGACGCTGACTAGTCACTCGTTACTGTAGTTCTGTTGCTCCTTGTACTAGGTACTGGTGTTCCTTGTGCTTGGCTCTTTACGTGTGTCTCAATTACTGCCGTTCTAGGTGAGTATGATATACCTGAGGCGCAGTGTAAGATGTCAGTGGACGCATCTGGCTATTCTTCTAGTGAGGAGGTGCTTCTGTCACTTGACACATAACTCTCATGACGTACGTTTTCGTCATCGGTTTCTGAGTAGCCTGTGTGTGGCTTCACTCGAGGTCCAATCTTGTGTTGCATACACAACGATCTAGTTGTGTATGTATGTGCCTTTGACCGTGTAGGTCTTTGGTAAGCTTTTTACTTATTTTGGTAAGCTTTTTATCTGTCCTGGTAGGCTTCAGCTTTGGAGCTGGTGCTTTGTCGATGGATCGGTAATGCCCGACTTTGTGAGATCGGGGTTTGCCTTTCTGTTGCTGTTCGAAGTAGCTTAGAGGGTCGAGGTTCGATCGGCAGCCGTGTTTATGTTCGGTACGGCTTTACTCTTTCCTTTAGTTGTTCTTACTCCTACTTTTACAGCTTTACTGTTGTAGTTAGTACTACTGTTACGTATGTTCTTCCTGCTTTACTATTTACCGTTGTTTAGCATGTTACTGTGTTGTTTCAAGTAGGGATCTGCGTGACCCCTACTAAGCGAGTGACACGAGCCTCACCCCTACTTTTCAGGTGTGATGTTCTTCTTCCTCGTGGTTCGTGACACGGTGCGTCAGTTCGTAGTTGCCAGCGTTGCCTGTGTCGGGCTTCCCCCGACTTCAGTGTACGTTTCCTTTTCTATTGGACTGTACTTGTCTTTATTTAGACTGGACTCTGTTAATTTAAATTGTTAAGTGAAAAAGTAATTTTATTTTATTCTACTTTAGCTAACTTGATCATTGAAATATTAATTAGTTACTTCTTTATGTGGGGCTTCAATGTACTCCACACACTCCTTTTTATCCCTTCGGAGCTTTACCGCTCTCTTGGGAGGCCTCGCAGGATCCAAGTGGTATCTGGTTTACTCGGGATCTGGACCCTGAGTTATCACAGTTGGTATTAGAGCTGTGTTGTGTGAAAGTACATGGGAATTCGAGATATTGCTGTATTTAGAGTCCTTAAGGTCCAGTATAGTCGGCAGCTGGCAATGGTTTTGCGATTCATTATCGCTTTCTTTTTGCGTGTGGTCTTGGCGTGCTGTGTTGGCACTGTGCGAGATGGTTTCACTCTCGTCAGGATGTGATGGAGTGCTCTTCTTTTGTTATGGTGTTTGTCTCAATTATGCTGTAGTTGGCAAAGTTCACCGGCAGGCGTGAATCTGTAATGCACTATTCGAGATTTTTTCGTGACTTGTTCAGGTGGCTGGTGACTTTATAGTTGGTGTGATGACCGTACACATTTTGATGCTGTTTTGGTCACCCCAGCTCGAGTTTGTTCAGCCCCTGAGGTGTTAAGTTGGTGTTGAGGTGGTTGATTAGATGCCTTGATTGAGAGAATGCTCGGGTGAACCTAGGATTTTCCTTCCTGGTGAGCTACTGTTAGACGAACTTGATTCTTCTCATCTTGTCTGGTGGTGTCTTTTCGAGGTATGCCTTGGAAGTGCTGTCTTGGTGAAGCCTTTGTCCTGTGTCTGCTTTAGTATGAACTGCGTTAGTTCTGAACCTGATTTACCTTTGTTCAACAGTGGCTTCGCTTTGGACCCAGATTTTACGTTTGGGAGCCGTTGTGCACCGTGTTCAACGTGCCGTGTTTGGTGGCTGTTGTGCTATGAAGGTTCAGTAATTGTTTCAGGATGTAAGGATAAGCTGAGAAAGGTGTTCTTTGTGCTTTGTGCTGTAGCTGGTGCTCTTCCTGGTGTGCACTTTGGCGACTTGTGATCGGTTGTTAGTAGGATCAGTACTCGAGGCGTGTTATATTACAGTTTGTGAATTGCGATGGCGCCCAGTGTGTACTGAGATGCGAATGCCGAGTTGTCCTTGATGCCTGAGTGCGTGTGTTGAGCGTGTAGCGAAAGCGTGTTGGCTGATAACCCACTGGTCAAGGATCGTTTGGTTGGAAGATTCTGACCAGTCGAGAGGATTATTTTTCTCGATGTGACTTCGTCTTGGCTATGTGCCTTGATGTTGTTTGTTGCTGTGCCGTTACTTGAGACATTATGGTTGTAGGCACTGGTATTTATGAGAGTTGGGGAATCTGTCGGCATGTTTACTGGTTGAGTACCCTTTGCTTCTCTGTAACATTTTCTTGGATGTTGTATTCTCGGGACGTGATCGTGGTCCTTGAGATGCGTTCTTCGAGATTATTGTTCTTGTTGTTGTGGGTCCTTGTTGGTGAGCTGTTTGCAGCATGGCTTGTATATGTTTGCCGTGTGTAGTGCCCCAGAATTTATATAAGTATTTTCTAGATTATTTAATAATTTTTTGGAATTTATTTGTAATTTATAAGGGCTAAAGAGAATTATAAAAGGATTATTGAACTTTTAGAAGGCCCAATGAATTAACCTAGCCTGTTTAAAGAAGCCCAAAAGGTTTTAAGGACCAAGCCCAATTGGGTTGGCCCATATTCTAGAAGGTCATTAAGGATAAATACTACTCACATATATATATATTTACATGGATAAACGAATAAAAGAGTTTTACTTATTTAAAACTCTAGCTACGTTGACTGTAACGGTCCATCGGGCGACCGTCACAGCCAAGTAACGCATGAGAGCTAGACCGTTACACTATGTGTATTATGTGAGTTGAAGAGTTCGAGACATGTTGAACTCTGAGAATAAGAAATGTAACGGTCTATCGTGAGACCATCACATGCCTCTAACGCACTGGCCGTAGACCGTTACATCCAGTTAGTTCCATAAAAGAAAGAACAAGTACAAAGATTAAAACTTTGGACTCTTATCCACTAAGGATCGACTTGGGAAGAGTTATAATAATACAGAGGACTCTTAGAGATTAGATTATGACCAAACAAGGACTCTAGAATCGATCTAATCCTCAAACCCTAGCCTAAACTCTATAAATAGGGCATAGTTCTGAACTGTGCGACCCTTACTTTTTGGACGTAAAGAATCAAGGTAAGGAGTCATTATCTCAGGTAAGCTCTTTAGAAGTATTTGTTTACAATACTTTAGACTAACTTCCCTCCAAATTTCACATCTTTAGGTCAAGAGGTCGTGGAGTTAGAGCCCAAGGAAGTTACTGGAAAAGTCACAGAAGAAAGAAATCTAGGGCAGGATTCTCAATCCAAATTAGAAGCAACAGCCTAAGTTAAGAGGTAGGTTATCTCATGAACGGCAAAAACAACTTGATAGGACTAAAACGCCCTCTGGTTCAAGTGATTTCCATGCATTATAGATCATTGATTTCATGATTTTACAACTTCTATGCATTACATGCATCCCTTAGCCTTAATTGGACATGCCAAAGATGTATCTTGTCTAATTCATTGATACCTAAGCATGTAGTTGGCCTACACTACGTTATCATGTCTAGAGATTCATGGTATTTTAATTATAGACATGATATGAATCGATGTCTTTATGTTTTATCTAGTTGTCTGTCAGTAGATATTGTAACGCATACCTGTAGGACCGTCACACTCATATAACGGCCCTACGACAGACCGTCACACACCCTGTTGTCTTGAATTTCACTGTTATCTCTGACACACTTGGATAGACGCGTTACGTTCATGTAACGGCTGGATCCTGACCGTCACGTTCACTGTGACGCCCCACCTCTAGACCGTCAGAGTCTATGATCTGGCGACCCTAGGCAGAATATGATTTGCCAATTTTACTTATTGTTAAGCCTAGTTACCTAAGTGTTAACCTGGTTCTATGATTTTGAGATTGTTTAAGCATTCATGATAGTTATTGCATATTTTGGTATCCCACTTTTACTTTAAGTTATGTTAAATTCATGAAGCCAAATTCTATAGTTTTGTATTATAAAGCATGACTCTTTTAAAAATATTGTATTGACGGAGTTTCACCATGATTTCCACATTGATTGTACATATCTCTCTCTGTCAATAGAGTCAATTCTATAAGTACATGGCACATATTCCGGTATGTTGCCATTAGTTCACACTTTGCACTATAGGAACATCATCTTGGACATGAGGACATCTCTATTGGATATTCCTTCCAATGGACTAGGAAATCATTGTTTCAAGGCCACCGTAATTCTCCGCGAGCTTGGGATTCCCACTAGGACGCCGAGTTGGTTGTACCCTCAAAGCCCAATAACTAGAATACAATATTGTTGTTTTCTCGATCTTGTAATGTAACGGCCTTGCACTGGACCGTCAGGCTCACGTAACGGCCCAATGCCCGACCGTCACATTTCACTAAGTCTAAACTAGTATGATGGACTCTGGTCACTGTAACGGCCCATTATGGACGCGTTACATAGTGTAACGGCCCAGTAAACGACCATTACATAGCTTGTATATGTTAACCCAAGGTTTGACCAAGGGTTGATATTTCAATGATTCTAGACAAACCTTGATGATCTAGAACTTATCATATTGCTTAATAGACTTAATGTAATGGATGAAAGTTAAGGAAATATACCGTTATGTTGTCGATTTATTCTATAAGCATAACATAGTTTAAATGTCATTCTTGATCTCATATATTCAAATTAAAGTATTCATTCATTGATTATTGTTATCATGGAATTATTGAACTTATTACATTCTTGGCCATACTTTACTGTTACATGCGTGGAAGTAGCTTAATTTATAACTGAAGATGCGATCGAGCACTGATTGTGTTCAAGGGCTCTATGCTAGTCCCCTCGACTGATTGCCGGAAACATACTATTTTATAAACCATGGGGTATGATGCTACTGGCGTCGGATTGTGCTGGGAGTACTATTTCTATAAATAAGTGAAGATCCACGGCACGACATGACTTTCTTACTTGATATTCCACAGAAATTCATGAACTATGTACTCAAAAGAGACTAGTGTGATGAATATGTGGCTTGCTAGTACAATCTCGTTACATTCTTGTTCATGGAAGGCCAATATCATGTTCTTGTTATATTCTTGTTAGTTCATTCTTGATCATTCTATCTTACATGATTATCTTGTTACTTTGATTTAAACGCGTGATCGATTCGCATTCGCATGATTTTACCTTATTCTTTAGAGCTAAATTGTTAATTACTTTAATAGTGCCTTCATGTTGATGCGAAGATACCTACTGGGCAAGTGTGCTCATTACCTATTTCCAATATTTTTCAGGAGATGGAAATAGTTTGAATTCGGATTCGGGTGATTCAAGTAGCGGGTCCGAGAGCGATTGAATGTTGTTATTACAAGAGTGAAGACATAGGAAGTTTATAATGTCTAGATTGAGTCAATGTAATTTTCCTATTTCTTGAGTCTAGTAGAATGAAAATCAAATTAGTGATTGTATCTTTGAATATTGAGCATTATGATATGAAGTTGAAGTTGATTAAATCCTGTGCAATTACATTTACTTGTGTGATTGTCTCGCGCTCTGATTGATTCTTGCTTGCAAGAGGCTTACATGCCAGCTGTTCGCGCTCCCCGAGCGAGTATTCCGCTGTAATAAACGCTCGGGGCGTAACAGTTAAGTTGGTATCAGAGCCTAAGTCTCAGGACTTAGGGAAATGAGTCATGTCATTGGATAAGTCCAAGGTTTAAGGACCCATACCTATGAACTAAGGAAGAAATTCAACACCCATGTGAGGATTGGGTAGAACTCGGGATAAGATAACAAATTAGCTTTAAGAATTATTTTGTTCATTCCAATTTCATGAGAAATAACAAGTTGTTATTTCCTCTCAGGTACCCTATTTTTCGAATGGCTCATCGCGTAGATTGGGACGGTATGCAACAAACAGTTACCGGCCTTACCCAGGCATTGCAGACTATAGCACAAGGTGGTGCATGGGCAAGGGCTGGTGACCTTCATCGCAATTTCTGGAGTCTAAATCCTCCGCGTTTCTATGGATCTTCCAATCCAGACGAAGTAGAAAATTGGATCGATGAGATGAATTGTATATTTGATGTCATACAATGCACTGATCAGGAGAAAGTCCATCTAGCAACGTTCCAATTGAATAAGGATGCCCGTACTTGGTGGAAGTCTGTTCCGGCACCTCCGGCCGATGCGCCACATACATGGAATGCTTTTCTCACTTTATTTTGTGCCAAGTATTTCTCCGAACATGTGAAGGAAATGAAGGCTATGGAGTTTACCTCCCTTCGTCAAGGGATGATGTCAGTAGCAGAGTACGAGTTGCAGTTTTCAAGACTAGCACCATATGCACCACACCTTATTAGTACGGAATTATTAAAGGTGAACCGATTTATGGACGGGTTACGGCCCGATTTTATTCAACAACTGGGGACACAGAACATCCGCACTTATGCGGAAATGGTTCAAAGGACATATTTATGCGACAGGACCTTGGAAAATGTCGAAAAGCTGAAGGGAAAAGGAGAGGAATCTAGCCGGCGCTCAGATCGGCATTATAAGAAAGAGATGTTTAGCATCACGGAAGCATACAAAAGCCGTGATAACAAGAAAAGATCAAGGAACGGGAACGGTGGAAGTTCCCAAAAGAATAGTAAAAAGGTTAAAGAAGAGAAGGAGCAAGTCGCCTCGGCATGCACCTTTTGCGAGAAATTCGGCCACTCAGCTGAAGAATACTGGAAGCGCCTAGGTGCTTGTTTGCGCTGTGGAAGTAGGGAGCATCGTGTGCCAGATTGCCCCCTTATGAAAGATCAATCAAATAACGGAGGACGTAGGAGGCAGGCTCGCCTCAATGCAGTTATAGATGAAGAAGAAGCGCCCAGGATCAAAATGACGGGCTTATGGAATGTACTCTTCAAATTTATTCTCATCCTGCATTTGTGCTATTTGATACTGGTGCCTCTCATTCTTTTATCTCCACTACTTTTTCTAAGATATTACCAATCGCATCAGTTCCCTTACCGTCAGATCTTGTTATTTCCACACCCTTAGGATCTGGAACTAAGCTTACCAACTATTATCTGATAGCAAAGTGGTAGTAGAAGGACACAATCTCCTCGCAAACTTAGTATGCCTTGATATGAAAGGTTATGATGCCATTTTAGGGGTAGATTGGCTTGTAGACCATGATGCTTACATCAACTGCCGAAATAGAACTATATCTTTCCGAAAGCCCGGTCTTCCAAGATTTTCTTTTCTCGGCATCAAATACAAGAAGCATCCTACCATTATATATTCTCTTCACGCCTGCAAACTTATCTCGAAAGGATGTGAAGTTTTTTTTGCTTCAGTCATTGTCACCGAATCTAAGGAAATTATCCTAGCAAACATTCCTATTGCAAATGAATTTCCTGACGTGTTCCCATCCGAACTACCTAGTTTACCGCCCGAGAGGGAAGTAAACTTTACCATTGAACTCATTCCAGATGCAGCACCTGTTTCTATAGCCCCTTACAGGATGTCCCCCACGGAACTTAAGGAACTAAAGAAGTAATTACATGAACTTCTAGATAAGGGTTTCATTAGACCTAGCACATCCCCTTGGGGTGCGCCTGTTCTATTTGTCAAGAAGAAGGATGGTTCTCTCAGGTTATGCATCGATTATCGGCGACTGAATCAGCTTACAATCAAAAATAAATATCCATTGTCACGTATTGATGAGCTCTTCGAGCAGCTTTCGGGAGCAGAATATTTTTCTAAGATTGACCTCAGATCAGGTTATCATCAGCTTAGAATCAAAGAAGAGGACATTTATAAATCGGCTTTTCGAAGTCGTTACGGCCACTATGAATTCGTGGTAATGCCGTTTGGGTTAACTAATGCCCCAGCAGCATTCATGCAACTTATGAACAGTGTCTTCCAGCCATATTTAGACCAATTCCTCATCGTCTTCATCGATGATATCCTGATATACTCCAAGACAAAAGAAGAACATGAAGAACATCTAAGGATAGCTTTGCAAACACTTAGAGAACACAAGCTATATGCCAAACCCAATAAGTGTGAATTCTGGCTCAAGGAAGTCTCATTCCTAGGCCACATTATTTCAAAAGAAGGTATTACTGTAGATTCTTCTAAGGTAGAAGCTGTCAGAGATTGGAGTCGACCAACGACTGTATCTGAAGTCAGAAGCTTTTTGGGTCTAGCTGGTTATTATAGGAGATTCATAAAGGACTTGTCAAAGATCGCGGTTCCTTTAACTAGACTTACTAGAAAAGAAAATCTTTTGTCTGATCGAAGGACTGTGAAAAGAGTTTTCAAAGTCTTAAGAATCATCTTACGGCAGCCCCTGTTTTGTCACTACCAATAGAGGGTGGTGAGTTTGAAGTATATACGAATGCATCGGGGATTGGCTTATGATGTGTCCTTATGAAGAATGGAAAAGTGATTTGCTATTCCTCAAGACAATTGAAGCGTCACGAAGAAAATTATCCTGTATATGATTTAGAATTGGCAACAGTGATCTTCGCCTTGAAAATTTGGCGTCATTATCTTTATGGAGAAAAGTTCACGATCTACTCAGACCACAAGAGCTTGAAATATCTATTTTCTCAAAAGGAGCTCAATATGAGGCAAAGGAGGTGGTTAGAACATCTCAAGGACTTTGATTTTGCTATTCAATATCACCCTGGCAAGGCAAATGCTGTAGCAGATGCACTCAGTAGGAAACCAATGGGCATGTTATCAAGTCTCATGATTAGTGTAACTAACCTTATTCCTCAGTTTGCTCAGTTGAATTTAGATGTTGACATTAAGGAAGAAGATTGCTTTATAGCTAATATCCGAGCTCAACCTACATTGATAGAGGATTTTGCCAAGTTACAAGAGGATGACCCAGTTTTACTGGAAATTAAGCCCAATATTGAACAGAGACCGGATTTTTCTATTTCTAATGATGGAAGATTGCTATTCAAGGGCCGAATGTGTATACCGGATCACGAGGATACAAAGAACTTGATCTTAGAAGAAGTTCATAAATCAAAGTACACCATTCATCCAGGAGGTACAAAAATGTATCAGGATCTCAAAAGAAACTTTTGGTGGCCCAATATGAAGAGGGAAGTAGCTGATTTTGTGTCTCGCTGTCTCACTTGCCAACAAGTTAAGGCGGAACATTTAGATCTGCAGGAAAATTATAGCCCTTAAGTATTCCATAATGGAAATGGGAGAGCATAGGAATGGATTTCATTATGGGATTACCTAAGACAAGAGGTGGACATGATGGAATATGGGTAATCATAGACCGATTGACTAAATCTGCACATTTCATACCAATAAAAAGTCGATGGTCTGTGGATATTCTAGCAGCATTATACATCAAAGAAATTGTTAAACTACATGGTGTCCCTGTCTCTATTGTATCAGATAGAGATCCTCGATTTACATCACAGTTCTAGAAGGGCCTACAACATTCACTGGGGACTAGATTGAATTTTAGCACAGCTTTCCATCCACAAACTGATGGTCAGACGGAAAGAACAAATCAGGTGGTAGAAGATATGCTCAGGGCTTGTGTCATTAATTTTGGAGGAAGTTGGCATGATCACTTGCCTCTAGTGGAATTTGCATATAATAATAGCTATCAAGCAAGCATACAAATGGCACCTTTCGAAGCTCTATATTGGAAGAGTTTTCGATCTCCAATATGTTGGAATGAAATCGGGGAAAGGCAATTTCTAGGCCCCGACCTAATCAGAGATTCTACAGAAAAGATCAAACTCAACCAGGAAAGAATGAAAATGGCTCAAGATAGGCAGAAATCTTATGCCGACAATCGAAGGTCCGACTTGGAATTTCAAGTAGGAGAACATGTATATCTAAAGGTCCTCCGGGTCGTGGTATTCGAAGATTTGGCATTAAAGGAAAACTAACTCCAAGATTTATTGGCCCATTTGAAATTCTCGAAAGGGTCGGTGAAGTGGCTTACAGATTGGCTTTACCTCCACAATTAGCAGGAGTACATGACGTATTTCATGTCTCCATGCTAAAGAAGTATGTATATGATCCTGACCATATTATCACTTATGACAACCTGGAGATTCAGAAGGACTTAACATATGAGCAAACGCCAATAAAGATTCTGGATCGGGAAGTGCATCAATTAAGGAATAAAGTTATTCCTATGGTTAAGATCCAATGGAAGAAAACATGGCCATATGAAGCAACATGGAAAACCGAAGCAGCTATGCGGAAAAGATTCCCAGAATTATTCAACTGTAAGTACACTCTCCACAATCCATGTATTGAATTTGGGGACCAAATTCTTTTAATTGGGGGAGAGTGTAGTGCCCTAGAATTTATATAAGTATTTTCTAGATTATTTAATATTTTTTTGGAATTTATTTGTAATTTATAAGGGCTAAAGAGAATTATAAAATGATTATTGAACTTTTAGAAGGCCCAATGAATTAACCTAGCCTGTTTAAAGAAGCCCAAAAGGTTTTAAGGACCAAGCCCAATTGGGTTGGCCCATATTCTAGAAGGTCATCAAGGATAAATACTAATCACATATATATATATATATATTTAAATGGATAAACGAATAAAAGAGTTTTACTTATTTAAAACACTAGCTACGTTGATTGTAACGGTACATCGGGCGACCGTCACAGCCAAGTAACGCATGAGAGCTAGACCGTTACACTATGTGTATTCTGTGAGTTGAAGAGTTTGAGACATGTTGAACTCTGAGAACAAGAAATGTAACGTTCATCGTGAGACCGTCACATGCCTCTAACGCACTGGCCGTAGACCGTTACATCCTGTTAGTTCCATAAAAGAAAGAACGAGTACAAAGATTAAAACTTTGGACTCTTATCCACTAAGGATCGACTTGGGAAGAGTTATAATAAAACTGAGGACTCTTAGAGATTAGATTATGACCAAACAAGGACTCTAGAATCGATCTAATCCTCAAACCCTAGCCTAAACTCTATAAATAGGGCATAGTTCTGAACTGTGTGACCCTTACTTTTTCGACGTAAAGAATCAAGATAAGGAGTCATTATCTCAGGTAAGCTCTTTAGAAGTATTTGTTTACGATACTTTAGACTAACTCCCTCCAAATTTCACATCTTTAGGTCAAGAGGTCGTGGAGTTAGAGCCCAAGGAAGTTGCTGGAAAAGTCACAGAAGAAGGAAATCTAGGGCAGGATTCTCAATCCAAATCAGAAGCAACAGCCTAAGTTAAGAGGTAGGTTAGCTCATGAACGGCAAAAATAACTTGATAGGACTAAAACGCCCTCTGGTTCAAGTGATTTCCATGCATTATAGATCATTGGTTTCATGATTTCACTACTTCTATGCATTACATGCATCCCTTAGCCTTAATTGGACATGCCAAAGATGTATCTTGTCTAATTCATTGATACCTAAGCATGTAGTTGGCCTACACTACGTTATCATGTCTAGAGATTCATGGTATTTTAATTATAGACATGATATTAATCGATCTCTTTATGTTTTATCTAGTTGTCTGTCAGCAGATACTGTAACGCATACCTGTAGGACCGTCACACTCATATAACGGCCCTACGACAGACCGTCACACACCCTGTTGTCTTGAATTTCACTGTTGCCTCTGACGCACTTGGACAGACGCGTTACGTTCATGTAACGGCTGGATCCTGACCGTCACGTTCACTATGACGCCCCACCTCTAGACCATCAGAGTCTATGATCTGGCGACCCTAGGCAGAATATGATTTGCCAATTTTACTTATTGTTAAGCCTAGTTACCTAAGTGTTAACCTGGTTCTATGATTTTGAGATTGTTTAAGCATTCATGATAGCTATTGCATATTTTGGTATCCCACTTTTACTTTAAGTCATGTTAAATTCATGAAGCCAAATTCTATAGTTTTGTATTATAAAGCATGACTCTTTTAAAAACATTGTATTGACGGAGTTTCACCATGATTTCCACATTGATTGTACATATCTCTCTCTGTCAATAGAGTCAATTCTATAAGTACATGGCACATATTCCGGTATGTTACCATTAGTTCACACTTTGCACTATAGGAACACCATCTTGGACATGAGGACCTCTCTATTCGATATTCCTTCCAATGGACTAGGAAATCATTGTTTCAAGGCCTCCGTAATTCTCCACGAGCCTAGGATTCCCACTAGGACACCGAGTTGGTTGTATCATCAAAGCCCAATAACTAGAATACACTATCGTTGTTTTCTTGATCTTGTAATGTAACGGCCTTGCACTGGACCGTCAGGCTCACGTAACGGCCCAATGCCCGACCGTCACATTTCACTGAGTCTAAACTAGTATGCTGGACTCTGGTCAGTGTAACGGCCCATTATGGACGCGTTATATAGTGTAACGGCCCAGTAAACGACCGTTACATAGTTTGTATATGTTAACCCAAGGTTTGACCAAGGGTTGATATTTTAATGATTCTAGACAAACCTTGATGATCTAGAACTTATCATATTGCTTAATAGACTTAATGTAATGGATGAAAGTTAAGGAAATATACCGTTATGCTGCCGATTTATTCTATAAGCATAACATAGTTTAAATGTCATTCTTGATCTCATATATTCAAATTAAAGCATTCATTCATTGATTATTGTTATCATGGAATTATTGAACTTATTACATTCTTGGCCATACTTTACTGTTACATGCGTGGAAGTAGCTTAATTTATAACTGAAGATGCGATCGAACACTGATTGTGTTCAAGGGCTCTATGCTAGTCCCCTCGGCTGATTGCCGGAAACATACTATTTTATAAACCATGGGATATGATGCTACTGGCGTCGCATTACGCTGGGAGTACTATTTCTATAAATAAGTGAAGATCCACGACACGACATGACTTTCTTGCTTGATATTCCACAGAAATTCATGAACTATGTACTCAAAAGAGACTAGTGTGATGAATATGTGGCTTGCTAGTACAATCTCGTTACATTCTTGTTCATGGAAGGCCAATATCATGTTCTTGTTATATTCTTGTTAGTTCATTCTTGATCATTCTATCTTACATGATTATCTTGTTACTTTGG
Source organism: Amorphophallus konjac (assembly GCA_022559845.1). Classification (NCBI taxonomy): domain Eukaryota; kingdom Viridiplantae; phylum Streptophyta; class Magnoliopsida; order Alismatales; family Araceae; genus Amorphophallus; species Amorphophallus konjac. The sequence goes on from CM040129.1 coordinate 36,840,178, forward strand.
TTTAAACGCGTGATCGATTTGCATTCGCATGATTTTACCTTATTCTTTAGAGCTAAATTGTTAATTACTTTAATAGTGCCTTTATGTTGATGCGAAGATACCTACTGGGCAAGTGTGCTCATTACCTATTTCCAATGTTTTTCAGGAGATGGAAATAGTTCGAATTCGGATTCGGGTGATTCAAGTAGCGGGTCCGAGAGCAATTGAATGTTGTTATTACAAGAATGAAGACATAGGAAGTTTATAATGTCTAGATTGAGTCAATGTAATTTTCCTATTTCTTGAGTCTAGTAGAATGAAAATCAAATTAGTGATTGTATCTTTGAATATTGAGCATTATGATATGAAGTTGAAGTTGATTAAATCCTGTGCAATTGCATTTACTTGTGTGATTATCCCGTGCTCTGATTGATTCTTGCTTGCAAGAGGCTTACCATGCCGGCTATTCGCGCTTCCCGAGCGAGTCTTCCGCTGTAATAAAGGCTCGGGGCGTGACACCGTGTGTTCAGCTATAATTGTGCCTTGATGTGACCCAACTTGTAGTTGTGTCCCGTTGTTCTGTGTTGAGAACGGAGCCGGGATTCTACAGGTGATGTTGTTGTTGTTGTTATCGTTCGTTGGTGGTTGTGTTCAGCTTGGGAGGAGTTCTCTGTGAGTCTGAATTTGGCATTATATGGATGGAGGTCTTGTCGGTTGGTTTTGTTGTACTCTTCTGTCATGGTGGAGTTAGCATGCAACTTGAATCAGATGTAATGTCTGAGTGAGGACTGACTTGATTGTGCTCGTGGTCCAGTGATGTCGTTGACGTTCTGTGTGTGAGTTTTGCTGTTATTCTTGGCATAGAAGCCGATGATGTTGTGGAGCTGTCAGCTGAGAGGACTATGTTTCCTTGGTTAAGCTGATGCTTGTTGTGTCTGCCGTGTCTTATCGGTAGCTGTTTTCGTGGCATGGGTCGTGTCTCCTTTCTCTGTGAGACGGAAGCGACGTTGCCTTGTTTCGGAGGTGTCGGACTTGTGTTCACTTGGGTGCCATGCTCATTCTGTGGATCAATTTGTCTTGAGATCCAGAGCGTGTGCCTGTGATGGTGGTTTGGAAGTCGCCCTCTAAACTGTGTTTTTCAAGAATCGTGTTATCATGTTTTGTGGTTGAGACTTGGCTGATGCTTGGAGAGCGTAGCCAGCGTTTCAGTTGTTCTTCCCTTGTTCACTTGTTAGCTCCTTGAATTTTGAGGATGAACTTCCTATAAGGGGGGAGGACTATAATATCTTGGGTCTTTTGGATCTTTCTCGGAGAGCTTTCGGATCGCTTTTGTGGGTCCTGAGTTGTGTTTTACAATCCACGCGGGTTTTTCTCTCGTACAAGTTACGAAACCCAGTGGAGAGTTTATTATTGAATTCATCGACTCGAGGACGCTACAGTTGCGCTGTGCTCCTTCTGAGGATCACTTAGACTATTTTTTCATATTTTTCTGAATTAGTGCATTTTCGGGCTAAAAATCAAATTTTACGAAAATTAGGAAATTCCTAACTTCCTTTTCTATTTATTCTTTTCTCTCCTTCCTCTCTCCTCACCGTCGCACACTTTCCTCTCTCCCGTTCTCTCTCCTCTTTCCCCCTCTACTCCGGCTACAAACGGAGGAGGCCCCGGGGATGCTGTGGAGATGCCGTGGAGTTGACCTGGAGCGTGCTGGTGTGAAGGATGGAGCGTGGCGTTGGCGCGATCCCTCGGTGGAATCAAAGCCAACATGACGGGTTCGTTTGATGGTTTTCAGCACGGTTTAGTCGTTTTGGTACGCTAGAACTTCGGTGGAGGTAGGGAGATGGACGCCCTACTCTTCTTCTATGTTCCCTCGCGATTTGGAGCCGAACCGTGCGAGAACGAGTGGGTTTTACCTCGTTTTGGGTGAAAGCATGTTCGAGCAATGTGAGCCGAGTTCGCCTTATCAGGCGACAATTTTTAGTTTAATTGGTCTCATTTGAACCCCTGGCATGTTGGGAATTCATTCCCGCTAGTTTCATCACGTTTGGTTGAGAATCAGAGTCGGTATGAGCCCGACTATCCCCGTGACTCATTTTGGGTCGATTCATGGGAATCGCTCGTTTCTTGTCGTTTTGATGTCAAATTGATCCCTTTCGATCTGTGGAAGGTTTATTTCATCTTTAGGGTTGTTTCCCCTTCGTTTTAGGGCGAACGGGGCGTGGAAAGGCCGGGTTTGGCCATTCCTCTATTTTTCCCGCCGTAACGCCTTAGCGGTCGTTCCAGCGACCGTTTGCGTCCCTTTAGCGGTCCAGTGGAAACCGTTTGGAGCTATGTTGGTTTTATGTCGGTTCAGGCCTAAGCGATCATTCGATAGACCGTTTAGGGTTGCTTGCGGTCCATCGTTAGACCGCTAAGCTTAGTCCAGCGGTCCATTGTTAGACCGCTAGGAATTGTGTGTTAGTCGGTTTGACCAAGCGGTCATGCGATAGACCGTAAGGCTGACCTTGGCGGCCCTTTGTGCGACCGCTAGGTCTTGTTTATGTTGGTTCAATGGTTTTTATGTCGGTTAGGGCTAGCGGTCATAGCCCAGACCGCATGGTGGTCTTAGCGGCCCATTTGGAGACCGCTAAGCTGATTTGACTGGGTTAAGTCGATTAGGGCGTTGACTGGGTCTAGCGGTCACGTGGATGACCTCTATAGTCTTCTAGCGGCCCTACGATAGACCGCATGCCCCTATATTTTTGTAGTTAGTTGGCTAGCGGCCTTTTGGCTGACCGCTTGGTCTTCTTGGCGGTCAAGCATGTGACCGTTTGGTCCCATTGTTCTGTTTTCTTTATATTTGGCCACCATTTGTCTTGGCTTACCCTGGTGGTTTTCCCGTTATTCCGTGAATGTCTTGGATGTCCTATGAGGGCTATGACAATGTTGTAAGGTAACCCGGAGTGCCATTATATCGAGCTGTATTCCGTGATGCTTCAGAGTCATTATTGGTTTCTGGTCGACCGGTGTGATCCAGTGGTTGACATGGGAACGTGTGAATGTCTCGGTGATCTCGGTGTGGAGCGAGACATGGTTTGGACGCCTTGAGGTACTGTCTTAACTAGGTTTACATGTCCATGTGTTTTGAGTGTCTTGGTGATCATGTCTCCGTGATTCGTGTTATACGGAGGTGTGGATCCAGCTGTCCTGTGACGTTTCCTTCATAAGTGTTTTACCGTGATTGGCTTAGGGATTAGGTTGATTGGCGGCATGTTACCGCTTTTGTGCGACGATCTTGACCCCGAGTCTTATGACTCAAGGATCGTTATGTCGGCAGGTCTGGTTGTCTGTCCTAAGTCTGGTGGCAGTCTTGTATGCTACCTTGTGTCCCGTGCTTGGTGCTTTATAGTACGTGCGTCACTGCATGCTTAGCATGTCTGTACTTTAGCACTAGTGTTTTGGAGTTTCTGTGTGTCTAGTGAGCCTCCACTAGTCGTAGCCCAGCGACACTTTCCTGAGTGTCGGCCCACCTGGGAGTGGTGGCGGGGTGAGTTTTCGATATACGATTTTTAGGCTACTTTCCGTGGACTCCTTTGCCTTGTAGTAGCATCCTACTGGGGGAGAAAACAAGCTAGAGGCCTGGCCCATGGCATTGAGCTTGTGTGTACACACGTGTTCAGGGGCATTTGGACGAGCGTCGGCCGGCGTGACCCTGACTAGTCACTCGTTACTGTAGTTCTGTTGCTCCTTGTACTTGTTAGAATTTATGGGTGCAAGACACAGATTCAGAAGGGTGGGGATGAATGAATCTTTCAACCAATACACCCAATTAAAAACAACTGCGGAATCAAACTTTTAATAATACTCAGTAATCAAATGAGACTGCACAACCACTCTCTTGTCACAACCGTGAGCTGAGAAACTCAGGGTCGCATATATAATTCTACTAAGCATAGGAGCATACACTCCACAGACATACATAAAACTCTTAGCGTAACACAAGGGTGAACGCAAGCAATCAAGTACACACAACCTGTGAAGGGGAGGAAGATGATATGGAGGAGCGCAAAGAGCAAACCACGATGGACAAGATTTTTTTAGGTGGTTCGGCCAGACCCACAGTTTGCCTACGTCCACCCCTCACTCCAAACCAGAGTGAGGCTTCCCTTGCAATAGCAAGAAACCCAGACTCAGTCTGGAAACAGACGCTGCCTAACAGCTTGATCCAAAGGAACACGCTCCTCTCTTCCTCCACCCAGGAGGCCAATAACTAGCGACACCTAGTCACTAGCAATCGGAGACACCAAGTCCCCCATCCTCTGAAACCCAGAGGGAAAGCACAAGTGACACCAAGTCACTTGCAACCGGAGACACTAAGTCTCCCTTCTCCTGAGTCCACAGGAGGAACCCCGAACTCAACCTGAGTATCGAAAGACCAAGAAACTGGAAGATTAAAGTAACAAAAAGGAAAAATAAACTGGCGAATAAAGCTCAATATAAAAAAATATAGCTTACACAGGAGCACAGCAGTTCAGGATCTGATCCTAGAACTGAACTTCTTCACACTTCCTCTTCTGCTGTTGGCTCTCTTACTCTCTCTGGCTGCTGCTCGCCTCTTTTCTTCTTTGCCCTTTCTTCAGCTCCGCTCTCCTTCTACTATCTCTTTCTGCTTCGATCTTTTTTTTTTCTGGGTGCTCTCTCTGTCTCTATCTTTTTCATCACTTCTATTATTCTTCTTTCTCTTTCTCACGAACTCACTTCTCTTAGCTCTGCTCTCTCTTTTTTTCTTTCTCTCAGAATTCTTCTGATGCCTTCTTCTGTTTTTCTCTTCATCTACTACTTTGTTGATCGCAGGAGGGGCCTTCTTATAGAGCTTTAGACTTGGGTCCCACAAGCTCTCGCTTCAGGCGTATGGAGAGCTTGTTCCCGCCATTCCCAGAGAAGCCACGCGTCAGGTGCCGATGGAGCGATAATCCACATGGCAGCTTCTTCCAATAATGATCTGCATTGGATCACGTGTCAATTATTTGCTCTACTGTCCTCACGAACTCTTGTTCTTCTGCTCCTCGTGAGTTAAGTGCTCAGGTGCACATGAGATGCTCGAACCTTGGCTGTCCTTGCCTGATTGTTCCGTGCATAAGTTCCAACAATGAAGAACACTTAGTTAATGCTATATGGTCAGAGACATAGTTAATATGCTCAGAAAGTTGTATGCAGATAGCCAAGCCATTGCTGATCAAAGATCGTTGAATGCAAAGGTCTTATTTGACCTGGTTCAATATATGCAAGGGCTTGGACTATGTGTAATGCACGTTATGCACCGACTCTGAGCATGCACCAACAGTTGTTGCACCGACTAGAAACAAGTGCTATGCGGAGCTCAGGAATGCATAGAATGGAAGATGCACCGACCTTGTGTAGACAAGCTACGGGGAGGTGCATTGACCATATGCAAGCATAATCGCAAAGAGGTGCACAAGCGTTACTAGCATTTTCATGATGTGCACCGACTCATTTGAGTATACATCGATTTATGCACCGACTTAGTGAACACATATGCAAACATTACACAGACTCTATATGCGTGCATGTAAAACATGCACCGACTATGCGTATGCGTGATGAAACAATGCACGGAGCATGTGAATGCATGAAATGTAGGGAAAGACTGAAAGATGCACCGACCTTAAGTGTTCAAAGCAAAACATGCACTGACTCTGAACAGTGAAGTGTGTAGACTTTAGATCAGTCTAATACCAACGTGCATCGACCTTAAACGTGCACAGTTGTTTGCAAAACTATGAACCTACCTGAGGCGCTCACAGCAAAGAATATGCACCGACCTACTTGCGTGCGCATGACAAGAGTGTGCATGGACATGACATTTGCACCGACCTACTTGCGTGCGCATGATAAGAGTGTGCACGGACTTGACATTTGCACCGACCTACTTGCGTGCGTATGACAAGAGTGTGCACAAACTTGACATTTGCACCGACCATTGCATGCGCAAGGCAAACTATGCACATTGACGAAATTTCATCATTCCTCCCGCATGTCTTTCTCTCTCCTCCTGGTCCCCCCCTCCCGTTCCACTCCCGTGCGTCCCCCCCCCTCCCGTGCCTGGTCCCTCCTTGCGACTGCTGAGCTCCGGCGATGGCCGGCGGTGGGGGGGGGGGCAGCGGCCCCCCCCCTCCTCCACCTGGGTCTGGCCTCCCGCCGGCGGTCGCTCCCGTAGGTCGCCCGGCCGCCTACTCTGCTTCAGGTCTGCCCCGTTCAGATCTGGAGATCCTGCTTTCGGGAGTCGCTGCGGCTGATGGCCTTGCTTCTTTGGCCGGCGAGGGAGTTCGGGCCGTAGGCCCCCATCCGACGACAGCCTCCGGCCGTCCCGGTGGTCTCGCCGTCAACACAGCTGCCGCCTTGTCTCCCGCCGGTGTCCTCTCGGACCCCCGCCCCTCCACACCTCCACTCGCGGTTTGCCACGTTCTTGCCTACTCGAACACGTCACCTGTTGCTTCCCAATCGCAACCGTCCACTTCCATTTCTCCATCTACGCAAGCTCCTGTGCTTGGCCACGTCAGCGCTAATCCCTGCCAACCGCAGTTGACTGTTGACCCCGTCGACGGGACACCTGTTCAAAACGATCCCCTGTTTCCCTCTCCAGCCCTCCCCCCGCCGGCTGTAGAAGCTCCGCCGCAGGTCGGTTGTCCGCCTCAAGCCTCCTCTCATGCCGCGGTCCCTCCGGCCAACACTCCCCCTGGCCTTGGGCTCCTTCCGCCACCGTCTGCGGCTCCACGGCCCACTACCGCTGCTGCCGAGCCAACCGATCGGTCTGCCTCCGGTCTAAAGGCTGCCTTCGGCCATGGCCGTCCCAACGCCGGCCAACCCGGGGGACCTCGGCCGCGTGTTCTACCGGCTTCTTCCCCCTGGTCTGGGCCTGCTCGCCCCGGTGTGCCTGGTGGTTCGTCGTCCGTGCTCCCAGCTTCGGACCAGTCGGCCCTTCCTCCTGCGGCCGCGGCGGCCCCATCCTTTGCGAAGGTGCTCCTCCAAGCTTTAGCGCCTCCAGCTCTCCCCCTCACCACTCATGCCCCTGCCTTCACTGACGGGGGTGAACCGGCCGCTTTCTTCAACATGGACGAGATCCATGTCTCCTGCCGGCCGCTTGAGCTCGCCGTCATTGCCAGAACGCCGCAAGGTCGCCCACCGTTCCAGGAGATTAGAGCGCACCTTGCACGGCGTTTCCACTTCAAGGAGGACTTCCTAATCAGTTCTATGGACCGCCAACATCTTCTCCTCTGCTTCAACCACAGGGACGACTACCTTCAAGTCCTTCTCAAGGATTCTCTCCACGTTATGGGCAGGCCATTCATCTTCTTCAAGTGGTCTTTAACCTTCTCCACTGATGAAGACTCTCCCCTGTTCCCTGTCTGGGTGGAGATGCCTGGACTCCCCGCCAACTTTTACCAGGAAGCCATGCTCAACTCTATTGCAGGGGGCATTGGCTCCCCACTGAAGGTGGATCGCAACACTCTCTGCCGTACATGCTCCCATGCAGCCAGAATATGTGTTCTTGCTGACCTTTCCAGGAAGCTCCCCTCGCGAGCTTGGGTTGGCTATGGTGGGAGTGGCTTCTGGCAACCCTTGGTGTACCCCAACCCTCCAAGCTTCTGCTGCACCTGTAGGCGACTGGGTCACGATCACCTCAACTGCAACAAACCTCCAGCTCGCCCTTCTGTCTTGGTGCCGCCCAAGCCAGCTCCGAAGCATCTTCAGAAGGGATTCGACGCTCTGCTCCTGCCTCTGTCAACCCAAGCACCCTCTGAAGACATCTGCCCCCTGCGTACGGGCACCCTCGATCTCCCTCAGTCGCATCTTCCGTCTGGGATTGCTACTACCACAACCGAGGATGGGCTCTTACCGGTGCCCCCCTCCTTGCATGGAGCCCCCAAGGGCCACGCTCCACCGAATGGGACCGCCGGCGTCATTGGCTCTCCCCCTTCGCTTGAGGGGGCGTGTCCTCCTCCTGCTCCGGCTTCAGCTTCCTCTCCGAAGGTCCCTGTTGGACCGGGCCTACCTGCTGCAGTGGGGACCTTGGCTGTGGCGCCCCTTCCCTCTGTCCCCCGGTGCCCTGCCTCCGTGCCAGCTGGTGGCGATGCTCTTATGGAGCCCTGCTCTTCGTCCTCGCCTCCTGCGGTTGGCTGGGAGGAACCCTCGCGGACTGCTTATCCAGAGCAGCATTTGGCGACTGCGGCCCCCTACCATGCTGCCTCCGAGGGCCTTCTTGCAGCCCGGTGTCCCATACAAGCTCCTGCTGTCGTTAGCTCTCAGCAGGCCCCCCCTGTCTTTGACCCCGCGGCTATTTCAGTCTCTGTTCGTGGGGAGGATGCTCCTCCTCCGTGCTCTCCTTCGTCCAAGGCTGGTGTGGATTCCTTGGCGGCTATTCCTCTTGCTCCGCCGTCCACATCCGCCGTGGTTGCCTGCCCCTCTGCTCCCTCCTCTGGAGCCGCCATGAGCGGATTCGGGCCCTTGCATGCCTCCCTCGCTCAAACACCCTCCCCAGTGCCTTGCCTGCCGACGTTCCCACGTCTTCCGGCTGCACATGTTCGCTTTGTAGGCCTCTGCCCCCCGGCAGCTCATCCGGTCGGGAAGGGCGCCCCCCCGCCGTGTGCAGATGCACCCGCGCCTGCCCATCTTGCTGCCCGGGTGTCCACCTCCTTGGTTCTTGGCCTCCAGGCGCCGGACGCTCCCCCCCCTGGCGGACCTCCCTCTGTGCTTACCGCCGGTGCGGTAGCTCGGCCCCCAGGGGCGCAGCCCATCTCCCAGGCGGCTGCCGTTGTCTCTCCTCCGACGGCCGCCCCTCGCATCTCCTTCGCCCAAGCTTTGAAGAAGAAGATCAACCGGGCCCCTCCCGGGCCGTTCGTCGACTCCGAGCCACCTCCTGTGCTGTTGCATCCCGTGGGTGTTGTGCCCCCCTCAGATCTTGCTTCGCCCATCAGGCTCCCCAAGCTCGCCCAGGTTCTCCACGTCCCCGGGATTGAGCCGGCTTCGGGGTCCCTCGGATCTACGGCGGCTCATACGGCGTTTGTGGGCTCCTCTTGCCCGGACCGCTCTCGGCTGCCCTCGAGGATGGGTGGAGATGCTCCTCGGCGTACCTTCCGGCGGTCCAACTCCACTTCCTCCTCGCGTGATCGACAGTGCATGTTTGAGGACGCCGCCCTTCCTCCCCGTCGCACTCTTCGGCTCCAATCTTCTTCGATGGCTCCCCCGCCGCCAGCCGTCTCTTCCCACACGGACCTGCTTGATACCGACGGTTCGGAGGTTGATCCTCTTGACTGGCCTCTCTCTTTGGGTCGTCAGCGCGGTGTCCGTTCTGTGTTCTCCTCCGACTCGGAAGGGGTCTTCGACGAAGATTCCTACTTGTAGGGGCTTTTGGCTCTTCTTTGGGTCCTAGGCCTCTTGTTCCGCCCACGCCTGGGTCCTTTTAGCATTCTTTTGCTTTCCTGGGCCTTTGGCCATGTACGGTACTTGCCCTCTTTGGGCGTTTCCTCCCCCCCCCCCCCCTACTGTATCCCCTTCTTTTGCTGCTTTCATATATGGAAATCGCTTGCTTGGTGGCCGGGATAGTGTTTTCATCTTCTTCCGCAATGAAGAGATGAACCCCCTCTCCCGTCTCCCCCCTTGCAAGTATCTACTTTAGTTAAAAAAAAAGGCAAACTATGCACGGACCTTGTAAGTGCAGTAAAAGAACATGCACGGACTTAGAATGTGCACACATTTAACATGTCACAAGGCGAACCGGTTCGCACAGACCTTATAACCTGAATGAACGTGATATGCATGGACCTTCTTCTCCTATCTGCATGCTGCAAATAGTTGCACGGACCTTGCGTCCCGCAAGGCAAAGGCTGCACAGACATTGTATCGCACGAGGGTTAAAAGTCTGTACAGACCTTAACACAACTCGGTGTAAACATGCACTGACTTTTAGACAATTAAGCCAAAACACACACAGACGTTGTGTGCTAAACAATGACGAAAGCACAGACCTTATGAATGCATCGACCAAATGTTTGACAGAGTGCAATGCATCGACCAAGTGTTTGTCAAAATGTCAGACACAAAGAAATGAGATGAACACACAAGGAAATAACAAGCACACATTCACAAATGCACACTTCATCATCATTTCACATGCACACATATGAATCATCTTAACTTGCACACATATGAATCATCTTGACATGCACACATATGAATCATCTTGGTGTTTGCTATCATCAAAATCACATAGACACAACAATCTCCCCCTTTTTGATGATGGCAACACCATGATGAGTCATAATGATAATAAAGCACATAAAGCAACTCATGTCAACCTATTCTCCCCATTTGACTTCATCAAAAAGAGAAAATAGAGTAACACCAATTGTAAGATGATTGAATCATGAGCGAAGATGCAGACAACAAACAATTCTCCCCCTGAGAGGATACCAAGGGTCATACATCAAAAACATTTGGGCAATAAGACAATTAAACGAGCCTAGAGATATGGCAGTGAGGAATGCAACCAGGAAAATGGTCGTCAAGATGAGCGCATGGTTTCCTTTGAGATAAAATGAGAGCAAGCTAGCAAAAGCTTTCCAGTAGAGTAAAGGCACAATAGATCCAAAAATTTGACAGGATAACCTATTCTCCCCCTTTGAGCAAGTTGACCATTCAAGGAATCAATCTGGAGTATTCAACCACAATAATTTTGAAGTTCAGAAGGCTACAAGTGAACAAGGTAATAATGACAATGGATCCTCATATTTGTATGGTCTGCAGATGAAAGGTCTACAAAACCATCAGGATTTGCTAGCCAAAAGAAATATGGTAGTGGAATCCAGTGAAAAGAGACTCAGGCTGATGTGCAGAGATCAATCAAAGCGCATATATTTCAGGAACAATTTTTGATATCTGTTGAACAGATCAATGAAAGTAACAGAGATCAACAATTGTGCAAAAACATTATTGAATTTTCAAAGACCCTGAGATACAGAATTTTTCAGTAAGTTACCAACTTCATAAACCATAATTTAGGTTTTAGAATCTTCCACTATAAAAGCTTATGAATCCTTTGATTGACAGATATTGTTTAAGGATGATGTAAACAGAGTTTTTCAAAAAAGAAACCCATACTCATATCTGAAACAATTTTTAATAAAAGTAAACCAAAAGCTCATATAATACTTCTAGTTCAACCTTCTTCCATCTTACTCAGTTTACTTTCCATGATTTCTTTCAGAATCACATAAGATAGTATTGAGAATAAACACTCGTGAATGCATCTGAATTTTATTGTTCTACCAGAATTTTTGATTCACACTATTTCATTTTTTTTGATAAACAATATACTCTTTTAATGAACAATTTTGGTTGATCAACACCTTTTGACGTGAGGAGACACCTTGGTTAAGGGCCAGAATCCCCAGTTACTTAGTGTGATAACCCTATTGCTTCTCTATTTTAGAGAATAGAGATAGCATTAGAAGTATCTTTGGCATGAGGAGACACCTTGATTAGAGGCCAGAATCCCCAATTACTCAATACAACCATGCCATTGCTCTACCATATTTTCACATTATTTTCAATGATTTTAATCAGAGTTAACTATGTTACTTCATGACACAATCCTTTGGACTGGTTTCTCAATAACCACAGTCATTGCTCTATCCATAATATTTCTTTTAGGACAAATTCAGACAGATTCAATGTTTAGTAGCAATACTAACACTCAGTATTTCAATCAAAGAAAATCATGATTTCAACTTTTCAGATTTCAGGGAGTCTTACATGAATTTACATGAGACAATTAGTTAAGGTTTATTAAAAAGTTGAATCAAATATTTTCAAGTTCTTTGAATTCAAACTTAAGAGTTCATTAGACTTAAACCAATTCCAAATCAACTAACATTCTTAAACCTATATAATGGAAGATTCTACATTAAAGGTGTTTTAACATTTATGAAGCAGTATTCAAACTGAAGGTTTACTTCAAATCTCAGTTCAATTATTGAGTAATCAGCAGCAGCCAGCAATGATTATTTGATGATGTGAGTCACTAGAATGACAGAGATGGCAGGGTAAATCAATTAGATGGACATGAAGAGTTCAGGATTAAGATCATCAGAAGGTATGCAACATGTGCAATGTACACAATGCTTTCTTGACATAAACTCCCCCTATTTATATGCAATGATGTTCAGACACAACATTCTGAATTGGGAGCTTTGGTTGACTGAAGAGAGCAGATTGGTCAATCGAACAAGACAGAATTGGAGTCACAAAGGCATTTTGCTCCCCCCAGGAGTATGCATGTACTGGGCATGAATTCATAGATCAGTATATGCATTTTACAATATGTATGCAGGTCTAACAAAGATATTATGCAACTTGATCCATGGTACTTGGCGGAAGACTTGGTCCAAGGACCACCTCACACATAGCAATAGCATCCAGACAGACTCCATCTGCCCTTCAGCACTGTTCCATTTAATATACCATGATGATCATGCATGACAATACAGTGCCAATGCAGTTCTATATGTAGTCAGTCACTACTTTTTGGAGCTTTCAAAATAAGTGATATGCAATGCAGTCCACTACATGTATGCATATCCAATGGCTCTCCTCAGGATGAATTGCTCTAACTAGTGTGCAGTATAATCCAAAATTCTAAGTGTCACAAATGCATGACAAATTGTGCATATACTCCCCCTGATTAAATGCAATGTATGAAGTTTCTAAATGCACATGTGCAATACTCAACATGTAGGGAGTTTGACAAATCATGCATCATGACATAGATATGCAATGCATTTAGATACAAACTACAAGTATTTCCATGTGCATTTCAGACTTTCAAAGAGACCTAGTTAGACGATGCACAAAAGAATTAACATCATATGCAGACATCTAAAGCAGACAGATTCAAAAGACAGAGTTTAGGCAGAGGTTTGAGAGCTGACCTGAAGAGTGCAATCATGGGGTTTTCATTCTTGAGTGCCTTGATTTATTAACCCCTTGTTTATTTCTTTCCAAGGCACACCTGCAGTAACTGGGTTATTTTGCACAAGCAGGTACCCAAGTGGTCTTGGGTTCTAAACTAACAGTGATACCTTTAGCAGGTGTTCTAAACAACTTTTGTGCATAAAGGTCATCAAATCTCATCAAGTAGCAATTATTCATTGAATGACCTATCTGACCACAGTAATGGCATGATGCAGCATATTTCAAATTCTTTTTATGCAAACTACTGTTGTCAAGAAATCTCTCAGTCTTTGCATGAAAATTTCTGTTAACAGAATTAAGTTTCTATTTACCGAACCCAGCATGTTTATTATAACTTGCCAGCCAATAGGTTGTAGCCCTGTGGCCTGGCTTTCCACATTCAAAGCATGTAATGAATTTTTCTTTAAAAATAGACTTATTCCTATCAAAAACCTTTTTGTTTACAGGGAATTTACCAGATTTGGAGTGGAAATTTCTTCATTCGGCATGCCAACATATGGCACCAATGTGGCCCTTCTTGCCATAGTGAGAACATGAATTAAAATTTCTTCTACTAGTATTCAGCCAACATTCAAATCCCTTATGACCCAATTTGCCACAGTTAAAGCATGTCATATGCTGGTTTATTGAAACAAACTTGTTCTTGTTAACATCATGAATGTTTGCATGAAATTTAGCATGATATGAATGTGATTTTTTTCTTATCACTTGCAAACCAGCATTGTGTAATCGTGTGTCCTAATTTGTCACAGTGAAAACATTCAATTTCCTTTTTCTAAAATGAAGGATTTTTATCATGAAGTTTCCTAGCATGCATTATGTTAGTGCTCAGATCATCCTTTTCCATCAACCTACACTCATGCATCAGATGACCAAGTTTATGAAAATAGTGGCATGCCATTTTCTTTCTCTGTGTGTGTGTTTAGGTTATGTGTCACATGCACAGCATCAGCATGATTATTTCTTTGCTTATTCTTCACATGAACATACTTTTTCACTTTTTAGCTTGTTTCTGAATGTCAGTTTGTTTCTGATTTTTCTGAACAATGGGTTATTTATCTTTTGAGGTGGTGGCTACATTTGAAGTAGTGACAAATGATGTCATTAGCTTGTTATTAAAAACTTTCTTATTAACATTATTGTAGCCCAGCCCTTCATTCCTGAAATTAACCTTGACTCCTAGCAACTTATCCAAATTTTCTTGCCCACTAACAAATTTAGACAAAGAATCTTTTAAATCCTGAATCTCAATTTTTAGTGATGCAATATTTATTTTATAACTAGCAATCTCTTGTTCACTGCAATTAACAACTTCATTCAGTACTTTGTTAACTGTTTTGTATTTTTTAATTTCTTGTTCCAGATTGCTCAATTTTTCAGAATCTTCAATGCAAACAGTTTTTCCTTTTTCTAAGGCTAGAAGTCTTTCAGACATAGCAGAGTTCAGCTGTTTTAACTTTTCATTTTCCTCAACCAGAGTGTCATTTTGAATTAACTCATCAAGAAGAATCTGGTCATCATGAGATGCTTTTGGATTATTTGGAGTTTCAGATTCTCATTACAGGTTTTCAATGTTTTTCTGTAACTCCATGTTTATAGATTTGATGGCATCAAATTTTTCAGCAAATAAATTCTTCTCTTGCTCAAGTTTCCTAAATTTTCTTCATTTTCTTTAACAGATTTTCTAAGGGAATCATTTTCAGATTTCAACTTATTTAGTTCTGAATTAACACATTCAAGTTCCTCCAACAGTTTTTCATTCTGAGCTGAATTATTGATAAGGAGCTGATCATCATTGGTTGAGTTGAGTTTTCCTTTTAGTTCAGAAATCTGATCTACAAATCCTTGATTTTCATTTTTCAGCAACCCAATCTGCCTTTTATACATATGGATATCAGACAAATGGGCATCATGAGATTGCTTCAGATTTGAACAATTTTCACATGGAGAACTTGAACTACCCCGATCAATTTTCTTTTTCAAGTTTTTGTATTGTTTTCTTAATTGTTCATGAGATTCTAACAAATCAGCATATACATTCTCCCAATCATCTAAAGAAAAATTCTCGAAGGGATTTACCTCCTCATCATTATCCTCTTCATTCTGATCGCTGCCTTGATCGCTGCCATTAGCCATCATGCAGCTATCCACCCTTCTTCTGTGTCCTAACTTCAGCTTATCCATAATGTCCTTAGCAGACCTGCAGTCATGGAAGCAAGAGTGTAAGGCCTTGTCAGTAGCTTCTTTCATTAGATTCAAAACTCTCTGATTCTCTCCATGCCTTGATCTGTGACTGTTAGTCCATTTGGACTCCTTCTTTGGTAATCTGTGAGGACCGTGTGAAATTAACTTCCACATATCAAGATCAATCAGTTTCACATAGCTATGGAGACTGCTAACCCACGAGTTAAAATCAGAGCCATTAAAGATCGGAGGATGACCCATGGAAAAAATCGGCAAACAAATCAATGCACCAAAAAGAAGTTCAGAAATGCACCAAGGAGGCTGCAGGATCTACTGCGGATCGTTGGATCCGATAAGACAGCAACCCTCTCTGATACCACTTGTTAGAATATATGGGTGCAAGACACGGATTCAGAAGGGGGGGATGAATGAATCTTTCAACCAATACACCCAATTAAAAACAACTGCGGAATCAAACTTTTAATAATACTCAGTAATCAAATGAGACAGCATAACCACTCTCTTCTCACAACCGTGAGCTGAGACACTCATGCTCGCATATATAATTCAACTAAGCATAAAAGCATACACTCCACAGACATATATAAAACTCTCGGCGTAACACAAGGGCGAACGCAAGCAATCAAGTACACACAACCTGTGAAGGGGAGAAAGATGATATGGAGGAGCGCAAAGAGCAAACCATGATGGACAGGATATTTTTAGGTGGTTCGGCCAGACCCACAGTCTTCCTACGTCCACCCCTCACTCTAAACCAGAGTGAGACTTCCCTTGCAATAGCAAGAACCGCAGACTCAGTCTGCAAACAAATGCTGCCTAACAGCTTGATCCATAGGAACACGCTCCTCTCTTCCTCCACCCAGGAGGGCAACCTCTAGCGACACCTAGTCACTAGCAACCGGAGACACCAAGCCCCCCTTCCTCTGAAACCCAGAGGGAAAGCACAAGTGACACCAAGTCACTTGCAACCAGAGACACTAAGTCTCCCTGCTCCTGAGTCCATTGGAGGAACCCTGAACTCTACCTGAGTATCGGAAGACCAAGAAACTGGAAGATGAAAGTAACAAAAAGGAAAAAAAACTGGCGAATAAAACTCAATAAAAAATATAGCTCACGCAGGAGCATAGCAGTTCAGGATCTGATCCTAGAACTGAACTTCTTCACACTTCCTCTTCTGCTGTTGGCTCTCTTACTCTCTCTGGCTGCTGCTCGCCTCTTTTCTTCTTTGCCCTTTCTTCAGCTCTGCTCTCCTTCTACTCTCTCTTTCTGTTCGATCTTTTTTTTTTCTGGGTGCTCTCTCTATCTCTATCTTTTTCGTCTCTTCTATTCTTCTTCTTTCTCTTTCTCGCGAACTCACTTCTCTTAGCTCTGCTCTCTCTTTTTTTCTTTCTCTTAGAATTCTTCTGATGCCTTCTTATATTTTTTTCTTCATCTACTACTTTGTTGATCACAGGGGGGCTTCTTATAGAGCTTTAGACTTGGGTCCCACAAGCTCTCGCTTCTGGCGTGTGGAGAGCTTGTTCCTGCCATTCCAAGAGAAGCCACGCGTCAGGTGTAGATGGAACGATGATCCACGTGGTAGCTTCTTCCAATAATGATCTACCTTGGATCACGTGTCAATTATTTGCTCTGCTGTCCTCACGAAGTCTTGTTCTTCTACTCCTCGTGAGTTAAGTGCTCAGGTGCACATGAGATGATCGAACCTTGGCTATCCTTGCCTGATTGTTCCGTGCATAAGTTCCTGCAATGAAGAACACTTAGTTAATGCTATATGGTCAGAGACATAGTTAATATGCTCAGAAAGTTGTATGCATATAGCCAAGCCATTGCTGATCAAAGATCATTGAATGCACAGGTCTTATTTGACCTGGTTGAATATGTGCAAGGGCTTGGACTATGTGTAATGCACATTATGCACCGACTATGAGCATGCACTAACAGTTGTTGCACCGACTAGAAACGAGTGCTATGCGGAGCTCAGGAATGCACAGAACGGAAGATGCACGGACCTTGTGTAGACAAGCTATGGGGAGGTGCACTGACCATATGCAAGCATAATCGCAAAGAGGTGCACAAGCGTTACTACCATTTTCATGATGTGCACCGACTCATTTGAGTATACATCAATTTATGCACCGACTTAGTGAACACATATGCAAACATTGCACAGACTCTATATGCGTTCATGTAAATCATGCACCGACTATGTGTATGCGTGATGAAACAATGCACTGAGCATGTGAATGCATGAAATGTAGGTAAAGACTGAAAGATGCACCGACCTTAAGTGTTCAAAGCAAAACATGCACTGACTCTGAACAGTGAAGTGTGTAGACTTTAGATCAGTCTAATACCAACGTGCATTGACCTCATGTGCTAGCATCGACCTTAAATGTGGACAGTTGTTTGCAAAAGTATGCACCGACCTGAGGCGCTCACAACAAAGAATATGCACCGACCTACTTGCGTGCGCATGACAAAAGTGTGCACGGACTTGACATTTGCACCGACCTACTTGCATGCGCATGACAAGAGTGTGCACAGACTTGACATTTGCACCAACCATTGCATGCGCAAGGCAAACTATGCACGGACCTTGTAAGTGCAGTAAAAGAACATGCACGGACTTAGAATGTGCATAAATTTAACATGTCACAAGGTGAATCGGTTCGCACGGACCTTATAACCTGAATGAACATGATATGCATGGACCTTCGTCTCCTGTATGCATGCTGCAAATAGTTGCACGGACCTTGCATCCCGCAAGGCAAAGATTGCACAGACATTGTATCACACGAGGGTGAAAAGTCTGTACAGACCTTAACACAACTCGGTGTAAACATGCACTGACTTTTAGACAATTAAGCCAAAACAAACACAGACGTTGTGTGCTAAACAATGAAGAAAGCACAGACCTTATGAATGCATCGACCAAATGTTTGACAGAGTGCAATGCATCGACCAAGTGTTTGTCAAAATGTCAGACACAAAGAAATGAGATGCACACAGAAGGAAATAACAAGCACACATTCACAAATGCACACTTCATCATCATTTCACATGCACAGATATGAATCATCTTAACCTGCACACATATGAATCATCTTGACATGCACACATATGAATCATCTTGGTGTTTGCTATCATCAAAACCACAGAGACACAACAGTACTAGGTACTGGCGTTCTTTGTACTTGGCTCTTTACGTGTGTCTCAATTACCGCTGTTCTAGGTGAGTACGAGATACCTGAGGCGCAGTGTAAGACGTCAGTGGACGTATCAGGTTGTTCTTCTAGTGAGGAGGTGCTTCTGTCACTTGACACATAACTCTCGTGACGTGCATTTTCATCATCGGTTTCTGAGTAGCCTATGCGTGGCTTCACTCGAGGTCCAATCTTGTGTAGCGTACACGATGATCTAGTTGTGTATGTCTGTGCCTTTGATTGTGTAGGTCTTTGGTAAGTTTTTTACCTGTTTTGGTAAGCTTTTTATCTGTCTTGGTAGGCTTCAGCTTTGGAGCTGGTGCTTTGTTGATGGATCGGTAATGCCCGACTTTGTGAGATCGGGGTTTGCCTTTCTATTGCTGTTCGGAGTAGCTTAGAGGGCCGAGGTTCGATCGGCAGCCGTGTTTCTGTTCGGTACGGCTTTACTCTTTCCTTTAGCTGTTCTTACTCCTACTTTTACAACTTTACTATTGTAGTTAGTACTACTATTACTTTTGTTCTTTCTACTTTATTGTTTAGCGTTGTTTAGCGTGTTACTGCGTTGTTTCTAGTAGGTATCTGTGTGACCCCTACTGAGCCAGTGACACGAGGCTCACCCCTACTTTTCAGGTGTGGTCTTCTTCTTCCTCGTGGTTCGTGGCGCGGTGTGTCAGTTCGTAGTTGCCAGTGTTGCCTGTGTCGGGCTTCCCCTGACTTCATTGTACGTTCTCTTTTCTATTGGACTGTACTTGTCTTTATTTTGGACTAGACTCTGTTAATTTAAATTGTTAAGTGAAAAAGTAATTTTATTTCCTACGACTTTGGCAAACTTTATCATTGAAATATTAAATACTTACTACTTTATCTGGGACTTCAATGTACTCCACACACTCCTTTTTATCCCTTCAGAGCTTTACCGCTCTTGGGAGGCCTCGCAGGATCCAAGTGGTATCAGGTTTACTCGGTATCCGGAGCCTGGGTCGTCATAAAGTGGTTCTTCATGTGGCTTCTCTTCCAGGAATTCTCCATCTTCTTTCGATTTCCTGTCATCATCACTTATGTCATTAGAATTAAGTGTTTCATCAAATATCACATGAGGGGATTCCTCTATTGACTGATCATGAATGTTAAAAACTCTATAAGCTATTGACAGTTCAGAATACCCCAAGAAAATCCCTAGAGTACTCTTCGCTTCAAACTTATCAAGTCCTTTTTATCATTACTATGAATAAAACACTTGGAACCAAAGATTTTGAAATAAACCAGGTTAGGTCTCTTACATTTCAATAATTCATATGGGGTTCTCTTGTAGACAACTCTTACCATTGCCCTGTTAATTATGTGACAGGCTGTACTTGCAGCTTCTGCCCAAAATTTCCGTGGGAGTTGGCTTTCAATGAGCATGGTTCTGGCCATCCCACTATACTTCTATTCCTCCTTTCAACAACTCCATTCTGCTCAGGAGTCCTAGGAGAAGAAAACTTGTGAGTAAGTCCCTCTTTATCACAAAATTCTGAAAATAGTGTATTTTCAAATTCTCCCCTATGATCAGATTGAATGATACAAATTTTGTGCCTACCTTCCTATTTTATTTTGTTGAAGAAATTTTGAAATTCACAAAATGCATCATTTTGTGAACTATGAAGAATATCCATGCAAACCTAGTGAAGTCATCCACAATGACATAACCAAATCTCTTGCCATGGAAGCTTTGAGTTCTGGTCCGACCAAACAGGTCCATATGCAAGAATTCTAATGGTTTAGATGACAGAGATTTAGTTCTTATTTTGAAAGATTTTCTAGTTTGTTTTCCTAAAGCACATGCATCACAGATTTTTGCATTTGTTTTAAAATGAATTTTAGGCAGTCCCCTAACTAAATCATACTTGACTAATTTATTCAAAATGTTATAGCTAGCATGGCCTAATCTCCTGTGCTAATTGAAGGCATTATTATCAGAGTTGGCAGTCAAACAAAGATTGGATGCATAATTATCATCTAAGTCTATTCTGTAGACATTATTTATTCTATGGCCTATGAATTTTATTGATTCTGAGTTGATTTCAAAATTTTTGCATGCATGATCATCAAAAACAACTTTGTGACCCTTGTCACATAGTTGACTAATGCTCAAAAAATTGTGTTCAAGCCCATCAACAAGTAAAACTTTCTCAATTGTGTTGGAGGGATACTTACCAATAGTACCAGATCTAATGATCTTACATTTATTCTTTCCTCCAAACTTCACCATTCCACCAACCATCATTTCTAGATTGCTGAATTTTGTGTTATCTCTAGTCATATGCCTCGAGCAGCCACTATCCAAGTAGCATCTGTTATGCATGGCTGCCAGGCTAACCTGCAAGACACATTATGCAAAGTGTTTTGAAACCCAAGACAAATTGGGTCCACATACATCATTAAGGCTCTTCAGCAAATTTTTAGGTATCTAGATTTGCCTAACAATTTTCTTTTGATGGACATGATGGTTCAATTTTTTAGCACTGTCATCCCTACTGGCAACAACTCTTGGGTTTGAATTTACTTGGTTATTTTTGGTGAATTTACTATTCCACTGTCCGAAATGATTTTTTGGCTGATTAACAAACTTCCTTGGCCTATAGATAGCATGTGGATTGAAGACATTTTGTCGGTAAGAAGGGTATGTTCTCCTTTTATTGAGCTTTCTGTTTGTTGCATAATGGATCTGGTCAAAGTGTAGTGTTGGATTATTTTTCTTTTGAAAGACCTGAGTTTTGGTGTTTTGGCTGGATTGGCTGTTCCAGTTGACATCTCTTATTGTTTTAGAAAAATTTTTAGCTCCTGAATTCTCAATATTATTGTTTGAGCTTGATGGGATGTCCAACTTTTCTTTTCCTTCGCCTGGACAGAATGTGATTGTCTTAAATTCAAATGGCCTCTTATTTGAGGGATAGAAACCTACACCTTCTTTATTAAAATTGATCTTCATTCCTAGCATGGTGTTTAGGTTGGACTTCCCTTGAACAAAATTTTCAAGTGTAGCCTATTTATCTCCCAGATCTCACTACAAGAAAATTGGCCTATAGCCATGAATTTTACTTACGCTTTTGAAAAATATAGGTATAGGCGACATATTCCAACGTTTTTAAATTAACGTTGGTAAATTTCCTACGTTTCATTATAGCGTAGCTATATGCTCATCCTATTCTGACGGTTTTATGAGAAATGTAGGAAAAGACTAACTATTCTTACATTTTTTATTAAACGTGAGAGTATATCTTATATATTGTTTCACTTTTAATAAAACGTAGGAATAAAGTGTTTTTAAAAAAATAAAAAAAATTTGAAAACGTAACAATTGCATGACACCAATGTACAATATCTTTTGGGCGCCCGATAGATTCCCATTTCCCCCCTATTTTTTCAAATCTCTCTTCACCATCTCGACTTCCTTCCCCATGAAAACTCGATCCTCCCAAACCTTCCCGAGCTGATCTCCGGTGAAAACCTTCTTGTCTCTCTCCTCTTCTCACTCCCCCTCCCACTACCAAGATCTTCTTCCCACAGAACCAACAATGGCGGTCCCGGAGCTCGCCACCGTGAAGCCGTTCCCCACCTCCTCACCCTGCCCACGTCGCTGCTGCCCATCGTTGGCAGTTTCCTTGCTCCCCAAGAGGTCGAAGAAGGTAATCTGCGTCTTCTTCTACGAGGAGACCCATGCCCTTGCAAAGCGCGCGCCTCCGAGAGCGACGCCATCGAGCTCCATAGCGTCAACTGGAGGTTCGCACTATCACGGCGTTGCTCAGATCTCTCTCCCTCTCTCTCTCTAGCTTGATCGCTCTGGTTTGTAGGACTTTCGAGGATGGGTTCCCAAACCTGTTCATCTCGAACACGCAGGGGATCCGGGGGTTGCTGCTGCTGATCCCGGGGACACCCGCCACGTAGTGATCGTTGTCCTGGTCATGGCGGGTTGGGCAAGATGCTACTGCGATCTACCGTTCTCCCATTGGGCTACTGTTGATCTCGGGACATCCAGCAGATCTAGGTCGTTGCCATGGTCGAGGGAGGCGGATGCTGCGATGGGTTGTTCCCTATTGTGTGCGGAGGTGGCCACTTGGAAGGGTTAGCGTACGGCCTCTGCAAGGCTACAGAGAGTGGAGGGCGATCGGGTCACTTTCCTTAATCAAAGCCCTATTCTTCTTTGTCTGATGACTGAGATTTGATTTTTTGTCTTTTCTTTTTTCTTTTTCCTTTTTAATTGGGTTGCATCCTTGAGGGTGGTGATCGAGCGGATAGAATGGGAACCCGGCTCCCTCGCTTACTTCTTCCTCTTTTGCTACTGTTTTGCTTCCGTATTCCTCCTCCCCTACTTCTCGAAGAGCTACTCCAGCCTCACCCCCGCGGCCACCACTAGGGCCAGTGCTCTTCGCTACTAGACATCGGCACCAGCGCGCCGTTCCTTCACTTCCAGAGAAGGTTCTTGCTCCTCTATTCTGTCGCTTCAGGTTAGATTTCGTACTTCGCTTTGAAAAGCTTCCTACTTTTCTTTCTTATTGCTCTGCTACTTTTCTTGGGTTTTCTTTGCGTCCGAGTGCATATATGGTTGGAGGGAAAAAATCATGCTAAGTCTTTTTTTTGGGGGTCCATTTATATAATAATGTGGATTTTTTGAAGTGATTCCTTTGTTCTTCTTTAACCCGTTGCTTTGAATTGTATGCGTCAGTGGTTGGTGGACTTGAGACGATGTTCGGGGAGGACGAATACCAACGCTATGGTGCCAGTAGGATACAGATGGTGTTGTGCCTTTGTGTTGGAACTGTTACCTCTCTCTTCATTGGCTCTTTTCTAGGAGTACTCTATGACGTGATGTAAGTTTTTCTCCTTTTTCGGAACTAATTTATTTGTCCTCATTATAATTTATTCAGCATAACCTAATCTTCCCTCTTGGATTTAAATAGTAAAATTAGATGCATTCATTACATTTTAGTAGGATAAACTGCTTGGTCAGTAACCTTGCCATTATTGTGGATATATGCAAGTACCTACTTAGTTGTTCTACAGTTTCTTTCCCTGTGACCCCCATTTCATAAAAAAATATGAAGCAACTGGGTTCATCAATCTTAAGGAGCCATTGGATGAAGGAAGTTAGTGGTGAACATATTACATATCCACCTACTGAAGCTGAGTGTCTCTTGGCAAGGAAAATATGTCTTTACCATAAGGCCCTCCAGTAATGAACTAATTTGGAGGCAAGGATGATGTCCAGCAGTAGCACTTGTCACTTGAAAGTATGGATCCTTCCAACTTCATTTGTTTTCCTCATGGAATACTTTTTTGGTCATCTCTTATGCATTTTTCCCAAGCCAACCTTCTTTTATACTAGCTAGTCTTATCTTTCCATGGAAGTTAATAAAAGGAAAAGTCAATTTGGCACTTTGAATAAGAACTTCATTTGAATACCTCTGTCACAGGAATATTTCCTTGTGTATTCTTTCAAATCTCGTATCGAGTCCTTTTAGTGGAACCTAGCCCTTCTACTTCTTGGTGCTTCGTAGTGGCATGATGCTTAGAATAATGCAGTCAAAATACTTTTTCTTGGTGGTTCCTAGTGGCATGGCAAATCCCTCCTGTTTCTCTACTATTTACTTGGTAATGCCTTGGAAACAAGAGCAACATTGTTTTACAATATCTAGGACATGGGAAGATCTGGATCTCAACCATGTTCAGGGAAAATGAGGGATATTTTAAATAATGGTCAAATGAGGAATTCCTGCTGGTTCTAGTTTCCTGAGGAACTTGTCATCTATGTCTTCAATATATATATTTTTTGTAATCCTTTATCTTCATTCATTCACCACTTCCTTTTTTTTCTTTTTTTCTTTTTTTTTTGCATAGAGATGTAGTTCTAGAATTCACATACATGCAAATGGTATCTTGGAGCTCATGCATTTCAGAACTCCTGCGAGCACATGCATATTTGAACTCATACATGGAGTTTGCAATTCTAGATTCACATATGCAATAAATGGTGTTTCCTCATCGTGCATTTCATTTCATTCCCCTTTTTTTATCTTGCCTTCTCTCATTCTTTTCTTTTATTTGATTTGCCTTATTCTCTCATTTTCTTATTGAACATGGGCCAAGATCATGCATGACGCATAAGCAGGTGTGTGCCCGAAAAAGGGGGCAAGTGGACTGCATAAGGTGCAAGTCTGCTAAAATCTGAATTTCAGCAGACACAAGGTTTCATCTTCTATGTTTCTTATTCGCTCGATCAGCCCCCCCTTTTTTTCTCTTTACTTTTGGCGCACTGTAGGTGCTTGTGAGATGCCCAAGGGGAAAACAGGCAGGGAGTGAACTTGGTATGAGAAATCAGTAGACCCTTCGGTCTACTGGTCCGCCAGGCAGCAGATCCCTTCTTCTTTGATTCTTCATATCTGATTTTCATTCGATGGGTTCTCATGTCCACAAGGCATGCTCAGATCCACAAGGCATGCAAGAGGC
Source organism: Amorphophallus konjac (assembly GCA_022559845.1). Classification (NCBI taxonomy): domain Eukaryota; kingdom Viridiplantae; phylum Streptophyta; class Magnoliopsida; order Alismatales; family Araceae; genus Amorphophallus; species Amorphophallus konjac. The sequence continues at coordinate 36,865,080 of CM040129.1, forward strand.
TCTTTACTCCCGTCCATGTGGAAAGAACAACGGAGGATCTTTTTATGCAAGCTCTGAGTGTAGTGCCCCAAAATTTATATAAGTAATTTCTAGGTTATTTAATAATTTTCTAGAATTTATAAAGGCCTAAATAAATTAATAAATAGATTATTGGATTAATAAGTTATTATAAGGCCCAATTGTGTTAAATAATTAGCCTAGCCTATTCAAGTAAGACTCAAAAGGTTTAAAGACCAAGCCCATTAAGTTTGGCCCATATTCTAGAATGTTATTTAGCTTATTCACGGATTTTGAAGGATAAATATCCCTTAATTAGATAATTATATAGATAAAATGAATAAAAGAGTTTTATTAATTAGAAATTCTATACACGTTGGCTGTAACGGTCTATCGGGCGACCGCCACATGAATGTAACGCATCCGGACTGGACCGTCACACCCTGTTAATTCCGTGAGTTGAAGAACTTCCAAAAAGATGGGATCTTTGGGATCCTATATGTAAGAGACCTAATTAGGAGAACATGAAAGGTTACTAGGGACTCTTAGGGATCAGGTTTTGGCCAACTAAGGATTCTAGAATCGATCTAATCCTCAAACCCTAGCCAAATCCCTATAAATAAGACCCAGTTCTGAACTGAGCGACCCTTACTTTTTGCTCGTGAAGAATCAAGGTAAGGAGATGGAATTTCGGGTAAGTTCTTTAGAAGGTTTTGTTTATAATACTTTAGACTAATAGCTCTCCACATTTCGTGCTAGGAGATCAACCAACCAAGGAGATTGAAGCTTCCAAAGTTGCTGGTCGGACATTAGCAACCCAGAAAACTGAACGCAAGTCCTCTAAAGATCAGGAGATTAGGACATCTAAACGAGGTAATTAGAGTTCGGTTATTTAGAACTTTTGTTCCCCGTAGTTTCATCTTCTTACCCTCAAAATTTCACGTCCTTAGGTCAAGAGGCTGAGGAGCTAGAGCAGCGTGAAGTTGCTGGAAACTCACTGGAAAGGGAGAACTAGGGCACGTCTTTCAGACTCAAATTAGAAGTTTAAAGCCCAGTTAAGTGGTAGGTCATCTCATGATTGGCAAAAACATCTTGTTAGGGATAAAAGCTCTCTGATTTGACTTGATTTCATGCACTATACATCATGGATTTCATGTTTTAGTAGAGTCATGCATACATGTGTATTCTTAGCCCTAACTAAGTTAAAAGGATCTATCTTGTCAATTTCAAAGAAAACCCATGCATGGTATTAGTTTAGCCTTCATTTTATCATGTGGAAGTTTATACATGATTTCCAGACATGATGTAAGTTGAAACCTTAGATCTTTTTATCAATTATTGTCAGCAGAAGCTCTGACGGATTAAGGTAGGGCCGTCACAACACTGTAATGGTCTTACGATAAGCAGTCACACCCTCTGTTGTATTCAAAGCTCTCTGTGGACTCTGACGCACCTTAACAAGAGCATTATATAACTCTAACGGTCCCACGATAAACCGTTACATCAGTGTAACGCGCTTAGACTAGACCGTCAGAATACTTTGTTCAGGCAATTCGAGACAGAATTGAAGAACAGTCACATTAACTTATAAATATGCCTAGTTATCTAAGTTTTGACCTGTTAGAATGATTTTAAGTTTATCTACTGATTCATAATAGGAATTTCATGATCTTGAGTTATTTTAAAGCATATGTTAATTTTATTGACTAACTTTATAGTTTTGTATTTAAATCATGATTTTTCCAATGTTGTATTGACGGAGTTTTATCTTGGTTTCACATTGCTACACATTCTCTCTCTATCAATAGAGTCATTTTCTTTAAGTACATGATGCATATTCCGGTATATTGTCCATTAGTTCACACTTTGCACTATAGGAACATTATTCTTGGACATGAGAACCTCTCTATTGGATATTTCTTCTAATGGACTAGAAAATCTTGTTTCAAGGCCTCCGTAATTCTCCACGAGCCTGAGATTCTCACTAGGACACCGAGTTGATTGTACCATGAAAGCCCAATCATTAGAAAACACTATCGATGGTTTCTGGTTTTTGGATATGTAACGGATCAAGGTTGGACCGTCAGGGTCATCTAACGGCCCAATAAATGGCCGTCTCATGTACTGAGTCCATCTTTATTTCTTTCGGATTCATACCATTGTAACGGCCCAATATTGGAGCGTCACGTTATGTAACGGCCCAGTACAAGACCGTCACAGTTCTATATTTTGTTAACCCAAGGTTTGACTAAGGGGTTGATATTCTAAAGTTCCTAGGTGGATCATTGATGTTCTAGGACTTGTCACAATAATCAAGATACTTAATTTTAAAGGATGAAAAGTTAAGAAATGAGTCGTTATGCTATCGAATTATTTCGATGAGCATAACATAGTATAAGTCATTCTTGATCTTTCATATTCTAAATTGAAGCGTGCATTCATTGATTATTAATACCATGAACTTATTGAACTTATTACATTCTTGGACATACTTTATTGTTACATGCATGGAAGTAGCTTGATTTATACTTGAAGATGCGATCGAGCACTGATTATGTTCAAGGGCTCTATGCTAATCCCCTCGGCTGATTGTCGGAAACATACTATTATAAACCATGGATTATGATGCTACTGGCGTCACATTACGCTGGGAGTACTTTCTTTATAAATAAGTGAAAATTCACGGCACGACATGACATTCTTGTACGTGACTTTCTTGCTTGATATTCCACAAAAATTCACGAAGTACTTGCTCATAAGCAAAAGATACTAGAGTGATGATTATGTGACTTGCTAGTACATTCTTGATACATTTTTATTTATGAAAGGCCAATATCATGTTCTTGTTGCGTTCTTGCTAGTTCATTCTTGCACTCATTCTAACTTACATGATCGTTTTGTTACTTTGGTTACTCGCATGATTGATCGCATTTCACATGATTTTACCTAAATTCTTTAGAGCTAAAATGCTAATTATTTTAATAGTGCTAATCATGTTGATGCGAAGATACCTACTAGGCAAGTGTGCTCATTACCTATTTCTAATCTTTTTCAAGAGATGGAAGTGATACGAATTCGGATTCGGGTTATACAAGTAGCGGGTCCGAGAGCGAATGAAAATCATATCAAATTGAGAGTGAAGACTTAGAAAGTCTACAATGTTTAGATCGAGTCTTTGTAATTTCTTATTTCTTGAGTATAGTGGAATGGGAAAAGTATGAAAAGGTTATTGTACTTGAATACTCGATTACAAATGAAATAAAGTTGGAGTTTGATTAATTATTATGCGATTGCATTCTTATGTGTGATTGCCTTGCGCTCTGATTATTCTTGCTTGCAAGAGGCTTACCATGCCGGCTGTTCATGTTTCTCGAGCGAGTCTTCCGTTGTAATAAAGGCTCGGGGCGTGACAGTTAAGTTGGTATCAGAGCCTAAGTCTCAGGACTTAGGGAGAAGAATTATGTCATAGGATAAGTCCAAGGTTTAAGGACCCCTACCTATGAACTAAGGAATAAATTTCCCATACCCATGTGAGAATTGGGTAGAGCCCGGGATAAGATAGTTAATTAGCTTTAAGATTGATTTTCTTCTAATTTCACGAGAAATAACAAATTGTTATATTTCTCTCAGGTACCTTATTATTACCATGGCTCATCGCGTAGATTGGAATGGCATGCAACAAACTGTTGCTGGCCTTACTCAGCCATTACAAACCATGGTGCAAGCTGGCGTTGGGACAAGGGTTGGCAATTTACATTGTAATTTCTGGAGTTTAAACCCTCCGCGTTTCTATGGTTCCTCTAATCCAGACAAAGTAGAGAACTAGATTGATGAGATGAACCATATATTTGATGTCATCCAATGCACCGATCAAGAGAAGGTGCGTCTTGGAACTTTTCAACTCAACAAGGATGCCCGAACATGGTGGAAGTCGGTTCAGGCACCTCCGGCCGATGCACCTCATACGTGGGATGGTTTTCTAGCTTTATTTCGTGCCAAGTATTTCTCTGAGCATGTGAAAGAAAGAAAGGCTATGGAGTTCACCTCTCTTCGATAGGGAATGCTGACAGTGGCTGAATATGAACTAAAATTCTCAAGGCTAGCACCTTATGCACCGCATCTAATCAGTACCGATCTATTAAAGGTAAATCAGTTTATGGACGGGTTACGTCCCGATTTTATTCAGCAGCTCGAGACCCAAAACACCCGTACTTATGCGGAAATGGTTCAGCGGGCATACTTATGTGAAAGGACCTTAGAAAAGGTCAAGAAATTGAAAGGGAAAGGAGAAGAATCCAGCTGACGATCTGATCGGCGTTATAACAAAGAAAAGTTCAGTATCACGGAGCCTCACAAAAGCCGTGATAATAAGAAGCGATCCAGGAGTGGGAATGGTGGAAGTTCCCAGAAGAATAAAAATATTAAGGAGGAGAAGCAGGTCGCCACGGCTTGCACATTTTGTGAAAAGTTCGGCCATTCGGCTGAAGAGTGTTGGAAGCGCCTCGGTGCTTGTTTACGTCGTGGAAGCAGGGAGCATCGCATGCCGGATTGCCCCTTTATGAAGGACCAGTCATCTGGTGGTGGACGCAAGAGGCAAGCTCGCCTCAATGCCGTTCTAGAAGAAGAGGAAGCGCCCAGGGATGGTGGGCTTATGGAAGGTACTCTTCAAATTTATTCCCGTCCTGCATTTGTGCTATTTGATACTAGTGCCTCTCATTCTTTTATCTCCACTACTTTTGTAAAAATATTACCAATTGCATCAGTTCCCTTACCTTCAGATCTTGCTATTACCACACCCTTAAGTTCTGGAACAAAGCTTACCAACTATTATCCTGATAGCGAAGTGATAGTAGAAGGTCATAATCTCCCCGCCAACTTAGTATGCCTTGACATGAAAGGTTATGATGTCATTTTAGGGGTAGATTGGCTTGTAGATCATGATGCTTATATGATGTGGCATAGCCCAAGGTTGACTAAGTATGAATTGAATATCCTAGGACCTAGATCCGCAAGCATACAAGCACTCCAATGATTCTCACAATAGCGGCTTAGTCTCACGGCACACGCGATCACCCGGAGGGGCCGGGGGATGATGGCGAGGGTCCGAGGTGAGACCCAATGACTCTAAGTGACTTAGTGGGCTTTGGCTGACCCCTAAGGATCTGGGTTATCCAACTTCGTGGGTGGCTGGCCCGCAGGGCGGGGTTTGGGTGGCACTCACTCCCGGTCCGCGGTGCTCACACCCAAAGTAGCTTACAAGATCGGGCTCTCTTCTCACCGTCCGACGGGCATACAAAGCAATACTAAATTTGCATAAATGAGGCAATCAAGGATGGTATCAGATGCTCACCTGATCGGTGTGTAAACACAGATCCCGCTCAGAGACGAGGGCACGCCGGGAGGCGAGGGTATACACCCGATCGCCACGGCGGTGTCGCTTGACCTGAAAGTGAAAGGAGTACAGCACTACGCCTCTCGCAGGAGGGGTGATCTTGGGGTGGGGATTAAGCTTATTACATCCAAAACTATCTCCACGCAGGGAGGGGCCTTCAGCCGGCCAAGCGGGGTGGGGAATTATGCAAAGGAAACCCGACTTTCCGAACTCCGCCGGTTCTGCCAACCTTCAGGTTTGCTGGACAGGGTGTCGATGATGACGCTGCCACGGACTCCATGGAACTCCAAACTTGACGAAACTGGTGCCAAAAGTTTCCCAACTGATATATGATGATGTCTAAATTTTTGGGGAAGCTCTGAAACTCGGGGCTGACCGGACCGGCGACTGGAGTAGGACAGCAACGTTCTGCCTCTGACTGGTGCAGGACTGGTGCAGCAAATTGCAGAAAGTCCTACGGACGCTCCCGAACTCCAATTGGAACGAAACTGGTGACAACGCGATCGTAATCAGGGTAGCTTCGAGCAGAAATTGACGGGGCCACAATCCGAGGTCAGGGAAGAGAGTGGTGGCTGGAGAAGTGGGGACGGGTCGAACCTGGAACCACAGAGAGAAGTCTGCACACTCCGGCGAAGAAAATCAGACCTGATAGCTCCGGTGGCCGATTGAGGTACTTCTTCTTGGAGATGAAAGCTAACTGAACGTAGTTCCTACCCTCCGAAAATGGCGCTCAGATCGTTCCCGTACGGACCGCGGTGGCTTCTGCTTTCAGCTTCAGGTCTTCAGACAGGGACAGCAAACACAGTCGGACGAGATCTGCTCCAACGAACAGCTCCGACCTCGGAAGCCGGCGAGACCACCACCGTTGGAAAGCTAACTCGTAGACGATTCCATCAATATAGGCCTTGCCACCTGAATCTTTTAGAGGCGATCGTGGTTGCCTCTGCAAGTCACTGCAACCCTGCTGCCTGAAATAGGGACAGAATGATGAGAAGATGAGGGTGTGGGGAAGGGGATGGCCAAGAGAGTAAGAGGTGGGAAGTGTGTCTAATGGCTATGGGAGGGAGCTGTGGGGTGTTAGGGGTTGTGAAGGCTAGGGTGAAGAAGGTGGGGAGGGCGAAAATGGGCTGGAGAGAGGGCTGGAGCTGCAAGAGGTGGTGGTGGGAAGATGGGGGGCACAAGAGAGAAGGTGAGTGGGAGAGGAGGTGGGGGGCGAACTTGGCTGTTGGGAGGGAGATGGAGTTCGACCTAGGGTGGTTTGGGGGAAGGGAGATGGGAGGGAAGTTCAAAATGGGCCTAGGGAGGAGGGCCTTCAGCCTTGGGGAGGTGGGGAGGTGCTTAGGGAAGTGGAGAGGGTAGGTGGTGGTTGGGAAGTAGGGCTTAGATTGGTGGAGGGTTATTGGGACTAGATGTGGAGTAAAGAGGGGTTATGGGAAGTTGTGGGGAGTTAATGGAGGTAGGTGGGGGTTGGAAGTGGTTGGGAGGGGGTGGAGAGAGAGAGGGGTTCGCCCCCTTCTTGAAGAAAGAGAGAGAGAGAGAGATGATGAGAGAGATAATGAGAGGGAGGTGGCAAATGCTATTGCAATATTCATCAAAAGTTGAGTACATGAGGAGAGATGGGCCTATATATAGGCAACCATTCTTTACATGACCAAAATGTCCCTGACAATAAGATAAAAGACCGAGCATATCCTAGACTCAATCCTATGGGCTCATAACTAAGGTAATAAGGCCCAATTAAGCATAACAAGGGAAATGGACTAGAACTACATGACTCAATAAAGGGAAATACAAAAGATAGGACTCAATAAAAGGAAAATACATAAAATGAAACTAAGGAAATGAAGATAACAAGTGTAGATCATAGTCAGTCCACATCAAGAGTGTGCAGGCGACCCGAGCTAGAGGGAGTGTCGTGAGATGCACTCATCAAATCCCCCAGGGTGGGGAGAACTTGACCCCGTCGAGTATGGGTCCGCCTGGCTGTCGTAATGCTCCAGCATGTCGGGGTTCAAGCGCAGCAGATCCTCCCGACTCACCCACGTATCCTCTTTCGGGGGACGGTTCTTCCACCTAACCAGGTAGCGCTGATACACCTTGTGCCTAGTAATGATACTCTGCTCATCCAGTATTGCCTCTATCTGCTCTCGTCGGTCTCTCAAGCTAGAAAGTTGAGTCCCTCCGGGAGTGTCTCTCTCAAGGCGGGGTAAAGGCTCAAGCTCCTCACTGGGTTCCACCGCGGGGCCTTGTAGGGTACCAGGTCCGCCACATTGAAAGTAGGGTGTACCCCAAAACCCTCAGGTAGGTCTAGCTCATAAGCATTACTGCCAAGTCATCTCAGAACTCGAAAGGGTCCCGAACCCCGTGCCCTCAACTTGGAGGTAGGCCCTGGAAGGAGCCGCTCCGTCCTCACCATCACCGAATCTCCAACTTGGAACTCGCAGTGGCGCCGATGAGCATCTGCCCACCTTTTGTAAGCCTCATTGCTCTTTCCGATATGCTTGCGGATGTCATCATGCAACTCTTTGATATGATGTGCAAAGGACTTAGCTGAGACTGACACTCTAGCATGTGGGGGAAGGGGAATAAGATCAGAAGGTTTTCTAGGCCTATAACCATGTACAACCTCAAATGGACTCTTGCCTATGGACCTATTGACAGAATCATTGTAGGCAAACTCGGCCTGAGATAAGAGGAGATCCCAATTCCCAGGGTGGTCCCTTACAAGGCAACGGAGCAAGTTCCCAAGGCTTCGGTTGACGACCTCAGTCTGGCCATCGGTTTGAGGATGGTAAGCAGTGGAGAATTTGAGGAGGGTTCCCATCAGGTGCCAAAGAGTCTTCCAAAAATAACTGGTGAATTTCACATCCCGGTCAGACACAATAGTCTTAGGTAATCCATGGAGTCGGACCACCTCATCAAAGAATAATCGGGCGACCCTAGAAGTATCGGAGGTCTTGGAACATGGGATAAAGTGGGCCATTTTAGAGAACCTGTCCACCACTACAAAGATGGAATCTTGTTTGCACAAGGTCTTAGGTAGGCCAAGGATGAAGTCCATGCTCAAATCCTCCCAAGGTCGGTCTGGTATGGGTAGGGGTGTGTAAAGCCCAGTATTTTGCTTCACTTGTTTGGCTGAGGCACAAATGCGACATTATCCCACAATGTGGGCCACATCCTTCTTGAGACTAGGCCAATGGAATTGCCTCTCAACTAACTCTATGGTCTTTTGGACTCCAAAGTGACCAGCTAGGCCACCACTATGTAACTCCCAAACTATGAAGTCCCAAAGTGAAGTCCGGGGTATGCAAAGCCTAGCTCCCTTGAATAGATACCCTTCTTGAAGTATGAACCCTTCATGTTCCTTGTGGGGCTGAGTGGAAAGGGTGTTGTAGTGAGTCCCAAAGTCGGGGCAATTTGGATATTCCCCTTTGATTCTCTCAAACCCGGTTACTTCCACCTGGATGGTGGAGAGTAAGGCTACCCGCCTACTTAGCGCATCGGCGGCGCGGTTCTCACTACCCATCTTGTACTTGAGGACAAAGGTGTAAGCTTGAATGTATTCTACCCATCGGGCATGGCGGGCATTGAGCTTTTGTTGGGTGTTGAGGTACTTCAAAGCCTCATGGTCCGAGAAGATCACAAACTCCTTGGGTAGGAGATAGTGCCTCCAATGCCGAAGGGATTGAACCACGACATAAAGCTCTTTGTCATATGTGGAGTACCTAGTCCTAGCCTCACAAAGTTTCTCACTAAAATAGGCTACCGGGTGACCTTCTTGGCTGAGGATGCCCCCAATCCCTACCCCGGATGCATCACAAGTGACCTCGAACACTTTCGAGAAGTCGGGTAGGTAAAGGATCGGGGCTTGGGTCATCTTTTCCTTGAGCTCTAGGAATGCTTTGGAGGCTGCCCTAGTCCACACAAAAGTGCCTTTCTTAAGGCAATTCGTGATAGGAGCAGTGATTGTGCTAAGCCCACGGATGAATCTCCTATAGAAGGTAGCTAGCCCGTGAAGGCTTCGGGCCTCATGAAGGGTCTTGGACTCGGGCCACTCAAGAATAGCTTGGACCTTTTCGGGGTCCATGGATACCCCTTGGGATGAGACAATAAATCCTAGGAAGGCTAGTTGATTGGTCAAGAAATGACACTTCCCGGGGTTAGCAAAGAGACTCTCCTTCCTAAGAATGGTGCACACTTGTTTGAGGTGATCGAGGTGGGCTTCCTTGGATTGGCTATATATGAGAATGTCGTCAAAGTAGACAACTAGAAAGATGCCAATGAAGGGCCGGAGGACCTTGGTCATGAGGCGCATGAAGGTGCTTGGCGCATTAGAAAGGCCAAAAGGCATGACAAGCCATTCATAGAGACCGTCCTTAGTCTTAAAGGCGATTTTCCACACGTCCCCGGGCCTAATGCGAACTTGATGGTAGCCACTCTTGAGGTCAATTTTGGAGAAGATGGTGGCTCCGGCTAGCATGTCTAACATATCATCTAACCGAGGGATGGGGAACCTATATTTGACCGTTATCTTGTTGATGGCTCGGCTATCCACACACATGCGCCAAGTTCCGTCCTTTTTGGGTGTGAGAAGAGCTGGGACGGCACAAGGGCTTTTGCTAATCCGGAGGAAGCCCTTCTTGATGAGCTCCTCAATTTGCCTCCTGAGCTCAGCATGCTCAGTGGGGTTGAGGCGGTAGTGTGGGAGGTTAGGTAAGGTGGCCCCGGGTACGAGGTCGATGGCATGTTGCACATCGCGCATGGGTGGTAGTTTGTCCGGAAGTTCCTCGGGAAACACATCATGGAAGTCCTCAAGGAGTTGTTGAATTTCTATTGGGTGTGGGTTGGTTGGGGTGGATTTCCCGAGACAAATGACAATGGCACACACTTGTTCTCCGTGGTTGACTTCTTCCTCAAGCTCTTTCCTAGTGATGAGGTGTAGGCTCCTAGGAGGCTCATTGATGGTACTAGGATTAAGGCTTGATGGGGTGGGGTTTGGTGGGTTTGGAATAGTGGGAGGGGTAGGGGATCCCTCAAGGGAGGGAGATGCTTTCTTGGGAAGGGTGCGGGGTGGAGAAGGGTTGAGTTGGATTTTCTTTCCCTCATGAGTGAAGATGCAAGTGTTTGTCCTTCCAAGGAAGGTGGCATCTACATCGTAGATCCAAGGCCGCCCTAGGAGTATACTCCCAACTTCCATTGGTAGGATGTCACACCATACTTGGCCTTGATAGGATTGGAATGTAATGGGGACAAGACAACGAGCACTAATGGGTATGGAGGTGGCATCAATCTATGCTACCCGATATGGGTGTGGATGTAGGGAGGTGGTAAGGCCCAAAAGTTTGACGGTGTCGGGTGACACCACATTCACACTACTTCCATTGTCCAAGATGACCTTTCTAACATGGCTCCCTATCCGGATGTAGGTATGGAATATGGTGTTTCTTTTCCAATCATGCTCTTGGGTTTGAGTGAGGGTGCACCTAACCACTCCGAGGTGGGAGTCGGTGGATGGAGGGAGTTGCTCTTGGTTCGTCTCTATGTAGTGGTTCTTATACTCCTCCTCCCATTCAAGAGAGGGTTCATATATCTCAACTTCCCCTTCAAATTCAGCTTGGGGTTGGGGGTTGGACTCCTCTATGAGAAAGTTAGATGCTCCCTTGGTGGGGCATTGATTGGCAAAGTGTCCATACCCATAGCACCTAAAGCATTGCTGCCCACTTTGATGGTTTGGGGTCATCTTAGTGTGAGGGGGAGTGGGTGTCGGATTGGGCCTATTGGGAGTTGTGTTTAGGGGCCCACTTGTGGGGCGGGGTGGTGGAGTGCCACTAGGAGGGGTGACCCGGGTGGGAGGAGCTCCCATGGGTGTGGGAAGGAGACCTCTTTGGGGAGGTGGAGGGTTGGCCCGAGGTGCCATGGCTTTGGGGTCCATCCCCCAAGGGGGAACCATTCGTGTATACCGAGAGAATTTCTCGGCAACCCGAGCTACTTGGTAGGCTTGCTCTAAAGTGGCTACTTGACGCATGAATAATTCCTTTTTTATATGGAATTGAAGTCCATTCCTAAAGCGGGAGAGTGTGACGGCGGGGTCCTCTTGGACTCCACACTTGAGAAGGTAGTAGTCAAACTTCTCAATGTACTCCATAATGGTCTTTCCCTCTTGGGTCAAGGCTTGCCACTCATCTAGGAGATTTTGATGGTAGGAGGGTGGGACATATTTAAGTTTGAGTTGGTCTTTCATGGCCCCCCATGTGGTGATGGGAGCTTCCCTCCTAACTATCCTTAATGCCTCAACATTCGTCCAATGAGTCTTGGCTAGTTTGGTTAATTGCATCTTTGCAAGCCGGACTCTCCTATCCTCGGTCATTGGGTACCAATCAAAATATTGGTATATGGCTGCCTTCCAATCTAAGTAGATGCTCGAATGATGAGACCCATCAAAGGTGGGTGCATCGACTTTCACAAGTCTCATTAGTTGGTCATCCGGGTTGTCCCGGGGGAGTCTCTCATTCCTTCTAGGAGGTGGGTCCCTTTCCGGTTCGGGAGGGTGGTCAAGGTTGAGCTCTCGTATGGATGGCTCCACATGTGGAGGTGGTTCCCTCCTATCTCCTACCCTTGGGGCAGGCCTATTTTCCTCAATTTGTTCAAGCCGGGCCGTTATATCATCAAGCCGTCCCATAATGTTAGTCATGCCTTCCACAAGAAACCTCATGTGGTCGGGAAGCTCATGCTCGTTGTGAGCGGGATTCCCTTGGAGATTGGGATTCATAGTGTTATTGGAAGAGGATGGATTGACTTGATAATGAGTTCCACTACGAGTGGTCATGCAAAGTTGGGTGGGCTATGCAAGGGTGTGCGGATGCACCTATGAAAGACTTAGTGTGACCCAAGACTAGACTTGTAAGGACAAGCCTATGACTGCTCTGATACCACTTGATGTGGCACAGCCCAAGGTTGACTAAGTATGAATTGAAGATCCTAGGACCTAGACCCGCAAGCATACAAGCACTCCAATGATTCTCACAATAGCGGCTTACTCTCACGGCACACGCGATCACCCGGAGGGGCCGGGGGATGATGGCGAGGGTCCGAGGTGAGACCCAATGACTCTAAGTGACTTAGTGGGCTTTGGCTGACCCCTAAGGATCTGGGTTACCCAACTTCGTCGGCGGCTGGCCCGCAGGGCGGGGTTTGGGTGGCACTCACTCCCGGTCCGCGGTGGTCACACCCAAAGTAGCTTACAAGATCGGGCTCTCTTCTCACCGTCCGACGGGCATACAAAGCAATACTAAATTTGCATAAATGAGGCAATCAAGGATGGTATCAGATGCTCACCTGATCGGTGTGTAAACATCGATCCCGCTCGGAGACGAGGGCGCGCCGGGAGGCGAGGGTATACACCCGATCGCCACGGCGGTGTCGCTTGACCTGAAAGTGAAAGGAGTACAGCACTACGCCACTCGCAGGAGGGGTGATCTTGGGGTGGGGATTAAGCTTATTACATCCAAAACTATCTCCACGCAGGGAGGGGCCTTCAGCCGGCCAAGCGGGGTGGTGAATTATGCAAAGGAAACCCGACTTTCCGAACTCCGCCGGTTCTGCCAACCTTCAGGTTTGCTGGACAGGGTGTCGATGATGACGCTGCCACGGACTCCACGGAACTCCAAACTTGATGAAACTGGTGCCAAAAGTTTTCCAACTGACAGATGATGATGTCTAAATTTTTGGGGAAGCTCTGAAACTCGGGGCTGACCGGACTGGTGTAGGACTGGTGCAGAAAATTGTAGAAAGCACGGCGGACGCTCCTGAACTCCAATTGGAACGAACCTGGTGGTGACACGATCGTGGTCGGGGTAGCTTCGAGCAGAAATTGACGGGGCCACAATCCGAGGTCGGGGAAGAGAGTGGTGGCTGGAGAAGTGGGGACTGGTCGAACCTGGAACCACAGAGAGCAGTCTGCACACTCCGGCGAAGAAAATCAGAACTAATAGCTCCGGTGGCCGATTGAGGTCCTTCTTCTTGGATATCAAAGCTAACTGGACGTAGTTCCTACCCTCCGAAAATGGCGCTCAGATCGTTCCCGTACGGACCGTGTTGGCGTCTTCTTTCAGCTTCAGGTCTTCAGACAGGGACAGCAAACGCAGTCGGACGAGATCTGCTCCTACGAACAGCTCCGATCTCGGAAGCCGGCGAGACCACCACCGTTGGAAAGCTAACTCGCAGACGATTCCAGAAATATAGGCCTTGCTACCGGAATTTTTGAGAGGCGGTCGTGGTTGCCTCTGCAAGTCACTGTAACCCTGCTGCCTGAAACAGGGACAGAATGAGGAGAAGATGAGGGTGTGGGGAAGGGGATGGCCAAGAGAGTAAGAGGTGGGAGGTGTGTCTAATGGCTATGGGAGGGAGCTGTGGGGTGTTAGGGGTTGTGAAGGCTAGGGATAAGAAGGTGGGGAGGGCGAAAATGGGCTGGAGAGAGGGCTGGAGCTGCAAGAGGTGGTGGTGGGAAGATGGGGGGCACAAGAGAGAAGGTGAGTGGGAGAGGAGGTGGGGGGCGAACTTGGCTATTGGGAGGGAGATGGAGTTCGACCTAGGGTAGTTTGGGGGAAGGGAGATGGGAGGGAAGTTCAAAATGGGCCTAGGGAGGAGGGCCTTCAGCCTTGGGGAGGTGGGGAGGTTCTTAGGGAAGTGGAGAGGGTAGGTGGTGGTTGGGAAGTAGGGCTTAGATTGGTGGAGGGTTATTGGGACTAGATGTGGAGTAAAGAGGGGTTATAAGAAGTTGTGGGGAGTTAATGGAGATAGGTGGGGGTTGGAAGTGGTTGGGAGGGGGAGGAGAGAGAGAGGGGTTCGCCCCCATCTTGAAGAAAGAGAGAGAGAGAGATGATGAGAGAGATAATGAGAGGGAGGTGGCAAATGCTATTGCAATATTCATCAAAAGTTGAGTACATGAGGAGAGATAGGCCTATTTATAGGCAACCATTCTTTACATGACCAAAATGTCCCTGACAATAAGATAAAAGATCGAGCATATCCTAGACTCAATCCTATGGGCCCATAACTAAGGTAATAAGGCCCAATTAAGCATAAAAAGGGAAATGGACTAGAACCACATGACTCAATAAAGGGAAATACAAAAGATATGACTCAATAAAAGGAAAATACATAAAATGAAACTAAGGAAATGAAGATAACAAGTGTAGATCATAGTCAGTCCACATCAAGAGTGTGTAGGCGACCCGAGCTAGAGGGAGTGTCGTGAGATGCCCTCATCATTATATCAATTGCAAAAATAGGATTATATCCTTCCGAAAACCCGGCCTTCCAAGATTCTCTTTCATTGGCATCAAATACAAGAAACACCCCACTATCATATCCTCACTTCATGCTTGCAAACTTATCTCGCAAGGATGTGAAGCTTATCTTGCTTCTGTCATTATTACGGAGTCCAAGAAAATTATCATAGCAGACATCCCTATTGTAAATGAGTTCCCATATGTATTCCCATCCAAATTACCCAGTTTACCACCAGAGAGGGAAGTGAACTTCACTATTGAACTCATTCTAGGAGCAGCACCTGTTTCTATAGCCCCTCACAGGATGTCCCCCACAGAACTGAAGGAACTAAAGAAGCAGTTGCAGGAACTACTGGATAAGGGCTTCAATAGACCTAGCACATCCCCTTGGGGTGCGCCAGTTCTTTTTGTCAAGAAGAAGAATGGTTCTCTCAGGCTATACATCGATTACCGGTGACTCAATCAACTTACAATCAAAAATAAGTATCCGTTGCCGCGTATTGATGAGCTCTTCGATCAGCTTTAGGGAGCAGAATATTTCTCCAAGATTGACCTTAGATCAGGTTATCATCAGCTTAGAATTAAAGAAGAAGATATTTATAAATCGGTTTTTCAAAGTCGTTATGGCCACTATGAATTCATGGTAATGACATTCGGGTTAACTAATGCCCCAGCAGCATTTATGCAACTTATGAACAATATTTTCCACCCATATCTGGACCAATTCATTGTCGTCTTCATTGATGACATATTGATGTACTCCAAGACAAAAGAGGAACACGAAGAACATCTGAGGATAGCTCTCCAAACACTTAGAGAACATAAACTTTATGCAAAGCTTAACAAATGTGAATTCTGGCTCAAGGAAGTTTCATTCCTACGTCACATTATTTCCAAGGAAGGAATCGATGTGGATCCTTCGAAAGTAGAAGCTGTCAGGAATTGGAGCCGGCCAACGACTGTATCAGAAGTAAAAAGCTTTCTGGGTCTAGCTGGTTATTATAGGAGGTTCATTAAGGACTTCTCAAGGATTGCAGTTCCTTTAACAAGACTTACAAGAAAAGAAAATCCCTTTGTTTGGTCCAAGGAATGTGAAGAGAGTTTTCAAACTCTTAAGAACCATCTCACTACAGCTCCTATTCTATCACTACCAGTAGAAGGTGGTGGATTCGAAGTATATACGGATGCGTCTGGTATTGGCTTAGGATGTGTCCTCATGCAAGATGGAAGAGTAATATGCTATTCTTCAAGACAATTGAAACGTCACGAGGAAAATTATCATGTGCATGATTTGGAATTGGTAGCTGTTATTTTCGCCTTAAAAATTTGGCGTCATTATCTCTATGGAGAAAAGTTCACGGTATACTCGGACCACAAGGGCTTGAAATATTTATTTTCTCAAAAAGAGCTAATTATGAGGTAGGGAAGATGGTTAGAATACCTCAAAGATTTTGATTTTGCTATTCAATATCATCCTGGCAAGGCTAATATTGTAGCTGATGCACTCAGCAGAAAATCAATGGGTATGCTATCAAGTCTTATGATTAGTATGACTAATCTTATTCCTTGGTTTGCTCAAATGAATTTAGATATTGACATAGAGAAAGAGGATTACTTCATGGCTAATATCTGAGCTCAACCAACATTAATAGAGGAGTTGGTCAGGTTGCAAGATGATGATCCCGCGTTACTGGAGATTAAAGCTAACATAGATTTAAGGCTCGATTTCTCTATTTCCAATGACGGAAGATTGCTATTTAAGGGCCGAGTATGTGTACCGGATCATGAGGATACAAAGAAATTGATCCTAGAAGAAGCACATAATTCCAAGTACACCATTCATCCAGGAGGTACAAAGATGTATCAAGATCTCAAAAGAAACTTCTGGTGGGCCAATATGAAGAGAGAGATAGCAGATTTCGTGTCTCACTGTCTCACTTGCCAACAAGTTAAAGTAGAGCATTTTAAACCCGCCGGTAAATTACATCCCTTAGACATTCCAACATAGAAGTGGGAGAGTATAAGGATAGATTTCATCATGGGTTTACCTAAGACCAGAGGAGGACACGATGGTATATGGGTAATCATAGATCGATTGCCTAAATCTGCACATTTTCTACCAATAAAAAGTCGATGGTCTGTGGATATTGTAGCAGCATTATACATAAACGAAATTTTCAAATTACACAGTATCCCTGTCACTATTATATCTGATAGAGATCCTCGATTCACATCACATTTCTGGAAGGGTCTACAAAACTCACTATGGACTAGATTGAACTTTAGCACAACCTTTCATCCTCAAATAGATGGTCAGACGGAGAGAACAAATCAAGTAGTAGAAGATATGCTCAGGGCTTATGCTATCTATTTTGGAGGAAGTTGGCATGATCTACTTGCTTCTGGTAGAATTTGCATATAACAACAGTTATCAAGCCAGCATACAAATGGCATCTTTTGAAGCATTATATGGAAAAAGCTGTAGATCACCTATTTGTTGGAATGAAATAGGGGAAAGGTAATTTCTAGGCCCTGACCTTATCAGGGATTCTACAGAGAAGATCAAGCTCATTCGAGAAAGACTGCAGATGGCACAAGATAGGCAAAAGTCTTATGCCGATAATCGAAGGTGCGATTTGGAGTTTCAAGTTAGAGATCATGTATATCTAAAGGTTTCTCCGGGTCATGGTATTCGAAGATTTGGCATCAAAGGCAAGCTAACTCCCAGGTTCATTAGCCCGTTTGAAATTCTTGAAAGGGTCGGTGAAGTAGCTTATAGACTGGCTTTACCTCCACAATTAGTAGGAGTTCATGACGTATTTCACGTCTCTATGCTGAAAAAGTATGTATATGATCCTGACCATGTTATCACTTATGATAATTTGGGAATTCAGAAGGACATGACGTACGCCCAAACGCCAATAAAGATTTTGGAACGAGAAGTGCGTCAACTAAGGAATAAAGTTATTCCTATGGTGAAGATTCAATGGAAGAAAATATGGCCATATGAAGCAACATGGGAAACCGAAGAAGCTATGCGGAAAAGATTTCAGAATTATTTAACTGTAAGTACACTCTCCATAATCCATGTATTGAATTTGGGGACCAAATTCTTCTAAGTGGGGGAGGGTGTAGTGCCCCAAATTTATATAAGTAATTTCTATGTTATTTAATAATTTTTTGGAATTTATAAAGGCCTAAATAAATTAATAAATAGATTATTGGATTAATAAGTTATTATAAGGCCCAATTGTGTTAAATAATTAGCCCAGCCTATTCAATTAAGACTCAAAAGGTTTACGGACCAAGCCTATTAAGTTTGGCCCATATTCTAGAAGGTTATTTAGCTTATTCACTGATTTTAAAGGATAAATATCCCTTAATTAGATAATTATATAGATAAAATGAATTAAAGAGTTTTATTAATTTGAAATTATGCATACGTTGACTGTAATGGTCTATCGGGCGACCGCCACATGCATGTAACGCATCAGGACTGGACCGTCACACCCTGTTAATTCTGTGAGTTCAATAACTTGCAAAAAGATGGGATCTTTGGGATCCTATCTGCAAGAGACCTAATTAGGAGAACATGTAAGGTTACTAGGGACTCTTAGAGATCAGGTTTTGGCCAACTAAGGACTCTAGAATCGATCTAATCCTTAAACCCTAGCTAAATACCTATAAATAAGACCCAGTTCTAAACTGAGCGACCCTTACTTTTGGCTCGTGAAGAATCAAGGTAAGGAGATGGAATTTCGGATAAGTTCTTTAGAAGGTTTTGTTTATAATATTTTAGACTAATAGCTCTCCAAATTTCTTGCTAGGAGATCAACCAACCAAGGAGATTGAGCTTCCAAAGTTGTTGGTCAGACCTTAGCAACCCAGGAAACTGAACGCAAGTCCTCTGAAGATCAGGAGATTAGGACATCTAAATGAGGTAATTAGAGTTCGATTATTTAGAACTCTTATTCCCCGTAGTTTCATCTTCTTACCCTTAAAATTTCACGTCCTTAGGTCAAGAGGCTGAGGAGATAGAGCAGCGTGAAGTTGCTGGAAACTCACTGGAAAGGGAGAACTAGGGCACGTCTTTCAGACTCAAATAAGAAGTTTAAAGCCCAGTTAAGCGATAGGTCATCTCATGATTGTCAAAAACATCTTGTTAAAGATAAAAGCCCTCTGATTTGACTTGATTTCATGCACTATATATCATGGATTTCATGTTTTAGTAGAGTCATGCATACATGTGTATTCTTAGCCCTAACTAAGTTAAATGGAACTTTCTTGTCAAATTCACAGAAAACCCATGCATGCTATTAGTTTAGCCTTCATTTTATCATGTGAAAGTTTATACATGATTTCCAGACATGATGTAAGTTGAAACCGTAGATCTTTTTATCTATTGTTGTCAGCAGAAGCTCTGACAGATTAAGGTAGGGCCGTCACAACACTGTAACGGTCTTACGATAAGCTATCACGCCCTCTGTTGTATTCAAAGCTTTCTGTGGACTCTGACGCACCATAACTAGAGCGTTATATAACTCTAACGGTCCCACGATAAACCGTTACATCAGTGTAACGCGCTTATACTAGACCGTCAGAATATTTTGTTCAGGCAATTCAAGACAAAATTGAAGAACAGTCACATTAACTTATAAATATGCCTAGTTATCTAAATTTTGACCTGTTAGAATGACTTTAAGTTTATCTACTGATTCATAATAGGAATTGCATGATCTTGAGTTATTTTAAAGCATATGTTAATTTTATTGACTAACTTTATAGTTTTGTATTTAAATCATGATTTTTCCAATGTTGTATTGACGGAGTTTTATCTTGGTTTCACATTGCTACACATTCTCTCTCTATCAATAGTGTCATTTTATTTAAGTACATGGCGCATATTCCGGTATGTTGTCCATTATTTCACACTTTGCACTATAAGAACATTATTCTTAGGCATGAGGACCTCTCTATTGGATATTCCTTCTAATGGACTAGGAAATCTTGTTTCAAGACCTCTGTAATTCTCCGCGAGCCTGGGATTCCCACTTGGACGCCGAGTTAGTTGTACCATGAAAGCCCAATCATTAGAAAACACCATCGATGGTTTAGGGTTTTCGGATATGTAACGGATCAAGGTTGGACCGTCAGGCTCATCTAACGGCCCAATAAACGATCGTCACATGTACTGAGTCCATCATTATTTCTTTCGGATTCAGACCATTGTAACGGCCCAATACTGGAGCGTCACGTTATGTAACGGCCCAGTACAAGACCGTCACAATTCTATATTTTGTTAACCCGAGGTTTGACCAAGGGGTTTATATTCTAAAGTTCCTAGGTGGATCATTGATGTTCTAGGACATGTCACAATGATCAAGATACTTAATTTTAAAGGATGAAAAGTTAAGAAATGAGTCGTTATGCTACCGAATTATTTCCATGAGCATAACATAGTGTAAGTCATTCTTGATCTTTCATATTCTAAATTGAAGCGTTCATTCATTGATTATTATTATCATGAACTTAATGAACTTATTACATTCTTGGCCATACTTTATTGTTACATGCGTGGAAGTAGCTTGATTTTTACTTGAAGATGCGATCGAGCACTGATTGTGTTCAAGGGCTCTATGCTAGTCCCCTCGGTTGATTGTCGGAAACATACTAGTATAAATCATGGGGTATGATGCTACTGGCGTCGCATTACGCTGGGAGTACTTTCTTTATAAATAAGTGAAAATCCACGGCACGACATGACATTCTTGTACATGACTTTCTTGCTTGATATTCCACAGAAATTCACGAAGTACTTGCTCATAAGTAAAAGATACTAGAGTGATGATTATGTGGCTTGCTAGTACATTCTCGATATATTCTTATTTATGAAAGGCCAATATCATGTTCTTGTTACGTTCTTGCTAGTTCATTCTTGCTCTCATTCTATCTTACATGATCATTTTAGTACTTTGGTTACTCGCATGATTGATCGCATTTCACATGATTTTACCTAAATTCTTTAGAGCTAAAATGTTAATTACTTTAATAGTGCTAATCATGTTGATGCGAAGATACCTACTGGGCAAGTGTGCTCATTACCTATTTCCAATATTTTTCAGGAGATGGAACTGATATGAATTCGGATTCAGGTTATACAAGTAGCGGGTCTGAGAGCGAATGAAAATCATATCAAATTGAGAGTGAAGACTTAAGAAGTCTACAATGTTTAGATCGAGTCTTTGTAATTTCTGATTTCTTGAGTATAGTGGAATGAAAAAAAGTATGAAAAGGTTATTGTACTTGAATAATCGATTACCAATGAAATAAAGTTGGGGTTTGATTAATTATTATGCGATTGCATTCTTATGTGTGATTGCCTTGCGCTCTGATCATTCTTACTTGCAAGAGGCTTACGATGCCGGCTGTTCACGTTCCTCGAGTGAGTCTTCCGCTGTAATAAAGGCTCGGTGCGTGACACTGAGGCAGTCTTCTTTGAATAGATATGACTCTCTGATTTTTTTTATTCAGGCAATGCATGTATGAGATTTGGCTGATGATGCCCTTTTTACTCAGGAGGTGCAGGCTGCCCCTGAGCAGTAGGTTGGGTTGAAGGGGATTGACTCTAGTGCTGACCACTGCCTAAAGGGAAGGTAGACAGAACCCTGCCAACTAGGGGTCGACCCCAGGGGTCGACCCATACACACCAACTGCACAAAAGGTCTAGTCCTACCTCTCATTTGATCTCCTAGATCTTATGAGCTCCTTCATTAGTTTTTTTTATAAGAATCCATCTTTTATCTCATCTCATATTCCTTCTTTTTTTTGTCTTTGAGTATTGCTGAATTTGCACTATGTCTACAGGCCTTAATTATGTCTGAGTTTATGGAACTCCTGAACTAAACTGAGTTGAGAGGTCATCCTTTGAGGAATGGAAGGGCATTGCTTCCCTTCTTGCTTGATAAGATTTGAAGGCATCCAAGCATTTTTTTTGCAGTTGCTATGCAATTAATTAAGATAAATATGTCCCATGAGGCCTTGAATAGCTTTCGAACTTCCACCATGGTGCTCAATGGAGACACCACCTGGACAGCCCCCTAATGTCGCTTCCTTCAGGCAACTGTGAGCAAGGAGTTTCCTGGGCTCATATATACAAGAGCATACCCAAACCTAAGCATACGGGCTGCAATTTCTTAATTCATGGATGCAAGGTTTTTTATTTTTTTGAACTGTAGCTGACAGCAGGTTTTGTTTTGATTTATTATATCTCGTAAACTTCCTTTTAACACATGGGCAAATCGTAGGTGCATGCATGTGCATGAGTGGATGAAAAGGGGGGGCAACCTGATGCTAGGAATATTAGCAGACCCCAGACTGCATGTAGGGTTCTGGGCTTCAGCTTCCTTTGTTCATTTCATGATGAATTCAGTTGGTTCACTGCATCTCCCTCTTTGAATTGGCAGGGCCTCTTTTGATTCACTTCACAGAGAAACCTATATGTAATCCTGACTCAACCATGATTTCCCCTTTTATACAACGGTGATGGGTACCTCTAGGCTAATCCCAAACTCGAATGAGAATATACCTGCATGCATTTGATTGGGCATACTTTACGGAGATGTATGCAGGGTGCCAATGGTGTATTTAACTTTGAAGAGCTTGGACTCTGTCATGAGCCACCGCTTAGGGAAATGTCATGCAATTGAAATTGCCCATTCAGAGATTCGGATTGGGGTCTGAGAATCTTGATATCTAGCTTTGCTCTTTTCACCCATGCATGACCGTTCATGATGCAAGGATTTCAGCTCTTTTAAAATCAAGAGGTCTGAATTTCAAACCTGCAATTCCCCCCCCCCTTTTTGAAATCTATTCATGAGTCATGCACATAGAGATGTATATGAGCAATTTTAAAGAGCAGTTCTGCAAGGTTTGATTTGCGCATTAGCATGCCCAGGCAGAACTAGGCTTGAAAAGAGCAGCCCAGGAAGAACTGGGCTTGAAAAGAGTCGACTCCCAGAGTTGACTCTTTCAGCCCAGAACTGCAGACTTCCTTTTTGTTTGCTGTCTTTTTTTTATGTCTCTTGTTTGCTCTTCTAGTTTTGCCGTTAATCCCAGTCATGCGAAGGGAATGGATGGTGAATTGTATGCTCCGAAAGTACAGTGGGTGCATCATGCGCAAGCTACTATGCTCATGCAGTTCGCTTATCTTCGAACATAAGTTCACGATAACCTTTATACACCAATGGAGTTCTGTCCAGCGCACTGAGATTCGACTTTAAAATAATGCACATGCCATTACATGCAAAGCTTTACTCGCTTCTTCTTCTTCCTATTTTGTCCATGCATGAATGCATATGCCTAGACATGAAAGGGAGGGGGGTAGAGGGCTTGCTGCTAGGGAGCAACAGGTCGACCAGGGGTTGGCCCAGGTCGACCTATCTCAAGTAAGAAGCCTAAGCTATTATTTGTTTTTTTGGGGGGGATTGAGGTACATGGATAACCTGATATTGTGATTATTTCTATGAAAATGAACCTGAGTGATACCCTAAATCATGCATTTGATTCATTGTGGATTTGTAGATAGCTTGCATGTGTTTGTGAACCGTCTCACACCGACATCAAAAAAAATTAAAAGAAATTAAATAAGCGAAAAA
Source organism: Amorphophallus konjac (assembly GCA_022559845.1). Classification (NCBI taxonomy): domain Eukaryota; kingdom Viridiplantae; phylum Streptophyta; class Magnoliopsida; order Alismatales; family Araceae; genus Amorphophallus; species Amorphophallus konjac. Next base: position 36,888,413 of record CM040129.1, read on the forward strand.
GGCTAAGGAAGAGGTTGCTAATGGAGTGTGATCGCCAGAGGGATTACCTCAAAAGGGAGGGAGAATGATCGCAAATACCTAGTAAGAAAAGTGATGCGGGATGGATTGTGGTTTTCCTCCTCCTCCTTCTACCGGCCGGCCGATGAAGGGGGTTTCTCTTTCTTGATTACTCTTAAACAAAACAACAACAACCAGAATAGAAGAGGATTAGCCAAGTGTAGTATCAATCCACAATTAGAACAAGATGATAAAATATGAGCATAAAGAACACACCTTTTAGTCTTTTTAAAACCCCTAAGAGAACTAGGGAGAGAAGATGTGATGCAAAGACTAAAACCTTAGACGTACGAAGAATCAGACCACTATATGGTAGAGGATGATGATGAACAATAGATAAGATATCAAACGAAACCCCTGCTCTTCCTGACAACAGTAGAGGGGAAAGGCACCGAGTGGTCTTCGGCAACAGAGGCAAAACTTTTTATGTCAACAATGAACGACAGGAAAAACACCAAACTGTAGTCTCTTCGTCTGCCTCTTTTCTCTAACCTCGCGCGAGCAGAATCCAGGGCTATATTTATAGGGTACAAACCATAGATTTAGTAGGATTAGAACTGGCAACACTCATCTACGGCAAGGCCTCTACTTCCCTAATCCAGCAAAATGATTAAAACATAGCAGGGAACTCTCCAGGAAAGGTTCGTTCGATCAGGACACAAAAGGGGAAAAGACGACTCTCAGAAGGGCGTTAATTAAAATTGACGACCTGCCTTAAGGCGTTAATTAAAATAACGACCGGGACAAAGGCGTCAATTCATGGATTTAATTTTGGCAACAGAATTCTTTCCTTATTTAAAAATGATGAAATGACGCCTGTACCAATGGGCGTTAGTTGATAAACGACCCTCTGGGGGACGTCAATTCTTGCTTTTCCAATTTGATTAGGATACGTAAAATTCCAGAAACTGACGCCTCTAACAACGGTCATCCTTTCATTAAGAGACGCCCAAGGCTAAGCCGTTATTTAAAACACGCCCCTCGTCAAGACGTTAATTCCAAAAAAATGCTAAGAAAATCATATAAAACACCTAAAAATAGAAAAAATTCATATTACGGCAATATTGAAGTTTACTTTGGGGCGTCACATGGTGACATGAGATTTACTCAACATAATGTCAATTTTGGCGTGTCTACAGCTGCCTCGCCTTGGCGTCTGGTTTGCAAGGGAGTGAGACGGAATGAAGTGAAAGTGCAACAAGCGGAATGAAGTGGAACGAGCTGATAAGTAGATGCCAATGTGTGATGTGACACGCCTCCGACACTAAGTGTTGGAAATCTTTTCAAGACTCTGAATGAAATAACTCCGGATGATCACAAGAAAGCATTGATCAGCTAGACCGAAAGGATTAAACTAAAAGAACTAAAAATGTGCACGAGGGCACGAAAGGGAAACACCATTGGAGAGCGGTTACCAGCCAATGTGGACGTGCTACAACCAAGGTGGATTTGCAAGAAAAAGGTAAAATGAATTGAGATGAAGACCCAGCAGATGAACACTTTCAAGGAACCAGCCTGAACGACTTCAAAGAGAATAAAGTACTTGATTTGGAATGGAATATCTCATGCCAACTCAATTAAGAGCGAGCGACCTTCATTATTGACGTAATATGAGGATTTTCATCATTAAGCTCTAAGTCCTACATGATGCATGCTAGGCTAAAAGAAAAAATTAAAACAAACTATAAATAGAAAATAATCAAGGATAATATTGTTAAGCCATATAGATTTGGTCAAGAATCCAGATCTCTAAGCTGACACTAAGCCGAAGCTCGTTTGTCCACGCATCAACTCAGAAAATGGAACCATCTTTCCAATCTTGAATAACTCAACGGCCTATCCGTGCGATCAAGATTCACATGGAATTATCACTATTTTTGATGAAGGGGAACTCAAATTCTAGGTTTATCAGAACCACAAGGTCCTTGATATGCTATAATTGTATAGAATATCATATAGTAGAAATGCTTACAAGAATGTATACAGGAAGATGGTGAGAGCAATAAGCACGAGCGAACTGAGAAAGGAGCGCAGTCACTGTGGGGCTTGAATGTTGATGCCCAAACGGTGGGACCAAGGGCTTCTTACCTGTGCTTAAAATTGTGTTAGTCCAAGATGTATGAAAACATAATCAACAACATTGAAATTTTTTTTATTTATATATTTTTTGAATTTTCGTTTTGAAAGTGGCGCCCCCGATAGGGTTGTTAATTTTGAAAAGGACGCCTATTTTTTATTTGAAAAAAAATTGTTTTGGAGGCAAGTATAGTATAGGGCTTTGAAACTTTAACCATCATAATCAAAATTTTATTAGACTTTCTCAAGAGACTTAACAAAAGAGTCAACGTGACTTGTACTTAGGCTTTTACTCATATTCTCTTGCAGCCCATCCTTCTTAGTCGGTCTTCGCCATTCTTCGAGTTCACAACCCACCATGGAGGGAGAAGAGAAGAATGATTAAGGAAGCTCACGAAAGGTTTTCAAGAATGGGGCACGCTCCTCCCCTGCCCTAATGCCTGTTGGGATTCGGTCTTTGGCTTAGGGAAATTTTGTTGCTCTTTCTGCCCTTATTCATGCATGCTTACGACCAGGGTTTTCCCTGCGGGGACTTTGCCCTCTTGACATGCTTTCTTTTATCATAACTTCCATTTCTCTTTTTTTTTTTGAAAAAGATAAAGACCTAATTGTACTTGGGCTTTAAGCATTTGGTTCCCTTTTGGGTCCCGACTTCCACCTACTAGGGCGGCGGGCAGACTTGGTTAGTAACCCCTTAACTTGTATTCCCTCTCGCGAGCCGAAGGGAAGAGAATATGTAAGGCTTTTACACTCTTGTTTGGGTCGGACTTTCCTCGAATTCCGGGCTGCTCGAGTTTAAGAATAAAGCGTGTAGTGTGTGCATGAATTGACCCAAGAGTTAAATCGTCGAGACTGAAGAATGAATTAAGGATTTTGATTGTTTTGGCATCGTGGCCCATGTACCATACCAGCCTCAAAGATTTTTCTTCTTTTTTTCCTTTTTTCGATTTTTTTTAAATTTTTTTTATTTGTTTTATATATATTTTTTATTTTTGTTTTTATTTTAGGGGTAATATTTCTTTAGATAGAGACCATTCCAAGGATGAGTTAGCTCTTCTCCTTCAGTATTAATCAATTTATAAGCATTGCCAGGATAAACATCCTTTATGATAAAGGGTCCTTCCCAGTTTGGTTGGAGTTTTGAACGAGGTCCACCAGGTTTTACAAAGATTCTTTTAATTACCATCTCACCGATTTTGAATTTTCTCTCAATTACTTTCTTTTGGTAAAAATGGGAAAGCCTGTTTTGCTCAGCGACGACCAAACGCTTCTCATCCAGGAGTTCCAACTGGGCAAGGAGAGATTCATGCCGTTCATCAATAGAGAACTCCTTGTCCAATTGTACCCGTAGAGAGGGAATGAGAATCTCATAAGGAACTACTGCCTCCATTCCATAAGTGAGGGCGAAAGGGGTCTGCCCAGTAGGGGTACGAATGGAAGTGCGATAGGCCCAAAGAGCTTCCACCAGCTTTTCTGGCCAGTCCATCAATTTATTAGCCTCACATGTTTTCTTAACAATTTTAATCAAAGTTTTATTAGTTGCCTCTGCTTGGCCATTGCCCTGCGGATAATAAGGAGATGAATGATGCAATGCAAAGTTATACCTGTTGCAGAGATCTTTAAGCTCCTGAGAGATGAATTGTGGTCCATTGTCAGTGACGATGGTACTTGGGATGCCAAACCTTGCGACGATGTTCTTCATTATAAACTTGCAAACGGTTGACGCTTTAATCTCCACGTATGCTTCCGCTTCCTCCCACTTGGTGAAGTACTCCGTTGCCGTGAGGATGAATGACTTTTGCTTTGTAAGGAGGTTGGAATCACCAAGAGGTCCAATGATATCGAAAGCCCACATGGAGAAAGGCCATGGGGAAGACATAGGATGGAGTGAAGAAGCTGGAGAATGGATCTTATCGGCGTGTAGTTGGCACTTAACACACCTTCGGACATAGATAGAACAATCCTCTTCTAAAGTAGGCCAATAGAAGCCTAGCCTAAGGATCTTCTTAGCTAGCATCTGGCTGTTCACATGACCACCACACACTCCTGAATGCGCCTCTTCCACGACCTTCCAAGATTCATCATCGTCGAGGCATCTTAATAAAACACCTGTGAGCCCTCTCCTATAGAGCACACCTCCATCCAAAACGTAACGTTGAGCCACTCTTCTAATTGCTTTCTTCTCTTCTGCAGTGGCTTCCTCAGGATAGGATTGATCATTGCAATATCTGGCAATCTCGTAATACCATGGTTTCTCCTCATCAGCCAATTCTTCTTCCCAATCTAATAACATGACATCTTTGCTTTTAAGGGCTTCACTCTGCCTGACCTTCTCGAGCTCCTTGTCCCTAATGTCGAGGAATGCATGATCCTTAATAGCTGGAGTATCACGCTGATGAATGAGGGGAACATGGAAATCTTGTTCAAGAGGGAAGACTAAAGCATAAGCCAATGAAGCAAGGGCGTCAGCTAAGATGTTTTGGCTAGGGACATGGACAAAGATCAACTTGGTAAAGAGTTTGGCATAAGCTGAAGCAAGTTCCTGGTATGGCTTGAGCTTAGGATTGATAGTGCGACATTTGACAAGTCACCTGGCGTAGAATGAGCTGACTATCACCAACGATTCGTACTTGGGTAACACCATATTCATGAGCGGTTTGCAGGCCGGTCAAAAGAGCTTCATACTCAGCTATATTGTTTCTGACAGGGAAAGTAAGCTGAGCAGCGAATGGGATGGTGACCCCTTCTGGTGTTAATAGAACCATGCCGATCCTTTTTCCCTGGGAATTTAGCGCTGCATCAAAATGTAATGTCCACATAGGATCGTGGGGTTGATTAACGGACATTAGTTCCTCATCTGGAAACTCTGAATTGACTGGATCAAATCGGGGTAGAGGGTGGTGAGCAAGATGTTCGGCAATGGCATAGCCTTTGATAGCTTTCTGTTGAATGTAAGTGATGTCGAATTGGGAAAGGAAACTTTGCCAACTTGCTAATCGGTCGGTAAGGATAGATTTTTTAAGAAGGAATTTAATCGAATTCATGCGAGCAATGAGATGAACCTCATGAGCTAAGAAATAATGCTTTAACTTCTGAACTACCCAGACTAAAGCGGCGCAAGTCTTCTCCATAGCTGAGTACCTCTGCTCACTGGGTTGAGAAGTTTAGACAAGTAGTATGCTGCCCTCTCCTTCCCTTCTTCATCTACTTGCGCAAGGACAGCACCTACAGAGTCATCCAGGACAGAGACAGAGAATGAGCGGTTTGCCTGGAATTGGCGGCCTCAGGATAGGAGGATTGGCCAGATAATCCTTCAGTCCGTCAAAAGCTGCCTGACACTTGTCATCCCAATTAAACTTAACTCCCGGCTTAGTAAGCTCGTAGAACGGCCTGCATCTCTGTGAATGCTGGGAGACAAAGCGACGAATAAATTGCAACCTCCCGATTAATCCTCGAACTTCCTTCAAATTCTTGGGAGGAGGCATATCTCTGATGGCCTTCACCTTATTAGGATCGACTTCAATTCCCCTTTTACTAACAATAAATCCGAGTAATTTCCCTGATGAAACGCCAAATACGCACTTCTTGGGGTTCATCTTCAACTGATACTCTCATGATCTTTACAGGACTTTAGCTAGGACCCCAGGATGCTCAATCCTTGTTCTTGATTTTACTACCAGGTCATCCACGTACACCTCAATATAAACGTGGATCATATCATGAAAAATTGCTATCATAGCCCTCTGATAGGTGGCTCCAGCGTTCTTAAGTCCAAAAGGCATGACCACATAGCAATATGTACCCCACGGTGTAGTGAACGATGTTTTCTCTTGGTCTTCCTCAGCCAGGCGAATCTGATTATAGCCTGAAAAACCATCCATGAAGGAGAGAGTCTCATATCCTGCCGTATTGTCAATCAAAACATCAATATGAGGGAGGGGGAAGTCATCTTTAGGACACGCACGGTTGAGGTCCCGAAAGTCTATACAAATCCTGACCTTTCCATCCTTCTTCATGACTGGGACGATGTTAGCCACCCAATTGGGATAGAGGACAACTCTAACAAATCTAGCCTTGTGAAGCTTGTCGACCTCTTCTTTCATCTTTAAAGCCATATTAGGGTGGAAACGTCTCAACCGTTGTTTGACCGAGACAGACCCTGGCTTAAGTGTAAGCCGATGTTCAACGAGCGCAGGGTCTAGTCCAGGTATATCTTCATAACTCCATGCGAACGTGTCCTTATATTCTTGAAGTACCAAAATAAGTGCCTCCTCTTCGGATGGCGGCAAGTTTTTGCTGATGAGGACAATCCTAGGGTCTTCTTCGGTATCCAGATGTATCTCTTTGGTAGGTTCTTCTACTGAGGCTGATGGTTCATCAAATCTCCTCATGCCACTAGCAAAAGCATCAGCCTCGTCCTCATATTCTTCGTAACTTTCATCCCCCTCTTCAACAGGATCTTTATCATTCATAATCTCATAAACACCAAAACCCTCATAAGAGGCACAAGTATCCTCATATTCCAACTCCGGCTGGATAATCGGGTCCTCCACAAATTCGGGGATGGCTAAGCAAGCCTGACATCTAATGGCTAACTCTCTGAGAAATCTATGGGGAATCTGCTTGCCCTTGGATTTCTTATGTGAAGCTACCCCATGAGTCTTAATATCAGAAGAGTAAGAACAGCTAGCTTGATTACTAGAACCTGACAAGGAAGAGAAAGGAGGAGAAAAAGCGAGTACAGAAGGGGATACAGATGAAGACCTCTCACTAGAGGGGTAGAAAAGATCTATCAATGAATCCTGGAAGAGCGGCCCCTGGGTCGGGACACACTCAGAAAGGAGATAGGAGGTCTCCTCAATGGAGATGGAGGATTGAAAAGTTAGATTTTTGGCATTTTTTTTCATTTTTATTTTTATTTTCTTTTTCATTTTCAAGGAGGAAGCAATGCGAGGAGGAAATAGGAGGTGGAGTTGAAATTGACAAGTTGGCAAAAGATTGAATGAGTGATGACCCGCGCGGGGGTGTGATGGAGAGTCTGGAAAATTGCTCGAGGAGCAAGGGCAGAATTGAAGGAGAAACTCGAAGTGAATTTGGGGAAAAGTTTATTAAGACCGCAGGTGGTCTAGGAACGTCTGAGAAAAACAATTGATCAATCAAACGGACAACATCCGTCGGGTGAATGGACTTGGTAAGGAAGAGGCCGGCCCACAGCCTATCTATATTGAAGTCTTCCTCAAACGGCACATCGGGCTATCCGGTATCTGTCTAATCACTTAGCAATTGCCTCTTGTCTGTGATCGCTACTGGCTTTTCAATTAGCTCATGAATCACCGGCGGCCATTCCGGATCAGTTGGCATAAATAGACGGCTCAAAGCAATAGTGATATCATTCATATCAAACCATCTATACCAGTCACACTCTGGATCATCCATTTTCCTTCTTTTGTCCGGCCGCAAGGATTCCAAGGCTTTGTAAGTGGCCAATGGGGCTATGTGGCGAGCAAACTATCTTGCATGCACATCTTGATAGTCCAGCACAGAAGTAACTATTGTAGTCTGCTCATTGTTTTGGTCGCCACCTTTGACAAAATGTGTTTGCAGTGTCCAGGTAAGCGGTTGGCGATCTGTCTTCAAAGTGGATGTCATAATTGCCCATGGTTCATTCTCATTCTTACTCGGCCCTTTATAGCCTAGGCCACCCCGTACCATTAATTTTTGTGGCATAATAGGCTTAGTTCTGCCTTGGAAATCGACACCCAGGCCTTTGCCGACCTGGTACCCCATTTTCATCAGAATATTCCAGCCAGGGGTATTCAGTATGCTCTTCTTCTTCTTCCCCTTGGAAGGCAGGGGTGTCATGGCAACTGTCGTAACTGTCTTGGATAGCATTGGCCGTGGGTTAGTAATATCTAACACTGATAGCAACGGTTTATTGGATGGCCAAATAGAAGGAACTGACGTTGCTAAGTGTATGTCTTCATCTGGCAGAATCGGCATGCTCGTGACTTTGATAATGCGGCCCTTATGTGGAAACTTGAGGCATTGATGATTTGTAGAGGGCACTGCATCTAGCTGTTGGATATAGGGGCGGCCCAGGATGCCATTAAATGTTGGATCCATGTCCAAAATGTGAAAATCTGATGTGATTGCAGCTGGGCCCAAACTGACTTTTAATGTTATCATGCCCAAAGGAAGCTTCTTGGTGTTGTCGTAAGCTGTGACTATTATAGTGGACGGCCGAATCTGACTTCCCGGAATACCGCACATCTTTAAAGTGCCGGGCGGCAATACATTGATGGATGCCCCTGTGTCCACCAAACATTATTTTACTGCCACCTTGTTAATGTCCACTGTGATACACAGAGCATATTTTCGAGCCGGTTGAGGTGCTAGTTCATGTTCATAAAAAGTAATTGCCGGCTGACCGGTAGCGGGCGTTAGGACTGTGGTTATATGCTCGGCAGGAATGTCTTCATTAACCATAACCTTCTGCAGATATTCTTTTATGGCCAATTGATGGGTTGTTGACCTTTTAATCAGCTCTAAAATAGAAATTCTTGCCGGAGTCCTGTCCAGATGCTTTAATAAATCATATTGAGTGCCCGGTACAGACTCTTGCTCCTGTTCTTGCTCATTAGGCCCTTGTGCGGGCTCTTGCTCCCTCTGAGGAAAAATGCAGTGGAATATCCGCCCACTGCGGAGTACCATAGTTTGGTTCAGTGACGCCTCTGTCGGGCTAAGTGTGGATGGAGGGTTGGCGGAAGAAGAAGGGGTGTTAGTGTTGGCAGGTGTTGGAGGGGTGTTCAAAGGAGAGGCTCCCGTAGGGGGTGTCGGAGAAGGGTTCAAAAAAGGAGCCCCCGTAGGAGGCGTAGGAGGAGTAAGGGGTGCCTGAGTGTGAGAGGAAATAGTTGGTTGAATAAGGAGAGGTCTGGGTACAAATGGAGGGTGGACGGACGATGAAGGGATCCTTGCCGGTGGAGGGGTAATGGCAGTAGATGTAATGGGTGTCAACGATGGGAGGATGAGGAGTGGCCTAGATGGCAAAGGTGAAAGGTTGGTGAGGGGTGGTGGGGTTTGCTGTGTCAAAGGTTGCGATGGCGGAGGACGGATAAGGAGAGGCCGGGTTGGCAAGGATGGGGAATTAATTGGAGTAGATGGGGTTTGATTAATAGGGTGTAGAAGGGAACGGGCCAAGTGAGGGGTAGAAGTGGGAAGTGTGCGTAAGAGGCGCGGAGGTTGGTTTGAATTATGGTTAAACGCCCCGACAGAGGCGTTCTCTTCGTGCCATCCCTGCCCCCTCTCCACCTCGTGGAGGGTTGTGACAGGGTTTACATGCTGGTTTGGGGGGTGCTCCGGCAGTGGATTGTGGACAATCCCCATATCTTGCTGCGGTGCTGGAGCTTGCTGTTGTGCTTGTGGAGCTGGTTGCTGCGGCTGCTGAGCCTGCTGTTGCCGAGGAGGCCTTCTTGCTTTTAGAGTGGCTATGAACTGCCTCATCTCGTCCCAATTGATACCGCCTTGGTCATTTAAATCATAGATATAGTCCTTGAAATGAACGTAGTGGTCAATATTGTGACCAGGTGAGCGGTGGAAAACACAGTAGCGGGACGTGTCAACATTGGCGGGCCACGTCGTCCTTTCTTTCGAAAATATGAGCAGGTCGACGGCCATGAGGGCATTGAATATGTCTGGGAGACTTTCGGCAATGGTGGATACTAGGCCCTTTTGGGGCCTTGTGGTCTCCTTTGTTGTTGTTGTGGTGGGCCATAGTTGGCTGGTGGTGGTACTTGGTGGTATTGTTGTGGGGCTGGCGGGTCCAGGTGAGGCGTTTGGTTTTGTGGAGGAGCAAAGGAATGTTGAGGAGCAAATTTGTGTTGTGGGGGTGAGTTGAAGAAGGGGTTTTGTTGTGGAGGTGGCGGAGGTCGTGGGTTGGATTGGCGGAAAGGTGTGGGGTGGCCAACCACGCCAACCTGCTCATTAGTGACAGTACCCTCAGTTGTGGCGCCGCTATTGTTGACATTTGTATTCTTCTTGACCAACCGTGGTCTCTGTTTAAACATGCCCATGATGGGAAAATCTTTCATCTGAGTTTGAATGTATCGAGCTCTCTCATAGAGCTCTTCCATGGTAGTCAGCCTGTTCATGGCCAATATGTGTCGGAACTGAGGGGTTGCATTTGAAATAATCATCTTGACCTGTTCCGACTCCGACAGTGTATCTTTCAACTTTTCAGCCATCAATCACCATCTATCAGCAAATATAATGAAGTCCTCCTCGAGCTTCATTTTCTCGGCGACCAGATCAATAACTGATAGGGAGGGTCCGACCCAGTCCCTATATTTCTGCAAGAATTTCTTTTGAACCACATCAAAGTCACTAGCGTTTGCTGGCTCTAAGGAATAGAACCACTCGAGGGCTGGCCCCTCTAGAGACCGTCTGAACAGATAAGCCAATAAGGCTTTGTTACCCTGCCAAAAGTAAGTTTCATACATAAAATCCTTTAAATGAATAAATGGATTGCCAGTTTTGTTGTATCGTTGAAAATTCGGCATCTCAGAAGGTGGTAGATGAAAAACTAGCAATGTAGGGAGAGAAATCTCCGGGGCATTCTTTGCTGCGGTAACTTTCTTGAGTTGTTCTTCCATGCTAGCCAACTTTTGAAGAAGTAGAACGTTGGTATCTGACTCGACTGGGGCCGAATTTGGAATGAAAGAATTTGGCATAGGCGTCCTTATAATTTGAGGAGGTGGAGGGAATTGGGGCCTAGCCGCAGAATAACTTGCATGTTGGGCCGGCACGGCCACAACGGGCGTTGGTGGACGTGAAGGAATTTTGTGTAAGACCGCCGGGTCATTAGCAACATGATGGCCACTCGCGGCCGGAGGGGGGTTGGAAGATGATGAGGGAACAACTTTCCCTTTCAAAGCGGCCTGAACTGCCTGCCGCTGGGAATCATCCAATTGTGATAAAGCGTGAATTAAATCATTGACATTGAATGATGGGGAAGTGTTCCCCGATGTGTTTTGATTTGAGGGTTGAGCCTGAGAAGAAAGCTCGACTTCGTGAGTTGCGGTATCAACCACGTGAACTTGAGAATAATAGGCATGGGAGGGAGGATAGTTTCCCTCAAGGTAAGTAGAATCTTGGAGGGGGACCTCATAAGATGGATTTGAATTCTCATCCATATCATCATAAGAGTACCCGTAGCTTGCCATGTTGATGATTTTACCTGAACGAAGTTGCATTTTTAAGAAAGAAGAAAGCTTTCTTCTTGAAGGAAATATGAACACAACAATCACCCAATCCAACCAAGCTTATGCAAACAAGTTGTAATGAACGCAAGCTTTTAGATTTGTGTTTGAAGTTAGGGTGAATTAAATTAAAGCAATTCGCTCCCTTTGCAATGTGAATCCTAGTTATAAATTTTGAGTGTAATCTCCGGGTTAACTAGGTTCTTTCTCTCTCCTCACCAACGATGGGTTATCTAAACTTCGGGTACTTCAAGGTACAACCAGCCCGGCGTCCGTGAGGGAATCCACGGGTGCGGGGACTTACGGAGGTCTTAGAAAAGGAATTTCAATCCAAAGAGACGGAATGCTCAATGGAGGGTCGTCTCAATTCCAAGAAAGGTGCGTGGGATCCTAGTGTAGAGAGAGTAGGTCTCTCAACCAAACGCCACAAAGATGCACAATAATATAATCAGATCCAACAAGTATAATCAAACGATGAATATAGGAATCAATCCAGCAGAAATAGCTACATCAAACAAGATTCTGTTAACACACAGGTAATTAGCGACTTGGCAGGAGTCGCTACAAGAAGAAAACACGACAGGGGGGCTGTCGTGAATCACTATAAATTGCACCGACAGTGTAGAAGCAGCGCCTTGGTGTGAGGCGCTAAATGTGAAAAGGACGCCTCTAGCAGGGGGCGTCAAAAGATATGGGGGCACAACCTCAAGTTAAAAGACGCCTTGGCAATAGGCGCTGAATGGACAAATGACGCCCGCAGCACAGGGCATGAAATCACAGGCAGAGGTGAAATAAACACGAGATATGCTAAAAATCACGCCTTTGATGAAGGCGCTAAATGATGAAAAGACGCCTTGGGGGGAGGTGTCAATTAACAAAATGACAGAAACTCAGTAACCAAATTTCTTTCTTAAAGATGAGGTGGATGATCATAAACTGGCTAATCCCGATGGGGAGTGTGCACGTGGTGCACAATGGAGGGTGCCGCGTGGGGCACAATGGAGGGGTACCGAGGGTACCAAAGGGAGGGGCACACGTGGGTGCCAAGGGAAAGGGCACACGTGGGTGCCAATAGGAGAGGGTAATCAAAAGAAAAATAGTGGAAGTCCCACCGTGATCGCCAATTTGTGAACCGTGTCACACCGACATCAAAAAAAATTAAAAGAAATTAAATAAGCGAAAAAGGCTAAGCAAGAGGTTGCTAATAGAGTGTGATCGCCAGAGGGATTACCTCAAAAAGGAGGGAGAATGATCGCGTACCTGGTAAGAAAAGTGATGCGCGATGGATTGTGGTTTTCCTCCTCCTCCTTCTACCGGCCGGCCGATGAAGGGGGTTTCTCTTTCTTGATTACCCTTAAACAAAACAACAACAACCAGAATAGAAGAGGATTAGCCAAGTGTAGTATCAATCTAAAATTAGAACAAGATGATAAAATATGAGCATAAAGAACACACCTTTTAGTCGTTTTAAAACCCCTAAGAGAACTAGGGAGAGAAGATATGATGCAAAGACTAAAACCTTAGACGTACGAAGAATCAGACCACTATATGGTAAAGGATGATGATGAACAAGAGATAAGCTATCAAACGAAACCCCTGCTGTTCCTGACAACAGTAGAGGGGAAAAACACCGAGAGGTCTTCGGCAACAGAGGCAAAACTTCCTATGTCAACAACAAACGACAGGAAAAACACCAAACTATAGTCTCTTCGTCTGCCTCTTTTCTCTAACCTCGCGCGAGCAGAATCCATGGCTCTATTTATAGGGTACAAACCATAGATTTAGTAGGATTAGAACTGGCAACACTCATCTACGGCAAGGCCTCTACTTCCCTAATCCAGCAAAATGATTAAAACATAGCAGGGAACTCTCCAGGAAAGGTTCGTTCGATCAGGACACAAAAGGGGAAAAGATGACTCTCAGAAGGGTGTTAATTAAAATTGACGACCTACCTTAAGGCGTTAATTAAAATAACGATCGGGATAAAGGCGTCAATTCATGGATTTAATTTTGGCAACAGAATTCTTTCCTTATTTAAAAATGATGAAATGACACTTGTACCAATGGGCGTGTTAGTTGATAAACGACCCTCCGGGGGATGTCAATTCTTGCTTTTCCAATTTGATTAGGATACGTAAAATTCCAGAAACAGACGCCTCTAACAACGGTCGTCCTTTCATTAAGAGACACCCAAGGCTAAGCCGTTATTTAAAACACGCCCCTCGTCAAGACGTTAATTCCAAAAAAATGCTAAGAAAATCACATAAAACACCTAAAAATAGAAAAACTTCATATTACGGTAATATTGAAGTTCACTTTGGGGCGTCACATGGTGACATGAGATTTACTCAACATAATGTCAATTTTGGCGTGTCTACAGTGTTCATTATTGATATCCAGGTACTTGTTTTGCTGTCAATGGGTTAAATTTAAAATGGTTGCTAGTAAGTGATTTCTAATGATGTAGCTTTGGGCCATATATGTTATCATATGGCAGTTCTTCGTTTATAGTATGAGTAAACACATTATTTTCTTTGAAGAAGGGAGTTCTTTGTTTGCCAGAGGTGCTATGTGATTAGTTTTGCATCCTTTTGTTGTTTTCTTGTATTTTTTGACTTTGATGACTTTGCTTTGTTCTGTCAGAGTCACAAATTGGGATGATCTGAAAATATGATACCTTGGAAGTGTTTCAAAAATAATGTCTTGCTTTTAAAAGATACACATATTCCTGTTCAGTGATCAAGTGCCAGACAGATTTAATGGACATTTTCTCTATATATGCCTTTAGGAATTACTCCTTTAGTGTATGTAAGGGCAGCCCTAGTAAGGGAAAAATAGAATCTAACTACATTGAAGTATGAAATCACAAGTAGGTGAGTATGAGGAAACGTACTGCTTGCTTGTGTTTAGTTTTACCTTAATCAACAGTGGTCTGAGGGCATGAAACATTGAAGCCACATGAGGAATACATTTTTAAGTGGTTATTCTTTAGCATGATCTGTGGTGCCTAAGTTGCATCCAAAACTTATGATAATTTATAATCTATATAGATATTTATGTATTTATATCCAATAGTAGATGAGGGCTTGGAAATGCTTACTGGATTTCATTAATTTCTTGGCCTTTATGTTAGTGGTCCCAAACTTTCCCCATCATTGACTTGATGCATTTTTCAAGGTGAAGGAGATTACAATGCCAAACATGGAATCACCATTCTTGGTATATTTCAGTCTCTGATCCCATTGGTTGTCTCCATGGCTTTATCAATTCACCTTTCAAATATGAGAGCTCAAAAATGATTTGAATGATCTTCTCTATCATCAATAAACCAATCCAGGAGAGGCAGTGGCAGTTGAAGATGAAGCTGTGGTGATTAACCATATTGTTCTACCGTGTAGTATCTTACATTTTCTTATTATATCTGAAAAAGAGTTGTAATATTTGTGCGTACTTTGTGGATCCAAAAACAGATCCAAATTAAACATACAAAATAGATTTAAGTGTAATGTTTGTGTATATTGTGTGGATCCGAAAATAGTCTGCATTTAATTTTCATTTTGGAGTCTACTGTTTTTAGTGTCTCAACATGTTTTCCTCTATACTTGACTGCAACTATGAAACATTCATGTTAGAGCAATGAAAGATATGTATTTAATTTTCACATAGCAGTAGTGGGAGTAACGGTTCTGAGTTATATAACAGCTTAGGCGGAATGAGCTGCAGTTTCTTTTATGATAAGTTTTTGGGGTAGTTAGTATAATAAAGTAGATCACAGTGAATGGAACTTTGAGTGTTTGGCATCATTAGTTTGTGGTGTTGGGTTTCTTTTAAACATGTGCATTTTATTCTTTGACCCTACTAAGATGCATCTACTTTATCCATCTTTCTTATTTATGACAATGACCAAATCAAGTGGTTTTACCCCCTTTGTCATCATCAATCCCTTATGGCCTCTTTTTTCCTATCCAACCTTTCATTGTCACACTGTTTTGGTAGATGATAATTTCTTTATGTTGTTCTATTTATCCAAAGAAATCTCTTCTCCAAATGCTAGAAAAAGGTGATTTGACTTACTTGGTTACTCTAAATTTACACTGTAGATCATTAATCCGAAAGCTTCTTTCTATCATCATTTATAAAGTTTGAGTGAATGCATCTTTTCTATGTGTGATGCAATGTGTAAGCACTCCAATAAACTTGTTTCTTCTTTTTATTTTTTCTGAGCTTATTGGGGTTATGTGGATTCATTCGTTATAGGTGATGATACAAATTGCATGATCTATGGTGCCTAAGTTGCATCCGAAACTTATGTTATTTGTTTGTAGAAAGATCATACTATCAGAATTTGTGCATGTAATTAGATTATTATGCACATTTATTTTTTCTGCTTAGATTATTCCCATTACAAGTATCCTTTCTTATGTTCTTCTGTGATTTTAACTTTAATTGTATTTTTTGCAGCTTATGCTTGCTACAATTGCTGGGTTTCTATGGTGGTTTATTTATACAGAAAGTGGCCCTAAACTACTCTATTATGAATTGGTAAGGTGTAGGCTTTACAGTTATTATAATTTATGGAGGCATATCTATGACAGAGTGCCAGGTTTTCTCGAGGTTGTCAATTTGTTCAGTTCTCCAAGTTTGCAACAAGGTGATCCTTGTCCCCCTTTTTGTTTGCTCTGGTTGCCAATATCTTCCATAAGATCACTTCCATTGGATTAGCTGATCTGGCCAATCCAATCTAATGCAAACTAGAATTAGACATACCTAATCTGTTATGATCCTACATTTCTTGCAATTTGCAAATCACCATTTAAAGGCATCTTTAGCATAATCATTTCTTTTCAGGGTATTAATTAATGATATACCAAGTTCAACTAGCATTTAATTTCGCGAGAGCTTCTTTAACTTTGTAGTGCTCATTTTATAATCATTTCTTTTGCATTCCATGGTGAAGCCCATGCATATATTTCTTGATCCATCTTTTTTTTGAGAAACTATATGATGCTACTAGCTGGTAACTAATCTTTATCTTTATATTGTTGTCTACTTGACATATTTCATTAATGCATGAGTGCTCCTCCTATAAACTGTCCTCACCATTCCAAGCCATATGTTGGATGATCTATTATGAAGGTTGGGGATTTGTTCCAGTAAGCTTACTATATTAGTGAATGAGCCATATACCCTTGGAACAAGACGGGGAAACAAAGTTTCTTTTCTTTTCAAAATAAATATATCTGTAGCTGTCTCACTGAGCAATCTGAATGTTGACTAATTTACATGGCTTTTCACACACTTTTATGAATCAATTGTGATCTTTCCAGTTTAGATTTGTGTGTAGGTGAGAAATGAATCTCTTCAAGATATAACTGTTTATGTGTATGTATGTAGTACATATCTATACATGTGTCACTTGTTCTATTGGCAAATAGTTATTAATTGGAAAGTAAATTTGTGTGTAGGTGAGAAATGAATCTCTTGAAGTTGTTAGTGGTGTTTCAAAGGCCGTGTATGATCTATGTTGATATTGATGTGTTGAATGTGACTTTATATTGATGTGTTGATTATGAGTTTTTATGTTAATAGTGATGTGTTCAATGTGAGATTCATGCAGGAAATATTATATGAATGTATATAGGTGTAATATGATTTCACAATGAGTATGTAAAAATAAAATAAAAGAACAATATACCTACGTTTTTTTAAAATGAGACTAGTTCTTTTTCCTACGTTTTTAAGATAATGACACTAATACTTTTTCATACGTTTCTTTTAGTACGTGATAAAAAATAACACCTACATTTTTAGAATCGTAGGTATAGTCAATTATATGCGTGTGTATGTATATTTTTAACCTATGCTTTTACTGGACTATTCCTACGCTTTCAAAGTGTAGGTATAGGTCGATATCTACCTATGCTTTTTGCTAGACTATTCCTATGCTTTGTAAGCGTAAGGATAGGTCGAACTATACCTATGTTTCATAGAAATGTAGGTATAACCTATAGTCACGCGAGCAAGCGCCACGCTTTGAAAGCGTGGCAAGCAAACGTGGCTAAAGGTTTTACCTACATTTTTGGACCTATACCTACATTTTTAAAACGTAGGTAAAGGCAAATTTTCTTGTAGTGTCTTTTTGAAACTTTTCACATGTTTTCTAAATTTCAAAATCGGCACTTTTTAAAGCTTCGTACTTCTCAATGACTAATTTATTCTCTTTTTGAATTTCCTGAAATTTCAATCTAAACTCATCAAATTGTTTCTGAATTTCCTCATTTTCTGCTTTCAAGTGTTCATTTTCATTCCTAAGTGAATTTAGATCTTCCATTTCTGTTTTGAAATTTTCGTTTTCTTTTTAAATCAAAGCTTGATCCTCAATGACAGCATTCAATTTTCTTTTTAGCATTCTATGTTCTTTACTTAAGGAATTGAACCTATCAAGGTGGTCACCAGTGATAGTTAGGTGCGATAGATAAACACAGATCTAGAGGGGGGGGTGAATGGATCTTTTAAAGAGTTTTGACCAATTTAAAATTCGTATGAAATGATTAGCACAAGATCAGTGGACAATTGCTCAAACATAAAAGATGCAAACCCAATTAAACTCTAGAACATGAATAATCAATCAGATCACGGTCCTAGCATGCATCTAGCGGAAGCAAGTAATCAAACAAACCACTGCACAAGAGATTTTTTAGGTGGTTCGGTCCACAGACCTACATCCACCCTTCACTCCCAACCGGGGTGAGGCTTCCACTAGCAATCAGCTAGAAAGCAGACTCAGTCTGCAAACAAGTTGCTGCCACACAACTTGACCAGGGGAATAACCTCCCCTCTTCCTCCCAACCGGATGGACACCCCAAGTGACTCCTAGCCACTTGGAAACCAGAGACACAGTCTCTCTTCCTCCAGACCAGGAGGGAATACCTGGACTTGCAACCCACAAGACCAGAACCGGAGGACCAATCCTCCCTTCCTCCAAACCGGAGGGAACCCATAAGTGACTCCCAGTCACTTGCAACCTAGAGGTCTCGGACCTCCCTTCCTCCCAGTCGGAGGGAAATAACCAATGACACCCAGTCAAAGGCAACCAGAGACGCAAGTCTCTCTTCCTCCAAACCGGAGGGAACCCGACCTCACACTAGAGGATCGGAAGAACAACTAGTGAATAGTCAAAAGGAAAAACAAAAACGCAACAACAGAAAGCTGGAAAAATGAAATGCACAAAAGCTCTCGCAGGAGCAAACTGGGTTGGATCTGATCCAAGGTCCAGTGAAGACAGCAAGACTTCTCTTGTTGTTCACGAGCTCTCCATCTCTCTTTCTCTTTCTTTTTCTTCTTCTGTTCTCTCACAATCTCACAATACGATCTCTCTTCCTCTTTCCTTCTCGAGCTCTCTTCTTTCTTTCTACTACTCTTTCTGCTTCTGTTTTCTTCTTCTTTCACCCACAGTCTCGATCAGCCCTCTTCTTTCCTTATCAGTCACCTTCTGAGGAAGACATCCTCTATATATATAGCAGCAGCTTAGGGCGTGTGCTTTCCACTTCTCCCTCCCAAGTGATGCTACCACGTGTCAGCATCTCAGCTCCTTGGATCACGTGCTAGGTGCCCACCTCGAGTCACGTGCTCAGACACAGTAACCTCGTCCAACAATCCTGTCAGTTAATCAGTCGAAGACAGTATTAGTTTAAGGCAATGTTCAGACTTCATTCAGCAAGCAAGGCAAGCATGGATGGCTGTACAGAGTTGATCGTGTGAGGCAAGACGAGTGTACAGACTTCTTACCACATGCTGTAATATGCATATATAATGCAGTGTATAGACTTTCGAAGCAGCAAATAAGCACGTATGTACAACGTGAGAGTGTATAGACTTGAAGCCCTTCAAGCGACCTCAATGTACACACCTGACAAATGATGTACGGACTTATGAGAAAGGGATGTGCAGACTTCTGTGTGATGCATGAAGCAATTGAATGTATAGACATGCAACACGGGAGTGTATAGACTTGATGTTTACATGCATGAGAACTCTATCTACAGACTTGCTGTGATCAATGCACAAATGCAGTGTATGGACATGGCGTGAATGCTACAGCAATGTATATACTTCATGTGTAGAAGACTAAGACATTGTACAGACTTCACATGAAGCGCTGGACGATGTACAGACTTGTGTTCGTTCAACACACAGGCTATACAGACATTGGGGCAAGCACTGTCCAGACTTTGAGGCAAGCTCTGTATAGACTTGATGAGAATGCATGGAACAACCGAATGTATAGACATGAAACAAGGAGTGTATAGACTTGGTGTTTACATGCCTGAGAGACCAAAGTACAGACTAGCTAAGCTTTCGCTAAGTCTGTATAGACTTGACCATGCAGACGACGGCACCAGAGTACAGACTTGAATGCTTTCGTTAAGTCTGTATAGACTTGACTATGCAAGGAGGAGTGTATGGACTTTAGAATGCATGAGACACTAGTGTACAGATTTTGAGAAGAACGATGCATGAACAAGCCTAGCATGAACAAGCCTAACCAATGTATAGACTTCACCCTTGAAGATGTGAGCGAGACACAGTATACACTTGGTCCTTGAAGAATGTACAGGCTCTGAAGACTTGAAGGCCACGATGTATAGACTTGGCATTATGAGGCATGCAGGCTGTATAGACTTCCGATGCCATTTTGACAATGTGTAGACTTGTGAAGCTTGAGGCCGATGTATAGACTTGGAGACCCTGAACCAGTGTATAGACTTGAAACGCTTGAACACAGCGATGTGCAGACATTGTGATGTATAGACTTAGGGTTCAACTGTGGATGTATAGACTTTGAAGATGCAAGCAATGTACAGACTTGGAGAATGGCTTGAGACACAGACACGCTGCTCGCTGTACAGACTTTGGGTGAAGGCATGAACAGTGAATCAATGTATAGACTTGGATGCCCAACGCCAATGTACTGACTTGCTTTCAAGGAATGCACTGCTGTACAATGTATAGACTCTCAATGAATGGACTTGCCAAGACAACTGGAGGATGTATAGACCTGCCAACGAAAGGGCTGTACAGACTTGAGCAATGCAAAGGCAATCGGATGTATATACTTCATGATGTGTAGACTTGCCAAAACAACTGAACCGTGTACAGACTTGAACGAGCAAAGTCTGTACAGACTTTATTAAGACAACGGATGTATAGACTTAGAAGATACAGACTCTGTATAGACTTGCGAAAGGAAACGGATGTATAGACTTTGAAGCAGAAGCCAGGCAAACGATGTGTAGACTTGGCCAGAACGTAGGGAAAGGTATGAATGTATAGACTTGGCCAGAACGAAGGGAAAACCGCCAATGTGCAGACTTGATCAACCAGTAGTGTATAGACTTTGTTTCGAGCAACGTAGGTAAAAAAAGACAATGTATAGACTTTGAACAAAGATGAACAAGGCACTCTGTACAGACTTAGAGATCTGGGGGGTCGACCCATCTGGAAGGCGGTCGACCCACTTCTAGACTTCAACAATCAAGCTTCAGGCAGGATATCTAAGGATGTATAGACAGTGCAGAGAGAGTGATACACTGGCTGTGCAGACAACACCCATTGTACAGACTTAACCTGAGTAGATATGAAATGCACGAGTCTAAGTCTAGACATTCATAGAAACAAGGTTATGAAATGCAGACATTCATTGACTTATGGCAGTTATGAAATGCACCAATGCACATAGCCTGTTCGATGTAATGATACTCAAATAAGATGTTCAATGAAACATTCGCACGCAACTCATGTTCATTGAAACATTTATATGCAACACAAATAGATTTATATGCAGACTCAAAAAGTATGCAGACTATGCAGATTCAAACAGATTTATATGCAGACTCAAACAGTATGCAGATTATGCAGATTCAAACAGATTTATATGCAGACTCAAACAGATGATGACTTATAGTGTTTGCTATCATTAAAATCACAGGGACACAACAATCTCCCCCTTTTTGATGATGGCAACACTATGAGTCAGTATGATTAGATCAAATATTTCTCCCCCTTTGACTTCAGCAAAAAGACATTAATTGAAGAGGGAAGAATAAGACTGCATAAGATGAGTGAATTAAAAGCTCCCCCTTTAATGACAATTAGCTCCCCCTAAATAGAATAATGATTAGAAATGTTTTGAAGGTTGAAACCAATTTAGATGAAGGGAGAAAATCAACAGAAGCACAGGGACACTCAAAAATGCTGACTAGATCTCCCCCTTTATGAAAAACACTCAGTATGACATGGAAGCTCCCCTTGATTAGATGGAGTGAAAGAAGTGATGAGCATCTATCAGTAAAGCACATGGGTATACAAGAGTTACCACAATCTATAAGCACAATGAATGAATTGAGGAAGACATATTTTCATTAGCACACCAAATTCATAAATCTTTGTAGATGAATTTCAGATTCTTCAATTATAATAGATTATGAATGAGTTTAAACTCACCATCATGATTTAAGAGTGATGTATTTAAGGTTTATCAGGAAAATTCATTACTCATATCTGACACATCTTTTAATAAAGATGAACCATCAACTCATTTGTTATTCATGTTGAACCTCCTTCCATATTACTCATTTAAATTCAATGACTCCTATGGAAGTTACACAAGATACTATTGAGATTAAACAGAAATAAATGAGACTGAACTTGTCTTTAGATTTTTAGAATTTTCTATTGAACAGCACTCATTTTTCCTGAGCAAGTTTGGTTCAGTCAACACCTTTTTACATGAGGCACAACACTTCTCAGGTGAAGTGACCCAGTTACTCAGTGTGACAACCACATTGCCTCTGAAGGAGAACAGAATTAGCAATGGAGTATCTTTTTACATGAGGAGACACCTTGATCAGAGGCCAGAATCCCCAGTTACTCAACACAACCATGCCATTGCTCTGCCAGATTTTCAAATATTTTGAAAAGAGAGTTAACTATGGCACTTCATGACATGGGCTTAATCCATTTCTTTGATAGAGAACCCAGTTTCTCTGTGACCACAGTCATTGCTCTTGCTTTAAATTTTTAAGTGTTTTCAGATTTTTCAAACAATGCTCAGTAAACTGAAATGTTTAAGAACAATACTTTCTATATGTATCTTAACCAAAGAAAGCCATGTCGTTTAAAATTTCAGATTTCAGAAGGTTTTGCATGAAGTTCATGAGACAACTGGTTAAGATTTATTAAGCAGAATGAATCAGATATTTTCAAGTCCTTTACATCAAAACTTAAGAAATACATTATACTTAAATCAATTTGATTTATCAAAACATTCTTAAGCCAGTATAATAGAAGTTTCTTCTTTTCAGAATATGTCTAATTTATGCCTAGGGTGCACTGACTAAAATCTTTCCTCATTCAGATGAATCAATGATATTTTAGTAAATCAGTGGAGTCAACAAAGCATTTTTATCGAGAGAGTAGCAGAGAGCAGTTTGAAGCCAGCAGTAAAGACTAGAATTCAGTCAGATTAGCTTGCACCAGACTTGACAAGCTATGAAGAAATGTGAGTGATAGGAACAAGCTAGCAGTTGAACTCAAGGCAAACAGAATCAATAGCTAAGTCTGGAATACAGATAGATTAGCTATATCAGTGTAGACAGCAGAGAATTCAAGAGAACCACATATTTGCCAAGAGAATGGATCAGATTGGTAGTAGGGGTTCAAGATTATGAAGAAGTGAACAAACAAGAATGCTCCCCCTGTCTAGATGCAATGAGACATTTCTTTTTAGATTTTCCAATGTAAGGAAATGCAGTGCAACTAACTGCATGTATGCATACAGCAAATGGGATTATCATGATATGCAAACATTAGTCAAACTCTCCCTTACATAGTGCATGATATGCAATTAAAGCACTGAAACATGATTTTAAAATATATGCTCATTCAGAGATAAACTACAATCATTTCCATGAGCATTTCAGATTTTCAATTAGATTCAGTTAGACAATGCACAAAAGAATTATCATGATATGCAGTGCATTCAGATCACACAAATTCAGAATACAGAGTTTTCAGAATTTACCTGAATGGGGCTTTATCATCTTGGGTGCTTGGTTTAATTTACCCCTCTTTATTCCTCAGTCCAAGGCACACCTGCAAAGTATTTGATCATCTTGATCCTGCAGGGACCCAAACAGCTTTGGGTCCTGCGTTAGCCCTGACAGATGTTCTAAGCAAATTCATAGCAATATGGTCATCATGATCCATCAGATAGCAATTGTCCATAGAGTGACCAAACTTCCCACAATATCTACATGAAGTGACTGGTTTCTGGTTTTTATGATGCATAGTAACAGCAGCATGAGGTTTATAAACATGATCATAAGATTTTCTGTTATATGCATGAACAGTTTGGTTCTTATTCCTAACCAGCCAACATTCAGCAGATCTATGACCTTGCTTCCCACAGTTATAGTATGAAATTTTCACAAATGGTTTTGCAGGGAATTTGATAGCATAGGGGTTAACAAACATCTTCTGAACATGCCAACAGTCCTTGACTGTATGGCCATTTTTCCCAGAGTGATAGCAAGCAAAAGAATTTCTTCTATGAAAACCTGACCAGCATTCTGTGGCCTTGTGACCAGTCTTGTTGCAGTTAAAACAAGTGATGTGCTGGTTCATTGAAGCAAATTTGTTCTTATTAAAACCACATGGGCTTGCAGGGTATTTAGCATGATATGGATGAGATGTTTTCTTACCACTTGCAAACCAGCATTGTGTAATTGTGTGTCCTAATTTGCCACAGTGAAAACATTCAATTTTCTTTTTATGAGATGAAGGATTTTTATCATAAAATTTCCTAGTATTCATACCATCCTTCTCCATCAATTAACACTCATGCATCAAATGTCCAAATTTGTGACAGTAGTGACAGATCATCTTCTTCCTAGATGCATGTGAGTGTGTGTGAGGACTGTGATCACCATGCACTGATGAATCCTTTTTGTTTATTTTCTGTTTTTCCGTGTTTTTCTGATTTTTGTTCTGTTTTTCTATTTTCTTAGCCTTGTCCTGAGGTGGAGATGAAATAGAAGGCTTTTCTTGTTCAGAACATTTAACAAAAATAGTTTTCTGTTTGTTTCCATCAACCTTCTTTATACCAACAGGAGTGTCTTTTTCCTTCTTCTGTAGATTTTCATTCTTTTTCAACTGTTGAGTTTGTTTTACAGTTTTGGGGCTGACAGTGGACTTTTGTGCAGTGAATTGAAAAACAGAAGGAGCAGAGGTTGTGTTCTGATTAGAAGCTTTTACAAACACAGTTGAAGTTTTATTGCTATTGATCCTTTTGTTTGTTGAACTGTAACCCAGCCCCTCTCTTTGAGAGTTATCACTCTTTCCTAGAAGCTTATTCAGATTGTCCTTTCCCTTGACAAATTTTGACAAGGAGTTTTTCAGATCTTGAATTTCAGAATTTAAGTCACAAATATTAGCTTCATATTTAGACAGATCTGTTTCATAGGAAATAACTTGTTGATGCAAGGCATCATTCAGACTCTTGAGTTTTTCAACTTCCTGTTTTAATTTTATTTCATTGTTAGCTTCAGATAGAGACTTATAGAGATCATCAACTTCTTGTTGAAGGGATGTGATTGTTAACTCATATTTAGCTATCTTTTGTTCACAGCAAGTGACATTCCCACTCAACATTAGGTTGATGTTTTTCAGATTTGTAATTTCAAGTTCAGCATTCAGCAACTCACTAGAGCTCACCAGGCTTACACTCTTTCCTTTTTCTAAAGTGATTAGCCTCTCAGACATTGCTGAGTTTAGGTGATTCAGCTTATTAATTTCCTCTTTCAGTTTACTATTCTGCTCTAGGAGTTTATCATCAAGCACCCATTCATCTGAAGAAAACTGACATTCATAAAACTTTTCTTATTGTTTTTCAGATTGAAGTTTGTCAAGATTTTTTGGAATCTCTGAATTTGTTACTCTATCAGCCTCTAATTTTTCAGAAATCAATCTATTCTCTTTTTCAAGAATTTTTGATTTGTGTTCAGATTCTTTGAGCTGGTTATTGAGTATTACATTTTCAGATTTCATGTTTTCCAATTCAGAGTTGACACACTCTAAATCTCTCACTAATTTTTCATTCTGAACAGCATTATTATGATGAACCTAATCTTCATCAATTAAACTATGCCTCTCCTTTAGTTCAGCAATTTCGCAAACAAGCTCTTGATTCTCCTTTTTGTGTAAATCAATTTGTTTCATAAGAGTTTGTTTTTCAGATTTCAAGTGATCTAAATCTGAACTAATAGAATCAAAATCTGTTAACTGTCTTCTAAATATGTCATTTTCAATTTTTAGAATTTCAGGGGTTTCACCTCGAGATTTAGCATCCTCATGATTCTTCAACTTCTTTTTCAGAGATTTATATCGTTTTCTCAATTTTTTGTAAGAATCAACCAAATCACTGTACGCTCTAATCCAATCATCTATATCATAATTTTCAAATTTAGAAGATACATCATCTTCATCTTTTTCTTCATTTTCTTCTGATTCATCTTGATCACTGCCTTGGTTGCTCTTGTCAGCCATCATGCAGCTGTCCTCATATCTTCTGTGTGCTAGCCTCAGCTTATCCAGAATGTCCTTAGCGGACCTGCAGTCATAAAAACTAGAGTGTAGAGCCTTGTCAGTAGCTTCTTTCATTAGGTTCAAAACTCTCTGATTCTCTCCATGTTTTGATTTGTGACTGTCAGTCCATTTGGACTCTTTCTTTGGCAGTCTGTGAGGACCATGTGAGATTAACTTCCACAGATCCGGATCCATCAAATTCACATAGTTATGTAGACTACTAACCCATGAGTTAAAATTAGAGCCAATGAAAACTGGTGGAGAACCCATTGATTAAATCGGCAAGTAGATTAATGTAGTAGAGTATAAATTCAGAAATGCACCAAAGACAACAGGATCCTCTGTAGATCGTTGGATTTGAGCAGTCAGAGAACCTGCTCTGATACCAATTGATAGTTAGGTGCGATAGATAAACATAGATCCAGAGGGGGGCTGAATAGATCTTTTAAAGAGTTTTGACCAATTTAAAATTCGTATGAAATGATTAGCACAAGATCAGTGGACAATTGCTCAAACATAAAAGATGCAAACCCAATTAAACTCTAGAACATGAATAATCAATCAGATCACGGTCCTAGCATGCATCTAGCGGAAGCAAGCAATCAAACAAACCACTGCACAAGGGATTTTTTAGGTGGTTCGGTCCACAGACCTACGTCCACCCCTCACTCCCAACCGGAGTGAGGCTTCCACTAGCAATCAGCTAGAAAGCAGACTCAGTCTGCAAACAAGTTGCTGCCACACAACTTGACCAGGGGAACAACCTCCCCTCTTCCTCCCAACCGGAGGGACACCCCAAGTGACTCCCAGTCACATGGAAACCAGAGACACACAGTCTCTCTTCCTCCAGACTAGGAGGGAATACCTGGACTTGCAACCCACAAGACCAGAACCGGAGGACCAATCCTCCCTTCCTCCAAACCGGAGGGAACCCACAAGTGACTCCCAGTCACTTGCAACCTAGAGGTCTCGGACCTCCCTTCCTCCCAGTCGGAGGGAAATAACCAATGACACCCAGTCAAAGGCAACCAGAGACGCAAGTCTCTCTTCCTCCAAACCGGAGGGAACCCGACCTCACACTAGAGGATCGGAAGAACAACTAGTGAATAGTCAAAAGGAAAAATAAAAACACAGCAACAGAAAGCTGGAAAAATGAAATGCACAAAAGCTCTCGCAGGAGCAAACTGGGTTGGATCTGATCCAAGGTCCAGTGAAGACAGCAAGACTTCTCTTCTTCTTCGCGAGCTCTCCATCTCTCTTTCTCTTTCTTTTTCTTCTTCTGTTCTCTCACAATCTCACAGTACGATCTCT
Organism: Amorphophallus konjac; assembly: GCA_022559845.1. Classification (NCBI taxonomy): domain Eukaryota; kingdom Viridiplantae; phylum Streptophyta; class Magnoliopsida; order Alismatales; family Araceae; genus Amorphophallus; species Amorphophallus konjac. Next base: position 36,915,754 of record CM040129.1, read on the forward strand.
CTTCCTCTTTCCTTCTCGAGCTCTCTTCTTTCTTTCTGCTACTCTTTCTGCTTCTGTTTTCTTCTTCTATCACTCACAGTCTCGATCAGCCCTCTTCTTTTCTTATCAGTCACCTTCTGAGGAAGACATCTTCTATATATATAGCAGCAGCTTAGGGCGTGTACTTTCCACTTCTCCCGCCCAAGTGATGCTACCACGTGTCAGCATCTCAGCTCCTTGGATCACGTGCCAGGTGCCCACCTCGAGTTACGTGCTCAGACACATTAACCTCGTCCAACAATCCTGTCAGTTAATCAGTCGAAGATAGTATTAGTTTATAGTAATGTTCAGACTTCATTCAGCAAGCAAGGCAAGCATGGATGGCTGTACAGAGTTGATCGTGTGAGGCAAGACGAGTGTACAGACTTCTTACCACATGCTGTAATATGCATATATAATGCAGTGTATAGACTTTCGAAGCACCAAATAAGCAAGTATGTACAACGTGAGAGTGTATAGACTTGAAGCCCATCAAGCAACCTCAATGTACACACTTGACAAATGATGTATGGACTTATTAGAAAGGGATGTGCAGACTTCTGTGTGATGCATGAAGCAATCGAATGTCTATACATGCAACACGGGAGTGTATAGACTTGATGTTTACATGCATGAGAACTCTATCTACAGACATGCTGTGATCAATGCACAAATGCAGTGTATGGACATGGCGTGAATGCAACAACAATGTATAGACTTCATGTGTAGAAGACTAAGACATTGTACAGACTTCACATGAAGCGCTGGATGATGTACAGACTTGTGTTCGTTCAACACACAGGCTGTACAGACATTGAGGCGAGCGCTGTCCAGACTTTGAGGTAAGCTCTGTATAGACTTGATGAGAATGCATGGAACAACCGAATGTGTAGACATGAAACAAGGAGTGTATAGACTTGGTGTTTACATGCCTGAGAGACCAAAGTACAGACTAGCTAAGCTTTCGCTAAGTCTGTATAGACTTGACCATGCAGACGGCGGCACCAGAGTACAGACTTGAATGCTTTCGTTAAGTCTGTATAGACTTGACTATACAAGGAGGAGTATATGGACTTTAGAATGCATGAGACACCAGTGTACAGACTTTGAGAAGAACGATGCATGAACAAGCCTAGCATGAACAAGCCTAACCAATGTATAGACTTCACCCTTGAAGATGTGAGCGAGACATAGTATACACTTGGCCCTTGAAGAATGTACAGGCTCTGAAGACTTGAAGGCCACGATGTATAGACTTGGCGTTATGAGGCATGCAGGCTGTATAGACTTCCGATGCCATTTTGACAATGTGTAGACTTGTGAAGCTTGAGGCCGATGTATAGACTTGGAGACCCTGAACCAGTGTATAGACTTGAAACGCTTGAACACAGCGATGTGCAGACATTGTGATGTATAGACTTAGGGTTCAACTGTGGATGTATAGACTTTGAAGATGCAAGCAATGTACAGACTTGGAGAATGGCTTGAGACACAGACATGCTGCTCGCTGTACAGACTTTGGGTGAAGGCATGAATAGTGAATCAATGTATAGACTTGGATGCCCAACGCCAATGTACTGACTTGCTTTCAAGGAATGCAATGTTGTACAATGTATAGACTCTCAATGTATGGACTTGCCAAGACAACTGGAGGATGTATAGACTTGCCAACGAAAGGGCTGTACAGACTTGAGCAATGCAAAGGTAATCGGATGTATAGACTTCATGATGTGTAGACTTGCCAAAATAACTGAACCGTGTACAGACTTGAACGAGCAAAGTCTGTACAGACTTTATTAAGACAACGGATGTATAGACTTAGAAGATACAGACTCTGTATAGACTTGCGAAAGGAAACGAATGTATAGACTTTGAAGCAGAAGCCAGTCAAACGATGTGTAGACTTGGCCAGAACGTAGGGAAAGGTATGAATGTATAGACTTGGCCAGAACGTAGGGAAAGGTGTGAATGTATAGACTTGGCCAGAACGTAGGAAAGCCGCCAATGTGTAGACTTGATCATCCAGCAGTGTATAGACTTTGTTTCGAGCAACGTAGGTAAAAAAAGATAATGTATAGACTTTGAACAAAGATGAACAAGGCACTCTGTACAGACTTAGAGATCTGGGGGGTCGACCCATCTGGAAGGGGGTCGACCCACTTCTAGACTTCAACAATCAAGCTTCAGGCAGGCTGTCTAAGGATGTATAGACAGTGTAGAGAGAGGGATACACTGGCTGTGCAGACAACACACATTGTACAGACTTAACCTGAGCAGATATGAAATGCATGAGTCTAAGTCTAGACATTCATAGAAATAAGGTTATGAAATGCAGACATTCATTGACTTATGGCAGTTATGAAATGCACCAATGCACACAGCCTGTTCGATGTAATGATACTCAAATAAGATGTTCAATGAAACATTCATATGCAACTCATGTTCATTAAAACGTTTATATGCAACACAAATAGATTTATATGCAGACTCAAACAGTATGCAGACTATGCAGATTCAAACAGATTTATATGCAGACTCAAACAGTATGCGGATTATGCAGATTCAAACAGATTTATATGCAGACTCAAACAGATGATGACTTATAGTGTTTGCTATCATCAAAATCACAAGGACACAACAACCATAGGCATCTTCCCAATCATCAATAGAGTAGTTTTCGAAGATGTTGTTTACCTCCTCATCGCTGTAAGCTATGAGACAGAAGCCTTTTTCTTCTCTTTCAGAGGATTCTCCTTCAACGTCCTCTTCTTCATCACTCCATGTACACAGCATGGCTTGAGGTTTCTTCTTCTTGAGCTTGGGGTTCTTCCTCAGTAATTCGGGGCAGTCTCCCTTCATATGACCTATCTTTTTGCACAAATAGCAAATGATTTTATCAGTTTGTTTGTTCCTATCAGACTTGAAATTGGAGCTCTTACCATTATGTTCTGGCCTTCTTTTTCTAAAAGTCTTACCTCTAGTTTTCAAGAAATCTTAAAATTGTCTGGTCAAAAGGGCCTGTTGATATTCATCTAAATCTAAGAAATTCTCAGAGTATTTGTAATGACCCAGAATTATTATATTATTTTAAGAATTATTTAATGATTTTTTGGAATTTATTAGAAATTTATTTAGGCCCAATTATGGTAAATGATTAATCTAGCCTATTTAATTGAAGCCCAAAAGGTTTAAGGACAAAGCCCATGAAGTTTGGCCCATATTCTAGAAGGTTATTTCGCTTATTCATGAATTATAAGGATAAATACTCAAAAATTAAATAATTAAGTGGATAAGATGAAATTAGAATTTGAATTCATTTCAAATTCGGCACCTACGATAGGGAACGGTCTATCGTGCGACCGCCATAGGGACCTGACGCTCCAGGCTTCGACCGTTACACTCTGTCAGTTCCGTGAATTGAAGAAAGACCAAAAAGATTATATTTTTGATAGTCTATCTCTTAGGGATCGAGATGGGAGGACTAGTAAACGTGTTAAGGACTCTCAGAAGTCGATCTAAGGTCTAATAAGGACTCTAGAATCGATCTAATCCTCAAAACCCTAGCTAGAACCTATAAATAGACCCTAGTTTTGACCTGCGCGACCCTTACATTGGCTCGCATGGAACTAAGATAAGGAGATAGTATTTCGGGTAAGTTCTTTAGAACTTTTTATTGTTAATATATAGGACTAACATCTCCCAAAATTTCGTGCTAGGAGATCAACTACACAAGGAGCTAGAAGCTTGCAAAGTTGCTGGTTTCATCACGTCAACCCAGGAAACTGTACAACGGGGTGCTGAAGATCGGGAAATTAGACCACCTAAATAAGGTATTTAGAGTTCGGTTTTTTAGAACCTTTTGTTTTCCTTAGTTTCATCTTCTTACCCTCCAAATTTCACGTCTATAGGTAAAGGGATTACGGAGTTAGAGCAACGTAAAGTTGCTGAAAATTCATAGGAAGGGAAGAACTAGGGCGTGTCTTGCAGTCTCGAATTGGAAGTTGAAAGCCTAGGAAAGGGGTAGGTTATCTCATGAATGGTAAGAACATCATGATAGGAGTAAAATCCCTCTAGTTTTGTTTGCTTTCATGCACTATAGACCATGAATTTCATGTTTTAGTTCGGTCTATGCATACATGCATATCTTTAGCCTAAATGAAAGATAAAAAGGTATTCTCTTATAAATTCACTAAAACCTATGCATCTAGATGGCCTTTACTTCATTTTGTCATGACTACAGTAGTTAATTATTTTGATTCTTCGTGCATGAGATGTTTTAAACCATAGTTCTTTTACTTTACTGTCAGCAGTGCTCTGACGGATTATAATTAGACAGCCAAAATACTCTAACGGCCTTACGATAAATCGTCACATGCTCTGTAATACTTAAGTTTCTCTGTAATCTCTGACGGACCAGAATCAAAGCGTTACAACGTTCTGACGGCCCCATGATAAACCGTCACAGAACATTGACGTGCTCATCTTCGACCGTCATAATACTGTGATCTGTCAACCCGAGATAGAATTGAAACAGTCAACTTAGCTTATAAATAAAGCCTAGATATCTAAGTTTTGACCTGTTTTCATGACTTTGAGTTTTATTAATTGATTCATGATAGAAATTGCATGTCTAAAGCACCTTGAGTTATTTTAAGCGTATGTTAATTTCATTTACTAAACTCTATAGTTTTGTATTAAAACCATGATTTTAAAAGTTGTATTGACGTAGTTTATCATGATTTCACATCGTTACACATTCTTTCTCATCTATAGAGTTATTTTCTTTAAGTACGTGGCGTATACTCCGGTATGTGTCCACTAGTTACACTTTTGCACTATAGGAACATTATCTTGAACTTGAAGACCTCTCTATTGGATATTCCTTCCAATGGACTAGGAAATCTTGTTTCAAGGCCTCCGTAATTCTCGTGAGCCTGGGATTCCCACTAGGACGCTGAGTTGGTTGTACCATTAAAGCCCAAATTATCTAGAAAAGCACTACCGAAGTTTTGAATTCTGTCCATGTAACGGCCTATTACTCGACCGTCAGGCACATATAACAGTCCTATACACAACAATCACATTACTGAGTCCAATTTATTTTTTATGGATTCAGCCCATTCTAACGGTCCAATACTAAATCGTCACGTTCATGTAGCAGCCCATTGATTGACCGCCACAATTCCTGAGTACTTTAACCTGAGATTTGACCCAAGGGTTGATATTCCAATGTTTCTAGATGGATTATTGATAATCTAGGACTTGTAATATTGTTCAAGATACTTAATTTTAAATTATGGAAGATAAGGAATGTACTGTTATGGTGTCGAATTGTTCTATGAGCATAACATTGTTATAAGTCATTCTTGATCTCTCATGTTCATAGTCGAAGAGTTCATTCATTGAATTATTGTTACCATGGACTTATTGAACTTTTTATATTGTTGGCCATATTTTATTGCTTGAAACGTGGAAGTATCTTGATTTATACTTGAAGATGTAATCGAGCACTGATTGTGTTCAAGGGCTCTATGCTAGTACCTTCGGCTGATTGTCGGAAACATACTGTAAACCATGTGGTATGATGCTACTGGCGTCGCATTGCGCTGGGAGTACTTTCTCTATAAATAAGAAAAAATCCACAAGCACGACATATACATGTACATGACTTTCTTGCTTATTACATGATATTCCACAAAAATTCACGAAGTACTTGCTATTAAGAGAAGGGTACTTACTTACTTGTTACGTGACTTTCTAGTACATTCTTTCTCATGAAATGTCATATTACATTCTTGTTTGATCATACATGCTCATTTCTATCTTAAACTTGATCGTATCTTTGATCGCATTTCGCATGCTTTTACCTTATTCTTTAGAGCTAAAATGCTAATCACTTTAATAGTGCCTTCATGTTGATGCGAAGATACCTACTGGGCAATTGTGCTCATTACCTATTTTCTAATCTATTCAAGAGATGGAAGTGATTCGAATTCGGATTCGAGTTATATAAGTGGCGGGTCCGAGAGTGAATGAAAGTCGTATCAAAATGAGAGTGAAGACTTAGGAAGTCAATCTTGTTTAGATCGAGTCTTTGTAATTTTCCTTCTCTTGAGTCTAATAGACTGGAGAAGGTGAAATGAAGTGATGTAGTAAGATTTTATCGTTTGATATCATTAATGAAAGAGAGATATTTGAATTATTGTGCAATTACATTTTTATGTGTGATTGTCTTGCTCTCTGATCGTTCTTGCTCGCAAGAGGCTTACCATGCCGGCTATTCACGATTCTCGAGCTAGTCTTCAACTATAATAAAGGCTCGGGGCGTAACAGTTAAGTTGGTATCAGAGCCTAAGTCTCAGGAGTCAGGGAAAAGGGTCACATCATAGGAAAAGTCCAAGGCTTAAGGACCCCTACCTATGAACTAAGGAAGAAATTTCCTCACCCATGCGAGGATTGGGTAGAGCCCGGGACAGATAGTTAATTAGTTTTAAGATTAATCTCTTTCTAATTCCATGAGAATTAATAATTGTTATTTCTCTCAGGTACCTCATTATTACAATGGCTCATCGCATAAATTGGGATGGCATGCAACAAACGGTTGCCGGCCTTACTCAGGCATTACAAGTTATGGCCCAGGCAGGTGCAGGGGCGAGGGCTAGTGACTTGCATCAAAATTATCAGAGCTTAAACCCTCCACGTTTCTACAGTTCTTCTAATCCATATGAGGCAGAAAACTGGATAGATGAAATGAATCGTATCTTCGATCTTATCTAGTGTACAGATCAAGAAAAAGTGCATCTTGCAACCTTTCAACTTAATAAAGATGCACACACATGGTGGAAGTCGATTCCGGCACCTCCGGTCGATGCACCTTATACATGGGACAATTTTCTCACTCTATTCGTGCTAAGTACTTTTTTGAGCATGTTAAATAAATAAAGGCTATGGAGTTCGCCTCTCTTCGTTAGGGAATGATGACAGTCGCGGAGTATGAACTTCAATTCTCTAGGCTAGCACCCTATGCACCGCATTTAATCAGTACCGATTTATTGAAGGCTAATCGGTTTATGGACGGGTTACGACCTGGTTTCATTCAGCAGCTCGGGACCCAAAACATCCGTACCTATACAGAGATGGTCTAGCGGACATATTTATGTGAGAGGACCTTAGAAAAGGTCGAGAAATTGAAAGGAAACGGAGAAGAGTACAGCCGACAATCTGATCGGCGTTATAAGAAATAAAAATTCAGCATCACGAAACCTCACAAAAGCCGTGATAGTAAGAAAAGATCCAGGAGTGGGAATGGTGGAAGTTCCCAGAAGAACAAGAAAGTCAAAGAGGAGAAGGAGCAAGTCATGGCGACTTGCACATTTTGCGAGAAGTTTGGCCATTCGGCTGAAGAATGTTGAAAGCGCCTTGGCGCTTATCTACGTTGTGGAAGCAGGGAGCATCGTATGTCAGATTGCCCCCTTATGAAGGATCAATCATCTGGTGGTGGATATAGGAGGCAGGCTGGCCTCAACGCTGTTCTAGAGGAAGAAAAAGTGCTTGGGGATGGTGGGCTTATGGAAGGTACCCTTCAAATTTGTTCCTGTCCTGCATTTATGCTATTTGATACTGGTGCCACTCATTCTTTTATCTCCACTACTTTTGCAAAAACATTACCAATTGCATCAGTTCCCTTACCTTCAGATCTTGCTATTACTACACCCTTAGGTTCTGGAACAAAGCATACCGAGTATTATCCTAATAGTGAGGTAATAGTAGAAGGTCACAATCTCCCCGCAAATTTAGTATGCCTTGACATGAAAGGTTATGATGCCATTTTAGAGGTAGATTAGCTTATAGATCATGATGTTGATATTAACTGCCGAAATAGGATTATATCCTTTCGAAAACCTGGTCTTCCAAGATTTTCTTTCATTGGCATCAAATATAGGAAACATCCCACTATCATATCCTCTCTTCACGTTTACAAACTTATCTCGCAAGGATGTGAAGATTTTCTTACTTCTGTCATTGTTACCGAGTCCAAGAAAATCATCCTAGCAGACATTCCTATTGTAAATGAGTTCCCAGATGTGTTTCCACTTGAATTACCCGGTTTACCACCCGAGAGGGAAGTAAACTTCACTATTGAACTCATTCCGGGAGTAGCACATGTTTCTATAGCCTCTTACAGAATGTCCCCCACAGAACTTAAGGAACTAAAGAGGTAGTTGTAGGAACTATTAGATAAGGGTTTAATCAGACCTAACACATCCCCCTGGGGTGTGCCGGTTCTTTTTTTCAAGAGGAAGGATGGCTCTCTCAAGCTGTATATCGACTACCGGCGACTGAATCAACTTACAATCAAAAATAAGTATTCGTTGCCGCGTATTGATGAGCTCTTCGATCAGCTTTCAGGAGCAGAGTATTTCTCCAAGATAGACCTCAGATCAGGTTATCATTAGCTTAGAATTAAAAAAGAAGACATTTATAAAATGGCTTTTCCAGGTCGTTATGGACACTATGAATTCGTGGTGATGCCGTTCAGGTTGACAAATGCCCCAACAGCATTTATGCAACTTATGAACAATGTTTTCCAGCCATATCTGGACCAGTTCATCGTCGTCTTCATTAATGACATCCTGGTCTATTCCAAGACAAAAGAGGTACATGAAGAGCATCTGAGAATAGCTTTACAAACACTTAGAGAACATAAACTTTATGCCAAGCTTAACAAGTGTAAATTCTGGCTCAAGAAAGTTTCATTCCTAGGCCATATTATTTTAAAAGAAGGTATCGCTGTGGATCCTTCTAAAGTAGAAGCTGTCAGAAACTAGAGCCGACTAATGACTGTATCAGAAGTAAGGAGCTTTCTGGGTCTAGCTGGTTATTATAGGAGATTCATTAAGGACTTCTCAAAAATTGTTGTTCCTTTAACTAGACTCACTAGAAAAGAAAATCCTTTTATCTGGTCAGAGGAATGTGAAGAGAGTTTCCAAACTCTTAAGAACCATCTTACTACAGCTCATATTCTATCACTACCGGTGACAGGTGGTGGATTTGAAGTATATACGGATGCGTCTGGCATTGGCTTAGGGTGCGTCCTCATGCAAAATGGAAAGGTAATCTGTTATTCTTCAAGAAAATTGAAACGTCACGAGGAAAATTATCCCGTGCATGATTTAGAACTGGCAGCTGTTATTTTCACCTTAAAGAATTGGCGTCATTATCTCTATGGAGAGAAGTTCACGGTCTACTCGGACCACAAAAGCTTGAAATACTTATTCTCTCAAAAGGAGCTAAATATGAGGCAGAGGAGATGGTTAGAATATCTCAAGGACTTTGATTTTGCTATTCAATATCATCCTGGCAAGACTAATACTGTAGCTGATGCACTCAGCAGAAAACCAATGGAAAAACTATCAAGTCTTATGATTAGTATGACTAATCTTATTCCTTAATTTGCTCAGTTGAACTTAGATATTGACATGAAGGAAGAACATTATTTTTTAGCCAATATCTGAGCTCAACCTACATTAATGGAAGATCTAGTCAGGCTACAAGACAATGATCCCGTATTACTAGAAATCAAAGCCAATATTGAGCAAAGGTCAGATTTCTCTATTACCAATGATGGAAGGTTACTATTCAAAGATCGAATTTGTATACCGGATCATGTTGATACTAAGAAATTGATCCTGGAAGAAGCTCATAATTCCAAGTACACCATTCATCCAGGTGGTACAAAAATATATCAAGATCTTAAAAAGAACTTCTTGTGGCCTAACATGAAAAGAGAAGTGGCAGATTTCGTGTCCCGCTGTCTCACATGTCAACAAGTAAAGGCAGAGCATTTTAGACCCGCAGGTAAATTACACCCCTTAGATATTCTAGCATGGAAGTGGGAAAGTATAGGAATGGATTTCATTATGGGTTTACCTAAGATCAGGAGTGGACACGACGGTATCTGGGTAATCATAGACCGATTGACTAAATCTGCACATTTCATACCAATCAAAAGTCGAGGGTCTGTGGATATTCTAGCAGCATTATACATAAAAGAAATTGTCAAATTACATGGTGTCCATATCACTATTATATCTGATAGAGATCTTAGATTCACATCGCAGTTTTGGAAGGGTCTACAACATTCACTAGGGACTAGATTGAATTTTAGCATAACATTTCATCCACAAACTGATGGTCAGACTGAAAGAACAAATCAGGTAGTAGAGGATATGCTCAGAGCTTGTGCTATTGATTTTGGAGGAAGTTGACATGATCACTTGCCTCTGGTAGAATTTGCATATAACAAAAGTTATCAGGCCAGCATACAGATGGCACCCTTTGAAGCTTTATATGGAAGAAGTTGTAGATCACCAATATGTTGGAATGAAATAGGGGAAAGGTAATTTCTATGCCTCGACATTATCAGGGATTCTTTAGAGAAAATTAAGCTCATCCGAGAAAGATTGCAGATGGCACAAGATAGGAAAAAATCTTATGCTGATAATCGAAGGCGCGACTTGGAGTTTCAAGTAGGAGATCATGTATTTCTTAAAGTTTCTCCAGGTCGAGGTATTCGAAGATTTGGTATTAAGGGAAAACTTACTCCAAGATTTATTGGTCCTTTTGAAATTCTCGAAAGGGTCGGTGAAGTGGCTTATAGATTGACTTTACCTCCACAATTAGCAGGAGTTCATGATGTATTTCACATCTCTATGCTGAAAAAGTATGTATATGATCCTTACCATGTTATCACTTATGATAATTTAGAGATTCAGAAGGATATGACATATGAGCAAACACCAATAAAGATTCTAGAATGGGAAGTGCGTCAACTAAGGAATAAAGCTATTCCTATGGTCAAAATTCAATGGAAGAAATCATAGCCATTCGAAGCAACTTGGGAAACAGAAGAAGCCATGCGGAAAAGATTTCTAAAATTATTCAACTATAAGTACACTCTCCATATAATCCATGTATTGAATTTGGAGACCAAATTCATTTAAGTGGGGGAGGGTGTAATGACCTAGAATATTTATATTATTTCAAGAATTATTTAATGATTTTCTAAAATTTATTAGAAATTTTTTTAGGCCCAATTATGGTAAACGATTAATCTACCCTATTTATTTGAAGCCCAAAAGGGTTAAGGACCAAGCCCATGAAGTTTGACCCATATTCTAGAAGGTTATTTAGCCTATTCACGAATTATAAGGATAAATACTCATTAATTAAATAAATAAGTGGATAAGACGAAATTAGAATTTGAATTCATTTCAAGTTCGGCACCTACGATAGATAACAGTCTATCATGCGACCGCCACAGGGACCCGACGCTCCATGGTTCGACCGTTACACTCTGTCAGTTTCGTCAATTGAAGAAAGACCAAAAAGATTAGATTTTTGATAGTCTATCTCTTAGGGATCGAGATGGGAGGACTAGTAAACGTGTTAAGGACTCTCATAAGCGATCTAAGGTCTAATAAGGACTCTAGAATCGATATAATCCTCAAAACCCTAGCTAGAACCTATAAATAGACCCTAGTTTTGACCTGTGCAACCCTTACATTGGCTCATGTGGAACTAAGGTAAGGAGATAGTATTTCGGGTAAGTTCTTTAGAACTTTTTGTTGTTAATACATAGGACTAACATCTCCCAAAATTTCGTGCTAGGAGATCGACTACACAAGGAGCTAGAACCTTGCAAAGTTGCTGGTTTCATCACGTCAACCCAGGAAACTATACAACAGGGTGCTGAAGATCAGGACATTAGAACACCTAAACAAGGTATTTAGAGTTCGGTTCTTTAGAACCTTTTGTTTCCCTTAGTTTCCTCTTCTTACCCTCCAAATTTCACGTCTCTAGGTCAAGGAATTACGGAGTTAGAGCAACGTGAAGTTGCTGAAAATTCACAGGAAGGGAAGAACTAGGGCGTGTCTTGCAGTCCCGAATTAGAAGTTGAAAGCGCAGGAAAGGGGTAGGTTATCTCATGAATGGCAAGAACATCATGATAGGAGTAAAAGCCCTCTGGTTTTGTTTGCTTTCATGCACTATAGACCATGAATTTCATGTTTTAGTTCGGTCTATGCATACATGCATATCTTTAACCTAAATTAAAGATAAAAAGGTATTCTCTTATAAATTCACTGAAACCTATGCATCTAGATGGCCTTTACTTCGTTTTATCATGACTAGAGTAGTTAATTGTTTTGATTCTTCGTGCATGAGATGTTTTAAACCATAGTTCTTTTACTTTACTATAAGCAGTGCTCTAACGGATTATAGTTAGACCGCCAGAATACTCTAACAGCCTTACGATAAACCGTCACATGCTCTGTAATACTTAAATTTCTCTGTAATCTCTGACGGACCAGAATCAGAGCGTTACAATGTTCTGACAGCCCCATGATAAACCGTCATAGAACTGTGACGCGCTCATCTTCAACCGTCAGAATACTGTGATCTGTCAACCCGAGATAGAATTGAAAAGTCAACTTAGCTTATAAATAAATCCTAGATATCTAAGTTTTGACCTATTTTCATGACTTTGAGTTTTATTAATTGATTCATGATAGAAATTGCATGTCTAAAGCACCTTGAGTTATTTTAAACGTATGTTAATTTCATTTACTAAACCTTATAGTTTTGTATTAAAATCATGATTTAAAAAGTTGTATTGACGGAGTTTATCATGGTTTCACATCGTTACACATTCTTTCTCATCTATAGAGTCATTTTCTTTAAGTACGTGGCATATACTCCGGTATGTGTCCACTAGTTACACTTTTGCACTATAGGAATATTATCTTGAACTTGAAGACCTCTCTATTGGATATTCCTTCCAATGGACTAGGAAATCTTGTTTCAAGGCCTCCGTAATTCTCCGCGAGCCTGGGATTCTCACTAGGACGCTGAGTTGGTTGTACCATTAAAGCCCAAATTGTCTAGAAAAGCACTACCAAAGTTTTGAATTCTATCCATGTAACGGCCTATTACTCGACCGTCAGGCACATATAACGGTCCCGTACACAACCGTCACATTACTGAGTCCAATTTATTCTTTCTGGATTCAGCCCATTCTAACGGTCCAATATTAAACCGTCACGTTCATGTAGCGGCCCCTTGATTGACCGCCACAATTCCTGAGTACTTTAACCCGAGGTTTGACCCAAGGGTTGATATTCCAATGTTTCTAGATGGATTATTGATGGTCTAGGACTTGTCATATTGTTCAAGATACTTAATTTTAAATTATGGAAGATGAGGAATGATGTGAAACGACCTTGATGTGACACGACCTTGGACTTAAGCAAGCAAGCACATTCGTAATCTAAATGGGCCAATTTGGGCCACCGCTCTATCGTCGCTCACCCAAGCCCGGGGTAACTTGGCAATGCCAAGGCGAGGTTGAGGGGTTGGGCCCTTGCTGGTAGAGGGCCAGTAAGGCCAAGGTTTGATTCCCAATGGGTGATGATGCCCAATTCAACGGGGCCGACGAAGTGTCGAAGGCACCGGTTGCACTCTTCCCACGGTGATCACTCAAGACAACGGGGCTTGAGGATCGGGCTCTCACTCGCATAACCAGCGGAATTAAGAACTAATATTGAAAGACAAGCACTAAGTGGAGTGAAGGTTTGAGCACTTACTCGACCGGTTTGAATAAACCGGTCCCGGTCGGAGACGAGGGCGAGCGGGGAGGCGAGTGGATCCCCACACGCCGCGGCGGTGTCGCTTGACCTACCCAAATAAAGTACACCACTACACCTCTCGCAGGAGGGGGAACTTGGGGTAAGGGTTAATGATATTACATCAATACTACCTCCACGCAGGGAGGGGCCTTCAACCGGCCAAGCGGGGTGGGGAAACCAAAGCAAAGAACGAGGAATAAGGGTGGACGCTGAATCTGCCTGCTGTCTACGAACCAGGATAGAGGGTGGGTGTTGCTATTGTAGATCTTGCTCAGGAATTTTACTGATGGCGAAACTGGCGGCGAAATCTTCGTAACAGAAGGGGAATGCCTCAGAATTTTTGTAATTTCTTCTGCAGTCACTGCAGGTCGGGGCAGAAGCTTGAATAGGGCCTCTGTTTCTCGGACTAGCAGGGGCAGGTCACCAATAGTAGGATGCAGAGGCTGTCCTGGCCGCTCCCGAACTCCAAATTTGATGCCGTCAGCGCCGTTAGAACCATGGGTGAGTCCTATTTGCAGAAAAAGAAACGGGGACGCCAGAAGAGAATGGAGACGATCTGTGGAGCCAGAAGAGTGAGGAGGTGTCGATGCAGACTTGGGAAGGCAGAGCTGCGCGACCGTGGAAGAAAATTGGTAACTTCTGTTCCCGGATGCTGAATGGGCTTCGGCTTCTTGATTCTGAAAGTATACAGGCCGATGAAGAACTTTGAAGAAGGACTTGAGGACTGATTCCTTCGGGGCTGGTCGTGGCAGAGCTTCTAAGCCGGCTCAGGTCCTCAGCTGAGGCAGAACCGCGCAGCTGTGGGAGAATGGACCTCCTGGACGACTCGGAGATCGGAAGAAAACGAAACCACTTCGGTTGCGAAGTCGACTGGCAGACGCTTTCGACGATGGCTCTTGGGTCTTCAAACTCATCCGGAGGAGGTCGTGGTGGCCGCTGCAAGTTGCTGGTCTGCTGTAGATCTTCAGTTGAGAGCTGTAGGTTGAAGATGATGGGGGGGAATGGGGTATATGGGATGGGAAATGGGGGTGGATGAGTGTGGTGAAAGCCCGGGCTGTGAGGGGGTCTAGGAGGGGGTGTTCTAAGGTGGGGGAAGGGAAGAATGGGGTCTAGAAGGGGGTCTAACAGGTGGTGGGAGGAGGAGCTACGAATTTAGGAAGGTGGGTGAGGGGAGAAGGTGAGGGGGGGGGCACAAGTGAGTGGAGGGAAGGGTGGATTTCAAATTTGAAATGGCATTGGAAGTTGTGGGGTTGTGTGGGGAAGGGGTTGATTGTGTTGGAATGGGGAAAGTGGTGTTGGAATGTGGAAGATGGTGTTGGAATGGTGAGGGATCTCCTTGGGACTAGGGGGGTGGAGTAATGGAGGTCATGGGGAAGTGGAGGGCTTTAATGATGGTAGGTGGGGGTTGAGGTGGTTGGGAAGGGAGGAGAGAGAAGAAAATTCGAAATTGGGTGTTGAGGAGAGAGAAAATAGAGTGAAAAAGAGGGATTAAGAGAGGGAAGGGTGGGGAATCTCTCCCCTAGGGTTTCTCACCCAAAAAATGTTGGAATCACTCCACTAAACTAAGCTTTGGACTCTCAAATGGCATTTTTTTCATTGATTGATTCTTTAAGTTGAAATGGGGGGAATGGGGTCCTATATATAGGCAACCCACATTTTACAATAAGTCCCTGACAAAAGACTCAATGACAAATAACCGAGGGGGTAGGGGGTGCACTTGGGCCAAACCCAATGAATTGGGCCCAATAACTAACTAAACAACATAATGACTCTCAAACTTAGGGAAATAAGCACAAGACCTAGGGACATGACTCAAGTAAAATGAAAATTACATCAAATGACTCAAATAAAAATTACGTAGGACTCAAAATTAGATAACTAGACCATGCCGGATGCAACCGGGGCGAGGAGACGAGCTGTGAACGTGGGCATGGGAGGTGATGTCCCCATCATACTCCCGGGGTGCGGAGAACTCGACTCCGTCGAGTAAGTGTCCTTCCCTCCTCGGAGGGTGTAGAAGTGGTACAGCCCTTGGGTCTTCCGAATGAGACCGATCCATCCACCTGTCGAGATAGCGCTCGTATACCTTGCTCCGGGTGGTAGTGACTTGTTCATCCAATATTCGTTCAATGCGCTCACGCTGGGCTCTCTTGGCTAGTGGTCTCTCCTCACGGGTGGGTGCTCTCTCAACGGAGGGAATAGGCTCAATATCCTCACTAGGTACCATCGTGGGTCCCTTATAAGGCACTAGGTCGGCTACATTGAATGTGGGACTCACTCCATACTCCTCGGGGAGATCTAACTCATAGGCATTAACGCCCATGCGCCTCAGGACCTGGAAGGGACCAGCCCCACATAGCCTCAATTTGGAGATGACTCCCGGGGAGAGCCTCTCCTTCCTCACCATCACAAAGTCACCCTCATGGAATTCTTGGTGACGCCGATGAGAGTCGGCCCGCCTCTTATAAGCCTCATTCTTTTTGCTTATGTGCTTGCAAAGGCTTTCATGCAATTTTGTGAATGTTGACATTCTAGGGGTGAGGGGTGGACCTGGGCAACCAAAAGTAGACCAATCATGCTTTGATGCCAAGAAGACTTTGATGGATTTTAGAGGATCGGGGCAACCATATGTGAACTTATCATGTAATGTTGTCATGTAGACTTTGGTGGGCCTAGGTGGGCCGGGGCACCCGTAGGTGAACCTATCATGCAAAGTGGTGATGAATGTGGGGGGACCCGGACATCCGTAGATGCTTTTGACATGCTTAAGATCCATGATGAATGAAGGAGGACCATGACATCCGAATGTGGACCACTCATACTTTCTACTTGACATGTGGTGATATGAATGAATGGACCCAACATAGTGTTCATGCCAAGGGATATGGTAAGCCTAGACACATGCATGCTTTTCCAAAAGGTGACTTCCATGTGTATAGGTGTGGGACAACCTTTGAACTCCCATTGGAAAGGATCGAATGGATCTAAGAAGGTGGTCATCATGGGGTGGGGCATAACCTTATTACCTAGGGATATGTGGCCCAAGGTCATGGCTCCTAAGGTGTAACCCGGGTCTAGGATGGGGTGGATTGGATCAAACATGGTGGGTTGGGATAGGGAAAGGTGGGTGGTGGATAAGGTGGTTAGGTCCCATGGGTTCTTTGACCCCCATTGGAAGGGATCAAAGGGATCATAAAAAGGGTTATCGAGAGGGAGGGACCCTATGTCCTCAAGATCCTCAAGTGGTGGTGGGTCATCCTCCTCTAATGAGACAATTGGGCCGAAGTTCTTTGTGAGTGGGTCGACCATGAGGGAAGGGCTTGACTTTCCACCCGATATAAGAAGCTCCAAATTGAGGAGAAGGTCGGGCTCCTCGGGTGTGGGGAGGAATAGAAGGAGGTCACTAGTGTAGCATCCAATGGTGCAAACCGAGGTGATAGACCCGACACAAAGGTGTAGGAGGTCAAGGCTCCTAGATTGGTGGGCCATGGGGGTCAACAAACCGGTCAACTCATATTGCCAAGCTAAGCCCTTGAGAAGGTCCTCTAAGGTTTCCACTTGGTAGGATGTTTGGATTATGGTGTGATAGGAGGAGATGTGCACTATGGGAATGTTTTCCTTTATGGGAAGGCAATCGTGGGCCGTGATCTCTTTTATTCGGCTCTTCTTTAGCCAACTAATAAGGGGTTCCTCTAAGATGAGTTTGGCCCTATCTAAAGAGGGTGGTGTAACGTGAAGGTCACCATGTGATGCTTCTTCTTCTTCTTGGTCATGGGTTTCCTTCAAGGTAGGGAGTGGGTTTGGGGTGCTCACCACTATTAGATCGGGTATAGGTTCTTCTTCCAAGGAGGTGAGAGGGGCTTTTGAGGGTGTGGTGATGATGGCCGGAGTATGGTGCACCCGGGGTGGTGAACAAGGGCGGGATTCCCGCGGGTGAGAGAATATAAGGTTGTTGAATTTAAAGGTTCCCGAAAGGTGTGGCGGATGCACTAGGCAAGTCCGACGTGTTGGGTCGATGTCGGCATTCCTTTCATCTAACCATTTCTTTCCTAGAATTATACATGGACCCGCCAATGTTCCCTCTTGACACCAAGCTCCATCCAAATACTTAGTCTCCCCGAACCATTTATGGAATTCAATAAAGACTTGGTCTCCATTGTGCACAATTTGTCCGGTCCTACAAAGAGAGGTAATGATATCGGGGGACACCCAATTTTCAGATTCTAGGTCAATGAAATCAATTTCTACGGGCTCTCCATTAGGTAAGCATGCATGGGATATGATTGGGAGAGGGGCCATGATGATCGGGGGGATCAATGCAAGGGTCGGATTGATGATGACTCCAATGCAAGCATGCCCTAGGACTTGACTTGTAGAGACAAGTCAATGACTTGCTCTGATACCAATTGATGTGAAACGACCTCGGACTTAATGCAAGCAAGCACAATCGCATTCAAATGGGCCGAATTGGGCCACCGCTCTATCGTCGCTCACCCAAGCCCGGGGTAACTTGGCAATGCCAAGGCGAGGTTGAGGGGTTGGGCCCTTGCTGGTAGAGGGCCAGTAAGGCCAAGGTTTGATTCCCAATGGGTGAGGATGCTCAATTCAACGGGGCCGACGAAGTGTCGAAGGCACCGGTTGCACTCTTCCCACGGTGATCACTCAAGACAACGGGGCTTGAGGATCGGGCTCTCACTCGCATAACCAGCGGAATTAAGAACTAATATTGAAAGACAAGCACTAAGTGGAGTGAAGGTTTGAGCACTTACTCGACCGGTTTGAAGAAACCGGTCCCGGTCGGAGACGAGGGTGAGCGGGGAGGCGAGTGGATCCCCACACGCCGCGGCGGTGTCGCTTGACCTGCCCAAATAAAGTACACCACTACACCTCTCGCAGGAGGGGGAACTTAGGGTGGGGGTTAATGATATTACATCAATACTACCTCCACGCAGGGAGGGGCCTTCAGCCGGCCAAGCGGGGTGGGGAAACCAAAGCAAAGAACAAGGAATAAGGGTGGACGCCGAATCTGCCTGCTGTCTGCGAACCAGGATAGAGGGTCGGTGTTGCTGTTGTAGATCTTGCTCAGGAATTTTTCTGATGGCGAAACCGGCGGAAAAATCTTCGTAACAGGAAGGGGAATGCCTCAGAATTTTTGTAATTTCTTCTGGAGTCACTGCAGGTCGGGGCAGAAGCTTGAACAGGGCCTCTGTTTCTCAGACTAGCAGGGCCAGGTCACCAATAGTAGGATGCAGAGGCTGTCCTGGCCGCTCCCGAACTCCAAATTTGATGCCGTCAGCGCCGTTAGAACCATGGGTGAGTCCTATTTGCAGAAAAAGAAACGGGGATGCCAGAAGAGAACGGAGACGATCTGTGGAGCCAGAAGAGTGAGGAGGTGTCGATGCAGACTGGGGAAGGCAGAGCTGCGCGACCGTGAAAGAAAATTGGTAACTTCTGTTCCCCGATGCTGAATGGGCTTCCGCTTCTTGATTCTGAAAGTATACAGGCCGATGAAGAACTTTGAAGAAGGACTTGAGGACTGATTCCTTCAGGGCTGGTCGTGGCAGAGCTTCTAAGCCGGCTCAGGTCCTTAGCTGAGGCAGAACCGCGCAGCTGTGGCAGAATGGACCTCCTGGACGACTCGGAGATCGGAAGAAGACGAAACCACTTCGGTTGCGAAGGCGACTAGCAGACGCTTCCGACGATGGCTCTTGGGTCTTCAAACTCATCCGGAGGAGGTCGTGGTGGCCGCTGCAAGTTGCTGGTCTGCTGTAGATCTTCAGTTGAGAGCTGTAGGTTGAAGATGATGGGGGGGAATGAGGTATATGGGATGGGAAATGGGGGTGGATGAGTGTGGTGAAAGCCTAGGCTGTGAGGGGGTCTAGGAGGGGGTGTTCTAAGGTGGGGGAAGGGAAGAATGGGGTCTAGAAGGGGGTCTAACAGGTGGTGGGAGGAGGAGCTACGAATTTGGGAAGGTGGGTGAGGGGAGAAGGTGAGGGGGGGGCACAAGTGAGTGGAGGGAAGGGTGGATTTCAAATTTGAAATGGCATTGGAAGTTGTGGGGTTGTGTGGGGAAGGCGTTGATTATGTTGGAATGGGGAAAGTGGTGTTGGAATGTGGAAGATGGTGTTGGAATGGTGAGGGATCTGCTTGGGACTAGGGGGGTGGAGTAATGGAGGCCATGGGGAAGTGGAGGGCTTTAATGATGGTAGGTGGGGGTTGAGGTGGTTGGGAAGGGAGGAGAGAGAAGAAAATTCGAAATTGGGTGTTGAGGAGAGAGAAAATGGAGTGAAAAAGAGGGATTAAGAGAGGGAAGGGTGGGGAATCTCTCCCCTAGGGTTTCTCACCCAAAAAATGTTGGAATCACTCCACTAAACTAAGCTTTAGACTCTCAAATGGTATTTTTTTCATTGATTGATTCATTAAGTTGAAATGGGGGGAATGGGGTCCTATATATAGGCAACCCACATTTTACAATAAGTCCCTGACAAAAGACTCAATGACAAATAACCGAGGGGGTAGGGGGTGCACTTGGGCCAAACCCAATGAATTGGGCCCAATAACTAACTAAACAACATAATGACTCTCAAACTTAGGGAAATAAGCACAAGACCTAGGGACATGACTCAAGTAAAATAAAAATTACATCAAATGACTCAAATAAAAATTACGTAGGACTCAAAATTAGATAACTAGACCATGCCGGATGCAACTGGGGCGAGGAGACGAGCTGTGAACGTGGGCATGGGAGGTGATGTCCCCATCAAGGAATATACTGTTATGCTGTCGAATTATTCTATGAGCATAACATTGTTTTAAGTCATTCTTGATCTATCATGTTTGTAATCGAAGCGTTCATTCATTGAATTATTGTTACCATGGACTTATTAAACTTGTTATATTGTTGGCCATATTTTATTGCTTGAAATGTGGAAGTAGCTTGATTTATACTTGAAGATGTAATCGAGCACTGATTGTGTTCAAGGGCTCTATGCTAGTCCCCTCGGATGATTGTCGGAAACATACTGTAAACCATGTGGTATGATGCTACTGGCGTCGTATTACGCTGGGAGTACTTTCTCTATAAATAATTGAAAATCCACATGCACGACATATACATGTACATGACTTTCTTGCTTCTTACATGATATTCCACAGAAATTCACGAAGTACTTGCTATTAAGCGAAGAGTACTTACTTGCTTGTTACGTGACTTTCTAGTACATTCTTGTTTATGAAAAGCCATATTACATTCTTGTTTGTCCATACATGCTCATTTCTATCTTAAAGTTGATTGTATCTTTGATCACATTTCGCATGATTTTATCTTATTCTTTAGAGCTAAATTGCTAATCACTTTAATAGTGCCTTCATGTTGATGCGAAGATACCTACTGGGTAAGTGTGCTCATTACCTATTTTTCAATCTTTTAAGGAGATGGAAGTGATTCAAATTCGGATTCAAGTTATATAAGTGGCGGGTCCGATAGTGAATGAAAGTCGTATCAAAATGAAAGTGAAGACTTAAGAAGTTAATCTTGTTTAGATCGAGTGTTTGTAATTTTCCTTTTCTTGAGTGTAATGGATTGGAGAAGGTGAAATGAAGTGATGTAGTAAGATTTTATCGTTTGATATCATTAATGAAAGAGAGATATTTGAATTACTGTGCAATTACATTTTTATGTGTGATTGTCTTGCGCTCTGATCGTTCTTACTCGCAAGAGGCTTACCATGCCGGCTGTTCACATTCCTCGAGCTAGTCTTCCGCTGTAATAAAGGCTTGGGACATGACAGTACTCAATACCTTCTTCATTACTCTCGCATCCTTTGAGAGCTATAGGTTTCTTCTATGCTCCTCTACATTTTGTTTCAAATTGATCTCGTATGTCATCAACGAGCCAACCAAAGCATCCACTGTCATAGTGGACAGATCCCTGGATTCTTCAATGACAGTGGCCTTAGTGTGCCACGCTGGGGGAAGGGACCTTATTGGTCCCGGGGTAGGCGAGTGGACAAGAAGGGGGGTTGAATTGTCCCCTACGCATTGTGGCAAATTTAAAAACTTACTAAGCAGCGGAATTAACAAGTTTGACAAGATTGAAGGAATTAACCTAAACAGTGTAAGCTAAGTTCACTCAATCTCTCCCGACTCACTCGAGCATATAAATAGATTTTTCAAGCAAACATGACACACAGCGGAATTTAGACAAACAAGTAATGTGTGTAACAAGGTGTGATTTGAAAAACAATCTCCTGTGAAAGGGATAGATGACAAGGAAGCAATCACACAAATCGAACCACAGTGCACAGGAATTTTAAGGTGGTTTGGGACCACGACGGGCTCCTTATGTCCACCCCTCACCAAACCCGGTGAGGCTTCACTCGCTGGACGAACCAACAGGGGGATAAATCCCCAACACGGAGGCGACACTCCAAAATACACACGGGGATAAATCCCCACAAGGAGAACTCTCCTCATGCTCTAGACGCAGCAACATGGGGATGAACACCCAACGCTCTAGATCGTAAGTCCAGTAGCACACACACACACACGCTGCAACAACTGCAACACAATAGATGCACGACCGTACGTAGACGGCCAAATCATATGCTGCACAGACGCAGCAACCAAAACACGACCGTACGCAGACGGTCACACACACACAATATCCTTTTGTTCAGAAAATCTAAAAAAATATTCAGGACATGCTTAGACCAAAATATAACACATGATAAACATCACAACCAAGCAGAAATAAGATGTAGAAAATATCCCCCTTTGGTTTCCAAGACGAATAGAAGATGTTGCTGCTTGACTCTCAGATCAGATGATGGCGATTCTTGCGTACTCTTGTTCCTCTCGACAATCCGCTCCTTTTCTTCTTCTTCCACGAACCCCAGAGATGCCTGGATGGAGATCAAAACCTTCTCCTATCTTCTCCTTTTCTCCTCCTTGGCCTTCTTCTCCTACAAGATAGAAAGAGTTAGCACAAAATGGGTTTTTCTTATCAAATTCATAGGTCACATATATGTATATATAAGAGGCATGAAAAGACTCATAAACCCTTCACAAAACTCATGGAAAACCCCTCTAAGATATGTATCATAACTCTAGGGGCAAAGGGGTAACAATAGGATCCATTTGGATAGAGTTTAGATGGTTTACGGATCCACGCTTTTGAGTTTTCGCCGTATTCGATCGACCTAAAGTTAGGGTCAGTCAACCTAAAATTTACAGTCACAAAACATGCCCACTCTTGGAATTTCGATCAACCGAAATCCTAGGATCGGTCCACCAAAATCAGGTTCATTCCAGATTTGCAGAAGTTCAGTCTTAATTAGTTAATCCCTTTGACATGTGATTCAACATGCATGGAAGAAACATGTGAAATGGTTAGTTGATAAATTAAACAACCAAGTTTCCTTGGTGACCAAGACATGTGAAAACATATATCAACCTCATTCTACCAAGATTCACATGAATGGATTTGAACATTAGCTCAAGGATCCTATGAAGAATATGCATGAACATAGGAAATGAATATTTGCTGGCTTATCAAGATACATGCTTCATTATCAAAAGTTTAGCTCAGATCAATACAAGCAACCCAATTCTAAACAAGCCAAATGAAAACCATATCTTGTGAAACCCGATGACCTATACATGCATCCCATGACATCAACCATTAAGCATTGAGTTTCCATGGTTATGTAATCAAACCAATGCACATAAACCATCAACAGCCCGAATTAAAGAAAATGGTTTGTTTTGCAAGTTAAATAATAGTTCAAGCAAGAACATATTCAACTTTAATGTCATGGTCTCAAGAGAGGAATTATGAGTTCAAAGCATAAAGCACTTGGATGATTTCAAATCTATCAAATAAGCATTTTGACCACACCACGCTTTTGAACTTGTATAGTCAAAACCAATTTTTCATCTCAAATTGAATAAACTTCAACATATTAGAGGCTTAACTTAACTCAATGAAGAATATGCATGTAACCAACCAAATCTTTGTTTTTCCTCAACCAGGAATCAAGAGCAACCAGTCAAGCATTTGACCAAAGTATGAACTCCATCCATACCATATTCCAACAAGTTTTCTATCAATGAATAAAGCATCTTGCAAGCCCAAAGACCTAATATAGAAAATGCATGAATTGTTGGGACGCTGAAGGTGATCTAGAGGGGGGTGAATAGATCAGTCACCCGTTAAAAAATTATTGCAGCAGAAACAAATGCGGAATGAAAACTTCTACTGAACAGATAGTGTGCACAATGCGAATACCAGCCAGAACAGATGAAGAACCGTCCTAAGCAAACATGTACTTCACAAAGAAAGAAGTATAGAAGCTATGCAAACCACAAAACAGTCACACAGTAGACAAAGGTTTTTAGGTGGTTCGGTCCTCCAGACCTACATCCACCCCACACTCAACCTGAGTGTGGCTTACTGCTGACTCACAGCTTGAACTGCTGGGCCTCACAGCTTGCCTACAACCCGCTGAGCCTCACAGCTTGCTGTCCGAGGTATCCACCTCGCCTGCTGAGCCTCACAGCTTGCTGTCCAGAGGAATCCTCCTCTGCAAAACCGCTGGGCAATACAGCTTAGCCGTCCAGTGGAATCCTCCACTGCAAGTGCTGGCACACAGCTTGAACACAAGAGTTTCAAAAAACAAAACAAAAGGCAAACGAAAGATAAAAAGAATCCCTGTAGGGAATATAGCTCAAACAAGTGAGCAAACCTCAAATCTTATTTTGAACCAAAGATCTGAGGAACATCTCTCTCAACTCTTCACTCTCTCAACTCTCTTCCTTTTCTCTCTTTTCTCTTCTCTCTTCTTTTCTCTTCTGCTGGATCGAAAGGGGCTCTCTGCTCTTCTGCTTTTCCTTCAAGGCTCCTGTATATTCGATCAGTCTTCTTCTGTGGAAGAAGGCTTCCTTTTATAAGCAGTCACAGTAGGAGCAGCACTGGGCGCGTGTCTTCCACAGTTCCCGCCCAAGTGTTTTGGCCACGTGTCATCCTCCCGTCAGCCCTTCCAGCCTCGGATCACGTGCCCTTCATTAAGCTCTGCACGAACAGAACCTGTCAGATAGAGAGAATTATCAGTTTAATGTCGACACCTTGTACAGACTTTGTATTGTAATGCATTGTGTAGACTTTGCAATGTATGGACTTTGCAAAGCGAAGACAAAGTATGTACAGACTTCACGTTGTGAATGCAGAGCTAAAGCATGTACAGACTTTGTGAATGCTTGAAGCAATGTATATACTTAGAGTGAACGATGCACAAATGCATGAAGCACACAGACTGTATAGACTTAGTGTGGCTTGAAGCACAGAGTGCAATGGCTAAGGTTATGAGTGTATAGACTCTGCATGCGTGCTACAACAATGTAGAGACTTGCTGACAATGACTGTGCAGACTCTGCTTTGAGCAATGCACAATGTATAGACTTCAGCTCGTGCAAGCAAAGCCAATGTATAGACTTGGCGTTTGTGCAAGCAGAACGATGTATGGACTTGCCAATTCAAGGGCTGTACAGACTTGAGCAATGAATGTGCAGACTTGATGCAATGCAAGGCAAACGAATGTATGGACTTTCACAATGTGTGGACTTGCCAAAGGAACGGCTGTACAGACTTGAGCAAAGCAAGGGCTGTACAGACTTGAGAAAACATGATGTATAGACTTTGGCAAAGCAGCGATGTATTGACTTGAAGCATGTGAACATGGCGCTGTACAGACTTGAGGAAATGCATGCTACAGTGCAATGTATAGACTTAGTGCAATGCAAAGGCTGTATAGACTTACTCATGGACAATGCACAGTCGAATGTATAGACTTTAAGTGAAAGCCCAATGTACAGACTTGGTGTTCTGAACGTTGGTAAAGAAAAGGAGTGTATAGACTTGCTCAGTTCATAACGTAGGTAAAGATGCAATGTATAGACTTAACATATGCACTGGCTGTACAGACTTAGCCACAAGCTGAACAATCGGATGTATAGACTTGAGATGAATGCATGAACAGTCCGATGTACAGACTTGCCAAATGGAGTGATGCATGAACAATCTGATGTACAGACTTGTCAATGTATAGACTTTAAGTCCAATGCAAAAGGACGTACAGACTTTGAGACTTAATGCATGGTGGCGAATGTACAGACTTTGTCTGTGACACATGCAATGTACAGACTTGAGTGCTCTGACTATGCTCATGCAATGTATAGACTTGCCTTAAGCAAGGGTTGTACAGACTTGCTACCTAGCCGATGTACAGACTTCCTATATGTTCAAGTCCAATGTATAGACTTGCTGAGACATGCACCTGAAGAATGTACAGACTTTATGCAGACTGACTTCGATGGATGTATAGACTTAGCCGATGCATACTAGTCCGATGTACAGACTTGCTCGATGTACAGACTTCATGAACGATGCATGCAATGCACTGGACGATGTACAGACTTGCTGGTCTGTTATACTGAATGCAGCATGGTCTGTTATACTGAATGCACTTAAAAAAGGTATGCACAACAAATTAATTTGAAATGCACTGATGCAGTATATGCACAGAAGAAGCAATGCACCGATGCAATGTATGTACATAGCAGATATTGAATTGAAGCAGTGGATGTATAGACTTGATATCTAACAGAGTGCAATGCATCGACCAAGTGTTTGCATATGCAGTAACTAGCAGTAATGCATGTACACTAAACACAATGAATGGCTCACTGTGAAACTTTCACTGTGTTGCTATCATCAAAACAAGATACCATATGCTTGTGCCTAAGGGGCACAACATGAAGCACATTCACCATTTGCCAAATCAAATGACCATGAGTCCATATAATGAGCAAGGATCATTAGAATCACATTCATCAAATTCCAAGTTAATAGGTTGAGCATATTTCAAGCCCAAAAATCTCATGAGGAAAAATGTATGAAAACACCCAACCACGACTTTGAAAGCCTATTTGATGCGATGCATAAAACATAGAGGGAGTCGACATAATGCAATGAGTGAGTTGACTCCCTTTTTGAACAAGAACTTCATTGATTGATTCCTTTGAGTTCCAAGCATGAACCATGGTTTTGATCCTGCAAATCAAGATATTCAAAGCATGAGTTCTTTAATCAGCAAGCATTTGTTTGACTTCCAAATGTCAACATTGAAGTCATCCATCAACTCATCAGAACAAGATGCAAACATGTTGCTCAATGAAACACACACACAAGTACAATCATTTTGTTATCATTAAAATCAAACACCAAACATCAACTAGGGGATGCAACAATCTCCCTCTTTTTGATGATGACAAAATGATGTGTGCGAGAGTTCCAAAAGATAGAGTAGAAGTATTTCAATGAATCATTATGAGAATAAAAGATAAGGCATTCAATCACATTCTCCCCCAAACCTACTCTCTCTCATTAAGCATAAAACATTGAGCACAAAAGCATTTAGCAAAAAGCATTGAGCACACACAACCAACATTCTCCCCCTTTTTGTCATCTACAAAAATATAGGGGGTGTGACGACCCGGACTCCGGATATCGGATATACCCGATAGGATTATCGAGTAGACCCGATACCACTTGGAACCCGTGAAGCCTCCCAAGAGCTGTAAAGCTCCGAAGGGATAAAAGGATTGTTGTGTGGTACATTGAAGTCGCAGATATAACATTAAGTAATTAAATTTCATTAATCAGGTTTGTTAAAGTAGCAGAAATAAAATTACTTTTTAATTAATATTTTAAATTAACAACAGAGTCCAGTCTAAAGGAAAGACAAGTACAGTCTAACAAGAAGAAAAATGTACACTGAGGTCGGGGGAAGCCCGACGCAGGTACCGCTGGCAACTACGAACAGACACACCACGCCAGGAACCGCAAGGAAGCAGAGACGACCACACCTGAAAAGTAGGGGTGAGCCTCGTGTCACTGGCTCAGTAGGGGTCATGTGGATCCCCACTGAAAAATAACGCAGTAACACAGAACAACTAAAAAAGTAGTAGTAGTAAAGCAGGAAAGAAAGTAGGAAAAACTACTACTAGAAAGTTGTAAAAGAAAGCCGTAACGGAAGGAGTAGAATAGCTAAAAGAAAAGGGAAAAGTTGTACCGAACAAAACATGGCTGCCGAAGAAACCTTGGCTCTCTAAACTACTCCAACGGCAACAGAAAGGCGAACCCTGATCTCACAAAGTCAAGAGTTACCGATCCGTCGACACAGACACCAGGCCTAAGCTAAGACTCACGAAAATAGGTAAAAGGCCTAGAAGAGACCTAGACAGATACGGAACACTGAAGCATACACGACTAGATCGTCGTGCACGCAAGATAAAGCTATCCTCGGGCAAGGCCGAGAATAGACTAACTCAAAAGGGAGAGTTGATCTTGGATGAAGCCAAGAACATACTAACTCGGAAGATGAACACAGACTCCGAGAAACACGAGAGTCACGCGCCAAGTGAAGGAAACACCTCCTTACTAGAAGAACAGCCAGATGTATCCACTGACGTCTTACACTGCGCCACAAGTATCTCCTTACGGACGCCGAGAACGACGGAGACTGTGATACTCACTGAACTGAACCAGGAACTACAGTAACGAGTGACTAGTTAGGGTCACGCCCGTCGGCGTTCGTCCAAATGCCCCCGACCACGTGTGCACACACAAGCTCAATGCCTTGAGCCAGGCCTCTAGCTAGTTTTCTCCCCCAGCAGGACGCTACTGCAAGGAAAGGGAGCCCATAGAAACTAGCCTACAAACCGTATCTCAGGAACTGCCCCGCCACCACTCCCAGGTGGGCCAACAATCGAGGTCGTCAGGCTACGACTAGTGGAGGCTCACTAGACACGGAGACTCTGAAACACGAGTGCTTAAGTATGGATAGGCTAAGCAACCACTGTCACACGTACTGCGAAGCACTAAGGTAGTACACCAAACTACCAACAGACTCAGGATAGGGCAACTAGACATGCTGATAAAATGATCCTTGAGTCTCATGACTCGGGGTCAAGATCGTCGCACAACGGCGGTGACAAGCCGCCAATCAGCCTAATCCTAAGCCACAGGAAACGACAATGGATCATCAGATCCACAAACCCGTATAAAATGACACACAGAGACCTGAGGATTCACCAAGACCCTCAACTCATCTGGACACGTAGACTGAGGTAAGATAGTACCTCTTAGGTGTCTAGAACCATGTCTCGATCTATCCAGAATAGTCGAGACACGCACAAGGTTACTTTTCAACCATTGGGTCTCACCGGGCTGACCAGAACCTAACAATGACTCTGAAGCAGTACAGAAATCTATCTAATAGCAAAGTATGTCTCGCTACCTTATAACATGGTTATAGCCCTCATAAGACATTCAAAAGATGTCCATGGAACAACGGGCAAACCACGAGGTCAAGCCGAGGCACTTGGGAACCAACACATCGGGAAACGACACTCAGGAATTAAGCGGAGGAACATACGCTGGCGGTCATAGAATGGGCCGCTAGGGGACAGTAGCGGTCAAGTATTAGGCCACTAAACATGTACAGTCAACCCTAAACCGACCTATTCTGTCAAACCACCCAAGCGGTCAAATATAGACGTGCTACACGGACTAGGCGACCTAAGAGTAAACTGCCACACTAACCGCCTTAACCTCTTGACCTAAGCCAAACGGACCGTAGCGGCCTAAGAAAAGGGTGCTACAATGAAGAGGCGGATGACTACGGTCAAACCTCAAGTCACGGTCTACCAATGGGCTGCTAAAGGGTCTAGACGGTCTAAGAGAAGGCCGCTAGATCAAACTGACTTAAAACAGTAACTCGGTCAAACGGTCAATAGCGGTCAAGCAAGGGACCGCCGAAGACAAGGAACGGTCTAGTGAAGGACCGCTTCACTAACCGCCATAAAATCGTTGACTAGAGTCAACCATGCTTAGCGGTCTAGCAAGGGACCGCTTAAGCAAGCTGAACGGTCTATCGTAAGACTGCTCAACTGACCCGCGCGACTAAGGAAACCACACGGCCACCCAAGGGCCGTACGAAGGATATAAACAATCCTACAATGGACCGCGAAACACAGAAGATGGTCTATTGCACGACCGTGAAGACCCAAACCGACATACATAAAATGGTCACACATTGGACCGCATAATAACCTAAACGGTCACTGTAACGACCGTTAAGGCGTTACGGCGGGAAAACCATGGGATCCGCCAGATCTCGACCTTTCCACGCCCCGTTCGCTCTGAAACGAAGGGGATACAACCACAATGACGATACCGACCTTCCACACTCCAGAAGGGGTCAAATCGACGCGCAAACGGCTAGAAACGGGCAATTCTACAGAATTGACCCAAATGGAATCACATGGGTTCCCGGCCTCCTATCGGTCCTAATTAACCACCAATCACAATGAAATCAGTGGGAATGGAATGCTGACATTCCAGGGGTTCAAATGACACCAACTGATCTGAAAACCATCATCATTTTTCGGCGAACCCGACGAACACCCCAAAGGCATGATTTTCCCAAACTTGAATGAAACCCACTCATTCTCGCACCGTTCGATGTAAAACTGCGAGGGAACGTAGCAGAGAAGTAGAGCTTCCATCTCCCTACCTCCAGGGACGATTCCGCATGCCGAAGCGACTAAACCGTGTCGAAAACTGCCAAACCAACGAACCGCGCCGGCTTTGAATCAACCAAGGGATCGCGCCGTGCCACGCTCAATCTGCCACTCCATCACGCTCCAGGTTCACTCCATCGCGTTCCCACCTCAGCCAGCTCGCCACGGTCGCGCGCCCTACGTCGAGAGGACTAGAGAGGAGAGAGAATGGGAGAGAGAAAGTGAGGGTGAGAAATGAGGGGGAGAGAGGGTGAAAAGGTTTAAATAGAAAAGAAATTAGGATTTTTCCTAATTTCTAAAATTCAGATTTTTTTTTACGTCGAAAATAAACTAATTCAAAAAAATACAGAAAAATATCCGAAACGATCCTCTCAAAGAGTACATTGCAGTTGTAGCGTCCTCGAGTTGATGAACTGAAAAATGAACTCTCCACTAGGTTCCGTAACTTGTACGAGAGAAAAAGTCACACAGATCGTAAAACTCAACTCAAGACCCACAAAAGCGATCCGAAAGCACTCCGATAAGGATCTGGAAGATTCAAAAAGAATCTAGGGTATTACAGGGGGGTTATTTGACATGATATGAACATGTTTTCCCCGAACATATGATACACATTCTTATACCAATTGTTACTCATTGTTGGCCTAATGATATGATACCAAATGTTGTTCAAATTGTTGGAAGAATTATACAACATGATGTGTTCAAAATGATGCATTTCAAAATATTCACTATATGCATGTTGAAAATGTCGAATTTGACTTTTATCTTTCAATTGCTAAGTGTATGCACTATGTTCATGCTGAAAATGCCAAATTTGTAACTATGCACATCAAGAGCTTCAACATTCAAAAGCAAAGATTATGCTTGGAATTAGATCAGAGAGGGGAATGCATGTACATGCAAGCACAAAAGCACAATCATCATGCATATAAATATTACTTATAGTAACTCCCCCTAACTGAGGCACGGGTTAAGAAAAAACATGTGATTTATTATCAAAATGTAAGACATGAAGCATATCTAAAAGAGTTTTGCATACACAACTAGAAATACTTCATAAATCATGAATGTAGGCAAATTCATAGTATACATTCATCACAAAGATACACATATGTGAAATGTGATGCATGAACAATGAACTTTAAAAAATATGGATATTTCAATTTTTTAAAGAATACTAGAAGGTAATCTCCTCTCTACACTTCCACTTTAGATTCTCGACTTTCGTTAGCTTCGAATAACCCCGATTTTGTTTCTTTTAATGGACTTCACCATTCGACGTGAGTTTCCTCATATGTCTCAATGGAGATTCCCGGCTACTAGGATTCGTCTTGCATGTAGATTTTTGCTTTACCTTTCGATGCGAGTTTTCTCAATTAGTTCAGTGGAGATTCTCGGCTACTCCGTTCCACATTCCACTTATTAAATTTTGTGGGGTAGGCAGCTTTTTCATCACGATTACTCTTTAATGTCTATGTAGAGATTCAAGTTCCCTTTAAAGTGTTGGAAGAAATTTCTCAAATCCTTATCAATGAAAGTCATTAAATTTATTATGTGCAAGAGTGTAGGGGTAAGGTTTTATTTTGCATGTATAAAATAAATTTGTCAAGACACAGCTATGACTCCCCCTAAATATATGCACAGTCGGAATCAAATCCTCCCCCTTAGTGTATGACATGAATCACATATGAACAAAGTCACTGCATTGTTATTTAGGAAGGAGGTAAAGCCTTAAAAAAGTCAAGGGATGGTTTCATATGCTAAATACATACACGCATGCAAGGATTCATGGAAACATTCATGCAAGCACTCATGATTCAAGATATGCAATTATCATGAAATATATGTATGTGCCCTATATGCATGAATATGCAATATGCATCTTTTGGCCATTTTGTATACCCGTACATCATGACATTCAAGCATAAATATGTCAAAGTATTCATGAAACTCAAATTCACAATACATGGAAAGTTTGTGAATGATATGCAAAGATGTCAATGCGATCTTTTAATGCAGATTTTCAATTTTTGTGCATTCTTGAATATTCAAGTAAGCATGAAACCAATGAATTCAGAAGATGAATTTTTCATTGAATCTTAAACTGGTCATGAACATTTTTATTTCAGATTTTATCATGAAAAATTATTTTCTTTAGAACCCAAATGTTCAACCATGATCATTCAAAGACAACATTATATGAGACATAAGCTTCAGTTTTAACATGATATGCCCTACATGTGTGAATATGTAAATTATATTTTGATGCACATAATCAAGTGTCCAACAGATTTCACACAGAATTTTGCAAATGAGGAAGACAAGTGTTTGAGCATCTATTAACAAGAAGAGATTTTTGAACATGTCAAATAACTTATCAATTTTGCAAAGCAATCAGACATGGTCATCATTCAATACCAATTGATGTATTAGAGAACAAGCAGTTCCACTGTTCAGAAAGTTGCCTTTTTAAAATAAGAGAGTTTTTTAGATTCAATTTGAAAGATATGCAAATTAAAAGTAAATCGATTTCATTCAAAATACATGAATCCTCATAAGCCAACCAAATTGAAATTTTGAATATTGGTACAAGGTGGAGGTCTTGATCCGAAAATCTAACTCACATATAGTGACAGTTTCCTGGTAGACTTAATCTGTCATTTCACATATTACCATTTGATATACCAAATATTTATTCACTGAAAGCATGTATGACTTGTGAAGAGATCAGAATATGAAATGAGAAGCATAGCAGAATCATAAGTAAAAACATCAAAACTACCAAGTTTGACCGTAAAAGAAGCAAAGTTGGGGTTTTTCCATTCGAGTGTGCTTGTTCCTTTTTATTGGAACCCCTTTCATTCTTTATTTACCTCAAGACACACTTCTATCAAAACCAACTCATTCAACACATTTAGGCACCCAAGTCATTTTGGGTCCCCGTGAATTTTTAGCATTACCACCAAAAGACTTCTTTCACATTTTCATTGCTTCCATGTCGTCATTCTTCATGATCCTGCAATCCTCAATAACATGTCCATGATTCCCACAATAAAAGTATTGAGGAGAAACAATTTTACCAAAAGACTTCCTTTTAGGAGCAAAGGAGTTTTCAAATGCATTTCATCTTCTATTTTTAAAAGATCTACATTTAACAAAATTAAACCTACCATTCATTCTAGAAGCATAGAAATTATCAATTTTCAAACACCAACATTCTTTCATAACATGACCGTATTTTCCATAATGAAAATAACAAAGAGATGTGGGTCTACGAAATAATTTTTCATTGTTTGCATGAGTTTTTAGAAACAAGTTTCCCTTATAAGATGAGAACATTTGAGTATGGAAAGCATGTTTATCATTGAATTTTCTTTGAAAATTAAACTTAATATTCTTAGCATGAAGTTCAGCTTTTTACTTCACAAAATAATTTTTCATCACATGGTCAAGTTTATGACAATAAAAGTAAACAACATCTCTTTATCTTTTAAAAGAAGATTTAACTTTGCATGCATTTTCATCATCTATTTTCATGACAACATAATCATTCATTTCATGGCCAAACATACCACAATAGAAGCATTCAACATTCGATTTCTTTTTTTGAGATCTATTTGACATGGAGGGATTAGTGTTTGACATTTTTCATTTTCGTAAAACTATTTTCAGAAATTTTCTTTTGAGTATTTGGAGGAGCTGCTTTTGAAGTACTTGGAATGTCGGATGCATGAACAAAAGAGGTTTTTAATTTATTTTAAAAATATTTTTTATTGATCGGGGTGTATCCAAGACCTTCCTTTTGAAAATTCACTTTAACACCCAACACCTTATCTAAATTTTCTTTCCCCTTCACAAATCAAGATAAATCATCTTTTAACATCTTCACCTCTTCTTCTAGATCAGAAATATGTAATTCAGTATTTGTTATTTCTTCTTCGTATGCAAACACTTTATCATTTAACAAGCAATTCACATATTTGAAATTTTCATTTTCTTCCATGATTTCTTTGTTTTTCACATTTAAAGAGTTCAATTTCTCCGTTAGTTTCTCAAGAACATTTTCAGTTTCAATATGCTTTGAACTCTTTTCAAGCAACCGTTCATTCTCACATTTTAACAAAGAAATCTCTTTTTCATATTTTTTCAAAACTTTTCAATCCACCTTCAAGCAAGGAAATTTGAATTAGCATAGCACCGTTTTTCTTTTTAAGATCTTCATTTTCATCCATGATGCTCTTGCAATCAATTTCATAAACAAGTAATTTCTCAAACATTTTCTTATCGTCAGACAAGGAAGCTAGTTTGTTCTTAAGACATTCTTCATTTTTCTTAAGCAGAGAGATTTTAGACAACAACGTTTCGTTTTGCTCACGCAAATCATGACAATCATTTTCAAGATTCAAAGATCTATCAGATTTTACAACCAAGGTGTGTTCTTTACGCATGTCAAAAATTTCTTTATCAAGTTCATCTATCCTAGATTCCATATCATCATTTTATCTTTCTAAACATTCATTTTCTGACTTCAAAACTTCATTTTCCTTTTTCAATGTTTTACAGTTTTCAAAATAAGGATTTGCATGTAAAATGTGTCCAATTTTTGATTCAAGCGATTTGCACTTAACACATGAAACAGATGTACTCAGAATTTCTTTAAATTTGTTTCTCAATTTCTTCTTTTCAGATTTAAATTATTTACATCTTTCATGCATTTCAGCGTATGCCAATTGTCATTCCTCAAAAGAAGGTTCTTCAGAATCAGAATTTACCTCAACCTCGTTTTCTCCATGAGCCATCATGCATGCATCCTTTCCATTTCATTCATACTTGCATGCCAGCTCATTCCAAACTTCCCTTGCTGACCTGCACGTTGAAACAAGTGTAAGTACATCAGATTCTATGATATTCATCAGAATATTTAATGCAGTAACATTTATAGCATTTTTCTTGATGTGTTTTTAAGTCCATTTATTTTCTTTTACAGGGCGTTTATATGGACCATTATATATCACTTCCACATTTCAAGTTCATGAACTCCAAGATAAGCACTCATGTTATTTCTCCAAGAAATGTAGTTGTGACCATCAAAATGAGGAGGAAGAGAAGACATGTAACTATCAGACATGATGCTCATTGAAACTCGCCGAGAGATCACTCTAAAGGTCATTAGACCCAAGAAAACAGAGCTGTGGCTCTGATACCAATTGTTGGTCCCGGGGTAGGCGAGTGGACAAGAAGGGGGGTTGAATTGTCCCCTACGCGTTGTGGCAAATTTAAAAACGTACTAAGCAGCGGAATTAACAAGTTTGACAAGATTGAAGGAATTAACCTAAACAGTGTAAGCTAAGTTCACTCAATCTCTCCCGACTCACTCGAGCATATAAACATATTTTTCAAGCAAACATGACACACAACGGAATTTAGACAAACAAGCAATGTGTGTGACAAGGTGTGATTTGAAAAACAATCTCTTGTGAAAGTGATAGATGACAATGAAGCAATCACACAAATCAAACCACAGTGCACAAGAATTTTAAGGTGGTTCGGGACCACGACGGGCTCCCTACGTCCACCCCTCACCAAACCCGGTGAGGCTTCACACGCTGGATGAACCAACACAGGGATAAATCCCCAACACGGAGGCGATGCTCCAATACACACACGGGGATAAATCCCCACGAGGAGAACTCTCCTCACGCTGTAACACAGCAACACGGGGATGAACCCCAAATGCTCTGGATTGTAAGTCCAGCAGCACACACACACACACACGCTGCAACAACCGTAGCACAATAGACGCACGACCATACGCAGACGGCCAAATCACACGTTGCACAGACGCAGCAACCAAAACACGACCGTACGCAAACGGTCACACACACAATATCTTTTAGTTCAGAAAATCTAAACAAATATTCAAGACATGCTTAGACCAGAATATAACACATGATAAACATTACAACCAAGCAGAAATAAGATGTAGAAAATATCCCCCTTTGGTTTCCAAGACGAATAGAAGATGTTGCTGCTTGACTCTCGGATCGGATGATGGCGATTTTTGCATCCTCTTGTTCCTCTCGATGATCCGCTCCTTTTCTTCTTCTTCCACGAACCCCGGAGATGCCTGGATGGAGATCAAAACCTTCTCATATCTTATCCTTTTCTCCTCATTGGCCTTCTTCTCCTACAAGATAGAAAGAGTTAGCAAAAAATGGGTTTTTCTTATCAAATTCGTAGGTCACATATGTGTATATATAAGAGGCATGAAAAGACTCATAAACCCTTCACAAAACTCATGGAAAACCCCTCTAAGATATGTATCATAACCCTAGTGGCAAAGGGGTAACAATAGGATCAATTTGGATAGAGTTTAGATAGTTTTTGGATCCACGCTTTTGACTTTTTGCCGTATTCGGTCGACCTAAAATTTACAGTCACAAAACATGCCCACTCTGGGAATTTTGATTGACCGAAATCCCAGGGTCGGTTGACCGAAATCTAGTTCATTCCAGATTTGCAGAAGCCCAGTCTTAATGAGTTAATCCCTTTGACATGTGATTCAACCTGCATGAAAGAAACATGTGAAATGGTTAGCTGATAAATTAAACAACCAAGTTTCCTTGGTGATCAAGACATGTGAAAACATATATAAACCTCATTCTACCAAGATTCACATGAATGGATTTGAACATTAGTTCAAGGATCCCATGAAGAATATGCATGAACATAGGAAATGAATATTTGCTGGCTTATCAAGATACATGCTTCATTATCAAGAGTTTAGCTCAGATCAATACAAGAAACCCAATTCCAAAAAAGCCAAATTAAAACCATATATTGTGAAACCCGATGACCAATACATGCATCCCATGACATCAACCATTAAGCATTGAGTGTCCACGGTTATGTAATCAAACCAATGCACATAAACCATCAATAGCCCGAATGAAAGAAAATGGTATGTTTTTCAAGTTAAACATGTAGTTCAAGCAAGAACATAATCAACTTAATGTCATGGTCTCAAGAGAGGAATTATGAGTTCAAAGCATAAAGGACTTGGATGATTTCAAATCTATCAAATAAGTATTTTGACCACACCATGCTTTTGAACTTGTATAGTCAAAACCAATTTTCCATCTCAAATTGAATAAACTTCAACATATTAGAGGCTCAACAAAACTCAATGAGGAATATGCATGTAACCAACCAAATTTCTATTTTTCCTCAACCAGGAATCAAGAGCAACCAGTCAAGCATTTCACCAAAGTATGAACTCCATCCATACCATATTCCAACAAGTTTTCTATCATTGAATAAAGCATCTTGCAAGCCCAAAGACCTCATATAGAAAATGCATGAAGCACATTCACCATTTGCCAAATCAAATGACCATGAGTCCATATAATGAGCAAGGATCATTCGAATCACATTCATCAAATTTCAAGTGAATCGGTTGAGCATATTTCAAGCCCAAAAATCTCAAGAGGAAACATGCATGAAAACATCCAACCGCAACTTTGAAAACCTATTTGATGAGATGCATAAAACATAGACGGAGTCGACATAATGCAATGAGTGAGTTGACTCCCTTTTTGAACAAGAACTTCATTGGTGGATTCCTTTGAGTTCCAAGCATGAACCCTAGATTTTGATCCTGCAAATCAGGATATTCAAAGCATGAGTTCTTTAATCAACAAGTATTCGTTTGACTTCCAAATGTCAACATTGAAGCCATCCTTCAACTCATCAAAACAAGATGCAAACATGTTCCTCAATGAAACACACACACAAGCACAATCGTTTTGTTATCATTCAAACCAAACACCAAACATCAACTAGGGGATGCAACAGGCCTAAGTATTTTTATAACAATCTCACTATCAGTATAATCCTTGCCTAGTGCCTTGAGGTTATTAGTGAGTTGTGAGAGTCTAGAAAACATTTCTCTAATGGTCTCATCATGCTTCATTTTAAACGTTTCATATTCCGAGATTAGCATATTTACCTTGGTGGTTCTTACCTGGGACGCTCCCTCATATATCAATTCCAATTTGTCCCACATTTGCTTGGCTGATCTGCAGGCAAACACCTTGGAGTACTCGTTTGGATGAATGGCGCACTGTATCACGCTCATTGCACTCCGGTTAACAGTGGATAAGCGGATATGTTCTCTTGTCCATCCATTTTCATCTTCTGGGAGCTGAAATGGTCCATAGCTGACTACTCTCCAGAGTTCATGACTTTGTGCTCGCAGGAACACCTCCATTCGATTTTGCCAGTGGAGATAGTTAGATCCGTCAAAAAATGGTGGTCTATTAATAGAGTGTCCTTCGGCTAGAAAGCTACGTGCATCACCAATCCCAGATATTCCCGGGTCGTTGGACCACATTGTGGGAAACCCGCTCTAATACTAACTGATGAGAATGGCAATGCGGATCTAGAGGGGGGTGAATAGATTAGCACCTTTAGTAGACCGACTTAACAAAATTTAAACAAGCACTCAATTTCAATATTGACAAGCTAGACGACTGAGTAATAATCTTAGTTCATGCCATCAAAGAGAATCATTCACAAACACCTTAAGCGCAATGACAGCTGAACACATATGCTGATATACTCCTGGTGGGATCGAGAGGTTGTTTGAGAACGTGGATTGAAGATATGGAAATTAAACCATGATGACACTGAGATTTTTAAGTGGTTTGATTGCTTCCAGCAATCTACGTACACCCCTCACCTGATCAAGATGATGCTTCACTTGCACAAGCAAACACGGATGAATCCGCTACACGAGCTAATCACACAGCTTCCCACTGGAGGAACAACCTCCTCCCTTCCGCTGAAGACACAGAGGGAACCCGTGCTCACCAACCTGATGAACACACCCCTAATTTTACCCCAGTAGAATCAGTAACACTGCACTAAGGCAGCACATGAGGACCCTTCCTCGCACCCTGGTCCACAGACCAGATCGTGATCAGTTATAAACCAATCACACCTCCGACTAGTGCAGCAATGCACCACCAGAGAAACACTGGATGAATTGGATCAAAGGAAACCAAGAAAACAAAAAACAAAACATGAATTACAGCAAAAGAAAACAAATATAGCTCTGAATAGAATTCAAGAGCTTTCTCTGAAGAACTCCTTCCTCGAACTTGATCCACCCTCTTCTTCTTTCTCTCTCTCTTCTTCTCTGGCTCACAAAGTGGGTTTTCTTCCTTTCTAATGAAATCTCTTTTTCACTTCGAAGAACAGCTCTCCTCTCACAGCAGCCCTTTTTCTTTCAACTCTCCCGCCTTCTTGCTTTTTTGAAAATAGGAACGCTGGTATTTATAGAACAGACAAATTGAATTTTCAAATTGGCTTTTTCTTCAAGGTGAAATTCTATTGGTCCATGTGTATTGGAGAGAATATTCTGACACTCAGCATCGTGCAGAGCCCAGCCAGGTCAGTTGAATCCTATGCCAATGATTGGTGATCGGAGGCACGTGATTCTCTTAAGTTTCTTACGAGCTTGGCCATTTTTCAGCTATGCCAATCTATTTTTCATCCTTAAGA
The DNA here is from genome assembly GCA_022559845.1 of Amorphophallus konjac. NCBI lineage: Eukaryota > Viridiplantae > Streptophyta > Magnoliopsida > Alismatales > Araceae > Amorphophallus > Amorphophallus konjac. The sequence continues at coordinate 36,955,665 of CM040129.1, forward strand.
TCTATTTGTCACCCTAACACTTCATTTATTACCCCTATAGCCATCGCCTTTGTTATTTTTCTACCTTGCGGGTCCATTCATCACGGCTGGTATCTATTTGTCACCATTAGCAGTTATTTGTCGCCCCAGCCGGCCATTTGTTATTGTTGTTGCCCATTTGTCACCTCTATTCCACATTTGTCCCCTGAGCTCGTCTTTTGTCAACCATGAGGTCTGTTTGTTGTTGCCCATTTGTCACCTCCAAGAGCTATTTGTCACCGTTGTGTGTCTATTTTTCACCCTTGAAGCTCATTTGTCGCCTGTGTTCTTCATTTGTCAGCCTGCCTGATGTTTACCCTTGGATGCGTAGACTCTATTATAGCATTGTGTCAACTCCACTTCAATTTGTCAGCTTCTCAGCCCTTTGTCTCCCATGCCAAGCTATTTTTCACCTCTACAAATCTATTTGTCACCCTTATTCCTCATTTGTCACTCTTGTGAGCTATTTTTCACTGTTACTTATTTCAGCTGGCGGGTGACTCCTGCGGAACTAGTGTCGACTCCATGGACTGCTGAAGTCGACTCCATCTTCATTGCTTCCTTTATAGCTTTTTCACATTCATTCAAGGCCTGGTATCATATCCTTATCACACAGACACCCTGAAACTTCATTGGTTTAGCAGTTACAGTCTGAAAATCATTATAGAATGTGCGAAACATGAAAAACAAAATATGTAGATTTTGTATTTGTGGGATTTCAGAGATAGAAGCAAATGACTTCATGTTGGTGTGACATCATCAAAACAAACTAAACCCAATAGTAATGTGTTGATTTCAAGATTCAAATTGATTTTAACGGCACGACTTTGCATTTAATGTTCTAGAGTTTTATCATCATCAAAAAGGGGGAGATTATTGAGTTTCTCTAGGTGATTTTGATGATAACAAAATCCCTGATGTGTTTTCCGTCCCGTGTCGTGCATACTTGCAAGAGCGAAACACAAGGATGAAAATAAGGCCCATTTTCGTCATGTTAAATGCTCAAATGGTTCAAACTTCCAGAATGCTCTTAGTAAGTCCAATGAACTCAAAATGAGTGAACCAAGATGGACTTACAATGCCTATGTTTTATTGGGCTAACAAATCTATTTTGCAAGTTCTCTAGATTTCGGTCGACCAAATGCACTTGGTCGGTCGACGAATTTACCCAGATTTCAGAACTCTATAGAGTTACAGAGTTCGGTCGACCCATGGCCTTAGGTCAATCGACCGAAGTTGCCAAAATTAAAACGTCCTGTTTCTATCAGAGATCGGTCGACCGATCGATATATTTCGGTCGACTGATCCCTTCGAAGTAGAAATTGTTGACTTTGCATTTTCACAATGTAGTCAGCCATCTCTTTTGGACTTTTGAGTCCCAAAGCCCCCTAATCTGCCAGGAAACGTAGATCTCTATCTTGGCATGTCCCTTGGCCAACCCAAGTGATATAAAAACACACTTTTGGGCCAAGAAACCCTTATCATCCAAGGAGATCAAAGGAAGGTTATCAAGGGAGAAAGAAGGCTACTGCAAGCACTGCGTGAACAGTACTCCGTCCAACAAATCTTCATCAAGATCCAAAATTTTGAAGATCATATTGAAGCCATTAAAGTGGAAATCAAGTGGAGAAGCAAACATTGCTTCAAGATCTGCAACTTTCATCAAAGGGGGAACCAAGATCTGAGCTCTTTCTTTCATATTCTTCTTCTGTTTTGTCTTAAGCTTCAAGTGTGTATTTCCTACTATTTGTGAACATCTAGTGTGTGTGTGTGTGTAGATCTACTCAGATCCATGTGTGTGATTTTCATCTTGTCATTCCTCACAAGATAGTGTGTGAATCCTCACGGATCGTGAGGGGTGGACGTAGGTTGCCATCGTTACATCCGAACCACCTAAAAATTATTGTCTATTGTGTGATTTGGTACATTTCTTCTACCCCCACTCTGTGTGATTATTCATGCGTATTAATTCTTCCGCATTTGTTCATTCAGATCTAGCATATTTGATCTTTTATGTAATAGATCTTTGGTATATCAAAGGGTGGGTTTAAATTGACAAGGCCACTCTTGTGAAGACGATAACACCTTACGTGAGTAGGATCTTCAGATTCATACATCCGCCTATGTGGACGTCAAAAAAAGAAGAGAAGAAAAGGAATGTTTCTGTGGCACAGACGTCTCGACACCCCGAGAGCAAGTCGAAGACGGAAAGGCCAAACAGACCCCGTACCTCCTGCAAGCAGGACGAATATATATACCCGGTGCTTCTCCACCCAACGAGAAGCCCCTCGAGCAGAAGATGTGGCCCCATCTCTCCTATCGGCATTGCCAAAGGCCGAATCAGAAGAAGCTCGGGAAGGCAAACACATGGTCGGCACACGCCAAAAATCACTCGAAGTCCTAAACCGAGGCTCGAAGGCTTCGAATTAATCATCTGGGAAGAAACGCATTACAGCTAAAGCACTACCAAAGGGCGGGCGTCTGTCTGAATCACCGCTAAGACATGAAGAGACCCTGTTGGCCACTAAAACCGGCGAGCCCCCCATTGGCCACCAAAATCGGCGGCTGCCCTATTGGCCACCAAAATCGGCGCGCCCCTCCAACACTACCAAAACCGGCGCGCCCCTCCTCTTGATGCTAATCCGGCGCGCTCACCCCCCGTGCCATTTTAACGAAGGTTGCCGTCCCATCTTCTGTCCGATCCCCTATTTTCGGGTGCAAACAAAGAGGACTTACCTGAAATGGCCAAACAGCCTGCATCTGACCAGCGTGCAACCGCCTGAGCCCTTCCTGCTCCCAGGAATGGAAGGCTTCGAGCTCCGCACCAAACGTCACTTCCTCGCCGGTCATCGTCGGCCAATCTCGCGGAGGCAGCTTGCCTACTCTATCAACCCCTCCACCTGTAGGCCACTCAACAGCTTCAGATACGGAGAGGACGATAAGAGTGGAATGAAAGGGAAGGGGGTGTTCAGTGACTTCTCCCCCTCACCTCCATATATATGTAACGAACCCGTCAATCAGAAGGAAGGGAGGGTCAGGAAAGAAGAAGCTCAGTAAAAGAAAAAGAGATAGGTATCCAGCGTCCGTAAGCTCCACGGGTTCTGGGTCGAAGGAAGAAGAAGAGAGACTTCGTCAGAGAGGAAAAGGGTGATAGTGAGAGGTGAGTCGGGGGGGAGGAGTTTCTATTCTCTCTCTTTCTCTCCCCCTCACTGATGTATCCATTCCTCCCCCCTTGCTGTAGTTCTTCTGCTCCGGGGTGAATGCATTCTGTATCTCGTCTCCCCTATCAGTGTACCTCTTTCTTCTCCCCTCAATGTATCCTCTCTTCGCTTTGGGTTGAACTATCTTGTATTTAAAACTCCCCTGGTGGATGAATAACAAAAGTTTTTTTTTGTGTTTGATAATCACAGTTTTTTGTTTCGTCTCTACTTTCCCTCTCTCATCTTCTACTCATCCAGGATGCTTCGAAGCTTGCTTATCCATAGCATGGCCTTCGGAGGAACACGTAGCAAGGATGAACATTCATGCCCCTGCTAGGCAAACATCTATCCCTTTTAATTGTATCTTCGACTGGTGGAGTGTTGGTACCCCTGGTAGGCTAGCCCTCGGGGTTTCCCTCCGTTGAAGTCTGCAGGTCACCATTTGGCACTCCCGGCTTTAAGGAGCGTACCCCAGATGCTATGGGACTGTCTCCACTTCGCCTCCACAACCCTCTGGTCCGGGGGAGGTGTTGCCCAATTTTTGTCAGAGCATGAACAATAAGAATGAACTGAGTTCCTTCATAGCATGAACTGAGCTTTGGAGTTTCTAAACCCCTTTGAACAAACCATCTAAACTTTGATCTTAACAAACAAACAAAACACTTTGAAACCTTCCAATCCGCCTATTTTTGCTAAGTGAACAAACAACTTAACCATCTGCTAGCCTGCAAGCCTTTGAAAAGCATAAAATAGCCTAATCCGGCGCGCTCCTAATCCGACGCGCACTTATCCGGCGCTGTACCCCCCCGCACCGCTTTAGCCCCACACTCATAAACCGTTTTTCCACCTTTGGCTCCAAATTGACGTGCCCCCTGCACGCCGAATTAAGCCTTCTCACGAAAACACCTCCCCACCTCTCACTCACATCCAAAACCGGCGCGCCCCCTCTGTTTGCACCGAAACCTGCGCGCCCCTCTCTTTGCACCAAAATCGGCGGGCCCCCTCTCTTTGCACCAAAACCGGTGCACCCTCTCTCTGCACCAAAACTGGCGCGCCCCTTTGTTCCACCTAAATCGGCGTGCCTTCCGAAAAAAACTATAATTAATCAAACAAAGAAAGGAATATGAAGCCAATAATCAAAAGCAACCCTTGTTATAATCAAATTTTTGTGAGTGGCGCTGCCCCCTTGACCCCCGCGACCTGACCGGGAAGGTCGAACCCCGCGACCTGACCGCGCAGGTCGATGCGCGTGCGAGGGCGTGTGTTGGCGAGTTCGGGCTTCACACTTAACAATTCGCTCCCCTGGACTGTGCGTGAAGAGAAAAGTAATGATGCCCCATGGTATCGAACGTGGACCTCGGAACCCCCGACATGGTCATGATCCGGGCACATCTTGGGCCGATAGTTCATCAGCTTGACCCACTTCTACCAGGATCCGATCCCGCATCCACATTAAGCTTGCCGTACCTACGGCAGATATTTGTACGGTTTATCATCGTCTTCGATGCTACTAATGCAGACTTCCGTCCGAACACGAAATGGTCCGTGAGTGACCAACATATACGTATCTATGAACATTTTACGACCCAACGCGGGTTTGTTTAAACGTGATCCTAGATCTTTACTCTCACTTTGTTACCATGAATTTTAGGCCGTAGGGCCCTTATTCCCAGTAATCAATCAAGGGTGTTCCCCCGTACGGGGGATGTAAATAACGTCGTGACCTTTACGGCACGGCGGGTTTCGGTCCGGACTCGAACTACACAATTATCTGATTAGTCAGATCGCGCGCACCATGGGCTTCCATGAAGCCCGAATAAATCGTCACTCTGTGACTGGGACGCCCACACACTTAATAAACCCAATAAATGAATAACCAAAGATCTTAATAAAAAGTGCGTCCACAGCCTAGTACCGAAGAACTATCGTGGTGATAAATTTTGATAGATCTAATCGGTATTGTAACAAATCTGAATTTCTAAGTTGCTATTTCATCATATCTGTTCAAATCGGATAAAAAGTTTTTTAAAAACTGTAATCATCCAATTCACCCCCCCTATTAGGTGTCATTGATCACAGGACTTCATTATGTTTTTGTTATTTGGATATTTGATTTATTCACTTATAATATATTTCTTGTTTAGGTGCATGGATGTATTATTTTTGTTTATCTATTATTAACGTTATTATAATAATTTTCATTTTGTTATTTGCACCTTTAAGTGTTGTTTTGTTCCACTTTGTAGTTTGGCTATTATTCCATTAATCACAGATTTTTTTTGGATGCATACACACATTTTTATTCATATGTTGTTCATTTGTTTTTTTGTGACGTTCAATTTTGATTGATTTTTTTACATTTGCCGTTGCTGTCCTTTTTTGTATTATTTCTCTTGATACAGCGGCAAGTGGAGGAGGTGGTGACACGGCAGCAAGTGGAGAGGTGGTGACACGGCAGCAAGTGGAGGAGGTGGTGATCCGGCGCGTGTTTGCCGCCAGATCACCCTTTCTTTCTCATGCATTTTTTTTTTAAAAAATCGGAGGCTTTGGTCAACCAAATCATGGGATCGATCAACCGAAATGGCGGACAGACCCAGATTTGGAAATTGTTGTTCCCTTTTCCTTTAACATATTTTTGCTTTGTCTTCGGTATTTGTTTGGCCAAAAGAGTTGGGGATATTTGTAGAACCCCCACCTCTCACCAACCATTATATCTTGACTATTCTTCCCTTAATTCTTTCTTTCATTCTTCCTTAGTAAACGAGTGAAGCATGCGTGCATGAATGGGATGCAGAGGAGTTTATAGGCACTCTAGTGTTTGCATGGACCGTACAGAGCCCTTTTTTGCAAACTTATACCAAGGATGGTGCCATGCCTTAATGTTTATGTGAGAGGGGTGTTTGATATATAGAGATTTATGTTCTTGGTTCACGAAGTTAGGTAGTGGGAGGCCGACATATAGTTTGATGCATGCTTGGATACTTTGCAAAGTTATACTCTGGTACGGGTTCATGCACAAGAAGGGATGCTCAAAGTTTAGGAATTCTCTGCCTTGGTTCTAGAAGTCAGGCATAAATGTCCGTGCATGTGCAGATGTGCAACAGGGCTCCGAGCGGGATGACAGTTTTTTTTTGGGTTTGTTCCTCATTCAACAGTTCCTTTTTTTGTTGGCATTCTAGCATTTTCACCACCACTCTGTCCCATTTACATATTTTGACATGTTTAGCAATTAGTCCTAGTTCCGATGAAAATCTGGCAGCATCTCCCCCGCTTTCGGAGCGTTCGGGGGGGTTAAAAGGGTTCCCATCCACGGAAGTCCGAGACGGTCCCAGATTTGCATAGACGTGCGCAAGAGCGACAGCGTCTGAGTTGGAGAAACAACGGGTCTGAACCGGTGGGTATGTAGAGATTGCGGAGATGAAATGGCCTCCAAGTGTCCGGATCCAGAACCATACCCATGACATCGGGTAGGCCCTGAACCACCATTTTGAGAGGCCCCTCCATGAGTTTATGCGGTAGACACTGGAGCACACACGCATGAAATGCGGATAGCCCAGGCGTGCCAAGCGTAGCAAAACAGGAAAGCGATAGCTCCGTAGGAGAAAAAGAAATAGAGAGAGACGCCCAGAAACTGGCAGTAAGGGAGATGGGTGTGTGCTCAGGATAGAAGAAGGAAAACAAAATGGAGATCCTCTCATTTAAAAACCCAGAAGCTTCTTTTCATTCTCTGTAGGAATGACAGAGTAAAAGGGGTATACATTTTAAACAAAGGGAAAAAATACACGGGCATAAGAAAGAAAGATACAACGGGGGCGGGGGAGAACAGAGCACATGCTCCTCTCCCCCCATCCTCACCTGTCTTCTCCCACTCTCCCTCCCTTTTCTTCACTCCACAGATGCAGGCACTATCACTCTTTTTTTTGTTGGCCACCTTTTTTAACAATCAGAGTAGAGCGGAGCAGACAGAGTCGAGGTCCCCTCATCAACAGAGTTTGCGTTGTTTTTATAAGGGTGGATGTGAGGGCCTTCGAATCCCCACCCTCCTTCTCTCTTCACCTCGATCAAAGCCGCACGGGGGCTGGTGGTAGGCAAGGTGCCTTCCCACGATTGGCTGACGGTGATCGATGCGACCTTGCAACAGCAGACAGGGTCTCGTAGGTCCTTAGCATTTCCGTTCTTGGAGGTTTGAGGCGACGGGGAAGGGTCTATTCGCCGATCTATTGAGGGAACCAGGGGTTTACCTACTGTGTGATGGGGAGATAATCTCCTTTTGGCAGGAGTTTTGTGTTAACCGACAGACTGGCATTAAATGCCTTATCTCCGGAATGAGAGGGTGATCATCTGGCTGCCGGATCACGCCCCTTCTCTTTTTTTTTGCTGCTAGATGGAACGCAGGGCTTGCCGCCAGATCATGCCTCTTCTCTTTTTTTCTTTGCCGCCGAGTGAGGGACTTCTGGGGCCGCCGATTCACTCTTCTTTTTGTTTTTGTCCTTGTTTGCCTGCCGCTGGATGAAGGGGAATTGGGCTTTTACTGCCGGCTTATCCCCCCCTCCCTTTCTTTTCCTTTTGCCAGCTTTTCTTTGTGTGTTTCTTGTTCTACCGCCGGATGAAGGGTGAGAGAGGCTTTGGCCGCCGTAACAGGGAGGGGGGCTTTTGCTGCCGGCTGTGGAGCCTTGACCAATGTATCAAGGGGAGAACCCCCCTTTTCTTGTTTTCTTTCTCTTCTTTTTGTTGTTGTTGCTTCTTCATTCTGGCGGATTTCAGGGGTCCATAACGAGGTGGAGGTGACACGGGGTAGCGAGCGGCAAGGATGGAGTGAGGTCAGGGTAGTGGTGCGGCAGAGTTCGTTCGTGGGTTTGCAAGCTCAACGTTAGTTTCAATGGCGTTTTCACGTGGAATCAGCATCCTCGGAACAGGATCTCATCGTGAGAGGTAGGTGTATGGATCCCTGGCCCTTGCATTCATTTTTCTTACATTTTGTAGGCCGAGGGAGGTTTTCTTTCACGTCGGGGTTAAAGGTTTTTGTGGTTTTTTTGGGCCCTCTCGGTAGTTGAGAGGGTGAGGAATGTTTCCCCCATGTTTTCCCCATCACCTGAGGTGATTGGGGCATGGAATGGGACCCCTTGGATGGGGTTTCATGATCACGTCAACAGATTCGGTCGACCGGATGGGAAGTTTGGTTGACCGGATCAGGCATTTACCACGGTGGCAATTCTCCCTAGTTCGGTCGACCAACCTAGGTGGTTCGGTCGACCGACCCAGGATAGGGGGGTGCCCGGTCTGGTCTAGTCGACCAACCCTGTGGGTCCAGTCGACCGACCCCTGTCAGGTCTATCGACCCTGTGTCTAGATCTACCGAATTGAACCCCTTTTGCCCGTTTTGGCATCCAGCCAACCCTGTTAAGAACTTTTGATCAACTTTTAGCCCCTTGGATTTCATGGGCACCCTGTGGGGACCGAGATCGTATTTTTTGGTGTTCGAAGGAATCGTGATACCTCGATTAGCGTGCCCATGTGGGTTGAGGGTCTGGGTGACCCCATGTGTTCCGGACTTTTTCATATGCTAGTTCTAGTGACCATACACTCTACTACAGGCAGAGGGCTGTTTCTACTCTGTGTCAGTTTTTTCGAAAAGTGATTTTTGTGTGGGCCATGAGTATGGCCAATGATCGAGAGTCTAATGACCCAACTAATGGCTGGGGGCTTCTTAGTCTCCCTTAAAGAGGGAATGGACCCGGCGGTTATGAACTACCTTAAGAGTTTTTTTGACCATGATTTCTGACTCTTGAATTAGAGTGGTTTGACGGCATGGTGCCGTATGGTATAATGGCCTTGGGAAGAGTCGCGTGACTCAATGGCCATTAGATTAGCAATTCTAGCTAGTCATCCTGATTCTAGTGGCACCGAAGCACCTTGTGTTCTATGATATTTACGACAGGTGCGTGCATATCCCGTTGGTACTTCGGTGTTTTTCCTACCGAGAGTTTTACCTCGAGTGACCCTCCCACTAGACGTAGCTGACCTGGACACATAGTTGCTTACCTACCTGGGAGTGGTGGAGGCTAGTCCTCTGTAGACGATTTTTAAGCTGGTTGTCGTAGGACCCATTGCCTTTGCAGCCTGAGTCTGGCTGGGAGAAAAATTGGCTAGAGGACCCGACCTAGAGCAGATGGTCTGTGTGTGTACACGTAATTGGAGGCGTGGGACGCGCGTAAACGAGTGCAACCCTAGCTAATCCTTGTTCAATGGTTACTTGTGTATGGTGTCTCAGTTTCCGCTTTGGGCGAGGTAGGGAGACACTTGAGATTACGGACTAAGTCGTCAGTGGATGCATTCAACTTTACTTCTAGTGGGCAGTTCTCCTATCACGCGAGATGTGTTTCTTTACGATTCTTCAGGTGATTTCTGTGCGCTTTTCCTGACATTGAGGTGATGGGTTACACCCATAGGCAGAGTCATGTTCACAACAGTGAGATTCTGACCTTACCCCTGGACCGTGTGGTCTGGGCTATGGCCTTCATCGTCGAGGACGAGCTTGCATGACAGAGGTGTTGTGGTTCTTTTCCCAGTAGCATATCCATGGCTTTACCGTTGGTTTGGTGGTTCTGACTGTGAGGTCAGAGTCTACTTTCTGGTACTCATAGGAGTAGTTTAGAGAGTTGTGTTTCCGCTGCCATCTACTACTACTATTGTTATTGTAGTTCTTCCTATTATCGCTACTATTAATCGCCATTGTTTCGTGATGGGGATCTGTGGGACCCCTACTGAGGTAATGAGATAAGACTCATCCCTTTCTTTTCAGGTGTTGCGGTTCCTCTTTGAGGTTCAAAGGTACAACACAGAAGTTCATAGTTGTCAGCTTACTAGAGTCGGAGGCGTGCCCGGCGATAGAGTACGTTTCTTTTCCTGTAGACTGTACTTTATGGATTGGGCTCTATAGTTAATTTGTTAATTGAAAATATAGTTTATCTCTGTTATTTAAATAGTTAATTCTGTAGTTATTATCTACATTATTTTAAATTTTAATGTACCTCCACACACCAATTAACCCTTCCGAGCCTTCCGACTAGTGGGTGGCGGGCCAAGATTGGAAGAGTATTAGATAATTCCCGATATCCGGATCTTGGGTCATTACATACACCCTCCCCCCTCCCACCGCCCTCTCGGTCAGCCCCTCCCACCTGCACCCTCCCCCCTCCCACTACCTCCCCTGCCCACCGCCGCCTCCTCTGGCTTCCTACCAGCCAGATCTGGCAGGTGGAATGGCAAAGGAGGCAGTGGTGGGTGGTGGGCGGTGGGAGGCGGTGGTCGGACCCCCCCCACCCACCACCTCCCTCCTCCCACGTCCACCCTTCCCCCCTCCAACCCACGCCTATCACTGCCCTCCCACGGCTCCACCATCCCACCGCCCCCCCTCCCACCCACGGCCTCCCACCGCCCAAGCCCACCTCCTCCGCCCTCCCATGGCTCCCTACAGCCGTCCACCGGCCCATTTGCCCACCCACCAGCCACCCTCTCCCTCCTCCTCTCTACCAAAAAAATAAATAAATTATCTCGCCGGAGGCCTCTGATCACTGGTCCCTGCCACTTGTACCACCGCTCGTCAGCCTGCACCGCCCCTCGCTTACCTGCACCACCCCCTGTAACACCCCTCATAGGTCCTTGCCACTACGTTCGACGCCCTCCACCCCAATCCCCACAGCTGGGTTTTAATGCCGGACCGACATGAGCCGAGCGGCCCGTACACACCAGGCCGGTCCTACTTCGAAGTTGTTTGGTACACAATGGGATGCACGGTCTCTTGCCGTCCAATACGTCCCAACCATGTCCCACAGTCTGACTGTCCCACCCTACACATGGCACGGTCCGGTACGACCGGTTCATCTCGTACCGGACCGATTTGGAAAACCATGATCATACATATGTACTTAATGTACTATCGGTACGCCCGTGTAGTACCTAACATTTTACCCATATATCTTAAAACTATATTTGCATGAAAATTTATCATCCATTTGTATTTGTTGTATGCCCTTATTAAAAAAAATATTTACCCAAACAACCTTGCCATTATAGTTCACGACAGTGCTTAATGTTCCCTTGAGCAGGCATTTACTAAACCTCTATCAAATGAGGGATTTTATTTGCATGCGTACCTCTATTGATTTATTAATTACACAAATATTTATCTTGCAATTATATTTACTTGTATATTCTTGTTAGATAAATATATTGTCACGTAAAACTCTATTGCGAGATTTGACGGCCCGGTCATACCGGTCGTACTCATACGGTACGATATGACACCGTACCATATCTTACTGCAATATACCACTGATAAAAATTATATAATAAATATTGATATAATTTCTTGTGTAATTAAGTTAGTTAAGGTGTTATGTTTCTTGTCGTGACATGTTGGGTTCCAATCTCATAGTTGGAAGTTACATTATGGCTTTTTTCCCCTTAAAAATATTTAAAAAAATATTAAAAAATGTGACACCAGTGAATTTCGAACTTGAAACCCAACATGGGAGAAGAACTTAACCAATTTACCTATCAAGACATATTAAACATAAAATAAAATATATAATATATGAGTATGTATCAGTTGTATACCACCCATCGGTCGTATCGATCTTTAGGTGATACGGTCTGGTACGTACAATTCTCCCCGTATCAGATCGATTTATAAAACCTTGCTCTATTGATGTTAGATTTATATTTACATCTGTACCATTCTTAAATGAATATATTGTTATGAAAAAGTCAACTATAACCATCCGTCAAGATGGATTTTCACATAAGTTATGACTTACAAGAGGTATACATGTAAAAAGCCCACCGAATAAAAAATTGGCTGCTTCTCTGCCCACTCCTCGGTGGCAAATGTCTGTTCTTTTTCTTCTTTATTCAGATCACTTGACAATGTCTAGAGAAATATTTGAAGGTTACTACTCCACAAACATTTTCAGGGATAAAGACATCCTCAATTGTTGAACTAGTCACAAATGAAGTGCGTCGGCTCATCAAGATCGCTAATTAGGAAAATATATCTGTACGTATTTAAAAAATTTTAAATATTATCTCTATACTCTTATTTTTATAAAATTTATTTTAATACCATTCAAATCTCTTAACTCGAGTTATGATATCCTTAAGATTACATCTTATTAGTTATATGCTTAAAGGTGGTAATTCACTTATGTAATGTTACATTTTGTACCCCGGTTATGTTAGAAAGAGAGAGAGAGAGAGAGAGAGAGAGAGTGGAATTCCCACATCCCCGCGCACAGTACCCTCACCGCTACGCCTCCCACCATCTCCAATGTCACCTCCACACCCACCTTCACCTCCTCCCCCATTGCTCCCCCTTCCAAAAGCACCACCCTCGCACCCAGCCTTGCCTCCTCTTCTATCCTCCCTCTGTTGTCCCACCACTATGTAGATGCCTGCCATGAAGAAGTCTAGAGCCTTGAGGCAAGGAGACTCGATGGCAAAAAGGACCACCGGCGGCGACGCGGATCCCCACTACCTTGGGGAACCCGACAACGGCCTCCTCCCTTCACTCCTTCCTCTTGGGGACTCTGGTGACTCAAGGATGTTGGCAGGAAACCAACGGTGGCGACGGAAGTCGGTACGGCCATGACCATTGTGGGGTCGCGATGCCTAGCGATGCCTCAGTAGTAAGGAGGACCACTGGTACGAGGAGGGCCCCCATGGCCCTAGGGAACCCGACGATGGTCTCCTCCCTCCACTCCTTTCTCTTGGGGACTCCAACGGTGGCCTCCTCCCTCCGCTCCTGCTTCCTAGGGTCTCCAGTGGCAGTAAAAATGATGGGGCCGGATTGGCACTGGCGGCCCTGATCTCTCCTGCCTAGACACCCCCTTTCATGGCCACCTCCCCCTTGATCCGTCCTCCCCTACCACTTTCACCTCCCCCTTGATCCCTCCTCCTTTGCTGGAGAGAGAGAGAGAGAGAGAGAGAGAGAGAGAGAGAGAGAGAGAGAGAGAGAGAGAGAGAGAGAGAGAGAGAGAGAGAGAGAGAGAGAGAGAGAGAGAGAGAGAGAGAGAGATTAGTCATTTGAACATGTTGACTAACCTAGGGTCATGGTTTGCTCGATTGATCCAGCACGGCAGGTGTAGGCCATGTTGGATTGTACAAGGAGGATATTGGCATGCCGACATGGTAGCATGCACGTAGTCCAGTACTAGGTATGTGGAAGAAGAAAGGGGTTGGCTTCATCTGATGGCACGAGGGAGGCCGAAGGGGGTGGTTGACGTCATCCACATTGTCCAGTGAGGTGGATGGCATTATCGGCATCCTTCAGCGGGTTGGGGAAGGAGGTGGAGAGGAGAAGAAAGGGGGAGATCTTGCATCGTCCACATCATACGGTGGGGGTAGGGGGGTTGGCATGGAGAAGAATGGGGGAGGGGGTGACTAGGGTTAGATGTGGAAAAAGAGATTGAGGGTGGGAAGAAGAGGGGGGATTGGATAATTATAAAATAAATTTTAGAAAACTCAATTTCTTCTCATTTAGGGCTCAAAAAAAGTTATTCTCGATTTAGTATGAACGATCCCGCAAGCCTTGCATGGAGTTAACTACTGTGAGAGATTGTTGATGATACAGGCATGATACGTCTTTCATCTTTCAAAGGAACTCGTGAGGGACGAGCGAACGGCAGGGACTTGTTTGTATAATGGTGAAGATTGTAAGGGGTTTCTGGCAAATAATTATATTTGAAAGAATAAAATGTAAATATCCTTATTTGCAGTGACATAAAAAATTTCCAAATCGGTTTCCTTACTATAAGCTTTGTTGCAGCACAATGTCTAATACGGTGGAGGTGTATCATTCTCTGGTAGATGTCACGTCAATTATTTTAATTTAAAATTATCACATCAGATATATTACGTTTGAATAATACCAAACTACCATTCGATCATCTACACATAATCACTCAGGCTCCGTTTGCTAATCGGGTGAGGTTAGTGCACTCGACCCCAAGGGGTCGAGTGCGCTAACCAAACCCGATTAATGTCCACATCGCTCTCTCACATCGGTTGCACTATCTTAACCCCCAAAAAAATTCGCCCTCGAGGACTCTTCTCCCAACAATCATTCATGCGTTTATTTCCTTCTCTCCCCGAACGGACCAAGGTGAGTGTCTCTACTGTTTCTGCCTCTCTCATTTCACTCATTTTGACATTGAGAGGACATCCGATTAATTAAAAAGGAGTATCTCTTTACATAAGATGACACACTGCCTAATTAAACCCCTAGAAAAGATGAACAACTATACACTCCTCTCAATTAGTAATTTCTTCTGACATTAAAAAAAAGCAAAAATAGTGACAGCTAACATCCGTACATATTCTTTTCAAAATTTATCACAAAAAATATTTACGACATATTTATGAAAAAGTTAGAATGGATATTGGTCGTCCGTTATTTTTTATTATAAATTTTTAACGGAACAAATTTTCATCCAAAATCCATCCAAAATTTGTGATGAAATTATTTCCATCCAAAATTTATCTCAAATTAATAAAATCTTCCATCAACGACGGAACTAAAAAAGTATCAGAAATCCATCGAAAATACTTGTGACGGAAATATAAATCCGTCGTATATGATTCGTCCCAAAATATCAAATTATTTTTTATAATAAATCTAAAAACTAAATAAAATTTTACGACGTCAATAAAATGTCGTTTGAAAATCTACAACGGAATTAAAAATCATCGTAGATTCCATACCAAAACATGGAATTATTTTTTATAATAATTCTAAAAAATAAATAAAATTTTACCTCGATAATAAAAAGTCATCGAAAAATCCATAGAAAATATGCGACGGAATTGATAACGGTTGCAAATTTTGTCTCAAATTTTAATTTTTATAATAAATTTAAAAAATAAAAAATATCTATTTAAATATAAAATTATACATTAAATAGAAAATAATGCACAACCTACACATGTCACACTGATAAATAAAATAAAAATCACATTCTACTATGAAATTGTTTAAATACAATATTTTTATATTATCAAATTACAATATGATAAAAAAGTAAGAAATGTCTTTAATGTCTTTATCCTCCCCGTCCTCCTCGTCTCCTCTGTCGCCACTCAGTGGAGGATACTATATTAGAAAAAAATAACATTAGATAAGCATGACTAAAAAATTAAATTAAGTAAATTATTTTAGTTTATAAATTCGAAACAAGATGATATATACGTGAATTCTTTAATTAAGTTGATTCGACTAGTATTTTATATTTTGGACTACCTAACCAAAGTTATTTGATTTTAAACTAAGTTAGTTCAGAAAGTGGTAATTTGAGCGTCGAGACCTAACAAAATACCCGATTTAGATTCCGTCGGCTCTTTGAAGTCACTCTCACCACCCAGGTCATGTTAGAATAATCCGAACGCCGATTAAACCGGTGTTGAAATACCCTCCCAGCCCGTAAGTCTCTGACCAGCCCACCCCAATAGTGGGTTAGCATACCTTCTTTTGGCCATCACACTACGACGGTCAACCTACACCCAGTCCTTGACCAATACACCATCATGGTCGGTCATCTCCCTGCATCTAGGTCAATACACCACCACGGTCGACCTACCTATTTCCTCCTGGCCTTACACCATCCCGGTCAGCCTCTCCCCCCTTGACAAATACGCCTCTACGGTCGTTTAGCCTTCACCATGGCCATACACCTCTATGGTTGGCCTGCATCTACCCTTGGCCAAAACACCTCCACGGTCGGTCAAACACCTTATCCCTGGCCAAAATATCACAATGGTTGGCCTACACATTACCCAATCCTTAACCAATACACTCCATCGGGTCGCCACCGGCAGCTACCAGCAAACCCCGGCAAGAGGTTTATCCCTTCGGAACATATGCTGGGTTGGGGGGACCAATCTGGTCCACGTAAACCCCCCCTAAACCCTAAACCCCTCTAGGGGGGTTTACACGGGTTGGGTCAGGAGGACCAATCTGGTTTGCGTAAACCCCCCCTAGGGGGTTTATATGGGCTGGGTTAGGGGGGTCAATCGGGTCCGTGTAAATGGAAAGAAAAACCAGATATCTGGTCTTTATCATACATCCACACCCGTGATATCGTGTGACCCTCATCCCGGTCCATGTTTTAACCTATCCTCCAGAGTCCAATCTGGTCAACCATGTCGGTTGAGTGTGACGGTCACCGTATAGCTGCGGTGTGTACTTGGTCTTTCACATATGGCTTGTGTCATCGCCATAGAAATTAAGAAATTTTCGCGAGCCAACAACCGCTATTTTAGATTTTCTACCTCCCACCTTGAGCTTTTTAGTTTGTTTTAAACTATGTTATAAGGGATAATGCTATTTTGGGCGTCGAGCTAAAATCGGGTATCCGATTTGGATTCCGTCAACTCTTGTAAGTCACTCTCACAACTCAGGTCATGGTAGAAAAATCAGCACACCAATCAGGCCAATATTTCATATTTTGGACTCCCCAGCCCGATGCCTTTGCTTTTAAAATTAGTTTGAAAAGGGGTAATTTGAGCGACGAGCCTAAACCATATATCTGATTTAGATTTCGTCAGCTCTCCCAAGTTACTCTTAAGTCGTGTTGGAACAATCGACATGCCGATCAGACTAGTATTTCAGATTTTGGACCCCCAACTTGAGCTCTTTGGTTTGTTTTAAACTAAATTATAAGGGAGAATACTATTTTAAGCGCCGAGCCCAAACCAGGTATCCGATTTATATTTTATCAACTCTCCCAGGGCATTGACACAACCTAGATCGTGCTGGAACATTTGGCACGCAGATCAGGTTGGTATTTCATATTTTGGACCTCTCAACCCGAGTTATTTGATTTCAAACTAAGTTAGTTCGGAAAAGGGTAATTTGAGCGTCGTGCTCAAATTGGGTATCAAATTCAGATTTTGTCAGCTCTCCCAAGTCACTCTCACCACCCAAATCATATTAGAATAATCCGCATGCTGATTAGACCGATATTTTAGATTTTGGACTCACAACTTGAGCTCTTTGCTTTGTTTTAAATTAAGTTATAAGGGAGAATGTTATTTTGAGCACCAAGCCCAAACCGATTATCCGATTTGTATTCTGTCAGCTCTCCCAGTTCACTCTCACCATCTAAATCACATTGGAATAATCGACATGCCAATCAAAGTGATATTTTAGATTTTGGAACCCCCAACCCGAGTTCTTTAATTTTCAACTAAGTTAGTTCAGAAAAGGGTAATTTGAGCGCCAAGCCCAAACCGAGTATCAGAATTGGATTCTGTCAGCTCTAACTGGTCACTCTCACCACATAGATCATGTTGGAACAATCGACACACCTATCAGACTAGTATTTCAGATTTTAGATCCCGAACTAGAATTCTTTCATTTGTTTTAAACTATGTTATAAGGGAGAATGCTATTTTGAGCGCTAAGCCCAAATTGGATATCTGATTTATATCCACTCCCAAGTCACTCCCATCACCTAGATCATGTTGGAATAATCGACACACCGATCCGGCTGGTATTTTAGATTTTGGACCACCCAAGCAATGCTCTTTAATTTTAAACTAAGTTAGTTCGGAAAAGCGTAATTTGAGCGCCAAGCCCAAACTAGGTATGAAATTTGGATTCTGTCAGCTCTAATAGGTCACTCTCACCAGTTAGATCGTGTTGGAACAATCGACACGTCGACCAGACTAGTATTTTAAATTTTATACCCCCCCCCCCCGACATGAGTTCTTTGGTTTTAAACTAAGTTAGTTCAGAAAATGATAATTTGAGCGCCAAGCCCAAACTGGGTATCCGATTTGGATTCCATCTTCTTTCTTAAGTCACTTTTACCACTTAGGTCATGTTGAAACAATTAGCACGCCAATCCGACCGGTATTTCAAATTTTGGACTCCCAACTTGAGCTTTTTGGATTATTTTAAACTAAGTTATAGGGGAGAATGCTATTTTAAGCATCGAGCAGAAACCAATTTTTCGATTCGGATTCCATAAACTCTCCAAGGTCACTCTTACCACTCAAGTTGTGCTGAAATATTTGGCACGTCGATCAGGCCGGCATTTCAGATTTTGAAACCCCCAACCTGAGTTCTTTTATTTTAAACTAAGTTAGTTCGAAAAGGGGTAATTTGTGCGTCGAGCCCAAATCGAGTATCCGATTTATATTCCGTCAGCTCTCCCAGATCACACTCACCACCCAAGTCATGCTGGAACAATCGACATGTTGATCAGGTCAGTATTTCAGATTTTGAATGACCCCCTAACCCAATTTCTTTAATTTTAAAATAAGTTAGTTCGAAAAAGGGTAATTTGACCGTTGAGCCCAAAGGAGATATCCGATTTGGAATCTGTCAGTTCTCCCAAGTCACTCTCACCACCCAGATCGTGTTGGAATAATTGGCATGCTGATCAGGCAGATATTTCAGAGTTTGAACCCCCCAACCTGAGTTCAATCTCAATATAATCTCAGAACTAAACAGTAGTTTTATGATTTTAAACAGCAGTATTATAACTCTAACTTTTGTGACATTAAAAACTAGAACAAACACTCACCTGAGGGGCTATGTAGTAGTCGAGAGTGCTCCATGAGGCAAAATCCCCAGATGGGAGAGGAGGGGGACGATGGCCTGCGTAAAGCGCACCTTGACTACATCTCCGCTTAGACGCTCGACGTAATCTCTACTTGGATGCTCAACATAATCTGTAACTCCAAATGCTACTATTGAGTACATTTGGGTTAGGTTCAAATATTATCTTTTATAATTTTTGGTGACAACAAAACTATTGTGGAATAAAATTCTGAAATTTTCTTACTTATAATGAAAACAAAAATTCTATCCATTTGTGATGACAATATAATCATAAGTGCATAAAATACACAAAATAGAAACAAGAAAAAGTATAAAAATTGAAGAAATATGACTAAGAATAACATAGGAGGTAGTTGAGAAGCTATCAGATCACATAGACGTTAAAAACACTCTTAGGCGCACTCAACTTAATATAGGCGCAAAACCTAGGTGAATCTCTTTTGCCGATCTCACTTTGCCTATCTTTAACTTAGATGCATATATAACTTAGGCACTCAACCCATAGCTAAGTTATTCACATAGTCAATGCAGTTCACATAGGTGTTGTAACAATTGAACAAATAAACTCAAGCACTATATAAAAACTTAGGCAAACTTAAAAGAACTTAGGCACTGAAATACTTCACATATCATGAACACTTCACCTATCTTCTTAAGTCTCGATAACTTAGGTGTTGACTTAATAAACTTTGCCTATCTCATCCACCTAATAGAACATAGGCGCTGCAAGAAAAGCTAAAATAACATAGGTGCAACTTAAAATCAATAGGCTTTCTTTTTCACTTAGGCAAAATCTCTATCACCTATCTCATTCACTTTAGGCATATCTTCGCCTATCTTACCCATTCTCTTATCTCACTATCATAGGCACTACGATCTCACTTAGACGATACTAAAGTAACTTAACTGCTACAAGCATCGTCTATCTAATATATCGCCTATCCCCTTCTACATACTTCGCCTATCTCAATACAAACAAAGGCATATAGGCGCACTAACATTTCGCCTATCTTATTGAACAGACATCACCTATCCTATAAAGACAAAGTTCTCAGGAGCTCAAGGCTTCGCCTATCTAATTTAAAGCGCCTATTTAAACTAAGCTGCACTATTCTTTCAGTGATCTGTACATTAATTCTTTACTTTCTCAGACATCATATTTAATGGACTTAATTGATAAAATTCTTCTTAAAGCATATTGTTTATTCAGCTATCTTATTGCTTGTATCTCTTTTGTTATTCTTGATAGCCGAACACATTATTTAAGAAAATCAATTGCTTATGGCTATTTATCTTATAGATCTAAATTCTTCAGATAATTATTTTTCTTAGTCCTATGCTTAAAAGAGTTTACACTTCTCACACAAAAATTAAAAGCATTAATTTCTAAATTCAAGCTATATGTTCTATATTGTATCCTTTAGATAGCTACCAGTCTGAGTGCTTAGCATATATAAACTATCTGTTTTATATTGATTTTTATTCAGTAGATAGCTACTAGTTAAGAAAGTCACTTAGTCATTAATAAACTTTCATCAGAACAACTATGTTATATAAAGACAAAAAGGTTGAACGGCTATCTCAGTGAAATTCAAAATTCAAAATGAAAGCTGTTGCAGAACATATGAAAAATAGTACTATATTTTCTACTTCTGATAAACAATTAACTAACAGTCTGGAAAGGTCAAGCTCTTCACTATGTTTCAGGCTCTCTAACAAAAGTTGAATACTCAGGGACATGTTTCAGCGGTAGCAGAATTGAAGGGAGTATTTTAATATGGCATTAGTTGACCTTCTCATTTTTGTAGAACAAACAAGTACCCTTCTACTAGCTGACAGTCCCAGGGAAAAGGAAAACCTACGAAAAAGGACACTGACACAAAAGATATGCTAAAAAAGATCTTCTCCTAAAAAAAAAATATTTGAAATCAAAAAGATAGTTCTTATGTTTGTCCCATTGCTTAGAATGTATACAGATCTCTGTAATGTAACTGCACAAAGCTGTATAACAGATACAAGCTCTAGAAAGAAAGTGAAGCCATTGTGTCTAATGTTAACTTGGGTGTGTTTAAACAAGCCTCAGATTAACACCAGGTTCTATCTAACATTCACTAAGCCATTTGTAATGGACCATCATTCAGAAGAGGTATGAAAGGAGCAAGCCAAGCAACCAAGCAATGTGCTACACTGATAAGAGTATATATGCACATATCTATTCAGCTAAGTAGTCGAGCAAGGCCGAGCAAGTGCATCCATGATCACTTATTTTCCAGTAGGCTCACATTGTGTGCGTTGAAAGAAGTTGAAAGCAGTCTCAACCACCATTGATGCTGAATGCTCGATGTGAAGAAGAAGTTGAACAGGATCTTCACTCCAATCTTTCCTTGCTTCTTCTCTTAAAGCCTTTGCTCTCCATTCGAGACCATTGTATCTTACTCTAATTTCTTCATCTTGAATATTCGGTGCTTATTGTACACAACCTGCCTTGATAGAGGCATTATCTATGTAACCTCATTTAAATAGGTGTTCTTCTTCTTGAGGGGAGAAGTCCTTGCTTGCGAGCAAGAGTACCAGTAGGGGGTTGATATCCTACAGGTCTGGCTGAACCTAAGAATCAGTTGGGTTCTCAGTGACAAGACGCCGGTTGTCATGCCCCGAGATTATGCAGCGGAAACTAATCAGGAACGTGAACAGCCGGCAAGAGAAGCCTCAAGTGATAATAACAATCAGAGCACTAATCATTCACACATAAAAGTGAACATAAGAGAGTTTAATCCAAAAACCTTGACTTTATTGAATCATAATGAAAAATTTACAAAGACTCTTTGACTAACTAGACTCAATAAAGTGAAAATTACATAACTGACTCTTGACTAGACTAGCTACGGCTTCTCTCGAACCCTCAATCGCTCTCGGATCCATCACTTGAATAGTCTCAATCTGACCCGCTGGAATGTCCTAAAAAGATTTGAAAAGTAGGGAATGAGCACACTTGCCCAGTAGGTATCTTTGTATCAACATGAAGGTAATGTTTAAGTAATTAACATTTTAGCTCTAGAAAATAAGATAAAGGAAATACGGTAAAACATGCGATATAAATCAAAGTAACACAAGTAACAAGATATGATCAAGATAAGATATGAGAATTCATGTAGATTGGGAATATGATCAAGCAAGAATATAGCATGAATGTAAATATGGCCTTTCACGAACAAGAATGTAACGAGAATGCACTTTTCATAACCATAAAAGCTATACACTAGAAAGTCACTTAACACACAATCACTTAACACACAATAATGTAATTTCACTAGATTGTCTCGTGATTTTCACTCGTCTATAAAAAAAGTACTCCCGACGTAATGCGACGCCAGTGTTCATCATACCCCATGGTTTATAGCATGTTTTCGACAATCAGCCGAGGGGGCTAGTGTCGAGCCCTTGGACATAATCAGTGCCCGATCTGCATCTTCACGTTATAAATCAAGCTACTTCAACGAGATATATCAATAATGTAGGCCAATAATGTACAGTTCAACAATAGCTTCATGATAATGTAACCAAGGTAAGAACATTCCAAATTGAAATCATGAGATCAAGGATGATTTAATGACAAGGTCATGCTACAGAAAGAATTTGACAGCATAACGGCATATTCCTTAACTTTATAATTCATTAATAACTTATTGAACAAGGTGTTAGGTCCTAGATAATCAATAGACCATCTAGGAGCATAGGAAAATCAACCCTTGGGTCAAACCCCGGGTTAACACAGTTCAGGTATAAAATGGTCAAGACTGGACCGTTTCTGGCAGTAGTGATCATTAGCCTAGATGCAAGCTGGAAGTAACGGCCATTAGCCTAGCCGCAAGCTGGACAAAGTCGACACCAGAGAGTAAGAAGGGTCGACGCAGTGAAAACTCTTGGAGATAGCGGTCATGGGAAGGCCGCTAGCTGACAATAGCGGTCTCTTATATGGTCGCTACTAGCCAAGACACAGAAAAATGCCAGTAACTTGAGTACTTTCTAGATAATTGGGCTTTGAGGGTACACCCAGCTCGGCGTCCTAGTGGGAATCCCAGGCTCGCGAAGACTTATGGAGGCCTTGAAACAAGATCACCTAGTCTGGTGGAAGGAATATCCAACAGAGAGGATCACAAGTCTAAGATTGTGTTCCTATCAAGTGCAAAGTGTAACTAAGGACATCGTACCCAAATACGTGCCATGTACTTAAGAAAAGACTCAAAGATGAGATCAGTGGATCGTGATAAAACAGCGATCAAAACAACAATAAGACAAGTCCATGAACCATGTAGAATTAAGTTTAATGCAAACTATAAGAGTTTTGGCATGAAAATAGCATAAGTTCAAAATAGATTTAAAACACATTAAAGACATGAAATCTATCATGATGGATGAACAATATTGTTAGACGGTATGAAAGGATCTAGTGTGGGGGTGAATAGATCCTATACCAACTTTTTGATATCTACAAACAAGTTAAAAAGATGGCACCATGGTTATCACAAGCAAAGACAACTGGTGGTATAATCAGAGTAAAGAGATCAGAGATACTCTTGACAAAACAAGCCACCTGTGAAGAAGGGATAGATGATATGGAAAGCAAACTACTACACAAGGCTTTTAAGGTGGTTCGACTGCAGCTTGGCACACCCACATCCACCCCTTACCAACTTGGTAAGGCTTCCACTCTCTTTGGCCAAAAGAAATACACATACACACACACGCTGGAAACCAGCTGAACACGGGGACTAGCCCCAACACACACACACACACACACACACACACACGAGGACAAGTCCTCAACACACACGGAGATGAAATCCCACGAGGAAGAAATAAAAACAAAGCAAGGAGAAAAACACACACACGCTGCAATTGTAGCTTACATGGTGACAGACCTCACACACAAGATGTTGAAAATGAAGAAGCACAAAGATGAAAGAATAGAGCTGAAACTTTTGGACTGCAGGGCTGAAGTGGATGGCTTGGCTGCATTCCTTTTCTTCTCTCCCGCCCAACTCTTTCTTTGGAACTCCAGGTGATGCGGGACGGGATACGACTCGACACCAATTTGAATGCAAACCTGGGCTCTATCTCGCGACTCGCCCCTAAGTGAGGGAAATGCGTGGATCTGCGTGGTTAAGGAATCGATAATGAGGCTCGAGTATTGGGCTCTTCCGTGTACTCGGATTGAGTCACGAGACGGGTCACGCTCGATCTCTCTCGCTGCGGTGATAAAAATTGAGCGGGCTAGAATTTCGAACTCTCAAACATCGGCATATGAATATATACGAGGAAAGCAAATGCCAAAGTGGGGAGCGGACACGATACCTCCACGCTCCGGGGGTAGGGAAGGCGATCCCGGCCAAGACTCGTATTCCCGCTACAATGGTATAATTTAATTACAGCATGATTTTGTGGCCCACTCCCCACAGGGAGGTAAAGGGCGACAACAATGACCCAGGAATAGTAAACTTGGGTTGACGAGTAGCGATTTGGACCGCTCCGTCGGTGCTGTCCGGACGGCGGGGGCTGACGGTTGTGGGGACCACGTTCTGCTCGGACGGCCGATTGGGGTGGGGTTGGTCCCGTTGCGAAGGGGACTCCTAGAGGGTGGTTGGACTGGAATGCCTTGAGGACGACGGGGTGGCTCAGCTTGTCGGGTGTTGTAGGTTGCTGTCCCGAGCCTATGTTGTTGTTTCAGAACTGTGCGACCCGACGAGAATGAATGCTACTATCATATCCAATGTGAGAATGATGCAAGACTGGCGCCGTTGCGAAGCTCTTTTGAAGGTCTACAACCTCCTAGTATTATAGGAATTTTCCTATCTCTGGACTTTCCGTGGGGAATTTTAGAACATGAAGGTTTCCTGTCTCAGAACAGATCTGGCAGATTGGGATCTACCTGAAGAAGAGAGTTGACCATGGCACAAACTATAGATCTGGGAGTTGATATTTTTTTGGGAGATGGAGGGGAAAGTAAGGAACACGCCAATAATTTTTGTGTATTTTTATGAGGTGGTTTGACAGGGGGAGTGGATTTTATGGCTGGTGGTGGTCGGATTTGGACTGTAGGAGACAGAACAGATTCCATATTTTGTAGTGACTTTTAGGAGGGGTAAACAAAATCATAAAATCATGAAAAAATTTATGGAGAAGGTCTTTGGCGGACAGAAATCCCAGTCCACATTTCAGGTCAATCTGAAATTGGTAAGGGAATCAAAAGGGCGAAGAAATGGGTTGTTGGAGCACAAATCTGCACTGGGACAAACTGTGTAGACCTGGGAAAACGTAAATGGAACGGGGGCAAACGAATGAATCAGGGCATGAAAATTTTTTTGGAAGGGGGGAATCACGTGGGGAACTCACCCTCAAAACCTCAGATCGTTCAGATTTGTGGATTGGGAGGAAGAATTCGAACACTGGGCTGCTGTCCAGAGGTGGATAGAACTCTAACGGTGGGGCGGTGGTGGTGCGACGGCGGCTCGATGGCGGCGACGGTGCTGAGCTTCTCACTCAAATAGGGATCAGATATGGAGGCTTCTCACCTCATAAGACCAGCTTTCACAGCTGCAAAGGGGAGGAGAGGGGGCTGCGCCCTCGGCTCTTGGGAGAAATTTCTCATTTTTCATTCATTAATTCTTATGAAAATAGCAAATTGCATGGGTTATATAACTCGACCCTAAAGGCCGAATTACCCTCAGATCTCGGGTTATGGAGGGGTAAACAAGGGATAGGATAATTATCCTCCCACATGGTTAATTGACCAAAATAAAAAACAATATAAGGGAAGGGGGCACCCTCCCTTTAAGGAGGGGAAATTCGAATTTTCTTCCTTTTTGTCTCCTTGGTCCAAGTCCACCTGGACCATAGACCAGCCCTCTAAGCGCCCTACTTGCCACTTGGACCAATGAGGAAGAAGGTGGGGGTCCCACCGGGCCAACTTGGCCTTTTGCAAAGAAACCCACTAAAACCTAAGGGCTAACACCTTGGCTTATAGTTGCCATACAATTACAAACCCATTTAACACAAGGGTATAAATATAAATAAAAAAAGTTAGTGGTCTTGCATTGATGTCCCCATCAATTCTCCCCGGGTTGGAGAAACTCGACCCCGTTGAGTAAGGGATGTGGCTGCTCACGTGGCTCCAGCGGATCCGTCACCGTACCAAGTAGGGCGGGTACGCTCCACTCCTAGTATTAGTCACCTGCTCATCCTGTATATGTTCTATATGCTCACGCTGCTGTGGAATGAGGCTAGTGGTAGACACTCCGGGGTGGGGTCACTCTCAAAGGGAGGAGACAGCTCAAAGACTTACTAGGAATCACCGCTGGGTCCCATATTTCTTAGGCAAGTTTACAACACACAAAATAGATCCGACTTGCCTCACACTCGAAAGGGACTGACACTTGCGAGCTTGCATTAGACCGACTCGCATGTAGACTCTCACAGACTGTACGAAACAAAGACTCACACATGATCCGAGGCCATAAATGACCCTAGGCAAACCTAGACACTCATAGTAATACTACGATTGATGACGAAGAGACACCAACATAAGGGAATAACTAAGGAAGACTCGGTAAGGATGACGAACATCGTCTACGTACACTAAGTGTAAAGAAAGACTAACCCACAACTTGATGCCGTGAGTCTCAACCCTCGTCAGCCGTCTCTGGTTCGAGAAGACTCGCCCGCGGGCATAGAAGTGCGGAAGGATGAGGAGGCGGGTGACGGGAAGGCAATCCGGACACCTGGTGTGGAGCATGAAAAAGGGGAAGTCCGGATACTGTCGCTCGTATGCGCGGCAGAAATCAGACCATGCCGTGTCAACATAGGGCATCGACAGTGGTACGATAGTCACTAGTGGCTGCACTACCGTAGGAGGAGAGATAGGCAAAAGAGAGACGACTAACTGCTGCTCGGGAGTGACTAGCAAAAGAGAGGTGGTAGACTGGTCAGGACCGTTGTGGGAAGTTGGGATGGGCGGAAGCTCAGGGTCATCTATGGGCTCCGGAATGATGGGCAAGGTCGGGGCAACTGGAGAAACTGGGACGACTGGTGCGACCGGGATGACTGGCTGAACATGGGTGATAGGCAATGTCGGGACGACTGACTAGACGTCATCTATAGGTGCGAATGTCAAAATGTTGTGGAATGTGAACTCTCAGGCAAGTGTGGAGGATGTAGAGTGCAGGTCCTTTGCCCTGGGTCAAAGGTCACACTCCTCTCTTCAAGCCATAGTCACCCTAATATAATGCATGGTCCTGCTAGCATACAAATTTTCCTCCTTGCACCATCGAAGTAAATATCGGATCCAATCATCCTTTGGAACTTGATAAAGTCTAAATCACCCTCGCGGACAATCTCGCCAGTCTTGGAGAGGGACTCAACGATATCCAGAGAAACCCAATTATCCAGTTCCATATAAATGAAATCGAGTTCCGTTGTGGACCCATTGGGTAGAGTGGCTTTAGAAATGAAAGGGTGCGGGATTGAACCACTTGATGACATGTGGGTCGGGTCAATCAGTGGTTGAATGATAGGGGCAAGACCCGAGGGTCGGGCCTTGAATTGGGCCACCAGGGATGACCAATCAGACTCACGGTCTCGGGGAACAGTCATGGGGCTGGTGGGTAGTGGACATGCAGACACACGGTGACAAGACCGGTTGACTCTTTATTGGACTAGACATGACCCTATACAACAATGCCAAGTTGAAATGCAGACTCGACTACAAACCTAGACTCAACCAGTATCCAGTACGTGGCGAAGGTATGATCCGAAGATCGAACTCACGCAAGTGTGTTACGTTCTCGATAGGCGTAACCTATCGTTCCGAAGGCACCTTTTAATATACGGTATCGGAATGCAATGCAACCTAAGACTTAAACCATGCTATGATGGACTATCCTAGACTCAAACCCGCTCTAATACCAATTTGATGCAGAACGGGACGCGACTCGACGCCAATTTGAATGCAAACCTGGGACTTTAGCTCGCGACTCACCCCTAAGCGAGGGAAACACATGGATCTACACGGTTGAGGAACCGGCAATGAGTCTCGGGTACTCGACTCTTCCGTGTACTCGGATTGAGTCACGGTACGGGTCACGCTCGCTCTCTCTCACAGCGGTGACAAAAATTGAGCGGACTGGAATTCCTAACTCTCAAACAGCGGCATATGAATATATACGAGGAAAGTAAATGCAAAAGTGGGGAGCGGACACGATACCTCCACGCTCTGGGTATGGGGAAGGTGATCCTGGCCAAGACTCGTATTCCCGGTATAATGGCATAATTTAATTACCACAAGATTTTGTGGCCCACTCCACGTAGGGAGGTAAAGGGTGACAACAATGACTCGGGAATAGCGAACTTGGGTTGACGGGCAGTGATTTGGATCGCTCCGTCGATGCTGTCCGGACGGCGTGGGCTGATGGTTGTGGGTACCACGTTCTACTCGGACGGCCGATTGAGGCAGGGTTGGTCCCGTTGCGAAGGGGACTCCTGGAGGATCGATCCCTAGAGGGCGGTTGGACTGGAACGCCTTGTGGACGGCGAGGCAGCTCAGCTCATCGGGTGTTGCAGGTTGCTGTCCCGAGCCTGTGTTGTAGTGTCACAACTATGCGACCCGGCAAGAATGAATGCTACGATCATATCCGATGTCAGAATGATGCGAGACTATCGCCGTTGCGAAGCTCTTTCGAAGGTCTACAACCTCCTAGTGTTACAGGAATTTTCCTATCTCTGGACTTTCCGTGGGTAATTTTAGAACAGGAAGGTTTCCTGTGTTAGAACAGATCTGGCAGACTGGGATCTACCCGAAGAAGAGAGTTGACTGTGGCACAAACTATAGATCTGGCAGTTGGGATTTTTATGGGAGATGGAGGGGAAAGTAAGGAACTCGCCAATATTTTTTGTGTATTTTTCTAAGGTGGTTTGACAGGGGGACTGGATTTTATGGCTGGTGGTGGTCAGATCTAGACTGCAGGAAACATAACAGATTCCAGATTTTGTAGTGACTTTTAGGAGGGGTAAACAAATTCATAAAATCTTAAAAAAACATTTGGGGAAGGACTTTGGCGGACAAAAATCCCAGTCCAAATTTCAGATCAATCTGAAATTGGTAAGGGAATCAAAAGGGCGAAGAAATGGGTTGCTGGAGCACAGATATGCATTGGGACAGACTGTGTAGACCTGGGAAAACGTAAATGGAACGGGGGGAAAACGAATGAATCAGAGCATGAAAATTTTTGTGGAAGGGGGGAATCACATGGGGAACTCACCCTCAAAACCTCAGATCGTTCAGATCTGTGGATTGGGAGGAAGAATTCGAACACTGGGCTGCTATCCAGCGGTGGATAGAACTATGACGGTGGGGCGGTGGTGGTGCGACGGCGGCTCGATGGCGGCGGCGGTGCTAAACTTCTCACTCAGAGAGGGATCAGATATGGAGGCTTCTCACCTCAGAAGACCAGCTTTCTTAGCTGTAAAGGGGAGGAGAGGGGAGAGGGGGCTGCGCCCTCAGCTCTTGGGAGAAATTTCTCATTTTTCATTCATTAATTCTTATGAAAATATCAAATTACATGGGTTATATAACTCCACCCTAAAGACCTAATTACCCTCATATCTAGGGTTAGGGAGGGGTAAACAAGAGATAGGATAATTATCCTCCCACATGGTTAATTGACCAAAATAAAAAAATATATAAGGGAAGGGGGCACCCTCCCTTTAAGGAGGGGAAATTAGAATTTTCTTCCTTTTTGTCTCCTTGGTCCAAGTCCACCTTGGACCATGGACCAGCCCTCTAAGCGCCCTACTTGCCACTTGGACCAATGAGGAAGAAGGTGGGGGTCCCGTCGGGCCAACATGGCCTTTTGCAAAGAAACCCACTAAAACCTAAGGGCTAACACCTTGGCTTATAGTTGCCATACAATTACAAACCATTTAACACAAGGGTATAAATATAAATAAAAAAAGTTAGTGGTCTTGCATTGATGTCCCCATCAATTCTCCCCGGGTGAGAGAAACTCGACCCCGTTGAGTAAGGGATGCGGCTGCTCACGTGGCTCCAGCAGATCCGTCACCGTACCAAGTAGCGCGGGTACGCTCCACTCCTAGTATTAGTCACCTTCTCATCCCGTATATGTTCTATATGCTCACGCTGCTGTGGAATGAGGCTAGTGGTGGACACTCCGGGGTGGGGTCACTCTCAAAGGGAGGAGATGGCTCAAAGACTTACTTGGAATCACCGCTGGGTCCCATATTTCTTAGGCAAGTTTACAACACACGCAATAGATCCGACTTGCCTCACACTCGAAAGGGACTGACACTTGCGAGCTTGCATTAGACCGACTCACATGTAGACTCTCACAGACTGTACGAAACAAAGACTCACACATGACCCTAGGCCATAAATGACCCTAGGCAAACCTAGACACTCATAGTAATACTACGATTGACAACGAAGAGACACCAACATAAGGGAAATACTAAGGAAGACTCGGTAAGGATGACGGACACCGTCTACGTACACTAAGTGTAAAGAAAGACTAACCCACAACTTGATGCTGTGAGTCTCAACCCTCGTCAACCGTCCCCGGTTTGAGAAGACTCGCCCGCCGGCATAGAAGTGTGGAAGGATGATGAGGCGGGTGACGGGAAGGCAATCCGGAGGCCTGGTGTGGAGCATGAAAAAGGGGAAGTCCGGATACTGTCGCTCGTATGCGCGGCAGAAATCAGACCATGCCGTGTCAACATAGGGCGTCGACAGTGGTATGGTAGTCACTAGTGGCTGCACTACCGTAGGAGGAGAGAGGCAACAGAGGGACGACTGACTGCTGCTCGGGAGTGACTAGCAAAAGATAGGTGGCAGACTGGTCAGGACCGTTGTGGGAAGTTGGGATGGGCGGAAGCTCAGGGTCATCTACGGGCTCCGGAATGATGGGCAAGGTCGGGGCAACTGGAGAAACCGGGACAACTGGTGCGACCGGGATGACTGGCTGAACATGGGTGATAGGCGACGCTGGGACGATTGACTGGACGTCATCTATGGGTGCGACTGTCAAAATGTTATGGAATGTGAACTCGCCAGGCAAGTGTGGAGGATGTAGAGTGCAGGTCCTTCGCCCTGGGTCAAAGGTCGCACTCCTCTCTTCAAGCAATAGTCGCCCTAATATAATGCATGGTCCTGCTAGCATACCAATTTTTTACCTTGCACCATCGAAGTAGAGATCGGAGCCGATGATCCTTTGGAACTCGACAAAGGCTAAATCACCCTCGCAGATAATCTCGCTAGTCTTGGAGAGGGACTCAACGATATCCAGAGAAACCCAATTATCCGGTTCCATATAAATGAAATCGAGCTCCGTTGTGGACCCATTGGGTAGAGTGGCTTTAGAAATGAAAGGGTGCGGGATTGAACCACTTGATGGCATGTGGGTCGGGTCAATCGATGGTTGAATGATAGGGGCAAGACCCGAGGGTCGGGCCTTGAATTGGGCCACCAGGGATGACCAATCAGATGCACGGTCTCGGGGAACGGCCATGGGGCTAGTGGGTAGTGGACATGCAGACACACGGTGACAAGACCAGTTGACTCTTTTTTGGACTAGACACGACCCTATCCAACAATGCAAAGTTGAAATGCAGACTCGACTACAAACCTAGACTCAACCAGTATCCGGTACGTGGCTGAGCTATGATCCGAAGATCGAACTCACGCAAGTGTGTTACCTTCCCGATAGGTGTAACCTATCGTTCCAGAGGCACCTTTTAATATACTGGGTATCGGATTGCAATGCAACCTAAAACTTAAACCATGCTCTGATGGACTACCCTAGACTTAAACCCGCTCTGATACCAATTTGATGCAGAATGGGTCGCGACTCGATGCCAATTTGAATGCAAACCTGGGACTCTAGCTCGCGACTCACCCCTAAGCGCGGGAAATGCGTGGATCTGCGCGGTTGAGGAACCGGCAATGAGTCTCGGGTACTCGACTCTTCCGTGTACTCGGATTGAGTCACGGGACGGGTCACGCTCGCTCTCTCTCACAGCGGTGATAAAAATTGAGCGGGCTGGAATTCCTAACTCTCAAACAGCGGCATATGAATATATACGTGGAAAGCAAATGCAAAAGTGGCAAGCGGACACGATACCTCCACGCTCTGGGTATGGGGAAGGTGATCTCAGCCAAGACTCGTATTGCCAGTATAATGGTATGATTTAATTACAACAAGATTGTATGGCCCACTCCACATAGGGAGGTAAAGGGTGACAACAACGACTCGGGAATAGAAAACTTGGGTTGACGGGCAGTGATTTGGACTGCTCCGTCGGTGCTGTCCGGACGGTGTGGGCTGATGGTCGTGGGGACCACGTTCTGCTCGGACAGTCGATTGCGGCGGGGTTGGTCCCGTTGCGAAGGGGACTCCTGGAGGATCGATCCCTGAAGGGCGGTTGGACTGGAATGCCTTGTGGATGGTGAGTCGACTCAGCTCATCGGGTGTTGCAGGTTGCTGTCCCGAGCC
Source organism: Amorphophallus konjac (assembly GCA_022559845.1). Taxonomy (NCBI): domain Eukaryota; kingdom Viridiplantae; phylum Streptophyta; class Magnoliopsida; order Alismatales; family Araceae; genus Amorphophallus; species Amorphophallus konjac. Next base: position 36,988,064 of record CM040129.1, read on the forward strand.
TGTGTTGCAGTTTCAGAACTGTGCGACCTGGCAAGAATGAATGTTGCGATCATATCCGATGTCGGAATGATGTGAGACTATCGTCGTTGCGAAGCTTTTTCGAAGGTCTACAACCTCCTAGTGTTATAGGGATTTTCCTATCTCTGGACTTTCCGTGGGTAATTTTAGAAGAGGAAGGTTTCCTGTCTTAGAATAGATCTGGCAGACTGGGATCTGCCTGAAGAAGAGAGTTGACCGTGGCAGAAACTATAGATCTGGGAGTTGGGATTTTTATGGGAGATGGAGGGAAAGTAAGGAACACGCCATTATTTTTTGTGTATTTTTCTAAGGTGGTTTGACAGGGGGAGTGGATTTTGTGGCTGGTGGTGGTTAGATCTGGACTGCAGGAAACAGAACAGATTCTGGATTTTGCAGTGACTTTTAGGAGGGGTAAACAAATTCATAAAATCTTGAAAAAAATTATGGGGAAGGACTTTGGCGGACAAAAATCCCAGTCCAAATTTTAGATCAATCTGAAATTGGTAAGGGAATCCAAAGGGCGAAGAAATGGGTTGCTGGAGCACAGATCTGCATTGGGATAGATTGTGTAGACCTGGGAAAACGTAAATGGAACGGGGGGCAAACGAATGAATCAGGGCACGAAATTTTTTTTGGAAGGGGAGAATCATATGGGGAACTCACCCTCAAAACCTAAGATCGTTCATGTCTGTGGATTGGGAGGAAGAATCCGAACACTGGGCTGCTGTCTAGAGGTGGACAGAACTCCGACGGTGGGGCGGTGGTGGTGCGACAGCAGCTCGATGGCGGCGGCGGCGGCACTGTTGAGCTTCTCACCTAGAGAGGGATCAGATATGGAGGCTTCTCACTTCAGAAGACCAGCTTTCTCAACTGCAAAGGGGAGGAGAGGTGAGAGGGGGCTGCGCCCTAGGCTCTTGGGAGAAATTTCTCATTTGTCATTCATTAATTCTTATGAATATAGCAAATTACATGGGTTATATAACTCCACCCTAAAGACCTAATAACCCTTAGATCTAGGGTTAGGGAGGGGTAAACAAGGGATAGGATAATTATCCTCCCACATGGTTAATTGACCAAAATAAAAAATAATATAAGGGAAGGGGGCGCCCTCCCTTTAAGGAGGGGAAATTAGAATTTTCTTCCATTTTTGTCTCCATGGTCCATTTCCACCTTGGACCATGTACCAGCCCTTTAAGGGCCCTAGTTGCCACTTGGACCAATGAGGAAGAAGGTGGGGGTCCCGTCGGGCCAACATGGCCTTTCGCAAAGAAAGCCACTAAAACCTAAGGACTAACACCTTGGCTTATAGTTGCCATACAATTACAAACCCATTTAACACAAGGGTATAAATGCAAATAAAAAAGTTAGTGGTCTTGCATTGATGTCTCCATCATCAGGGAAGAATCTCTCTTTCTTTTTCTTCTCTCTGGTTCCCACATTTGAGGCTCCTTGAGTGTCACGCCCCGAGCGCGGAAGATACTCGGATGTGCGCGACGAGTTTATATCAATCATGTCAATCAGAGTAGTAGTGTATTCGACACCAAAACAGAGATGCGTAAAATAGAAAGATAACCCAATCCTTTATTTCATAATGGATAGACTATTACAAATCCAATACTCTATTTAATTAAAAAGGAAAAGTACATAGTTGACTCAAGAAAATAGGAAAAAGACTAGATGACACTTGGAGAAGTTCTATCACTTTCACTCTTGACCATTCCCATCCGATTGACTTCCCTCGTCGTCGGAATTACCTGAAAAGTAGGGAACACACGGAGTGAGCGAACGCTCAGTAGGAAATTATATCTCAAGCGCTAGCAAGGGGTTTAAATAATTACATCTTTCATGTATGTACTATAGCTATGCATGCTCGTATAAAACGACAAGATAGAGAGAGAATTTATCAATAAGACAGCAAGATGAACTAGTCATGAGCTTTCAAGAAAAGATAACAGATATTCAAGTAAGTACTTTTTAGCAAGTCATGTCAAGAACTTTGGCTATCATGTATCAAGCAAGCAAGTAATTACCCTTTCTCGGGTCACGCAATTCATGTCATGTCAAGTCCGAGTCCAATACAAGATTTGTGTGGAATGTCCAATCAAGCTAGTCATGCACTCGGTATAATGCCAGATACCTTATCATTCAACTCCCATGGGCACAAGTACTTTCGGGTGCTCCTCCCAGGACCAGATCGGGCCCTATATGCACAGGCATTTATCATGTATATTTGGCATCTACTCTTGTATATATATATAGCCAATATGAAATTTCAACAATTTAAGCTTGTAGACACGTAGGATAACTTTGAGAGAATGGAGTCCAAAAATACGATATTGGACATAGATAGGCGATAACAACGGTACAATCACGATGAACGATGAAACTAGGTGGAATTAGGTTCCCTTAACTCGGGTACCATGATAAACAAGTATGGACATTCTTTATATAGAATTGAGGTCCACATGAACAGTACATCAAAGGTAAGATACCCTCATTCTTATTATAGAATTGAGGTCTACAAGAACATCAAAAAATGGCATGATATCATCATCCCATTAAGAATTCTCATGATATACTTTTTGCATATCATAAGGGCCGGTATACCACGTTTCTTGAGAGTGACATGGCAATCAATAGTGCAATGGGTTTTTAGGGTACAACCAGCTCAATCGGCCTTGAGGGAATCCAAGGTTTCGAGGAGTCTTACGGAGGTCTCTATGACTAACTCGCTAGTCCAAAGGAACGGAATGTCCAATGGAGAGCTTGTATGTCAATGAGAATTAAGGGTGATCGATAAAACATCATGAAACGTGGGACTATACTCACGGAGTGGAGATATAGTGCCGATATACATATATATAGATATACTGAAACCATCGGTTATCAGAAACAGGGTAAAAATATTTTTACAGGAAAATAATGACTTAAGTAAAGTCACTACTCAAGTAATTAACGCCTTAGATAAGGGCGTTTATATATTTTTCTTATTTTTGCAAAATTTCAATACTTCAGTATTTTACCAAAAACGCGCCCTGGTAAGGGGCGTTTAATTACAAGTTGACGACGTATACAATGGTCGTTCATTCTTTACTTCTATTTTTTTGCAGAATATATATATTCAGTAATTTATCAAAAACACGCCCTGTACAGGGGCGTTACTTTTCAATTCACGCCCTGAACAGGGGCGTTAGTCAAGTGAGAGACGACCTATACAGGGTCGTGTATTTCAAGAATTTACAATTTTTCAAGTATTGAAATTTTCAGAAAACGAGATATGGTCATGACAGGATAATATCAGGATTAATGATCATGCACTGATTTAGAATCATGTTTAAGTGAATATTGGACTAATTAACATGGGTAATTATCAGGTAATTAAATTGACGTCTGTGTACAGGGCGTCAAATCTTTTGAATTGATGACCTTGTCAGGGTCATTTATTTAAATAGCGCCCTAGTCTGGGTCGCGTATAAAATTAGCGCCCTTGGAAAGGGCGTTTCTTTCCAACAATAGAAACATTCAAAACTCTCGAAAACTATATGCATGAATTAATATATATGGTTTAACATAGCTATTATGGTGATTTGGGCTACAGTGCTTGAGAAAACCTACCTTTTGATGAAACGTGAAAGATCTGGTGAAGAGACGATGCTCTGTCTGTAACAGAGTGATCACCGGAAGAAGAAGATGAAGGAGAAGTTGCAGATGATGTACGTGGATGAAGAACCCTCAATTCTTCAATCGATCGGTTTCACTTCTACAGGCAACCTGTAGAGGCAGAATAAAACGAAGGTATTACTCTTCGTAAGAACTAACAGAAGGTAAAGAAGGAGAATAACTTACCCGTTCTTCAGATAACAAAAGCTTTCAACCTGGAATCAGAAGAGAATGAAGAATCATCAGTATTCTTCACAATTTGATAGACAGATTAAAGGAAAAAGAACATGCTGTTCTTTACGTACCGTAGCAGCAGCCGATCGACCAAATAGCTTTAGGGTTCGATCGGCAAGGGTTTTTATAGGATTTTGGAAATCCTAATAGGGTTAGTGTTTGATTGGAAGTAACACTTCCGTGATAGAGTTATTACTACATTCGAACTCTTTCTCATAGTTATCAACTTACCCTGGATAGACTCCTGGGTTGAACGAAACTCAAACTGAATTAGCGTCCTAAGTAAGGGCGTCGAATTTAAATTGACGCCTTGTCAGGCGTCGTTACTTGTTGAAACGCGTCCACTCAAAGGACGTTATGCAAACTTGCCCTTTTTATTTATTTTGATCGTTTGCAATTTGACGCCTTGACATGTGGGTGTCCTTTCTTCAAAACACGCCTTAGGTGAAGGCGTTTGTAAAGTAGCGCCTATATCAGAGGCGTTATTTTCATCAGGGTTTAATTATTTTTATTCCAAGCTCTTTCGTTTATTTACTAAATCTTTTAATCTATTTTGATTTATTTATTCCTTTTAAATTTATCAGGGTTGCTACACCCTCCCCCACTTAAAAAGAATTTGGTCCCCAAATTCATAGCATATATTTACATATGGAGAGTGTAGAGTTCATACCTTCTAAAATAACTCTGGAAATTGTTTCCTCATAGATTCCTCGGTCTCCCATGTAGCTTCATGTTCTGAATTCTTATTCCATTGTACTTTTAGCATGGGAATAACCTTATTCCTTAGGGTTCGTACTTCTCGATCTAGTATTCGTATGGGCTTCTGCTCATATGTGAAATCTTTCTAGATCACTAGATCTCCATACTCAATAATATGTGATGGGTCATGTACATACTTCTTCAACATAGATATGTGGAACACATCATGTACTTCGGACAGTTGAGGTGGCAATGCGATGCGATAAGCAACCTCGCCAACTCTTTCTAGTATCTCAAAAGGTCCGATAAATCTTGGTGTAAGCTTGCCCTTAACACCAAATCTTCGTATTCCACGTCCAGGCGATATCTTGAGAAATACATGATCTCTAACTTGGAATTCAAGATCTCTTCTTCTTGTGTCAGCATAAGCCTTTTGTCTAGACTGAGCAACTTGCAGTCTTTCTTTGATCAATTGTATCTTCTCGGTAGTGTCCCTTACCATTTCTGGACCTAACAGTTGTTTCTCTCCAACTTCGTCCCAGCATAAGGGTGATCGACAACTCCTTCCGTATAAGACTTCAAAAGGTGCCATTTGTATACTTGCCTGGTAGCTATTATTATATGCAAATTCGACCAGCGGCAAGTGATCATGCCAGTTCCCACCAAAATCAGTAATGCATGCTCTTAGCATATCTTCGACTACTTGATTGGTTCTCTCGGTCAGACCATCCGTTTGAGGATGAAGGGCTGTGCTAAAGTTAAGTCTCGTTCCCAACGAATGTTGTAGTCCTTTCCAAAAATGAGAAGTAAAACGGGGATCTCTGTCAGACACGATTGAAACAGGAATACCATGTAATCTGACTATTTCCTTGATGTATAGTGCAGCTAAGACATCAACTGACCATCGACTCTTGATTGGCAAGAAATGCGCTGATTTAGTCAATCGATCAATGATAACCCATATTCCATCATGTCCTCTTTTTGATTTAGATAAACCCATGATGAAATCCATACCAATATCCTCCCACTTTCATTTAGGGATATCTAGAGGATGTAGTTTTCCAGCAGGCTTTTGGTGTTCTGCCTTGACTTGTTGGCACGTGAGACAGCGTGATACGTAGTCCGCTATTTCTCTTTTCATGTTGGGCCACCAAAAATTTCTTTTCACATCTTGGTACATCTTGGTAGATCCAGGATGAATCGTATACCTTGACCTATGAGCTTCATCTAAGACCTTCTTCTTCAATTCTGGGCAGTCCGGTATACAAGTTCTATTCTTGAACATTAATCTTCCATCAGAAGCTAATTGGAAATCCGATTGTCCTTCTAATCTGCCCTTGATTTCTACTAATGTAGGATCATCATTCTGAAGTGCTTGTATTTCAGACAATAAATCTGACTGTATGCTTACATGAGATAATGTGACACATCTAGGGTCCGTGTCCATGCTTATATTGAGTTCAGAGAATTGTTCCAGCAATTTTCATTCTTGAATCAGACAATTGGCTAACAGTGCTCTCGGCTTTCGACTAAGGGCATCTGCTACATGAGTACCCTTTCCGGGATGATATTGTATATTGAAGTCGAAGTCCTTGAGATATTCCAGCCATCGTCTTTGCCTCATATTTAGTTCCTTCTGTGAGAAAAGATATTTGAGACTCTTGTGATCGGAGTATACAGTAAACTGTACTCCATAAAGATAATGTCTCCATATTTTGAGTGCAAATACTACCGCGGCCAATTCTAAGTCATGGACGGGGTAGTTCTCTTCATGCTTCTTTAATTGACGAGAAGAGTAGGCTATAACCTTCCCTTGTTGCATTAGAACACACCCGAGGCCAATGCCAGAAGCATCAGTGTATACCTCGAACTTTTCTCCTTCAATTGGCAATGCTAAGATAGGAGCTGTAGTAAGATGATCCTTGAGAGTTTGGAAGCTTCTTTCACATTCCTCATCCCATTCATAACGGATCTCCTTGCGAGTTAACCTCGTAAGCGGTACGACGATTTTTGAGAAATCCTTGATGAATCGCCTGTAATAGCCGGCAAGACCTAAGAAACTTCGGATCTCGCTAGCATTGGTCGGTCTTTCCCAGTTCCTTACAGCTTCAACCTTTGATGGGTCTACAGACAAGCCATCCTTTGATATAACATGTCCGAGAAAAGTCACTTCTTCAAGCCAGAATTCACACTTGCTAAGTTTTGCATATAATTGGTTTATCCTCAATATTTGTAATGCAATCCTCAAATGTTCCTCATGCTCTTCCTTAGTCTTGGAATAAATCAATATATCATCAATAAAGACCACCACGAATTGATCCAAATAAGGCCTGAATATACTATTCATTAACTGCATAAAGGCAGCATGGGCATTCGTTAGTCCGAAAGGCATAACAACAAATTCATAATGGCCATACCTGCTTCTGAATGCGGTTTTATGAATATCCTCGTCCTTGATTCTTAGTTGGTGATATCCGGACCTAAGATCAATTTTGGAAAAGTACATGGATCCTGAAATTTGATCAAACAATTCATCGATTCTCGGCAGTGGATACTTGTTCTTGATAGTGAGATGATTCAATTGTCGATAGTCGATGCATAACCTCATAGATCCGTCTTTCTTCTTTACAAATAATACAGGCGCTCCCCACGGGGAAGTACTAGGTCTAATGAATCCTTTCTTAATGAGTTCCATCAATTGCTCTTTTAACTCCTTGAGTTCAGCAGGTGACATCCTATAAGGTGCCTTTGAAATCGGACCAGCACCAAGGACTAAGTCAATGGTGAAGGCCACTTCTCTTTGCGGGGGTAATCCCGGCAAATCTTCCGAAAATACGTCCGAAATTCTTGTACCACTGGAATGTCTTCTATCTTAGCTTCCTTAGCTTCTTTAACTGTGACAAAGGCAAGGAAAGATGTACATCCTTTCCTGATGAGCTTGCTAGCTCGGAGAGCTGAAATAAGAGGGGATCTGCTCCGACCCTTGGGGCTAGTCAAGATTAGTTCTAGAAATTCCTTGAATGTAACCTTACTATTGCGGCAATCAACCGTTGCCTGATACTTGGATAACCAATCTGCCCCTAGTATAACATCATACTCTTTCAGATCTAAACATATGAGATCAATAGGGAGATTTCTACCCTGAACCAATACTTCGCAGTTTTGGTAATGATGTGTAATATCAGTCTCATCATCCAGAGGAGTAGACAAAACTAACTTTTATCCATTCCGGTTCTAGGGGTAATGCGTCAGCAAACTTCTTAGAAACAATAGAATGCGATGCACCAGTATCAATTAAGACATATGCATTCCTGGAACAAACTTTCAATGTACCTTCCACTAAGCCGCCTTCTTCTTCTTGCTCGGTCTCCTTGATTGCATGAAGACGAGCATTCTTGGTTACTGGGCGTTTCCCGACATCGGCTTGATTGTTAAGTAATGGGCAATCGGGAATCCGATGCTCACGACTCCCACAACAGAGACATACTCCTAGTTTCCTCCAGCATTCTTATGCTCTATGACCCGCTTTATCACAATGTTTGCACACTGTATTTGGAGAGGTAGTGGTGATAGAGAAGGGCTTGGTCTTCTTGAACTTTTGGTCTTGTGAGGATGCTCCTCCATTGGTAGGCCTTTTCTTGAAGTTGGGTTTAAAGGAACCCGAACCTGTAACTTGTTCCTTCTTATCCTTACCACGAATCCTATCAGACAGTTCCGTGGCATCTTCTAATAGTTGAGCTCGGCGTACTATCTCCGAGTAGACTTGAATGTCCATCGGCGCCAGTTGAGTAATAGCTTGGGGCCTGAGCCCATTAAGAAACCTCCTAGCTTTCATTTTCTCGGTGCTAACTAGATGCTTAGCATACCGAGACAATCTAGAGAATTGGGCCTCATACTCGGCCACTGACAAAGATCATTGCTTTAATGCAGCAAATTCTGCATCCTTCTTTTCCTGAACTCGGTCCGCGAAATATTTTGCGTTGAAGTGTTCAACGAATTCCTCCCATGAAACCTGATCTTGATTTATAGTAGCCTCTATTGATTCCCACCAGCATCTAGCATCCCTTTCTAACTGAAAAGTAGCTAATAAGACCTTATCTTGATCCGTGCATTGCATAACACGGAATATTCGTTCTGTTTCCCTAATCCAGTGTTCAGCGTCATCTGGATCAGTAGAACCCGTGAACTTGGGCGGGTTCATGTTCTTGAAAGTCTGGTGGAGACTTCCTGCTCGTTGTCCACCTCCTAGTGTTACTTGCTGCAGTACTTGAGTCATGCCTTGCAGTGTACGCTGCATGTTGCGCCATTGAGCACGTTCGGAAGCCATTATCCTACAATTATAATAACTAGATTAATACGTGATTTGTATCTTAAAGACTAGCATGCTATGTTAACTTTAACCCTTGGTTCTACCCAATCTCGCTGGTTAAAGGTTTGAACATATCCTTGGACTTGGGTTTTCCTAGGAATTGAATACCCTAGGCTCTGATACCACAAAAACTGTCACGCCCCGAGCGCGGAAGATACTCGGATGTACGCGACGAGTTTATATCAATCATGTCAATCAGAGTAGTAGTGTATTCGACACCAAAACAGAGATGCGCAAAATAGAAAGATAACCCAATCCTTTATTTCATAATGGATAGACTATTACAAATCCAATACTCTATTCAATTAAAAAGGAAAAGTACATAGTTGACTCAAGAAAATAGGAAAAAGACTAGATGACACTTGGAGAAGTTCTATCACTTTCACTCTTGACCATTCCCATCCGATTGACTTCCCTCGTCGTCGAAATTACCTGAAAAGTAGGGAACACACGGAGTGAGCGAACGCTCAGTAGGAAATTATATCTCAAGCGCTAGCAAGGGGTTTAAATAATTACATCTTTCATGTATGTACTGTAGCTATGCATGCTCGTATAAAACGACAAGATAGAGAGAGAATTTATCAATAAGACAGCAAGATGAACTAGTCATGAGCTTTCAAGAAAAGATAACAGATATTCAAGCAAGTACTTTTTAGCAAGTCATGTCAAGAACTTTGGCTATCATGTATCAAGCAAGCAAGTAATTACCCTTTCTCGGGTCACGCAATTCATGTCATGTCAAGTACGAGTCCAGTATAAGATTTGTGTGGAATGTCCAATCAAGCTAGTCATGCACTCGGTATAATGCCAGATACCTTATCATTCAACTCCCATGGGCACAAGTACTTTCGGGTGCTCCTCCCAGGACCAGATCGGGCCCTATATGCGCAGGCATTTATCATGTATATTTGACATCCACTCTTGTATATATATATAGCCAATATGGAATTTCAACAATTTAAGCTTGTAGACACGTAGGATAACTTTGAGAGAATGGAGTCCAAAAATACGATATTGGACATAGATAGGCGATAACAACGGTACAATCACGATGAACGATGAAACTAGGTGGAATTAGGTTCCCTTAACTTGGGTACCATGACAAACAAGTATGGACATTCTTTATATAGAATTGAGGTCCACATGAACAGTACATCAAAGGTAAGATACCCTCATTCTTATTATAGAATTGAGGTCTACAAGAACATCAACAAATGGCATGATATCATCATCCCATTAAGAATTCTCATGATATACTTTTTACATATCATAAGGGCCGGTATACCACGTTTCTTTAGAGTGACATGGCAATCAATAGTGCAATGGGTTTTTAGGGTACAACTAGCTCAATCGGCCTTGAGGGAATCCAAGGCTTCGAGGAGTCTTACGGAGGTCTCTATGACTAACTCGCTAGTCCAAAGGAACGGAATGTCCAATGGAGAGCTTGTATGTCAATGAGAATTAAGGGTGATCGATAAAACATCATGAAACGTGGGACTATACTCACGGAGTGGAGATATAGTGCCGATATACATATATATAGATATATTGAAACCATCGGTTATCAGAAACAGGGTAAAAATATTTTTACAGGAAAATAATGACTTAAGTAAAGTCACTACTCAAGTAATTAACGCCTTAGATAAGGGCGTTTATATATTTTTCCTATTTTTGCAAAATTTCAATATTTCAGTATTTTATCAAAAACGCGCCCTGGTAAGGGGCGTTTAATTACAAGTTGACGACGTATACAATGGTCGTTCATTCTTTACTTCAATTTTTTTGCAGAATATATATTTTCAGTAATTTATCAAAAACACGCCCTGTAAAGGGGCGTTACTTTTCAATTCACGCCCTGAACAGGGGCGTTAGTCAAGTGAGAGACGACCTATACAGGGTCGTGTATTTCAAGAATTTACAATTTTTCAAGTATTGAAATTTCCAGAAAAGGAGATATGGTCATGATAGGATAATATCAGGATTAATGATCATGCACTGATTTAGAATCATGTTTAAGTAAATATTGGACTAATTAACATGGGTAATTATCAGGTAATTAAATTAACGTCTGTGTACAGGGCGTCAAATCTTTTGAATTGACGACCTTGTCAGGGTCGTTTATTTAAATAGCGCCCTAGTCTGGGTCGCGTATAAAATTAGCGCCCTTGGAAAGGGCGTTTCTTTCCAACAATAGAAACATTCAAAACTCTCGAAAACTATATGCATGAATTAATATATATGGTTTAACATAGATATTATGGTGATTTGGGCTACAGTGCTTGAGAAAACCTACCTTTTGATGAAACGTGAAAGATCTGGTGAAGAGACGATGCTCTGTCTGTAACAGAGTGATCACCGGAAGAAGAAGATGAAGGAGAAGTTGCAGATGATGTACGTGGATGAAGAACCCTCAATTCTTCAATCGATCGGTTTCACTTCTACAGGCAACCTGTAGAGGCAGAATAAAACGAAGGTATTACTCTTCGTAAGAACTAACAGAAGGTAAAGAAGGAGAAGAACTTACCCGTTCTTCAGATGACAAAAGCTTTCAACCTGGAATCAGAAGAGAATGAAGAATCATCAGTATTCTTCACAATTTGATAGACAGATTAAAGGAAAAAGAACATGCTGTTCTTTACGTACCGTAGCAGCAGCCGATCGACCAAATAGCTTTAGGGTTCGATCGGCAAGGGTTTTTATAGGATTTTGGAAATCCTAATAGGGTTAGTGTTTGATTGGAAGTAACACTTCCGTGATAGAGTTATTACTACATTCGAACTCTTTCTCATAGTTATCAACTTACCCTGGATAGACTCCTGGGTCGAACGAAACTCAAACTGAATTAGCGTCCTAAGTAAGGGCGTCGAATTTAAATTGACGCCTTGTCAGGCGTCGTTACTTGTTGAAACGCGTCCACTCAAAGGACGTTATGCAAACTTGCCCTTTTTATTTATTTTGGTCGTTTGTAATTTGACGCCTTGACATGTGGGCGTCCTTTCTTCAAAACACGCCTTAGGTGAAGACGTTTGTAAAGTAGCGCCTACATCAGAGGCGTTATTTTCATCCGGGTTTAATTATTTTTATTCCAAGCTCTTACGTTTATTTACTAAATCTTTTAATCTATTTTGATTTATTTATTCCTTTTCAATTTATCAGGGTTGCTACATTGAGGCTTATGGTTGCAAAGGCAGCAGCTCAAAATGTGAAGAGGGGCGTCCATTTTATAGGCTTCAAGAGGCAGAAGACTTTCTCTCCATTTCTTTAGTGATTGTGAATAGCTGGAATAGACAAAGAGTGTCTGAACAAGGAAACCTGTAGAACCTTAATTTCTGTTAGCAGAAGGGACGTCCTTTGTCCAGAGATTTTTCTCCTTTCAGACACACTCTTTGTTGGCTGGCACAGTTGATAGGACTGGCAGACAGAAGGACTTTTCCAAGGTGTTTGTACTGTCAGATATTTGGAGTAAGAACTTGCCATGGACACTTATGATGACATGGATGTTTTGTGTGTCCTAGGAATCTTCTCCATACCTCAAAATCTATGTTTTTAGAGGTTTACGGCAGACCTTTCTCCATTTTGTACTGTCTACGAAGAGACAGATCTGTCAGAAGACGTTTGAGCTTAACCTTTACTAAGGTTGACCTGCTGAGACGGTAAGGTCGACACTGCTTTAAAAACGAGTGATGACAACGGCTTCTGGAATGATCCTGAGGTCAACCTCCTATAAAAGTGAGGTCAACACTACTTATGCTGGCCGCTTTCCAGAGTGCTGGTTGCGATCGTGAGGTCGACACTTCCTGAGGGTGAGGTCGACACGGTGTGGCACAGCAGAGTGTTCGTGAAAAGGGGTCGACACTCGGAGTCGACTCTTTTGGCTTGGAAGCTTGAAGGTGTCAACACGCCTGATGACGAGGTCGAGGCGGCCATGAAGATCAGCAGGTAAGTTTTTTGCTGTGAGGGTCTGAGGTCGACACTCTAAGAGACTGAGGTCGACACTACCCTTGTGACAGTGTATTTTAACAGCTTCTGTGAGAGCCTAAGGTCGACCTCCTGAGGGAGTGAGGTCGACACTGCCTTTTAGAACTTTGTTTATAACGGCTTTTGGGAGAGTCTGAGGTCGACCTCCTGATGGAGTGAGGTTGACTTGTCTTTGATCCGCTTGGGCTTTTCTTCCTTCTGCGAAGGCCTATGGTAGACACTTGAAAGCCTGATGTCAACACTTGAAAGTTCTGTTCAGTCTCTTCACACCTAGTCAATTGAAGGGTGTATCATGAGTTTCTAAATAGATTGGGTAATGACTTATAGTGAGACATCATCAAAATAACATTTATCCAACATTCTCCCCCTTTTTGATGATGGCAATTATGAGTCATTGTGCTCACAGTTTTAATAGCAATTTGAGTAGGCAACTAATGCAAATTTAAGCATAACCACATGATATGCAGTGTACACGTAAACTTATGCAAATTTAAGCATAGCAACCTGATGTGCAATGGATACATGACATATCAGCAAACCCTTTCTCTCCCCTTTTGACATGCTAACTTTCTCTCCCCCTTTATCATCAGCAAAATCATGAGGGGTACTGTAGACATATCAGTGGAGAGGTATGAGACGTGGGCAAAAATTCAAGAGAGAGATTCAGAACTAAGACACATCGAATGAAATGACTGGGGCAACTCTCAAAATAGATTTCTCCCAACAAACTAGTGTGTCATGGTTGTAGAGTATTAACTGATGGATTAAAGTCAAGAACTTTGTTAGAATTTAAGCAATTGTCAAGGGAGTACTCAACACAAGATTACTAAAGCTGATGCATCCAAGAGAACTAAAGTCCTAGAAAATCCTCATACAGTTTAACTTACGAGATCCAATGACCTTTCAGGATAAACCACCCTGAGTATTGAAGTCAAACAAGCTGGATATGTGAGAATTTTTTTGAGCTTGCACCTCTGATTTTCACACTGGCCGAGCTGACAATCAAGATCAACTTACACCTTTTTATGTGAGGAATCACATTTGTTAGATGCAAATGGCCCAGTTACTCAGTGTAGTTATCTATCATGCCTCATTTTGATCAGAGATAGCTTGTCACTTCATGCCTGTCCCACTATCACTTCAGTGGTGAAGGGTGACAGTTTCTCAGCGGGCATGAGCCATTGTTCTGTTAAGCCTTTCTAGCCCTTTTTTTGATAAATCAACTCTTATCAGATTGGAGTTAGTCAAGACATTGCCTTTTGTCGTGAACCACCTCACGTCTCAGGTGAAGTGCATCCGGTTACTCAGCAGATCCTTACCATTACTCTACAATGAGTGCTATGGATAAATCTCAATTGATAGGGTCGTTTGATCATAATACTCAATAGAAGTACATCAACCAGAATTTTGTCAATGAAAATGCATCAGAAAACCATGAAGCATTTAGAACTTACATCATGAAAAGCATCATCTGAAGTAAGCCTATGGATTCTATCCTCCAAGTTGCGAGTTTTCAATTTTCAGAAGATTGTTGACTTTAAGACTCAGTTCATTTGAACATGTTGTGTCTCCTCTAGTTTTGATGCTGGCAATAGTGTGATTGATCTTGATTGATGCTGGCAAAACTGTTCGGATTTAATAATGTGTGATATATTGTCTTTCCTCTAAGTCAGAATTAGTTCCTGATCACCATCAGGTCGATGCATATTCATGCGAATGCATTGTAAGGTCAATGCATCTCCTATTGCATAGAACATCAGGTCAATGCATATATGCATTCTGGTCTAGAAGGTCAATGCGGCTGCAGAAGTCATGCACTATCATGTCAATGCATATTATACACAGGTCGATGTCACGATGCACTATATGCTAGCTATTACATCATCAAGTCGATGCACACTAGAGATTGGTCGTTGATGTTGTTCAATAATGAGCCAACAATTGATGTATATGGTTGATGCGATAAAGGCTATCAGTCATAAGATTAGTGCACATTGTGCATCTGCTTGGAAGCAAGGTCGATGTAGTAATGCCTTGCATCGATGCATTTAAGCATTTCATTATACATCACCAGGACAGGTCGACACGCCTCAGTGGCACGTCGATGTTGTAGTACATGATGTGCGGGTCTGTGCATTGACAGGTTGATGCACTATGCATAAGCATCAAAGCAGATATAGTCTTTCTGACTGAATAAGGTCTACATGTATGATATACAGGTCGATGCTTTAGTGAAATATTGCTGCATTCTTTTCTTCATGTTAGTAAGACAGGTCGATGTACTTTGTTTGTGCATCGATGTATGTGCAAATCTTCACACATCCATTCCTATGATTTACCTATTTTTATGAAATATCTGAGCCTGCATTTCTTAGAAACCTACTACTTGTTTCATGACAAGATTGTTAATGAATTTCTATATTTGGTTTGTCAGAAAACAAGATGAAGATCATCAAGTAATAATTCAGATTCATGCTCAAACACCTTAGATGCAAAAAGCCATGAGAAGAGAGGCCAAGTCCAAAATTCAGTTAAAAGTTAACGGTTAAGCTTCCTTGTTACGAAGCAACCTCATTGATCAACAGGAGGCAGAAATTCTGATTGTCATGTGGGTTTGAAAGTACAACCGTTGGGGCACGTGATCTAGGGCAATCTCCCAGCACTTTGGAGATTCTTAACGAAATAACCTTTCCACGTGGGTGTTTCTTAAAAGAACCTTCACCTTTTCATCTGACACGCGCCCAAGCAGGTTTTAGAAGGCCTTGGGCGGGAGCGTTCCTTCCACGCGCCCAAATTGAATCTTGTGGGGACCACAAGCAATCACGTTCGCAAGGATAAATAGAGGCCAAAGTGTGAGCGGCGAAAAGAATCGGAGAATAACGAAAGAGAGAGGAGCTACAGAAGATCAGAAAAAAGATCGAGAAAAGGTGAAGTAGAAGTGATGGGACATCGGAGCTAAGCCACAACATTTTTGGGAGTGTTGTATTAGTTTAGAGTGTCATTGGTGTGTACCTGTATTTGTATTTTTGGGTGTGTATTTGTATTAGTGTATTTGGAGTGTATTTGTATTTTGGGTGTGTATTTATAATTTTGGGTTTAATTTAGGTCCAAGGGATTTAATTTAAGTATTTAATTTTGGTCTAAGGGAGATGGTCCAAGGTAGACTTGGACCAAGTTGCAAACTTGGACCAAAAGGAGGGGGGTGCCCCCTTCTTTGTCCCCTTGTGGGATTTTTTTATTCTCATTTTGTCTCCCTTCCCCAATATGCCCCATTGACCAAGGGTATCTTAGGTCATTTGTCCTAGGTCTATGGTTTTGTATAAAATCTCTCTTGTGTCATTTTTGGAGGAAATTAATGAAAAGTTTAAGGAATATTGCCAAGGGCACCCTCTCTCTCTCTCTCTCTAGTTCTTCATCTTCTTCCTCCTTGATCCAGGGTGTGAAGCCCTTTCTTGGGAGTGATTCCCACCCCTATCCCCTCTACTTGATGCGACTTTCAGCCATCGCCTCCACCGCCTCCGTTCGTGCCGCCACGGTCATTTTTCCAGTCTGTTGTCTAGGATTCTTAGTTACTGGAAAGAAGGTTAAAGACGGATCTATAACTCCAGATCCAACTGTTGGATTGAGCTGATTTCTTCAGAGTTGGTTCATCTCATCTTCTCCAATCCCCAGTTCAATTTTTACTTCCATCGGATTGCGTTTGCCCCTCCTCCCAGTCACTTTTTTTCACCCCTCGCAGTCTACCTGTGTGCAAATTTGCGAGACATTAGTCAGTAGATCTATTTTTTCCACCCCCAAAATAACATCAAAAATTTACAAAAATATTTTTTTGTGATCTTCACTTCCCCCCCTCTCACTCATAAAATTACCAAAGTCCAGATCTGCCAACTTCCCTTCGACCAAAATTCATTCTCAAGCAAATCTCACTCTGTCCTGCCTGTTCTGCATCACTATCCAGAAACAACTATAGAGTTGCAGAGTTTCTCATTTCGATCCAGACCGTTGGACGGATCAAAAATTCACATATGTGGAAGCTCTCTGAGTGCCTTTCGCAACAGCGCTAGTTTCATCCCGATCTGACACTGGATCTGGGTGTGGTGGCCAATCTTGCCAAAGCGCGCAGTTCTATCCCGAGGCAGGCCAGCAAAGGAGTTACCATATAAATCCACTGGAAAATACGCCGGTGTAGGTTCAGCGTCCGCCACTCCCGGGGGTCGACCAGAGACCCTCTGCCATCGTCTCGGTGAGCCGCTACCTTCAGAAGGTCCCTGGAGGTCGACGTCCCTTTGGACAGCTTTGTTCGTTGTCATGCCGGCCAGTAAATTTCAGATCCAAAGCTGCAGCCCGCAACCACCCCGGAACCCTGCCTCCTTGCTGCCCGTCAACCCAAGATCAGTGCTCCCAGCGTCGTTGTGTAGCCTGCTACCTTACTGCGTGGAGTGGGCCGTAAAATCATTGCTGTAATTAAATTTTACCACTGTACCGGGAGTTACGGATCTTGGTCAGGACGTCTTCCCCACGTCCCGTGCGTGCAGGTACACTCGCCCCCCTATTTGTCTTACTTGCTTGTTCCGTATAGGTTCTTAAGCCGCTGCATGTGAGTTAATTTGATTCCTAGATAGTTTAATTTTGATCACCACTGTGAGAAAGAGAGCATGACCTGTCCCGTGACTCGATTTGAGCACGAGAGTGAACTGACCACCCAAGGCTCAGTGCCGGTTTCTCAACCTTGTAGATCGACATGTTTCCCTCGATGGGGACGATCGTGAGTGACTACTTCTTGTTTGGGGCATGTTCGCCTCTTCAGGAACCCCGTTAGGTGCCAAGTCGTTCGTGTCATCGCTGGTCGCATCATCATTTTAGTCGCGTCATCTCATAGAGTCCAAGGTTCGCATCGAGTCTGTGTCGAGTCTCATGTCGTCCCGCATCAAATTGGTATCAGAGCAAGTTTGAGTCTAGGGTAGTCATCATAGCACGGTCTAAGTCTAGGGAAGTCTTGTCCAATGTGTTGCACCTCAATCCTTTATCTGGTATATGAAAAGGCGCTGTCGGAACGATACGTTACGCCTATTTGGAAGGTAGCCTGCTTGTGTGAGTTGGATCTTCCAATCAATATCTCTGCAGGTACTGGATACTGGTTTGAGTCTAGGTTGTCCATTTCACATTGGTCAGTGCATTCCTGCCTTGTGTCATTGTATGCCCGCTTGTCTACCAGTCTACATTCAACTTCAACACATGTCCATCATGTAGTGTCCCCTTCCCCAATTTCCTATGGATTCCTAGTCGCCCAGGCGATATGACCGTTGGCACACCCGTGGGCTTGGAAACCATCCCATCTCCTTCATTAGGCCCAAAGCCTCGAACTTTTATGGCTCCAAAGTCTCGAGCGACTACCTACATTGAGAAGCCGCCATGGACAAATATTTTGATTATTATCCCATGTCCGAGGCCATTCAATTCTCTTTTGCCAAGGAGAGGCTTCTTCACGAAGCTGCCAAGAAGTGGGAAAGCATTGAATGCTTGAGGGACATTAGGAGGCAAAGGCCTATCGAGTCATGGTGCCAAATGAAGGGCGAGCTTAGAAGAATATACTTGACCCACCAGTCACCTCCAACCAACCCCACCCAGTCACCTCCAACCAAGTAGATCATAGTCGGAGGCAAAGAGTCCCGCGTGTAGAAGAGCCTAGGTCCACAACTAGGCCAAGCAATTATGAGCGAATCCACTACGATGCCCCTACTCCAAGCCTTACCTTTGCCGAACTCTTGAAAATCTTTTTGGATCGGTTGGATAGGATGTGTTCACGTATTGGGCCACCGAGTCCCCCTAGCCCACCTCCGAGGAAGGATGAAGTCATGCCCGAACCTAAGGAGGTTGTGGTTGGAAATCTCAATCCGGTGCCATCTACGGAGACCCAAGGTCCTCTCCCCATCATAGAGGACGTCCCTTCCCCATCCGAAGGAGTAGTTTTGCCACCTTTCGACCTTCAACCAGAGCCATACTTCCTTCCCAAGGGTGAGCTGATCATTGACGAGCCACTATCTAGTTGGTTAAGGAAGAGTTTATTTCCAGATGTCACGATCCCTTGCTACCCTTCCATAGAGCCAACGTTATAGGTAGTGTCCACCACCTCTTTTATCACCACCTTCCAATCCTTTTATTTCGTGGACACCATGGATGAATTGCTTAAGGGATTAGGTTGGCAAATGGAGCTGACCAGTATGTTGGCTCTTAGGCCCGACCCACCCAGATGCATTAGCCTCATATACCCATCCTTGGGTTCTAATTCCGTCTACACAGTGGGTCCATACACTAGTGAGCTCATTTTACTCATACCTCTACCTGACGAGCTCCACCACTTTCCACCCCAAGACCCCTTCTCTCCCATAGAGAAGTCCACACATCTTAAAAAGTCAGCAACTTCCTTGGTCCCCTTAGTTAATGAAGAGCCGACCTACATTGGGGACCTATACCCGGGGTCGAAAGGGAGCTACATCACCAGATCCCTAACCTGTCTTGATCCTTTTGATCCTTTCTCATGGGAACCCACCGCAAGGGGTCACACATTCTTTGATCCCTTTGATCCCTTCCCTAGTGAGCCTCTTGACCCACCATCTCTACTCCACTTTGTCAAAGGAGTCCACTATCACACCCCTTCCACACGGGTCAGTCAACCCATACTTCGGAGCTTGGTTATTACGGAGCTCGTTCATCATGCACCATCATGTAAGGATGATGAAGGTGGTGGCTATGGCTCTTCTGGTTGATGCGGGACGGACACACGACCTGGTATTCTAGCTCGCGATCGCCCCTAAGCGAGGGAAACGTGGGACCGGGCGCATTTGAGAAACCGGCCGTGAGTCTCGGGTATCGGCCTTTCCGCGTTAACTCGGGTCGAGTCACGGGACGGTACACTCACTCACTCTCGCAGCGGTGATAACAATATATATATATATATATATATATATATATATATATATATATATATATATATATATATATATATATATATGTAGGAACCTACACTCGCAGCGGCATTCAAAGATATACGAGATAAGCAAAATACGATAAAGAGTGGGGGCGAGTTTACCTCCACGCTCCGGGCGTGGGAAGATGTTTCCGGCCAGTTACTGTAACTCCCGGTAACAACAGTAAAAATTTAATTACAACAGTGAATTTTATTGCCCACTCCACACAGGGAGGTAAAGGGCTACAAGTGGGGCCCGGGAGGACCGACCCTGGGTTGACGGGCAGCAATCTGGAGGTGCGTTCGGCATGAACTCGGCCTACTGGTCTTACTCGGTCCTGCGCCGACTCGGTTTTGACTCGCTGGACAGCAAGGCACGGTTTCCAAAGGAACGTCACCTTCCTGAGGGCTTCTGAAGACACTGCTTGGCTGGGACGATGGCGGGATGTCCCTGATCGACTCCCTGAAGTGGCGGTTCCAGAAGTTGACTTTTGGTATTTTTGCGCGAATTATTCCCGGACTGCAATTTCAGACCTGCACATAGAATAGATCTGCACGCCTCGGCGACAAGAATTATGGTGCTCAGATCCGGAGGCCGATCGAGGCGTGGCTGGTACCATTGGAAAGAGCACTCACAGAACGACAACATATATTATTTTCCGGTCGATCCAGAGAAGGGATTAGAAATGAAAAACTCTGCAAACTACGGATTTTTCTGTGGATCAGGTTACTGACACTCAGGACAGAAAGGGATCTGCCTGAAACTGACCTTTGACCGAGGTGTAAATGAATTTTCCAGGGACTAAAAAAATTATGGGAGGTAGGGGGAACGTGAGGAACATTGAATAATTTTTGTGGAGTTTCTAGAAATTTATAAGTGGGTGAAAAAAATACAACAAGGTGACTTTATCCCGTAGATCTACAGAATGATAGATTACAGGGGGGAGAACAATAAATGCGGGAAAAATACCAAATGAAGTCCAAATGACACGAAATTTGAACTGGAGGTTAGGAGAGATGGACAGAACAAACTCTCAAAATTAGCGCTCGATCAGACAAAAAGAACCAGAGATAAAAATCCGGAGATGAGCTTCTGTCCTGATGTAGATAGAATCAAGCGATGGTGGCGGTGGCGCGACGGCGGTGCGATGGCGGCGGCAAAAATGGAACTCAGAGGGGCTAAGGAGAATGGGCTTCACACCCTGGAGGGATGGAGGAAGGAGAAGAACCAGGGAGAGAGGGAGAGGGGCGCACCCTTCCTTGGAGCAAATGCCACATTTTTTCTCATTAATTCTACATAAAATGGAAATACATGGTATTTATAATAAATGTAAAAAGACTCAAAATGGCCTCAGATCTAGGTTAGGGGGGGTAAACTAGGGATAGAAGAAATTATTTCTCCCATGTGGTTTTGAACCACATTAAACAAGTAATAAGTGGGGGGCGCCCCCTTGACCAAGGGAGGAGAAAAGGTGGACTTTTTGGTCTATTTGTCCCCCATGTGTCTATTTGACATTCAATCCTTCTAGAAGCCACCTAGGATGGTTGACCAGCCCCACATGGATGAGGTGGACCAATTGGGAAGGAATCGGGGGCCCCTTGCTGGACCTATTACACTTTTGCACAAAAATCCAAAGAATCCAAGGGAATGACAAAGTGGCTTGTAAAGCCTTACAATTGTGTACATACTTTGCCAAGGATATAAAAGTAAACTAAAAGGTCACAAGTGCAAAAATAAAATTTGTGCTCGGCATCGATTCCCATCAACTCTCCCCGGGTGGGAAGAACTCGACCCCGTCGAGTAAGGGGTACGGCTGCTCGAGTAGCTCCGGCGGATCCGTCACCGAACCTAGAAGCGCGGAGTACGCTCCACTCCAAGTAATCGACACCTGCTCATCCCGTATAGATTCGATATGCGCACACTGCCATGGGAATGAGGCTAGAGGTGGACACTCCGAGGTGGGGTCACTCACAAAGGAGGGAAGGCGGCTCGAAGACTCTCTAGGAATCACCGCTTGTCCCTTATGTGACTAGATCCGGTATGTAGTAGAACCGATCCCAAAGTCCGACAAGTCTCAAACTCGAAAGGGACTAACATCGCGAGCATACAAAAGACCGACTTGACTCGATGTATGCACAGACACACGATAGACAAATGAAACAAAGGCTCACAAAGACCCTAAACAAACCTAATGTTAGTCCGACCCGTACATGGGTGACGGCGGACCAGGACACCCGAATATGTGCCATGCATGCATTTGACGTAACCGGTTGTTGACATCATGTGGAATTCCTAGACCTCCTAAAGTGGACCATGCATGCATATTGGATGTGGATGTGGGAGGGCCAAGAGTACCAAATGCATCTTCTTCCTTTCCCCTAGGTCATGGTGTATCTCGCAAGTGTACGGGCTTGGTGGGTGTAGACGACCCGACCCGTGGGGAAGGAGTGAGGTAGTGGACTCCCTCGAAGAAGTGAAGTATATATGGTGGGTCTAGGGGTCCACTAGGGAATGGGTCAAAGGGATCAAAAAAGGTATGACCCCTTGTGGTGGGTTCCCACAAGTCACAGTCCCATGTGTGGCAGTCTTGAAGGTGTGGATGGTCACCTTCATGCATTGTGGTAGGTGGGATGGTGATCATGTGTAGAAAATAAGATTCGTCCCTTGGGCAAAAGGGAATGAAGTCGGGCTTGGCCGGCATGGGGAGGAATAAGAGTATCTCTATGGTGACACAACCCACGGTGCACATGGAGGTAATGGACCCTAAGGCCGGATGAGTGAAGCTACGACTAGTGGGTTGGTCGAAGCCTTAGGCCAATAAGTGTGTCAACGTCCATTGCTGGTGTAAACCCATAATAAGGTCACCCAAGGTATCAACATGGTGACTAGATCGGAATGTCGTGTGGCAGGAGTTGACGGGCACTAGAGGTAAGGTGGGGCCCATGGGTGGTTAAGAAAGTGGGACCAAGCCATCCTTGAGCCATCTAAGTAGTGGCTCGGCTATGTAAAGCATACCCGTTAGAAACACGGGTGGCTCGGGCTTTAGTGGCTCCAATCAAGAGGGTTCCGAAGAAGGTTCGGAAGTAGAGGGTGGCAAAGGAGCACTCACGGGTGGTGAAGATGCACGTGTCCTTTCTAACCAATCCGAAAACATTTTCTCGATTTCATCAAAGGTGCGGGTTGGAGTAGGGACCTCGTGGTAGACTCACTCCTTGTCTCTTGGCTCGGGTGTGGACCTAGGCTCGGCTAGGAGCGGGACCTCCACTTGGTGGGAGGTGGCTAGTGTTGTGACCCCTCTGTGTTGATGATGTTGACAATAAGTTTTATTTCATTGGCAACAACTTGTTCTGATTGATTGGCAACTGTTCTTATTTTGATTAAATTGTTTTTATCAGGTTGTCTGTGTACCTAATGCAGTCAGAGTCTATACTGTCGTGCACACACCCAAAGGTCTACATTGTATTGCAGCATGAACATAGAGTCCATACATTTCATTGTGTAGTCTGGACAGTTGTGGGTCGACGCTCCCTTCTGATGGGTCGACGCCCCCTTTGTTTTCTAAGTCCACACATTGTGCATTCTGACTTGAAGTCTATACAACGCTGCATTGGCCAAGTCTATACACTGCATTGTTGATTGTTGGCAAAGTCTGCACATTCTGCAGCTCAACGTCTGCATGCATGAAGTCTATACACTGCATGGCTCGCACAGCTGCAAGTCCACACATTGCATTCCTAGCAGACCAGCAAGTCTATACACTGCAGGGTAAAGCCCAAAGTCTAGACATTGTTGCATTGTTTGCATTTCAGAGTCTATACATCGTTCATGCATGTGCACATTTCGTGGACAAAGTCTGTACATCGCAGCATGTATTCATTGTTAAAGTCTATACAGACTTCAGCGTCTCGTTCATGCATTGTTTGTGAAGTCTGTACATTAGTCTGTGTCTCATGCATCGTCTATGCAAGTCCATACATTGCATTCAAAGTCTGTACAGTGTTCGTCTCAGCCACCGTCTCATTCAGCGTCTCACGCTTACAAAGTCTATACACTGGTCGGTGGAAGCAAGTCTCTACATTCGACTGTTCAGCCTGTGACTAAGTCTGTACAGCCAGGGAGATTGTTAAGTCTATACATTCATTCACTGTAGCTTGCACTGGGTAAAGTCTATACATCCTCTAGCTGGAACTGTGCAAGTCTGTACATCGCTGCTTTGCCAAAGTCTGTACATTGGCATCTTTTCTTCGTTGCACTTCCAAGTCTATACATTGGGACTTTTACCTACGCTCTGTTCAGCAAGTCTATACAGTGGTTGCTTTACCGACGTTGCCTTGCCAAAGTCTACACATTGTGAATTTCCAAGTCTGTACAGACTTTACCTTGTTCAAGTCTGTACATCGTCCAGTTATCTTTGGCATGTCTACACACTGGAAGTCCATACAGTCAACTTCTTTGCTTTGAGCTAGTGTGTACAGAGTTTCTCTTGGCATGAAGTCTGTACATCGTCTTAGCATTATAAAGTCTGTACATTGTGGATGTCCTTACACTCGATTGCCTTGCCTTGGTCAAGCCTATACAGAGTTTCTTCAGCTAAGTATATACATTGCTTCACGACGTGAAGTGTATACATGTTTTGTTGGCAAGTCTTCACATCGTAAAGTCTATACACTCAACTCCTTCACACTTTAGGAAGTCTGTACATCCTCCAATGCATTGCATGCATCGTTCGTGGAGTCTGTACATTGAGTGAAGTCTGGTGAAGTCTGTACAGCGGCTGCTTCACATCTGAAGTCTGTACATTGCATTTGCACTCACAACGTCTTCACACTTGAAGTCCATACATCGTCAGTTGTCTATCAAGTCTTCATACTGCTTCAGTCTGTACAGCGGATGCTTCACATAGATGAAGTCTATACATTGAGTAGAGTCTGTACACTGCATTCGAATTCACAAGTCCATACAATGCAGTCTATACAATGCAGTTCATCGTATAAGTCTGTACAGAGTTCTTCACTTAATCTGATAATCCTATAATTTGTCTGACAGGGATCTGCTACTGAGATTGCTGACATGGCTCGTGATCCCAGGAGGACGAGGTGATCAGGTGCTGCCATGTGGATGGAATTGCCTCGGTTCTGGCGAATTCTCTGGGTGGGAAATGTGGAAGACACGCGCTCTCATCCACCTGCTGATAGTATATAATGAAGCCTTCATCTTCAGATGCAGGTAGATCGACTGAAGAGAAGAAAAGTATATACAGCAGAGAGCCATCGATCCATAGTGAGAAGAAAGAAAATAGAGAAAAAGAAAAAGAGAGAAGAGAAGACAGAAGAGATGTGTAGAGAGAGTGAAATTGAGAGAGTTTAGATTGAGAGCTGCTCTTATTGTAACTCAGTCTCTTGGTTTAGAAACCAGAGCTGAGGCTTGCTCATTCCGAGTTACATTCCCATTTGGGTTTTCTTTTTCATTTTGCTTTTGCATTTTTATTTCTGAACTCTTGTTTCTTCAAGCTGTGAGACAGCATTGTAGTGGAGGTCTCCACTGGACAGGTGAAGCTGTAATCCTCAGCAGGCGAGACTTGGTCTCGGACGGCTAAGCTGTATTGCCCAACTGTTGTAGAGGGTGTTCCTCTGGTCGGGATAAGCTGTAAGCCCCAGCCGTTGTTGGCAAGCTATATTGCCCAGCAGATTGAAGCTGTGTATCAGCAGTAATCCACATTCAAGTTGAATGTGGGGTGGACGTAGGTCAGATTGACCGAACCACCAAAAAGTCTTTGTGCCTTTTGTGTGTTTGCTTGTCTGTTTAGCAGATCTTGTTTCCATCATTCGGTGCTTTGACTGTGGTTGTCCAGTGTTCTTTTAATTCCGCATTTGAATCTAGGCATAATTTTTAATTAGCCTGTTGATCTATTCACCCCCCCTCTAGATCCACATTCTGTGGGGAAAGAGCCTTCCATCTAACTCCAACAATTGGTATCAGAGTCATACTCTTCTACAGGGACTCATCGCTCGAAGAGGATAGGCAGAGATGGATGCTCGAGGGATGATAGATGAAGGTCACTCAACCACCAAGCCCCCATTCTTTGATGGATCTAACTACGCATACTGGAAGAATCGTATGCAAGTGTTTCTAAGGGCTAAAGATTACGAGATCTGGAAGGTTGTTAGCAAGGGACCTTATGAGCTGTCCCCGAATGAAGATGTCTGGACCAAGGAGGAGATCAGAAGGTCCACGCTGAATTGGAGTGCCATAAACGCCATCCAGTGCTCTCTGCACCCTACTGAATTCTCCCGCGTGTCAGCGTATACTTCAGCCAAGGAGATGTGGGATGCACTGGAAGTTATCCATGAAGGGACTTCTCAAGTCAGGGAGACGAAGGCTAATTTCCTAGTGTCTGAGTATGAAGCCTTCAAAATGAAGCCAAACGAGACCATCAAAGAAATGTATGCTCGACTGACGATCATCACCAATGGTCTAAGAGGTCTCGGGAAACCTCTGACAGAATATGATTTAGTAAGGAAGATACTTCGGTCCTTGACTCATGCGTGGCATACGAAAGCTACTGTGATGGAGGAGTCAAGGGACTTGAGCAATACAAGAGCTGATGAGCTAATTGGCTCGCTGATGGCATATGAAATTAATATGCCAAGGATAGAAGAAGCTGAAAGGAAGAAGAAGCCGATAGCGCTGAAGGCTGGTTCCAACAAATCCAACAAATCCAGCTCCAGTAGTTCTTCATCATCAGAGGAGAGCCCGAATGAAGAAGAAGATATGACTTGTTCTGAGATGGCCATGATGACCAGAGAGTTCAGACGATTTCTCAGAAAAGGAGCAGGACGATTCGGCCAAAAGAAATACAATGGCGACCGAAGGGACAAAATGTATAAACACAATCCTGCAAAGAAAACTGAAACTAACACTTGTTATCAATGCAGGAAACCAGGCCATCTGAAAGCTGACTGTCCAGATAATCAAAAATATAAGGACAAGTCAAAGAGAAGGAACACGAAAGGGAAAGCAATGGTGAGTACCTGGAGTGATGAAGATGAAGGCTCCCTGAGCAACACTTCAGACAGTGAAGCCGAATCTGAGAAGCCCATTTGCCTTATGGCAACAAGCTCAGAAGATAGAGAAGAGGACTCAGATGAGGTAATCACTAGATTTGAAAATTTTACTATCGCTGATTGGGTAGATGCCTACCATGATATAGCCGATAGAGCTGATGATATTAGAAAAGAAAACATGCATCTGAGAAGAAAGCTCAATTCCATGCAAAATGATAAAACTCTAACTGATAAAATTGCATGTTTAGAATCTGAGAATAAAAATCTGAAACTCACATGTTCTGAAGTAGATGAAATCAAAAATGAGTTAAAAGCTTCTAGGGAAGAGAATGTGAGGCTTGAAAATGAAATTGATGAATGGAAGCTGAAAATTCAGAAATGTGAGAGTGAAGTAAAAATTGTTTCTAAAAAATATGAAGATGTCCTCAATGTAAATAATGAACTGAAAAAGTCTATTGATGAAATTCAGAAAGACAATGAGGATAAACTGAGAACCATTGAGAAAATGACCCAAGGAACAGATAACTTAAATGCTTTGTTAGGGTCAAAGGTAAATTTCAGAAAAGAGGGCCTAGGATTTAATTCAAGTGCAATGAAAACCTTTGGAATGAAAACTATTTCATTTGTTGCACAAAAAGAAAAAGGACCTCTAATTAGCATGAATCCAAATAATTCAATGAACAAAAATGCTAATCTGAAAAAGACCTGTGCTGAGGAGAAGGGCAAACAAAAAGTCAGTGAGCCTAGTAGAGCTAGCACATCCAAGCAAAATCCAAAGGGTCAATCTCAGGTTAGGGGTCAAGCTACCCAGTCTTATAAACACCAGGACAAGGTAACCAAGTCTCCACCATCACCTCCACCTTTGAAGAAGACCCAAAACAAACCTATGAATAGGTCAGTAGGGTCCAAGGTGCAGGGGAGATAGAATGCTGCTAAGAGTCAACCCAATCATTTCTACCAACCCAGAGTTCAGACCCATTACAATGCACAGTCAACCTATTTCAATAGGTCAGGTTAGACTAGAACTCCGGGGAGGCATACAGGTCTTGCATATCAGGATGCTCAATATCAAAGACCTTACACTAGAAATTGGGTTAATGGGTATGGTTATTTGTAGCAACCCTGATAAAAATATAAGAATTTTAAATAAATCAAATTAAAATAAAAGATAAATAATTAGATGATGAAAGCCTAAACGCATAAAAATAAGACAGAATGGAAATAACGCCTTTGGTTAAGGCGCTACTTTATTAAGAAACGCCTCTAGATAAGGCGCTAATTAAAAAGGGACGCCCAAACAACAAGGCGTCAATTATCAAACGGCCAAAAAGGGAAGTAAATGTAACGCCCTCCACCTGGGCTCGTTTTATACAAGAAACGACGCTTGATAAGGCGTCAATTTAAATTAACGCCCTCGCTTAAGACGTTAATTCAAATCGAGTTTCGTTCGACCCAGGAGTCTATCCAGGGCAAGTTTTGGATAACTACGTCGAAGGTGGAATATGGTAAGGACTCTATCATGGAAGTATTACTTCCAAAACAACTCTAACCCTATTAGGATCCCCAAAATCCTATAAATAACCTTGTCCAACGAACCCTAAAAGCTATTTGGTCGAAGGAGGTTTCGCTCTACTGTTGTGCGTGAAGAACAGGTTTATGTTCTTCTTCCTGCCTCTGCTTTCGATCAACTCATGAAGAATATTAATTTTTCTTCATCTTATTTTCCTTTAGGTTACCTGCCTTGTGTTTTCCTGACGTGCTGAAGAACGAGGGGTTCTTCATCAAGCATTATCTTCTTCTTCTTCTACCGGTGATCAGAAGACTCTGTTGTAAAATAGAGTATCGTTTCTCTTCACATATCTTCACCCAGATAATCATCAGGTAGGTTTTCTCAAGAACGTAGCCCAAACTAGCTTAATATCTTTAATAATGTCATCGATCCTCCATGCATATAGTTTTATTGTGGTTTCAACTGTTTCTATGCAATTTTCAAAAAAGTAACGCCCTTGATCAGGGCGCTAATTTAAAGAAGCGACCCACACTAGGGCGCTAATTCTTGTTTTGACGCCCTACCTAGTAGTCGTCAATTTCATATAAATTGCTAATTACCCATGTTTAAAATTCTATATCTATGAAACCATGAACCTAATCTAATGCATGTTCATCCTGATTGAATCCTGCTATTTTTCTGATCCTGACCATGTACCTATTTCCTGAAAATTTAATATCTGAAATTTGGAAAATTATTGAATTAACGACCTGAACAAGGTCGTCTCTTATTGAACTGATGCCCAAGACCAGGGCGCTAATTGACAAATAACGCCCCTGTCCAGGGCGCGTTTTTGTTAAAATTCCAGAATATTGATTTTCTACAGAATAGAAATATTGAAGGGACGACTAATGTATAAGTCGTCAAATTATGAATAAACGCCCCTGAGTAAGGCGTTAATTGGATAATTAATGACTTAGCTTAAGTCGCTATTTTCTGTATTACTGTTTTACACTGATTACTGTCAACCGAAGGGTTATATATATATATATATATATATATCGGCACTATATTTCCACTCCGTGAAAATAGTCCCATGTTTTATGATGTTTTATCGCACTACCCTCAATTCTCATTGACATACAAGCTCTCCATTTGACATTCCGTTCCTTTGGACTAGCGAGTTAGTCATAGAGACCTCCGTAAGACTCCTCAAGCCTTGGATTCCCTCAAGGCCGACTGAGCTAGTTGTACCATAAAAACCCATTACATTATTTGATTGCCATGTCACTCTAAAGAAACATGGTATACCGGCCCTCATGTTATGCAAAGTGTGTATCATGAGAATTCTCTTAATGGGATGAGGTTATCATGCCATTTGATGTTGTTCTTGTAAACCCCAATTCTATATCCAACATGATGTTCTTGTGGACCTCAATTCTATATTAAGAATGAGGACGTCTTGCCATTGATGTGTTGTTCATGTGGACCTTAATTCTATATAAAGAATGTCCATACTTGTTTGTCCTGGTACCCAAGTTAGGGAACTAATTCCACCTAGTTTTATCGATAATCATGATTGTACCGTTATTATCGCCATTCTATGTCAAAGTGTCATATTTTTGGACTCTACTCTATCCAAGTTTATCCTACATGTCTACAAGTTTTATTCTTGAAATTCCATATTGGCTATATACAAAAGTGGATGTTAAAATACATGATTAATGCCTGCGCATATAGGGCCCGATCTGGTCCTGGGAGGAGCACCCGAAAGTACTTGTGCCCATGGGAGTTGATTGATCACGGTATTGGCATTATACCGAAGTGCATGACTAGCTTGATTGAACATTCCACAAATCTTGTACTTGACTTGATATTACATGACTTGTGTGGCCTGATAAAGGGTAATTTCATACTTGCGTGCTTGAAACGTGATAGCCAAATTCCAACATGACATGATGAATACACTTACTTGAATATCTTGATATCTTTTGATATAAGTTCTTGAAAGTTCATGACTAGTTCTTCTTGCTATTATTGTTATACACTCTCTCTATCTGGTCATTTTATGCGAGCATGCATAGCTATAGCGCATTATTGAAAGATGTAATCACTTAAACCCCTTGCTAGTTCTTGAAGTATAATTTCCTACTGAGCGTTCGCTCACTCAGTGTTTCCCTACTTTTCAGGTAAGTATGACGATGAGGGAAATCAAACGGATGGGGAAAATCA
The DNA here is from genome assembly GCA_022559845.1 of Amorphophallus konjac. Taxonomy (NCBI): domain Eukaryota; kingdom Viridiplantae; phylum Streptophyta; class Magnoliopsida; order Alismatales; family Araceae; genus Amorphophallus; species Amorphophallus konjac. Next base: position 37,018,775 of record CM040129.1, read on the forward strand.
AGAGTGAAAGAGATAGAGCTTCTTCCGTGTTATCTAGTCTTTTTTTTTATTTTTATTTTTCTTGAGTCGACCTTGTATTTTTCCTTTATTTTAGTTAGTACTTCAAAGGTTTATAATAGACATATTCTTATGAAGGAATGAAGGATTGTGTTATCTTTACTTTTGCGCATCTCTGATTTTGGTGTCGAATACACTAATACTCTGATTGACATGATTGATATAAACTCATCGCACATCTCCGGGTATCTTCCACGCTCGGGGCGTGACAGTTTTTGTGGTATCAGAGCCTAGGATATTCAATTCCTAGGAAAACCCAAGTCCAAGGATAGGTTCAAACCTTTAGCCAGTGAGATTGGGTAGAACCAAGGGTTGAGTTAACATAAAAACTTAAAAGCCCTTAACGCGAGTATATACTAATATAGTTATTGTAATTGTAGGATAATGGCTGCCGAACGTGTTCAGTGGCGCAACATGCAGCGTACACTCCAAGGCTTGACCCAGGTGCTGCAACAAGTAGCACAGAGAGGTGCACAACGAGCCGGAAGTCTCCACCAAGTCTTCAAGAACATGAACCCTCCCAAATTCATGGGTTCTACTGATCCGGATGACGCAGAGCACTAGATCAGGGAGACGGAGCGTATATTCCGTGTTATGCAATGCACAGATCAAGATAAAGTCTTATTAGCTACTTTCCAACTAGAAAGGGATGCCCGATGCTGGTGGGAGTCAGTCGAAGCTACTATAAATCAAGACCAAATTACTTGGGAAGAATTCATTTAACATTTCAACGCTAAATATTTTTCAGACCGATTCCAAGAAAAGAAAGCTACCGAATTTGCCGCACTCAAGCAACGGTCATTATCGGTGGCGGAGTACGAGGCCCAATTTTCTAGATTATCTCGGTATGCTAAGCACTTAGTTAGCATCGAGAAGATGAAAGCTAAGAGGTTCCTTAATGGGCTCAGGCCCCAATATATTACCCAACTGGCGCTGATGGATATTCAAGTCTATTCGGAGATAGTGCGTCGAGCTCAGCTATTAGAAGACGCCACGGAACTATCTGATAGAATCCATGGGAAGGACAAGAAAGAACAAGTTACAAGTTCGGGTTCCTTTAAACCCAACTTCAAGAAGAGGCCTAGCAATGGAGGTACTTCCTCACAAGATCAGAAGTTTAAGAAGACCAAGCCCTTCTCCATCACCACTACCCCATCAAATATAGTGTGCAAGCATTGTGACAAGGCTGGTCATAAAGCCGAAGAATGCTGGAGGAAACTATGAGCATGTCTCCGCTGTGGGAGTCGCGATCATCGAATTCCCGATTGTCCATTACTTAATGATCAAGCCGGGGACGGGAAGCGCCCAGTAACCAAGAATGCTCATCTTCACGCAATTAGGGAGACCGAACAAGAAGAAGGCGGACTAGTAGAAGGTACATTGAAAGTTTGTTCCAAGTCTGCACATGTCTTATTTGATACTGGTGCTTCACATTCAATTGTTTCCAAGAAGTTCACTGATCCATTACCCCTAGAACCGGAATGGATAAAATTAGTCTTGTCTACTCCTCTAGGAAACGAGACTGATATTACACACCATTACCAGAACTGTGAAGTATTGATTCATGGTAAAAATCTCCCTATTGATCTTATATGTTTAGATCTAAAAGAGTATGATGTCATACTAGGAGCGGATTGGTTATCCAAATATCATGCGACAGTCGATTGCCGCAATAGCAAGGTTACTTTCAAGGACTTTCCAGAACTAGTCTATTCTAGCCCTAAGAGTCGGAGCAAGTCACCTCTTATTTCGGCCCTCCGAGCTAGCAAGCTCATCAGGAAAGGATGTGTATCTTTCCTTGCATTCGTCACGATTAAGGAGGCTAAGGAAATTAAGATAGAAGATATTCCGGTGGTACAAGAATTTCCGGATGTATTTCCAGAAGATTTTCCTGGATTACCCCCACAAAGAGAAGTGGCCTTCACCATCGATTTAGTTCCTGGTGCGGGTCCAGTTTCTAAGGCACTGTATAGAATGTCACCTGCTGAACTCAAGGAGTTAAAGGGGAAATTGATGGAACTCATTAAGAAAGGATTCATAAGACCAAGTACTTCCCCATGGGGAGCGCCTGTATTATTTGTAAAGAAGAAAGATGGATCCATGAGGTTATGCATCGACTATCGACAGTTGAATCATCTCACTATCAAGAACAAGTATCCACTGCCGAGAATCGATGAGTTGTTTGATCAAATTTCAGGATCCAAGTACTTTTCCAAAATTGATCTTAGGTCGGGATATCATCAGTTAAGGATCAAGGATGAGGACATTCATAAGACTGCATTCAGAAGCAGGTACGACCATTATGAATTTATTGTTATGCCCTTCAGACTAACGAATGCCCCTGCTGCCATTATGCAGTTAATGAATAGTATATTCAGGCCTTATTTGGATCAATTCGTGGTGGTCTTTATTGATGATATATTGATTTATTCCAAGACCAAGGAAGAGCATGAGGAGCATTTAAGGATTTCATTACAAATATTGAGGACGAACCAATTATATGCAAAACTCAGCAAGTGTGAATTCTGGCTTGAGGAAGTGACTTTTCTCGGACATGTTATATTAAAGGATGGTTTATCAGTAGATCCATCAAAAGTTGAAGCTGTAAGAAATTGGGAAAGACCAACCAATGCTAGCGAGATCCGAAGTTTCTTAGGTCTTGCCGGCTATTACAGGCGATTCATCAAAGATTTCTCTAAGATCGCCGTGCCACTTACGAGGTTAACTCGCAAGGAGATCCGTTACGAATGGAGTGAGGAATGTGAAGGAAGCTTCCAAACTCTCAAGGATCATCTTACTACAGCTCCTGTCTTAGCTTTACCAATGGAAGGAGAGAAATTCGAGGTATACACTGATGCTTCTGGCATTGGCCTCGGATGTGTTCTAATGCAACAAGGCAAGGTTATCGCTTACTCTTCTCGTCAATTAAAGAAGCATGAAGAGAACTACCCCGTCCATGACTTAGAATTGGTCGCGGTAGTGTTTGCACTGAAAATCTGGAGACATTATCTATATGGAGTGCAGTTTACTGTATACTCCGACCACAAGAGTCTCAAATATCTCTTCTCACAGAAGGAACTGAATATGAGGCAAAGACGTTGGCTGGAATACCTCAAGGACTTCGACTTCAATATACAATATCATCCCGGAAAGGGTAATCATGTCGCAGATGCCCTTAGTCGAAAGCCGAGAGCACTGTTAGCCAATTGTATGATTCAAGAATGGAAGTTGCTGGAGCAATTCTCTAAGCTCAATATAAGCATGGACACGAACTTCAAATGTGTCACATTGTCTCATATGAGCATTCATCCAGACCTATTAACAGAAATACAAGCACTTCAGGATGATGACCCAATATTAGTAGAGATCAAAGGCAAACTAGAAGGACAGTCTGATTTCCAATTAGCGTCAGATAGAAGGTTGTTATTCCAAAATAGAACTTGTATACCGGATTGTCCCGAGTTAAAGAAGAAGATATTAGATGAAGCTCATAGATCAAGGTACACGATTCATCCTGGATCTACCAAAATGTACCAAGATGTGAAAAGAAATTTTTGGTGGCCCAACATGAAAAGGGAAATAGCGGACTACGTGTCGCGCTGTCTCACATGCCAACAGGTCAAGGCGGAACACCAAAAGCCTGCTGGAAAACTACATCCTCTAGATATCCCTAAATGGAAGTGGGAGGATATTGGTATGGATTTCATCATGGGTTTATCTAAATCAAAAGGAGGACATGATGGAATATGGGTTATTATTGACCGATTGACTAAATCGGCGCATTTCTTGCCAATAAAGAGCCGATGGTCAGTTGATGTTTTGGCTGCGTTATACATCAAGGACATAGTCAGATTACACGGTATTCCTATCTCAATCGTGTCTGACAGAGATCTCCGTTTTACTTCTCATTTTTGGAAGGGACTACAACATTCGTTCGGAACAAGGCTTAACTTTATTACAGCTTTTCATCCACAAACGGATGGTCAGACCGAGAGAACTAATCAGGTGGTTGAAGATATGCTCAGAGCTTGCATCATGGATTTCAATGGTAGATGGCATGATCACTTGCCTCTGGTTGAATTTGCATACAATAATAGCTACCAGGCCAGTATACAAATGGCACCTTTCGAAGCCTTATACGGAAGGAGTTGCCGATCACCCTTATGCTGGGACGAAGTTGGAGAAAAACAACTGCTAGGTCCAGACATGGTAAGGGATACCACTGAGAAGATACAATTGATTAGAGAAAGACTGTAAGTCGCTCAGTCTAGGCAAAAGGCTTACGCTGATACAAGAAGGAGAGATCTTGAATTCCAAGTTGGAGACCATGTATTTCTCAAGATATCGCCTGGACGTAGCATACGGAGATTTGGTGTTAAGGGCAAGCTTACACCAAGATTCATAGGACCTTTTGAGATATTGGAAAGAGTTGGCGAGGTTGCTTATCGCATCGCATTGCCTCCTCAATTGTCTGATGTTCATAATGTGTTCCACATATCTATGTTGAAGAAGTATGTACACGATCCATCACATATTGTTGAACATGGAGACTTAGTGATCCAGAAGGATCTCACATATGAACAGAAGCCCATAAAGATACTAGATCGTGAAGTACGTACCCTAAGGAATAAGGTTATTCCCATGCTTAAGGTACAATGGAATAAGAGTTCCAATCATGAAGCCACCTGGGAGACCGAGGAATCCATGAGGAAGCGATTTCCAGAATTATTTTAAGGTATATACTCTACACTCTCCACACATATATATATATACTATGGAATTTGGGGGCCAAATTCTTTTAAGTGGGGGAGGGTGTAGCAACCCTGATAAAAAATAAGAATTTTAAATAAATCAAATTAAAATAAAAGATAAATAATTAGATGATGAAAGCCTAAACGCATAAAAATAAGACAGAATGGAAATAACGCCTTTGGTTAAGACGCTACTTTATTAAGAAACGCCTCTAGATAAGGCGCTAATTAAAAAGGGACGCCCAAACAACAAGACGTCAATTATCAAACGGCCAAAAAGGGAAGTAAATGTAACGCCCTCCACCTGGGCGCGTTTTATACAAGAAACGACGCTTGACAAGGCGTCAATTTAAATTAACGCCCTCGCTTAAGACGTTAATTCAGATCGAGTTTCGTTTAACCCAGGAGTCTATCCAGGGCAAGTTCTGGATAACTACGTCGAAGGTGGAATATGGTAAGGACTCTATCATGGAAGTATTACTTCCAATACAACTCTAACCCTATTAGGATCCCCAAAATCCTATAAATAACCTTGTCCATCGAACCCTAAAAGCTATTTGGTCGAAGGAGGTTTCGCTCTGCCGCTGTGCGTGAAGAACAGGTTTATGTTCTTCTTCCTGCCTCTGCTTTCGATCAACTCTTGAAGAATATTAATTTTTCTTCATCTTATTTTCCTTTAGGTTGCCTGCCTTGCGTTTTCCTGACGTGCTGAAGAACGAGGGGTTCTTCATCAAGCATCATCTTCTTCTTCTTCTGTCGGTGATCAGAAGACTCTGTTGCAAAACAGAGTATCGTTTCTCTTCACATATCTTCACCCAGATAATCATCAGGTAGGTTTTCTCAAGAACGTAGCCCAAACTAGCTTAATATCTTTAATAATATCATCGATCCTCCATGCATATAGTTTTATTGTGGTTTCAACTGTTTCTATGCAATTTTCAAAAAAGCAACGCCCTTGACCAGGGCGCTAATTTAAAGAAGCGACCCACACTAGGGCGCTAATTCTTATTTTGACGCCCTACCTAGTAGTCGTCAATTTCATATAAATTGCTAATTACCCATGTTTAAAATTCTATATCTATGAAACCATGAACCTAATCTAATGCATGTTCATCCTGATTGAATCCTGCTATTTTTCTAGTCTTGACCATGTACCTATTTCCTGAAAATTTAATATCTGAAATTTGGAAAATTATTGAATTAACGACCTGAACAAGGTCGTCTCTTATTGAACTGACGCCCCAGACCAGGGCGCTAATTGACAAATAACGCCCCTGTCCAGGGCGCATTTTTGTTAAAATTCCAGAATATTGATTTTCCGCAGAATAGAAATATTGAAGGGACGACTAATGTATAAGTCGTCAAATTATGAATAAACGCCCCTGAGTAAGGCGTTAATTGGATAATTAATGACTTAGCTTAAGTCGCTATTTTCTGTATTACTGTTTTACACTGATTACTGTCAACCGAAGGGTTATATATATATATATATATATATATATATATATATATATATATATATATCGGCACTATATTTCCACTCCGTGAATATAGTCCAATGTTTTATGATGTTTTATCGCACTACCCTCAATTCTCATTGACATACAAGCTCTCCATTAGACATTCCGTTCCTTTGGACTAGCGAGTTAGTCATAGAGACCTCCGTAAGACTCCTCGAGCCTTGGCTTCCCTCAAGGCCGACTGAGCTGGTTGTATCATAAAAACCCATTACATTATTTGATTGCCATGTCACTCTAAAGAAACATGGTATACCGGCCCTCATGTTATGCAAAGTGTGTATCATGAGAATTCTCTTAATGGGATGAGGTTATCATGCCATTTGATGCTGTTCTTGTAAACCCCAATTCTATATCCAACATGATGTTCTTATGGAGCTCAATTCTATATTAAGAATGAGGACGTCTTGCCATTGATGTGCTATTCATGTGGACCTCAATTCTATATAAAGAATGCCCATACTTGTTTGTCCTGGTACCCAAGTTAGGGAACCAATTCCACCTAGTTTTATCGATAATCATGATTGTACCGTTATTATCGCCATTCTATGTCAAAGTGTCATATTTTTGGACTCTACTCTATCCAAGTTTATCCTACATGTCTACAAGCTTTATTCTTGAAATTCCATATTGGCTATATACAAAAGTGGATGTTAAAATACATGATTAATGCCTGCGCATATAGGGCCCGATCTGGTCCTGGGAGGAGCACCCGAAAGTACTTGTGCCCATGGGAGTTGATTGATCACGGTATTGGCATTATACCGAAGTGCATGACTAGCTTGATTGAACATTCCACAAATCTTGTACTTGACTTGATATTACATGACTTGCGTGGCCCGATAAAGGGTAATTTCATACTTGCGTGCTTGAAACGTGATAGCCAAATTCAAACATGACATGATGAATACACTTGCTTGAATATCTTGATATCTTTTGATATAAGTTCTTGAAAGTTCATGACTAGTTCTTCTTGCTATCTTATTGTTATACACTCTCTCTATCTTGTCGTTTTATGCAAGCATGCATAGCTATAGCCCATTCATGAAAGATGTAATCACTTAAACCCCTTGCTAGTTCTTGAGATATAATTTCCTACTAAGCGTTCGCTCACTCAGTGTTTCCCTACTTTTCAGGTAAGTCCGACGATGAGGGAACTCAAACGGATGGGGAAAATCAAGAGTGAAAGAGATAGAGCTTCTTCCGTGTTATCTAGTCTTTTTTTATTTTTATTTTTCTTGAGTCGACCTTGTATTTTTCCTTTATTTTAGTTAGTACTTCAAAGGTTTGTAATAGACATATTCTTATGAAGGAATGAAGGATTGGGTTATCTTTACTTTTGTGCATCTCTGATTTTGGTGTCGAATACACTAATACTCTGATTGACATGATTGATATAAACTCATCGCGCATCTCCGGGTATCTTCCGCGCTCGGGGCGTGACATTATTGGACACCTAGGAACCAACATTTCCACAGCCAACCCAGGAACTATTATGGCCACAATTCCATGAATGCAACCTGGCCAAGGCATTGGCAAAGAAACAACAATGTCAATAATCATGTTGGTGCAAATAAGAAGAAAAATAACAAAAAGAAGAGGAACAACAACAGAAGAAAACCTGTAGGATCCACTGAACAAAATACATTTAAACAAATGTAGATTCCTAAAAGCCTGCTTTCTTGCTTTGCTTCTACCTCTTATGTTATGGAGCCCAATCAGTCTTGGGTTCCAAACCTCTCTACCTAATTGTGTATGCAGGTATGCCTGGCAGCCAAGAGCAACTTTTGGTACTTGGATAGTGGCTGCTCCAGGCATATGATAAGAGATAAGGCCAAGTTATGCATGCTGACCGAGAAGCTAGGAGGCCTTGTCACCTTTGTAAGCAACACAAAGGGTAGGATTATTGGATCAGGTAAGGTAGCTAAGTGTTCTACCTGCTGCATTGATGATGTTATGCTGGTTGAAGGGTTAGCTTATAATTTACTTAGTATTAGCCAATTGTGTGATAAAGGATATAAGGTTTTATTTGATTCTCAATGCTGCAAGGTTTTTGAACATGATTCTGAAATTGTCAAATTTTCTGGAAAAAGAATAAATAATACATACATAATAGATTTAGATGACATTCAACATACTAACCTTTGCCTTACTGCCAGTAGAGAAGACTTAGCATTTTTATGGCATCGTAAGTTAGGTCATGCTAGTTACACTATTTTGGATAAACTGAATAAGCATGGCATGGTTAGAGGTCTTCCTGAAGTTTCCTTCAAAAAGGAAAATAAAATCTGTGATGCATGCACTCAATCAAAGATAACTAGAAAGTCATTTAAGTCTAGAACTGAAAATTTGTTGGAGAGGGGGATTCCTGCAGCCCACTCAAAGAGCAGACCCAACTAGGCCCAACAAGGCCCAACGAGGCAAGCTCGCCCAAGTGACAGCCCACAGGGCCCACTCGGTAAAGCCCAATAAAATAATGCTCGAGGAAACAACTCTCCTAGGCGGCCCAAAGGCTCGGAGAGCCCGAGCCTCGGTCAGGTCACAGGAAGGCCCGCGCACGAGCTACCCCTCCGCCCGAAGGGGGGAAGCGCTAGCCGGTCTATCCGACCCATCTCCTCACCGAGCTAGGCCTATCGCCCGATAGGGCCGGCCCCCTTAAGCTCGGGACGACCGATGAGATATTCATCATTGCAGCCATTAGAGTCCACAGCGGGCAAATCACTAAGAAGTCCAGGAGCTCCGGTTTCCCCGCCAGGATAACGTCCCCACGATGAGGCCATCAAAGCCCACGACGAGGACGTAACCTCCACCGGAGACCTCTCAGCTTGCAGGACTCTAGAAGGCGGTGCACTATAAAAACCTGGGATACCCTCCGGCGAAAGGCAGGTCAAGAAGGGTATGATTCCACCCCCAAACTCCTGAGCAAGGACCACTTCACCCCATCGGTGGAGAGGGATCTCGCGCCCTCATCTCCCCTTCCCTATCACTGCTCCCACCATTGCTCTACTGACTTGAGCGTCGGAGGATCTTGTCCTAGGGAATCCCCCTGGGCCCTCTGACCCATTTCCCTGTCTTGCAGTTCATCATCTTGGTGATTACCAGCCAGCTCATGAACCAGCGTGAGATTTTGCCTCTTCATCTGGCGCCGTCTGTGGGAAACGCACGAAGAGCCAACATGGTGCAGAGGAGCTCAGGGAGGAGGTCCGCCGACGAGAGGGGTAAGGCCGTGGTAGCGGTAGGGGATGGCCCTTCCAGGGCCTCACAGAACCCTCCCTCCAACGCCAGCATCCCCGCCGACGGACCACCACCCCCCCCCCCCCCCGCGACAACGGGGCTACCCTCCTACGGTGGCGCCGAAGCCTTCCAGGCCCTCAACGCGAAACTAGATGTCCTCGTGGATCTCATGAAGACCGAGGCGTCCAGGGATGCAAGATCCCGCGCCCCGTCAGGGAGCCCCCCCCCGCAGGAGTACATCCCAGCACACAGCTGGGGGCCGCTTCACCCTCCGCGGCCAGCAGCTCATCCGTAACAGGGTCGGAGGACCCTCGCAAGCTCCGCCTCCGGAGCAAGAGGCCTCCTCCACCCCAAGGAAAGGAAGGCAGGGGGCGCAACGGCCCGATCCGGAAGCCAACGCCCCCAGAGACCGCCAAGGCACCCCCCTAGCCTCGCGGCACGACAGCAACCGGAGCTATCCCTCCGGCTGCAAGACTTCGAAAGGCGCTTCGCTAAGCAGGAGCGCGCCCTGCAGAAGGCCTCTTCCCCGGAAGACGAGGAGAAATCCCCGTTCTCCGAGTATATCTTGAAGGCGGAGGTATCTCCCAGAGCCCCCATACCAACCTTCAAGCTTTAGGACGGCCAAGGTGACCCGGCCGATCATTACGATAGCTTCGACGCCCTGATGACTCTACATGGAGCGTCGGACCCCATCAAGTGCCGAGCCTTCGTGACCACTCTGGTCCAGGGCGCTCAAGCATGGTTCCGAGCCCTCACCCCCGGATCCATCCGAGACTTCAAGCAGTTCGGGCGAGTCTTCAAGGAGAGCTTCGCCGGGAGTGCCCCCCCAAGGTCGGTGGCGGGGCTCTTGGCCCTCAAACAAGGGCAAGGGGAAAGGCTCTGGGCTTACGTCCACCGGTTTAAATCGGAAGCCCTCCGAATCCCCCGCCTGGATGTGGCCTCGGCCACAACCGCACTGACCGGGGTTACCCGGGATGAGAATCTCCGCCGCGAACTCGTCCTCCACCCTCCCTCGACCCTTGCCGAGCTAGTGACTCTGGCTCTGCGCCACGCCGAATGCGAGGAAGTGCTCAGCGCTTTCCGAGACGCAACCGGCTCAGGTCAGGAGGGGGACAAGAAGCGGGGCCCCGAGCCAAATCCTGGCTCGGGAAAGAAGCAGGATCGAGATGGCGAGCGCAAAGCGGAAGTACGAGCGGTATACCCCATTAACCGCCCCGGTCTATGAAATCTATGAAGACGTCAAAGACTCAGGACTTCTCCATCGGCCCAAGCCGATGAGGTCGAAGAGCCGCAAGCGAGACAAACATTGTTTATTCCACGGTGATCACGGGCACCACACCGGTGATTGCCACCAGCTCCAAGACGAGATCGAGCGCATCGTCCGCCTGGGGCATCTGGCCCGGTTCACTGCCGAGCGCAGAGAAGATCAAGGCACCGCAGAGGAGATTGACAACGCCCCCTGAGGGGTCCACATCAACGTCATCTCTTGAGGAATAGCATCAGGAGGCGACAGCAGCCGTGGAAGGAAGCGTCATGCCGAGCGGGCGAGCCGAGCCCCAGAGCCAGCCCAGGCCCCGCCCCAGGTCATAGTCTTCTCCGATCAAGACCTGGAAGGGCTGAGCACCCCGCACAATGACGCCCTCGTAATCTCGGCCACTATAAACCATTGTAATGTAGATCGGATTCTTGTGGACAATGGAAGTGCCCCTGATGTGTTGTCTTATGACTGTTTCCTCAAAATGGGAGAGAGTCCATCCAAGCTCCGCCCGATCCGGACGCCCCTCTGTGGGTTCAATGGCCTGGCCACTCTCCCCGAGGGAGCCCTAAGCCTGCCGGTTACCCTCGACACCCCACCCAAAACCGTTACGGTCATGGTAGACTTCATGGTGATCAAAGGGATGATAGCGTACAACGCCATTTTCGGTCGTGGAATCCTCAGCCGGATCAAGGCAGTACCATCTACCAATCACCAGAAAATGAAGTTCCCCACCAAGAACGGGGTAGGGGAAATCCGAGGTAACCAGGCCACAGCCCGAAGGTGCTACAACATCTCGGTGGAGGCCACGCGCCCGGACGGGAATAATAAGGGCCCCCGAGAAGTCGAGGAGAAGTCCGCAGCTACTAAGCCAGGAGGCGAGCTGCTGACGATCTTCCTAAACGATGACCCGACCCTAGGAGTAAGGATCGGAGCCGACCTACCACTCGAGGAACAGCAGCAATATAAGAATTTTCTTTCTGAGTACATCCGAGTATTCGCTTGGTCCGACGATCAGCTCCCTGGGATACCTGAGGAGACCGTGCTACACCGACTTAACCTCAACCCTACCATGAAGTCCGTGCAGCAGCGCCAAAGGAAGCACGCACCAGAGAAACAGACGATCATCAAGGCGCAGGTCACTAAGGGGCAAGAGACTAGTCTTTTTAGACCAGTCCTGTACCCTACGTGGCTAGCCAATGTCGTCCTGGTACCAAAGGCTTCCGGCGAGTGGCGGATGTGCGTGGACTTCACCGACCTGAATAAGGCGACCCCTAAAGACTGCTATCCCTTGCCCAGCGTCGACCAACTAGTCGACTCGACATCGGGCAACGAGATGCTCAGCTTCCTGGACGCCTATTCGGGTTACCATCAGATCAGGATGAACCCTGAAGACATCGAGAAGACTGCCTTCATCATCGACTACGGCGTGTACTGCTATACCCGGATGCCTTTCGGGTTGAAGAACGCAGGAGCCACATACCAAAGACTGGTCAACCACATATTTGAGGAACAGCTAGGTCGGAACATCGAGGCCTACATTGACGACATGCTCGTCAAGACCCCCAAGGCCCAGGACCACTTTATCGACCTCGTCGAAGCCTTCGGCGTCCTCCTGAAGTACAATATGAAGCTCAATCCTACCAAGTGCACCTTCGGAGTAAGATCCGGGAAGTTCCTGGGTTTCCTGGTCACTCAGCGTGGGATCAAAGCTAACCCTGACAAAGTCCAGGCCATCCTGGACATGCGCCCGCCCGCCTGCATCAAGGACGTCCAGCGTCTGACGGGGCGTGTCGCCGCTCTCAGCCGTTTCCTGTCCCGTGCGGCCGAACGATGCTTGCCCTTCTTAAAACTATTGAAGGGTCCCAAGTGGGCATCTGCTACGTTTGCATGGGATGAGGAATGCCAGAAAGCGTTCACTGAGCTTAAGGAGTTCCTGGCTTCGCCCCCGGTGCTCTCCAAGACCGTGCCGGGCGAAGCTTTGCTACTCTATCTCTCGGCGACGTCATCAACGGTCAGCTCGGTCCTGGTCAGAAATGACTCGGGAATCGAAAGGCCAGTCTACTATACCAGCAAAGTGCTTAGCGAGGCCGAGAGGAGGTACCCTGCAACCGAGAAGCTCGTGCTAGCGCTGGTTGCCTCCGCGAAACGCCTCCGACCCTACTTCCAAGGGCACCCCATCACCGTTCTAACTGATCTTCGCCCACCCCGAGGCCTCGGGGCGACTCATCAAGTGGGCCCTTATGCTTGGGGCCTACGACATCTCGTATCTGTTAGGGTGCAAGCCCTGGATACAGAGAGGGGGGGGTGAATGTATCCTGCTAGGAATATCACCCAATTAAAACTTCGGAAGCTAAACACAATACCAGAATAGAAACTAATTCAATTGAACAAATGAAGAGACACTTGGAGCGCTCCTAATCAATCATCTAGCGGAAGCAAACACACATATAAACCACTGCTCAAGAGATTTTTAGGTGGTTCGGTCCAAAGACCTACGTCCACCCCTCACTCCCAACCGGAGTGAGGCTTCCACTAGTAACACTAGCACAGCAGACTCAGTCTGCAACAACTGTTGCCAAACAGCTTGACCAGGGGAACAACCTCCCCTCTTCCTCCCAACCGGAGGGACACCCCAAGTGACTCCCAGTCACTTGGAAACCAGAGACACACGGTCTCTCTTCCTCCAGACTCGGAGGGAACCCCTGGACTTGCTACCCCCAAGCCCAGAACCGGAGGACCAAACCTCCCTTCCTCCAAATCGGAGGGGAACCTAGAGACCCAAGTCTCTCTTCCTCTGAAACCTAGAGGGAAGCACAACCGGAGATAAATCTCCCTTCCTCCAACCCGGAGGGAAACAACCGATGACACCCTATCAAAGGCAACCAGAGACGCAAGTCTCTCTTCATCCACACCGGAGGGGACCCGATCTCACACTAGAGGATCGGAAGAACAGCAAGTGAATAGTTCAAGGGAAAAACAAAACCCAGCAACAGAAAGATGAAAAGATAAAATCAAATGTGGCTCTCGCAGGAGCTGGCTGGCCTGGATTTGATCCACGGTCCAGCAGGAACTTCTTCTACTGCTTCTCTCTTTCTCCCAGCACGAACTCTCTTTTCTTCTTCTTCTTCTTTCTTACTTCTTCTTCTTCTCACTGCTTCTGCCTTCTCCTTCTTCTCACTTCTTTTATTCTTCTTCTTCTCTATTCTCTATCGATCTGGCTCTCAGCTTTCTCTATTTCTTCTTTCTCTTCTGCACTTCTTCTCTTAGCTCTGGCTGCTTCTACTTCAGCCACTCTCTGCCCTCGCCCACTTTCTTCAGAGGAAGAAGACACATATATATAGCAGCAGCAGATTAGGGCGGTGTGTGCTCTCCACGATTCCCGCCCAAATGCTTCAGTCCACGTGGAGGCTCCTCTGCATCTCGGATCACGTGCCAGATGCCAGCCTCGTATCAGGTGCCCACTCTGCATAGGCTCCACGAACAGTACCTGTCACACAATCATAGGAGATTAATCAGAAGGATGTACATACTTGCTAGGTAATTGAAGACCATAGTGTATAGACTTAGTGTGAAGGATAGAATGTATAGACTTTGAAGACTTAGCCAACGAGTGTATTGACTTGAACAGCTAGCCACGAGTGTATAGACTTAAAATGTGATAACAAGTGTATATACTTGAACTTAGAAATGAATGTATAGACATTAGAATAGCAAAAGGTGCACTATACTGAGAACGACACGAGGTACATTAGATGACTACAGCACGAGATAAAGAGAGAACGACACAAGGTACCACAGTAACAAGGCTAACACTACAAAGAGAACGACACGAAGTCAGATGAGAACAGCACGAGGTGAGAAGGAAACAACACGGAGTAAAACGGTAGTAAAACACGCGATCAGTGGAACCTTGGACGAAGATAGAAAGAAGCAACACGAAGACACAAATACAACACTAAGACACAAACACAGAAATAACATGAAGACTCAAACACAAAAATAACACGAAGACATAAAAATAACACGAAGACACAAATACAGAAATAACATGAAGACTCAAACACAAAAATAACACGAAGACATAAAAACAACACGAAGACACAAGCACAAAAGATAACACGAAGACACAGGAAAATGACTCGAACACGAGGACGACACGGGCTGAAAACAACTCGAAAATGAAAACAGAAACCGACATGAAGTGTGGTCACAAAGCAAGAAAGACACGGGGTCTTGGAAGAAACAACATGAATACAGAAGACTTGAAGACATAGGGGTGACACAGATGGAGCGACACGAGGTGGCACAGAAAGCAGCACGAGGTGCTGCAGTGTTCAGCACGCGATGGAACAAATAACGACACTAAGGCTCATAGTGTTGTCAGCCTCAAAACATGTAAAGACTCAACAATTGAAAGTCTGAGGGCGATGTACAAACTTCAGCTAAGCAGGACACAGTCTAATGTATAGACTTCCGGTGTGAATGAAATGTTGTACATACTTTGATTCCAAAATGCGATGTATAGACTTTATGAGAAGGCAACTGAACACTGTACACACTTCCAATGTACAGACTTCATATGAACAGACCAATGTGTAGACTTTGGCTTGGAACGAATGTAAAGATGAGGCTGTATAGACTTGGCCAATATGAGACACTGTACAGACTTTGTCAAGTGACTGGCTGTACAGACTTCAGAAGATGAAGACTCTGTATCGACTTGAAGATCATGAGCCAATGTATAGACTTAAAACAAAGACAATGTATCGACTTTGAAACAAAGGCAGTGTATAGACTTAAGCATTCTGAGCATAACAAAAGCTATGAATGTATAGACTTGGCCAAACGTAGGAAAAGCCCCCAAAGTGCAGACTTGATCATCCAAACTCAGAACAACTGATGTAGACTTGAACGTTGTATAGACTTCTCGAAGTGATGCTTGATCAAAGAGACAGTGTATATACTTAGCCACCAATGTATGGACTTCAGCACAAATGAGAAGATCGGATGAACAGACTTTGAAGCTTAATATAGACGGTGGATGTATAGACTCAATGAACAAGATGCAATGCTGACTGATGTATACACTTGGCAAATAGAGTGATGCATGAACTACCCTGTACAGACTTTAAGACTTAATGAGCAACAAAAAGAAGACAAAGCAGCATGGCGTCAACCCAGCTGATCCACTGCGTCAACGCAGCGCATGAACAATTAGCCACTACGTTAACCTAATCTAGCCATATTCATGAATTAGCTATTCAAGCAAACAATCAGATATTCAAGCAGTCAAACAGTCATCTAAATTAATTAGCACACCTCAGTGTGACTCATGGTGTGTCAGCCATCATCAAAACCATACAGGGGCACAACAATCTCCCCCTTTTTGATGATGACAACACTATGAGTTACACTGACTCAGATTAGATTCTTCTCCCCCTTTGCCTTCATCAAAAAAAAATGAAATAGGGGAACAATTCAGTAAAGCACAGGAATGTTATACTTCCCTTTGGATTGTTGATGGTTCGAAGTAGGCCTTTTCTTTGGATACATCTATCTTCCAAATGAATCCTCTCAAGAGCTTCTCCCCTTTGACTTCAGCAAAAAGACATGAGTTGAAGAGGAAAGAATAAGACTGTATAAAAAGAGTGAAATAAAAGCTCCCCCTTTTGACCAATCTACCCCCCCTTTTTTTTTAAACAACTTATGCAGTGATGCATATGCAACCAATACTCCCCCTTTGACATGGCAGAAGATATAGAGCTAATGCAGACAAACAACATGTTCAGACAATCTAGCACATTGTCCCCTTATGCATATAGTGTCTCAAACAGACCAGAGAGTTCTGCCTTGATGAACCATGATGCAAGAAAAAACTACAAGGATGAACTCTGGTTATCCAAAGACTGCAAGTACACATGATAAACTGAGAGAAGTGCTTCTCAAAAATGACAACCAGTCTAATACCACTTAATCAAAACACAGTGATAAAGAGCCATAGGATGAGCAGATTCAATAGTTAGTGAAACTTGAGATATTGAACTTTTCAGCAAGATACTAACTTCATAGAACAGAATTTTTAAGTTCTAGAGTCCTCCATTATAAAAGCTTATGAAACCTTGATTTTCAGATATAGTTTAAGAATGATGTAAACAAGTTTTTCAAAAAGAATTGTACTCATATCTGAACCAGCTCTTAATAAAACGGAACTACAAGCTCATATAAAATTCTAGTTCAACCAACTTCCATCTTACTTAGATTAATTTCCATGACAGTTTTAAGAGATACATAAGAGAATGCAACAGAATTTTACATTGTTATTTCAGAATTTGATTTACACTTGTTCATAATTTTCTTTTTAAATGAACAATTTTGATTTATCAACACCTTTTGACATAGGGAGACACCTTGATCAGAGGACCGAATCCCCAGTTACTCAGTGTGACAACAGTATTGCTTCTCCCATTTTGGAGAACAGAGGTAGTATTGGAAGTATCTTTGGCATGAGGATACACCTTGATTAGAGGCCAGAATCCCCAGTTACTCAATACAACAATGCCATTGCTCTACCAAATTTTCACAGTATTTTCAATCATTTTTTTTTAAGCAGAGTTAACCATGGTACTTCATGACACAATCCCTTGGACAGGTTTCTCAGTAACCACAGTTATTGCTTTGTCCATGATTCAGAACAAGTTAAGTGTTTAAGAAAAATCACATACACTATATATCTCAGTCAACATAGACAAGGATATCAACTTTTCAGATGTCAGAAGCTCTTACATGAATTTACATGAAGCAGACAGTTAAAGTTTATTAATAGATTGAATCAGATATTTCCAAGTTCCTTGTGTCCAAACAGGAGTACATAAGACTTAAACCAGTTCCTGTTGACAAATGTTCTTAAGCATGTATAATGGAAGGTTCCTCATTAAAGATGTTTTAACATTTATGAAGTAGTATTCAGACTGAAGGTTTACTTTATATCTCAGCTTAGTAACTCAAGAGAGCTGACTGATATTTCAACAGACAGCATGGATTTTGAAAATTTTTAGCAAGGAATCTGCCCTTGAGCAAAGAAGTTCAGACTTGACTGGATTGAAGTGAAGCTCTCCTTCAGCAGATTTAGGAGAGGCAGACAGATGCCTATAAAGTATGAATTCAGATTTTGAACAACTTCAGAAGCAGTCAAGAAAGATCTTTTGATACCACTTTCGTGATGGAATCACTGACACTATAGAATTGACAAGATGAATCAAGTAGGTGGATAGGAAGAGTTCAGATAAAAACACAACTGAACGGTTTAAGCATGCTCCCCCTATCTAGAAGCAGTGAGATTTCCCTTCCTTTTTTTTTTGATTTTTCAAAGAAGTGATATGCTATGCAATGATTCCCTCTAACTAAAAACACTGAATCATCCTATATGTCATGCAGACACTGTAGATGATGAATGACTATGCAACAACAGATTTAACATGCTATGCAGTAAATCTAAAAATAGTTGAGTGATTTCAGATGTATGAATAATGCTCCCCCTAAATGTATGCATTCAATCTATCTTTTTGGCATTTTCAATGATAGTGTGTCAAGTGCATGATTAGGCAATACTTATATATGCACTCAGCTCAAAGTACAAACAAGAAAGCCCACAAAGCTCAATGCAAGAGTCAAACCAAACAAAAAGCATGTATGCATGAAACTATGACTTATCAGATCAACCATAAATTTCATTTGAACAGATTTGAGAAATTTACCTGAATGTGGTTTTATCAACTTGGGTGCCTTAGTTTATTTCCCCTTTTTTATTCTTCAGCTTCCAAGGCACACCTGTAAGTTAACACACTATCTTGCATGGGCAGGTACCCAAATAGTCTTGGGTCCTGCATGGTTAATAGTGACACCTTTGGTAGGTGTTCTAAACAACCTTTTCGCATTTAGGTCATCAGATCTCATCAGATGGCAATTATTCATTGAATGACCTAATACACCACAATAGTAGCAAGAGGCAGCAGATTTCAGATTTGTTTTATGCACATTCTGCTTAGCATGAGTTCTATGTGCATTTGCATGAAATTTTCTGTTAACAGAATTAAGATTCTGCTTACCAACATAAGCCAGCCAACAGTCAGCAGCTCTATGGCCTAGCTTCCCACATTCAAAACATGCAAGTGTTTTCCTTTCAAAAACAAATTCATTTCTATTAGAAATATTTCTATTGACAGGGAATTTACCAGATTTATTGTTAAACTTCCTTTCCGTGAGCATGCCAACATTGGGCTGCAATGTGGCCCATCTTGCCACAGTGAAAGCATGAACTATAATTTCTTCCACCAGCCCTCAGCCAGCATTCAATGGCCCTGTGGCCTGTCTTTCCACACTCAATGCATGTAATGAGCTTATCTTTAAAAATAAATTTGTTCTTATTAGGACCATGTTGGCTTGCAGGAGGTTTACCATGATATGAATGAGATATTTTCTTATCATTTGCAAACCAGCATTGTGCAACTGTGTGTCCTAATTTACCACAGTGAAAACATTCAATTTTCTTTTTCTGGAATGAAGGATTTCTATCATAAAGGTTCCTAGCAGTCATATCATCCTTCTCCATCAATTGACATTCATGCATCAGATGACCAAATTTATGACAATAATGGCATGACATTTTCTTTTTAGATGCATGTGAATGTGTGTGTGAACTTTGATCAACATGCCCTAATGAACCCTTTTTATTTATTTTCTATTTTTCAATCTTTTTCTGATTTTTGTTATGTTCTTCAGTTTTCTGAACAATGGGCTGTTTATCTTTTGAAGTGGTGGCTACATTTGAAGCCTTTACAAAAGATGTCATCAACTTGCTCTGAAATTCTTTCTTATTAGCATTGTTGTAGCCCAGCCCTTCCTTCCTAGTGTTGGTTTTTACACCTAGTAGCTTGTCTAGATTTTTCTGCCCACTTACAAATTTTGACAGAGAATTGTTCAGATCATTTATTTCAGATTGAAGAGAAGAAATCTGATGTTCATAGTTGACTATATCTTCTTCACAGACCAGAATCTGTTGATGCATCACATCATTCAAATTTTTAAGAGTTTCAATCTCTTGTTTCAATTTGAGCTCATTTTGATTTTCATCAACAGATTTTCCTTTTTCAAATGTCAGCAATCTCTCTGACATGGTGGAGTTCAACTGTTTCAGTTTCTCAATTTCTTCCTTTAGACTTGTGTTTTCCTGCTCAAGTTTATCATCATCAAATAATACATCAGTTAGGAAACTTGGATATTCTGATTTACAGTTTCCAAAGTTTTCTTGAAATTTTAGGTTCGCAACACTAATAGCTTCAAATTCCTCATTGATCAATCTGTTTTCACTTTCAAGACTGATTAGTTTTTGGTCAGATTCCTGACATTGTTTTCTGAGTTTAGTGTTTTCAGATTTAGCATGATCAAGTTCTGATTGGATTTCATCTAGTTTCGACAGTTGTCTTCTGAATATTTCATTTTCAGTTTTCACAGTTTCAAAGTTTTCACCTCCTAGTTTTTCCAGCTTCTTTTTCAATCTTCTATACCTCTTACTCATTTTTTCATGGGAGTGTAACAGATCAGCATAGGCATCTTCCTAGCCATCTAAAGTGAAGCTAGAGAAGGGGATGATTACCTCTTCAGCATCTTGGAATTCCTCTTGATCACTACTATGGTTGCTCTCGTCAGCCATCATGCAGTTGTCCTCATTCATCCTCTGAGCTAGCTTCAGCTGATCCAGAATGTCCTTAGCGGACCTGCAGTCATAAAAACAAGAATGTAGAGCCTTGTTAGTAGCCGCTCTCATCAGGTTAAAGGCTTTCTGATTTTCTTCATATTTTGACTTGTGACTTTTAGTCCATTTGGACTTTTCCTTTGGCAATCTGTGGGGACCTTGTGAAATTAACTTCCATAGATCCGGATTAATCATTTTCACATGATGGTGAAGACTGCTAATCCATGAGTTAAAGTTAGAGCCATTGAAAACCGGTGGAGAACCCATTGAATAAATAGGCAAACAGATTAATGCAGCAAAGAGTAAAATCAGAAATGCACCAAGGGACAATAGGATCCTCTGCAGATCGTTGGATCTGATCAATCAGAGAACCGCTCTGATACCAATTGTTAGGATGCAAGCCCTGGATACAGAGAGGGGGGTGAATGTATCCTGCTAGGAATATCACCCAATTAAAACTTCGGAAGCTAAACACAATACCAGAATAGAAACTAATTCAATTGAACAAATGAAGAGACACTTGGAGCACTCCTAATCAATCATCTAGCGGAAGCAAACACACATATAAACCACTGCTCAAGAGATTTTTAGGTGGTTCGGTCCAAAGACCTACGTCCACCCCTCACTCCCAATCGGAGTGAGGCTTCCACTAGTAACACTAGCACAGCAGACTCAGTCTGCAACAACTGCTGCCAAACAGCTTGACCAGGGGAACAACTTCCCCTCTTCCTCCCAACCGGAGGGACACCCCAAGTGACTCCCAGTCACTTGGAAACCAAAGACACACGGTCTCTCTTCCTCCAGACTCGGAGGGAACCCCTGGACTTGCTACCCCCAAGCCCAGAACCGGAGGACCAAACCTCCCTTCCTCCAAACCAGAGGGGAACCTAGAGACCCAAGTCTCTCTTCCTCTGAAACCCAGAGGGAAGCACAACCGGAGATAAATCTCCCTTCCTCCAACCCGGAGGGAAACAACCGATGACACCCTGTCAAAGGCAACCAGAGACGCAAGTCTCTCTTCCTCCACACCGGAGGGGACCCGATCTCACACTAGAGGATCGGAAGAACAACAAGTGAATAGTTCAAGGGAAAAACAAAACCCAGCAACAGAAAGCAGAAAAGATAAAATCAAATGTGACTCTCGCAGGAGCTAGCTGGCCTGGATTTGATCCACGGTCCAGCAGGAACTTCTTCTACTGCTTCTCTCTTTCTCCCAGCACGAACTCTCTTTTCTTCTTCTTCTTCTTTCTTACTTCTTCTTCTTCTCACTGCTTCTGCCTTCTCCTTCTTCTCACTTCTTTTCTTCTTCTTCTTCTTCTCTATTCTCTATCGATCTGGCTCTCAGCTTTCTCTATTTCTTCTTTCTTTTCTGCACTGCTTCTCTTAGCTCTGGCTACTTCTACTTCAGTCACTCTCTGCCCTCGCCCACTTTCGTCAGAGGAAGAAGACACATATATAGAGCAGCAGCAGAATAGGGCGGTGTGTGCTCTCCACGATTCCCGCCCAAATGCTTCAGTCCACGTGGAGGCTCCTCTGCATCTCAGATCACGTGCCAGATGCCAGCCTCGTATCACGTGCCCACTCTGCATAGGCTCCACGAACAGTACCTGTCACACAGTCATAGGAGATTAATCAGAAGGATGTACATACTTGCTGGGTAACTGAAGACCATAGTGTACATACTTAGTGTGAAGGATAGAATGTATAGACTTTGAAGACTTAGCCAACGAGTGTATTGACTTGAACAGCTAGCCACGAGTGTATAGACTTAAAATGTGATAACAAGTGTATTGACTTGAACTTAGAAATGAATGTATAGACATTAGAACAGCAAAAGGTGCACTATACTGAGAACGACACGAGGTACATTAGATGACTACAGCACGAGATAAAGAGAGAACGACACGAGGTACCACAGTAACAAGGCTAACACTACAAAGAGAACGACACGAAGTCAGATGAGAACAGCACGAGGTGAGAAGGAAATAACACGGAGTAAAACGGTAGTAAAACACGCGATCAGTGGAACCTTGGACGAAGATAGAAAGAAGCAACACGAAGACACAAATACAACACTAAGACACAAACACAGAAATAACATGAAGACTCAAACACAAAAATAACACGAAGACATAAAAACAACACGAAGACACAAATACAGAAATAACATGAAGACTCAAACACAAAAATAACACGAAGACATAAAAACAACACGAAGACACAAGCACAAACGATAACACGAAGACACAGGAAAATGACTCGAACACGAGGACGACACGGGCTTAAAACAACTCGAAAACGAAAATAGAAACCGACACGAAGTGTGGTCACAAAGCAAGAAAGACACGGAGTCTTGGAAGAAACAACACGAATACAGAAGACTAGAAGACATAGGGGTGACACAGATGGAGCGACACGATGTGGCACAGAAAGTAGCACGAGGTGCTGCAGTGTTCAGCACGCGATGGAACAAATAACGACACTAAGGCTCATAGTGTTGTCAACCTCAAAACATGTAAAGACTCAACAATTGAAAGTCTGAAGGCGATGTACAGACTTCAGCTAAGCAGGCCACAGTCTAATGTATAGACTTCCGGTGTGAATGAAATGATGTACATACTTTGATTCCAAAATGTGATGTATAGACTTTATGAGAAGACAACTGAACACTGTACACACTTCCAATGTACAGACTTCATATGAACAGACCAATGTGCAGACTTTGGCTTGGAACGAATGTAAAGATGAGGCTGTATAGACTTGGCCAATATGAGACACTGTACAGACTTTGTCAAGTGACTGGTTGTACAGACTTCAGAAGATGAAGACTCTATATCGACTTGAAGACCATGAGCCAATGTATAGACTTGAAACAAAGACAATGTATCGACTTTGAAACAAAGGCAGTGTATAGACTTAAGCATTCTGAGTATAACAAAAGCTATGAATGTATAGACTTGGCCAAACGTAGGAAAAGCCCCCAAAGTGCAGACTTGATCATCCAAACGCAGAACAACCGATGTAGACTTGAACGTTGTATAGACTTCTCGAAGTGATGCTTGATCAAAGAGACAGTGTATATACTTAGCCACCAATGTATGGACTTCAGCACAAATGAGAAGATCGGATGAACAGACTTTGAAGCTTAATATAGGCGGTGGATGTATAGACTCAATGAACAAGATGCAATGCTGACTGATGTATACACTTGGCAAATAGAGTGATGCATGAACTACCCTGTACATACTTTAAGACTTAATAAGCAACAAAAAGAAGACAAAGCAGCATGTCGTCAACCCAGCTGATCCACTGCGTCAACGCATCGCATGAACAATTAGCCACTACGTTAACCCAATCTAGCCATATTCATGAATTAGCTATTCAAGCAAACAATCAGATATTCAAGCAGTCAAACAGTCATCTAAATTAATTAGCACACCTCAGTGTGACTCATGGTGTGTCAGCCATGATCAAAACCACACAGGGGCACAACAGTATCGCCCGCGCGCGGCTATAAAAGGTCAAGCGCTCACCGATTTCATTGCCGAGAGCACTATCCCGGCCGAAGGGAGGTTACCGACCATGCTCGGGCCAACCTGGGAACTCTACATCGACGGTTCTTCCAACTCGGTCGGTAGCGGTGCTGGGATCCTCCTGAGATCCCCCGAAGGAGTGGAGCTGCAGTACGCCTTGAAATTCAACTTCCAGGCGTCCAACAATGCTTCGAGTACGAGGCCCTTATATCGGGAGCGCTATGGCCCGACGGCTGGGGCCTGAGCGAGTCAGGATCCACACCGACTCTCAGCTGGTCACGAGCCAGGTCAAAGGCGAGTACGAAGCTCGAGAAGCACCCATGATCAAATACCTCCAGCTGGTCAGGAGCTTGGCCCAACAATTCGAGGGATTCGAGGTAGTCCGAATAGCCCGAGAAGAAAACTCCAGTGCGAATGCCCTCTCTTGGTTGGCCTCCTCCCTAGACCCAGAAGGTACCCGATCGGTCCTCCTCGAAGAGCTAGAGCGCCCGAGCATCAACTCGGAGCTCCTCGCTGTTGACTCGGCCGACCCGAGCGACTGGCGCACCCCCTACCTGTCTTGGCTTCAAGACTCCCAAGAGCCCTCCGACCCTCGGGAAGCACGCCGAATGAAGTACCAAGCCCGGCCCTTCGTCGTCCTGGACGACACACTCTACCGAAGGTCCTTCGGCGGCCCTCTCCTGAAGTGCCTCGGCCCCGACGACGCCAGCCGAGCCATTCGAGAGGTTCATGAAGGCCTGTGCGGAGCGCACTCAAGGGCAATGTCACTGGCCAGAATCCTGTTACGACAGGGGTACTGGTGGCCCACCTTGCAGCGCGACTGCTCGGCCTATGCTCAACAGTGCGACCGATGCCAGCGGTTCGACCACTTGGTCCATCGGCCGGCCACAGAACTCGTCACCCTCGCCGAGCCTTATCCCTTCGCTCGGTGGGGGATCGACATTCTCGGACCATTCCCCACGGCTTAGTCCCAGAAAAAGTTCATCATCGTCGCCATCGACTACTTCACTAAATGGATCGAGGCCGAAGCCACTGCAAGGATCACCGAGACAGTAGTCTAGAGTTTCATCTGGAAATCGATCATTTGTCGCTTCGGCATCCCCCGAGTGATAGTGAGCGATAACGGTCGGTAATTCAATTCTCGATATTTTCGAGACAGATGCGCCGACCTAGACACCCGCAACCACTTCACTTCGGTCGCCCACCCTCAGGCCAACGGGCTGGTCGAAAATGCCAACAAGACTATCTTGAAATGCATAAAGACCAGACTCGGCAAAGCCAAGGGAAGTTGGCTCGAGGAATTGCCTAGGGTACTGTGGTCACACCGAACGACTCCCAGGACGGCAACCGGTGAAAGCCCCTTTCAGTTGGTGTACGGCACCGAGGCCGTCATTCCGTTGGAGATCGCCAACCCGTCTCTCCGAGTCATCCGCTACTCGACCGAGGAAAACAACCAGAAGTTACTCGAGAACCTCGACCTAGCAGATGAACTCCGGGACATTGCCAGCATCCGAGTGATGGAATACCAACGACGCCTCACTCGATACTACAACGCCAGAGTCCGAAGCAGACACTTCCGACTGGGAGACTTTGTCCTCAGGAAAGCTGAAGCCTCTCGACCACTAGAAGTGGCAGGCAAGCTGTCCCCTAACTGGGAAGGCCCCTACCGAGTGGTCGAGACGGTCAGGAAAGGTGCGTACAGGTTAGCAACAATGGAAGGGGAACCCATTCCTCGGACATGGAACGCAGCCGCACTACGCAAATTCTATTTTTGAAATTGTACAGCAAGATGGACGGAATAAATCCCTTTTCTTTTCATTCCAAACCATTGATACATCAGAAAGGCAAAGGCCAGTACATTGCATGACAAAAAGCAAGAAAATCCGTCTAACACCGCTGCAAGGGGTCATCGCTCGGTTGACTCGATCTCGATCTCCTCACGTCCAGCCACTGACTCTGCCTCGCGTAGAAACTGGCTCGGACAAGAGGGGGCCGATCCAGTTGGCTCAGATGACCCCTGACAAAGGTGACAGAGGGACTGCAGAGAAGGTAGCCACCTTCTAAAGTCAGAGAAGGCTACCTTCCAAGTTGATGGAGGCTAGGGAGAAGGAGCACCATGAAGCCCTTCCTTTTCAACCCGCCAACTCCTTGGAAGGGAACAGAGAGCAAGCAGCCTCCGAAGAGTGAAAGAAATGAAGAGCAAAAGAGGGAAAAAGAGGCTACAGATGGAGGAAGGCTTCGGTGAGGAGGGAACTTGATGCGCCTCCCCCCCCCATGCAGAGGGGGAGTGGCGGCAGGCTTCCCTGATACCCCCATCCGTCCTCCGCCTCGGCGCCCGCCCGAAAGCCACGCTGGAACTGAGAAAGGGCAAGAGTCGTGCCCTCACACGTCGAAGCCCTCTCCAGATCCGCGCGGTGACCGTCGGACCCATCTCAAACCCGCGCGATGACCGTGGGACCCGTCCAACAAGCTAGGACGGCAAGAGCCCTCTGCTCCCCGTCGTCGGCGGCGTCGCCCTCCGAAGGATCCTCCATGCTCCGAACGCAACGGCACAACGCAGAGTGAAGAGGAAGGAGTGAGGAAAGACTGTTAGAGAAAATCTCAAGCAGTAAAGAGGAAAGGGTGCCTTTCGGTCCTTCTTATAGGCCAAAGGAGGCTACACGCCTTAAATGACCCCCCCTCGGAAACACGTCAAAGGATTTCTCCCCTGAACAGTCACCTCCAACTCCTCGTTTCCCGCCCTAGCAGGATTCACGAAGCGGCCTGACATTCAAAGCATGAGGGAACGGAAGGACGCCCCGTCAGAAGCCTACCAAAACAGCATGCGAAAACCACGCAGGACATATCGGCACTTTCCAACTACTTCAGATACGCCAACCAAATCACGGCAAGGATGGCGATCAAACAAGTAAGCCATTTATTATCTCATAAAGAGGAAACTCCCTAAAGGAGGAAAGAGAGACAAACAAGAGAAAGGGGCAAAATAAGGTAAAATACATCAGGCCTCGGGCCCACTTTGACGCTCGGAAACAACCGAAGTAGGCGTGTTACCCCCAGCACCTTCGGTGACGGTCGACCCGGGCACTGACCTCACCTGTGCGAGAACTGTCTCGGTCGCGAGCCCTCCCGAGGCGTCCGGAGTTGGTGACCCCGCCGAGGGAGACCCCCCTGGATCCTCCCCGCTCGACGCAGAGGAACTAGAAACTGACTCATCCGAGTCATAAGCCTGGCCCAAAGGGAACTCGATCCCGGAGTCTCGATCGAAGGCGTAGTCCACCGCCCGACGATAACCCTGCTTAAACCCCTTTCGGGCGCCACGGTGAAGCGCTACCTCGTAATATGGTAGGGTGGCTCTCTCCAGGTCGGCTGAGTAAGCGTCCGAGCTTCTGTATCGCTCGACCGCCTCCGTCTCGATCTGCTCCGTCCTTCCAACGAGCTCGATTCGAGCCCGCTCCGCCTCGGCCGCACGCTCCTCTGCTCCCCCGAGGCGTTCCTCTGCCGCAACCATCCTTCGTTCGGCCTCGCTCGACCTCCTCTCCGCCCGGACTCGGTCCGCCTCGGCCACGAAACGAAGGCGCTCCGCTACCTCCGCCCGTTCCAATAACTCGGCCCGTTCAAGCTCCCAGCGGCCGTCCAGCTCGAGGTGACGCAGACGCTCCTCTTCCAAGAGCTTGCTTTTCCTCTCAAGTTACCCCCGGGCCTTAGCCAACTGCTCAGTCAGCGCCTCGGCTTCTAGTCGGCTCGCCCGTGCCGAGTCCCTGAAGGCGGAGAACTCCCGTCGGAGCCCCTCATGTTCCTCGCAGAGGTGGGCCAGTTTCCTCTCGCACCCCCCGAGGGTCCAGGCGAGATTCGACCGTTCCGCCTCACCCGAGTGTACGTCTCCGCCATCAAGGCCGCCGTCCGAGCTATGACTAGGCCACCCTCCATGAGGACGTCGAGGATTCCGGCGGGGGAGTAGCGCTTGTCTCCCCCCCTCGTCTTCGCGGCAACCTCTCGGCAAACCCGATACAGGTCGCCCGAAACACCGAGCCTTTCCAAGGCCTCCGACATGGAGATCCGCTCCCCACCGGACGCCCCGCCAAAAGGTTCAGGTCGAACAACGGGGCCGACCGCCCCGCACGCCGCGGTCGGTTGGGGTTGCGACGCCTCTCCGGGTGAACCCCCAACCTCGACCGACGCCGCAGGATCGGCCGCACCAGGAACTTCAAACACTTGGGGCTGCGACGCCCTCGCGGGCGAACCCCCATCCCTAGCTATCTCAGCCCGCGCCTCGCCGCCCGAGACGTCGCCGACCTCGACCGGTCTTCTGGTCTCGGCGACTGCCACTTCGGCACCGGTCCCCTCCATCCCCAGGGAGGGGAGCACCGGCCTATCTCCACCCTCTGAGGGGCCCCTGGTCTCCTCTGCCCCCTCTCGCCTGGTAGGTGGGGGAGCTGGCCCTGAAGGGTCGGCCCCACCTTGCCCCCGAGAGGGGAGCGCCGCCGAGCCTGAATCACCCCCGGCGGCGGTAGGATGGCCGGTCTTCTTGGCCCGTTTCTTGGCCTTCGCGGCTTCCCGCAATCTCCCTTCCAGGGGGTCCTTGCGCTTCACCCCGCTTGACCGCGAAGACCCTCGGAGGCCGCCCCCTTGCCCTTATCCCGAGCTTGGGACCGACCCGCGGGAGCAACAGGTTCATCGACCGCTGAATCATCCCCAAGATCGACGACCTCGGTGACCTCTTCCAGGGGCTCCCGCCGAATGTCTGCAATGAAGAAGAGGATTCGGTAGGAAACGAAGAGTCGACCCTCCGGCCCCGCAGCAGAATCCGAAGAATGGCACCTGATGGCCTGAGCTGTGTAAGTAGGTACTGCTCACGTTCTCCAGCGTCACCAGCTCCTCAGTCGGCCGGTGATTTGTCAACAAGCGAGCGGCGTACTCCTCCACATCAGTGGGGAACTCCTCCTGCCGCGGGGGGAGATTTTGATGGAAGTTGGGCATAACCTGGCACCTCCAGGACTCGTCCACCGCTTCCGCGTTCACCCAAAAAAATTGCCTCTTCCACCCTTTGTGCGAAGAATCCTTGGCCGCCAGCGGAATACAACTTCGATTCTTGCGCGCCTGGATAAAATAGAAGCATTTCCCTGCCGACGGATGTGCCTTCAGCTCGAAGAAATAATGAAAAGATCCAGGGACGGGGGAACCTTCTACAGGCGGCAGAGGATCCGAAAGGCAGAAAGTAGGAGATACGAATTGGCCACCAGCTGAACAGGCGCCAACACAAAAAAAATTGAGGAGCTTCAAGATGAAAGGCTCGAAGGGGAGGCAGAATCCGCTCTTCCACGCCAGGAGAAAAGTACAAATATGGCCCGTGCGACTGTCCAAACTCATCTCATACGGGGCCGCGGCTACGAAGCTATACTGGAGAGGCAGGCGAAACCGATGCTCCAATTTCTTCACGTCAGCCTCCCCCAACTCGCTGCGATTGGGGACGGGCTCCCGCCTCACCTGCTCGATCTCCGAGCGCAGACCCGACATCAAGCTGGAAGAAGAACCTTCGCTAGAGCCCGAAGACTCCAGAGGAGGAGGAAGCCGCCGGATCGCCTCCGCGGTTACACGCGCCAACTCCTCAAACGCCGCCGCAAGGGCTTGCTCCCCCGCTGTATCTTCACGGCGCATCAAGGAGCCCCCGAAGTAGAGAAATGGAGGAAATGCCGATAACCCTGAAAAGACTGGGAGGAACGAACATCGCCCTACGCCTATAAACCCTCGCGGGAGGTGGCGCACCGTTTCAACCTCCGAGAAAAAGGGGGCCTCTTCATTTCAAAATCCGTCAAGATCATTATGACTATGGGCCCAGGCGACCACTACACGTGGCATCGTCACGCCAACAGGATTCCACCCACCCGAGCCACACCGGTCCAAAGCCTCAAAAGAACTACTCAACCGAGCCTCCTTGGCTCGGGAGTAGGAGGGGGACAAGTGGAGAGGGGGATTCCTGCAGCCCACTCAAAGAGCAGACCCAACTAGGCCCAACAAGGCCCAACGAGGAAAGCTCGCCCAAGTGACAGCCCATAGGGCCCACTCGGAAAAGCCCAATAAAACAATGCTCGAGGAAACAACTCTCCTAGGCGGCCCAAAGGCTCGGAGAGCCCGAGCCTCGGTCAGGTCACAGGAAGGCCCGCGCACGAGCTACCCCTCCGCCCGAAGGGGGGAAGCGCTAGCCGGTCTATCCGACCCATCTCCTCACCGAGCTAGGCCTATCGCCTGATAGGGCCGGCCCCCTTAAGCTCGGGACGACCGATGAGATATTCATCATTGCAGCCGTTAGAGTCCACAGCGGGCCAATCACTAAGAAGTCCAGGAGCTCCGGTTTCCCCGCCAGGATAACGCCCCCACGATGAGGCCATCAAAGCCCACGACGAGGACGTAACCTCCACCGGAGACCTCTCAGCTTGCAGGACTCTAGAAGGCGGTGCACTTTAAAAACTTGGGATACCCTCTGGTGAAAGCCAGGTCAAGAAGGGTATGATTCCACCCCCAAACTCCTGAGCAAGGACCACTTCACCTCATCGGTGGAGAGGGATCCCGCGCCCTCATCTCCCCCTCCCTATCGCTGCTCCCACCATTGCTCTACTGACTTGAGCGTCGGAGGATCTTGTCCCAGGGAATCCCCCTGGGCCCTCTGACCTGTTTCCCTGTCTTGCAGTTCATCATCTTGGTGATTACCAGCCAGCTCAGGAACCAGCGCGAGATTTCACCTCTTCATCTGTCTTCTAAACCCTATGAGCTGATACACATGGACCTTTTTGGGCCAACCATATCTGTTAGCTTATCAGGGAGGAAGTATGGGTTTGTCATGGTAGATGACTTTTCTAGGTATACTTGGGTCTATTTCTTATCTCATAATAGTGATGCATTTTCAGAATTTCAGGAGTTCTATGTTAAAATAAATCAGAAAATTGAAAATATTTTGACTGATCATGGAGGTGAGTTTGAAAACTCACAGTTTGATGAATTCTGCAGGTCAAATGGAATCAACCATAGGTACTCCTCACCAAGGACACCTGAGCAGAATGGAGTTGTGGAGAGAAGGAACAGAACCCTAGTGGAGATGGGTCGTACACTCCTTGTAGAAGGTGGTCTACCTAGGAAATTCTGGGCTGAAGCAGTGAACACTGCTTGTTATGTAATTAACAGAGCCATGGTAAGACCTTCTACCCAGCAAACACCATATGAGATCTTAAAGGGTAAGAAACCTTCTATTGCCCACTTCAAAGTTTTTGGATGTAAATGTTTCATTCATATAAATCATAAAAAAGACCTTGATAAATTTGAACCTAAAGGTGAACCAGGAATTTTTCTTGGTTATTCTGAAAACACCCGAGCATATAGAGTGTACAATCTGAATTCTAAAACTGTTGAAGAATCTCCACACATAGTTTTTGATGAATCCTTGATAAATACTAATGTTGGTAACTGCAGGAATGAAGAAGGTGGTGATATTCTAAAGGAAGGAGATCCTGCAGATAAATCCGAGGATGAAGAAGGACATAAAGAGCTTGATGAAGAAGAGCCTACAGTTCAAGGGGAGGTAAATCAAACTCATGATAATCCAATTGTAAACATAAGATATCTTAAGGATCATCCTGTAGATAATGTAATTAGAAATCTGCATGACCCCCCTAGGACTAGAGGCCACTTGAGAATTCAACATGAATTGAATGCTTATACTTTTGTTTCAAATATAGAACCCAAGTCCATTGACTGTGCTCTCCAAGATATGCATTGGATTAATGCCATGCATGAGGAGCTTAATCAATTTGACAGGAATAAGGTGTGGCAATTGGTTCCACCTCCTGATCATGAAACAGTCATAGGGACTAAATGGATGTTTAGAAATAAAACTGATGAATCAGGAAATGTCATTAAAAATAAAGCCAGACTTGTAGCTCAGGGGTACAATCAGGAATTTGGAATAGACTTTGAAGAGTCTTTTGCCCCTGTAGCTAGGTTAGAAGCAATCAGAATATTATTGGCTTATGCATGCTCCCTACGTATAAATCTTCAGCAGATGGATGTGAAATCTGCTTTCCTAAATGGGGAATTTAGTGAGGATGTCTATGTGAGACAGACTCCTGGGTTTGAATGTTTAGATTTCTCTATTCATGTTTACAAACTCAATAAAGCTCTTTATGGTTTAAAGCAAGCTCCTAGAGCTTGGTATGACAGGTTGAGCAAGTTCCTCACCGACAAGAATTTCACAAGAGGTATAGTTGATCAAACATTGTTTACCAAAGTGAGTCATTCAGATATTCTTATTATTCAAATTTATGTGGATGACATTGTGTTTGGGTCAACTAACCCCAAATTGTGTGAGGAATTCTCTCAGATAATGACTAATGAGTTTGAAATGAGCTCAATGGGCGAGCTCAAACTATTTCTTGGACTGCATGTTACACAATCAGAGGATGGCACTTTCATCACTCAGTCCAAGTACGTAAAGAATTTATTGAAGAAGTACAAAATGGACAACCTCAAGGAAATAGCTGCTTCAATGGGTACCTCAACCAGTTTGGATGAAGATCCTAAAGGTAAACCAGTGGACCAAAGGCTATATAGAGGTATGATCGGATCCCTTCTTTACCTTACAGCATCTAGGCCTGATATTCAATTTGCAGTGTGTTTATGCTCTAGGTTTCAAGCTAGTCCTAAAGAATCTCATCTTAAGGCTGTGAAGAGGATTTTTAGATATTTACTAGGCACCCAACAGCTAGGTCTTTGGTATCCTGCTAAGTGTGAGTTAGATCTTCTCGCCTACACTGATGCAGACTATACTGGGTGTCGAGTAGATAGAAAGAGCACTAGTGGCTATTGCCAATTCCTTGGTGGCTGTCTAGTATCTTGGGCATCTAAAAAGCAACACACTATAGCCTTGTCTACAGCTGAGGCTGAATATGTTGCTACAGGTAATTGTGCTGCCCAAGTACTATGGATCAAGCACCAACTAGATGATTATCAGATAAAACTGGAATGCGTTCCAATTTTATGTGATAATACTAGTGCCATATGCCTTGCTAAAAATCTTGTTCACCATTCAAGGACTAAGCATATAGAGATAAAACATCATTTTCTGAGAGATGCTGTGAATAAAAAAGAAATCGAACTGAATTTCATTGAAACAGACAAACAAATTGCTGATATCTTTACTAAGCCACTTGGAAATGAAAAGTTTAAATTTCTTAGAAGAGAACTTGGCTTGTGTAAGTTTCAACATGATGAATAAAATTTTCAGCTGTTTTGAATACAATCTCTGATTTGGACTTACATCTGATAAACTATATAAAACTTTGTGAAGGTTGATTGGTGCAACAGACTCATGATCATACATGACACTCATATTGTTTTCTCATGATCATCACTGCATATCATTTAGTCAGTAATGTGTCTAAAATCACATGCATATAGAACTGATTTGCACTACATTTCTCTGCATAACCTTGGTGGTCACATTGCATGATAGTAGAGTCTGAATAAGCATGAACTTCAAAAATCATTTGATCAGTCATCTTTTGCAAAAATTGCTTGCATATAGATAGGGGGAGTCTTGTCAGAATTTCAAGGTGAACTGCTACGTCGACGCTGCTATACTGTGGCGTTGACGCAGTGAACTAGATCTGTGAATGTCTCTGTTTCATTATTCTGATGAGTTGACGCTGCAATAGCGTGGAGTCGACGCACTGACACTATCTCAGTGTTTTATATTGTTGCCTCTTCAACTGATGCGTAGACGCCTTGAACTCCCAGCGTCGACTCTGTCTATTCATCCTTGACTCTGAATGATTGAGTCTGGCAGTATGGCAATCTTTTAATCAGTTCTAATATTAAGCAATAGAAAACAGACCTCTTCCCTCATAAGAACTGTAATTGCTTAAAGACTGACTTAATGGTTTATTTTTTATAACCTTTAGAGTTGATAAAGCACTCAACCCTCATCTTATTTCATGTCGGACAAAGTTAATTATATCTGAAATCTGAAAACTCATCTGAAATCATGTTAGAGAAACTAAGTATGTGTATTGTCCTTAAACAAGTCATTCTGAAACAAATAAAGGACAGCTAAGAAAGATATTGAAAAACATTGAAAATAAATTGAAAAATAGCATTGGCAGAGCAATGACTGGTAAATCACTGAGAAATTGAGTGATCCATCAAAGAAGTGGAAAACACTCATGTCATGAGGTGTATCAGCTATCTCTGTATAAAATGATCAAAACAGTAGGGTGGTTTCATTGAGTATCTGGGGGTAATTGGCGTCTGATAAACGTGTACCATCAAGCAAGAAGATGTAAATCACTTATATTGAGTTTGATCATAGCAGAATGGTCCATCATGTTGAGTATCTAGGGGTATTGGCGTCTGATAAACGTATACCCTTAAGCAAAAAGAAAAATGGTACCTGACTGCCCAAAATGAACTCATATTGATAAATGGTGTTCCTTCAAAAGTAATTTTATGAATGTCAATTTGTTTAGTTTCAATACATGGCTTGGTATCTCTCAATTAGTTTTGTTGAGTATATGACAGTATGATATTTTTGAAACTGACTCTCTCATGCAAATGTGATTCTGGTTTATTATCTTATCATGCTAAGCTACCCTATCCAATGAATGTAGTGCATGAACTCTTATTTTTATAACCTTTAAACCAGAACCTCACTTTCTAAGCAGTTTCTCAATTCATATGACTGAAGGTTCTGTGCTTTAGCCGCTTAATTTCTGAACTACTTGCTAAGAATGTCAGTCAGCTGATTCTTCTTGTTCCTTCCATTGCATCTTATTTCCCTCCTCTTTGTTGATGACAAAGGGGGAGAATATATTATCTACTTCATGAGTTCATTCCAGTGAGTTCATTCCAGGGAAGTGTATGCATCATGTCTATGGCAAAGGTGTCTCAGCATGTCATTCATAGCATCTGCATGACAATCTGAATAACGAATCATGTCCTTCATCAAAAATACATATGTTTGACAGGATGTTGCTATTCTATATAATAGGGTGTTGCCATCATCAAAAAGGGGGAGATTTTTGTGACCACTCTGTGTTGATGATGTTGACAATAAGTTTTATTTCATTGGCAACATCTTGTTTTGATTGATTGGCAACTGTTCTTATTTTGATGAAATTATTTTTATTAGGTTGTCTGTGTACCTAATGCAGTCAGAGTCTATACTGTCGTGCACACACCCACAGGTCTACATTGCATTACAGCAAGAACATAGAGTCCATACATTTCATTGTGTAGTCTGGACAGTTGTGGGTCGACGCTCCCTTCTGATGGGTCGACGCCCCCTTTGTTTTCCAAGTCCACACATTGTGCATTCTGACTTGAAGTCTATACAACGCTGCATTGGCCTAGTCTATACACTGCATTGTTGATTCTTGGCAAAGTCTGCACATTCTGCAGCTCAACGTCTGCATGCATGAAGTCTTACACTGCATGGCTCACACAGTTGCAAGTCCACACATTACATTCCTAGCAGACCAACAAGTCTATACACTACAGGGTAAAGCCCAAAGTCTAGACATTGCTACATTGCTTGCATTTCAGAGTCTATACATCGTTCATGCATGTGCACAGTTCGTGGACAAAGTCTGTACATCGCAGCATGTATTCATTGTTAAAGTCTATACAGACTTCAGCGTCTCGTTCATGCATTGTTTGGGAAGTCTGTACATTAGTCTGTGTCTCATGCATCGTCTATGCCAGTCCATACATTGCATTCAAAGTCTGTACAGTGTTCGTCTCAGCCACCGTCTCATTCAGCGTCTCACGCTTACAAAGTCTATACACTGGTCGGTGGAAGCAAGTCTCTACATTCGACGGTTCAGCCTGTGACTAAGTCTGTACAGCCAGGGAGACTGTTAAGTCTATACATTCATTCGCTGTAGCTTGCACTGGGTAAAGTCTATACATCCTCTAGCTGGAACTATGCAAGTCTGTACATCGCTGCTTTGCCAAAGTCTGTACATTGGCATCTTTTCTTCATTGCACTTCCAAGTCTATACATTGGGACTTTTACCTACGCTCTGTTCAGCAAGTCTATATAGTGGTTGCTTTACCGACGTTGCCTTGCCAAAGTCTACACATTGTGAATTTCCAAGTCTGTACAGACTTTACCTTGTTCAAGTCTGTACATCGTCCAGTGATCTTTGGCATGTCTACACACTGGAAGTCCATACAGTCAACTGCTTTGCTTTGAGCTAGTGTGTACAGAGTTTCTCTTGGCATGAAGTCTGTACATCGTCTTAGCATTATAAAGTCTGTACATTGTGGATGTCCTTACACTCGATTGCCTTGCCTTGGTCAAGCCTATACAGAGTTTCTTCAGCTAAGTATATACATTGCTTCACGACGTGAAGTGTATACATGTTTTGTTGGCAAGTCTTCACATCGTAAAGTCTATACACTCAACTCCTTCACACTTTAGGAAGTCTGTACATCCTCCAATGCATTGCATGCATCGTTCGTGGAGTCTGTACATTGAGTGAAGTCTGGTGAAGTCTGTACAGCGGCTGCTTCACATCTGAAGTCTGTACATTGCATTTGCACTCACAACGTCTTCACACTTGAAGTCCATACATCGTCAGTTGTCTGTCAAGTCTTCATACTGCTTAAGTCTGTACAGCGGATGCTTCACATAGATGAAGTCTATACATTGAGCAGAGTCTGTACACTGCATTTGAATTCACAAGTCCATACAATGCAATCTATACAATGCAGTTCATCTTATAAGTCTGTACAGAGTTCTTCACTTAATCTGATAATCCTATAATTTGTCTGACAGGGATCTGCTACTGAGATTGCTGACATGGCTCGTGATCCCAAGAGGACGAGGTGATCAGGTGCTGCCATGTGGATGGAATTGCCTCAGTTCTGGTGAATTCTCTGGACGGGAAATGTGGAAGACACGCGCCCTCATCCACCTGCTGATAGTATATAATGAAGCCTTCATCTTCAGATGGAGGCAGATCGACTGAAGAGAAGAAAAGTATATACAGCAGAGAGCCATCGATCCACAGTGAGAAGAAAGAAAACAGAGAAGAAGAAAAAGAGAGAAGAGAAGAGAGAAGAAATGTGTTGAGAGAGTGAAATTGAGAGAGTTTAGATTGAGAGCTGCTCTTATTGTAACTCAGTCTCTTGGTTCAGAAACCAGAGCTGAGGCTTGCTCATTCCGAGCTACATTCCCATTTGGGTTTTCTTTTTCATTTTGCTTCTGCATTTTTATTTCTGAACTCTTGTTTCTTCAAGCTGTGAGGCAGCATTGCAGTGGAGGTCTCCACTGGACAGGTGAAGCTGTAATCCTCAGCAGGCGAGACTTGGTCTCGGACGGCTAAGCTGTATTGCCCAGCTGTTGCAGAGGGTGTTCCTCTGGTCGGGATAAGCTGTAAGCCCCAGCCGTTGTTGGCAAGCTGTAGTGCCCAACAGATTGAAGCTGTGTATCAGCAGTAATCCACATTCGAGTTGAATGTGGGGTGGACGCAGGTCGGATTGACCGAACCACCTAAAAGTCTTTGTACCTTTCGTGTGTTTGCTTGTCTGTTTAGCAGATCTTGTTTCCATCATTCGGTGCTTTGACTGTGGTTGTCCAGTGTTCTTTTAATTCCGCATTTGAATCTAGGCATAATTTTTAATTAGCCTATTGATCTATTCACCCCCCCTCTAGATCCACATTCTGTGGGGAAAGAGCCTTCCATCTAACTCCAACAGCTAGGTGGACCACTTGATTGGGGTTACTTTGAAGGGCTTGGATGGAGGTGAAGGGGCGGGGTTGGTTGGAGGTGTGGCCCACTTGATTACGTGTGAGTTGGTGGGGTTGGCTAGTGGTATGACCCCCGTGGTTGGAGGTAGGTGGGCGGGGAAGATAGACCCTCCTAAGCACTCTCTTCATGTCCCACCATGACTCGATGGGCCTTAGTCTCCTATCCTCCCAGAAGTATTTGATGTCCCTCCATGTTTCGGCGGCTTCATAAAAGAGTCGCCTTTTGGCAAAGTCGACTTGCATGGGACCGACATAAGGTAACATTTAAAATAGTCGTCCATAACGGCTTCCCAGTCTAGGTAGTCACTCGGGTTTTCGGAGCCATAGAAGTCCCGGGCTATGGGCCTCCGGAGGTGGTCCGGGTGGTTCTCCCATCTTAGATAATATCGCCACCATACAGAAGATGCGGCCCCTTGGTCATCCATGGGACACAGGGACGCTAGTGAATGGACATGCCAACAGTTGGTGACAAGACACTAGACCGACTATGCAAGGTTGGAATGCACTAACTAATGCACACTAAGGACCTTAGACTTAAACCAAGACTCGGTACGTGGCGGAGTTAATCGATCCGAAGATCACTCACGCAAGTGTGCGGCTTTCCCGATAGGCGTAGCCTAATGTTAAGACAACACCTTTTGATATACCGATTAATGGTATGCAAATCTGACACTTAGACCGACTTAAACGACTCTTTTTTTTTGTTTTCTTTCCACCAGACTACCCTTGACTCAAACTGGCACTCTGATACCAAATTGATGCGGGACGGATACATGACCTGGGACTCTAGCTCGCGATCGCCCCTAAGCGAGGGAAACGTGAGACCAGGCGCGGTTGAGAAACCGGCTGTGAGTCTCGGGTATCGGCCTTTCCGCGTTAACTCAGGTCGAGTCACGGGACGGTACACTCACTCACTCTCGCAGCGGTGATAACAATATATATATAGCTAGGAGCCTACACTCGCAGCGGCATTTAAAGAGATACGAGATAAGCAAAATGCGATAAAGAGTGGGGGCGAGTTTACCTTCACACTCCGGGCATAGGGAAGACGTTCCCGGCCAGTTATGGTAACTCCTGGTAACAATAGTAAAAATTTAATTACAACAGTGAATTTTATTACCCACTCCACACTGGGAGGTAAAAGGCTACAAGTGGGGCCCGGGAGGACCGACCCTGGGTTGACGGACAGCAATCTGGAGGTGCGTTCGGAACGAACTCGGCCTGCTGGTCCGACTCGGTCCTGCGCCGACTCAGTACTGCGCCGAATCGGTTTTGACTCGCTGAACAGCAAGGCGCGGTTTCCAAAGGAACGTCACCCTCCTGAGGTCTTCTGAAGGCGCCGCTTAGCTGGGACGATGGCGGGATGTCCCTGATTGACTCCCTGATGTGGCGGTTCTAGAAGTTGACTTTTGGTATTTTTGCACGAATTATTTCCGGACTGTAATTTCAGACCTGCACAGGGAACATATCTGCACGCCTCGGCAACAAAAATTATGGTGCTCAGATCCGGAGGCCGGTCAAGGCGTGGGTGGTACCGTTGGAAAGAGTACTCACAGAACTACAACATATATTTTTTTCCCGTCGATCTAGAGAAGGGATTAGAAATGAAAAACTCTGCAAACTACGGATTTTCCTGTGGATCAGGTTACTGACACTCAGGATAGAAAGAGATCTGCCTGAAACTGACCTTTGACCGAGGTGTAAATGATTTTTCCAGGGACTACAAAAATTATGGGCGGTAGGGGGGAACGTGAGGAACACTAAGTAATGTTTGTGGATTTTCTAAAAATTTATAAGTGGATGGAAAAAATACAACAAGGTGACTCTGTCCCGTAGATCTGCAGAATGACAGATTACAGGGGGGAGAACAATAAATGCGGGAAAAATACCAAATGAAGTCCAAATGACATGAAATTTGAACTGGATGTTAGGGGAGATAGACAGAACAAACCCTCAAAATTAGGGCTCGATCAAACAATAAGAACCAGAGATAAAAATCTGGAGATGAGCTTATGTCCTGATGTAGATAGAATCCGGCGATGATGGCGGTGGCGCGACGGCGATGCGATGGCGGCGGCAGAAATGGAACTCAGAGGGAATAAGGAGAATGGGCTTCACACCCTGGAGGGTTGGAGGAAGGAGAAGAACCAGGGAGAGAGGGAGAGGGGCGCACCCTTCCTTGGAGCAAATGCCACAATTTTTTCTCATTAATTCTACATAAAATGGAAATACATGGTATTTATAATAAATGTAAAAAGACTCAAAATGACCTCAGATCTAGGGTTAGGGGGGGTAAACTAGGGATAGAAGAAATTATTTCTCCCATCTGATTTTGAACCACATTAAACAAGTAATAAGTGGGGGGCACCCCCTTGACCAAGGGAGGAGAAAAGGTGGAGTTTTTGGTCCATTTGTCTCCCATGTGTCTATTTGACATTCAACCCTTCTAGAAGCCACCTAGGATGATTGACCAGCCCCACATGGATGAGGTGGATCAAAGGGGAAGGAATGGGGGGCCCCTTGCTGGACCTACTACACTTTTGCACAAAAACCTAAAGAATCTAAGGGAATGACAAAGTGGCTTGTAAAGCCTTACAATTGCGTACATACTTTCTCAAGGATATAAAAGTAAACTAAAAGGACACAAATGCAAAAATAAAATTAGTGCTCGGTGTCGATTCCCATCACTGGTCCTCCCAAGCCCCACACATTCGATAGGAAGCCAGTGCATGCTAGGGACATATTAGGATGTCTAGGAGTCCCCCATTCCGCCAACCTCCGGTTGCATTGAGCGTATGCTAGTAACACATTCGGATGTCCTGGTCCACCATTGCATATGTATGGATCTGCATAGCATTAGGTTTGTCTAGGACATATAGTGTGCTTTTCCTTTATTTGTACAGTTTGTTAGGAGTCTGCACCTACCCCCGTCATCCCATAGAGACCAACAATACGACGCTCGATGTTAGGCGCCACCTTGAATTCAATGAGGATGAGAATGTCTTAATCAGGGTCACACCTGAACGGTTACTCTATGGAACCATGAAGAAGTTGCAAGCTCGCGATGCCAGTCCCTTTCGAGTGTGAGACAAGTCGGATCTCATGCGTACGTTGTTGGCTTTCCTAACGAATATGGGATCGGTTCTATGTCTCGGATCTAGTCACCTACAGGGACCCAACAGTGATTCCGAGTGAGCCGTTTGAGCCATCTCCTTCCCTTGAGAGTGACCCCAACCCAGAGTGTTCACCATCGGCCTCATTCCAACAGCAGCGTGAGCAAATAGAATATATACTGGATGAGCATGTGATGCTTAGGAGTGGAGCGTACTAGTTCTATCGGGTGCGATGGAGAGGACGGCCCGTGTCTACTGACACTTGGATCATTCGGGCAGAGCTACAGAGGACAGATCCAGATCTACTGGAGCAGTACCCGAGCGACAGCACCCCCTTAC
This sequence comes from Amorphophallus konjac, assembly GCA_022559845.1. NCBI lineage: Eukaryota > Viridiplantae > Streptophyta > Magnoliopsida > Alismatales > Araceae > Amorphophallus > Amorphophallus konjac. Next base: position 37,060,126 of record CM040129.1, read on the forward strand.
ACGACGGGGTCGAGTTCTTCCCACCCGGGGAGAATTGATGGGACATTGGAGCTAAGTCACAAAAATTTTTAGAGTGTTGTATTAGTTAAGAGTGTCATTGGTGTGTACTTGTATTTATATTTTTGGGTGTGTATTTGTATTAGTGTATTTGGAGTGTATTTGTATTTTGGGAGTGTATTTGGTGTGTATTTATAATTTTAGGTTTAATTTACGTCCAAGGGATTTAAATTAAGTATTTAATTTTGGTCCAAGGGAGATGGTCCAAGGTAGACTTGGACCAAGTTGCAAACTTGGACCAAAAGGAGGGGGGCGCCCCCTTCTTTGTCCCCTTGTGGGATTTTTTTATTCTCCTTTTGTCTCCCTTCCCCAATATGCCCCCTTGACCAAGGGTATCTTAGGTCATTTGTCCTAGGTCTAGGGTTTTGTATAAAATCTCTCTTGTGTCATTGTTGGAGGAAATTAATGAAAACTTCAAGTAATATTGCCAAGGGCACCCTCTCTCTCTCTCTCTAGTTCTTCATCTTCTACCTCCATGATCCAGGGTGTGAAGCCCTTTCTTCGGAGTGATTCCCACCCCTATCCCCTCTACTGGATGCGACTTCTAGCCACCGCCGCCACCGCCTCCGTTCGTGCCGCCACAGTCATTTTTCAGGCCTACTGTCCAAGATTCTGAGTTGCTGGATAGAAGGTTGAAGATGAATCTATAAATCCAGATCCAACCGTTTGATCGAGCTGATTTCTTCAGGGTTGGTTCATCTTATCTTTCCCAATCCCAAGTTCAATATTTACTTCAACCAGATCCTGTTTACCCCTCCTCCCAGTCACTTCTTTCCACCCCTTGCAGTCTACCTATGTGCAGATCTGCGTGACAGTAGTCAGTAGATCTATTTTTACCACCCCCAAAATCACATCATAAAATTACAAAATAATTTTTTTCCTGATCCTCACTTACCCCCCTCTCACCCATAAAATTCCCAAAGTCCAGATCTGCCAACTTCCCTTCGGTCAAAATTCATTCTCAGGTAGATCTCACTTTGTCTTACATGTTCTGCAACACTAGCCAGAAACAACTTTAGAGTTGCAGAGTTCCTCATTTCAATCCTTACCATTGGACGGATCGAAAATTTACATATGAGGAAGCTCTCTGAGTGCCCTTCGCAACGGCGCTAGTTTCGTCCCGATCCGACACCAGATCTGGGAGTGGTCGCCGATCTTGCCAAAGTGCACAGTTTGTCCCGAGGCAGGCCAGCAAAGGAGGTTACCGTATAAATCCACTGGAAAATACGCGGGTTTAGGTCCAGCGACCGCCACTCCCGAGGGTCGACCAGGGACCCTCTTCCATTGTCCAGGTGAGCCGCCGCCTTCAGAAGGTCCCCGGAGGTCGACGTCCCTTTGGACACGTTTGTTCGCTGTCCGGCCGGTCAGAAAATTTCAGATCTAGAGCCGCAGCCCGCAGCTGCCCCAGAACCCCGCCGCCTTGCTACCCGTCAACCCAGGATCAGTGCTCCTGGCGTCGTTGTGTAGCCTGTTACCTCACTGCGTGGAGTGGGCCATAAAATCATTGCTGTATTTAAATTTTACCACTGTATCGGGAGTTACGGATCTTGGCCGGGACATCTTCCCCATGTCCCGAGCGTGGAGGTACACTCGCCCCCCTATTTGTCTGTCTTGCTTGTTCTAGGTTCTTAAGCCGCTGCATGTGAATTAATTTGATTCCTAGCTAGGTTCAATTTTAATCACTGCTGTGAGAAAGGGAACGTGACCCATCCCGTGACTCGATCTGAGCACGAGAGTGATCTGACTACCTGAGACTCAGTGCCGATTTCTCAACCGTGCAGATCGACACATTTCCCTCTCTGGGGACGATCGTGAGCGAGTACTTCTTGTTTGGGACACGTTCACCTCTCCAGGAACCCCGTTAGGTGCCAAGTCGTTCGTGTCGTTGCTGGTCGCGTCGTCATTTTAGAATCGTCGTCTCATAGAGTCCAAGGTTCGCATCGAGTCCGTGTCGAGTCTCATGTCGTCCCACATCAAGAAGAGAGTTGCGAGAGCCACTGCAAACCTAAGAGTGAGAGAGTGCTGATGCTGAAAAGAGCCTGAGAGAGAGAGAGAGAGAGAGCTCGGTGCAGAAAAGAAAAAGAGAGAGAAAATAGAGTGTCGGAAGGAGAAGAAGTCTGAGTGAAGAGAGAGTCAGATAAGAGGCGGTGTTGGTCTCAATTTCTGGATCAAATCTAGAGTCGATTGCTCGAGTGAGAGCTATATTTGTCATTCTGCCTTTGTTATTTCTTTGTTTTTCTAGGTTTCTTCTTGAACGATTGTAAGCTGTATAATCAACAGTCCAAGTTGTGAGGCAGCGGCGAGGAGTTCTCCTCGGACAGCAATCTGTGAGGCCGCAGCAAGGAGTTTTCCTAAGACAGCAAGCTGTGAAGCTCAGCCGTTAGTAAGATGTGGATTCAGCGGTTCTAAGCTGTGTTTTCAGCGGAAGCCTCACTCAATTGAGTGAGGGGTGGATGTAGATCTCAAGATTGAGATCGAACCACGTAAAAATTGCTTTGTCTATCATGTGATTGCTTGGCGTGTCTGAATTTCTTCAGTGGTCTCTCTATCATATATTTACCTATCAATCGATACCTCAGTGGTATATAAAAAGTTACAATCGTAAGGATAGATTACATCTATCTGGAAAACTACTTCTTGCATGAGGGATTTCGTGAATCAAACCTTCGCCAAGTACTAGACTGAGGTGTGCTCTTGAATGCTCATCTGCTGATCACTTTATCATCTGCTAGTCTATGTGATTGACAACATTTCTTCATTGGATATACTTGCTGTTTACTTCAGCTTGATTTGATAGCTCATTTTTCAGTAGAGTTTTCATTTCGCATTTTATTTACTGTTGGATAATTAAAATTTGGGGTTGATCTATTCACCCCCCCTCTAGATCAGTAATTCTTCCATACTCATCACGTGGTATCAGAGTCTAACTCTCCTTAAGGGCTTAACATCCAAGAGAGATCTGGTGAAATGGATGCTAGAGGACTTATAGCTGAAGTTCATTCTGTAAGTAAACCTCCATTCTTCAATGGAACTAACTATGCATATTGGAAGAATCGAATGCAGGTTTTCTTAATGGCTAAAGACCATGAGATCTAGAGGGTGGTCAGTCGAGGTCCCTTCGAGCTTCCCAAAGATGAAGATGTCTGGACTCGGGAGCAAATTCGAAGGTAAACTCTAAATTGGAGTGCGGTCAACGCTATGCAATGTGCTCTACATCCCACCGAGTTTTCCAGAGTGTCCTCCTGCTCCACAACAAAGGAAATGTGGGACGAGTTAGAGGTAATAAATTAGGGAACATCTCAGGTAAGAGAAACCAAAGTGAATATGCTAGTCTCTGAGTAAGAAGAATTTAAGATGAAATCTGATGAACCAATATTTGAGATGTATGCTAGGTTAATGGTGTTGTGCCCCTGTAGTTTTGATGATAGCAAACACTATGAGTCACAAGTCAGTGCATCGTTCACACCAGCAAGTCTATACTGTGCATACTACATCGTTAAAGTCTATACATTGCATTGTAGCATGCATGCACTCAAAGTCCATACACTATGCATTTGGGCATCGTTCAGAACACAAGTCTATACACTCTGTTGCATACAGACGTAAGGCAATGTCTAGTACTCAAAGTCCATACATGCACACTGCATTACACATCAGCAAGTCTGTACACTGGTGTCGTCTGCACACATGTCATAGCAAGTCTGTACATTGGTGGCAAGTCTGTACATTGCCCTACTTCAGGCACGCTAAGTCTCTATATCGTCTTGGCACTAGTGAAGACTGTACAGAGTATGCCTAGTCTGCTGCATTCAAAGTCTATACATTGCAGCCTGTGCTTGTATCACGTGCATCAAGTCTATACATTGCTCCATCTTACTTAGCGTCTCATGCTAAGTCTGTATATCGCATCGCATGCACCGTCTCACTTAGCGTCTCATGTTAAGTCTGTACATCGCATCGCATGCACCGTCTCACTCAACGTCTATATGCATAAATCAAAGTCTGTACAGCCAGTGCATCCTGCGTCTCACTCAGCGTCTCATGTGCCTACGCAAAGTCTGTACAGCCAGTGCATCCTTTGATTTAAAGTCCATACATTGGCTGTCGCACGCACACTAAGTCCATGCATTTGTTGACGGCAGTCTGTGCATAGCTGCATCATTAAGTCCGTGCATCCATTTCCAATGTACATACTTTGCTTGATGCATTCTGTATTACACACTACAAAGCCTGTACATCATTGTCGCATGCATACTAAGTCCATACACTGCTTGGTGACTTGCATATGGACTCATCATCATTGTGCACACTTTGTTAAATACAGTCTACATTACACCTCCTCAAGTCAGTACATTCACTCTTCTATAGAACATGAAAGTCAGTGCATATATGGTCAGACGCATGCACTTAGTCTGTGCATCTTTCATCCTAGCATATATATACTTTGTACAACTTTGGCATCGTAGGCATGCACAAGTTGGTGCATGCTCACACTTGTTGCATAGTGAAGTCTGTACAAGCTTTTAGTCTTAAACTGGTAACTCTATCCGACTGACTGACATGTACTTTTCGTGAAGTTTAAGAATGGCACATGATCCAAGAAGGAAGGGAGGCTCAGGATCGTGACACGTGTAAAGCACCAAGCCTGGATGCTGCCACGTGACCAAATGATTGGGCGGGAAATGTGGAAGCCACACGCCCTCCTAATTGCTGCTGGTATAAAAGGAACACTTCTTCTATCTGGAGTAGATGAGGTGAAGCTCGAGCAGAGAAAGTGAAGCAGCAGAGAGCCACGAAGAGCAGAGAAGAAAAAGAGAGAGAAGAGAAGAGCAGAGAAGAAAAAGAGAGAGAAGAGAAGATTGAAAGAGAGGAGTTGAGAGAGCTTGTCTGAATGTTCCTCAGTCTCTTGGTTCAGATACCAGAGCTGAGTTTACTCATTGCGAGCTATATTCTCTTTTGAGATTTCTTATTTTCGTTTGATTCTATTTTACTTTCCGAAACTTTGTCTTCAAGCTGTGTGTCAGCAGTTTACAGTGGAGGATTCCACTGGACGGGTAAGCTGTAGTCCCCAGCGGTTTGCAGAGGTGTAGCCTCTGGACAGGTGAAGCTGTAATTCCACAGCGGGCAAGACTTGGTCTCGGATAGCAAGCTGTGAAGCTCAGGGATTGTAGGCTAAGCTGTATTGCCCAGCGGACGCAAGCTGTGTTGCGCAGTAGTAAGCCACACTTGGGTTTGAGTGTGGGGTGGACGTAGGTCTCGAGGACCGAACCATCTAAAAATCTGGTGTGTTATGTGCTTGTGTGATTGCCTATGAACTGGTGTGTGGTTGCGTCTCTTGTTTCTCTTCTCAGATCGCTTCGTTTCTGATCAGATCCAACGCTCTAGTTAGTAATCTTGTAGATCTGTTGAAATTCCGCATTAGAGCCTTATTTTGATTTTAAATTAGGCCATCGATCTATTCACCCCCCTCTAGATCCACACTTCGTGGTGACAGAGTGTTTCCATCTAACACAACAGTTGGTATCAGAGCCTAACTCTTCTTCATGGACTTACAGCCCGAAGAGGAAGGTACAGATGGATGCAAGAGGGTTGATCACTGAAGGACATTCTACCACCAAGCCCCCTTACTTTGATGCATCAAATTATGCATACTGGAAGAACCTATACAAGTCTTCTTGAGGGCGAAGGATTATGAGACTTGGAAGGTGGTGAGTAAGGGACCTTTTGAGCTGTCCCCGAACGAGGATGTCTGGACCAAAGAAGAGATCCGAAGGTCCACTCTGAACTGGAGCGCCATCAATGCGATTCAGTGCGCCCTGCACCCCACAGAGTTCTCTCGTGTATCGTCTAGCACTTCAGCCAAAGAGATGTGGAATAAGCTGGAGGCTATCTACGAAGGGACCTCTCAGGTCAAAGAGACGAAGGCAAACCTCCTGGTGTCAGAGTGAAGCTTTCAGGATGAAGCCCAATGAGACCATCAAGGAGATGTACGCTCAACTGACAGTCATCACAAACGGTCTCAGAGGTCTTGGGAAGACATATTCAGAATATGAGATTGTAAGGAAAATCCTGCGTTCCTTGACTCCTATTTGGCACACTAAAGCTACTGTAATGGAAGAGTCAAGGGATCTACACAACACCAGGGCAGATGAGTTGATTGGATCGGTGATGGCTTATGAAATACATCTGCCGAAGATAGAGGAAGCTGAGAAGAATAAAAAACCGATCGCTCTGAAAGCTGGTGCTAGCAAATCCAGCCGATCCAGCTATAATGGATCATCATCCGAGGAGAGCCTGTCTGTAGAAGAAATAGAAGGTGATGAGATAGCAATGATCACCAGAGAATTCAGGCGGTTCCTCAGGAAAGAAGGAAGGCGATTCAGCCGAAGAAACCATGGTGGTGGCCGACGGGATACAAGGTATAAATCTAATCCTGTAAGGAAAATTGAAACTAATGTGTGTTACCAATGCAGGAAGTCCGGCCATCTGAAAGTTGATTGTCCAGAGAATCAAAAGCACAAGGACAAGTCCAAGAGAAAGAACACTAAAGGGAAAGCCATGGTAAGTACCTGGAGTGATGAGGACGAAGGTACCTTGAGCAGCTGCTCGGACAGTGAGGAAGAATCAGAAAAACCTATGTGTCTTATGGCAACCAGTTCTGAAGACAGAGAGGAAGATTCAGATGAGGTACCCTCTCGATTTGATAATTTTACCATTGCTGATTGGGTAGATGCCTATCATGATATTGCTGATAAAGTAGATGATATTAGAAAAGAAAATAGGCATCTAAGAAGAAAAATAAATTCCATGCAAAATGACAAAACCTTGACTGATAAAATTGCATGCCTCGAATCTGAAAATGCTAAGCTGGAACTCACATGTTCTGAAATTGAAGAAATCAAGCATGAGTTAAAAATTTCTAAGGAAGAGAATGAGAGGCTAGAAAATGTAATTGATGAATGGAAATTGAAAATACAAAAATATGAGAGTGAGATGAAGCTTGTAAATGAAAAGTATGAAGCTGTCCTAAGTGTGAACACTGAACTGAGGAAATCTGTTGAAGATGTTCAGAAAGAGAATGAGGACAAGCTGAGAACAATAGAAAAGATGACCCAAGGTTTAGAGAACTTAAATGCCTTATTAGGGTCAAAAGTCAACTTCAGGAGAGAGGGTCTTGGATTTAATTCCAGTGCAACTAAAAGTTTTGCAATGAAGACTATATTATTTGTTGCACAGAAAGAGAAAAGACCTCTCATTAACATGAATTCAGATAATTCTGTAAATAAAACTGTGAACCTGAAGAAGCCCAGTGCTGAGGAGAAGGGCAAACAAAAGATTGGTGAGCATAGCAGAGCTGGTACATCCAAGCCAAATCCTAAAGCTCAGTCTCAGGTTAGGGGTCAGCCTACACATGCATATAAACCCCATGGTAAGGCCACTAAGTCTCCACCACCACCACCATCTCATAAGAAGACCCAACACACACCTGTAAATAGGTCAGCAGGGTCAAAGGTGCAGGGGAGACAGAATGCACTTAGAAGTCAACCCAAGCAATTCTACCAACCCAGAGCTCAGTCCTACTACACTGCACAGTCAACCTATTCCAATAGGTCAGGGTGGACTAGGACTCCGGGGAGGTATACAGGTCATGCATATCAAGCTACACAGTCCTACAGACCTTACACTCAAAATTGGGTTGGTGGGTATGGCAATTGGACACCTAGGAACATGCATTTCTTCAGCCAGCCCAGAAACTACTATGACCACAATTTCGTGAATGCACCCTGGCCAAGGCACTGGCACAAAAGCAACAAATGTAGTGCCCCAGAAATTTTAAATAATTTTCAAGAATTTATAAAGGCCTAAATAAATTTATAAATGGTTTATTTAAAATTAATAAGTCATTATGAGGCCAAGTGGTGTTAATCAATTAACCCAACCCACTTAATTAAAGTCCAAAAGGTTTTAACTCTGGCCCATTAAGTTTGGCCCACATTCTAGAAGGTAATTAAGTCTATCCACGGATATTAAGGATAAATACTAGAATATATAAGATAAGTTAATGGATAATTATCAAAAGAGTTTTAAATTATTTGAACTCTATCCACGACACATATAACGGACTATAGCCTAACCGTCACAGCCGTGTAACGCACGGTGTCTTGACCGTTACACTATGAACCAGAAAACTAAAAGAGTTTGATTTCCTTTGAACTCTAGGAACGAGTAATGTAACGGTCTATCGCGAGACCGCCACATAACCCTAACGCGTAGGTCCTAGTCCGTTACAAACCTGTTAGTTCTGTAAGCAAAGGAACTCATGAAAAGATTGGAACTTGATGTTCCTATCCACTAGGGATCGACTTGGGAAGGATTGTAAAGACTCTAAGGACTCTTAGGGATTAGGATTTGATGAAACAAGGACTCTAAACTCGATCTAATCCTCAAAACCTAGTCTAAACTCCATAAATAGGGCATACTTCGGAACTGTGTGACCCTTACTTTTTGGGCGTAAGGAAGCAAGGTAAGGAGTCATTATCTCAGGTAAGTTCTACTAACTCCCCTCCGAATTTCACATCTTTAGGTCAAGAGGTCGTGGAGTTAGAGCCCAAGGAAGTTGCTGGAAAAGTCACAAGAGAAGGAGGAGATCTAGGACAAGGTTCTCTACCAAATTCAGGAACTACAGTCTAAGTAAGAGGTAGGTTATCTCATGAACTTTAAAAACAACTTGATAGGACTAAGAGCCTCTGTTTTGATTGGATTTCATGCATGCTAGATCATCAATTTCATGTTTTATTGGTTCTATGCATATCATGTTTCCCTTAGCCCTAACTAAAGATTAAAGACCTTACTATCCATCTATTCACCAATACCCATGCATATAGACAACCTTTACTTTGTTAACATATCTAGAAACTCATGATGTTTTGATAAAAGACATGATGTGAGTTGATCTCTTAGCTTCTATAGTTGTTTCCTGTTAGCAGAGACTGTAACGCATCATAGAAGGACCTTCACTTTCATGTAACGGCCCCACGACAGACCATTATACTCCCTGATTGGATTTGGGTTTCACGGTTGATTATAATGCGCTTTGACAGACGCGTTACATTCATGTAACGGCTGGGTCATGACCGTCACAATCACAGTGACGCCCCATATCCAGACCGTTATACTCTGTGTTCTGTGAACCCCAAGATAGAATATAACCTGCCAATATTATTATTGTTAATGCCTAGTTACCTAAGTTTTAACCTGATCATGTGATTTTAAGGTTATTTGATCATTCATGGTAGGTATTGCATGTTTTGTGGTCTCACTTTTATTGAGTTATGTAAATTTTTGAAGCCAATTTATATAGTTTTGTATTATAAAGAATGACTTTTTAATATTGTATTGACGGAGTTTTCATCATGATTTTCAAATTTGAGTATACATATCTCTCTCTGTCAATAGAGTAAATTCTATAAGTACATGGCACATATTCTGGTATGTTGTCATTAGTTCACACTTTGCACTATAGGAGCACAATCTTGGACATGAGGACCTCTCTATTGGATATTCCTTCTAATGGACTAGGAAATCATTGTTTCAAGGCCTCCGTAATTCTCCGCGAGCCTGGGATTCCCACTAGGACGCCGAGTTGGTTGTACCATTAAAGCCCAATAATTAGAAATGTACTATCATGGTTTCTGATTCTTGAAATGTAACGGCCTTGAACTGGACCGTCAGGATCACGTAACGGCCCAGTGCCAAACCGTCACATTCCTCTGAGTCTATTTTTATCTTTCTAGACTCTGATCATTTTAACGGCCCATTAGTGGCACGTTACATAGTGTAACGGCCCAGTTAACGACCGTTACATAGCTTGTGTATGTTAACCCAAGGTTTGACCAAGGGTTGATATTCCAATGATTCTAGACAAACCTTGATGATCTAGAACTTGCCATATTGCTTAAATTGATCTAAACGAAATGGAAGTTAAGGAAAATACCGTTATGCTGTCGATTTATTTCTATGAGCATGACATTGTTTAAAGTCTATTTCTTGACTCCTACATTCTTATGTTGAAGAATTCATTCATTGATTTTAGTTATCATGGAATTGTTGGAAGTGCTATATTCTTGGCCATACTGTACTATTATACTTCGTGGAAGTAGATTAATTTATAACTGAAGATGCGATCGAGTACTGATTATGTTCAAGGGCTCTATGCTAGTCCCCTCGGCTGATTGTCGGAAACATACTATTTTATAAACCATGGGGTATGATGCTACTGGCGTCGCATTGCGCTGGGAGTACTATTTTTATAAATAAGTGAAGATCCACGGCACAACATGACATTCTTGCTTGATATTCCACAGAAATTCACAAAACACTTGCTCATAAGCATAAGATGATAAAGTGAGGAATATGTGGCTTGCTAGTACATTCTCGATATATTATTGTTCATGAAAGCCAATATCATGTTCTTGTCCTATTCTTACTAGTTCATTCTTGTTCTCATTCCATCGTATATGATAGTCTTGTTACTTTGAATTAATTGCATGATCATCGCATTGCATGATTTTACCTTATTTATTTAGAGCGAAAATGATAATCACATTAATAGTGCCTTCATGGTGATGCGAAGATACCTACTGGGCAAGTGTGCTCATTACCTATTTCCACTCTTTTTCAGGAAATGAAAGTGAGTCGGGTTCGGATTCGGATTATTCAAGTAGCGGATCCGAGAGCGATTAAAGATGAGTGAAGACTTAGGAAGTCTATAATGTCTAGATTGAGTCAATGTAATTTTCCTATTTCTTGAGTCTAGTAGAATGAAAATCAAATTAGTGATTGTATCTTTGAATATTGAGCATTATGATATGAAGTTGATTAAATCATGTGCAATTGTATTTACTTATGTGATTGTCTCGCGCTCTGATTGATTCTTGCTTGCAAGAGGCTTACCATGCCGACTGTTTACGCTCCCCGAGCGAGTCTTCCGCTGTAATTAAAGGCTCGGGGCATGACAGTTATGTTGGTATCAGAGCCTAAGTCTTAGGACTTAGGGAAAAGAGTCATGTCATAGGATAAGTCCAAGGTTAAGGACCCCTGCCTATGAACTAAGGAAGAAATTCCACACCCATGTGAGGATTGGGTAGAACCCGGGATAAGATAACTAATTAGCTTTAAGAATTATTTTTTTCATTCCAATTTCATGAGAAATAACAAGTTGTTATTTTCTCTCAGGTACCCTATTTTTCGAATGGCTCATCGTGTAGATTGGGCGGTATGCAACAAACTGTTGCCGGCCTCACCCAGGCTCTGCAGACTATAGCACAAGGTGGTGCAGGGGCAAGGGCAGGAGATCTTCATCGTAACTTCCGGAGTCTAAATCCTCCGCGTTTCTATGGATCTTCCAATCCAGACGAAGTAGAAAATTGGATCGATGAGATGAATTGTATATTTTATGTCATACAATGCACTGATCAGGAGAAAGTCCATCTAGCAACGTTCCAATTGAATAAGAATGCCCGTACTTGGTTGAAGTCCGTTCCGGCACCTCCGGCCGATGCGCCACATACATGGAATGCTTTTCTCACTTTATTTCGTGCCAAGTATTTCTCCGAACATGTGAGGGAAAGGAAGGCTATGGAGTTTGCCTCCCTTCATCAAGGGACGATGTCAGTAGCAGAGTACGAGTTGCAGTTTTCAAGACTAGCACCATATGCACCACACCTTATTAATACGGAATTATTAAAGGCGAACCGATTTATGGATGGGTTACGGCTCGATTTCATTCAGCAACTGGGGACACAAAATATCTGCACTTATGCGGAGATGGTTCAGAGGGCATATCTATGCGAGAGGACCTTAGAGAAGGTCGAAAAGTTGAAAGGAAAGGGAGAGGAATCTAGCATGCGCTCAGATCGGCATTATAAGAAGGAGAAGTTTAGCATCACGGAACCCTACAAAAGCCGTGATATCAAGAAAAGATCAAGGAGCAGGAACGGTGGAAGTTCCCAAAAGAATAGTAAAAAGGTTAAAGAAGAGAAGGAGCAAGTCGCCTCGGCATGCACCTTTTGCGAGAAATTCGGCCACTCGGCTGAAGAATGCTAGAAGCGCCTAGGTGCTTGTTTGCGCTGTGGAAGTAGGGAGCATCGTGTGCCAGATTGCCCCCTTATGAAAGATCAATCAAATAACGGAGGACGTAGGAGGCAGGCACGCCTCAATGCAGTTATTGATGAAGAAGAAGCGCCCAGGGATCAAAATGATGGGCTCATGGAAGGTACTCTTCAAATTTGTTCTCGTCCTGCATTCGTGCTATTCGATACTAGTGCTTCTCATTCTTTTATCTCCACCACTTTTACAAACACCTTACCAACTGCATCAGTTCCCCTACCTTCAGATCTCGCTATTACTACACCTTTAGGATCTGGAACTAAGCTTACCAAGTATTATCCCGATTGTGAGGTGGTAGTAGAAGGACACAATCTCCCCGCAAACTTAGTATGCCTCGATATGAAAGGTTATGATGCCATTTTAGGGGTAGATTGGCTTGTAGACCATGATGCTTACATCAACTGCCGAAATAGGATTATATCTTTCCGAAAATGCGGTCTTCCAAGATTTTCTTTTCTTGGCATCAAATACAAGAAGCATCCTACCATTATATCTTCTCTTCACGCCTACAAACTTATCTCGAAAGGATGTGAAGTTTTTCTTGCTTCAGTCATTGTCACCGAATCTAAGGAAATTATCCTAGCAAACATTCCTATTGCAAATGAATTCCCTGACGTGTTCCCATCTGAACTACCTAGTTTACCACCCGAGAGGGAAGTAAACTTTACCATTGAACTCATTCCAGGTGCAGCACCTGTTTCTATAGCCCCTTACAGGATGTCTCCCACGGAACTTAAGGAACTAAAGAAGTAATTACAGGAACTTCTAGACAAGGGTTTCATTAGACCTAGCACATCCACTTGGGGTGCGCATGTTCTATTTGTCAAGAAGAAGGATGGTTCTCTCAGATTATGCATCGATTACCGGCGACTGAATCAGCTTACAATCAAAAATAAATATCCATTGCCGCGTATTGATGAGCTCTTCGATCAGCTTTCGGGAGCTGAGTACTTTTCTAAGATTGACCTAAGATCAGGTTATCATCAGCTTAGAATCAAAGAAGAGGACATTTATAAATCGGCTTTTCGAAGTCGTTATGGCCACTATGAATTCGTGGTGATGCCGTTCGGTTTAACTAATGCCCCAGCAGCATTTATGCAACTTATGAACATTGTCTTCTAGCCATATTTAGACCAATTCATCGTCATCTTCATCGATTATATCCTGATATACTCCAAGACAAAAGAAGAACATGAAGAACATCTAAGGATAGCTTTGCAAACACTTAGAGAATATAAGCTATATGCCAAACTCAATAAGTGTGAATTCTGGCTCAAGGAAGTCTCATTCCTAGGCCACATTATTTCAAAAGAAGGTATTGCTGTGGATCCTTCTAAGGTAGAAGCTGTCAGAGATTGGTGCCGACCAACGACTATATCTGAAGTCAGAAGCTTTTTGGGTCTAGCAGGTTATTATAGAAGATTCATAAAGGACTTCTCAAAGATTGTGGTTCCTTTAACTAGACTTACTAGAAAAGAAAATCCTTTTATCTGGTCGAAGGACTGTGAAAAGAGTTTTCAAAGTCTTAAGAATCATCTTACAACAGCCCCTGTTTTGTCGCTACCAATAGAGGGTGCTGGATTTGAGGTATATACAGATGCATCTGGAATTGGCTTAGGGTGTGTCCTTATGTAAGATGAAAAGGTGATTTGCTATTCTTCAAGACAATTGAAACGTCACGAAGAAAATTATCATGTACACGATTTGGAATTAGCAGCAGTTATTTTCGCCTTGAAAATTTGACGTCATTATCTTTATGGAGAAAAGTTCACGATCTACACAGACCACAAGAGCTTGAAATATTTATTTTCTCAAAAAGAGCTTAATATGAGGCAAAGGAGGTGGTTAGAACATCTCAAGGACTTTGATTTTGCTATTCAATATCATCCTGGCAAGGTGAATGCTGTAGCAGATGCACTTAGCAGAAAACCAATTGGTATGTTATCAACTCTCATGATTAGTGTGACTAACTTTATTCCTCAATTTGCCCAGTTGGATTTAGAGGTTGATATTAAGGAAGAAGATTGCTTCATAGCTAATATCCGAGCTCAACCTACATTGATAGAGGATTTGGCCAAGTTACAAGAGGATGATCCAATTTTACTGGAAATTAAGGCCAATATTGAACAAAGACTGGATTTTTCTATTTCTAATGATGGAAGATTGCTATTCAAGGGCCGAATGTGTATACCAGATCATGAAGATAAAAAGAAATTGATCTTAGAAGAAGCACATAAATCAAAGTACTCCATCCATCTAGGAGGTACTAAGATGTATCAAGATCTCAAAAGAAACTTCTGGTGGCCCAATATGAAGAGGGAAGTAGCTGATTTTGTATCTCGTTGTCTTACATGCCAACAAGTGAAGGCGGAACATTTCAGACCTGCAGGAAAATTACATCCCTTAAATATTACCGAATGGAAATGGGAAAGTATAGGAATTGATTTCATTATGGGATTACCTAAGACAAGAGGTGGACATGATGGAATATGGGTAATCATAGACCGATTGACTAAATCTGCATATTTCATATCAATAAAAAGTCGATGGTCTGTGAATATTCTAGCAGCATTATACATCATAGAAATTCTTAAACTACATGGTATCCCTATCTCTATTATATCAGATAGAGATCCACATTTTACATCACAATTCTGGAAAAGTTTACAACATTCACTGGGGACTAGATTGAATTTTAGCACAACTTTTCATCCACAAACTGATGGTCAGACAGAAAGGACTAATCAGGTGGTAGAAGATATGCTCAGGGCTTGTGTCATTGATTTTGGAGGAAGTTGGCATGATCACTTGCCTCTGGTAGAATTTGCATATAACAATAGTTATCAAGCAAGCATACAAATGGCACCTTTTGAAACTCTATATGGGAAAAGTTGTCGATCACCAATATGTTGGAATGAAATAGGGGAAAGGTAATTTCTAGGCCCCGACCTTATCAGAGATTCTACAGAGAAAATAAAGCTCATCCAGGAAAGAATGAAAATGGCACAAGATAGGCAAAAGTCTTATGCAGATAATCGAAGACGTGACTTGGAGTTTCAGGTAGGAGATCATGTGTATTTGAAGGTTTCTCCAGGTCGTGGTATTCGAAGATTTGGCATCAAAGGAAAGCTAACTCCAAGGTTTATTGGCCCATTTGAAATTCTTGAAGGGGTCGGTGAAGTGGCTTATAGATTGGCCTTATCTCCACAGTTAGCAGGAGTTCATGACGTATTTCACGTCTCTATGATGATAAAGTACATATATGATCCAGACCACATTATCACTTATGACAATATAGAGATTCAGAAAGACTTGACATACGAGCAAACACCGATCAAAATTCTGGATCGGGAAGTGCGTCAATTAAGAAATAAAGTTATTCCCATGATCAAGATCCAATGGAAGAAAACATGGCCATATGAAGCAACATGGGCAACCGAAACGGCTATGCGGAAAAGATTCCCAGAATTATTCAATTGTAAGTACACTCTCCTCAATACATGTTTTGAATTTGGGGACCAAATTCCTTCTAAGTGGGGGAGAGTGTAGTGCCCCAGAAATTTTAAATAATTTTCAAGAATTTATAAAGGCCTAAATAAATTTATAAATGGTATATTTAAAATTAATAAGTCATTATGAGGCCAAGTGGTGTTAATCAATTAACCCAACCCACTTAATTAAAGTCCAAAAGGTTTTAACTCTGGCCCATTAAGTTTGGCCCACATTCTAGAAGGTAATTAAGTCTATCCACGGATATTAAGGATAAATACTAGAATATATAAGATAAGTTAATGGATAATTATCAAAAGAGTTTTAAATTGTTTGAACTCTATCCACGACACATATAACGGTCTATAGCCTAACCGTCACAGCTGTGTAACGCACGGTGTCTCGACCGTTACACTATGAACCAGAAAACTAAAAGAGTTTGATTTCCTTTGAACTCTAGGAACGAGTAATGTAACGGTCTATCGCGAGACCGCCACATAACCCTAACGCATAGGTCCTAGTCCGTTACAAACCTGTTAGTTCCGTAAGCAAAGGAACTCATGAAAAGATTGGAACTTGATGTTCCTATCCACTAGGGATCGACTTGGGAAGGATTGTAAAGACTCTAAGGACTCTTAGGGATTAGGATTTGATGAAACAAGGACTCTAAACTCGATCTAATCCTCAAAACCTAATCTAAACTCTATAAATAGGGCATAGTTCGGAACTGTGCGACCCTTACTTTTTGGGCGTAAGGAAGCAAGGTAAGGAGTCATTATCTCAGGTAAGTTCTACTAACTCCCCTCCGAATTTCACATCTTTAGGTCAAGAGATCGTGGAGTTAGAGCCCAAGGAAGTTGCTAAAAAAGTCACAAGAGAAGGAGGAGATCTAGGGCAAGGTTCTCTACCAAATTCAGGAACTACAGTCTAAGTAAGAGGTAGGTTGTCTCATGAACGGCAAAAATAACTTGATAGGACTAAGAGCCTCTATTTTGATTGGATTTCATGCATGCTAGATCATCAATTTCATGTTTTATTGGTTCTATGCATATCATGTTTCCCTTAGCCCGAACTAAAGATTAAAGACTTGACTATCCATCTATTCACCAATACCCATGCATATAGACAACCTTTACTTTGTTAACATATCTAGAAACTCATGATGTTTTGATAAAAGACATGATGTGAGTTGATCTCTTAGCTTCTATAGTTGTTTCCTATTAGCAGAGACTGTAACGCATCATAGAAGGACTGTCACTTCCATGTAACGGCCCCACGACAGACCGTTATACTCCATGATTGGATTTGGGTTTCACGGTTGATTATAACGCGCTTTGACAGACGCGTTACATTCATGTAACGGCTGGGTCATGACCGTCACAATCACAGTGACGCCCCATATCCAGATCGTTATACTCTGTGTTCTGTCAACCCCAAGACAGAATATAACCTGTCAATATTATTATTGTTAAAGCCTAGTTACCTAAGTTTTTACCTGATCATGTGATTTTAAGGTTATTTGATCATTCATGATAGGTATTGCATGTTTTGTGGTCTCACTTTTATTGAGTTATGTTAATTTTTGAAGCCAAATTATATAGTTTTATATTATAAAGAATGACTTTTTAATATTGTATTGACGGAGTTTTCATCATGATTTTAAAATTTGAGTATACATATCTCTCTCTGTCAATAGAGTCAATTCTATAAGTGCATGGCACATATTCTGGTATGTTGTCATTAGTTCACACTTTGCACGATAGGAACACAATCTTGGACATGAGGACCTCTCTATTGGATATTCTTTCCAATGGACTAGGAAATCATTGTTTCAAGGCCTCCGTAATTCTCTGCGAGCCTGGGATTCCCACTAGGACGCCGAGTTTGTTGTACCATTAAAGCCCAATAATTAGAAATGCACTATCATGTTTTCTAATTCTTGAAATGTAACGGCCTTGAACTGGACCGTCAGGATCACGTAACGGCCCAGTGCCAGACCGTCACATTCCTCTGAGTCTATTTTTATCTTTCTAGACTCTGATCATTTTAACGGCCCATTAGTGCCGCGTTACATAGTGTAACGGCCCAGTTAACGACCGTTACATAGCTTGTGTATGTTAACCCAAGGTTTGACCAAGGGTTGATATTCCAATGATTCTAGACAAACCTTGATGATCTAGAACTTGCCATATTGCTTAAATTGATCAAAATGAAATGGAAGTTAAGGAAAATACCGTTATGCTGTCGATTTATTTCTATGAGCATGACATTGTTTAAAGTCTATTTCTTGACTCCTACATTCTTATGTTGAAACATTCATTCATTGATTTTAGTTATCATGGAATTGTTGGAAGTGCTATATTCTTGGCCATACTTTACTATTATACTGCGTAGAAGTAGCTTAATTTATAACTGAAGATGTGATCGAGCACTAATTGTGTTCAAGGGCTCTATGCTAGTCCCCTCGGCTGATTGCCGGAAACATACTATTTTATAAACTATGGGGTATGATGCTACTGGTGTCGCATTGCGCTAGGAGTACTATTTCTATAAATAAGTGAAGATCCACGGCACAACATGACATTCTTGCTTGATATTCTACAGAAATTTACGAAGCACTTGCTCATAAGCATAAGATGCTAAAGTGAGGAATATGTGGCTTGCTAGTACATTCTCGATATATTCTTGTTCATGAAAGGCCAATATCATGTTCTTGTCCTATTCTTACTAGTTCATTCTTGTTCTCATTCCATCGTATATGATAGTATTGTTACTTTGAATTAATCGCATGATCATCGCATTGCATGATTTTACCTTATTTATTTAGAGCGAAACTGATAATCACTTTAATAGTGCCTTCATGTTGATGCAAAGATACCTACTGGGCAAGTGTGCTCATTACCTATTTCCACTCTTTTTCAGGAAATGAAAGTGAGTCGGGTTCGGATTCGGATTATTCAAGTAGCGGATCCGGGAGCGATTAAAGATGAGTGAAGACTTAGGAAGTCTATAATGTCTAGATTGAGTCAATGTAATTTTCCTATTTCTTGAGTCTAGTAGAATGAAAATCAAATTAGTGATTGTATCTTTGAATATTGAGCATTATGATATGAAGTTGAAGTTAATTAAATCATGTGCAATTGCATTTACTTGTGTGATTATCATGCGCTCTGATTGATTCTTGCTTGCAAGTACCATGCCGGCTGTTTACGGTCCCCAAGCGAGTCTTCCGCTATAATTAAAGGCTCGGGGCGTGACAACAAATCTGTCAATAATTATGCTGGTGCCAACAAGAAGAAAAACAACAAAAAGAAGAGGAATAACAACAACAAAAAATCTGTAAAATCCAATGAACATAATTCTTTTAAACAAATGTGGATTCCTAAAAGTTTACTTTCATGTTTTACCAGTATTTCATCTGCTCTGGAGCCCAACCAGACTTGAGTTCCAAAATTCTCTACCTAATTGTGTGTGCAGGTATGCCTGGCAGCCAAGAACAACCTGTGGTACCTGGATAATGGCTGCTCCAGGCATATGACAGGAGATAAGGCCAAGTTCTGCATGCTGACAAAGAAATATGGAGGCCTTGTCACCTTTGGTAGCAACACAAAAGGTAGAATTGTCGGGTCAGGTAAGGTAGGTAAGAGTACTACTTGTTGCATTGAAGATGTCATGCTGGTTGAAGGTTTAGCATATAATTTACTTAGTATCAGCCAGTTTTATGATAAAGGGTATAAAGTTCTTTTTGACTCTCAATGCTGTAAAGTGTTTGAACCTGATTCTGACTTTGTTAAGTTTTCTGGTAAAAGAATTAATAATACATACATGATAGATTGGACTAAGCATATTGAGATCAAACAGCATTTTCTTAGAGATTCTGTCAATAAAAAGGAAATTGAATTGAATTTTATTGAAACCGAAAAATAAATTGCTGATATCTTTACTAAGCCACTAGGGAATGAAAGGTTCAAATTTCTTAGAAGAGAACTTGGCTTGTGTAAATTTCAGCATGATGAATAAATGTTCAGGTGGTTTGAAAAAAATTCCGATATGGATTTACATCTGGTAGTCTAAATAAAACTCTGTGGTTGTTGAATGTTGCACCAGACCATTCATGCATAACATTCTTATTTTTCATGACATATCAATTGGCATCACACTCATGATCCTCTTTGCATATCATTCAGCCCATGACTATGTCTAAGCTCTCTTTCCTCTAATTCTTCCCATTCATTTGCAAAACCACATGCATATAGATAGGGGGAGTGTTGTATGTAATTCAGAGAGGTCATCAACTTCATTGATACTCAAACTCGTTTCTCTCTTGATTTCATTAAACCCCTTGACCCTGAATGAGTTGAGTCTAACAATATGGCAATCTGTTAGTCAGTTCTAATTCTTAAGCAATAGAAAATAGACTTCTTCCTTTATAAGAATTTTAATTGCTTAATGACTGACTTAATGGTTTAAATTTTATAAACTTTAGAGTTTAAAGATTGCAATCAGTAAATAAGAATGCTGATAATTGATAAAGCTCTCAACCCTTATTTCATTACATGTCAGATAAAGTTAGCTGTATCTGAAATCTGAAAACTCACCTGAAATCCTGTTAGAGAAGGCTAAGTATGTGTATTGTCCTTAAACAAGTCATTCTAAAACAAATAAAGGACAGCTAAGAAAAATATTTAAAATCCTTGAAAAATAATGTTGGCAGAGCAATGACTGGTAAAGCACTAAGAAACTGAGTGATCTATCAAAGAAATGGATAACACTTATGTCATGATGTGTATCAGTTATCTCTGTATAAATGGTCAAAACAGTAGGGTGGTTTCACTGAGTACCTGGGGATACCTGCGTCTCATAAACGTGTATCCTCACACAAAAAGGGGTAAATCAGTCCTGTTGAATTTGATCATAAGCAGAATGGTCCATCATGTTGAGTATCTAGGGGTACTGGTGTCTGATAAACGTGTACCCTTACGTAAAAAGACAAATGGTACCTGAATGCCCTTAATGAAATAAAATTGAAAATGCTGTTCCTTCAAAAAGAAAACTCAGGTATGTCAAATTGTTTAATTTCAATACATGACCTGGTATCTCTTAACAAATTTTACTGAGTCTAAGACTGTAAGATACTTTGAAACTGAATCTCTCATGCTCAAATGTGATTCTGGTTTATTGCTATTATCCTGCACAACAAACTCATTCAATGATTGTAGTGCATGAACTCTAATTTTTATAACCTTCAAACCAGAATTCAATCTCTAAGCAGTTTCTAAATTCATATGACTGAAGGCTCTGTGCTTTAGATTGCTTAATTCCTGAACTACTTGCTCAGAATGCCAGTCAGATATCCTTCTTCCCTTACACTTTCGTTCCCTCCTCTTTGTTGATGGCAAAGGGGGAGAATATATTGTCTGTTTGATGAATTCCAAGGGGAGTGTATACATTGTTATTACAAAGGGGGAGTGTATGCATCATGTTATGGCAAAGGAGGAGATCTTGTTAGAACTTACATTGGTTATTTCATCTTATAGCATGCATTCAGACTCAGTGTAACCCATAGTGTTGCCATCATCAAAAAGGGGGAGATTGTTGTGCCCCTGTAGTTTTGATGATAGCAAACACTATGAGTCACAAGTCAGTGCATCGTTCACACCAACAAGTCTATACTGTGCATACTACATCATCAAAGTCTATACATTGTATTGTAGCATGCACGCACTCAATGTCCATACACTATGCATTTGGGCATCGTTCAGAACACAAGTCTATACACTCCGTTGCATACAGACATAAGGCAATGTCTTGTACTCAAAGTCCATACATGCACACTACATTACACATCAGCAAGTCTGTACACTGGTGTCGTCTGCACACATGTCATAGCAAGTCTGTACATTGGTGGCAAGTCTGTACATTGCCCTGCTTCAGGCACGCTAAGTCTCTATATCATCTTGGCACTAGTGAAGACTGTACAGAGTCTGCCTAGTCTGCTGCATTCAAAGTCTATACATTGCAGCCTGTGCTGTATCACGTGCATCAAGTCTATACATTGCTCAGTCTCACTTAACGTCTTATGCTAAGTCTGTATATCGCATCGCATGCACCGTCTCACTTAGCATCTCATGTTAAGTCTATACATCGCATCGCATGCACCGTCTCACTCAGCGTCTATGTGCATAAATCAAAGTCTGTACAGCCAGTGCATCCTGCGTCTCACTCAGCGTCTCATGTGCATACGCAAAGTCTGTACAGCCAGTGCATCCTTTGATTTAAAGTCCATACATTGGCTGTCGCACGCACACTAAGTCCATACATTTGTTGACGGCAGTCTGTGCATAGCTGCATCATTAAGTCCGTGCATCCATTTCCAATGTACATACTTTGCTTGATGCATTCTGCATTACACACTACAAAGCCTGTACATCATTGTCGCATGCATACTAAGTCCATACACTGTTTGCTAACTTGCATATGGACTCATCATCATTGTGCACACTTTGATAAATGCAGTCTGCATTACAACTCCTCAAGTCAGTACATTCACTCTTCTATAGAACATGAAAGTCAGTGCATATATGGTCACACGCATGCACTTAGTCTGTGCATCTTTCATCCTAGCATATATATACTTTGTACAACTTTGGCATCGTAGGCATGCACAAGTTGGTGCATGCTCACACTTGTTGCATAGTGAAGTCTATACAAGCTTTTAGTCTTAAAGTGATAACTCTATCCGACTGACTGACAGGTACTTTTCATGAAGTTTAAGAATGGCACATGATCCCAGAAGGAAGGGAGGCTCAGGATCGTGACACGTGTAAAGTAGCAAGCCTGGATGCTGCCACGTGACCAAATGATTGGGTGGGAAATGTGGAAGCCACACGCCCTCTTAATTGCTACTGGTATAAAAGGAACACTTCTTCTATCTGGAGTATATGAGGTGAAGCTCGAGCAGAGAAAGTGAAGCAGCAGAGAGCCACCAAGAGCAGAGAAGAAAAAGAGAGAAAAGAGAAGAGCAGAGAAGAAAAAGAGAGAGAAGAGAAGATTGAGATAGAGGAGTTGAGAGAGCTTGTCTGAATATTCCTCAGTCTCTTGGTTCAGATACCAGAGCTGAGTTTGCTCATTGCGAGCTATATTCTCTTTTGAGATTTCTTGTTTTCGTTTGATTCTATTTTGCTTTCCAAAACTTTATGTTCAAGCAGTGTGTCAGCGGTTTGCAGTGGACGATTCCACTGGACGGGTAAGCTATAGTCTGCAGCGGTTTGCAGAGGTGTAGCCTCTGGACAGGTGAAGCTGTAATTCCTCAGCGGGTGAGACTTGGTCTCGGATAGCAAGCTGTGAAGCTCAGCGGTTGTAGGCTAAGCTGTATTGCCCAGTGGATGCAAGCTGTGTTGCGCAGCAGTAAGCCACACTTGGGTTTGAGTGTGGGGTGGACGTAGGTCTGGAGGACCGAACCACCTAAAAATCTGGTGTGTTATGTGCTTGTGTGATTGCCTATGAACTGGTGTGTGGTTGCTTCTCTTGATTCTCTTCTCAGATCGCTTCGTTTCTGATCAGATCCAACGCTCTAGTTAGTAATCTTGTAGATCTGTTGAAATTCCGCATTAAAGCCATATTTTGGTTTTAAATTAGGCCATCGATCTATTCACCCCCCTCTAGATCCACACTTCGTGGTGACAGAGTGTTTCCATCTAACACAACAAATGGTGCTTATTAACTATTTGAGAAGTTTAGGTAAGATCTATCATGAGTATGAGCTGGTCAGGAAGATCCTCTGGTCCTTGACACTAATCTGGCATACGAAGGCCACTGTAGTGGAGGAGTCTAAGAACCTGGAAACTACCACTGTCGACGAACTCATCGGTTCTCTTATGACTTACGAACTAAATCTCAAGAGAGTTGATGATTCTGAGAAGAAGAAAAAGTCCCTGGCGCTTAAGGCAAATTCTAGCAGTAAAGGGTCTTCGAGTGAGCGTAGCTCTTCTAGTAGTAAAGGAATGTGAAGAAGATTTGCTCAAAATCTTGATTCAGAAGAATTTATACATTAAAGGATTTCTGTTCCGGTTCTTTAGATGGTCGCGGGACTTCCAATTCGACTCTGATCTGTCGATCGTCCCTGTGTGGATTGGCTTCCCTTCCTTACCGACAAATTTCTATCATGATGATATGCTCAGATCTATAGCAGGGAGTGTAGGCTATGTCTTGCGGATACATGAAGCAACTTCTGCCATGACAGAAACTTCGGAGGCTTTGGTTTGTGTAGAACTTGATCTAGATATGCAACGGAAAGACCGGATATGGATTGGCTCGGAAGGTGGGGGTTTCTGGCAGAAAATCAGCTACCACAGAGTCCCACACCTATGCTCGCTCTACCACAAGATTGGACACATGGAAAGCTAATGCAAGAAAAAGCAGGGTAACAAATTGGTACATAATCAATCTCTGGCCAATAATGCTCCTATTGCAATTCAGAAAGAGAGTCGCCAGGAATACAGGCCCCGGATGCACAACTCTTCAGGTGTTAAAGCTATGGCTGCAGATACTAATAGATTTTCACCATTAATCAAATTAGCGGATGGTTTGGAATATGAGGAAGCAATTATAAAAGACAAATCGCTCTTTGGAGAGAACAAGCTCGTTGATAACTGCCAGCAACCAATCCTTGTATCAAAACCTCTGGAACTAGTAGGAAATGATGGTCCCTCATCTTATCTTTGTGGAAATGTCACTACAAAATATTAACAGTAGATTTGGTACGAAGAGAGAAGGATTTGGTTTCAACTGAGCTTCCTTCAATCCATTGTAGCAAGGGCACAACACAACATGAGTTGTCCAAGCAACCCCCAGCCACTATATCTACTACATGTTTAGACACACACACTTGTATGGTAAGTTCGGAAGATATATCTAAACTTTCAAATATGGAGAACTCAAAGATCCTCAGCCAAGGGAATGTAAGTAAATTTCCTCCTCAAGACTTGAAAACAAATGAGATTTCTGTTCTTCCAGGTTTATAGTTCAGTGATGCTCGTTTAACCAGGGCTAAGGCTAAGATATTAGCTGCCCACTCAAACTTCAGTATTAATCATGATTAACTCAGCATTGATATGGAATGTGAGAGGCATAGGGAATAAAACAATTGTTAGAAGCTTGGCTCAATATATTAAAGATTATGATATCTGTGTTGCTACTATATCAGAACCCAGGGTCAAAATAACTCATGCCCAAAATGTGGCTCGACGAATCAATTTATTGTCGGTCATTGGTAATAATGGAGACTCCTTCAAGATTTGGTTATTTCACAAGCCCAACATATGTTTTGATGTTATAGAACTGCATACAGAATACTTGACTATGGCCTATAAGGAAAATAATGTTGTTACATTACTGCTCACTGTGATTTATGCTTCCTACAATGTGAGATGTCGCAGAGAATTATTTGATTCTCTTATGTAATTTAGCCAAAATGTGAATGTTCCTTGGATCATAGGAAGGGATTTCAATTGCATAGTATCTCCTGAGGAGAAAATGGGTGGCTCCCTTTCTTCAATGATTTCGATGATAGATTTTCAAGGCTTTTTATCGGCTATGGGATTGACTGATGCTGGTTACATTGGATCCAAATTCACATGGACAAATAATCAGACTGGGTCTTCCCACATTAAAGCTCATTTCGACAAGGTGCTATTAAAATCCCACTAGATTCAATCAAATCAAAATATGGTTATTAAGCATTTGAATAGAGGCCCCTCTGATCATGCTCCATTGCTCATACAAATGGCTCCTATACAGTCTGCCCCAGGGAAATTCCTTTATCAGCAAATGTGGCATATGCATGAAGGCTTTCTGGAATTTGTTAAAGAGCAATGGTTTAAAAACACTCACACTGATATTCATCCTTTCCATGCCCTTCAGAGGAAGTTAAAAGATTTGAAGATAGCTTTAAGAATTTGGAATAAAGAAGTATTTGGAGACATTAATCAGGCCAAGGGTGTTGCTACTGATCAGGTTGATATAGCTCAATCCTTCTTTGATGATAATCCAACTGTGGATAACCGAATTAATCTTCAGAAGGCCAATGCTCACATGCGCCTTATTCTGGCCTGAGAGGAAATATTTTGGTATCAAAAGTCCAGAGTAGAATGGATGTCTTATGGAGACAGAAATACTCATTTTTTTCATCAATATACCAAGGTCAAAAGGCAGAGAAATCATGTTCATAAATTGAAGATAAATGATAAATGGGTGGAGGATCAGGACATATTGCTAAACGGTGCTGTGGACTACTTTAAAATCTTTTTAACAATTGAAGATCACAACATAGGTGAAGATCTTTTCTCTGTGATTCCTCGGCTGATAACTGAGGATCAAAACAGAATGTTATGTGATGTTCCTCTGGCAGAGGAGATTAAAGCCTCAGTATTTTCATTCCCTGGCAACAGTTCCCTTGGTCCAGATGGATTCAGTAGGGGTTTTTTCACCCACTGTTGGGACATTATTGAAGATGATGTTGTTAGAGCCACACAAAGCTTCTTTCAAGAATGGGGATTACCAAAAGGGGCCACTTCTTCTATTTTATGTCTGATCCCGAAGGTATATAATCCTTCATCTTTTGCTGAGTTCAGGCCAGTGAGTTTATGCAATTTCACATATAAAATAGTCTCCCAAATTATTTGTGATCGAATTAGAAATATACTGCTTCTCATTATATCAAATGAGCAAAGTGGTTTCATTAGTGGAAGGCAAACTACTGAGAATTTCTTACTGGCCAAGGAAATGTTTATGGAGTTGGATAGACCAGTCAGAGGTCACAATATGCTACTCAAACTTGATATGGCTAAATCATATGACCAGATAGAATGGGATTTTCTATTCATGGTTCTGAAAAAATTTGGATTCTCTAACAGATTTATTTCTTTAATTGCCCAAATGGTATCCAACTGTTGGTTCTCTATTTCTCTTAATGGAGTTTCTCGTGGCTATTCCAAATCTTCCGGAGGGGTTAGGCAAGGGGTTCCCTTAGCCCCTGCCCTTTTTATTATTGCAGAAGAAGTCTTAAGTAGGGGACTGCATTATCTTTTTTATAATGGACAGTGCAAATTTTTCCACCTTCCTCGAGGTGTTCAACAGATTTCACATATCCTTTATGCTGATGACTCCATAATTTTCATAAATGGTGGAGTTTCATCTCTTAAGCAATTGCTGAAGTTTTTGAAAAAATATGAAAGGTCCTCTAGCCAGAAAATCAATGCCCAAAAAAGTTGTTTCATGGTTGCTAAACAGATGCCTCGAAGCTCCATAGACCGAATAAGCAAATTGATAGGTTATCAGCACAAGACTGGTAGTATTAAGTACTTGTGCATCCCTCTTTTCAAAGGAAGAGCTAAAATTCCCCAATTCAAGTACTTGCTAGATAAAATTAATGCCAAGCTTGATGGATGGCAAAGCAAACTGCTGTCCCAGGCAGGAAGATTGGTTCTTATCCGTGCGGTCCTAGCTTCTATTCCTATGTACAGTGCCAGTGTTGCTTCTATTCCATATACCATACTTAAACAAATTGGGAGCATCTGCTCCAATTTTTTCTAGTAGGGATATGAAAATGCCCATAGGAAGCACTGGGTATAATGGAATAAAATGTGATGTCCCATTTCTGAGGGTGGATTAGGCATCCGAAGCCAATCTGATATGCAACTATGTATTTATGTCAAGCTACTTTGGCAGTCAGTCCACAGTAATTCACTTTGGGCTAGGTTTGTGAGAAGCAAATATTTTAATGGCTTACATATATCAGACTGCAATTCACTATTCCTTGCTGGCATAAAAATAAGAAATTTTGAGAAGGCTCGGAATATACTTCTAGCCAACTCCCGAATGATAGTTTTCACTGGTGCTTCCACTAATTTTTTGAAAGACAATTGGTACAATAATAAGCCTCTGATTGACACTCTTAATATACAACACTCTCATATCCTTGAAGACTACTCTGTTCAGGATGCAATGGCTAACCTTCAACATACAGTCTGGCAACATTTGGTAAATCAGCAATTGAGAGGTGCAGTATAGAGTTTCCCTCTACAAAATGGTGAAGATGTTCTAGTTTGGTACCTTACCAACTCAGGTAAATTTAGCATCAAATCTACATACAGTTTTATTAAAGAGCAGTCACCGAGGTAGGGTATATTGTACAGTAAAATTTGGAACTTAAAACTCCCTCCTCGGGCATCTATGTTTTGTTGGAAACTTCTGAAGCATGCAGTCCCCGTGGACAACCAAGTTCAAAATTGTGGGATCAATATTGCTTCCAGCTGTGTGTGCTGTCTAAATTCCCATGAAATTGAGGACGAAAACCACTTATTCATTGATGGTGAGATGGCTAATTTCCTATGGTCCAAATTTTCCTCATTGGTTACTCCCTCTTGTTTTGAAATTCCCACTATTTACAGCAGGTTAAGATTCATTATTAATGAGGCTGTTCTGAGCAAACCCGAAGGATTTGTTTCAATGCTAGTGTCTATTATGATAGTATGGGAAATATGGAAACTCAGATGTCAAGCCATATAAGAAGGGATCAGAACTAATCTAGAAAAGACCTCGGAACAAATCATTGGAGATACAAAACTTATTGTGAGTCGGATTAAATTTAAACAAGGAGCTAGTAGTGAATATCGGACAGTATTGCAAGGATTTGGTATATCGGTTAGCAGCCATCTTTCAACATTCATCCTTGTCCGCTGGAAAGCCCCTGACAGAGATTTTATCTTAAATGTAGATAGAGCCAGCAAAGGCAACCCGAGTTTTGCTGGGGGCGGTGGATGTTTCAGGGATCAATATGGCCAACTAAGGCTCGGATTTTCTTACTTCTACGGGGTTGGATCTAATATGGTGGCAGAAGGCCGAGCCCTTTTAGATGGCCTTTGACTTGCATAACACCACAACATCACTATATCAGCCATCTATACTGATTCTCTGGCCTTGATTATGTTGCTGAAAAACAAAAATGACCCTCCTTGGTCTCTTATTCCGTGGTGGGACTCTTTGCAACAAATCCTCTCTTCTTTTCATTGTCCCATTATTCATTCATATAGAGAGGGGAATCAGCTTGCGGAAGCACTTGCCAACCATGTTGTGCAGGCCGGATGCAATCATGAATTCACTTCAATTCGGGAGCTGCATGTAAGAGCAAAATGATATGCCATAGTAGATGCCAGAGCTTTCGTAGAAGGCTTGTATAGGTTTCTTTTTTGGACTTTATCATTGTACATCAAAGGCTATGCCTTCAAGCAATGTAATTCTTTTGAAAAATCAATAAAATAAAGCATCATGTGGTAATTTGGTGGAGTGGGAACATTCCCTTCCTTTGGAATGGGGGTGCACTCTCCCTTATGCCACTTGATGACTTCGCTTTACCAAAAAAAAAAAAAAGACTCAGGTGAGTTTGCTATGCTAACTAGAAAGTTTAAGAAAATTTTGAGGAAAGAAGTTAAGAGTTTCAGACGAAGGTACTCCTCAGGGAAAAGACAGTGGAGATATAAATCTGATACTGCCAGAAAGACTAATGGTGTTGTATATTATAATTGCAGGAAGTCAGGGCACCTGAAGGTGGACTGTCCAGAACTGTAGAAAGAGAAACAGCCTAGGTGGAAGAACAAG
Source organism: Amorphophallus konjac (assembly GCA_022559845.1). Lineage (NCBI taxonomy): Eukaryota > Viridiplantae > Streptophyta > Magnoliopsida > Alismatales > Araceae > Amorphophallus > Amorphophallus konjac. The sequence goes on from CM040129.1 coordinate 37,089,496, forward strand.
AAGGGTAAGGCTATGGTAAGCACCTGGATTGATGAAGAAGAAGATAGTTAGGGCAGCTCATCTGACAGTGAGGATGAGGACAAGTTGTGTCTGATGGCCAAATAAGAAGAAGGAGAAAAGGAAGATCATGAGGTAACTTCCCCTTTCGAGAACTATACTTATAGTGATTGGGAAGAAGCATATGCTGAAATTTTAGATAAATATGATGATATTTGTAGGGAGAATAGACAATTGAAAAGGAAGATAAACTCCCTTGTTAATGCACCACCTCAAGTGATAGGATTGCATGCCTAGAAATCGAAAACATTGATTTAAAAAATTCTCTTGCTGAAACAGAAGAACATAAAACTATCTTAAATGGATTGAGATGTGAAAATGAGAATCTAAAAAATGTTATTGATGAACTTAAAATCAGAATGTAGAAATTTGAAGAAGAAACAAAAACTACAAATGAAAAATATGAAGTTGTAAAAGGTGTGAATGAAGAATTAAAAAGATCTATTAAAAATCTAGAAAAAGAAACCAAAGACAAATAGAATTCCCTTGAGGCCATGACTCAAGGAACAAAAAATCTAAATGCAATTCTGGGAACTAAAGTCAATTTCAGAAGAGAAGGGTTGTGTTTTAATCCAACAAGCAAGAAACGTTTTGAGGTAAAAATAATTCATTTGTTGCTGAGAAAGGAAAATCTAAATTCAATCCTTTGATAAGAATGAATTGTGAGGAAAATAGTTGTAGTGCCCCAAAATTTATATAAGTAATTTCTGGGTTTTCTAGAATTTATAAAGGCCTAAATAAATTAATAAATGGATTATTAGATTAATAAGTTATTATAAGGCCCAATTGTGTTAAAATGATTAACCTAGCCTATCTAAATATGATCCAAAAAGGGTTAAGGACCAAGCCCATTATATTTGGCCCATATTCTAGAAGGTTATTTAGCCTATCCATGAATTTTAAAGATAAATACTCTTTTATATAGATAATTAGAAGGATAAACGAATAAAAGAGTTTTAATAAATTGAAACTCTATCCACGTTTTATGTAACGGTCTATCGGGCGACCACTACAGCTATGTAACGCACTAGACCTGATGCGTTACACCCTGTCAATTCCGTGAGTGGAAGAACGAGCAAAAAGATTGGATCTTTGGGATCCTATCTGCAAGAGACCAAATTAGAAGAATATGTAAGGTTACTAGGGACTCTTAGGGATCAGGTTTTGGCCAACTAAGGACTCTAGAATCGATCTAATCCTCAAACCCTAGCTAAATCCCTATAAATAGAACCCAGTTCTGAACTGAGCGACCCTTACTTTTGGCTCGCGAAGAATCAAGGTAAGGAGATAGAATTTCAGGTAAGTTCTTTAGAAGGTTTTTTTTATAATACTTTAGACTAATAGCTCTCCAAATTTCGTGCTAGGAGATCAACCAACCAAGGAGATTGAAGCTTCCAAAGTTGCTGGTCGGACCTTAGCAACCCAGGAAACTGAACACAAGACCCCTAAAGATCAAGAGATTAGGACGTCTAAATGAGGTAATTAGAGTTTGGTTATGTAGAACTTTTTGTTTCCCGTAGTTTCATCTTCTTACCCTCAAAATTTCACGTCCTTAGGTCAAGAGGCTGAGTAGCTAGAGCAGCGCAAAGTTGCTGGAAACTCACTGGAAAGGGAGAACTAGGGCACGTCTTTCAGACTCAAATTAGAAGTTTAAAGCCCAGTTAAGTGGTAGGTTATCTCATTATTTGCAAAAACATCTCGTTAGGGATAAAAGCCCTCTGATTGTGCTTGATTTCATGCACATAGATCATGGATTTCATGTTTTAGTGGGTTCATGCATACATACATATCCTTAGCCCTAATCAAAGATCAAAGATATTATCTTGTCAATTCACTGCAACCTATGCATCTAGATGACCTTTACTTCGTTTGTCATGATTGGGGTAGTTAAATCTTTTCAAAACATGACATGGTTTCAAATCATAGTCTTTTAATTTTTTTATACTGTTAGTAGGGACTCTGACGCATCATACTTAGACCGTCACAAACTGTAACAGTCTTACGATAAGCCATCACACTCTCTGTTGTATTAAAATTTGCTCTGTATCTCTGACGGACCATAGATGGAGCATTAAAATACTGTAACGGCCCCACGATAAACCGTCACAATCACTATGACGCCCCCACTCTCGACCGTCAAGAGAACTGTAGACAGAATTGGAAAATAGTCAAATTACTTATAAATAAGCCTAGTTATCTAAGTTTTGACATGCTAATATAATTTTAAGTTTATTAATTGGTTCATAATAGAAGCTGCATGTTTAAAGGCATCTTAAGTTATTTTAAGTTATGTTAATTTCATGTGTCAAAATTTTATAGTCTTGTATTTTAAATCATGGATTTTCAATGATGTATGGATGGAATTTTATCTTGGTTTCACATTGCTACACATTCTCTCTCTATCAATAGAGTCATTTTCTCTAAGTACATGGCATATATTCCGGTATATGGCCATTAGTTCACACTTGCACTATAGGAACATTATTCTTGAACATGAGGACCTCTCTATTGGATATTCCTTCTAATGGACTAGGAAATCTTGTTTCAAGGCCTCCGTAATTCTCCACGAGCCTAGGATTCCCACTAGGATGCCGAGTTGGTTGTACCATTAAAACCCAATTGATTAGAAAGTATTATCGATGTTTTCTAGTTTTAGCAATGTAACGGATCTATATTGGACCGTCAGGCCCATATAACGGCCCAATATATGACCGTCACATTTCACTGAGTCTATTCTACTGTTCTGGATTCAAACCATTGTAACGGCTCAATACTGGAGCATCACATTATGTAACGGCCCAGTCCTAGAACGTCACAATTTTTGAGTGCTTTAACCCAAGGTTTGACCCACGGGTTGATTTTCTAAGGTTCCTAGATGGATTAATAATGGTCTAGGACTTACCAAATTGATTCAAGATACCTAATTTAATTTATGGAATGTAAGAAATGTCCCGTTATGCTGCCGATTTATTTCCGTGAGCATAACATAGTATAAGTCATTCTTGATCTTTCATATTCTAAATTGAAGCGTTCATTCGTTGATTATTATTATCATGAGCTTATTGAACTTATTACATTCTTGGCCATACTTTATTGTTACATACGTGGAAGTAGCTTGATTTATACTTGAAGATGCGATCGAGCATTGATTGTGTTCAAGGGCTCTATGCTAGTCCCCTCGGTTGATTGTCAGAAACATACTATTATAAATCATGGGGTATGATGCTACTGGTGTCGCATTACGCTGGGAGTACTTTCTTTATAAATAAGTGAAAATCTACGGCACGACATGACATTGTTGTACATGACTTTCTTGCTTGATATTCCACAAAAATTCATGAAGTACTTGCTCATAAGTAAAAGATACTAGAGTGATGATTATGTGACTTGCTAGTACATTCTCGATACATTCTTGTTTATGAAAGGCCAATATCATGTTCTTGTTACGTTCTTGCTAGTTCATTCTTGCTCTCATTCTATCTTATATGATCATTTTGTTACTTTGGTTACTCGCGTGATTGATCACCTTTCACATGATTTTACCTAAATTCTTTAGAGCTAAAATGCTAATTACTTTAATAGTGCTATTCATGTTGATGCGAAGATACCTACTGGGCAAGTGTGCTCATTACCTATTTTCAATCTTTTTCAGGAAATGAAAGTGATTCAAATTCGGATTCGGGTTATACAAGTAGCGGGTCCGAGAGTGAATGAAAGTGTTGTCAAGATGAGAGTGAAGACTTAGGAAAGTCTATATTGTTTAGATCGAGTCTTTGTAATTTTTTATTTCTTGAGTCTAGTGGAATGGAAAAAGTATGAAAATGTTATTGTACTTGAATACTCGATTATCAATGAAATAAAGTTGAAGTTTGAGTAATTATTATGCGATTGTATTCTTATGTGTGATTGCCTTGCTCTCTGATCATTCTTGCTTGCAAGAGACTTACCATGCTGGCTGTTCACGTTCCTCGAGCGAGTCTTACACTGTCATAAAGGCTCGGGGCGTGACAGTTAAGTTTGTATCAGAGCTTAAGTCTCAGGACTTAGGGAGAAGAATCATGTCATAGGATAAGTCCAAGGTTTAAGGACCCCTACCTATGAACTAAGGAAGAAATTTCTATACCCATGTGAGAATTGGGTAGAGCCTGGGATAAGATAGTTAATTAGCTTTAAGATTGATTTTCTTCCAATTTCACGAGAAATAACAAATTGTTATATTTCTCTCAGGTACCTTATTATTACCATGGCTCATTGCGTAGATTAGAATGGCAAGCAACAAACGGTTCCCGGCCTTACTCAGCCATTACAAACCATGGTGCAAGCTGGCGCAGGGGCAAGGGTTGGCGATTTACATTGTAATTTCCGGAGTTTAAACCCTCTACGTTTCTATGGTTCCTCTAATCCGGACAAAGTAGAGAACTGGATTAACGAGATGAACCATATATTTGATGTCATCCAATGCACCGATCAAGAGAAGGTGCGTCTTGCAACTTCTCAACTCAACAAGGATGCCCAAACATGGTGGAAGTCGATTTCGACACCTCCGGCCGATGCACCTCATACGTGGGATGGCTTTCTAGCTTTATTCTGTGCCAAGTATTTCTCTGAGCATGTGAAAGAAAGAAAGGCTATCGAGTTCGCCTCTCTTCGACAGGGAATGCTGACAGTGGCTGAATATGAACTACAATTCTCAAGGCTAGCACCTTATGCACCGCATCTAATCAGTACCGATCTATTAAAGGCAAATTGATTTATGGACGGGTTACGTCCCGATTTTATTCGGTAGCTCAGGACCCAAAACATCCGTACTTATGCGGAAATGGTTCAGCGGTCATACGTATGTGAAAAGACCTTAGAAAAGGTCAAAAATTTGAAAAGGAAAGGAGAAGAGTCCAGCCGACGATCTGATCGGCGTTATAAGAAAGAAAAGTTCAGTATCATAGAGCCTCACAAAAGCCGTGATAATAAGAAGCGATCTAGGAGTGGGAACGGCGGAAGTTCCCAGAAGAATAAAAAGATTAAGGAGGAGGTGCAGGTCGCCACGGCTTGCACATTTTACGAAAAGTTCAGCCATTCGGCTGAAGAGTGTTGGAAGCGCCTCGGTGCTTGTTTACGTCGTGGAAGCAGGGAGCATCGCATGCCAGATTGCCCCCTTATGAAGGACCAGTCATTTGGTGGAGGACGCAGGAGGCAAGCTCGCCTCAATGCCGTTCTAGAAGAAGAGGAAGCGCCCAGGGATGGTGGGCTTATGGAAGGTACTCTTCAAATTTGTTCTCGTCCTGCATTAGTGCTATTTGATACTGGTGTCTCTCATTCTTTTATCTCCACTACTTTTGCAAAAATATTACCAATTGTATCAGTTCCCTTACCTTCAGATCTTGCTATTACCACACCCTTAGGTTCTGGAACAAAGTTTACCAACTATTATCCTGATAGCAAAGTGATAGTAGGTCATAATCTCTCTGCAAACTTAGTATGCCTTGACATGAAAGGTTATGATGCCATTTTAGGGGTAGATTGGCTTGTAGATCATGATGCTTATATCAATTGCAGAAATAGGATTATATCCTTCCGAAAACTCGGTCTTCCAAGATTCTCTTTTCTTGACATCAAATACAAGAAACACCCCACTATCATATCCTCACTTCACACTTGCAAACTTATCTCGCAAGGATGTGAAGCTTTTCTTGCTTCTGTCATTATTACGGAGTCCAAGGAAATTATCATAGCAGACATCCCTATTGTGAATGAGTTCCCAGATGTATGCCCATCCGAATTACCCAGTTTACCACCCGAGAGGGAAGTGAACTTCACTATTGAACTCATTCAAGGTGCATCACCTGTTTCTATAGCCCCTTACAGGATGTCCCCCACAGAACTCAAAGAACTAAAGAGGCTGTTGCAGGAACTACTAGACAAGGGTTTTATTAGACCTAGCACATGCCCTTGGGGTGCGCCAGTTCTTTTTGTCAAGAAGAAGGATGGTTCTCTCAGGCTATGCATCGATTACTGGCGACTGCATCAACTTACAATAAAAAATAAGTATCCGTTGTCACGTATTGCTGAGCTCTTCGATCAGCTTTCGGGAGTAGAATATTTCTCCAAGATTGACCTCAGATCAGGTTATCATCAGCTTAGAAGTAAAGAAGAAGACATTTATAAATCGACTTTTTGAAGTCGTTACGGCCACTATGAATTCGTGGTAATGCCGTTCAGGTTAACTAATACCCCAGCAGTATTTATGCAACTTATGAACAATGTCTTCCAACCATATCTGGACCAATTCATCGTCGTCTTCATTGATGACATCTTGATATACTCCAAGACAAAAGAGGAACATGAAGAACATCTGAGGATAGCTCTACAAACACTTAGAGAACATAAACTTTATGCAAAGCTTAACAAATGTGAATTCAGGCTCAAGGAAGTTTCATCCCTAGGGCACATTATTTCCAAGGAAGGAGTCGTTGTGGATCCTTCGAAAGTAGAAGCTGTCAGGAATTGGAGCCGGCCAACGACTGTATCAGAAGTAAGAAGCTTTCTGGGTCTAGCGGGTTATTATAGGAGGTCCATTAAGGACTTCTCAAAGATTGCTGTTCCTTTAACTAGACTCACGAGAAAAGAAAATCCTTTTGTCTGGTCAAAGGAATGTGAAAAGTGTTTTCAAAATCTGAAGAGTCATCTCACTACAGCTCCTATTCTATAACTACCAGTGGAAGGTGGTGGATTCAAAGTATATACGGATGCGTCTGGTATTGGCTTAGGATGTGTCCTCATGCAAGATGGAAGAATAATCTTCTATTCTTCAAGATAATTGAAACGTCACGAGGAAAATTATCCTATGCATGATTTAGAATTGGCAGCTGTTATTTTCGCCTTAAAAATTTGGCGTCATTATCTTTATGGAGAAAAGTGTATGGTCTACTCGGACCACAAGAGCTTGAAATATTTATTTTCTCGAAAAGAGCTAAATATGAGGCAGAGGATATGGTTAGAATATCTCAAAGTCTTTGATTTTGCTATTCAATATCATCCTGGCAAAGCGAATGCTGTTGCTGATGCACTCAGTAGAAAATCAATGGGTATGCTATCAAGTCTTATGATCAGTATGACAAATCTTATTCCTCAATTTGCTCAGTTGAATTTAGATATTGACAGGAAGGAAGAAGATTGTTTCATACCTAATGTTCAAGCTCAACCAACATTAATAGAGGATTTGTCAGGTTGCAAGATGATGATCCCGCGTTACTAGAGATTAAAGCTAACATAGATCAGAGGCCGGATTTCTCTATTTCCAATGACAGAAGATTGCTATTTAAGGGCCGAGTATGTGTACCGGATCATGATGATACGAAGAAATTGATCCTAGAAGAAGCACATGAGTCCAAGTACACCATTCATCCAGGTGGTACAAAAAATGTATCAAGATCTCAAAAGAAACTTCTGGTGGCCCAATATGAAGAGAGAGATATCAGATTTCGTATCTCACTGTCTCACTTGCCAACAAGTTAAAACAGAGCATTTTAGACCCGCCGTTAAATTACATCCCTTAGACATTCCAACATGGAAGTGGGAGAGTATAGGGATGGATTTCATCATGGGTTTACCTAGACCAGAGAAGGACATGATGGTATATGGGTAATCATAGACCGATTGACTAAATCTGCACATTTTCTACCAATAAAAAGTCGATGGTCTGTGGATATTCTAGCAGCATTATACATAAAAGAAATTTTCAAATTACATGGTGTCCCTGTCACTATTATATCTGATAGAGATCCTAGATTCACATCACATTTCTGGAAGGGTCTACAAAACTCACTAGGGACTAGATTGAATTTTAGCACAGCCTTTTATCCACAAACTGATGGTCAGACGGAAAGAACGAATCAGGTAGTAGAAGATATGCTCAGGGCTTGTGCTATTGATTTTGGAGGTAGTTGGCATGGTCACTTGCCTCTGGTAGAATTTGCATATAACAACAGTTATCAAGCAAGCATACAAATGGTACCTTTTGAAACGTTATATGGAAAAAGCTGTAGATTACCTATTTGTTGGAATGAAATAGGGGAAAGGTAATTTCTAGGCCCCGACCTTATCAAGGATTCTATAGAGAAGATCAAGCTCATTCGAGAAAGATTGCAGATGGCACAAGATAGGCAAAAGTCTTATGCCGATAATCAAAGGCGTGATTTGGAGTTTCAGGTTGGAGATCATGTATATCTAAAGGTTTCTCCGGGTCGTGGTATTTGAAGATTTGGCATCAAAGGCAAGCTAACTCCTAGGTTCATTGGCCCAGTTGAAATTCTTGAAAGGGTCGGTGAAGTAGCTTATAGACTGGCTTTACCTCCACAATTAGCAGGAGTTCATGACGTATTTCACGTCTCCATGCTGAAAAGGTATGTATACGATCTTGACCATATTATCACCTATGACAATCTGGAGATTCAGAAGGATATGACATACGAGCAAACGTTAATAAAGATTCTGGAACGGGAAGTGCGTCAACTAAGAAATAAAGTTATTCCTATGGTCAAGATTCAATGGAAGAAAACATGGCCATATGAAGCAACTTGGGAAACCGAAGAAGCCATGCGGAAAACATTTTCAGAATTATTTAACTGTAACTACACTCTCCATAATCTATGTATTGAATTTGGGGACCAAATTCTTCTAAGTGGGGGAGGGTGTAGTGCCCCAAAATTTATATAAGTAATTACTGGTTTTTCTAGAATTTATAAAGGCCTAAATAAATTAATAAATGGATTATTGGATTAATAAGTTATTATAAGGCCCAATTGTGTTAAAATAATTAACCTACCCTATCTAAATATGATCCAAAAAGGGTTAAGGACCAAGCCCATTAAGTTTGGCCCATATTCTAGAAGGTTATTTAGCATATCTACGAATTTTAAAGATAAATACTCTTTTATATAGATAATTAGAAGGATAAACGAATAAAAGAGTTTTAATAAATTGAAACTCTATACACTTTTTATGTAACGGTCTATCGAGCGACCGCTACAGCTATGTAACACACTAGACCTGATGCGTTACACCCTGTCAGTTCCGTGAGTGGAAGAACGAGCAAAAAGATTTGATCTTTGGGATCCTATCTGCAAGAGACCTAATTAGAAGAATATGTAAGGTTATTAGGGACTCTTAGGGATCAGGTTTTGACTAACTAAGGACTCTAGAATCGATCTAATCCTCAAACCCTAGCTAAATCCCTATAAATAGAACCCAGTTCTGAACTGAGCGACCCTTACTTTTGGCTCGTGAAGAATCAAGGTAAGGAGATAGAATTTTGGGTAAGTTCTTTAGAAGGTTTTGTTTATAATACTTTACACTAATAGCTCTCCAAATTTCGTGCTAGGAGATCAACCTACCAAGGAGATTGAAGCTTCCAAAGTTGCTGGTCGGACCTTAGCAACCCAGGAAACTGAACTCAAGACCCCTGAAGATCAAGAGATTAGGACGTCTAAATGAGGTAATTAGAGTTTTCTTATTTAGAACTTTTTGTTCCCCATAGTTTCATCTTCTGACCCTCAAAATTTCACATCCTTAGGTCAAGAGGCTGAGGAGCAAGAGCAGTGCGAAGTTGCTTGAAACTCACTGGAAAGAGAGAATTAGGGCACGTCTTTCAGACTCAAATTAGAAGTTTAAAGCCCAGTTAAGCGGTAGGTTATCTCATGATTGGCAAAAACATCTCGTTAGGGATAAAAGCCCTCTGATTGTGCTTGATTTCATGCACTATAGATCATGGATTTCATGTTTTAGTAGGTTTATTCATACATACATATCCTTAGCCCTAATCAAAGATCAAAGATATTATGTTGTCAATTCACTGCAACATGTGCATCTAGATGACATTTACTTCGTTTTGTCATGATTGGGGTAGTTAAATCTTTTCAAAATATGACATGGTTTCAAATCATAGTCTTTTAATTTCTTTATACTATTAGCAGGGACTCTGACGCATCATACTTATACAGTCACAAACTGTAACGGTCTTACGATAAGCCGTCACACTCTCTGTTGTATGAAAATTTGCTCTATGTCTCTAACGGACCATAGATGGAGCGTTACAATACTGTAACGGCCCCACGATAAACCGTCACAATCATTGTGACGCCCCCACTCTCGACCGTCAGGAGAACTGTAGATAGAATTAAAAAATAGTCAATTTACTTATAAATAAGCCTAGTTATCTATGTTTTGACTTGTTAATATGATTTTGAGTTTATTAATTGGTTCATAATAGAAGCTGCATGTTTAAAGGCATCTTAAGTTATTTTAAGTTATGTTAATTTCATGTGCCAAAATTCTATAGTCTTGTATTTTAAATCATGGATTTTCAATGATGTATGGATGGAATTTTATCTTGGTTTCACGTTGCTACACATTCTCTCTCTTTCAATAGAGTCATTTTCTCTAAGTACATGGCATATATTCCAGTATATGGCCATTAATTCACACTTTGCACTATAGGAACATTATTCTTGAACATGAGGACCTCTCTATTGGATATTCCTTCCAATGGACTAGGAAATCTTATTTCAATGCCTCTGTAATTCTCCGCGAGCCTAGGATTCTCACTAGGACGCCGAGTTGGTTGTACCATTAAAACCTAACTGATTAGAAAGCATTGTCAATGTTTTCTGGTTCTAGCAATGTAACGGATCTATATTGGACCATCAGGCCCATATAACGGCCCAATATATGACCGTCACATTTCACTGAGTCTATTCTACGGTTCTGGATTCAAACCATTGTAACAGCCCAATACTAGAGCGTCACGTTATGTAACGGCCCAGTCCTAAACCATCACAATGTTTGAGTACTTTAACCCAAGGTTTGACCCACGGGTTGATTTTCTAAGCTTCCTGGATGGATTAATAATGGTCTAGGACTTACCAAATCGATTCAAGATACCTAATTTAATTTATGGAAAGTAAGAAATGTACCATTATACTGCCGATTTATTTCCATGAGCATAACATTGTATAAGTCATTCTTGATCTTTCATCTTCTAAATTGAAGCGTTCATTGATTGATTATTATTATCATGAGCTTATTGAACTTATTACATTCTTGGCCATACTTTATTGTTACATACGTGGAAGTAGCTTGATTTATACTTGAAGATGCGATCGAGCACTGATTGTGTTCAAGGGCTCTATGCTAGTCCCCTCGGTTGATTGTCGGAAACATACTATTATAAACTATGGGGTATGATGCTACTGGCGTTGCATTACGCTGGGAGTACTTTCTTTATAAATAAGTAAAAATCCACGGCACGACATGACATTCTTGTACATGACTTTCTTGCTTAATATTCCACAGAAATTCACGAAGTACTTGCTCATAAGCAAAAGATACTAGAGTGATGATTATATGGCTTGTTAGTTCATTCTCGATACATTCTTGTTTATGAAAGGCCAATATCATGTTCTTGTTACATTCTTGCTAGTTCATTCTTGCTCTCATTCTATCTTACATGATCGTTTTGTTACTTTGGTTACTCGCATGATTAATCGCATTTCGCATGATTTTACCTAAATTCTTTAGTGCTAAAATGCTAATTACTTTAATAGTGATAATCATGTTGATGCGAAGATACTTACTGGGCAACTGTGCTCATTACCTATTTCCAATCTTTTTCAGGAGATGGAAGTGATACGAATTCAGATTTGGGTTATACAAGCTGCGGGTCCGAGAGCGAATGAAAATCATATCAAATAGAGCGTGAAGACATAAGAAGTCTACAATGTTTAGATCGAGTCTTTGTAATTTCTTATTTCTTGAGTATAGTGGAATGGGAAAAGTATGAAAAGGTTATTGTACTTGAATACTCGATTACCAATGAAATAAAGTTGGAGTTTGATTAATTATTATGCGATTGCATTCTTATGTGTGATTGCCTTGCGCTCTGATCATTCTTGCTTGCAAGAGACTTACCATGCCGGCTGTTCGCATTCCTCGAACGAGTCTTCCGCTGTAATAAAGGCTCGGGGCATGACAATAGTAATGAGAAATCTATGAAAAACAATAAGCAAAGTAAAGTGAGTGCCAAGGATAAAGGTAAAGGGAAGGTGGATGCTCCTAGAGAACCCAGCACAAACACTACTACACCTAAGCCTACGGGTCAGGTTAGAACCCAAGTCCAAGGAAGCCCCAAGAACAAAACAATCCAGTCACAAAAGACAGATAGATGTAACAACTACACTGCACCAACGCACATCTCATCTGTGTTCCAGTCCTTTAGAAGCCAGGGTCTGAGCAAGAAGACTTCAGGTCAAAGCTACTACTCTTCTTATCATGACTCTGGTAGGACAGGTCGAGGCAGCCATTATGTAAGGTCGATGCAACAGAACATTCAGAAATCCCATCCTTATAAGGTGCATCGATGCTACTCTTGGAGTACCTCTGCACAACCTAGGTTCAGGTCATCTATAAACCATAACTCTTATGGTTTTGTTCAACCTAAGTCTACCCAACCTAGGTTCTTTATGGCACCCACATATCCCAATGATTTTAAATTCCAAAATTGGCACAGAAACTCTTATGGTTTTAAAAACACCCAACTATAAAAAATCAAAGATCAACAACAAACTCTCAGAATGTACACAATGAGTTAAATAAGCAGAACAACAAATCCACAACTCAAATAAAATCATAGAAAAAATGTGGATACCAAGACAACTGCTGTCATGTTTGATGACTGCTGTTGTGGGGCCCAAGTAGTTTTTGGGTTCCGAAATCTTCTGCCTGATTGCAATTGCAGGTATGCCTGGTAGCCACACATAATAGATGGTACCTCGACAGTGGCTATTCTAGGCACAAGACCGGAGACAAAATAAAATTCTGTATGTTGATTGAGAAAGATGCTAGTCATGTCACTTTTGGAGGCAATACAAAAGGAAAGATAATTGGAACAGGTTAGGTCGGTAAGTGTGTTTCATGCTGCATTGAAGATGTTTTACTAGTTGAAGGACTTGCATATAATCTTCTTAGCATTAGTCAATGATGCGGGATGAGACCACGGACATGACAAGCTCGTGACTGTCCCTTAACGAGGAAAGCGTCGGACGTGCGCGGTTGAGAAACCGGCAGTGAGCTAGGGTGGTCGGCTCTCTCGTGTGCCCGGATCGGGTCACGGGATGGTCTCGCACTCTCTCGCAGCAGCGGTAATGAATAGATAAAGCGAGCTAGATATCCCTACACATGCTCTCTAGTAGCGGCATAAACAAATATATATGAAGTAAGCAAAATGCCGAGAAGGGAGCGAAAACGATACCTCCACGTGCTCGGCGTGGGGAAGATGGACCCGGCCGAAACTCGTACTCCCGGGATAATTAATACACCATATTATAGCAAATGAATTACTACCCACTCCACGCAGGGAGGTAAAGGGCTACACAAATGGGCCCGGGAGGACCGAATTCGGGTTGACGGGCGGCTTCTCGCGTCTCTTCGGCAGCACCCGAACACTTGACGGTGGAGCCCACGTGCTGTCCGGAGGGGCCGTGTGGGACCCGGTGGTACCACTGTAGTGGAGGATGCCTGGAAGGGAGCTCCCTGGAGTGGGGGTGCGCTGGTTCGCCGACCGGATGTTGGGCGGCTCCGATCGGCACCGGTCGGAATAACCGGCCACGAGCTGTAACTTCTGGTTTTCAGCACGCGTCTCGGCGAGAACAGGCGCTGCGATCAGCCTCGATGTCGGATCGACACGAGACGGGCGCCGTTGGAAAGCTAACTTCAAATCCTTCAATCTAGGCTTGGAGATCTGGCCTGGATCTACACGGATCTGGACTTATGGAATTTCCAAGTTCCTGTTGTACAGTTCCTGAAATCTCAGGTCAGCAGAGAACTTTCCTGTGGATTGCCTTTGACCGATCTCAAGATCTCGGATTAAGACTTCGACTCGTTCATGAAAGTTGTAGGAAATCAAGTAAGGAAACCAGGACTATTTTTGGATCTAGATTTGGAGGTGGTGGTGATTTTTTATGATTTTGGAAGTGGAGGGTGGTCGGATCTGGGATTTGACTGAAAACACTATAGTAGAGGAAGAACATGAATTTCTAAAAATAGATAGAAGGCTGATCAAAACTTAAGAAAATGTGTGGATGTAGGGGGTGATGGACAGAACTCCCAGTAAAATTGGGAGAGTTTGGACAAATCAAAAAGATAGCCGGAGGTGGGAAACACAAGGCTGCTGTCACTGTAGATAGAGACAAAACAGAACTAGGAATGAAAGATGCACGAAAATGGGAAAATACTAAACGATGGAATTGGGGCGTGAAAATTTATGTGGAGCTTGGGATACAAGGGAAGAACACACCATAAAAATTGCAGCTTGAGATCTTCACGTGGTGAAGAGCAGATATTCAGAAAAGAAGCCTCTATCCAGGATGGACAGAACACCGAAGGCGGCTCCGCGGCGGCGTGATGGCGGCACGAACGGCGACGGCGGCGGCACCGATGATCACCGGAGGTGGGGGGAAAGAGATATCACTCTAGAGTGGGGGTTGGGGATGAAGAAACCAGGAGGAGAGAGAGGACAGGTCGAAATTCTTCAAGAGAGGGGTTCTTGCACAATGATTTTTTCACTTTTTTTAATATTCAAATGGAAAATACAAGTATTTATATGCCTCCAATCTAATCCAATCTCTACCATTGGATCTAGGGATGGGGAATGAATGGCTTAGATTAAATGTGACCAACACACACACAAAAAATAAAATAACCCAAGTGGGAGACAAGCTTGACATGGTAGGTAGCCTACCTTAGACTTTTTACTCTCTTTGTCTACCCATGTGGCATTTGACATTCAACCCTTCTAGATGGCCACCTAGGATGGTTGACCAGCCCCACATAGGTGACATGGACCAATGGGAAAGGGTTGAGGGCCCCCTTACTGGTCCTACTGTATAATTGCATAAAAACCCACACAATCCATGGGAATGACGCATTGGCTTATAAAGCCGTACAATTGCGCATATACTTTCCCAAGGATATAACACAAACTAAAAAGACATAAATGTAAAATTAAATGTACATGCTCGGCGTCGATTCCCATCAACTCTCCCCGGGTGGGAGGAACTCGACCCCGTCGAGTAGGGGTATGGATGCTCGCGTACTCCGGTGGATCCGTCACCGTGCCAAGTAGCGCGGGTATGCTCCACTCCAAGTGATTGACACCTGCTCATTCCATATATACTCGATATGCACAAGCTGCCATGGGATAGAGGTGGACACTTCGGGTGGGGCACTCGCAAAGGGAAGGAAGCAGCTCGAAGACTCACTAGGAATCACCGCTGAGTCCCTGTAGGTGACTGATCCGGGTATAGATGTAGAATCGATCCCATACTCATCGAATGAGTCCACTCGCCTCTTACTCATAATAGAACGACAACGAGCTTGCACAAGACACATGCAGATAAACAAACAACACACAAACCATGTAAACAAATCACACAAAACAGACCACACAAGGAAAACACACAGACTCATCTATGACCCTAGACACACCTAATGTTAGTCCGACCTGTACATGGGCGACGGCAGACCAGGACACCCGAATATGTGCCATGTATGCATGTTGTGCAATTGGGAATGGATGGCATGGGGAACACCTATACATCGGGTGTGGTTATGCATGGATGGTCTTTTGAATGTGGACGACTCGGGTGTTTTAGAAGGGCCGGGTGTAGGTGGGTCAGGGTTGGTGGATGTAGATGGCCCATCCCGAGGGGAAGGGGCATAAAAGTGGGCTTCCTTGTAGAAGGGGAGTACGGGTGGTAACTCGGGAAGCCTAATAGTGAAGGGGTCAAAAGGGTCAAGGAAGGTATGACCCCTTGTGGTGGGTTCCCACAAGTCACGGTCCCACATGTAGAAGTTTTGAAGGTGTGGGTAGTCACCTTCTTGAATTGTAACGGGTGGGACGGGGATCGTAGGCAAGATGTATGATTCCTCCCTCGGAAAAAAGGGTATGAATTCGGGCTCGTCCGATAAGGGGAGGAGTAAGAGGACCTCCGTGGTGACACAACCCATGGTGCAGTCGGAGGTAATGGACCCTAAGGTCGGATGGGTGAAGCTAAGACTAGCGGGTTGGTCAAAGCCTCAGGCCAGTAGGTGCGTCAACTTCCATTGTGAATCTAATCCCATGACAAGATCATCTAACGTGTCAACATGGTGACTAGACCGAAATGTGGTATGGAATGAGTTGGCTGGCACTAAAGGTAAGGTGGGGTCCATGAAGGGGAAGGGATGTCGGACCAAGCCATCCTTGAGCCAACTAAGAAGCGGCTCGGCTATGAAAAGCGTACCCGTCAGAAACACGGGTGGCTCGGGCTTGGGTGGTTCCAAATGAGAAGGTTCCGAAGCAAGTTCGGAAAGAAAGGGTGGTGAGTATGGGTCCGTAGGCGGAGTGGCCTGATACGAGCGGACGGGTGGTGACACGGAGATGATCGGCCGAAGGATGTCGGGAAAGATGAACTTGCCGGGTAGGTGAGGTGGATATAAGGTGCAGGTCCTCGTATCCCGGTCAAAGATTGCTCTCCTCTCTTCCAACCAAGGTCGCCCTAGCATAATGTATGGGCCTGTGGGTGTACCAAGGTTGCACCATGCACCATCACAGTAAAGAGTGGAGCCAATCATCCTTTCAAACTCGACAAAAGCAAAATCCCCATCGCGGATAATCTTACCCACCTTGGAGAGGGACTCCACGATATTAAGAGACACCCAATTATCTAAATCATTATGAGCGAAATGGAGTCTCTTCGTGGACCCATTGGGTAGAGTAGCTTTATTAACGAGATGAGTGAAAGCTAATGGTCGGGCCATGAAGGCATTGGATTGGGCCACAAAGGATGTCCCTTTGGACGCATGATCTTGGGGAACGGCCATGGGTAGCGAACATGGACATGCATACACACGGAGACAAGACACTAGACCGACTAATGCAAAGGTTGGGATGCATGCATACTAAGGACAAGACACCAAGACTCGGTACGGGGCGGAGTTAATCGATCCAAAGATCACTCGCGCAAGTGTGCGGCCTTCCCGATAGGCGTAGCCTAACGTTCGGACAACACCTTTTGATATACCGAGTAAAGGGATGTAAATGTGACCCAAAAGACACTTTTTTTGTTTTTAAACAATGATGGCCCTAAACACGACTTAGACAATGACTAATGACTAGACGTAAATGACACTTTTTTTTTGTTAGACACCCTAGACTCAACTTGCTCTGATACCAAATTGATGCGGGACGAGACCACGGACACGACAAGCTCATGACTGTCCCTTAACGAGGGAAGCGTCGGACGTGTGCGGTTGAGAAACTGGTAGTGAGCTAGGGTGGTCGGCTCTCTCGTGTGCCCGTATCGGGTCACGGGACGGTCTCGCACTCTCTCGCAGCAGCGGTAATGAATAGATAAAGCGAGCTAGATATCCCTACACATGCTCTCTAGCAGCGGCATAAACAAATATATATGAAGTAAGCAAAATGCCGAGAAGGGAGCGAAAATGATACCTCCACGCGCTCGGCGTGGGGAAGACGGACCCGGCCGAAACTCGTACTCCCGGGATAATTAATACACCATATTACAGCAAATGAATTACTACCCACTCCACGCAGGGAGGTAAAAGGCTACACAAATGGGCCCGGGAGGACCGAATTCGGGTTGACGGGCGGCTTCTCGCGTCTCTTCGACAGCACCCGAACACGTGACGGTGGGGCCCACGTGCTTTCCGGAGGGGCCGTGTGGGACCCGGTGGTACCGCTGTAGTGGAGGATGCC
Organism: Amorphophallus konjac; assembly: GCA_022559845.1. NCBI lineage: Eukaryota > Viridiplantae > Streptophyta > Magnoliopsida > Alismatales > Araceae > Amorphophallus > Amorphophallus konjac. Next base: position 37,107,359 of record CM040129.1, read on the forward strand.
TGGAAGGGTGCTCCCTGGAGTGGGGGTGTGCTGGCTCGCCGACCGGATGCCGGGCGGCTCCGATCGGCACCGGTCGGAATAACCGGCCACGGGCAGCAATTTCTGGTTTTCAGCGTGCGTCTTGGCGAGAACGGGCGCTGCGATCAGCCTCGATGTTGGATCGACACGAGACTGGCGCCGTTGGAAAGCTAACTTCAAATCCTTCAATCTAGATATGGAGATCTGGCCTGGATCTGCACGGATCTGGACTTATGGAATTTCCAAGTTCCTGTTGTACAGTTCCTGAAATCTCAGGTCAGCAGAGAACTTTCCTGTGGATTACCTTTGACCGATATGAAGATCTCGGATTAAGACTTCGACTTGTTCATGAAAGTTGTAGGAAATCACGTAAGAAAACCAGGACTATTTTTGGATCTGGATTTGGAGGTGGTGGTGATTTATTATGATTTTGGAAGTGGATGGTGGTCGGATCTAGGATCTGACTGAAAACACTGTAGCAGAGGAAGAACACGAATTTCTAAAAATAAATAGAAGGTTGATAAAAAATTAAGAAAATGTGTGGATGTAGGGGGTGATGGAAAGAACTCCCAGTAAAATTGGAGAGTTTGGACAAATCAAAAAGATGGCCGGAGGTGGGAAACACAGGGCTGCTGTCACTGTAGACAGAGACAAAACAGAACTAGGAATGAAAGATGCACGAAAATGGGAAAATACTAAATGATGGAATTTGGGCGTGAAAATTTAGGTGGAGCTTGGGATACACGGGAAGAATACACCATAAAAAGTGCAGCTTGATATCTTCACGTGGTGGAGAGCAGATATTCAGACAAGAAGCCTCTATTCAGGATAGACAGAACACCGAAGGCGGCTCCGCGGCGGCGTGATGGCGGCACGAACGGCGGCGGCGACGGCACCGATGATCACCGGAGGTGGGGGGAAGGAGATATCACTCTAGAGTGGGGGTTGGGGATGAAGAAACCAGGGGGAGAGAGAGGAGAGGTCGAAATTCTCCAAGAGAGGGGTTCTTGCATAATGATTTTTTCACTCTTTTTAATATTCAAATGGAAAATACAAGTATTTATATGCCTCCAAGCTAATCCAATCTCTATCATTGGATCTAGGGATGGGGAATGAATGGCCTAGATTAAATGTGACCAACACACACAAAAAAAATAAAATAACCCAAGTGGGAGACAAGCTTGACATGGTAGGTAGCCTACCTTAGACTTTTTACTCTCTTTGTCTACCCATGTGGCATTTGACATTCAACCCTTCTAGATGGCCACCTAGGATGGTTGACCAGCCCCACATAGGTGACATGGACCAATGGGAAAGGGCTGAGGGCCCCCTTGCTGGTCCTACTGTATAATTGCATAAAAACCCACACAATCCATGGGAATGACGCATTGGCTTATAAAGCCGTAGAATTGCGCATATACTTTCCCAAGGATATAACACAAACTAAAAGGACATAAATGCAAAAGTAAATGTACATGCTCGGCGTCGATTCCCATCAGTCAACTATGTGATAAAGGCCATAAAGTAGTTTTTGACTCTCTTGCATGCACCATTTATGAACCTAATTCAGAAACTATAAAATTCACTGAAAAAAGAGTCAATAACATCTATATGGTTGATCTAGATGATCCAACACACATTAATCTATGTTTGTCAGTAAATAAAGATGACCTTGAATATATGTGGCATCGTAGATTAGGTCATGCTAGCTATAATGTCTTGCATAAGTTGACTAAATTTAGCATGGTAACAGGTTTACCTAAAATTTTATTTAATAAGAACAATAAAATTTTTGAGCCATGTACCCAATGCAAATAGACTAGGAAGTCCTTTAAATCCAGAACTGAAAGCATATCTTCTAAACCCTTTGAGCTGATTCGCATGGATTTGTTTGGACCCACTAGGTCAGCCAGTTTGAATGGTAGAAGCTATGGATTTGTCTTAGTAGATGACTTTTCTAGATATACTCGGGTATTCTTTTTGACTTACAAAAACGATGCTTTCAGTGAATTTCAAGAATTTTTCTATAGAATAAATCAGGATGGTAGGTATTCTATATCCAGTATTCTGTCAGATCATGGTGGTGAGTTTGAGAACTCACGGTTTGATGACTTTTGTAGGAATAGTGATATAATCCACAGATTTTCTTCATCAAGAATTCCAGAGTAAAATGGAGTAGTTGAAAGAAGAAATAGGACCTTGGTGGAGATGGCTCGAACTATGTTGGTGGAAAATAACGTATCTAGAAGGTTTTGGGCTAAAGCAGTGAACACGTCTTGCTACATTATCAATAGGGCTTTGGTAAGACCTTCTACTCAAAAGACCCCTTATGAAATATTGAAAGGTAAGAAACCTTCACTAGCTCATTTCAAGGTTTTTGGATCTAAATGTTTTATACATGTTAACTCTAAAAGAGACCTTGATAAGTTTGAGGCCAAAAGTGAACTATGAATTTTTCTAGGGTATTCTGACACTTCTAGAGCCTATAGGATCTATAATGTTAAATCTGGAACTGTTGAAGAATCACCACACGTTGTATTTGATGAGACAACTAACAGATCAGAAATTGATTTCTGCAGGAACAAGAATGAAGGAGAGTTTTTGGAAAATGAAGAAGAGCAAAATGCAGAACAAGGAGATGAAGGTGAGACTGAAGGGTCAGGAGTTTAGGGGGAGGTAAATGAGAGCTCAGGTAATCATCTTACTAATATAAGAGAACTTAGAGATCACCCATTAGAAAATGTAATTGGTAATCTGAATGAACCCCCTAGAACTATATCTCACTTTAGAATTGAAAATGAACTTAATTCATTTGCTCTTGTCTCACAAGTAGAACCCAAAAATATTGAAAATGCCTTAAAAGATGAACATTGGATTAATGCCATGCAACCATAGTACCTTTCCAAAAGTTTATAAACAGTTATGAGCAATGCTCTGGTCAGAAAGTCAATGTTGCCAAGAGCAGTTTTATTCTTTCAGATAAAGCCCCCACTTCTCTCAGACAATCCATCCGAGCCCTTACTTGATATAAATATCAGACTACAAGTATTAACTATCTTGGGATCCCGATTAAAAAGGGAAGATACTTATGTTCAGACTTCACATTTCTGATGGACAGGGTGCAGCTATAATTGGAAGGCTGGCAGTCAAAATTTCTATCTCAAGCTGGTAGAGCTGTATTGATTGACTCAGTCCTATATAGTATGCCAGTTTTCCTTGCCTCAGCCTGTTTTATCCCAAAGAAGGTGATCAGTTTCATTGACCGGCTATGTGCCAATTTTTTTTGGCATGGAGAGAAAGGCACCAAACGCAGGCATTGGGTAGCATGGTCTGATATCCAGAGACCTAAGTTAGAGGGAGGTCTGGGAATCAGAGATCTGTAGTGGGTTCAGACTTCTTTGGCAATCAAAACCCTTTGGAACATTGTTCATTGGTCTTCTCTCTGGTCCATGTATGCTAGGCGCAGATTCATCAAGGCCCATCTAGCCAACTGTGTAAGACCATTCCCGGTTGGAATGCCTTCGGCTGTCTTTAGACAGGCCAAAGATATTATTATATCTAACATCAGATGGATAGTAGGGAATGGGGCTAATATAGACTTCCTGAGGGACAATTGGACAGGGTGTGGTCCAGCCATTAATGCTGCAATGGCAAATGAAAGGATTGAGCTCAATAGCCTCCCCTTGGCTTCTGTTAGAGAGGTTCTATGCGACACCCAACATGCTGCTTGGGGATACCTCAATTGTGACTTCCACCTTCCTAATATTCAACTGAGCAATGAGGCTGACTGCTGTGTCTGGACAGGTACCCTAAAGGGTTCCTTTTCAGTTAAATCAGCTTGCAACCTAATACGGACTAAAGGCATTTTAAGGCCTGCCTGGGCGAAGCTCTGGCACTCAGCAATAGCACCGAGGGTAGCTCTTTTTGTCTGGAAGCTTATCCATCGGGCAGTACCAGTGGACAGCAGGGTGACAGATTGTGGTATTCCCATTGTCTCCAAATGCAGTTGTTGCTCCTCTTCTGCCCAAGAAGACCTCAACCACTTATTCATCTCTGGTGAATTAGCCTCTGAACTGTGGGGCTGGGTGCAGCCCTTGGTAAGCAACAAGGTCTATCTAAGTAATTAGATTTCCATTAGGTGTTGGAACCTGCTAACCTTTACCAATCTACTCTCAGCCTTCAGTTTTGTGGGGATGTATGCAGTAATTCTGATGATGTGGGAGATTTGGAAACAAAGGTGTGCTACCAGATTTGAGGGTATGGCTCTAAGAACTGATTCAATAAAGAGGAGAATTTCCTCCTCAATAGCCCTGGCTCTGGACAAGCTTTGCTTCTGCAAGCCCTTATGCCCAGCTCAATCTAGCTGCCTTGCTTCTTTTCACCTATTCCCCCAGGTCAATTTAAAGCAGCCACTTCTGGTCTTCTGCAGATTGGCACCTCAGAAGTTCACATTGCATGTTGATGGGGCCTTCAAGGGTAATCCTGGTAGGTATGGTGGTGGAGGTTGTGTAAGAGACTCAAATGGTAAATGGATGGTTGGCTTTGCTTTCCACTATGGCATTGGGAATAGTCTTTTGGCAGAGGCAAGGGATCTATATGATGGGTTATCAATTGCTAAGCTAGGTGATCTATGTGTGGCAGTTGTATATTCAGATTGTGCCCTTCTTGTGGAGGCTTTAAGGAAAGGAGCTCCTCCTAGCTGGATGATTCTCCCATGGTGGAGGAAGATTTTGGATCTTATCAATGAAAGTGGTTGCTTAATATTGCATAGTTATAGAGAGGGCAACCAGGTTGCAGATTCCCTGACGTCATAAGCATGCAATACTCCAGAAAATCAAGTCTTCATTCAAGTAGGAGATCTCCCTCGGTTGACAAAGGGTGCATTAAGATTGGATAGAGCTGGCATGCCAGCCATCCGAGTAGTTTAGCTTTTCGGTTGTACTTCATAGCTTTATATTTTGCTATATTTTGAGTCTCTTTCAAGGGCTAAAGTTTAGCCCTTCAGTTTCATCAGGGGTATGACTCTTTGTTCTTGTAAATCTTTCATCAATATCAATAAAATAAAAGACCACAGTTAATACCTGGGGGAGTGAGAACATCCTCCCTCTCTGAGGGTGGGGTGCATTCGACCAGTTCTTTAACTGTTGGTTGGTTTTTGATTTAAAAAAAAGGTATGGCATTTAGTTCCTAAACCAACACATGGATCCATTATAGGCACAAAATGGATTTTCAGGAATAAAATTGATGAACATGGAAATATTGTTAGAAATAAGACTAGGCTAGTGGTACAAGGGTATAATCAGGAATTTGGGATATATTTTGAAGAGTCTTTTGCTCTTGTAGCTAGGATAGAAGCTATTAGAATTCTCCTTGCATTTGCATGTAGCCTAGGAATAAAACTTTAAGAGATGGATGTCAAATCTGCATTCTTGAATGATTTAATAAAAGAAGATGTTTTCGTCACACAACCCCCTGGTTTTGAGCGTATTGATTTTCCTGATCATTTGTACAAACTGGACAAGGCATTGTATGGACTGAAGCAAGCTCCCAGAGCTTGGTACGACAGGTTAAGCTCTTTCCTGACAGGTAAAGGCTTCTCAAGAGGTGAGGTTGAGCAAACTCTATTTACTAAAATAGATAGCAAGGATATTCTTGTTATTCAGATTTATGTAGATGACATAGTGTTTGGGTCAACTAAACCATCCATGTGTGAGGAATTCTTAAATTTAATGACTAATGAATTTAAAATGAGTTCAATGGGAGAACTGAAGTTTTTCCTTGGTTTATAGATCTGTCAAACCTCAAAGGGAAGCTTCATCACTCGGGCAAAGTACATCAAGGATCTGTTGAAGAAATACAAGCTGGAAAACCTCAAGGCCATCACTGCACCAATGGGTACATCAACTAGTCTTGATACTAACCCAGAAGGTAAATTGGTTGATTCAAAAATATATAGAGGTATGATTGGATCCTTGCTTTATCTTACTGCATCTCGTCCAGATATTCAATTTTCTGTGTGTTTATGTGCTAGATTTCAGGCTAGTCCTAAGGAATCTCACATGAGTGCAGTGAAAAGGAATTTTAGATATCTATTTGGGACCCTTGACTTAGGTCTATGGTATCCTGTTAGGTGTGAGTTTGAACTGATAGCTTAGACTGATGCAGACTATGCAGGGTGTAGGATAGATAGAAAAAGCACTAATGGGTATTATCAATACCTAGGTGGTTGTCTAGTGTCTTGGGCATCTAAGAAGCAACACACAATTGCTCTTTCCACTACTGAAGTTGAGTATGTTACAGCATGAGATTGTGCAGCCCAGGTTCTCTGGATCAAACACTAGCTCATTGACTATCACATCGAACTTGGATGTATTCCTATCCTTTGTGATAATACTAGTGCTATATCCTTGACTAAAAATCATGTTCATCATTCCCGGACTAAGCACATTGAAAGAAAACACCATTTCTTGAGAGATGAAGTAAGTAAGAATGAAATTGAATTAAACTTTGTAGAATAAGAAAAATAGATTGCTGATATATTTACTAAACCTCTTGGAAATAAAAGATTTAAGTTCTTAAGAAGAGAACTTGGTTTATGTAAATTTCAACATGATAACTGATTGCTTGAGTTTTCTCATATGGAATAAATGCCTTCTATATTTCATATTAAAAATGCACATGTTTCATGTTGTTAGTACAAGTAAAACGTAGTTGTCATTGCATACATTGCATTGCATTCTGTTCATCTTGACCCTAAAGGTATATCAAAAGGTATGCTGGGAGAAGGGCAGATCTATTCTGTCTAGAAACCCACGTCTTGTGTAGAGGCAAGACCTCCACTAGGTAACATGGGTCAAGGGTGTGTCTAGAGTATGCATCCTATTTTGATTATGACGGTCGAAATTCATACATGTGCTGTAAATGTTGTGTCAAGCAGTATTGCATATAGACAGGGGGAGTTTGTGTCAAAAACATCCTGTGTCCATCTTATTTCTTGCATATTGATAGGGGGAGTTCATGGTAGGATGTTCAAAGGTTAAGTCAGATCAGGTCCATGTTGTTGCATCAAGGCAGATGTGAGTGTCTCTAAGGGATGTCGACACCCAAAGTCGACACCTTTTTGCATAAGTTCTGTCTTATAGTTCCTGTGTCTTTGATTCTGACACTGTCATTTTTCGGTCAACTGAAATCTTCACTATTCTTGGTTTGAATAATCTCAGTTGGACCAATGTTTCTTCCTTTATATCTATCTTATCACTTGGAATCAAATTCTTGTCCACTGAAATGTCTTGCAAAATCTTGTACTTCTCTTGAGCTGAAATAATGACAATCTGATCTTCAGTTCCTTAATCTGAGCTACTAAAAAGTCAGAAATATTTCATATAAGATTCTATAATGCACCATGAAAAATTGATGGTTTAGGTCTAATGAATTAAAGAGTCTAAGGATTGAACTCGATGAAAAGGCTGCCGTTTTTCACTTAATAGCCTTCAACCAAATCCAACATGGTATGCTTTGTAAAGTCTCTCAGAATTTGAAAGTTTTAAAGTTCATAAGAATCTTAGTTGAGAAACTTTAGTTGTGTATTGTTTTTAAACATAAATCTTTCTGAAAACCTAAGGGCACCCATGTCAAAATTATGAGTTAAAATCCTGTAGACAGAACAATGGCTAAGTGCACCAAGAAACTAGGTCTTTCATCAAATAAATGAAAAGAACCTATGTCATGAAGTGCTTTAGTTAACTCTGTTCAAAAATTGAAATAGAATGGTTAATTTCACTAAGTAACAAGGGGTACTGGCATCTAAAAAATGTGTACCCTTACGTCAAAAGGTGCAAATTATACCTGAATGTTCTTAAAATTGAAACAAAATAGTAAATTCTACTGAGTAACTAGGGGTATTGGCGTCTAATCAACGTGTACCCTTATGTCAAAAGGTATGGATTATACCTGACTGTTCTGAAAAGTAAAAGAAGATCATGTTGTAACCCTGTAGTGAAAAATCAGAACTGTCAAAAATGTTTAATCTCAATACATGTCATCAGTCACTCCTAAGATCTTCAATGAGCTTGAATGAGTAAGAGAAAGTGAGAAAAACCTAACATCACTATGTAGTTCTGGTTTATTGCTATTAACTGCTCATGCAAAATTATTCAAAGAGCTTGATTACTAAACTCTAGATTCATCACTCTTAAACCAAATCTTTATCAAGGTTGCACTCCATGAAGTCTTATACCAGAAGAATCTGACATGTGTATGCTTGGTTAATGACAGTTGAATCAGATTGTCTAGCTCAAATTGTCTCTTTTTTTTTGCTGATGGCAAAGAGGGAGAGAAAGTCTGTCTGCATGGGCTGAGTTGATATAGGGGGAGAGAATGTTGTTTTTGGGAGTTTGATCTGAATTGTGAGTTTGGTCTCTAATTTGTATGGGGGAGAGATGAGATATAGAGGGAGAGAAAACGTATAGGAGGAGAGAAAGCTGAACTCTTCCAAATCTGTCTCTCATTGCATTTAATCTACATATTCTGATTCACAATTTTCTCAGTGTTGCCATTCATGTATAGTAGTGTTGCCATCATCAAAAGGTGGGAGAATGTTGTGTCTCCTCTGATTTTGATACTAGAAATAGTATGATTGATCTTGATTGATGCTGGCAAAACTGTTTGGATTTAATAATGTGTGCTATATTGTCTTTTTTCTAAGTCAGAATTAGTTCCTGTTCACCATCAGGTCGATGCATATTCATGCGGATGCATTGTAAGGTCAATGCATCTCCTATTGCATAGAACATCAGGTCGATGCACATATGCATTCTAGTCTAGACGGTTGATGTGGCTGCAGAAGTCATGCACTATCAGGTCAATGCATATTATACACAGGTTGATGTCGCGATGCACTATATGCTAGCTATTGCATCATCAGGTCAATGCACACTAGAGACTGGTCGTTGCTGTTGTTCAATAATGAGCCAGCGATTACTGTATAAGGTCGATGCGATAAAGGCTATCAGTCATAAGGTCGGTGCACCTTGTGCATCTGCTTGGAAGCAACGTCGATGCAGTAATGCCTTGCATCGATGCATTTAAGCATTTCATTATACATCACCAAGACAGGTCGACACGCCTCAGTGGCACGTCGATGTTGTAGTACATGATGTGTGGGTCTGTGCGTTGACAGGTCGATGCACTATGCATAAGCATCAAAGCAGATATAGTCTTTCTAACTGAATGAGGTCTACCTATATGATATACAGGTCGATGCTTTAGTGAAATACTGCTGCATACTTTTATTCACGTCAGTAAGATAGGTCGATGTACTTTGTTTGTGCATCGATGCATGTGCAAATCTTCACACATCCATTCATATGATTTGCCTATTTTTATGAAATATCTGAGCCTGCATTTCTTAGAAACCTACTACTTGTTTCATAACAAGATTGTTAATGAATTTCTATATTTCGTTTGGCAGAAAACAAGATGAAGATCATCAAGTAATAATTCAGATTCATGCTCAAACACCTTAGATGCATAAAGGTATGAGAAGAGAGGCCAAGTCCAAAATTCAGTTAAAAGTTAACGGTTAAGCTTAATTGCTGCGAAGCAACCTCATTGATCAACTGGAGGCAAAAATTCTGATTGTCACGTGCGTTCAAAAGTACAACCGTTGGGGGCACGTGATCCGGGGCTATCTCCCAGCACTTTGGAGATTCTTAAAGAAATAACCTTTCCACGTGGCTGTTTCTTAAAAGAACCTTCACCTTTTCATCTGACACGTGGCCAAGCATTTTTTAGAAGGCCTTGGGCGGGATCGTTCCTTCCATGCGCCCAAATTGAATTTTGTGAGGACCACAAGAACACACGTTCACAAGGATAAATAGAGGCCAGAGCATGAGCGGCAAAAAGAATCAGAGAATAACGAAAGAGTGAGGAGCTATAGAAGATCAAAAAAAAGAAGATCGAGAAAAGGTGAAGTAGAAGAGAGTTGCGAGAGCCACTGCAAACCTGAGAGTGAGAGAGTGATGATGTTGAAAAGAGCTTGAGAGAGAGATAGAGCTCGGAGCAGAAAAGAAAAAGAGAGAGAGAAAAGAGTGTCAGAAGAAGGAGAAGAAGTCTGAGAGAAGAGAGAGTCAGACAAGAGGCGGTGTTGGTCTTGACTTCTGAATCAAATCCAGAGTCGATTGCTCGAGTGAGAGCTATATTTGTCATTTTGTCTTTGTTATTTCTTTATTTTTCTGGGTTTGTTCTTGAACGATTGTAAGCTGTGTAATTAGCAGTCCAAGCTGTGAGGCAACGACGAGGAGTTCTCCTCGGACAGCAAGCTGTGAAGCTCAGCCATGTGCAAGCTGTGAGGCAATAGCGAGGAGTTTTCCTCGGACAGCTAGCTGTGAAGCTCAGCCATTTGTAAGCTGTAGATTTAGCGGTTCTAAGCTGTGTTTTCAGCGGAAGCCTCGCACAATTGAGTGAGGGGTGGACGTAGATCTCAAGATTGAGATCGAACCACCTAAAAATTGCTTTGTCTCTCGTGTGATTGCTTAGCGTGTCTGAATTTCTTCAGTGGTCTCTCTATCATATATTTACCTATCAATCGATACCCTAGTGGTATATCAAAAGTTACAGTCATAAGGATAGATTACATCTATCTGGAAAACTGCTTCTTGCGTGAGGGATTTCGTGAATCAAACCTCCACCCAGTACTAGACTGAGGTGTGCTCTTGAATGCTCATCTGCTGATCACTTTATCATCTGCTAGTCTATGTGATTGACAACATTTCTTCATTGGATATACTTGTTGTTTACCTCAGCTTGATTTGATGGCTCATTTTTCAGCAGAATTTTCATTCCGCATTTTATTTACTGCTGGAGAATTAAAAATTGGGGTTGATCTATTCACCCCCCCTCAAGATCAGTAATTCATCCATACTCATCAGAACAATCATGATAAAAGAGGATGCAAGAGATTACTGCTAGAGAGCTCAGTCAATAAGAACAGTCTTAGATGGGAATCTCCCTTTGAAACATTCCACCAAGAAGTGAAAAGTAGATATGTGACTAGGACACACTCCCCCTCAGTAATTGTAGTGTTTGAAATGGAAAAGGAATGTGAATGCAACACCTACAGACGTGCAGAACACATGAAGTGAGAAAGCTGTGAGAGGTTTGAGCAACTTGGTGATGGTGTCGACCTATCTTTTACAGGGTGTCGACTCTCTGGAGTCAGACAGAAGAACACCTTCTAATGCAGTAGACTTTGATATGAGCCTTTCTCAAGAAAAACAACCATCTCCCCCTCAACATATGGACACTAAAATGCAATGCACATGGAATGTAAGCTAGTCACTGAAATCATGCAAGGGTCAATGACTAAGACCCATGGTACCAAGCAGAGAACTGTAGATCCTTGGATCACCTCACGCATAGAGTGGGTCTCCAGACAGACATAATCTGCCCTTCTCCCAACGCCATTTAATATACCATAGGGTGATGCACATATGAATAGCATGGCAACACTAAGACTAAGATGCAACTATGGGGATGCAGCAATTTAAACAACAGGATGGACTCCCCCTATCAATTATCAAACAAGGGCCTCTCATGCTAGAAAGAACTTGACCAAGTAAAAACAATCAAGAGGGGGGTCTGCACATACCTAGTTCTCTCCTTAAGGTAAAGAATCTGTCATAACCCAGAGGTTTTATAGAAATATTAGCAATTTGCTGCTCAGATTCAACAAAGTGTAATTCAAAGTTTTTCTTGCTTACCTCATCCCGGAAGAAATGATGCCTTATCTCAATGTGTTTTGTGCGGGAATGTTGAATGGGATTCTTGGTTAAGTTAATGGCATTGGTATTATCGCACATGATGGGTGTGCAACCAAGATCTACTCCGTAGTCCTGGAGTTGGTGTTTTATCCATAATACCTAGGTTCCACAGCTACCTGTAGCAATGTATTCAACTTCTGCAGTGGAAAGTGCAACAGAGTGCTGCTTCTTGGAAGCCCGTCAAACTAAGCATCCACCCAAGTATTGGCAGTAGCCACTAGTACTTTTTCTATCAAGTTTACATCCAGCATAATCAACATCAGTATATGAAATTAAGTCAAAACAACATAATACATGATACCATAGTCCTAAGTCATGTGTGTTAGCAATATATCTTAGGATCCTTTTCATAGCAATGGAGTGAGATTCTTTAGGATTGGCTTGAAATCGAGCGCACATACACACACTAAACTGAATATCAGGCCTAGAAGCATTGAGATATAAAAGAGACCGGATCATACCTCAGTATGTCTTGGAATCTACAGATTTACCATTTTCATCCACATCTAGAGATGCATTTGTTCCCATGGGCGTGGATATGTGCTTGACTTCCTTCATTCTGAATCTTTTTAGGACCTCCAATGTATATTTGGACTGGTTTATGAAGAATCGTTCCTTTGTCTTTATGACCTGTAGTCCAAGAAAAAATTGGAGTTCTCCCATGAGACTCATTTCAAACTCTCTTGTCATAAGTTCAGCAAATTGCTTGCACATGTTAGAATCAGTTGAACCAAACACTATGTCATCCACATATACTTGTACAATTATGATATGGCCGTTCATTACCTTTGTAAAAAGTGTTTGATCAATCTTACCTCTGATGTAACTTTTCCCGGTCAGATGTGCACTAAGTCTGTCATACCAGGCCCGTGGAGCCTTCTTTAGTCCATATAGTGCCTTGTTCAATTGGTAAATATGGTTAGGCAAATCAATTAGCTCAAAACCAGGGGGCTATTCTACAAATACTTCCTCTTTTATTAGGCCATTCAGAAAAGCACTCTTGACATCCATTTGATGTAATTTAATGCCTAGGGAGCATGCAAAGGCTAGCAGGATTCTGATGGCTTCTAGTCTAACAACGGGAAGTCAGTGTCAATTTCTTGATTATACCCCTTGGCTATCAACCTAGCCTTGTTTCTAATAATTGCTCCTTCCTCATTAAGCTTGTTCTTAAAAACCCATCTAGTTCCAATGACATGCTGGTCGGTGGGTCTTGGAACCAGATTCCAAACTTGGTTTCTTTCAAATTGATTGAGTTCATCATGCAATGCATCTTCAATGCTTTTGGGTTCAAAATGAGAGACTAATGCAATGAGGTCATCATTATGAACATCTTTAAGAAATGACCTAGTCCTAGTAGGCTCATGCAAGTTACCTATGATGTTATGCACAGGATGATCCTTTAAGGTGCACAGATTGGTAGAAGACTCACCAGGCAGCAATGTGTATGCAGTGATTTCGATCGTCCGACCTGCTTCTTTCTGAATGAGCTGTTGTTGGCTACCTTCTACCTCTTCTTCTTTAAATTCCAAGAATGAACCATCATTTTCCTCCACCTTCCTGTCATTAATGTCTTTGTTGGACTTATCATTCATTTCAGCAAACACAATATATGGAGTTTCTTCCACACTTTGATTTTTCATATTGAAGAGCTGATATGCTCTTGAGGATTCAGAGTACCCCAGAAATATTCCAATATCACTTTTGACTTCAAATTTGTCCAAATATGATTTGTCATTGTTATGCATATAGCACTTAGATCGAAATGATCTAAAGTAACCTAATTTGGGTTTCTTACCTTTCAACATCTTATAGGGGGTTTTCTTACACTTTACCCTTACCATGACCCTATTAATAATGTAGCATTCTGTGTTTGCTGCTTCAGCCCAGAACTTTCTTTTGGCTCTCAATCAACAAGGTCCGGGCGATTTCTACAATTGTCCGGTTCCTCCTTTCCACAATGCCATTTTACTCTGGGGTCCTCGGAGAAGAAAATCTATGTGTTAGGCCTTCTTGATCACATAGTTCAGAAAAGGATGAAATTTTGAATTCTCCTCCATTATTAGACAAGATGGTGGATATTTTGAACTTACCTTCTTGCTTTACTTTTTTGAAAAATTTCTAAAACATAAGAAAGGCATCATTCTTATTAGTGAGGAGGAAAATCCATATAAATCGTAAGAATTCATCAACTATCACATATCCAAAGCTTTTCCCATTAATGCTAGTTGTTCTTGTTGGACCGAACAAGTCCATATGCAGAAATTCAAAAGGCATGGATGACAAATTCTCACTTCTAGATTTGAAGGACTTTCTAGTTAGCTTACTTAGAGAGCAAGCTTCACAAACTGGTCGACCTTTGTGTAGGCTAATTTTGGTAAACCATTAACCATCCCATGTTTGGACAGTTTGTGCAGAGTGCCATAGCTGACATGTCCCAACCGTCGGTGCCATAGGCCTGCATCACTGAGCTAGTTGGCAGTCAAGCACAGGCTTTCAGAATTAGATGCATCAAGGTCTACCATATAAACATTATTAACTCTATGACCTATAAAGAGAACAGATTCAGAGTTTTTCTCAAAGATTCTACATTCACTAGCATCAAACATTACCTTATGGCCTTTGTCACACAGTTAGCTTATGCTAAGTGGCTTGTGCTCAAGGCCTTCAACAAGCATCACATTATCAATAGAGTTGGATGAATTCTTACCCATGGTGCCTGTGCCAATTACCTTTCCCTTATCCTTGCCTCCAAACCTTACTTGGCCTCCTTCCTTCTTGATTTAATGGCTGAATTTATTTTTGTCTCCCATCATGTGCCGTGAGAAGCCGTTGTCCAAGTACCAACGATTGTGATGGGCTGCTAGGCAATCCTGCATAAAAGACATTAAGTAGAGGTCTTTGGAACCCGAACAAATTTGGGTTCACAGTCATAGTTCAAGGCATGCAATAAATTCTTCAAAATCCAAACTTGCTTAAGGGCTTTCATTCTATGAATGAGCCAACACTGGCTGTCGATGTGTCCCAGTTGGTTGCATGTATGACAAGCAGGTTTCATGAATTTCATGGAGTGTAAGTTAGGTTGAGGTCTGCCTTTTAGGTTTCCAAAAGGGTTGAATTTGGTGTGGAAGGTACCCCAATTGGGCTGGCCATTGACACTTCTTGTGTCATTGGAATGGTTTTTCTTTCCAAGGTGATAGAATGAGCTGCGTCGAGGCATATCCCTGGTGCATCGACATGAAGAACACTATTTTGCACTGAAGTGTCGACCTATTTGGCCATGGTGTCGACCTTGTGGGTTGGTGCATCGACCTGATTGAGTAGCATGATCGTTGGGGCTCTCTTCTATTGGTTCTTCAACAATCAGCTTCCCTTTCCCTTTCCTTTTATTAGGACAGAAGGATGTAGTCCTAAATTCAAAAGGCCTCTTCTTAGTGGGATTGAAACCCAGCCCATCCTTTCTGAAATTAACCCGAGTACCTAAGATAGCATCTAAGTTAGATTTACCCTAGGTCATCCTCTCTAGGGTGGATTTACTGTTCTTTAGCTCATCTTCTACTCTTTCCAAGTTTTTCTACAGCTCAATATTGACAGCGTTAATAGTCTCATATTTTTCAATATTGAGTTTATTCTCTTTCTCTCAATCTTCACATTTTAGGTTGGTCTGGCTTAGCTATTTTCTAAGAGCATCATTTTCTTCCTTTAATCCTATCAGATCTAAGCGGGTGGTTTCAAGAGTTTCAACTTATTTTTTCAGTTCTTCATTTTCAATTTTTAAGGTTTCTAACTTTTTGTTGGCAGGATTATCATGAGCAGGAGCATTGATCTTTTTCTTCAAATGCTTATTCTCCTATTTATACGTTTCATACTTCTCAAGTAGATCAGCATATGCATCTTCCCAATCCTCAATTGAAAAGGTTTCAAAAAGTTTGCTTACCTGATCTCACTCTCATCACCCATGAGACAGAAGTCATCCTTATCTTCATCGACAGAGGGACTCTCATTTTCCTCTTCATCATCACTCCTGGTGGAGACCATGGCTTTGGGCTTCTTTCCCTTGGCCTTGGACACTTGCTTAATCAGTTCAGGGCATTCTCCTCACATATGTCCTGCTCTCTTACATTGATAGCAAACAACATTGTTAGAATTTTTAGCATGAGTAAGTCTTAGATTGGAGTTTCTACTTACCGGCAGAGCCTTCTTCCTCTTTTGGAATTTTCCTCATCTATTCAGGAACTTCTTGAATTCCCTCGTGAGTAAGGCATGGTCAGCTGTGCTAGCCTCCAAAAGGTCATCTCCATTGTCCTCATCGGATCCGTCTGTGCTCTCAACAACTTTGAGAGCCACGGTCTTCTTGGACTTGACGTCTTCTTCACTTCTCTTCAAGTTAAGTTCATATGTCATGAGCGAACCTATCAACCCGTCCACTGTCATAGCAGACAAGTCCTTTGAGTCTTCAATCATCATGGCCTTAGTGTGCCATGCTAGGGTGAGAGATCTAAGAATCTTCCTAATCAGTTCACTGTTAGGATATTCTTTTCCCAGTGACTTTAAGGAATTAGTTAACTAGGTGAGCCTGGCATACATCTCAGAAATGGATTCGTTAGGTTTCATTCTGAACATTTCATAGTCAGTGGTTAGCATGTTGGCCTTGGTAGCCCTGACTTCAGATATACCATCATAAATTAGCTTAAGCCTATCCCACATTTCTTTTGTAGATTTGCAAGTGGATATTCTTGAGTATTCAGTGGGGTGGACGGCGCACTGCATGATATTCATGGCGCTCCAATTTGTTGTGGATTTCTTAACCTGGTCTGGTGTCCAGGTGTCATCTACTTCGGGTAGTGCAAAAGGACCTTTACTCACAACACGCCACAACAAATGATCTTGGACATGCAAAAAAACTTCCATATGGTTCTTCCAATATAGATAATTTGTTCCATCGAAAAACGGTGGACGATTGATGGCATGACCCTCAGCTATGTAGCTACGAGGGACGTTCCCATCGGATCTCCCTGGGTCGTTGGACCACATCTCTAGAGAACCTACTCTGATACCAACTGTTGGATGGTATGAGAGGATCTAGAGGGGGGGTGAATAGATCCTATACCAACTTTTTTATTTATACAAACAAGTTAAAAAGATGGCACCATGGTTATCACAAGCAAAGACAAGTGGTGGTATAATCAGAGTAAATAGATAAGAGATACTCTTGACAAAACAAGCCACCTGTGAAGAAGAGATAGATGATATGGAAACCAAACCACTACACATGGCTTTTAAGGTGGTTTGGCTATACCTTGGCACAACTACGTCCACCCCTTACCAACTTGGTAAGGCTTCCACTCTCTTTGGCCAAAAGAAATACACACACACACACGCGCGCTGGAAACCAGCTGGACACGGGGACTAGCCACAACACACACACACACACATACACACACGAGGACAAGTCCTCAACAAACATGGAGATGAAATCCCACGATGAAGAAATAAAAACAAAGCAAGGAGAAAAATACACACATGCTGCAACTGCAGCTTACACGGTGACAGACCTTACATACAAGATGTTGAAAATGAAGAAGCACAAAGATGAAAGAAAAGAACTGAAACTTTTGGAACCGTAGGGCTGAAGTGGATGGCTTAGCTGCACTCTTTTTCTTCTCTACCTCCCAACTCTTTCTTTGGAAGCTCAGGGCATAATCTCTCTTTCTTTTTATTCTCTCTGGTTCCCACGTCTGAGGCTCCTTGAGGATTATGGTTGCAAAGGCAATAGCTCAAAATGTGAAGTGGGGCATCCATTTTATAGGCTTCAAGAGGTAGAAGACTCTCCCTCCATTTCTTTAGTGATTTTGAATAGTTGGAATGGACAAAGAGTGTGTGACCAATGAAACCTGCAGAACCTTAATTTCTGTTAGCAGAAGGGACGTCCTTTTTCCAGAGATTTTTCTCCTTTCAGACACACTCTTTGCTGGCTGGCGCAGGGGACAAGACTGGCAGACAGAAGGACTTTTCCAAGGTGTTTGTACTATCAGATATTTGGAGTAAGAACTTGCCATGGACACTTATGATGACAAGGATGTTTTGTGTGTCCTAGAAATCTTCTCCATACCTCAAAATCTGTGTTTTTAGAGGTTTACGACAGACCTTTCTCCCCTCTGTACTATCCACGAAGAGACAGATCTGTCAAGAGACTTTTGAGTTTAACCTTTAGTGAGGTCGACCTGCGGAGAAGGTAAGGTCGACACTGCTTTTAAAACGAGTGATTACAACGGCTTCTAGAATGATCCTGAGGTCGACCTCCTATAAAAGTGAAGTTAACACTGCTTGCGTTGGTCACTTTCTAGAGTGCTGGTTGCGATCGTGAGGTCGACACTTCCTGAGGGTGAGGTCAACACGGTGTGGCACAGCAGAGCGTTCGTGAAAAGGGGTCGACACTCGGAGTCGACTCTTTTGGCTTGGAATCTTGAAGGTGTCGACAATCCTGATGACGAGGTCTAGGCAGCCATGAAGATCAGTAGGTGAGCTGTTTGATGTGAGGGTCTAAGGACGACACTCTGAGAGACTAAGGTCGACACTACCCTTGTGACGGTCTATTTTAATGGCTTCTGTGAGAGCCTGTGGTTGACCTCTTGATGGAGTGAGGTCGATAGTGCCTATTAGAACATTGTTTATAATGGCTTCTAGGAGAGCCTGAGGTCTGTTGGGTTAGATGGACGCAGTCTATCTCCACTAAGTGTGGATCTAGAGGGGGGTGAAGCTAAAGGAAGAATGCTAAGCCAAAAGTCGACCCATGAAAGCCATTCACCATATCTATATATCGAAAGCTAGACATGAGCATAAGCGATGCAACCAAATAAGCTAAGCAAGAATTCCCATCGCACACAGATCACACAAAAACACAAACACACTGCACAAACAATTTTTAGGTGGTTCGATCAACGATTTACGTCCACCCCACACTCAACCGAGTATGGCTTCCTGCTACGCAGCACAGCTTGCGTCCGCTGGGCTTTACAGCTTGGCCAAACAATCCGCTGATACACAGCGTCGCTGGGCACTACACCTTGCCGACCAGAGGATCTGATCCTCTGCAACCGCTGGGAAAATATAGCTTAACCCGTCCAATGGAGACTACCACTACAAGACCGCTGACACACAGCTTGAAGAAACAGTATTCGAAAATGAAAGATAGAATCAAAATGAAAACAGAAAAACTCAAAAGTAATATAGCTCTAAGAGCAAAGCTCAGCTCTGGTTTTGAACCATGAGACTGAGATACATACTCTCTCACTCTCACTCTCAATCAGCTCTCTCTCAACTCAATCTCTCTCGATCTCTTCCTCTCTCTTTTTCTTCTTCTTCTCTATTTCTTCTTCTTCTCTGTATCTTCTTCTTCTCTCTTTTCTCACTGTAGATCGAAGGAGCCTTGCTGTGGCTGTATAGACTTTCTCCCTTCTGTCTTCGATCTGTCTTCTTCTGTAGAAGAAGGGCCATATATATATGGCAGCAACAGCAGCAGCAGGCGTGTGCTCTCCACGTTTCCCACCTAAAGCATTTGCACCACGTGGCAGCATCCAATGGAGTGTCAGAACACGTGTCCTCATCTGGATACCTTGATCTTCTCGGATCACGAGCTAGGTACCTCGGATCACGTGCCCTTCATTTGCTTCTGCATTCACTGTCAAACAGACAAGAGTATATTCAGTTTAACTATAAACCCTGTACAGGCTTCGCAACCACGAGTGCAATGCAAAGTATGCACAACGCAGTGTATAGACTCAATGATCGTAAAGGCTTCATGCGAAGGACAGCAGTGTACAGACTTAATGAAAGTTTAGGCTTCATAAAAGGGAAACCAGTGTACAGACTTGCCCGAAGTATAGACTTCATATGAAGAGACAACGGCTGTACATACTTCCTATATTAAGCAGCCACCGTATATACTCAAGGTGAAGACCGATGCCAATGTATAGACTTTACTGAAGACAACGGACTCGAGTGCAGTGTACAGACTTGACTATGCTCACTCAAAACCAATGTATAGACATGATGAACGAAGAGTGGCTGTACAAACTTGATAACGATGCAGAGCGAACGGATGTACAGACTTCATGTGAAAAACCCAATGTACAGACATTGAAGAACAAGCAGCTACAATCCAATGTGTGGACTTGTCGTTCACTGGTGAGTGTACAGACTTTGAATGAAAACCAATGTGTAGACTTACCACCGACCATTGTGTAGACTTGAAGAATGTGAGACGATGGCTAAGACACTGCACAGTCGGATGTATAGACTTGACCAAACAGTCCAGTGAATAGACTTGAATAGCTGAGGCCAGTGTACAGACTTGCCACCGAACAATGTGTAGACTCGATCAGCATAAGGCACAGTATAGACATCAACTCTGCACATTGAATGTATAGACTTCAAGTGTGAAGACCTTTGTATAGACTTTGGATTCGAAGACCAATGTGCAGACTTTGGATTTGAAGACCAATGTGCAGACTTTGGATTTGAAGACCAGTGTACAGACTTTGAGTCTGAAGACCAATGTGCAGACTTTGAGTTTGAAGACCAATGTCCAGACTTCAAGTAACACTGTGGATGTACAAACTTTATGAAATCAAGCGATGTGTAGACATGAAGCTCCACGATGGATGTATAGACTTCAAATATCAAGACGCTAAGGAAGACGGACAATGTACAGACTTGCTGTAACAGTCTGATGTACAGACTTCATGAAACTCTAGACACTAAATGTTGTACAGACTTAGCCCAATGCCTGAGACGCTAACAAATATGGACGATGTTCAGACTTGCTGACAGACCGATGTATAGACTTTGCTCAAATGCATGAGACGCTAACTGAGACGCTGGACTCTGTACAGACTTTGAGCGATGTATGGGCTTCAAAGAAGTTGGCGATTCAATGTACAGACTTGATGAAGCTAAAGTCTTGATCGTAGGAATAGGCTGGACTGTATAGGCTTTAAGCTTCAGAACCGAATGTTCAGACTTCACCTAAGAAACGTAGGGAAAGTCCCCAGTATATAGACTTTGCCTTGAGCGAAAGGTAAGTGATGAATGTATAGACTTTCACGATGTGTAGACTTGAATATGTGAAAGCTACAGTGAAAGAGTGTATACACTTGACCATATAAAAGGCAATTCGGATGTACAGATTCTGAGCTTCAAAGCCAATGGCTGTACAGACTTAGAATATTAAGACTGATGTACAGACTTCATGCATTGACGCTGCACACACTTAGCGAGTTCAAATGAAATGCAGTGTGTGGACTTTATCTGAATTGGACGATGTATAGACTCAATCGATATGAGAGTTTCCAGTGTATAGACTCAGTCTAAACAAGTCCGCTGGAGGAGTCGACCCATCCTCTGATGTGTCGACCCATGACAGTGAGAAATGCAGACAGCAGTGTATTAAATGCAAAGAACACATAGTCAATCTGATAGAGTAATTTCATCAAATCAAAAGTAGTTGCCAATCAATCAAAACAATGGTGTTGCTAATGAAATAAAGCAAGTGTCAACATCATCAACATAGAGGGGTCACAACAATCTCCCCCTTTTTGATGATGGCAACCCCATATGAAGTAGAATAGCAACATCCTGTCATATAGATATATGTTTGATGAAAGACATGATGTGTTATGCAGATTGACATGCAGATGCTATGAATGCATGCAACTCACTGCCTCAAACTCTCCCTTGGATTGAATTCAGAATTGAATTCAGAATTCAGGCAGATATGTATTCTCCCCCTAGACATCCCCTAGACAATATTCTCCCCCTTTGCCATCAACAAAGAGGAGGGAAAAAGTAAATACAAAGGAGGAATCAAGAGAAGAACTGACTGGCATTCTGAATAGGTAGTTCATGAATAAGCATTCTAAAGCATAGAGTCTTCAGTCATATGAATTTATAAACTGCTATCAGAAATATTTCTGGTTTAAGAATTATAAAATTTGGAGTTCATGCACTACAAGCAATAGATAAGTTCACTGTGCATGATAAAATAATAAACCAGAATCACATTTGTATGAAAGATTCAGTTTCATAATATCTTACTTTCATAGTCTCAAAAAAATTTCAGAGAAATCAAGTCATGTATTGAAACTAAACAAATTGACACTCATGAAATTTTCTTTTGAAGGAGCAGCATTATCAATATTAGATCATTTTTAGCATTTAGGTAACATAAGTCTTTCTGCGTAAGGGTATACGTTTATCAGACGCCAATACCCCCAGATACTCAACAAGATGGACCATTCTGCCTATGATCAAATTCAACAGAACTGAGTTATACCTTTTTGTATGAGGGTACACGTTTATCAGACGCAAGTTACCCCCAGGTACTCAATGAAACCAGCCTGCTGTTTTGAACATTTTAAACAGAGATAGCTGATACACTTCATGACATGAGTGTTGTCCACTTCTTCGATGGATCACTCAGTTTCTCAGTGATTTACCAGTCATTGCTCTGCCAATATTAATTTTCAATGATTTTTAATATTTTTCAATATCTTTCTTAGCTATCCTTTTTTATGTTTCAGTATGACTTGTTTAAGAACAATACACATACTTAACTTCTCTAACATGATTTTAGATGAGTTTTCAGATTTCAGATATGATTAGCTTTGTCTGACATGAGATAAGAAAGAGGTTGAGAGTTTTATCAATTTTCAACTTACTTATGTACTGATTGCAATCTTTAAACTCCAACCATTATAAGATTTAAACCATTACATCAGTCTTTGAACAAATCAAATTCTTATAAATGAAGAAGTCCATTTTCTACTGCTTAGAAATCAGAACTGACCAACAGATTGCCATAATGTCAGAGACAAGTATTCAGAGTTAAAGGTTGAATGACTTCAAGAAAGTTGAAACCACTCTGAATTTCTAGCAATACTCCCCCTGTCTATATGCATGCAATTTGCTAATGAAAGGCAAGAATTAATTGAGAGAGAGCTTATGCATAGGTCATGAATGAATGATATGCAAAGACATGTAAATACTCGACAAACTCCCCCTGAATATATGCAATGTTTTCTTTGAACACTGAACAAAGTATTTTGAATAGAGAAATGCAATGCAGGACAGTTCTACATGCATGTTCAGTAAGGATTATGAGTCTGTTTCAATATTCACATCCACATGAATTATCCAAGCAATCAAATGCAAGTCCACATCAGAAATTTTATTCACAGCAGTTAAACAAGCATTCATCATGCTGAAATTTATATAAGCCAAGTTCTCTTCTAAGAAACTTTAATTTTTCATTCCCAAGAGGCTTAGTAAAAATATCAGCAATTTATTTTTCAGTTTCTATGAAATTCATTTCAATCTCATTTTTATTTACAGCATCTCTAAGAAAATGATGTTTTATCTCTATATGCTTAGTCCTAGAATGGTGAACAGGATTTTTAGCAAGGCATATAGCACTAGTATTATCACATAAAATTAGAATGCATCCCAGATTTATCTGATAATCAGCTAGTTGGTGCTTATTCCAAAGTACTTGGGCTGCACAATTACATGCTGCAACATACTCAGCTTCAGCTGTGGATAATGCTACAGTGTGTTGCTTCTTAGATGCCCAAGACACTAGACAGCCACCAAGGAATTGACAGTAGCCACTGGTGCTTTTTCTATCTACTCGACACCCAGCATAGTCTGCATCAGTGTAGGCTAGAAGCTCTAACTCACACTTAGCATGATACCAGAGACCTAGTTCTTGGGTGCCTAGTACATACCTAAAAATCCTTTTCACAGCTTTAAAGTGAGTTTCTTTAGGACTTGCCTGAAATCTAGAGCATAAACACACAGCAAATTGTATATCAGGCCTAGATGCTGTAAGATAGAGAAGAGATCCGAACATACCTCTGTATAGCCTTTGGTCCACAGGTTTACCTTTAGAATCTTCATCCAAACTGGTTGAGGTACACATTGGAGTAGCTATTTCCTTGAGGTTGTCCATTTTGTACTTCTTCAATAAGTTCTTTACATATTTGGACTGAGAGATGAAGGTGCCATCTTCTGTTTGTGTAACCTGCAGTCCAAGGAATAGTTTGAGCTCACCCATTGAGCTCATTTCAAATTCATCAGTTATTATTTGAGAGAATTCCTCACACAATTTGGGGTTAGTTGACCCAAACACAATGTCATCCACATAAATCTGAATGATAAGAATATCTGGATGGCTTATCTTGGTAAACAATGTTTGATCAACTATACCTCTTGTGAAGTTCTTGTCGGTGAGAAATTTGCTCAACCTGTCATACCAAGCTCTAGGAGCTTGCTTTAAACCATAGAGAGCTTTATTGAGCTTGTAAACATGATTAAGGAAATCTAAACATTCAAACCCAGGAGGCTATCTAACATATACATCCTCATTAATTTCCCCATTTAGAAAAGCAGATTTCACATCCATCTGCTGAAGATTTATTCCTAGGGAACATGCATAAGCCAATAAAATTCTTATTGCTTCTAACCTAGCTACAGGGGCAAAAGACTCTTCAAAGTCTATTCCAAATTCTTGATTGTACCCCTGAGCTACAAGTCTGGCTTTATTTTTAGTAACATTCCCTGCTTCATCAGTTTTATTTTTAAATACCCATTTAGTTCCTATGACTGTTTCATGATCAGGAGGTGGAACCAAAAACCACACCTTATTCCTATCAAATTGATTGAGCTCCTCATGCATGGCATTAATCCAATGCACATCTTGGAGAGCACAGTCAATGGACTTGGGTTCTGTGTTTGATACAAAAGCATAAGCATTCAGTTCATGTTGAATTCTTAAGTGGCCTCTAGTCCTAGGAGGGTCATGCAGATTTTCAATAACATTATCTACAGGATGATCCTTGAGATATCTAATATTTGCAATTGGACTATCATGAACTTGATTTACCTCCCCCTGAACTGTAGGCTCCTCTTCATTAAGCTCTTTATGTTCTTCTTCATCCTCGGATTTGTCTGCAGGATCTCCTTCCTTCAGAATTTCACCATTGTTTTCATTCCTGCATTGACCAACATTAGAATTTGCCAAGGATTCATCAAAAACTATGTGTGGAGATTCTTCAACAGTTTTAGAGTTCAGATTGTACACTCTGTATGCTCGGGTGTTTTCAGAATAGCCAAGAAAAATTCCTGGTTCTCCTTTAGGTTCAAATTTATCAAGGTCCTTTTTATCATTTATGTGAATGAAACATTTACAACCAAAAACCTTGAAGTGAGCAATAGAAGGTTTCTTACCTTTTAATATCTCATATGGTGTTTGCTGGGTAGAAGGTCTTACCATGGCTCTGTTAATTACATAACAGGCAGTGTTCACTGCTTCAGCCTAAAATTTCCTTGGTAGACCACCTTCGACAAGGAGTGTACGACCCATTTCCACTAGGGTTCTGTTCCTTCTCTCCACAACTCCATTCTGCTCAGGTGTCCTTGGTGAGGAGTACCTGTGGTTGATTCCATTTGACCTGCAGAATTCATCAAATTGTGAGTTTTCAAACTCACCTCCATGATCAGACAAAATATTTTCAATTTTTTGATTTGTTTTAACATAGAACTCCTGAAATTCTGAGAAAGCATCACTCTTATTAGATAAGAAATAAACCCAGGTATACCTAGAAAAGTCATCTACCATGACAAACCCATACCTCCTCCCTGATAGGCTGACAGATCTAGTTGGCCCAAAAAGGTCCATATGTATCAGCTCATAGGGTTTGGAAGACAGATTTTCAGTTCTAGACTTAAATGACTTTCTAGTTATCTTTGATTGAGTGCATGCATCACAGATTTTATTTTCTTTCTTGAATGAGACTTCAGGAAGTCCTCTAACCATGCCATGCTTATTTAATTTGTGTAAAACAGTGTAGCTAGCATGACCTAACCTACGATGCCATAAAAATGCTATGTCTTCTCTACTGGCAGTAAGGCAAAGGTTAGTGTGTTGAATTTCATCTAAATTTATCATGTAAGTATTATTTATTCTTTTTCTAGAAAATTTGACAATATCAGAATCAGGTTCAAAAACCTTGCAGCATTGAGAATTAAATAAAACATTGTAACCTTTATCACATAACTGGCTAATGCTAAGTAGATTATAGGCTAACCCTTCAACCAGCATAACATCATCAATGCAGCAGGTAGAACACTTACCTACTTTACCTGATCCGATAATCCTACCCTTTGTGTTGCTTCCAAAGGTGACAAGGCCTTCTACTTTCTCAGTCAGTATGTAAAATTTGGCCTTATCTCCTGTCATATGCCTGGAGCAGCCGCTATCCATGTACCACAAGTTGTTCTTGGCTGCCAGGCATACCTGCATACACAATTAGGTAGAGAAGTTTGGAACCCAAGACTGATTGGGCTCCAATGTAAATGAACTAGAAGCAAAGCAGGGAAGCAGATGTTTCGGAATCCACATTTGTTTAAATGAACTTTGTTCAGTGGATCCTACATATTTTCTTCTGTTGTTGTTCCTTTTCTTTTTATTGTTCTTTTTCTTGTTGGCAGCAGCATGATTATTGACAGTATTGTTATTTCTGTGCCAGTGCCTTGGCCAGGGTGTGTTCACAAAATTTTGGCCATAGTAGTTCATGGGCTGGCTATGGAAATATTGGTTTCTAGATGTCTAGTAACCATACCCATTGACCCAATTTCCACTGCAATGTCTTTGATATTGAGCACCCTTGTGTGCAAGACCTATAAACCTACCCTGAGTTCTTGACCAATCTGACCTATTGAAGTAGGTTGGATGTGCATTGTAGTGGGTCTGAGCTCTGGGTTGATAAAAATAATTGGGTTGACTCCTAGCAGCACTCTGTCTCCCCTGTACTTTGGACCCTGCTGACCTATACATAGGTTTGTATTGGGTCTTCTTCAGAGGTGGAGGTGTTGGTGGAGACTTGGTTACCTTGACCTGGGGTTTACCGGACTATGTAGGTTGACCCCTAACCTGAGTCTGAGCCCTAGGATTCTGCTTAGATGTGTTAGCTCTACTAGGCTCACTGAGTTTTTGTTTACCCTTCTCCTCAGCACTGGTCTTTTTCAGATTAGCAGTTTTGTTCATTAAATTTGTTGAGTTCATGCTAATTAGAGGTCCTTTTTCCTTTTGAGCAACAAATGAAATTGTTTTCATCCCGAATGATTTTGTTGCACTAGAATTAAATCCTAGGTCCTCTTTTCTGAAATTAACCTTTGACCCTAACAAAGCATTTAAGTTATCTGTTCCTTGGGTCATTTTCTCAATGGTTTTCATTTTATCCTCATTGTCTTTCTGAAGTTCATCAATAGCCTTTTTCAGCTCATTGTTGACATTGAGGACAGCTTCATATTTTTCAGAGATGATTTTTACTTCACTTTCACATTTTTGAATCTTCAGCTTCCATTCATCAATTTCATTTTCAAGCCTTAGATTCTCTTCCCTAGAAACCTTTAACTCAATTTTGATCTCCTCTACTTCAGAGCATGTTAGTTTCAGTTTATCATTTTCAGATTCCAAACATGCAATTTTATCAGATAAAGTTTTATCATTTTGCATGGAATTGATTTTTCTTCTAAGATGCCTATTCTCTTTTCTAATATCATCAGTTCTATCAGCTATGTCATGATAAGCATCTACCCAATCAGCAATTGTGAACTTTTCAAATCTAGTGATTACCTCATCTGTGTCCTCCTCTCTATCTTCGGAGCTTCTTGCCATAAGGCAAATGGGCTGTTCAGATTCGGCTTCACTATCTGAGCTGCTACTGAAAGAGCCTTCATCTCCATCACTCCATGTGCTGATCATAGCTCTTCCCTTCTTGGTTTTCTTCTTTGACCTGTCCTTATGTTTCTGATTGTCTGGACAGTCAGCTTTCAGATGCCCTGGTTTCCTGCATTGATAACAGACATTAGCTTCATTTTTCTTTGCAGATTTAGATTTATACCTTTTATCCTTTCGGCCACCATTGTATTTCTTCTGGCCGAACCGTCCTGCTCCCTTTCTGAAAAATCGCCTGAACTCTCTAGTCATCATGGCTATCTCAGATCGAGTCACATCTTCTTCTTCATTTAGGCTCTCCTCTGATGATGAAGAGCTGCTGGAGCTGGATTTTGTTGATTTGCTGGAACTAGCCTTCAGCACTATCGGCTTCTTCTTCCTCTCGGCTTCATCTGTCCTTGGCATGTTTATCTCATATGCCATTAGTGAGCCAATCAGCTCATCAGCTTTAGTATTACGCAAGTCCCTTGACTCCTCCATCACTATTGCTTTGGTGTGCCAAATGGGAGTCAGGGAGCGCAGAATTTTCCTCACTACATCATACTCTGTCTGAGGTTTCCCAAAACCTCTGAGGCCATTAGTTATGACAGTCAGCCGAGCGTACATTTCGCTGATGGACTCGTTCTGCTTCATCTTGAAGGCTTCATACTCAGATACAAGAAGATTGGCCTTCTGCTCTCTTACTTGAGATGTACCTTCATGAATTACTTCCAGCGCATCCCACATCTCCTTAGCTGATTTGCAAGCAGACACACGGGAGAATTCTGTAGGATGCAGAGCGCACTGGATAGCATTTATAGCACTCCAATTCAGCGTGGACCTTCTGATCTCCTCCTTGGTCCATACATCTTCATTCGGGGACAGCTCATAAGGTCCCTTGCTGACAATCTTCCAAATCTCATAATCCTTAGCCCTGAGGAACACTTGCATATGGTTCTTCCAGTATGCGTAGTTTGATCCATCAAAGAATGGGGGCTTCGTTGTTGAGTGACCTTCGGCAATCATCCCTCGAGCATCCATCTCTGCCTATTCTCTTCGGGCGATCAGTCCCTGCAGAAGAGTTAGGCTCTGATACCAAGTGTTGGGTTAGATGGACGCAGTCTATCTCCACTAAGTGTGGATCTAGAGGGGGGTGAATAGATCAACTTGCCTAATTTAAAACTACTATAAGTTCTAAAGCGGAATTTAGGCAAACATCAGTTAAGCTAAAGGAAGAATGCTAAGCAAAAAGTCGACCGATGAAAGCCATTCACCATATCTATATGTCGAAAGCTAGACATGAGCATAAGCGATGCAACCAAATAAGCTAAGCAAGAATGCCCATCGCACACAGATCACACAAAAACACAAACACACTGCACACACAATTTTTAGGTGGTTCGGTCAACGACCTACGTCCACCCCACACTCAACCGAGTATGGCTTCCTGCTGCGCAGCACAGCTTACGTCCGCTGGGCTTTACAGCTTGGCCAAATAATCCGCTGATACACAGCTTCGCTGGGCACTACAGCTTGCCGACCAGAGGATCTGATCCTCTGCAACCGCTGGGGAAATACAGCTTAACTCGTCCAGTGGAGACTACCACTGCAAGACCGCTGACACACAGCTTGAAGAAATAGTATTCGGAAATGAAAGACAGAATCAAAACGAAAATAGAAAAACTCAAAAGCAATATAGCTCTAAGAGCAAAGCTCAGCTCTGGTTTTGAACCACGAGACTGAGATACATACTCTCTCACTCTCACTCTCAATCAGCTCTCTCTCAACTCAATCTCTCTCGATCTCTTCCTCTCTCTTTTTCTTCTTCTTCTCTATTTCTTCTTCTTCTCTGTATCTTCTTCTTCTCTCTTTTCTCACTATGGATCGAAGGAGCCTTGCTTTGGCTGTATAGACTTTCTCCCTTCTGTCTTCGATCTGTCTTCTTCTGTAGAAGAAGGGCCATATATATGGAAGCAACAGCAGCAGCAGGCGTGTGCTCTCCACATTTCCCGCCTAAAGCATTGGGACCACGTGGCAGCATCAATGGAGTGTCAGAACACGTGTCCTCATCTGGATACCTTGTTCTTCTCGGATCACGAGCCAGGTACCTCAGATCACGTGCCCTTCATTTGCTTCTGCATTCACTGTCAAACAGACAAGAGTATATTCAGTTTAACTATAAACCTTATGAAGGCTTTGCAACCACGAGTGCAATGCAAAGTATGCACAACGCAGTGTATAGACTCAATGATCGTAAAGGCTTCATGCGAAGGACAGCAGTGTACAGACTTAATGAAAGTTTAGGCTTCATAAAAGGGAAACCAGTGTACAGACTTGCCCGAAGTATAGACTTCATATGAAGAGACAACGGCTGTACATACTTCCTATATTAAGCAGCCACTGTACATACTCAAGGTGAAGAACGATGCCAATGTATAGACTTTACTGAAGACAACGGACTCGAGTGCAATGTACAGACTTGACTATGCTCACTCAAAACCAATGTATAGACATGATGAACGAAGAGTGGCTGTACAAACTTGATAACGATGCAGAGCGAACAGATGTACAGACTTCATGTGAAAAACCTAATGTACAGACATTGAAGAATAAGCAGCTACAGTCCAATGTGTGGACTTGTCGTTCACTGGTGAGTGTACAGACTTCGAATGAAAACCAATGTGTAGACTTACCACCGACCATTGTGTAGACTTGAAGAATGTGAGACGATGGCTAAGACACTGCACAATCGGATGTATAGACTTGACCAAACAGTCCAGTGAATAGACTTGAATAGCTGAGGCCAGTGTACAGACTTGCCACCGACCAATGTGTAGACTCGATCAGCATAAGGCACAGTATAGACATTAACTCTGCACATCGAATGTATAGACTTCAAGTGTGAAGACCTTTATATAGACTTTGGATTCGAAGACCAATGTGCAGACTTTGGATTTGAAGACCAATGTGCAGACTTTGGATTTGAAGACCAGTGTACAGACTTTGAGTCTGAAGACCAATGTGCAGACTTTGAGTTTGAAGACCAATGTCCAGACTTCAAGTAACACTGTGGATGTACAGACTTTATGAAATCAAGCGATGTGTAGACATGAAGCTCCACGATGGATGTATAGACTTCAAATATCAAGACGCTAAGGAAGACGGACAATGTACAGACTTGCTGTAACAGTCTGATGTACAGACTTCATGAAACTCTAGACACTGAATGCTGTACAGACTTAGCCCAATGCCTGAGACGCTAACAAAGACGGACGATGTTCAGACTTGCTGACAGACCGATGTACAGACTTTCCTCAAATGCATGAGACGCTAACTGAGACGCTGGACTCTGTACAGACTTTGAGCGATGTATGGGCTTAAAGAAGTTGGCGATTCAATGTACAGACTTGATGAAGCTAAAGCCTTGATTGTAGGAATAGGCTGGACTATATAGGCTTTAAGCTTCAGAACCGAATGTTCAGACTTCGCCTAAGAAACGTAGGGAAAGTCCCCAGTGTATAGACTTTGCCTTGAGCGAAAGGTAAGTGATGAATGTATAGACTTTCACGATGTGCAGACTTGAATATGTGAAAGCTACAGTGAAAGAGTGTATACACTTGACCAGATCAAGGGCAATTCGGATGTACAGATTCTGAGCTTCAAAGCCAACGGCTGTACAGACTTAGAATATTAAGACTAGTGTACAGACTTCATGCGTTTACGCTGTACACACTTAGCGAGTTCAAATGAAATGCAGTGTGTGGACTTTATCTGAAATGGACGATGTATAGACTCAATCGATATGAGAGTTTCCAGTGTATAGACTCAGTCTAAACAAGTCTGCTGGAGGAGTCGACCCATCCTCTGATGTGTCGACCCATGACAGTGAGAAATGCAGACAGTAGTGTATTAAATGCAAAGAACACATAGTCAATCTGATAGAGCAATTTCATCAAATCAAAAGCAGTTGCCAATCAATCAAAATAATGGTGTTGCCAATGAAATAAAGCAAGTGTCAACATCATCAACATAGAGGGGTCACAACAAGGTCGACCTCCTGATGGAGTGAGGTTGACCTGTCTTTGAGCCGCTTGGGCTTTTCTTCCTTCTATGAAGGCCTGAGGTCGACACTTGAAAGCTTGATGTTGACACTTGAAAGTTCTGTTCAGCCTCTTCATACCTAGTCAATTGAAGGGTGTATCCTGAGTTTCTAAATAGATTAGTAATGACTTATAGTGAGACATCATCAAAACAACATTTATTCAACAAATATAACCAAGTTCATAAAGGTAAAGTCATAACTAGGAATAAGACCTAATTACCTAGGCTTAACATATATTTACAAGAGCCAATTTGTAATTTGTTTAGAGTGAACGGAGTGCAGAAAATAGAAATATAAAAGTGGTCTATCCAAAACTGCTACTATGCTTACGCGGTCGGTCTGGGACCGCTATTCGACAGTAGCGGTCTCAGTGAGACCGTCTTATGCCTGCCAGCCAGAAAGGTCAAAATAGTGCAATTAAAGCCTATTCTAGGGCAAGTTATGGATGAAAATTCTAGTAGATATGAAGGCAAGTCATGATAGAAGAAAAATAAGGCATGGAGATGCATAGGATTACGTTAATTAATCCAAATTAGCATCTTCTCATTAAAGGGCAGGATTCATGCATGCTGTGATAACCCTATATGTGCAGTGATAATAAACCATGAAATTCTCGTTGTTCGATGCATGAAATCACAAGAAATCAGAGAGCTTTTGTTCCTAACATGTTAATTCAGCCTTTTCATGAGGTAACCTACCTTTGTAATGAGCTTTCGACTTCAAATTTTGGACTAGAACAACGACCTAGTTTCTGCACATCATGTGCTAAACCTGCAACTTCTCGTGGCTCTATCTCCTCAGCCTCTTGACCTAATTCCATGTAGAAGATATAAAGGTTAACAAATTGTTCTAAAGGATGAACTTCTAAATACCTCGATTAGGGCTTCCAATCCCTAGATCTTCCTTAGACCGACACGCTGGTTCCTGAGCGTCTTGTAGAAGAACAGCAACTTCGGGGGCTTCTAACTCTCTGGACACTTGACCTCCTATCATGAAATTTGGAGGGATGTTATTTAATACTAAAAGGAACATTATGTTCTAAATAACCACCTAAAATATGTTGTGTGGTGGTAGCAGATCTAGAGGGGAGGGGTGAATAGATCAGCCCCCTTTTTACAAATTAAAGCACCGCGGAATGACAGGTAGGCTAACGCCCAGGAAGATCCACAAGATAGGAGTCAAAGAGAGATAGGAAGATGGCCTATGCAAGTATCTACCGCAAAACAAGCTCATAGACAAGCACACTAGATAAGGAGTTTGAAGGTGGTTCGGACTCAATCCCAGAGTCCTACGTCCACCCCTCACTCAACCAAGTGAGGCTTCACTAGTGCAACTGCACTAAACAAATGCTGACACACAGCTTGCGGGCTCACATAGCCAAGCTGACACACAGCTTATGGGCCCAACTAGCCAAAGACCAGACTTCCTTCTGTCTATCTTCCTACAACTCCCTGTAGGGACTGAACATGGTATCAAGAGATGTGTTCACGTTAAAGAAAAGTAACACAAATGAAAAACCCAGACAGGATGAGAGACTCTTGAGGATAGAACAAAAAGGTCATTTCTGGTATCTGGATGGCGATCCTTGCTTCTTCCAGATGGAGTTCCTCCTAAAGGAGCAGGTTCTCCTCCGTAGGAAGTAGAAGCTTCTTCCCCTTCTTCTCGCTGGAGGAGAAGAGAAGATGAGGACAACTATCTTCAGAAGCTTCGAAGTTGTAGCTAGGGAGTATTCGTCTCAAGGCTTCTTCTTACTGCTGCACACTTTCCACGAGCTTGCTACTGGCTTTCTGCTCTGTGCTCCTCTAGTATATTCAGTTCTGCCTTTTGGTTATCTATATATATATATGCCCAATGGCTTGCATTCTTCAAAGCCTTCCTTTTCCATTCTTGAACGAACACCCTTTTTCCTTGGACTGGCTGTTCAACCTTCTTCATCAGAGTATGTCTCCAGCTTATCCTCTTTTGGTTCAGACATTCTCCTTTGCTTTCTCCCAGCGTACAAAGTTTGTAGCTCCTCATCTGGTAAGAAGTAATCTGGGACCTCTATTTTCAGAATAGCGGCCTGAACACCAGAGCGGGATAGTGTCTGATTGGTTAGGAGGTGATAAGGTGCAGTGAGTTCTCATTGGCTACCCAGACTGCTTCGAGCGGTACACTGCAGTTTCCATTAGCTGCCAAGCATATCTTCGTTGGTACAAGCATGTCTCCTCACTGTTTGACCCCCCCTTTTTTTGGACGTAGACCCCTATTAGATGAGTCGCCATTGGTCCACTTGTAAAGTGGGAATCTTTTCTGCCAACTGGTCTTCCAGATCTTGTACTTTCACAGAAGGAGGCACTCTTTAACTAAAACAGAGTCTCTGTAAGGATTAGGAGACAAAGGCTTAGACAGCTCAGTTTGGTCCACCTGGCACTTAAGGTTCTTCTCTGGAACTCTCTGGAAGAGTGTGCCACTTTATCTTGGATCACGTGCCAACCTTTCTCTGGAGACAGATATCTGACTGGATCAGTCTTTAGGTTTAAATCAATACTGAGAATCTGGTCTTGGGCTGTTTGATGAAATGTCTGTTCAGGGTACACAACCTTATATGCAACATACTAATAAGCTTAGACCTATATGAGCATAAGGCAAAAAGATGCATAGACCTTGATCACTGTTCAAACTAGAAGTGTACCGACCTTATAAAGCAATATGCAAATGTGCATCGACCTCATATCAGTCCAATGCAAATGAGCATCGACCTCATATTGGATCACTACAAAAAGTGCATCGACCTTGGTCTGCCAAGGTCTACCTGAGACAAAAATGAGCATCGACCTCAGTCTGCCTAAAACATAAACTAGCATTGACTTCATATGCACTGCTACAGTGATGTGTATCGACTATGTGTGCATGGAGCAAAAAGTGTGTCGACCTTGGTCTAGTCTTGCAAAAAGATGCATCGACCTGATGTCTGTACCGACCTTGAATGCTTGAAAGCAAAACTAGCATTGACCTTAGTTCTCAGCTTAGCAAACGTGCATCGACCTTCATTACTATTCCTGGTCAAGGTGGCATCGACTTTGGAAAGTAGCATCGACCTTCAGTTGCTGGAGCGCTGAAGTGGCATCGACCTCAATTGCTGTTGAGCGAACTAGCATCGACCTTAGTTTGTCAGAAGTCCAACCTGCCATCGACCTCAGTTTGAGCGAACTAGCATCGACCTTAGATGCTTGAAAGCACAGCTAGCATCGACCCTAGTTTGTCAAAAGTCCAAACTGGCATCGACCTTAGTTTCTTGAAGACAGAAGTGACATCGACCTCAGTTACTGTGCTGAGAGGCTTGAAGACTGAACTGGCTTCGACCTTAGTTGCTGGAAAGCTATGGTAGCATCGACCTCAGTTGCTAGAGTGCTGAAGTGGCGTCGACGTCAGTTGCTTTAACTTAAAACTAGCATCGACCTTAGACGCTTGAAGGCTGCAGTAGCATCGATCTTACTTCATCTCTGACTAAGGTAGCATGGACCTTACTTCATCACTGACTAATGTAGCATTGACCTTAGTGCCTCATACTGAGATATGCATTGACCAAATCTGTCAATGAGTTGACTTCTAGTTTGATCAGTAGCGTCAACCTTCATTGACCAGTGTTGACCAGAGTTGAGTTTTTAAGGAATATTATCACTTCTTCATGGGCCAATCAACACATTAGAAATGCCATTAGCAATAGTATTATCAACCATATATATGACTCATAGTTCAAGCATCATTAAAACATATTTAGGTAATTAAACCATAGCCACAGGGGCACAACAAAATAATGTCTTCTTTTCGTCGAACTACGCGCTCCAAAACAAGAGTTCGCGCAGGTCGAAGTTAGGTCTATTTATAGGGTTTGCTAGGGTTTGAAGGATTAGATCAATTTGGGAGTCATATTTATGAGTAGGATCGATCCCCCAAGAGTCCTAGACTAGGTTTCCATACCAGGTAGCTTTGAATCATAGAGATTGGGATGGGAAAAATCCAAGTTTTCCATGCTTCTTCTTTACCCGTCCACGGAACATAGTAGCGGTCATTGTGCGACCGCTATTGTGGGAAGGCAGTCTCACGATAGACCGCGCTCTGGAGGTAAAATCTAAAAATTTTAGATTTTCTCATTAACTCCAATTTATCTTTTTATCAACCTAATTATCAAATTTAATTCCGTATATCCTAATTACGTCTCTAGAAGTGGGCTTGGGCCTAAAGGTCTTGGAATTGGGTCTTTGAGCCGATTTGAGTTGGGCTTAACCCTTTGGTTAATATAGTGCCTTTAAATGGATTTAGTTAATCCTATAATTCATTTAATAGTCCATTAAGCCTTTTTAAATGCTTAATAATTATATTTAATCCCAAAAAATTCCGGAATAATTGCTAGAAAAATTAGGGGCGTTATACCCTCTCCCACTTAAAAAGAATTCGGTCTCCAAATTCATTGCATGAGTTTTATGGGGAGTGTGTTTTAATTAGTCGGAGTGATACTTAAGGCAATGCTAATATGTAAATAAGTCAAGGTGATACCTTCAATCGCCTTACCTTCCCTGTCCAAGATGGCATTTAGTCGGTCTCATCGCCCGCGTCCATTATTATCCCTTGAAGATTGTTCCTTTATGAGAGGACACATGGGCAAGCGATGTTCCCGACTTTCACATTTGAGACAAGCACCGAGACTCTTTCAGCATTCTTCGGCCGTGTGCCCGAACTTCTCATAGAATGAGCAAGCCGCCATGACCTGCTTTTCTTCCTCCTCCTTGGCTCTTTTACTCTTTCCATTGCCATTGACATTGCCATTTTCATTCCTTCTTCCATTACTATTTCTTTTATCATTAACGTTCCTATTGCGGCACCTCTTGTTGTGATGGGGTTCGTCATCCTCCGTGATGCTAAACCTTTCTTCATTTTCTTCTCATCTATCATATTTTCGGCTCGACTTTTCTTCCTTCCCCCAGAACTTCTCTACCTTCTCCAAGGT
Source organism: Amorphophallus konjac (assembly GCA_022559845.1). Taxonomy (NCBI): domain Eukaryota; kingdom Viridiplantae; phylum Streptophyta; class Magnoliopsida; order Alismatales; family Araceae; genus Amorphophallus; species Amorphophallus konjac. Next base: position 37,144,063 of record CM040129.1, read on the forward strand.
CCTTTCACATAAATGTGTCCGTTGGACCATTTCTGTATGTGCATATATTTTGAGGCCCAAGTTGTTGAATAAAGTCAGGCCTTAAACCGTCCATGAATCGGTTAGCTTTTAAGAGATCCGTGCTAACTAAATGAGGAGCATAAGGTTCCAATCGAGAGAATTGAAGTTCATATTCTGCCATGGACATCATGCCTTAGCGAAGAGAGGCGAATTCAACAGCCTTTCTTTCTTTGACGTGCTTGGAGAAGTACTTTTGTAACACCCCGGGATCCGATCCCCAAATTTTTGGGGATTATTTTTTTTCTTTTTATCAGACCCCGAAGCGATCACTTCGTACGTATCGCGGAAGCACAATATTATGTAGCATACATATGTTCACATGAGATAGAAACCACAGGTTACAAGAAATGTAGGTAAGCATCTCAACCATTCATAATCTCAAAAAAGGGTTCATGTTCATGTTCCAGATTACACATGAGCCCACATGGGCTTTTCACCCCACACCCCTACATATAGTAAGACTGTCATGCCCCGAGCCTTTATTTACAGTGGAAGAATAACTCGGGGAGCGCAAACAGCCGACATGGTAAGCCTCTTGCAAGCAAGAACGATCAGAGGGCAAGACAATCACACACACAAATGCAATTGCACAATATTTACTCAAACTTCAACTTATTTCATTAATAATCAAATCAAATACTCAATTACAATCACTATTTCAACTTTCTTCCTCATACTAGACTTAAGAAATAAGAAAATTACATAGACTCAATCTAAATATGTAGACTTCCTAAGTCTTCACTCATTCTTCATTCACTCTTGGACCCGCTATTTGAACATTCCGAATCCGATCCTGACTCACTTCCATCTCCTAAAAAGATTGGAAATAGGTAATGAGCACACTTGCCAGTAGGTATCTTCGCATCAACATGAAAGCACTATTAAAGTAATTATCATTTTAGCTCTAGAGAAAAAAAGATAAAGTCATGCGAATGCAATAAATCACAAGTAACCAACGTAACAAGATGATCGTGTAAGATAGAATGAACAAGTATGAACTAGCAAGAATGTAACAAGAATGGCCTTCCATGAACAAGAATGTAACGAGAATGTACTGGCAATACCACGTAGTCATCATCCAAACATCTTTTACTTATGAGCAAGTATTTGATGAATTTCTATGGAATATCATGTCTCAAGCAAGAAAGTCATGTACAAGTATTTTCATGATACCCGTGGATTTCACTTATTTATAGAGAAAGTACTCCCAGTGTAATGCTTTAGCATCATACCCCATGGTTTACAGTATGTTTCCGACAATCAGCCGAGGGGACTAGCATAGAGCCCTTGAACACAATCAGTGCTCGATCGCATCTTCAAGTATAAATCAAGCTAGTTCCACGTTTCAAGCAATAATATATGGCCAAGAATGTATAATTTCAATAAGTTCATGATAACAATACTTCAATGAGTGAAATGCTTCTATTTGGAACAAGGAATTTCAATAATCATATTAGAACTATGTTATGCCATGGAAATAAATCGGCAGCATAACGATGCATTCTTTATCTTTCATTCATTTAAAATTAAGCATCTTGGACAATATGATAAGTCCTAGACCATCAATATTCCATCCAAAAACTTAAAATATCAACCCTTTGGTCAAACCTCGGGTAAAGAATTTAGAACTGTGATGGTCTAATACTGGGCCGTTACATGAACATAACAGTCGAGTGTTGGGCCGTTAGAAAGGTTGAATCCAGAAGAAAATAGATATGGACTCAAACAATGTGACGGTCATATATTGGACCGTTATATGTTCATGACGGTCGAATATAGATCCGTTACATATCCAGAATCCGAAAACATCGATAGTGCTTTCTAACAATTGGTCTTTCACGGTACAACCAACTCGGTGTCTTAGTGGGAATCCCAGGCTCGCAGAGAATTACGGAGGCCTTGAAATAAGATTTCCTAGTCCATTGGAAGGAATATCCAATAGAGAGGTCCTCATGTTCAAGAATATGTTCCTATAGTGTAAAGTGTGAACTAATGGACATATACCGGGATATATGCCATGTACTTAAAGAATTGACTCCATAGACAAGAGAGAATGTGTAACGATATAAAATCATGATAAAACTCGTCAATATCTTTTCCAAATCAAGGTTTAAATACAAAACTATAGTGCTTTGGCATGAAATTATCATATACTTGAAAATAGCTCTAAAGTACTATAAATCATGCAATTTCTAACATGAATCAACACCTGAACTTAAAAATCATGAAAACAGGTTAACATCTATTTAACTAGGCATATATATAAGCTATTTGAGCCAATCTTAATTTTTCCTTAAGTTGACAGAACACAGTGCTGTGCTAACGGACTTGTGTGGGTGCGTCACAACATGGTAACGGTCCACTGTAGGTCCGTCAGAGTTCTCATAACCCTGCAATCATTTACAGAGGTGTGACGGATCAAGGTAGGTCCGTTACACGTCCCTGGCGGTCTTACGATAGACCGTTAGGTCTTCTGCTGATAGGAAATAGAAACTATAGAAATTTATGATTAATTCATGGCATGCTAACTACTCTAGATGCATAGGTAGTAATGAAATAACGAGAGATAGCTTTTTATCTTCAGTTAGGGTTGAAGGCATGCATGAATGTATAGACTAATCCTAAAACAAGAAATTCATGAAGTATAATGCATGAAATCTAAATATAGTAGAGGACTTTTATCCCTAACCATATGTTTTTGCCGTTCATGAGATAACCTACCTTTTAACTGGGCTTTAAACTTCTAATTTGAGTCTTCAAGGGTCGCCCTAGTTCTTCTCTTCCTGTGATTTTTCAGCAACTTCACGTTGCCCTAACTCCTCAGTCTCTTGCCCTAAGGACATGAAATTTTGAGGTTAGGAAGATGAAACTAAGAGGAACAGAAAGTTTTAAAGCATATAACTCTAATTACCTCGTTTAGCTTCTCTAATTTCCTGATCTTCAGTACCCTGTCGTACAGTTTCCTGGGTTGGCGTGATGAAACCAGCAACTTTGGAAGATCCTAACTCCTTGGATACTCATCCTCCTAACATGAAATTTCGAGAGTTGTCAGACCTTAGTATTAGAAACAAAAAGTTCCAAAGGACTTACCCGAGATTCTATCTCCTTACCTTGTTTCTTCACGAGCCAAAAGTAAGGGTCGCTCAGTTCAGAACTGGATTCTATTTATAGGGTTTTGACTGGGGTTTGAGGATTAGATCGATTCTAGAGTCTTTAGTTTGCCAGAACCTGATCCCTAAGAGTCCTTAGTAACCTTACACATTCTCCTAATTAGGTCTCTTGCAGATATGATCCCAAAGATCTAATCTTTTTGCAAGTTCTTCCTCTCACGGAATCAGCTGAGTGTAACGGACTAAGTCTGGTCCGTTAGATGGCTATAACGGCCGCTCGATAGACCGTTACATCAACTGGGCATGGACATTCATCTTAATTCAAACTCTTTTTGTTAATTATCCACATAATTATCTATATAAGGGGTATTTATCCTTGTAATTCGTGAATATGCTAAGTAACCTTCTAGAATATGGGTCAAACTTAATGGGCTTGGTCCATAAACATATTGGGTTTTAACTATTAAAGCTAGATTAGTTATTTAACATAATTGGGCCTTATAATCCAAATATTAATTCATTTGTTAATCTATTTTGCCCTTTATAAATTCTAGAAAATTCTATAAATAATCCAGAAATTACTTATAAATTTTGGGGCTCTACACCCTCCCCTACTTAGAAGAATTTGGTCCCCAAATTCAATTCATGGATTTATTGAGAGTGTACTTACTGTTGAATAATTCTGAGAATCTTCTACACATAGATTCTTCTGTCTCCCATGTTGCTTCGTGTGGCCATTGCTTCGTCCATTGGACTTGAACCATAGGAATAGTTTTATTTCTTAGTTGACGCACTTCTCACTCCCGAATCCTGACCGGCTTTTGCTCGTATGTCAGGTCCTTTTGGATCTCCAGATTATCATAAGTAATGACATGATGAGGATCATATACATATTTCTTCAACATAGAGATGTGAAATACGTCGTGAACTCCTGCTAATTGTAGAGGTAAAGCCAGTCTATAAGCCACTTCACCGACCCTTTCGAGAATTTCAAATGGGCCAATAAATCTTGGAGTTAGTTTTCCTTTAATGCCAAATCTTTGAATACCACGACCTAGAGAAACTTTCAGATATACATGATCTCCGACCTGAAACTCCAAGTCGCGTCTTCGATTGTCAGCATAAAATTTTTGCCTATCTTGCACCATCTTCATTCTTTCTTAAATGAGCTTGATCTTCTCTGTAGAATCCCTGATAAGGTCGGGCCCTAGGAATTGCTTTTCCCTTATTTCATTCCAACATATTGGTGATCTACAGCTTTTTCCATATAAAGCTTCAAAGGGCGTCATCTGTATGCTGGCTTGATAACTGTTGTTGTATGTAAATTCTACCAGAGGCAAGTGATCATACCAACTTCCTCCAAAATTAATAGCACAAACCCTAAGCATATCTTCTACTACTTGATTTGTTCTTTCAGTCCGACCATCAGTTTGTGGGTGAAATGATGTGCTAAATTCAATCTAGTCCCTAGTGAATGTTGTAGGCCCTTCGAGAATTGTGATGTGAATTGAGGATCTCTATCAGATACAATAGTGACAGGGACACCATGTAATTTGACAATTTCTTGTTGGATATTATGTTTTGATGATGACAAACACTATGAGTCTCATATGTTTGATGTCATATGTGTTTACTTCATACAGTATTTGTTTCATGCATTAACTGTGACATGCAGTCTGAACTCAATGATTCTGATGATAGCATATCATGAATATGTGTCTGAATGATTGGTCTGAATGATTGTTCTGCCTTGGGCATATGGATGTGTTATCCTGCATTAGTGCATTGCTCAACTACTTTCTATATGTGCTTCACTCTAAGTCAGTACATTGCTGGAACAAGCCTGTACATCGGTTGGGTTGTGCATCCAGCGTCTTAAGGTAAAGTCTATACACTCCTCATCTTTACCTACGATGTGCAACACAAGTCTATACATCGCTCACTTGCATGATCATTAAGTCTGCACATTGTTGGCCATTGCACACGAAGTCTGTACAGCACTCGCCATCATGCTACTGCTAAGTCTGTACATTGGTCAAGTGTGTACAGAGTCCTTTGCATCATGTGCATTCTTCATTAAAGTCTATACATTCTCATCCGTCTTAGTTAACGTCTCACGCTGTTCAAGTCTACAGTGTCTATAAGTCTATACATCGTCTATCTCATCCTGCGTCTCAATTCGTTTGAGCATTCACTGTACAAGTCTGTACATGGTCTCTGCACTGTAGCTACACGGACTCAAAGTCCATACAGTGGACTGTAGCATGGTCTGCAATGTCTAAACATTGCTGGCCGCCTGCACGCAGCAAGTATATACAACGCTGGCAACCTGCACGCAAAGACTGCACATTGCCCAAGTCCGTACATTCGATCGTCTCATTTAGCATCTCACACTTGCAAGTCTATACTTTGCCGTTGGGCATCAAAGTCTATACATTGATTCACTATTCATGCCTTCACTCAAAGTCTATACAGCGTGCAGCGTGTCTGTGTCTCAAGTCATTTCTTCAAGTCTATACATTCCCAATATTTACCTACGTTCAGAACCCCAAGTCTATACATTGGTAAAGTCTACACATTGGCCTTCAAGCTTCCAAGTCTGTACATTGGTTCAGGCCTTCCAAGTCTATACATTGGTTCAAGCTTCCAAGTCTGTACATTGGCCTTCAAGCTTTCCAAGTCTATACATTGGCAGCTGAACTGTGAAGTCTATACATTGTCTGATCATCCATTCTTTGAAGTCTATACATTGGTCTTCACTTCAAGTCTGTACAGCCTGCTTTATCGTTCAAAGTACAAAGTCTATACACTGGAGTCGTATGCTGCAGGGACAGCAAGTCTGTACATTGGGTTCTCATGCATGTTAACATCAAGTCTATACACTCGTTATTCTCATGCATGTTAACATCAAGTCTATACACTCGTTACTCTCATGCATGTTAACACCAAGTCTGTAGACTGCATCAGCTGTTCATGCATTACACATCATCAAGTATGTACACTGGCAGCAGCAATGCTCGCACTTCAATAAGTCTATACATCGCACTGTTCATGCACGGCACACCAAGTCTGTACAGAGCTTTCGTCTCATGCATCGTCTATGCAAAGTCCATACAGAGTCTTCTGTTGCATATTGAACGTAAAGTCTATACACTAGTCCTCCTTCACACGACTAACTCTATACATCCATTGTCTTGCCTGCTGAATAAAGTCTCTACACTGTCTTCAGCTAATATTGTTCATCGACTGAACTCTTCATTAATCTTGCAGGTGATTGGGCATGTGATCCGAGGCTGGCGCCTGGCACGTGATCCAAGATGCTGAGAAGTCGCCACGTGGACTGAAGCACACACGCCCTAGTTGCTGCTTGATCCACACGAAGGCTCTGTCCCTATATAGGGTCTCTTTGCCCCTTCGAAGGAAAGTGCTGGAAAAAGAGAAGAAAAGCCCCCAGAAGGAAGAACGAAGAGGAGTGAGCCTGAGCAAAAGAATAGACAGAGCAGAAGAGAGACAGTAATAGAAAGAAGGAGAGATCGTGAAAAGAGAAGCCGTGAAAGCAGAGAGTGCTTGAAGAAGAGAAAGAGATAAAGAGATAGAGAGTTAGAGGAGAAGAAGCAAAGCTACTTGAAGATTTGTTCCTGTTGGACCGTGGATCATATCCAGGCCAGTCAACTCTATTTGAGAGCCATAGTTGTGCTACGATCTTTACAGTTTTATGATTACTGTATTTTCCCTTTCTTGGTTTCGTTTACATTTCTTTGTGTTTCTCCCGATTGCCCTGTTGGGGATCGGGTTCCTCCTGTGGTTTCAAGAGAAGGGAGATTTAATTCTCCATGTTTCTGGTGACTTAGTGTCATCAGTGGTTCCCTCCCTTGTGGAGGAAGAGAGGTCTGAGACCTCTAGTTTGCAGGTGACTTGGTGTCACCTGTGCTTCCCTCTGGGTTTCATAGGAAGAGAGACTTGGGTCTCTAGGTTCTCCTCCGGTTTGGAGGAAGGGAGGATTGGTCCTCCGGTTCTGGTCTTGTGGGTTACAAGTCCAGGTGTTCCCTCCTGGTCTGGAGGAAGAGAGACTGTGTGTCTCTGGTTTCCAAGTGGCTGGGAGTCACTTGGGGTGTCCCTCTGGTTGGGAGGAAGAGGGGAGGTTGTTCCCCTGGCCAAGCTGTTTGGCAGCACTTATTTGCAGACTTAGTATGCTGTTTCTAGCATTGCTAGTGGAAGCCTCACTCCGGTTTGGAGTGACGGGTGGATGTAGGTCTTGGTGACCGAACCACCTAAAAATCCCTTGTGTAGTGGTTTGATCTTTGATTTCTATTTCTGCTTCCGCTAGATGATTGCATTGGGTCGATATGGTTTGATTACACTAACTGTGTGATTGTTATCGCTAGATGGTTGCTAGGACCGTGATTCCCTTGTCTGTCCTAGTGACCAATCGGGTTTGCATCCTTGCTGTTTGAGCATTTGTCCATCGAGCTTGTGAGTATCTCTTCATACGGTTTTAATTTGGACAAAAATCTTTAGAAGATCCATTCACCCCCCTCTGGATCTCCGTTGTCGTCTTATCTGCACCCAACAAGTGGTATCAGAGCGGGTTGCTGTGCATTGGATCCAACGATCCGCAGCAGTTCCTGCATCTTTTGTGGTGCATTTCATAGTGGCTTTCTTGTGCTCGTTGTTTTGCCTCCATGTCTTGTGTCTTGCATTGCTCATCTGGTTTTGGTGTATTTATCATATCTCGATGACTTATCCACTAATCTTCAGAGGTAATGATTTTGATCAATGGCTTGAAAAGCTGCATCGGTATGTGAGGACATTGGATCCGGATCTGTGGAAGTTAATCTCACACGGTCCTCACAGACTACCAAAGAAAGAGTCCAAATGAACTGACAGTCACAGATCAAAACATGGAGAGAATCAGAGAGTTTTGAATCTAATGAAAGAAGCTACTGACAAGGCTCTACATTCTTGTTTTTATGACTGCAGGTCCGCATAGGAGATTTTGGAGAAGCTAAAGCTCACCAAGGATCACAACACATGCCTGATGGCTGACAAGAGCGACCATAGCAGTGATCAAGATCAATTCGAAGATGCTGAAGAGGTAATTAATCCTTTTTCTAGTTACACCTTAGATGACTGGGAAGATGCTTATGCCAATCTGTTACACTCCCATGAAAAACTTAGAAAGAAGAATAAAAGTCTGATAAAGAAGATAACAAATCTAGGGGATCCTATTTCTGGAGCTGAAAATCTTGAAAATCCTGAAATTCTGAAAACTGAAAATGAAATACTCAGAAGACAAGTTTCGAAACTAGATGGAATCCAATCAGAACTTGATCATGTCAAATCTGAAAACGGAAAACACAGAAAACAATGTCAGGAATCTGAACAAAGATTAATCAATCTTGAAAGTGAAAACAGATTGATAAATGAAAAGTTTGAGGCTGTTAATGTTGCAAACTTAAAGTTTCAGGAAAACTTTGAAAACTGTAAATCAGAATATCCAAGTTTCCTAACTGATGTTTTGTTTGATGATGATAAACTTGAGCAGGAGAACACTAGTCTAAAGGAAGAAATTGAGAAACTAAAACAGTTGAACACCACCATGTCAGAGAGATTACTAACATTTGAAAAAGGTAAATGTGTGGTGTCAGTAATTCAGAAGAAGTTGAAAAGCTCAAAGCTGAAATTGAAAATCTTAAAAATGTCAATGCCACCTTAAGTGAAACACTCAACAGGAGTGAGGAAGAAAATGCTAATTCTAAATTGCTCATTATTACTCTTGAAAGTTAAAGTCAGGATTTGAAAAAGTCTTTGGCTAAATTTGTGAGTGGGCAAGATAATATGAACAAATTGTTGGGAACAAAGGTCAACTTTCATAAGGAGGGGTTAGGTTATAACCCTGTAAATAAAAAGAATTTTGAAAATAAAATTCAGACATCCTTTGTTTCTAGTTCTACTTCTCACATTTCTCAGAACCCACCTGCTTCTCAGTCTACCGTTCAGAAAACCGAAAAAGCGAACAAAAATCAGAAAAAGATTGGATAATAGAAAATAAATAAAAATGGTTCATTAGGGCATGTTGATCACAGTTCTCACACACACTCACATGCATCTAAAAAGAAAATGTCATGCCATTATTGTCATAAATTTGGTCATCTGATGCATGAATGTAAATTGATGGAGAAGGATGATATAACTGCTAGGAAACTTCATGATAGAAATCCTCTATTTCAGAAAAAGAAAATTGAATGTTTTCACTGTGGTAAATTAGGACACACAATTGCACAATGCTGGTTTAGAAATGGTAAGAAAATATCTCATTCATATCATGGTAAATTTCCTGCAAGCCAACATGGTTTTAATAAGAATAAATTTGCTTTTAAAGATAAGCTCATTACATGCTTTGAGTGTGGAAAGACAGGCCACAGGGCCATTGAATGCTGGCTGAGGGCTGGTGGAAGAAATTCTAGTTCATGTTTTCACTGTGGCAAGATGGGCCACATTGCTGCCCGATGTTGGCATGCTCAGGGAAGGAAGTCTAACAATAAATCTGGTAAATTCTCTATCAATAGAAACATTTCTGGTAGAAATGGATTTGTGTTTGAAAGGAAAACACTTGCATGTTTTGAATGTGGGAAGCCAGGCCATAGAGCTGCTGACTGTTGGCTGGCTTATTTTGGTAAACATAATCTTAATTCTGTTAACAGAAATTTTCATGCATATGCACATAGAATTCATGCTAATAAGAATGTGCATAAATCAAATCTGAAATCTGCTCCATCTTGCTATTATTATGGTACATTAGGTCATTCAATGAATAATTGCTATTTGATGAGATCTGATGACCTACATGCTAAAAAGTTATTTAGAACACCTGCCAAAGGTGTCACTATTAACCATGCAGGACCCAAGATTCTTTGGGTACCTGCCCATGTAAAATAGTGTGCTAACTTACAGGTGTGCCTTAAAAGCTGAAGAATAAAAAGGGGAAAATAAACCAAGGCACCCAAGTTGATAAAACCCCATTCAGGTAAATTCTTCACATCTGTTCAAATGAAATTTATGGTTGATCTGATAAGTCATAGTTTCATGCATACATGCTTTTTATTTGGTTTGACTCTTGCATTGAGCTTTGTGGGCTTTCTTGTTTGTACTTTGAGATGTGTGCATATATGTGAATTGCATATACATGCACTTGACATACAATCATTGAAAATCTGATGCATATAGGACTGTTGATATTGCATTGTCATGCATGACCACTTTGGTATATCAAATGGTAAGCTACTAAAGGGCAGAGGAAATCTGTCTGAAGGTTCTTACTATGCGTAGAGGCTTGCCTTCGCCAAGTAACAAGGGTCAAATTTGCATATCAGAGAATGTCTGCATCTTCATGTGAATATTTTGCTTCATGCCCGTGCATACATGTAGTAAATTGCATTCCATTTCATTACATTGAAAATGCCAAAAGGATAGATTGAATGCATACATTTAGGGGGAACATTATTCATACTCTTGAAATCACACAAATTTTTTTAGATTTACTGCATAGCATGTTAAATCTGTTGTTGCATAGTCATTCATCATCTGCATTGTCTTCATGACATATAAGATGATTCAGTGTTTTTAGTTAGAGGGAGTCATAGCATAGCATATCACTTATTTTTGAAAAATCAAAAAAAAGGGGGAAGGAAGTGTCTCACTGCATATAGATAGGGGGAGCATGCTTAATCCGTTCAGTTGTGTCTTTGTCTAAACTCTTCCTGTCCATCTATTTGATTCATCTTGTCATATCTGTAGTGTCAGTGATTCCATCATCAAAGTGGTATCAAATGATCTTTCTTGACTGCTTCTGAAGTTGTTCATAATCTGAATTTATACCTTATTGGTATCTGTCTGCCTATCCTAAATATGCTGAAGGAGAGCTTCACCTCTATTCAGTCAACTTTGAACTTCTTTGCTCAAGAGCAGCTCCTTTGCTACAATTTTTCAAAATCCATGCTGTCTGTTGAATATTCTCACTTGAATTATTGAGCTGAGATATGAAGTAAACCTTCAGCCTGAATACTACTTCATAAATGTTAAAACATCCTTAATGAGGAACCTTCTATTATACATGCTTAAGAACATTTGTTAACTGAAATTGGTTTGAGTCTTATGTACTCTTGTTTGGACACAAGGAACTTGAAAATATCTGTTTCAACCTCTTAATAAACTTTAACTGTCTGCTTCATGTAAATTCATGTAAGACTTTCTGAAATCTGAAAAGTTGATATCCATGTCTACGTTGACAGAGATATATAGTGTATGTGGTTGTTCCTAAACATCTAACTTGTTCTGAATCCATTCTGGGTAAAAGTATGGATAGAGCAATGACTGTGGTTACTAAGAAACCTGTCCAAAGGATTGTGTCATGAAGTACAATGGTTAACTCTGTTTAAATAGATGATTGGAAATTATTGTGAAAATATGGCAGAGCAATAGCATAGTTGTATTGAGTAACTGGGGATTCTGGCCTCTGATCAAGGTGCATTCTCATGCCAAAGATACTTTTAATGCTACCTCTGTTCTCTAAAATAGGAGAAGCAATACGGTTGTCACACTGAGTAACTAGGGATTCTGGCCTCTGATCAAGGTGTCTCCCCACGTCAAAAGGTGCTGATAAACCAAAATTGTTCATTAAAAAAAAAATTTGAACAAGTGTAAATCAATTTCTGAAAGAACAATTAAAATTCAGGTGCATTCACTTATGTTTCTCTTAAAGCAGTCATGGAAAGTAAACTAAGTAAGATGGAAGTTGGTTGAACTAGAATCTTATATGAGCTTGTAGTTCCTTTTATTAAGAGTTGGTTCAGATATGAGTATAATTTCTTTTGGAAAAATTTTAGTTTACATCATTCTTAAACCATATCTGACAATCAAGGTTTCATAAGCTTTTATAATGGAGGAATCTAGAACTTAAAATTCTATTCTATGAAGTTGGTATCTAGCTGAAAAGTTCTATATCTCAATTTTCACTAATTATTGAATCTGCTCATCCTATTGCTCTCTATCACTGTGTTTTGATTCACATTGGTTCTCATATATGAGAGGCACATCTCTCAGTTTAACCTGTGTACTTGCAGTCTTTGGATAACCAGAGTTCCTCCTTGTAGTCTTCTCTTATCTCATGGATCATAAGGGAAGAATTTTTCTGGTCTGTTTGAGAGACGATCTGCAAGGGGGACAATGTGCTAGTGTGTCTGATTATGATGCTTGTCTACATTCTCTCAGTATTAGTTGCATATGCATGTCTACATAAGTTGTTTGACTAAGGAGGAGAATTACTTTAACTACTTCTGATATTGTGTTGCCCTCATCTGATGATCTATTTTGAGTGTCTCATATGACATCACTAGATTATCAAAGTATTGTTCTACTTTTTGATGAAGTCAAAGGGGGAGAACACTTTGATGAGTCTAGTCTGAATAATATTCCGTTTCTTTCATTCATGAGACTCATATTCATTCATGAGACTCATAGTGTTGCCATGATCAAAAAGGGGGAGATTGTTGGATATTATGTTTTGATGATGACAAACACTATGAGTCTCATATGTTTGATGTCATATGCGTTTACTTCATACAGTATTTGTTTCATGCATTAACTGTGACATGCAGTCTGAACTCAATGATTTTGATGATAGCATATCATGAATATGTGTCTAAATGATTGGTCTGAATGATTGTTCTGCCTTGGACATATGGATGTGTTATCCTGCATTAGTGCATTGCTCAACTGCTTTCTATATGTGCTTCACTCTAAGTCAGTACATTGCTAGAACAAGCCTGTACATCGGTTGGGTTGTGCATCCAGCGTCTTAACGTAAAGTCTATACACTCCTCATCTTTACCTACGATGTGCAACACAAGTCTATACATCGCTCACTTGCATGATCATTAAGTCTGCACATTGTTGGCCATTGCACACGAAGTCTGTACAGCACTCGCCATCATGCTACTGCTAAGTCTGTACATTGTCCAAGTGTGTACAGAGTCCTTTGCATCGTGTGCATTCTTCATTAAAGTCTATACATTCTCATCCGTCTTAGTTAACGTCTCACGATGTTCAAGTCTACAGTGTCTAGAAGTCTATACATCGTCCGTCTCATCCTGCGTCTCAATTCATTTGAGCATTCACTGTACAAGTCTATACATGGTCTCTGTACTGTAGCTACACTAACTCAAAGTCCATACAGTGGACTGTAGCATGGTCTGCAATGTCTAAACATTGCTGGCCGCCTGCACGCAGCAAGTCTATACAACGCTGGCAACCTGTACGCAAAGTCTACACATTGCCCAAGTCCGTACATTCGATCGTCTCATTTAGCGTCTCACACTTGCAAGTCTATACTTTACCGTTGGGCATCAAAGTCTATACATTGGCAGCATTGTGCAAGTCTATACATTGATTCACTGTTCATGCCTTCACTCAAAGTCTGTACAGCGTGCAGCGTGTCTGTGTCTCAAGTCATTTCTTCAAGTCTGTACATTCCTAGTCTTTACCTACGTTCAGAACCCCAAGTCTATACATTGGTAAAGTCTACACAGTGGCCTTCAAGCTTCCAAGTCTATACATTGGTTCAGGCCTTCCAAGTATATACATTGGTTCAAGCTTCCAAGTCTATACATTGGCCTTCAAGCTTTCCAAGTCTATACATTGGCAGCTGAACTGTGAAGTCTATACATTGTTTGATCATCCATTCTTTGAAGTCTATACATTGGTCTTCACTTCAAGTCTGTACAGCCTGCTTTGTCGCTCAAAGTACAAAGTTTATACACTAGAGTCGTCTGCTGCAGGGACAGCAAGTCTGTACATTGGGTTCTCATGCATGTTAACATCAAGTCTATACACTCGTTATTCTCATGCATGTTAACATAAAGTCTATACACTCGTTACTCTCATGCATGTTAACACCAAGTCTGTACACTGCATCAGTTGTTCATGCATTGCACATCATCAAGTCTGTACACTGGCAGCAGTAATGCTCACACTTCAATAAGTCTATACACTGCACTGTTCATGCACGGCACACCAAGTCTGTACAGAACTTTCATCTCATGCATCGTCTATGCAAAGTCCATACAGAGTCTTCTGTTGCATATTGAACGTAAAGTCTATACACTCGTCCTCCTTCAGACGACTAACTCTATACATCCATTGTCTTGCCTACTGAATAAAGTCTGTACACTGTCTTCAGCTGATATTGTTCATCGACTGAACTCTTCATTAATCTTGCAGGTAACTGGGCATGTGATCCGAGGCTGGCGCCTGGCACGTGATCCAAGATGCTGAGAAGCCGCCACGTGGACTGAAGCACACACGCCCTAGCTGCTGCTTGATCCACATGAAGGCTCTGTCCCTATAAAGGGTCTCTTTGCCCCTTCGAAGGAAAGTGCTGGAAAAAGAGAAGAAATGCCCCCAGAAGGAAGAACGAAGAGGAGTGAGCCTGAGCAGAAGAATAGACAGAGCAGAAGAGAGACAGTAATAGAAAGAAGGAGAGATCGTGAAAATAGAAGCCGTGAAAGCAGAGAGTGATTGAAGAAGTGAAAGAGATAGAGAGTTAGAGGAGAAGAAGCAAAGCTACTTGAAGATTTGTTCCTGCTGGACCGTGGATCATATCCAGGCCAGTCAGCTCTATTTGAGAGCCACAGTTGTGCTACCATCTTTACAGTTTTCTGATTACTGTATTTTCCCTTTCTTGGTTTCGTTTACATTTCTTTGTGTTTCTCCCGATTGCCCTGTTGGGGATCGGGTTCCTCCTGTGGTTTCAGGAGAAGGGAGATTTGTTTCTCCAGGTTTCTGGTGACTTAGTGTCATCAGTGGTTCCCTCCCTTGTGGAGGAAGAGAGGTCCGAGACCTCTAGTTTGCAGGTGACTTGGTGTCACCTGTGCTTCCCTCTGGGTTTCAGAGGAAGAGAGACTTGGGTCTCTAGGTTCCCCTCCGGTTTGAAGGAAGGGAGGATTGGTCCTCCGGTTCTGGTCTTGTGGGTTGCAAGTCCAGGTGTTCCCTCCTGGTCTGGAGGAAGAGAGACTGTGTGTCTCTGGTTTTCAAGTGGCTGGGAGTCACTTGGGGTGTCCCTCCGGTTGGGAGGAAGAGGGGAGGTTGTTCCCCTGGTCAAGCTGTTTGGCAGCACTTGTTTGCAGATTGAGTCTGCTGTTTCTAGTATTGCTAGTGGAAGCCTCACTCCGGTTTGGAGTGAGGGGTGGACGTAGGTCTTGGTGACCGAACCACCTAAAAATCCCTTGTGTAGTGGTTTGATCTGTGATTTCTGTTTCTGCTTCCGCTAGATGATTGCATTGGGTCGATATAGTTTGATTGCACTGACTGTGTGATTGTTATCGCTAGATGGTTGCTAGGACCGTGATTCCCTTGGCTGTCCTAGTGACCAATCGGGTTTGCATCCTTGCTGTTTGAGCATTTGTCCATCGACCTTGTGAGTATCTCTTCATACGGTTTTAATTTGGCCAAAAATCTTTAGAAGATCCATTCACCCCCCTCTGGATCTCCGTTGTCGTCTTATCCGCACCCAATATTTCTTTCATGTATAATGCTACTAGAATATCCACAGACCATCGACTTTTTATTGGTATGAAGTGTGTGGATTTAGTCAATCGGTCTATGATCACCCATATACCATCGTGTCCTCCTCTGGTCTTAGGTAAACCCATGATAAAATCCATCCATATACTCTCCCATTTCCATTTGGGAATATTCAAGGGATGTAATTTACCTGCGGGTCTAAAATGTTCTACTTTTACTTGTTAGCAGTTGAGACAACGGGACACGAAATCAGCTATTTCTCTCTTCATATTGGGCCACCAAAAGTTTCTTTTGAGATCTTGATACATCTTCGTACCTCCTGGATGAATGGTGTACTTGGAATTATGTGCTTCTTCTAGGATCAGTTTCTTCGTATCTTTATGATCTGGTACACACACTCGACCCTTAAATAGCAATCTTCCGTCATTGGAAACAGAGAAATCCGGCCTTTGTTCAATATTGGCTTTAATTTCCAGTAACACGGGATCATCATTTTGTAGCTTGACTAGATCCTCTATTAATGTAGGTTGAGCTCGATAGACCGTTACATCAACTCGGTGTGGACATTCATCTTAATTCAAACTCTTTTTATTAATTATCCACATAATTATTTATATAAGGGGTATGTATCCTTATAATTTGTGAATAGGCTAAGTAACCTTCTAGAATATGGGTCAAACTTAATGGGCTTGGTCCATAAACCTATTGGGTTTTAACTATTAAAGCTAGATTAGTTATTTAACATAATTGTTGTGTAGTGGACAGCGGATCTAGAGGGGAGGGGTGAATAGATCTGCCCCTCTTTTCGCAATGTAACCCTCTATATAGCTAGATGAGATAAATTGCAGCAGAATATAACTAGCTAAATGAAGGACACAACGATTTGCTTAGCAAGATGATTACTAATATATCGATTCGAACCTAAGCATGCATTTAGAACGAAGCAATCATACAAACAAACCACAACACATGAGATTTTAAGGTGGTTCGGACTGAATCCCCAGTCCTACGTCCATCCCTCACCAAATCCGGTGAGGCTCCACTAGTGTCACGCACTGAACCGTAAATCGGAAAGACCACCGATTACCTTCCTACTAACCACCTGGTAGGGACGTCAACAACGTAGATCGGACAACCTCCCATTACCTTCCTACTAACCATCGGTAGGGACGATTCTCAGATTCAATTATTTGTATGAAATGAAAAAGAGAACAAATATGGAATCACTCAAACAAGATATAGAGTATGCTCAAAGAAAAGAATCTTGTCTGAGTTGCAGAAGCTTGAATCGGATGCTTTGACGGTGTCTTCTTTCTTGCGGGATGATCTTCCTTGAACCTCTTCTAGTTGATTAAGAAGACGATGGATGTAGCTTCAATCTTCCTTTTGATCTTCTTGAGTCGATGAAGAGGATGTAGAAGATGTAGGATGCAGCTTAGATCACCCTTGAGAGCCTTGATTCCTTCTTCTTCCTTGGAGGTTGAGATGGCTTCAGATCTAGACTTGAATGTCTTGGAATGGATGAAGAACTTCCTCCCGAAACACTGTTCACGGAGGTGCTACAGTACCTCGAAAATGAGCTCCCTTGATCTCCCTTGAAGCCTTGAAGCCCTTGTATTTCTAATCCCTCAAGTGAGAGTTTTATAGACCTTGAATGGTCTATAGACAAGCCTCAGACCAGATCCACAATTTGTGGGTGATTAGGTGACTTTTGGATTAAAGAAATCCATGTTGAATGGCCGTTTTCGAAGTTGGAAACAAAGTCAACATTGAAGGCTCGGGGCTGGCGGTCGACCTGCAGCTCCTGGCGGTCGACCGCTATTGTGAAATGCTGTAGACGAATGGCCCCTGGGATTTCCGGTCGACCGCCACTGGCTGGCGGTCGACTGCTACTGAAACATCTTCAGCCTGGGATTCCCTGGCTGGGGCGGTCGACCGCCCCTGTGCTGGCGGTCGACCGCCAGCTGGGCAGAACCCGACTTATCCCGGGTCGGTCCAATTTTCGTTCTAGCTCTGTCGTTCAACTCCATTAGCAGCCCGTGCATGTCGGTGGCATCTCCCTTGATAGTCTAAAAGATATCAATGGAGTTTATGGCCTTGGATTCTCTTGGCTATGCTTCTTTGTGCATTGACCTTATATGGATGACGAGCCGAATATCGCGTGTCGACTTGTGCTTGTTTTCGCATCCTTGCTTGGGCGTGATCCACGAGCTTTCACTTTGCCGACTCCACTGTCTTTCTTGTCCATGTAATGGTGTACCTGTCATGATCGAACCATCACGTATGTCAGTCACATGAGAGTGGAAAATATCAATGACTAATAGTGTTTAGCCATTATCAAAACCAAGAATATCACAGAATGCATATGACCATAGAATGATGTCGAATGACCCAAGTGACCACAGAATGACTCAAATGACTTCAGGGACACAACATTCTCCCCCTTTTTGATGATGGTAACACTGTGAGTCATTATGTGATATGAATGTCTAAAATGGCATAAGTTATAACAAATGCAATGTATACAGCTCAAGATTCGTGATAGTAATAGCATGGGAATGTAATTATGAATGCTATGCAATACGAATGCTAGCAGTTATGCAAGCCCCAAGCCCCATCGCATACACATATGAGATGCAAAGTGAGCAATGGATTCTCTCCCCTTGGACTCTCCCCGTACACCATTCATGCATCCCCCAATGACAACGCGAGATAACGCATAGCTAACGCGATAAACGCATAGCTAACGCATAGGACTCACACAAAGAATTCTCCCCCTTTGCCAACAGTAAAAAGGAGTGATAAAGTGAAAGGTCTGTGAGACCAGAGCTGAAAGGAGTGAAGAGCAAGCCATTATATGCAAAACTGAAGCATGTCATGAGCAACATATATGGTTCAAAGCTAATGAAATCCGAGATCATCAACAGAGTTCAAGAAGTAGCTACATTCAAGATTTAATAGAAATGAACCAAAGGTGCATATCATGGCAGTGTTTAACCTTCCCTTATCTTATATATCCATATTCAATAACGATAAAGGCAATAACACAAAAGCATGTATTGAGGCTAAACAATCATGACTAAAGCATGGAATTTTAAGAATTCAACAAGTTTGATTATCAATATCATTTGCATTTGAAGGCACAAGACTCATATTTTACGAGCAATCAAGTCTAGTACATGCCTCCAAGCCGTAAGAATACATGTTGTTTAGACACTAGTATTCCTAGAATTTGGTAAGACTGACTGTCATGCTTCAAGATGAACAGAGATAGCAAAGTCACGTCATGACATATCCTGTCTCAATTCTTTGATGAGGGGATATATTTCTCAGCAATTATGCCATTGCTCTACCTAGAGTCCAAAAGTTTTAAGACAGGCCTGGTGTCACTTGACATATGCATGTGTCACTTGATTTGATGACATTAACAGGGGCACATCATGACATATGCATGTGTCACTTGATTTGATGACATGACATGTTTCTCCGTGCAACAATATCATTACTCTGTCAAATTGATTTTCAAGAATTCCAGCTCATCAAGATGTTTAAAAACAATACTAAGCCTGAGTGGATCACCAAGATGGTCATGAACTTTGAATTTTCAGATATCAGGATAGTCATTCAAAGCACAATATGCAATCTCTAGTTAAGGTCTATTAAAACCACAGAACATAGATGATTTCATAACATATATTTCAGAACGTCACGGAAATCATTAAATCTGAACCATTTTCATTGGATGGACAATCATTAGGGCACATAATTGAAAGCTCTTACACCATATGTTCGTCAGTCTCATGATCTCATATATAGACTGTAAGCCATGGAAGCACAGATTGTAAGAGATTAAGAGACTCAACAAAACTCCCCCTAAGGATATGCAATGGATACGCGAAGGGGTTATGTTTGCAATCAAGTAGAATGGCAAAGGAGATTGACCTAGTCACTCATGATGGTAGCAGAAATGAAATGTATGACCCAACGCATGGTTGTACACTTATTAAATGCCACAGAATGAATATGCATGAATGTTGCACAAGGACAACTCCCCCTTACTATATGGCCTATATGTGACATTGACACATGGTACTTGGCGGAGGTGAAACCTCACGCATATTGAGTGCTTCGAGACAAGCATAACCTGCCCTTCCATACATCAACATTTGATATACCATGGCCATGCAAGAATGATGCGACACAAACCATGCAATGCATTGGGAACATAGATTCAACTTGATTATGCAACTACATGCAATTCGACACCATATGTAAAAAGACATATTGACATATAAACAATGCATGAATACCAACGTGCAAAACACACAACTAATTGAACATGATCATCATTTCAATTTTTAGTGACCTGAGGTCGACAAAGACCAAGCTCCCTTCTGGGTGTTGAAAACCTGTCATTACACAAGGGCTTGGTGAAAATATCAGCAATTTGATTTTGAGTATCAACAAAATACAGTTCAAAATTTTTCTTACTGACCTCGTCTCTAATGAAGTGATGCCTAATCTTAATATGCTTAGTCCTAGAGTGCTGGACTGGATTTTTTGTAAGGTTGATAGCACTAGTGTTATCACATAGAATCGGGACACAACCAAGATCCACCAAGTAGTCTTGGAGTTGGTGTTTAATCCACAACACTTTGGTGCCGCAGCTCCCCGCAGTAACATATTCTGCCTCCACGGTTGAGAGGGCAACCGAGTGTTGTTTCTTGGAGGCCCAAGAAACTAAACACCCGCCTAGAAACTAGCAATAGCCACTAGTACTCTTGCGATCCAGCTTGCATCCAGCGTAGTCCGCATCAGTATAAGAGATAAGAGATAAGTCACATGATGACAGATACCACAATCCCAAGTCTTGAGTGCCGGCAAGATATCGAAGGATACGTTTGACGGCAGTCAAATGAGAT
Organism: Amorphophallus konjac; assembly: GCA_022559845.1. NCBI lineage: Eukaryota > Viridiplantae > Streptophyta > Magnoliopsida > Alismatales > Araceae > Amorphophallus > Amorphophallus konjac. The sequence continues at coordinate 37,164,734 of CM040129.1, forward strand.
TCTCTAGGACTGGCTTGAAATCTAGCACAAAGACATACACTAAACTGGATATCTGGTCGGGATGCAGTCAAATAAAGTAAAGAGCCAATCATACCTCTATAGACCTTTGCATCCACCAATTTACCATTTTCATCTGAATCCAGTGAAGTTGAGGTGCTCATCGGAGTTGCAATGATTTTGCTGTTTGCCATGTCAAATCTTTTTAGCAGCTCCTTGATGTATTTGGCTTGACTTATGAAGCAACCATCTTCTCCTTGGTTGACCTGCAAATCGAGAAAGAATTGAAGTTCTCCCATTAGGCTCATCTCAAATTTGCTAGTCATGAGATTAGAAAATTTCTCACACATTTTAGATTTTGTAGAACCAAACACAATGTCATCAACATAAATTTGAACAATCAAGATGTTCTTACCTTGCTTCTTGGTGAAAAGTGTTTGATCTACCTTACCTCGTGTGTACCCTTTTTCAATGAGGAACGAGCTTAGTCTCTCATATCAAGCTCTTGGTGCTTGCTTAAGTCCATAAAGCGCCCTGTCTAGCTTGTATACAAAATCTGCATTGTTAGAATTCTCAAAGCCAGGGGGCTGCTCAACATAGACTTCTTCTTTGATCAAGCTATTCAAGAAAGCACTTTTGACATCCATTTGATACAGCTTTATTCTAAGGGAGCATGCAAAGGCAAGTAAAATTCTGATGGCTTCGAGTCTAGCAACTGGGGCATAAGATTCATCAAAGTCTACCCCAAACTCTTGATTATACCCTTGAGTCACCAATCTAGCCTTATTTCTTATTATCTTGCCATCCTCACTTAGTTTGTTCCTATAGACCCATTTAGTGCCTATGACAGATTGTGATGAAGGTCTAGGAACTAGATGCCAAACTTTGTTTCTCTCAAACTGGTTTAGCTCTTCTTGCATGGAATTTATCCAGTTTTCATCTTTTAAAGCATCATCAATATTTTTGGGTTCATGCTGCGAGACAAGAGCAAGTTGATCTAATTCTTCCATAATTTTAAAATGTGACCTAGTTCTAGGTGGGTCATTCAAGCTCCCAATGACATTTTCCAAGGGATGATCCTTAAGAATTCTAATGTTTGTAGAATCGTTACCTTCCCTTGGAGCTTGATCCCTTGCATTGTTTGATTCAGCTAGGTCGCCATCTTCTTTTATTTCTTCTTGTGGAGGATCACTCTTGTCCTTCATGTTTAGGAATTCTCCATCTTCATCGTTTTTCTTGCAAGAGTTATCATTGTTAGAATCATGATATTCATCAAAGGAAACATGGGGTGATTCTTCCACAGTTTGATTTTTGATATTATAAATTCTATAAGCCCTAGATCTATCAAAATATCCAAGGAATATACCTTCATCGCTCTTGGGCTCGAATTTATCTAAGTCTCTTTTGTCATTGTTGTTAATGAAGTATTTTGACCCAAACACTTTCATATGTGAGAGAGAAGGCTTTTTACCTTTCAGCAACTCATAAGGAGTCTTTTTGGTGTGTGGCCTTATCATAGAGCGGTTGATAATGTAACATGCCGAGTTTACCGCTTCAGCCCAAAACCTCCTTGGAAGTTGCCGTTTAGCAAGCATGGTTTTTGCCATCTCTACAAGTGTTCGGTTTCTCCTTTCAACCACACCATTTTGCTCCGGCGTTCTTGGTGAAGAAAATCGGTGTGAAATCCCTTCGGCCCTGCAAAGGTTATAGAAGTTAGTATTTTCAAATTCACCACTGTGATCAGATTGAATCTTGAAATTTTAAACTCACCGTCCTGCTTTATCTTCATGTAGAGTGCCTGAAACTCATCAAAAGCATCATTTTTGTGTGTGAGAAAGAAAACCCATGTGAACCTAGAAAAATCATCCACCAAGATATATCCATATTTTCTACCACTTAAGCTAGCAATTGTGGTTGGGCCAAATAGGTCCATATGAATTAGCTCGAGTGGTTTGGATGATGTATTTTCATATCTTCCCTTGAATGATTTTCTAGTTTGTTTACCTAGGGCACATGCATCACACAATTTATTTTCTTGTTTAAAGGATAGTTCAGGCAAACCTTTCACCATTGAATGCTTCACGAGTTTATGCAAGACATTGTAGCTAGCATGTCCTAGTCTACGATGCCATATCCATGCAAGTTCAGATTTTGGTGCAGCAAGACAAAGATTTAAATGAGCAGGATCATCTAAGTCAATCATGTAAACATTGTTGACTCTCTTACCAGAAAATTTTACCTTGTCAGATTTTGGTTCAAGAATTCTGCATTCATAAGAGTCAAATAACACTTTGTGTCCTTTATCACACAATTGACTTATGCTAAGCAGGTTATATTTCAATCCTTCAACTAACAACACGTTACAAATGGAGTTGGAGAGGTTCTTACCTACATTACCTGTTCCAATGATTTTTCCTTTACTGTTTCGTCCAAATGTGACATATTCTCCTTCCTTTTCCTCCAAGAGATAAAATTTTGATTTGTCTCCGGTCATGTGTCTTGAACAGCCGCTATCAAGGTATCACCTGTTATGTATGGCTGCAAGACACTCCTGCACAAGCAATTAAGTAAATGTGTTTGGAACCCAACTAAATTTGGGTCCCATCATACTCTTCAAATTTTCAAAGCATGAAACCATTTCTTTTAGAATCCAGACTTTTCTAACATTCATGTTTTGTTTGCTTAGAGTAGGGATTTGGTTTTTCTTTTCAACCTTGACATTCATTTTCTGTTTGGAGGCTCTTTGTTGGAATTTGTGAAAGTTTGAGGAGGTTTGCTTCTTAAACCATTGAGGCCGTTGGTTGGTTTTGGGTTGAAAGTGATTGTTTTGCCACCTATGGGATTGATGAACACATGGATCACAATTTCTCCAAAAGTATGGTGGTGTTGGCCTATATGAATGTGCAATCCAGTTTTGGTGATATCTGGAAGATTGAGCATGCAATAGCCAAGGAGGTGTTGGCCTATGTTGTGGGGAAGGTCGACCTTTCTTAGATTTTTGGACAGGCTTTATTGGAATGTTGGTGACTTCCTCTTCAATCTTTTATTTTCCTTTCTCCTTTTGTTTTTGCTGGTTTTGTGTGGGAGTTATGTTTGAGGTGGAGGCTTCGGAAGATGAGACAAATGTGACTGTTTTTAGCCCAATTGACCTTTTGTTTGTTGGTTCAAAACCCAACCCTTCCTTGATGAAATTCATCCTAGTACCTAGCAAAGCATCTAGGTTTTCTTTTCCATCCACAAAATTTTCCAAGGATTGTTGTTTATCCTTCAATTCTTTTTGTAAGTTTTCAATGTTTTGCAAGAGTTGAGTGTTGACATGTTTGACGGCTTCATATTTTTCAATACTCAATTTGCTATTCTTTTCATAGGTTTGCATTTTTAGCTTAATGCTATCAATCTCATTTCTCAATTTTTCATTTTCAGTTTCCAAGTCAACTATTTCTTTTCTTCCTTCTTCCAAATCCTCAATCATTTTCTTAAGATCTTCAATTTCAGTTTCAAGTAGAGCATTCTTATCATCCTTGTCATGATTATGCACAAAAGAATTGATTTTCTTTTTCAATGATTTATTCTCCTTTTTGTACATTTCATATTTTTCCATGAGTTGTATATATGCATCCTCCCAATCATCAATTGTATAATCTTCAAATGGAGAATTTACCATAGTTTCTTCATCACCTTTGGCCATAAGGCAGAAATCTTCTTTTTCTTTGTCTGAGGAGCTAGTTCCGTCATCACTTTCCTCTTCATCGCTCCATGTGGACACCATGGCCTTGTTCTTCTTCTTGCCCTTCTATTTGCAGATTTTCTGAATCTGTCGGGACAATCATTCTTGAAATGCCCTGGTTTGTTGCAAGAATAGCAAATGATTTTATCAAATTTCTTAGAATTTTCAGAATTAGATCTGAAACCATTTCTTACCTTTGACCTTCCTCTCATGAAGATCTTGCCTTCCTTTCTCAAGAATTTCTTGAACTTACGTGTGAGCATGGCTACATCATCCTCATCTCGCTCACTTGCCGAATCCTCACCTTCATCAGAAGAGCCTTGACCGTTGGGTCCTGCTTTAAGAGCTAGGGACTTCTTCTTAGGTGCCTCAGCCTCTTTATTCTTGAGGTTGATCTCATAGGTCATTAATGACCTAATAAGTTCATCTACCTTGGTGGTTGCGAGATCTCTTGATTCTTCAACAACGGTTGCCTTCGTGTGCCATGCTGAGTTAATGATCTGAGAATTTTTCTTACAAGTTCTTGCTCTGTATATTTCTTTCCCAAATCAGTTAAACTATTAGTAAGCACAGTTAAGCGAGCATACATATATTGAATTGACTCATCAGGCTTCATGCGGAACATTTCATATTCAGAAACTAAAATATTGGCTTTTGTTTCTCGTACCTGAGAGGTTCCTTTCGTAGATTACCTCTAGCTTATCCCACATCAATTTCGCAGTTGCGCAGGTGGCTACTCTTGAGAATTCAACTGGATGGAGTGAGCATTGCATGATATGTTTAGCACTCCAGTTGACGATGGATTGCCGTATTTGTTCTTTGGTGCACAAGTCCTCATTATCCGTAAGCTCATACGGACCTTTGCTGATCACATGCCAAAGTTCGTAGTCTTGGGCGCGAATGAACACCTGCATGCGATGTTTCCAATAAGGATAGTTAGATCCAGTGAAATAAGGAGGTCTGTTCACAGAGTGTCCTTCAGGTAAATAACCCTTAGATGCTGATCCATCATTTCCCTCAAGGTCGTTGGACCCCATAATGAGATATTAGGCACTGATACCACTTGTTGTGTAGTGGACAGCGGATCTAGAGGGGAGGGGTGAATAGATCTGTCCCTCTTTTCGCAATGTAACCCTCTATATAGCTAGATGAGATAAATTGTAGCGGAATATAACTAGCTAAACGAAGGACACAACGATTTGCTTAGCAAGATGATTACTAATATATCGATTCGAACCTAAGCATGCATTTAGAATGAAGCAATCACACAAACAAATCACAACACATGAGATTTTAAGGTGGTTCGGACTGAATCCCCAGTCCTACGTCCACCCCTCACCAAATCCGGTGAGGCTCCACTAGTGCCACGCACTGAACCGCAAATCGGAAAGACCACCGATTGCCTTCCTACTAACCACCTAGTAGGGACGTCAACAACGCAGATCGGACAACCTCCGATTGCCTTCCTACTAACCACCGGTAGGGACGATTCTCAGATTCAATTGTTTTTATGAAATGAAAAAGAGAACAAATATGGAATCACTCAAACAAGATATAGAGTATGCTCAAAGAAAAGAATCTTGTCTGAGTTGCAGAAGCTTGAATCGGATGCTTTGACGGTGTCTTCTTTCTTGCGGGATGATCTTCCTTGAACCTCTTCTAGTTGATGAAGAAGATGATGGATGTAGCTTCAATCTTCCTTTTGATCTTCTTGAGTCGATGAAGAGGATGTAGAAGATGTAGAATGCAACTTAGATCACCCTTGAGAGCCTTGATTCCTTCTTCTTCCTTGGAGGTTGAGATGGCTTCAGATCTAGACTTGAATGCCTTGGAATGGATGAAGAACTTCCTCCCGAAACACTGTTCACGGAGGTGCTACAGTACCTCGAAAATGACCTCCCTTGATCTCCCTTGAAGCCTTGAAGCCCTTGTATTTCTAATCCCTCAAGTGAGAGTTTTATAGACCTTGAATGGTCTATAGACAAGCCTCAGACCAGATCTACAATTTATGGGTGATTAGGTGACTTTTGGATTAAAGAAATCCATGTTGAATGGCCCTTTTCGAAGTTGGAAATAAAGTCAACATTGAAGGCTCGGGGCTGGCGGTCGACCTGCAGCTCCTGGCGGTCGACCGCTACTGTGAAATGCTGTAGACGAATGGCCCCTGGGATTTCTGGTCGACCGCCACTGGCTGGCGGTCGACCGCTACGGAAACATCTTCAGCCTGGGATTCCCTGGCTGGGGCGATCGACCGCCCCTGTGCTGGCGGTCGACCGCCAGCTGGGCAGAACCCGGCTTATCCCGGGTCGGTCCAATTTCGTTCTAGCTCCATCGTTCAACTCCATTAGCAGCCCGTGCATGTCGATGGCATCTCCCTTGATAGTCTAAAAGATATCAACAGAGTTTATGGCCTTGGATTCTCTTGGCTATGCTTCTTTGTGCATTGACCTTATATGAATGACGAGCCGAATATCGCGTGTCGACTTCTGCTTGTTTTCGCATCCTTGCTTGGGCGCGATCCACGAGCTTTCACTTTGCCGACTCCACTGTCTTTCTTGTCCATGTAATGGTGTACCTGTCATGATCGAATCATCACGTATGTCAGTCACATGAGAGTGGGAAATATCAATGACTAATAGTGTTTAGCCATTATCAAAACCAAGAATACCACATAATGCATATGACCATAGAATGATGTCGAATGACCCAAGTGACCACAGAATGACTCAAATGACTTCAGGGACACAACAATAATTGGGTCTTATAATCCCAACATTAATTCATTTGTTAATCTATTTTTCCCTTTATACATTCTAGAAAATTCTATAAATAATCCATAAATTACTTATAAATTTTGGGGCTTTACAAAGACATTCGACCGTAGCATACGCAGAAGGACTGTGCTAACTCTATTCCTCTGCTGTTGCCTCCACGTAAACCACCTCATCTATATTTCCTAAAAAACGTGTGTCACAAGGGTGAGTGTGACACTCAGTAGGCATCATAAACAAATTGGGGTTAACTTCGCATCTATATAATAATTTATATGTATTCTTCGGATGTTAACTGTAGCATAGTTCATTTAATATCATCTACTTAAAATAACTTAAACAAGGAAAGTACAAATTCTTTAACTAGTGTATGAACACCCATGCATGCAGCAAGACCCCAGCACACGAACAATTACCTATTATCACATTTTATGAGAGTTCATATTATTGCCATTCGTGGAACCCGACAGCTGCCGCAAACACAGGAGGCCCACACACATAACGATCGAAAGAGTACTGCGTAGACCTGAGAGCGAACTCCCACCTAGATTCTTGTTGCCCAGTGGCGTTACGTATCACCGTCCCACAAAGGTCGCCCCACAATGGGACCAAAGACTGAATCAATAGGATTTTAAACCAGGGTGTTACGTATCACCATCTCCTGGGATCTTTTACTTCCGCGGCGTTACGTATCGCCGTCCCGCAGAAGGGACCGAAGTCCAACCTCACAGAATGTTGTTGTTTTCCCTTCATGGCATACATATTCTTACTTGATATTACTAGCATGATGCTCATAATTTTCATGATTTTAAGGGAGGCTAACATACTCATAATCATGCTTCTAATGAGTTACTCATGCTCATACATATGCTGATAATAGTTTATGATTGCTAAACACACCCGTAGTCATGTTCAGGTTACTATATGAAAGTACATGTTCGTCCTTCTAGGCTACACATTAATAAGAAATGACTTATATCTGAAAGTACATAATTTCTAGGTACATGAAACTTTTATAGTGTGTTACTAACTTAACATTCTACCATTTTCTAATTTTTTCAGATTTTTATGAATAACATGCCCTTTCAAAATTCTCCTTTTCTATGTTTTTAGAAATCTGGACAGACCCACAGGTGCACCGACCTTAGTTATGCTTGGACCAAAACATGCACTGACCTTACCTATGCATGGACCAAATGTGCACCAACCTTAGTTATGCTTGGACCAAACATGCACCAACCTAACCTATGCATGCACCAAATGTGCACCGACCTTAGTTATGCTTGGCCCAAACATGCACTAACCCTAGTTATGCTTGGACCAAAACATGCACCGACCTTACCTGTGCATGGACCAAATGTGCACAGACCTTAGTTATGTTTGGACCAAACATGCACCGACCTTAGTTATGCTTGGACCAAAACATGCACCGACCTTACCTGTGCGTGGACTAAATGTGCACAGACCTTAGTTATGCTTGGACCAAACATGCACCGACCTTAGTTATGCTTGGACCAAAACATGCACCGACTTTACCTATACATAGACCAAACGTGCACCGACCTTAGTTGTGCTTGGACCAAACATGCACCGACCTTACCTATGCATGAACCAAATGTGCACCGACCTTAGTTATGCTTGGACCAAACATGCACCGACCTTAGTTATGCTTGGACCAAAACATGCACCGACCTTACCTATGCATGGACCAAATGTGCACTGACCTTAGTTATGCTTGGACCAAACATGCACCGATCTTACCTATGCATGGACCAAATGTGCACCGACCTTAGTTATGCTTGGACCAAACATGCACCGACCTTAGTTATGATTGGACCAAAATATGCACCGACCTTACCTATGCATGGACCAAATGTGCACCGACCTTAGTTATGCTTAGACCAAACATGCACCGACCTGACGTATGCATGGACCAAATGTGCACCGACCTTAGTTATGATTGGACCAAACATGCACCGACCTTAGTTATGCTTGGACCAAAATATGCACCGACCTTACCTATGCATGGACCAAATGTGCACCGACCTTAGTTATGCTTGGACCAAACATGCACCGACCTTACCTATGCATGGATCAAATGTGCACTGACCTTAGTTATGTTTGGCCCAAACATGCACCGACCATAGTTATGCTTGGACCAAAACATGCACCGACCTTACCTATGTATGGACCAAATGTGCACCGACTTAGTTATGCTTGGACCAAACATGCACCAATCTTAGTTATGCTTGGACCAAAACATGTACCGACCTTACCTATGCATGGACCAAATGTGCACCGACCTTAGTTATGCTTGGACCAAACATGCACCGACCTTACCTATGCATGGACTAAATGTGCACCGACCTTAGTTGTGCTTCGACCAAACATGCACCGATCGAAGTTATGCTTGGACCAAAACATGCACCGACCTTACCTATGCATGGACCAAATGTGCACCGACCTTAGTTATGCTTGGACCAAACATGCTCCTACCTTAGTTATGATTGGACCAAAATATGCACCGACCTTACCTACGCATGGACCAAATGTGCACCGACCTTGGTTATGCTTGGACCAAACATGCACTGACCTTACCTATGCATGGACCAAATGTGCACCGACCTTAGTTATGCTTGGACCAAACATGCACCGACCTTACCTATGCTTGGACCAAAACATGCGCCGACCTTACCTTTGCATGGACCAAATGTACACCGACCTTAGTTATGCTTGGACCAAACATGCACCGACATTACCTATGCATGGACCAAATGTGCACCTACCTTAGTTATGCTTGGACCAAACATCCACCGACCTTACTATGAATATTAGGAACTATGCACAGACCTTGCCATGATCAACATGAAATATGCACAGACCTTGCTATGAACCATATGAAATATGTACAGGCCTTGCTATGATCAACATGAAATATGCACAGACCTTGTTATAAACCATATGAAATATGTACAGGCCTTGCCATGATCAACATGAAATATGCACAGACCTTGCTATGAACCATCTGAAATGTGTACAGACCTTGCCTCAAAGGCTGACCTTCCCAGGGGCTGTGCAAATCCTTAGAGACACAGAGGTATCTCGTGGAAGCCCAAAACTTGATGAAATCAAAAACCAAAATGAACATGGTGGTGGTCCCCACGTGCCCTTAATCCCTTTTTAAAGTGTATAAATATATTTAAAACCGTTCTAATGCATCATTGACCCCTGAAGTTTGAGGTTAGGTACCTACCTTTGAGATGCTAACCGACGATCCGGTGATAATATCCACACCCCAGATCCTCCTTAGCTTTACCCCTTTCGATCCGGGGATGAGATCCACACCCCAGACCCTCCCAAGACTCCGCTGCAGGTTCACCCTTCTACGAAATGCCCAGGTCCCTCACCTCTCTTCCTTACCCAAGGGAAACCGTAGGTGGCAGAAAATGGAAGATTAGTGTTGCTAAAAGGCTGACCACCCATGACACCCCCCTCCTTTTATAATTTCTTTCAAGGCTCCCAAGGTTCTCCTACGACCCAGAAGGCTCCCACCTACTTCCCAAGGTCGATGGTTTAAGGAAGGTTAATGCTAAGTGTAACACGCCGGTTAAATAATAAAATACAAAAGAAAAATTTTGAATTATGTATTGGAATTAAAGAAATTTCCTTATTATTTAATGACTTCAATGATTTTATTAATTAATGAATATTATTTATTTTTGAAAGTGGCCAAAATTATATCAATAATTATTTTTCTACAATCACCATAAAGAGACTTTCATATTCAAAGATGCAATCGAATTTTCTACGTTGAATTGGATTTAATAGGTATAAATCAAAATTAATCGAATTTCACCCGTAGGCCAAAGTTCTGACTAATTTTTAAAAATATGAAAAAATTATATTCTTGTAGAGAACGAAGTGCTTAACATTATTGTCAATTGGGCCGACCCCTAATAAAAATTTAATGAGGTTGAATTAAAGAGGTTTAGTCCAAAATCGTTGCTTTTCATAGACCAACCTTAATCGATCAAATTTGAGCCCATTTCTCAACCAATCGAGCCCAAATCGGTCCCAAATGATAGGTTAACCCTAGTAGATCGTTTTCCCTCTCAAACCCTAGCCTCTAAAAGCTCCCATTCGACGGTGGCGGCGCTGATATGATCGAGTGCGAGTTTTTCACCGGTTTTTCCACCTTGGACTCTCGAGTCCAATTCGATCCCTAGAATGACTTATAGGCTCTATAAATAGAGGGCTTTCGCAGCCCTAGACCTCCTTTTGATTGTTCCAACAGGTGGCGTGGGCGATCGTGGTCGAACCTTGGCGAATTCAGGCGTTTGGTGGTGGCGTGTATTAGGGTTCAGACGAGCACGTCTTCCCTTCTTCTTCTCAAATCGGTAGGGTTCTCTCAGGCCCAACCTTAATTAAACCTTACCATGACATGCACCTCAAAGTCTTCTTTTATTTGATCATATTTTTCCCAATTTTTATGAAGTATATAGATCGAATTAAGCTTTTCATTTGACATGTATCGGGTTTGTCACCGTTCTGGGCATGGCGAGCATTGAACAGCCCTAATAGAGACCGCTTATTGTTCCGCGGTCGCACGACAGACCGTTTGTTTGGACTAAATGGCCACCAGTTAGTTCGTTTATATGTCAAGCGGCCATGAGATTGACCGTCGTTATACGGCTGGGTTCCAAGTGGAACGGCCCTCAGACGACCGTTTACATAATTGAACGGCCCCTCGATAGACCGCGTTATGACGGTGGGTTTTTCAAAGAAAGGGGAGTTGCGCTGGTTCTGAGCGGTCCTCCTCTAACCGTCGAATGTATTGAGCGATCCATATATAGACCGTTTTAACCCTATTTCAGTAAAATGTTACTCGTTTCCAGCATGTTGTATTCTATTTTTCTTGATTAGATAATATGAATTTACGGCTTAAATTTGTAGTATGAACACACTAATGACTAGGATTCATGGAATATTTGATCTAAGGTCTAATTCTCATCCAATTATGTTATCCTCTCCATGTTCACCTTTCATGTATCCTAGTTTAATTGAAAAGAAAGTAGACTAATATGCTTGATCAGATAATTAGTTGCAATTCATTTATATAGTTAGAACTGTTTTAAGGTCATGCTACTCCGGTGGTGGCGACTGGACCGAATGTCTCATTTTTCGTTGATTGTGAACTAGCAAATTCTTAGACATCGAATTACCTCTCCGTCGGATATTCCTTCCACCGGACTAGGTGTTCATGTTCCGAGGCCTCCTTAAGCCCCTGCGAGCCTGGGATTCCCACTAGGACGCCGGGCGGGTTGTACCCACAAAGCCTGAACCTTCTAACTCTTTCGAATCACTTGCTTTTGCCCGAGCCCAGAGTCGGGACTGTCCTGGTTTGAGCGGCCCTTCTCAGACCGTTCAGCCAATGAGCGGTCCAGTCATGACCGCTAGACTGTTTGAATGGCCCTCCTGTGACCGTGTTTAACCGGCTGTGCGTCGACTTTAGTCCTTGGACTCTGTAATGTAAACGGTTGAGATTAGACCGTTTGTATCTCCAAGCAGCCCAGCTACGACCGTCCAGTCCTGATCACGGCCCATCTTGGACCATTTTATACTCGTTCGCTCTAGGTTGGATCTTTGACCCAGCTAGCCTTTAGCGGTCCTGCTTAGACCGTTTAGTTTGTGCACGCGGTCTTGATTTGACCGTGTACCTCTTTTAGCGGTCCTTTGCTGACCGTTTCACTTTCCAATTTTCCGAAAATTGATGTTTTCATAGTTTTGATATGTGTATGCTATTCTAGCCTAACTAGGCTATTGTACCTCGAATTTTTGACCTATTGTTAGGTCTACTGTCGACATTTATCTATTCAAGAGTCACTTCTTTAAATGACTATTCCTCTCGATTAATGAGCTTGTTGTTGGAATCTCAAGAAAAATCAATATTCTTATGCATTTTTACCTTGATTACATGAACTTGATCTTGGAACTCTTGGCCATTAAACATTGTGGATGTCTAGATTCGTGGGATCTATGATCCAAACAAATCAATGCCAAGGCAAACACATTAAAGGGCCCAGTCTAGTCCTGGGAGGCGTACCCGAAAAGTACTTCATCCCCGGGGAGGTGAATGACTAGGAGTGGCATTTGGCACCCGTACTATCTAGCGTGTTGGGTCTACGACATTCCACATTCTCGTGAACTTGCTATTCGTGCTTGGAAGCATGAAGTACTTGCTTACATGACTCGACTTGACTTGACTTGATACATGGCCATTCACTTGAAGTTCTGATTACTTGCTCTTGCTATCGTGACTTGCAATCCTTATCGTGCTAGTTATCTTGTCATCATGCTTAATTGTTTTCTCACGTTAACATGAAATGGTTAATTACTTAATTTATGCCTGATGGTAGAGTGTAATTCCTACTGCGCTTCTTTCTCACCCCTGCTTTCCAACCCTTTTCAGGTAACGCGCTAGTTGATTGTTGCAATTGGGATCGGGCCAGCGTGATCGAGTGAACCTGGAGTTTAGAGATCGGAGTCTTTTATTTTCTTGAGTCTAGATAGTATTGTGGTCTGGCTATTTTATCTTCTATATTTCTTTTATTGAGTCCACATTGTATTTAAATTTCCAAATATCAATAAAATTATATTTTTCTCAAATTAATAGCCTCCATGTGTTGAATATTATTTATTTATGTTTTACTCTTGCTATCATGACTGTTTCGCTGTACGTTCCGAACACTACTTCCCGCTGCTATCGGTTCAGAGCGTGACAGAAGTGGTATCAGAGCCTCGGTTGTTGAGTCCTAGGTTCTTGTCCGTAAGTATAGGTTACCTTAAGTAATAGGTTGTGTAATCCTTGTCATCCCTCGTGTCACCAGGTGAGATTGGGTAGTGTCTTGGGTTAAGTAATAAAATATGTATAAGATTGCATAACGCCATGCGTAAGGGTGATAAATATGTTACCTTTATAAATTTTTGCAAGTATCAAAGTCCTTTTTGAAATGAAAACAAGAAGATCTACGTGTAAGCTAAGGTTCAGTTTCGCTAGAAGGTGGTGAGTCCATCGTAAGAAGATTCAAAGTAATAAGAAGAAAAGGCATAACCTTTCGTAAATGAAATATTTTCACTGTCACAAAATTAGTCATTTAATCAAGGAGTGCTAGCGAAGAGCGGAGCGTGTCTTCGTTGCGGAAATAAAGAACATGTAATGGCTAATTACCCTAAGCTACTTCCACAAGCAAATTGCAACTGATTTCTATCCAATGAAGAATTATATAAGATATCGTTCTCCCTTATCTTTAACTATAGTTAAAATTCTTTTACATTCCATTAGCGGTATGATTATCATGTTATTTTACGAATAGATAATGACGTCCGACGAATTTGGGGACCAAATTCCCTAAAGTGGGGGAGGATGTAACACCCGGTTAAATAATAAAATATAAAAGAAAAATTTTGAATTATGTATTGGAATTAAAGAAATTTCCTTGTTATTTAACGACTTCAATAATTTTCTTAATTAAAGAATATTATCTATTTTTAAAAGTGGCTAAAATTATATCAATAATTATTTTTCTACAATCACTATAAAGAGACTTTCATATTCCAAGATGCAATTGAATTTTCTACGTTGAATTGGATGTAATAGATATAGATCGAAATTAATCGAATTTCACCCGTAGGTCAAAGTTCTGACTAATTTCTAAAAATAAGAAAAAAATATATTCTTGTAGAGAACGAAGTGCTTAACAATATTGTCAACTGGGCCGACCCCTAATAAAAATTAAATGAGGCCGAATTAAAGAGGTTTAGTCCAAAATCGTTACTTTTCATATACCAACCTCAATCGATCAAATTCGAGCCCATTTCTCAACCAATCGAGCCCAAACTGGTCCCAAATGATAGGTTAACCCTAGTAGATCGTTTCCCCTCTCAAACCCTAGCCTCTAGAAGCTCCCATTCGACGGTGGTGGCGCGGATATGATCGAGTGCGAGTTTTTCGCCGGTTTTTCCTCCCTGGACTCTCGAGTCCAATTCGATCCCTAGAACGACCTATAGGCTCTATAAATAGAGGGCTTTCGCAGCCCTAGACCTCCTTTTGATTTTTCCAACAGGTGGCATGGGCGATCGTGGTCGAACCTAGGCGAATTCGGGCGTTTGGTGGCGGCGTGTATTAGGGTTCCGACGAGCGTGTCTTCCCTTCTTCTTCCCAAATCGGTAGGTTTCTCTCAGGCCCAACCTTAATTAAACCATACCATGACATGCACCTCGAAGTCTTCTTTTATTTGATCATGTTTTGCCCAATTTTTATGAAGTATATATATCGAATTAAGCTTTTCATTTGACATGTATCAGGTTTGTCACCGTTCTGGGCATGGCGAGCATTGAACGGCCCTAACAGAGACCACTTATTGTTCCGCGGTCGCACGACAAACCGTTTGTTTGGACTGAGCAGCCTCTAGTTAGACCGTTTACATGTCTAGCGGCCACGAGATTGACCGTCGTTATATGGCAGGGTTCCAAGTGGAGCGGCCCTCAGACGACCTTTTACAGAATTGAACGGCCCCTCGATAGACCGCGTTATGACGGTGGGTTTTTCAAAGAAAGGGGAGTTGCGCTGGTTCTGAGCGATCCTCCTCTGACCGTCGAATGTATTGAGCGGTCCATATATAGACCGTTTTAACCCTATTTCAGTAAAATGTTACTCGTTTCCAGCATGTTGTGTTCTATTTTTCTTGATTAGATAATATGAATTTAGGGCTTAAATTTGTAGTATGAACACACTAATGACTAGGATTCCTGGAATATTTGATCTAAGGTCTAATTCTCATCCAATTATGTTATCCTCTCCATGTTCACCTTTCATGTATCCTAGTTTAATTGAATAGAAAGTAGACTAATATGCTTGATCAAGTAATTAGTTGCAATTCATATATATAGTTAAAAATGTTTTAAGGTCGTGCTACTCCGGTGGTGGCGACTGGACCGAATGTCTCATTTTTCGTTGATTGTGAACTAGCAAATTCTTGGACATCGAATTACCTCTCCGTCGGATATTCCTTTCGCCGGACTAGGTGTTCATGTTCCGAGGCCTCTGTAAGCCCCTGCGAGCCTGTGATTCCCACTAGGACGCCGGGCGGGTTATAACCACAAAGTCTGAACCTTCTAACTCGTTCGAATCACTTGCTTTTGCCCGATACCAGAGTCGGGACGGTCCTGGTTTAAGCTGCCCTTCTGAGACCGTTCAGCCAATGAGCGGTCCAGTCATGACCGCTAGACTGTTTGATTGGCCCTCCTGCGACCGTGTTTAACCGGCTGTGCGTCGACTTTAGTCCTTGGACTCTGTAATGTAAACGATTGAGATTAGACCGTTTATATCTCCAAGCGGCCCAGCCAGGACCGTCCAGTCCTGATCACGGCCCATCTTGGACCGTTTTATACTCATTCGCTCTGGGTTGGATCTTTGACTCAGCTAGCCTTTAGCGGTCCTGCTTAGACCGTTTAGTTTGTGCACGCAGTCTTGATTTGACCGTGTACCTCTTTTAGCGGTCCTTTGCTGACCGTTTCACTTTCCAGTTTTCCAGAAATTGATGTTTTCATAGTTTTGATATGTGTATGCTATTCTAGCCTAACTAGGCTATTGTACCTCGAATTTTTGACCTATTGTTAGGTCTACTGTCGACATTTATCTATTCAAGAGTCACTTCTTTAAATGACTATTCCTCTCGATTAATGAGCTTGTTGTTGGAATCTCAAGAAAAATCAATATTCTTATGCATTTTTACCTTGATTACATGAACTTGATCTTGGAACTCTTGGCCATTAAACATTGTGGATGTCTAGATTCGTGGGATCTATTATCCAAATAAATCAATGCCAAGGCAAACACATTAAAGGGCCCAGTCTAGTCCTGGGAGGCGCACCCGAAAAGTACTTGATCCCCGGGGAGGTGAATGACTAGGGGTGGCATTTGGCACCGGTACTATCTAGCGTGTTGGGTCTACGACATTCCACATTCTCGTGAACTCGCTATTCGTGCTTGGAAGCATGAAGTACTTGCTTGCATGACTCAACTTGACTTGACTTGATACATGGCCATTCACTTGAAGTTCTGATTACTTGCTATTGCTATCGTGACTTGCAATCCTTGTCGTGCTAGTTGGATTGTCATCATGCTTAATTATTTTCTCGCGTTATTCATGCATTCATGAAATGGTTAATTACTTAAACTATGCCAGATGGTAGAGTGTAATTCCTACTGAGCTTCTTGCTCACCCCTGCTTTCCAACCCTTTTCAGGTAACGCGGTAGTTGGAACGTTGCAATTGGGATCGGGCCATCGAGGGAACCTGGAGTTTAGAGACCGGAGTCTTTTATTTTCTTGAGTCTACATAGTATTGTGGTTTGGCTATTTTATCTTCTATATTTCTTTTATTGAGTCCACATTGTATTTAAATTTTCAAATATCAATAAAATTACATTTTTCTCAAATTAATGGCATCCATGTGTTGAATATTATTTATTTGTGTTTTTCTCTTGCTATCATGACTATTTCGCTGTACGTTCCGAACACTGCTTCCTGCTGCTATCGGTTCGGGGCGTGACACTAAGCATCCTTTCGGTTTGAACAGAGGTGACCCTTCGTGTACCTGGTCAAAGATATGATTGGGAGCGCTTTGCTGTTCGGATTTAGGCTGGACTGTCTTCATATGAAATAAAGAGGACCTCCAGATCTAACGTTTAGTCATAGTTTCATCGAATTTTATCAACTCTATCGTGAGTTATGATTTTCGCAATATTAACGTTATTCCTCCTCTCTTTCAGTCTCGACCCTTTGTCTACCTGGTCATAAATGTGAGTGAGTGCGCTCTGCTGTTGGGATTTGGATTGGGATGTCTTCAGATGAAATCAAGAGGGCTTCCATATATAACTTTGGATCATGATTTTATCGAATTTTATTTTCTCTAGAAATAGTTATGATTTTCGCAATATTAACATTTATTTTACCCCGTTCCTATCGCGACCTTTCGATAGCCCAAGGTAATTTGAGTATAACTCTAGTATCCATGTAGAAATTGGCCTCAACCTTAACATAGAAGATGTGTCTAACATCCAATGCAAAATTATGGTCTTGGTTTCAAGTCATTTCATCCACCACATACGAAGTTATAAATTTCTCATTAATTTCACGTGAATTTATCCATCAGTCACACCTCTTCGTGACAGCTGGCAGCAAAGGGCTCAGAACCTTGGGTTCTGGTGCGAATTGGGTTTCCACCTCATAAGAAGAGTTTGGGTCAAGGGCCCAATTTTTCTAATGGGCCAGGTTTCGGTCAATTTGGATGACCAAAGGCGAAGATATCCTTATTTCAACAGTTGGCAGCATTTTCTGCAACTGTTTCGACCTATTTTCATAAGCTCCATCTTAACCCCTATTAGGCATTTTACTCGGAAGTTATATTCTTCATCAAAGTTGTTTCTTACCCAATGGTCGTTTCAAGGGCTTACTTTTCACCTAATTCTGACCTCTCTATATTATGTTTCTGAATTTCTTAAGGATCCGTCCATAATCTGTCTAGATTTTCTAGCTTGTTGAGTGCATGGGCCCGAATTATGCACAATTGGGCCAGTGCCCAATTGGTGGTCATAACAACTTTGCACGAAAGTGTGTAAGAAATTCCTCCCAAGTAAGTTGATCATTTTGAGGTTGTGCCTTCCACCAAGTACGGGCATCCTTGTTCAGTTGGAAGGTGGCAAGACAGACATTCTCTTGGTCGGAGCATTGCATAACATCGAATACTATGTTCATCTCATCGATCCAATTCCTCGCCTCGTTAGGGTTAGAAGATCCAGAGAATCGTGGAGAATTCATGCTCCGAAAATTTTCATGTAGAGTACCCGCGCCAGCCCTTGCGCCAGCTTGGGCCACAGTCTATAGGGCCTGGGTAAGACTCGCAATTGTTTATTGCATTGCTTCCCAATTAGCATGATTACCGGCACGTTCAGCGGCCATTGCAAGAAGGAAGTGCCTGAATGAAATGAACAATTAATTATTTCTTGGGATTTAGGGAGTTAACCTTTAGATGAATTTCTAAATAAGCTATCTCATCCCGGGCTCTACCCGATCTCTCATGGGTTAGAAAATTTATTTCCTATTTCATAGGTGTA
The DNA here is from genome assembly GCA_022559845.1 of Amorphophallus konjac. Classification (NCBI taxonomy): domain Eukaryota; kingdom Viridiplantae; phylum Streptophyta; class Magnoliopsida; order Alismatales; family Araceae; genus Amorphophallus; species Amorphophallus konjac. Next base: position 37,183,405 of record CM040129.1, read on the forward strand.
GGTCCTTAATCTTTGGACTTAACCTATGACACCACATTTTCCTAGGACTTACTTATGCCTATGCTCTGATACCACTTTAATTGTCACGCCCCGAGATTACGCAGCGGAAACTAATCAAGAATGTGAACAACCGGCAAGAGAAGCCTCAAGTGATAATAACAATCAGAGTGCTAATCATTCACACATAAAAGTGAACACAAGAGAGTATAATCCAAAAATTGTGACTTTATTGAATCATAATGAAAAGTTTACAAAGTCTCTTTGACTAACTAGACTTAATAAAGTGCAAATTACATAATTGACTCTTAACTAGACTAGCTACGGCTTCTCTTGAACCCTCAATCGCTCTCGGATCCATCACTTGAATAGTCTAAATCTGACCCGCTGGAATGTCCTAAAAAGATTTGAAAAGTAGGGAATGAGCACACTTGCCCAGTAGGTATCTTTGTATCAACATGAAGGTAATGTTTAAGTAATTAACATTTTAGCTCTAGAAAATAAGATAAAGGAAATACGGTAAAATATGCGGTATAAATCAAAGTAACACAAGTAACAAGATATGCTCAAGATGAGATATGAGAATTCATGTAGATTAGGAATATGATCAAGCAAGAATATAGCATGAATGTAAATATGACCTTTCACGAACAAGAATGTAACGAGAATGCACTTTTCATAACCATAAAGGCTATACACTAGAAAGTCATTTAACACGAAAGAATGTAATTTCACTAGATTGCCTCGTGGTTTTCACTCGTCTATAAAAAAAGTACTCCCAACGCAATGTGACGCCAGTGTTCATCATACCCCATGGTTTATAGTATATTTTCGACAATCAGCCAAGGGGGCTAGTGTCGAGCCCTTGGACACAATCAGTGCCCGATCTGTATCTTCACATTATAAATCAAGCTACTTCCACGAGATATAACAATAATGTAGGCCAATAATGTACAGTTCAACAATAGTTTCATGATAATGTAACCAAGGTAAGAAAGTTCCAAATTGAAATCATGAGAACAAGGATGATTTAATGACAAGGTCATGCTACGGAAAGAATTCCACAACATAACGGCATATTCCTTAACTTTCATAATTCATTAATAACTTATTGAACAAGGTGTTAGGTTCTAGAAAATCAATAGACCATCTAGAAGCATAGGAAAATCAACCCTTGGGTCAAACCTCGGGTTAACACAGTTCTGGTATAAAACGGTCAAGACTAGACCGTTTCTGGCAGTAGTGATCATTAGCCTGGCCGCAAGCTGGAAGTAACAGTCATTAGCCTGGTCACAAGCTGGACAGAGTCGATACCAGAGAGCAAGAAGGGTCGACACAGTGAAAACTCTGAGAAATAACAGTCATGGGAGGGCCGCTAGCTGACAATAGCGGTCTCCTATATGGCCACTACTAGCCAGGACACAGAAAAATGCCAGTAATTTGAGTGCTTTCTAGACAATTGGGCTTTGAGGGTACAACCAGCTCGGTGTCATAGTGGGAATCCCAGTTTCGCGGAGACTTACGGAGGTCTTGAAACAAGATCACCTAGTCCAGTGGAAGGAATATCCAATGGAGAGGATCACAAGTCTAAGATTGTGTTCCTATCAAGTGTAAAGTGTAACTAATGACATCGTACCAGAATATGTGCCATGTACTTAAGAAAAGACTCAAAGATGAGAGTGGATCGTGATAAAATAGACATCAAAACAACAATAAGACAAGTCCATGAAACATGTAGAATTAACTTTAATACAAACTATAAGAGTTTTGGCATGAAAATAGCATAAGTTCAAAATAGGTTTAAAACGTATTAAGGACATGGAATCTATCATGATGGATGAACAATATAACCAAGTTCATAAAGGTAAAGTCATAACTAGGGATAAGACCTAATTACCTAGTCTTAACATATATTTATAAGAGCCAATCTGTAATTTGTTTAGAGTGAACGGAGTGTAGAAAACAGAAATATAAAAGCGATCTATCTAGAATCGCTACTATGCTTACGCGGTCCGTCTGGGACCGCTATTCGACAGTAGCGGTCTCGGTGAGACCGTCTTATGCCTGCCAGCCAGAGAGGTCAAAATAGTGCAATTAAAGCCTATTCTAGGGCAAGTTATGGATGAAAATTCTAGTAGACATGAAGGCAAGTCATGATAGAAGAAAAATAAGGCATGAAGATGCATAGGATTAGGTGAATTAATCCAAATTATCATCTTCTCATTAAAGGGCAGGATTCATGTATGCTGTGATAACCCTATATGCGCAGTGATAATAAACTATGAAATTCTCCATGTACGTGTAAGGATTCGGTCAGCCCGGTTTGAGCAACGCAGCGGATAATAAAATTTTTTAACCTGAACCTAGGCTTTGTGGAATCCTAGAACTGTGCTCTAATTGATGCAATAAAACTCCTAACCTCTAACAGCGGGTTGTAGATCTTTACCTTGCGCGGAACTATTCTGTCCGCAATGCTCGATGCCGATTTTCACGAACGCCGAGCCGCACAGATGTACGGCCTCTAGAGTTGATCCACACGGATCCTTGTGCGATGACGGTATCCTCTCGTCCTTCCCCCACACACACAAGCCGCGGATCCTCCTAAATCTCTTCTTCTTCTCTAAGCTTTTCCCCCTTGAGAGAGAAAGAGAGAGAGCAACTAGGGAGAGAGAGAGAGCAAGAGGGAGGAGAAAAGGGGAATTTTCTCCTCTTGGAAGTGCTTGGCATCAAGAAGAGAAGCCTTTACGTGTGATGCATATATATAAGGGTTGGGCTCTTTCTAAAAGAGCCCCTAAAAACCAATATTGCATATGTATCCTTTCCTATTATTGTATATATATATTAAGCCCTTCATATATTCCTTTCCAAAAAGAATTGAAGGCTTTTAATATATAACTCTATACAATAATATCCCGTCACCCGAGAATCTATTGTGTGTGATCATCTAGGCCCATAGTCACTCAAGTTTAAGGTTCATTAACTTCTAATTCCCAATTAGAAGTAAATTAAACTCATTATTCGCTTCTATTAGAGTTGAATAATAGTTTAATTTATTTCGTACCTTTGATCATGTTGGGTCAAGCAAATCCGCGTGATCCTGGAGGACGTCGGGTTCAAACCACCCTGTTTGGTACCTGTATGTCTACAGTTACCGCATCGCTATAATCCCTCGCTCCTTCTATGAGTCTGGTTTGATCGAGGGTACGGTAACTGTCAAACCCCTATGATCGTGCCATTTGACCATGACCTCCTTAAAGTACATGACGTTTGTTCTAAACGAACTCACACGACCCTGGCTAGGGATTTAACAGAGCGTCAGTGTCATGACCCATTAACTATCTGATATATACCCGACAGTGAGCGATCCCCTCTTGACCATTGATGATCTTCACATGTATCCTGAAATGGTTAATGACTTGAAAATTCATGACTTGTGGTTAAAGTCACTTAGCCAACTCAGTAAATCATTCCAGTCCTCGAGTAAGATCCAATCAACGTCTCAGGTCAAAGGACCAATGATGCTACTGAGACAATTGGATCTTCGGTTGACATTAGGTATAATCAACCATCTGAAGATCCAATAGTGGATCAGTTGAGTGTACATCCTCCCAGAACGTACACCTACACATATGTATCGGTGCCCTGCACCAGTGACCATGAGACTGCTCACCCATACATCATGTGTACTGGTTTAATAGGTAATCAAAGTCCCCAAGTGATTATCCTCCAACCAGGAAGAGTTTAAGGTATATGTCCATGTAAAGTCAATCTCATGATCGAGATCCCATCTCGAGTTGACTTTACAACCACATATCCTAGGGACATCGTAGAGTAATATACAATTACACATTTACGCTCAAATACCACTTTTTCAATAATGAACAAGATCATACAACTATCAGACCTATCCGACCCAAAATTGGCTTGTAGCACACTAATACTAACAATCTCCCACTTGAACTACAGCCAATTGCCCACAACTTTGAGGCCCATGTTATCCCGATGGCGCTCAAACACAATATGTGTGAAAGGCTTTGTCAGTGGATCTGCTATGTTGTCTTCTGACGGTACACGCTCTACCGCCACATCTCCATGATCAACAATCTCCCGAATAAGGTGGAAGTGCCTCAGAATATGCTTCGACCTTTGGTGAGATCATGATTCCTTCGCCTAGGCGATGGTCCCATTATTATCACAAAATAATGGGATGGGAGCTGATATCTCGGGAATTACGTCAAGTTCCAAGATGAATTTCTTCATCCAGACGGCTTCCTTAGAAGCTTCAGCCGCAGCAATATACTCTGCCTCCGTCGTCGAGTCTGCTGTCGTATCTTGCTTGGAGCTTCTCCAACTGACTGCCCCTTCATTCAACATGAATACAAATCCAGACATGAATTTGCAGTCATCTGGATCTGACTGGAAACTAGAGTCTGTGTAAGCTCTAAGTTGTAGGTCCTCTCCTCCATAAAGCAGAAAAAGATCCTTAGCCCTTCGCAAGTACTTAAGGATGTCATTTACTGCCTTCCAATGCTCCTCGCTTGGATTTGCCTGATGTCTACTGACAATGCTCAAAGCATTGGCAACATCTGGCCGTGTACATAGCATTGCATACATGATTGACCCTATGGCCGAAGCATAGGGTACCTTATTCATGTGTGCCACCTCCTCAGATGTTTTAGGGCTCATTCCCTTAGATAGGCAAATTCCATGTCTCATAGGAATGAGATCACTCTTGGAATTTTCCATCCTATACCTTTTGAGGATAGTGTCTATGTACATAGATTGGGATAATCCTAGCATCCTTTTAGATCTATCTCGATAGATCCTTATGCCCAGCACATAGGATGCTTCTCCCAAATCCTTCATGGAGAAGGTCTTGGACAACCAAGACTTAAGTGATGTCAACATCCCTACATCATTCTCAATGAGTAAGATGTCATCAACAAAAAAGACCAAAAATGTCACAGAGCTCCCACTGACCTTCTTGTAAACACAGGGTTCATCTTCATTCTGAATGAAGTTGAAAGATTTGACAGCCTCATCAAATCTTAAGTTCCAGCTCTGAGATGCTTGATTCAATCCATAAATGAACCTCTGAAGTTTGCATACCTTATTAGGATGAAGCTTGGATGTGAATCCTTCAGGCTGTACCATGTACATCTCTTCTGATATATTTCCATTAAGAAAAGTTATCTTCACATCCATTTACCAGATCTCATAATCTAGGTATGCAGCAATAGGAAGGAGGATTCTAATTGACTTAACCATGGCCACTGGCGAAAATGTCTCGTCATAGTCAATGCCTTGTCTTTGACGATACCCTTTCGCCACCAATCTGGCCTTGTATGTGTCAATATGTCCATCTGCACTGATCTTCCTTTTGAAAATCCACTTGCAGCCGATCGGGACTTTCCCTACGGGTACATCAACTAAGTTCTAAACTTTGTTGGTGTACATGGACTGGATCTCTGAATCCATTGCCTCTTGCCATTTCTCGGAGTCTGCACTACGGATAGCCTCCTGGTAGGATTGAGGATCTTCATCCTCATTGATGCATACCTTAGAGGACCTCCCTGAGACATGTCCAACATATCTCTCGGGTTCTCTTGGTAGTCTACCAGATCTCCGTAGTGTCTGTGTTTCACTCTAAATATGATCAACCAATACAGTCTCATCTAATGAGATAGTGTCTTTAGGTTGTGGTTCTTGGACCTCGTCCAATTCTATCTGGCTCCCACTATTTTTCTGGAGTAGATATTCTCTTTCTAGAAATAAAGCTCTTTTAGCCACTAAGACCCTTTGCTCAGAAGGGTGATAGAAATAATATCCAAAAGTCTCCTTTGGATATCCCACAAACCTACACTTATCGGTTCTAGATTCAAGTTTATCACAATCGTTCCTCTTCACATGGGTAAGACACCCCCAAATTTTAATGTGATTAAAATTTGATTTTTTGTCCTTCCATATCTCATATGGTATAGAAGGAATAGATTTACTTGAGATCCTATTCAGTAAATAGGCTGTAATCTCTAAAGCATAGCCCCAAAGAGACAAAGGTAGTCCCGGCATGGACATCATGGATCGGACCATGTCTAACAAGGTCATGTTTCTCCTCTCGGATACACCAATTGTGTTGTGGTGTATACGGTGGAGTCAACTGAGAAACAATTCCATAATCCTTAAGATAAGAAGTGAACTCATGGCTAAGGTATTCTCCTCCCTGATCTGATCGAAGAGCCTTAATACTCTTGCCAGTCTGTTTCTCTAGTTCATTCTTATATTCTTGAAACTTCTCAAAGGCTTGTGATTTATGCCTCATTAAAAACACATAACCATATCTCAAGAAGTCATCAATAAAAGAGATGAAATAGAGGTGACCCTCTTTTGCTTCTATGGACATGGGTCCACACACATCCGAGTGTATGAGCTCAAGAAGGTCAGAAGCCCTCTCACCATATCCACTAAAGGGAGCCTTGGTCATCTTCCCCATGAGACACGACTCACAGATATCAAATGGCTTGTATTCGAATGAATTCAAATACCCATTTGAGTGTAGGCGAGAGACTCTCTTTTCACCTACATGACCAAGCCTGCAATGCCAGAGGTATGCAGAATTCACTTCATTACCATTGGAAACCTGCATAACATTAGAGTCTGTATCTAATACGTAAAGACCATTGACTAATGAATCATTGGCTATCACCAAACCATTATTCATTATGGAGCACCCAGTGCTATTAAAAGCCAATGTATATCCAGTGTTATACAAGTTAGAGATTGAAATAATGTTCTTAATGATATTAGGAACATAATAACAATCATTCAACTCCAGAATGACACTTGAAGGTAAACTGAGGCATGCAGTCCCGACAGCTTTAGCAGCAACTAAAGCTCCATTGCCCATCCTCAGCTCAATCTCCTTTTTGCCCAATTGCCTTCTATTTGCCAGCACCTGCAAAGAGTTCCAGATATGAGATGCACATCCAGTATCCAATACCCATGATGTGGATTTCATATATGACAAATTAAGGTCTATGACAAAAATACCTTCATTTAGAATTACCTTACAATTCTTTTTCCAATGCCCTGTTTCCCCGCATCGAAAATATTTGTCTTCCTTTTCATTCTTCTTGCCCTTTCCTTTGTCAACTTTGACGATTTCCTTACCCTTGGCCTTCTTCTTTCTCTTCCTGTTGTTGGATATCTGGGTGGCCTTCCTTTTCTTATTGGCTCGGCCAACAATCATTACAGAAGATGGTTTATCTTTCTGCATAGTCCCTTCAGCACTTTTCAACATGTTGAGTAGCTCCGGGAGAGTTGCTTCAATCCTATTCATGTTGAAGTTTATGATGAAGGGAGGAAAGGAATCGGGCAATGACTGGAGAATAAGATCAATGCACAGTTCAAGATCCAACTTGAACCCAAGTGCATTGAGTCTCTCAATCCACTCCATCATTTTCAGTACATGAGCCTATACTGAAGCACCCTCTGACATGCGTGTCCTGAAAATCTTCTTCGAGATATCATACCTCTCAATCGTGCCCTGCTCCCCGAAGAGCTGGCGTAGGTTAAGAAGTATGCTTCTACAATCAGTCTTTTCAGATTGCCTCTACAGCTCAGGAGCCATAGAGGCCATCATGTAACATTGGGCAAGAGAAAAGTCCTCTGACCATTTGGCATAAGTCATTAAATCACCCTTGTCGGCATCAGGAGCTGGCTCAGAATGAACCGTGTCCAACACGTAGGCTATTTTTTCGGCGGTGAGGACTATGCGTAAATTACGCAGCTAATCCGAGAAGTTGGGTCCGGTCAACCTGTTGGCATCCAAGATGCCACGGAGGAGGTTGGACGATGACATTGTAATCTAGATAAGAAATAAAAGACAACTTAGCATATGTTCAAATTCTAATTTAGATGTGATTTTCTATCTTAGTTAGTCCCACTATTTTTCGATCGAACTATATAACCCTCAATATATAGAACGGGAGATCAACGAGATTAACCTAGTGGGTCAGAATCCCAACGAGACTGAGGTAAGACCTTGTGAAAAGCACAACAAGCCATACCCCATCTCAAGGGTAGTCAGCAGGCACTTGCATCTAATGCAATATCCGATTTCGGTCCCCGAGAAGTCATCCCCTTGTGGAAAGCACAACAAAGGATACTCGGTTAGATCTAACCACCATTACTACATAGCAATGAGTTCATGACCTGACTCTTTTGGAAAGCACAACAAGGTCAAGTTCAATTCCTCACCCCATTGAGACCCAGCCTTGGAGTTGCATCCTACCCCCAAACCCATGGACCTTGTGGAAAGCACAACAAATCCATGAGATGAAGACATTCATTCACCCCATAATGATGGAGGGCCATGACGACTCCTAGAGCCATGCTTACCAGATCTAAAATTAAATTGCGAGGGAATTTGTTTTTATCTTGATCTCACCCTAGGTGGTAATATAAATATATCCAATATATTTACCATACATAGTAGTTTTCACAAAGTAAACGCATCCAATACACAAATTAAATCGCATGTGATCATGGACCCTAGTCCTAATGTTACTAAGACATCCGGCTCACTTCCGAAGCAGCTGGATCGTCCTCGTCGGGTGTACTCCACGCTTTCATACTCTGACATCGAATGAATTACAACTTTTACACGGCACGTAGGTCGACAAAATTTAAATTACATGTCAATAAAATTCCAGAAGCCCTCAGAGCGAGTACAACTGTGAAGGGAGATAGAAGTACATAGGAATTTCAACAGAGAGAGAAAGGAGGCTCGCAGACCCCAAATTATTACATTAGCTATGTCCATGATCACTTGCCAACCCAAACATAGCAGATCAATCAAAGGGTCATTTTAAAAATAATCCTTATATTTGGATTGAAAAGTGGGATGTGCAAACAAAATCAGGTTAGCTTTATTTAATTTTAATAATCCAAGTTAGATTAACTAAAATTAAAACATATAAGCAAACCAATTCAATGTAACATTAAGCAAAGCATACTTAACCATCATTTATAGCAGGGGCATACATATTTGAATTGAATTCAAATAATACAGATAATTGAGATAATTATTTAACATTTTAATTTAAATTTAATTATATAATAATCAAATTTAAAATAAATTAAAATAAGTTAATTATTCAACTTTAAATTCAAATTAATTATCCAATAAATTCATTTGATAGTAAATTTAAATAATTTAATTATCATCAATTATTATTTTTCTAAAATTTAAATTTTGAATGTAATAATTATGTAATAATTAAAAAATCAAATATTTGAATTTTCTATAATTATCTTCAATGAAATTCAAATTCTGAATTTAAAAATTATCTAATAATTAAAAATTCAAAAGATTGAATTTCACGTGATCATCTTCAATTATTACACTTTTATCTCAAATTAAGTAATAATTATCCCAACTCAATAAATTCAAAAGTTAAATAAAATTCAACAAGATTTGAATTTTTCATTGAGAAAAGATAATTAACATTTGAGATAAAAATAGATTAATTTAATATGCCCCTAAATATATATTTAAATATATTAAAGGCCCAATCATTTAATAGAGACAAAAATTAAAAAAAATTTAAAAAATATACACGCAGTCAAACCGCGAGGGCACGGCCGCCCACGCAGGCCGCGTGGGCGGACGCGCCCGCGTGGCAGGTGCTGCATGGCTGTGCCTGCCACGCGGTGTGACCGCGTGTGGGCGCCCGCCCGCTCACGCAGGCGGCGCCCGCGGTGGCAAGCTGGTACCCGCATTTTTTTTTTTTTTGCCAGGGAACTGAGGATGCCCGGCATCCCATTCCCTTTCTTTTTGCGAATAAAGATGCCCAGCATCATGTTCCAATTCTAATAATTGAAGATGATAAAAGTTATCGCCCCTAAATATGATTCTATGTGGAGAAATTGCATCGATCAGAGCGCAACCTGGCTTTGATACCACTATAAGGATTCGGTCAGCCCGGTTCGAGAAACGCAGCGGATAATAAAAATTTTTTACCCAAACCCAGGTTTTGTGGAATCCTAGAACCATGCTTTAATCGATGCAATAAAACTCCCAACCCCTAACAGCGGGTTGGAGATCTTTACCTTGCGTGGAACGACGCTGTCCGCAACGTCCGATGTCGATTTCCACGAACGTCGAGCCGCACAGATGTACAGCCTCTAGAGTTGCTCCACACGGATCCTCGCGCAGTGACGGTAACCTCCTGTCCTTCCCCCACGCACACAAGCCGCGGATCCTCCTAAATCTCTTCTTCTTCCCTAAGCTTTTCCCCGTTGAGAGAGAGAGAGAGAGAGCAACTAGGGAGAGAGAGAGAGCAAGAGGTAGGAGAGAAGGGGAGTTTTCTTCTCTTGGAAGTGCTTGGCATCAAGAAAAGAAGCCTTTACGTAGGATGCATATATATAATGGTTGGGCTCTTTTTAAAAGAGCCCCTAAGAACTAATATTGCATATGTATCATTTCTTATTATTGTATATATATATTAAGCTTTTCATATATTCCTTTCCAAAAAGAATTGAAGGCTTTTAATATATAACTTTATACAATAATATCTTATCACCCGAGAATCCATTGTGTGTGATCCTCTAGGCCCATAGTCACTCTATTTTAAGGTCCATTAACTTCTAATTCCCAATTAGAACTAAATTAAACTCATTATTCACTTCTACTAGAGCCGAATAATAGTTTAATTTATTCCGAACATTTGGTCACGTTGGGTCAAGCAAATCCGCGTGATCCTAGAGGACGCCGGGTTCAAACCACCATGTCTGGTACCTGTATGTCCACAGTTTCCGCATCGCTATAATCTCTCGCTCCTTCTATGAGTCTGGTTCGATCGAGAGTACGGTAACTGTCAAACCCCCATGATCGTGCCATTCGACCATGACCTTCTTAAAGTGTATGACGTCCGTTCTAAATGAACTCACACGACCCTGGCCAGGGATTTAATGGAGCGTCAGTGTCATGACCCATTAACTGTCTGATATATACCCGACAGTGAGCGATCCCCTCTTGACCATTGATGATCTTCACACGTATCCTGAAATAGTTAATGACTTGGCAATTCATGACTTGTGGTTAAAGTCACTTAGCCAACTCATTAAACTATTCCAGTCCTCAAGTAAGATCCAATCAATGTCTCAGGTCAAGGGACCAACGATGCTACTGATAAAATTGGATCTTCAGTTGACATTAGGTATAATCAACCATCTGAAGATCCAATAGCAGATCAGTTCAGTGTACATCCTCCCAGAATATACACCTACACATATGTATCGGTGCCCCGCACCAGTCACCATGAGACTGCTCACCCATACATCATGTGTACTGGTTTAATAGGTAATTAAAGTCCCCGAGTGATTACCCTCCAACTAGGAACAGTTTAAGGTATGTGTCCATGTAAAGTCAGTCTCATGATCGAGAACCTATCTTGACTTGAATTTACCACCACATATCCTTGGGACATCGTAGAGTAACATACAATTACATATTTACGATCAAATACCACTTTTTAAATAATGAACAAGATCGTACAACTATCGGGCCTACCCGACCCAAAATTGGCTTGTAGCACACCAATACTAACAGTACGATGCATGAAATCATAAGAAATCAGGGGGCTTTTGTTCCTAGCATGTTAATTCAGCATTTTTATGATATAACCTACCTTTGTAACGGGCTTTAGACTTCAAATTTTGGACTGGAAGGATGACCTAGTTTTTGCATGTCCTGTGCTAAACCAACAACTTCTCGTGGCTCTATCTCCTCGGCCTCTTGACCTAATTCCATGAGATTTGGAGGGTAGGTAGAAGATATAAAGGTTAACAAATTGTTCTAAAGGATGAACTTCTAAATATCTCGATTAGGGCTTCCAATCCCTAGATCTTCCTTAGACCAGCACGCTAGTTCTTGAGCGACTTGACCAACAACTTCGGGGGCTTCTAACTCTCCGGACGCTTGACCTCCTATCTCGAAATTTGGCGGGATGTTGGTTAATACTAAAAGGAACATAATGTTTTGAATAATCAACCTGAAATAATGTCTCCTTACCATCGAACTACGCGCTCCAAAACAAGGGTTTGTGCAAGTCAAAGTTAGGTCTATTTATATGGTTTGCTCGGGTTTGAAGGATTAGATCAATTTTGGAGTCCTACTTAGGAGTAGGATCGATCCCCCAAGAGTCCTAGACTAGGTTTCCATGCCAGGTAGCTTCGAATCATAGAGATTGGGATGGGAAAATTTCAAGTTTTCCACGCTTCTTCTTCACCCGTCTACGGAACATAGTAGCGGTCATTGCGCGACCGTTATTATGTGAGAAGGCGGTCTTGCGATAGACCACGTTCTGGCGGTAAAATTAAAAAATTTTGGATTTTCTAATTATCTCCCATTTATCCTTTTTATCAACCTAATTATCTAATTTAATTCTATAAATTACCCTAATTACCCCTCTAGTATTGGGCTTGGGCCTAAAGGTCTTGGAATTGGGTCTTTGGGCCTATTTGAGTTGGGCTTAACCCTTTGGTTAATATAGGGGCTTTAATTGGATTCAGTTAATTCTATAATTATTTTAATAGTCCATTAAGCCTTTTTAAATGCTTAATAATTATATTTAATCACAAAAACATCTTGAATAATTGCTAGAAAAATTAGGGGCTTTACACATGTGGTGTGGTCGAACACCTGATAAAAATGACTGGGTCTGGCTAACCCGTAAGTCAGCTGAGATCCTAGTGAGAGGATATCCATGGTGAGTTGAACACCTGATCTAAAATAGCATTTATACTATTTTTAGTTGGGGGGATAGTGAAAATCTTAGTAGTTGTTGGGTACTAGACGTAGAGTGATAGAGATCTGTGCCAAACCAGTATACATTCCTTACATCTCTTGTGTGATTACCTTTGTTCGTCACATTTAGCTTCTATTGCACGCGAGTTTCCACTATCCTATAACAATCTATTTTGATTTATCACAATCGCCATGTTTAACATTATATTTCATTGTGATTAATTTTTCGTAAACCCATTCACCCTCCTCTAGGCTAACAGTCATATCTGGGCAATAGCTTTATCTCCTCTTGGATGACGTCTTTGATGTCGCTCGAAGTGCTGGGGCCGGGGGGGCATAGTGAAGGCACTGGTATTGGTCGGGGTATAGGCTAAACTCGCACAAGATGATATCACCCAACTGGTGTCCAGGTTCTACCCAAAATCGTACAATTAACCTTTCCTTGGTGCGCCAGTTGCTGCCATCCATGCCTTAACATCTAACTCCGACTGCTACGTGCCCTCCTCCCCGTACGTCTCAGTCATCAACCTATCATATGAGTCCTGTAAATTAAATCAAAATGCTTATAAATTTCATATTAATCATTCATATTTGAAATGAAAAAAAACTTGTCTAAGCAAATATATGTCACAGAGCCCTCTTTTCCTACTAACTAAAAATTCCATTTGCGATGTAATCTATTTTCGTCCTAAAATCATCCCAAAATTCATCTCTATTTCTTAATATAATGATAAATATAAATATATTTTAAAATAAGACTCCTATTATTATATTAAAAGTCTTTTTAAATTTAAAAAGATATTAAAAATTACTAAAAATAATAGTTATAACAATTTGCAAGCTTGGGCCCTGGTTTAAATAAATCCGGCCCAGACCCGACTCATAAATATTAAAGCTTGTGACCAACCCGGGCCCAAACTATGTCGAGCTTAGTCCGACACTTTTAAAAAAATATAAAGTACATCTATTTATTTAAAGAAAATGTTAAAAGAATAATTGAGATAGTACAAAATAGAACATGTAGGGTTGACAAGTGGGCCGAACTCAAAGTCCGAGTCTATTGGATTTAAGTTTGATGAAGATGCGACATTGAATTTGCTCCTGATGTAAATATGAGCGTGAAATTTAAGTTCTTTGATGATTATCTAACTATTACATTTGCTCCCGATCTAAATCTATATGGTCCCAATCGAAATCTGATCAAGATTTGACAGTTTTTAGATTTACTATTGATCTAGCTTAGACTGTTGGATTTAGGTTTTTATAAAAGTTCGACCGTTAAATTTGCAGTTGATGGGAAGGGAGACTTGTGATTATTCCGTCGTAAAATCATCCCAAATCCATCGTTATTTTGGGACATAAATATTTCTGTCCGAAATCCATCCTAAATTAACGACAAAAATTAAGACAGAAATTGTGACGAATTTTGGGACGAAATTATATTCCGTCTCTAATTGCGACGGATTTTTTAACCATCGAAATTTTGCCGTTATATATGATAAATTTTGGGACAAAAATATTCCATCTCAAAAATACATCCCTATTCCCACTTTTTTCTGCAGTGATATAATCACATTTGTTGAGGACCATCCGATCAATAGTAGACTGAAAAGCTTCTATAAACGTCACTTGTGGAAAATAATGTAGGCCGTAGCGGCAGGAAAATAGTTCCTAGGCCACGTACCATCTTCTCTATTTATTTGTTGGGGAAGTCGTCTCACGACCGTGGATGCCTGCCCACACCAAGAAATCAGAAGGGCATCAGAAGGAGTCCCGGGTGTTATCTCAGGGGACAACCCTCTGATGTTTAAGTCAGGAACAGATTAATGAGCAAATAGAGAGGAGCAAGGTGAGAGAGAAGTAGGGGCCGTAGTCGTCGATCCAGGAGGCGTGTAGATCCTCTGCATGCATGCTCGCCGCTCCCAGTGGGCTCTCGGAGAGTGCTTGCTTGGTGGTAAGGCCGCACAGGAGGAAGAAGGTCTCTGGATGTAGCGGACGTCCCACTCGTCGTGGTAGCTAGTTGAGTTGCTCTCTTCTCAGTAGGAAGCTCTAGGGCAGGAGTATGCTCTTGCGTAGTAGCATAGGGTTTTTAGTAGAAGAATCTACCGTGCTCTTATCTTCTATCAATATCCCTTTTATATGGGTTGTCCTGGAGCGAGGGCCTCATCCCTTGATAGAGAAGGGTCCGTTTAGTAGAGTAACGTTCCTCCGCTATGTTGGCGGGAGTTACCCGTTGGAGGGCGATAGCCCCGGCGTCGGCCGTTCCCTGGGCGAGTCTTACGGCATTCATGGCGCGTGCTCACCCGTTATGGGGTCAAGGCCGGCGTCGTGGGGGGCAATGGTCGATCGTCTGAGTGTCCTCCGGCGAGAACTACGCTTGGGCCAGCTTCATCGGCATCGTGGAATCCGATGCCTCATTGGGCCGGTCATCTTTTTATTGGGCCGAACATGTATGTCCGCTCCTTGCTTGGGCCTAGTGCATCCAAACCTCGATGGGTCACACGTGCGTGGGCCGTTTCTGGGTCAAACCAGATTTACCCTCCTCACTTCCCCCCTACTCTTAGTTGCCGAGCACTCACAGGGGACTGAGAGTAGCCTAGGATAGGGTTCTTCTGGAGGGTGTGATCTGAAGAGGATTTCCTCGTATGGCGGAAGTTGGTGGCTTCGAGAGCCTGCTTGGCACGCAAGGTGCCTTTGATGGCTGGATGCGGAGTGTCTTTCCTCACCCTCAGCGCGATATGAAGCCTTCTCTCAACGCCGAGGGTCATCGGGATCTGAAGGCAGTTTCCCGGTATCCACTTGTCGATGCAGACCATGTCTTGACCTTGGCGCTGCTTCGAGAGCTGGAGTTGTGTCCTCCGTTGCTGCAGGGTACTGGTCTTGCCCCCCGTAGGAATGTGGTAGTAGTGGCTGATGCTTGACTAACCTCGTCTTTGCTTCCAGGGGCGGTTGAAGCGTAGGGGTGGACTCCTGAAATCATCCGGCTGCCGTGGCTTGCTCCTCGCCCCGTGGATCACGTCACTCCGGGAACTGGCTAGGTGTCGATCGTCGTCCCCCCCAGCCCAGGTTGCTTTCGCCCCGGGGAGGTTGCAGTATCCGGCCCCTATCGGCATTCCTATGGTGCATTCGCCCGAGGCGTCGGTGGCCAGTGGAGGGCCTAGTCTTCGGTGAAGTTCCCCCGAAGCTACTTCGAGTGCTCTCGACAAGGAGTCCGCCATGGCCGGTGGTGGTCGGGCTTGTCCGACCGAGGATGAGTTGGAGGAGATGGACAATTGCCGCCGATCGAGGAAGAGGGGGAGAGACTCGACTCCGGGCAAGAGCAGGGCTCCTCCTTCGTCCGGGGTGCCTCCCCCCAGTGTTCGCCTACAGTCGTCGCCTGTGGTGCCGGCGGCTGCTACCCCGACGTCTGTCTCCGACGGACGGGACGTGAAAGGGGCAAGGCCCCTGTCGTTGTTGAAGTTGACCCTCTCCCTCCGTAGAGGGTTCCTCCATGCTGTCAGTCCCCGCAACCCGAGGACTCGCCGGCGGGGGTGCCTGGTGTCCCCGGTATCGTTGACCTCATGTTGCGGAGTGCTCGCTGGCATGAGCACGTTGGGGAGCTGGGTCCTGGCGTTGTGGATGAGTTGACAGCCGTTGCCACGAGGAGCGTGTGCCTAGTTGTTAGCACCTTCAGGCTATGGAGGCACCATTTTCTGGATGCCGTGTGTGAGCTGGAGACCAGCCGGGCCCTTCAGGCGGGGGTGGCTGGGGCTATTGGCCAAGTTTTCCTCGCGCAGGCCTTTCTACCTGTGACGCTCTTTGTTGGCCTGAGGGTTTTATCCCTCTTCTCTAGCATAGGAGGCTTCTCCGTAGGTACCCTACCACAGAATAAAAAATGGGTACCTACGCTTGCTTGAAGATTCGCATCATCGTCAACCGAGGATGGTATCTGGGAAACGAGTCGTTGGAGTCACACGTCGCCATCGTCGAGCACGTTTTATCTCTCCATGTACTTATATTTGACCCGTATGAGGGTACTTTGCCAATTTTTCGGCAGCTTGTACTTTAACTAAAGAAATATAAATTCTTTGATTCTGAGCCAATATTGATGTGCTCGCCTCCAGGGAACCCTTAGGTTACCTCTTCGTTTTCAAGGGGAGCGGTGCTCGCCTCTAGTAAACCCTTAAGCTACCTTCTTTGTTTTCAAGGGGAGCGGTGCTCTCCTCTAAGGAACCCTTAGGTTACCTACTTATTTTCAAGGGGAGCGGTGCTCGCCTCTAGGGAACCCTTAGGTTACCTCTTCGTTTTCAAGGGGAGCGGTGCTCGCCTCTAGGAAACCCTTAGGCTACCTTCTCGTTTTCAAGGGGAGCGGTGCTCGCCTCTAGGGAACCCTTAGGGTACCTCTTTTTTTTCAAGGGGAGCAGTGCTCGCCTCTAGAGAACCCTTAGGTTACCTCCTTCATTTTCAAGGGGAGCGGTGCTTGCCTCTAGGAAACCCATAGGCTACCTGTAGACGCCTAATTTCGGACATCCCGCGGATCCCCAATGGGCCCTCGTGTGAATGATGCTTGATTGGTGTACTCATTTTTACCGATGTTTGAGTTTTAGGCCCAGCCCATAGCCCCTTGGCTATTAGGCCTCGTCCATATAAGGGGCCCAACACCATGGGTCTAGGTGGCCAAGGTCCTGGCCGCTCCCAGTCCTGGACGAGCAAGGCGATGGTCGCCCTCCCCAAGAAAGTGGCCAGAGTGCTGGCCGCCCTCCTCCTCAAGGTGGCCAACGATTTGGCCGCCTTCCCCTTGTTTACTCGGTCAGAGAATGTGGCCCAGCTCGTGGCCACATTCTCTCCCTCGTTCTGCACGATCTCCACCCACGTTTTGTAACCCCCGGCTTGTCGAACCAAAAGTCCCCCACCTCCAGTACGAGAGGGGGGAATGGGGGATTTTTTGGGGGAGAGAGTTGGGAGATTCGGGAGGGGTGGTTTTTTGAGAGTTGACACGGAGGAGAAGGGAGAACTCCCGGAACCTTGTCCCGGAGGCTACTCCTTCTTCCTTCAACCTGGTTTGAACTTCTCTACCTCTCATCTTTTGCTTCCTATGTGCATCTCGACTTCTAGGTAAGTATAGCATCGCATGTAGCATCCTCCTAGACCCAACATAAGAGGTTTTCTTCTTAAAAAACAAAGGGGAGGTGGATGGTCGATAGTCTCGGCCATCCTTCCTTCCCACACCCCCCAGTTACTTTGGCCACCAGTTTCTTACATGTTTTCTAATTGTTAGATCACATACTACATTCCAAGTTCACTAATGGCTTTCTTTTTGGTGTTTTTCTGAGCTACGTTGCAGGACTTCAGCACAAGGGATGAGCAGGGGTCCTTGCCCTTGGCCGGCCGAGGACGAGGAAGAGGAAACTCACGTCTCTTCATCTTGAACATCTCCCCGCGATCAACATCCTACGAGGTTCAGGTAAAATGACCTCTGGCGATCACGTTCTAATCTTTTTTTGTTCCACTGTAGGTACCCTCACACGGAGACTCCCATTCACCCATTCCATCTCACATCTCTCACCCAATCCCACGCCGCCGTCTCCGGGCACCTACACTACCTTCTTCGTTTTCAAGGGGAGCGGTGCTCTCGCCTCTAGGGAACCCTTAGGTTACCTTCTTCATTATCAAGGGGAGCAGTGCTCGCCTCTAGGGAACCCTTAGGTTACCTCTTTGTTTTCAAGGGGAGCAGTGCTCGCCTCTAGGGAACCCTTAGGCTACCTCCTTCATTTTTAAGGGGAGCAGTGCTCTCGCCTCTAGGGAGCCCTTAGGTTACCTTCTTCGTTTTCAAGGGGAGCAGTGCTCACCTCTAGGGAACCCTTAGGTTACCTCTTTATTTTCAAGGGGAGCAATGCTCGCCTCTAGGGAGCCCTTAGGCTACCTTCTTCATTTTCAAGGGGAGCAGTGCTCGCCTCTAGGAAACCCTTAGGCCACCTTTTTCTTTGTTCATGGGCAATTTGCCCTAGTGAAGTATGGCTGGTGACGTTTTACTGGAAGAACTTCCTGAGGTTGACGGAGTTCCACGTCCTGGGCACCTCTCTCCCCCCAAGCGTCACCAGCCTGTACGCTCCTTTGCCGAGTGCTTCTACTACTCGGTATGGGCCTTCCCAGTTAGGTGTGAGTTTTCCTGCGGCTCCTCGCGGGTCAGCCACGCTTGCTCGCCGTAGGACCAGATCCTCGGGGAAGAACTGTCGCTCCTTAACTCGGGCATTATAATACTGTGCCAGCTTCTGCTGATATGCCGCAAGCTTTATCTGGGCGTTGGCTCTTCTTTCTTCGAGCAAGTCTAGGTTTTCTCGCATTGCCTGGTTGTTCCTGGCCTCATCAAAATGTCCCACTCGTAATGAGGGGTTGGATATCTCCACCGGGACTACTGCCTCAGCTCCGTAGGCAAGATGAAAGGGCTTCTCCCCGGTGGCGGCTCTAGCGGTGGTCCGGTGAGCCCATAGGATGCTGGGGATTGAATCAATCCATGCGTCGCCTGCTTGGTCCAGGCAAATCTTGATGCTGTGGAGTAGAGTTCAGTTGGCGTTTTCCACCAATCCATTGGCTTGGGGGTGTCCCACTGAGGTGTAGTGGTTCCAGATCTCCAACTCCGAGCACTTCTCCTGAAAGGTGGTGCTCGTGAACTGTCTGCCGTTGTCGGTAGTGAGAACCCTGGGGATCCCAAACCGGCAAATGATGCTCCGTAGCATGAATTTCCAAGTAGCTTCACTTGTTATTTTTCCCAATGGCTCGGCTTCGATCCATTTGGTAAAGTAGTCGATGGCGACTATGAAGAATTTCTTCCTCCCTTGTGCCTCAGGGAAGGGCCCCAGTATGTCAATCCCCCATCGCGCAAATGGGCGAGGCTCCATCAAGGAGTGGAGCTGCGTCGCCGACTGGTGGTGCAGGTGGCAGTACTTCTAGCATTGGAGGCACCTTCGGACGTAGTTGAGGCAATCTTGCTGTAAGGTGGGCCACCAATACCCTTGTCGGGTCAGCGTCATCGCGAGTGCTCGTCCTCCCACATGACTTCCACAGAGTCCTTCATGGACTTCCTGGATGACCTGGTTGGCTTCCGTGGGGAAGAAACACTTGAGTAGAGGAGCTGAGAGGGATCAGCGATATAGCCGGCCGTCCACCATAGTAAAGTGTGCCGCTCTCGCCCGTGTGCACCGTGCTTCAGCGTGATCGCCGAGAAGTTGTTGTCGAAGGAGGAAATCGAGTAGAGGATCCATCCATGATGGTTCGTAGACGATGGCATTCACCTGGAGTGTTGGATCATCTATGCTTGGCGCTGACAGTTCCTCTATCAGGACTGATCTCGAGCTGGAGACCATAGTGGCTGACGCTAGGCGAGAGAGGGCGTCTGCTCGGACGTTCTCCTCGCGTGGGATGTGGACCACTTCAAAGTGGGCGAACTCATTTGCTGCGGCCTTGGGCTTCTCTAAATATTTCATCATGGAGGGGTCTCAGGCCTCAAACTCCCCCCTGACCTGGTTGGCGATGAGCATGGAGTCACTGTATGCTCGCATGCTTGACGCCCCCAGGTGTTTCGCCATGCGTAACCCAGAAAGGAGCGCCTCGTACTCGGTCACGTTGTTCGTCGTCGGGAAATTGAAACGCAGGGCGTACTATAGCTTCGATCCTTCTGGTGAGAGTAAGACTAGCCCCGCGCCGCTGCCCGCAGCGCAGGTGGATCCGTCGGCGTATAGCTCCCAGGTGGGCCCCGAGGACTGCTCTGGTGAATCCTCGGCAGGTAGGGTGCATTCGGTGACGAAATCCGCGAGAGCCTGAGCCTTGATCACTGTCCTCAGTCGGAACTTGATGTTGAATTCTCCCAGCTCGATGGCCCACTTGACCAGTCTTCCGGACGCATCAGGGTTCTGAAGGATTTACCGGAGGGGCTGATCGGTGAAGATGGCGATCGGGTGGGCAAGGAAGTATGGCCGCAGCTTGCGAGCAGCTGTAATCAACGCGAGGGTGAACTTTTCAGTCCGTGAGTATCGGAATTTCGGTCCTTGTAGTGCTTGGCTGACATTGTAGACGGGCTTCATGACTCCTACTTTCTCCCGTGTGAGCACAGCACTCATGGTGCCGGGTGTCACGGAGAGGTACAAGAGCAGCTGTTCCCCCCCTTGGGGTTTGGCGAGGACAAGAGGCGTCGTCAGGTAGCACTTCAATTCTTCGAATGCCTGCTCGCACTCCTCGTCCCAATTGATCCATCCCTTCTTTTTCGGTGCCAGGTTAGCCTGCTTGATGAGCCGGAAGAAGGGTAGACATTGTTCGACGGCTCGGGATAAGAATCGGGCCAGAGCGGCGACACGCCCGGTGAGGCACTATACGTCCCTCACCCGCTTGGGTCGCTCCATCTCCAATACTACTTTGATCTGATCGGGGTTTGCTTTGATTCCTCGGTGAGTAACGAGGAAACCTAGGAACTTGCCTAACTGCATCCCGAATGCATATTTAGCAGGGTTGAGTTTCATGTTGTACCTTCTGAGTGTGGCGAAGGTTTCCGCCAAGTCGCGCAAGTGCTCTGCTGCTTGGAGGCTTTTCACGAGCATGTTGTCGATGTAGACCTCCATGTTGCGTCCGATCTGCGAATCAAACATGTGGTTGACCAGGCGTTGATACGTAGCTCCGGCGTTCTTTAGCCCGAACGGCATGCGAGTGTAGCATGAATTCCCGCGATCAATGACACCCAAGAGGGGGGTGAATTGGGTGATAGCAATTTTTACGAAAAATTTTGGCTTTTTATAAAATATGTGATAAACAATAATTAGCAATGTGAAAACAAATAAACCAATTCTCTCAATCTCTCCGTTCCCACACGACCATACAATGAATACAATCAAACCACACAAATAACACACAATGCATAGTGGTTTTTAAGGTGGTTCGGATGCAACGACGGCAATCATACGTCCACCCCTCACCAAATCCGGTGAGGCTTCACTCGGGGATAAATCCCCAAACAGAGACGACGCTCCAACCACACACGCAGGATGACGCCTATCCAAACACACACAGGGACGCGCCCCAACACACACACACACACACGGAGACGAGGTCTACAACACAATCCAACAACCGGATCAACAACACACACACTTGCTACGATAGATGCAACACTATACACGCACAAACACTATGATCTGAATAAAATCAAACACACACGTAGATCTAGGAAGACCTACGCACACACGAATGGAACACGACGACCACACACGACCAAGGATCTAACTTGATCCACACACACACACGAATGTTTACAGTTTATATGGAACACGAATCTGAAACTATAAAGCATAAAACACAAATGTAAATAAACCACAGTTTAGAAAGCTCCTGATTTGGCTCCCCTTGAAGATATGTTGCAGATCTTTGCGTTGATTCCTTCTTCACTTGAATAACCTTCCTTTGATCTCTTCTTGAAACTCTTGAATTACTTCTTCTCTTGATTGTAAGTTTATTGGCTTCAGATGGTGCTTGATAGTCTCCCCCTTGATCTCTCTTTATTGGTTGCTTGCTCCTTCAATTCATTGGAAGTTGATGCCTTCAGATTTACCTTCAATGTGTTGAGGAAAGATGAAGAACTTCAGCTCGAAGCACTATTCACGGAGGTGCTACAGTACCCGTGAATCTCCTTCTCTAGCCTCCCTTGATCTCTCTTGATTCCCTTGAAGCATTTGGGTTTCTAACCCTCTTGTATGTGTTTTATAGCATTTGAAAGGTCTATGGAAACCACCCAGACCAGATCCACATTTTGTGGGTGATTGGGTGACTTTAGGATTAAAGAAATCCATGGAGAATGGCTCTTCTCGAAGTGGAAAATAAAGTCAACAATTGATGGCTCGGGGCTGGCGGTCGACCTGTGAAAGCTGGCGGTCGACCGCTACTGAGAAACCTGTAGACGGATGGTTCCTGGAATTTTCGGTCGACCGCTACTGGGCTGGCGGTCGACCGCCATTGAGAGACCTGTAGACTGGGGGTTGCTGGCAGGGGCGGTTGACCGCCCCTGTGCTGGCAGTCGGCCGTCAATTGGGCAGAACCTGGGTTTCCCCGGTTCACTCCGTTAACCATCTAGCTCAGTCGCTTAACTCCTGTAGCAGTCCGTTCTCATCTGTGGCATCAACCTTAACCGCGCAGGTCGATCCGTGGGCGAGGGCGCACGATGGCTAGAATGGTTTCATGTTTAATGTGCATGAATGAGGTGTATTAAGGAGAGGTATATGAGATACACATGGTGATATCGATGCTAAGACAAGGTAAGAATCTCACCAATGGTTCTTGACAGTAAATGACATATACCACCTGTTTTGGATTGTAGAGGAGCATGGTGCTTATCCACACGTTTGGTACACTAGGTAGCTATCATGAGTTTAATCCTGCAAGCAAGATAGTCAGGTTTAATACCATGCTTGTTCATATTAAAGAGGTTATGAAACCTCTTGCCTCTTGTAACACCAATCATATGCAAACCAAGGATCAAGACCATGTAATCATTACCATTTGCCATCCGAACCATGTAAGTTTAGTTATCATCACGTAATCACACATTAAGTTTAGTTATCATCAAAACCATAACTTAACAATCACAACAATCATCAAAACCATAACTCAACATAGCAGTATAAGTCGTGATCGGTGATGAACGCGGTCTTGTCGTGGTCGGGCTAGTGCATGCTGATCTGATGGTACCCTAAATAGGCGTCAAGGAAACTCAGCATTTCGTGCTCGGCCGTGGCATCGAACAGCTGGTCGATCCGTGGCACGGGGAAGCTGTCTTGGGGCGTGGCTTTGTTGAGGTCGGTGTAGTCCACGCACATCCACCACTTCCCATTGCTCTTGGGAACCAGGACTACGTTGGCCACCCGATCTGGATACTGGGTAGGCCGGAGCAGTCCTGATCGTAATTTTTCACTCACTTGCAGCCTGATGATGGCTTGTCGCTTGGGGTTACACCGTCTTCGACGTTGCTGTACCGGGCGATAGTTAGGGTCCAACCTTAGTTGGTGCGCGATGACCTCCGGGGGAATTTCGGGGAGCTCATCCTCAGACCAAGCGAACACGTCCTTATTGGCTGTGAGGAAGCTTGCGTATGCTTGTTTATCATGCTCGGACAAGGTAGCGCCAATCTTCAGTGATCTGCTTGGGTCGTCCCCAACTTGGATGAGGTATAAGTCCTCGGCGGGCGCGGTCGTGCTCGGACCTGGATCTTCGGTCCTCGCCCTCTTTTCGTGTGGTGCATCTTCGGGACGTCGGTCGCGGGTGGAGATGAGGTAGCACCTCTTGGATTCCCGTTGATCGCCCCGGACTTCCCCTACCCCATGGGGGGTGGGGAACTTAAGCTTCTGATGGTAGGAGGAAGGGACGCCTTGAAGCGTGCTGAGGATTCCTCGGCCGATGATGGCATTATATCCTGTCATTGCATGGACCACAGTAAAGTCGGCGAGGAAGGTTACCTCTTTTGCTGCCATCCCGAACATGATCGAAAGCAAGATACGCCCTTCTGGGCGGACAGTCGTGCCGGAGAATCCATACAGCGGCGTGTGTAATGGCGCGAGTCATGACACGTCCACACCCATGAGTACAAGATAGTCATACGCGATAACGTCAGGTCCACTTCCATTATCTACCAGGATACGGCGCACAGTACATTGATTGATGGTGGCGAAAACCACCAATGCATCAGAATGGGGCGTCGTGATGCCTTTAAGGTCATCCTCGGAGAAGACTATGGGGTCTCCCGGGTGGCCTGAAGGGGAAAGCTCCCTTGGGGTTCCGTCGCCTTGATCCGCCGTGTTGATAGCCGTCGCGTACCGACGCCTTCTGCTCGTGCTGTCTCCCCCCGTAGCGGGTCCCCCAAAGATCATCATGATCTCCTTTCCATTAGGCCGATTTTCGATCGGGGGAGGCGTCTTTTGTCGTCTCTTGGCATTTTTAGCGAGGAACTTATCGAGGAGCCCTCTGCGTACGAGGTCTTCGATGGCATCCTTCAGATTGATGCAGTCGGTGTGTCATGGGCATGGTCCCAGTGGAAGCGGTAGTATTCCGCCAGGGCTTGGATCTCCTGGCGGAGCTCGTCTAGGTCACCTAGGGTGACCTCTTGTCGGTGGTGTGTGGAAGAAGCTTCCTGCGATCCCCGGCGAGAGTTGGGTCCCTGATGGGAACCCCGCCCCCGGTTGCTGGCATTACAGAGGCTTCCACGGGACGCCATAGCTTTTTGCTCGAGTTCCCACAGACGGCGCCAAGAAGTGTAGCGACAGGAAAATGGTTCCTAGGCCATGTACCGCCTTCTCTATTTATTTGTTGGGGAAGTCGTTTCGCGCCCGTGGATGCCTACACACACCAAGAAACCAGAAGGGCGTCAGAAGGAGTCCCGGGTGTTACCCCAGGGGACAACCCTCCGATGCTTAAGTCAGCAAGGGATTAATGAGCAAATAGAGAGGACCAAGGTGAGAGAGAAGTAGGGGCCGTAGTCGTCGATACAAGAGGCGTGTAGATCCTCTGCACGTGTGCTCGCCGCTCCTAGTGGGCTCTTGGAGAGTGCTCGCTGGGTGGTAAGGCCGCACAGGAGGAAGAAGCTCTCTGGATGTAGCGGACGTCCCTCTCGTCGTGGTAGCTAGTCGAGTTGCTCTCTTCTCAGTAGGACGCTATGGGGCAGGAGTATGCTCTTGCGTAGTAGCGTAGGGTTTTTAGTAGAAGAATCTACCGTACTCTTCTCTTCTGTCAATGTCCCATTTATATTGGTTGTCCTAGAGCGAGGGCCTCATCCCTTGATAGTGAAGGGTCCATTTAGTAGAGTAACGTTCCTCCCCTATGTTGGCGGGAGTTGCCCGTTGGAGAGCGATAGCCCAGGCGTCGGCCGTTCCCTGGGCGAGTCTTACGGCGCTCATGGCGCGTGCTCGCCCGTTATGGGGTCAAGGCCGGCGTCGTGGGGGGCAACGGTCAGTCGTCGGAGTGTCCTCCGGCAAGAACTGCGCTTGGGCCGGCTTCATCGGCATCGTGGAATCCGATGTTTCTTTGGGTCAGTCATCTTTTTATTGGGCCGAACATGTATGTCCACTCCTTGCTTGCGCCTAGCGCGTCCAAACCTCGATGGGCCGCGCGTGCGTGGGCCGTTTCTGGGTCAAATCAGATTTACCCTCCTCATAGGCTAATAACTTTTTTTTTGGTAAGGCCAAGTCATCAAGTGGCATAAGGGAGAGTGGACCCCCATTCCAAAGGAAGGGAATGTTCCCACTCCACCAAATTACCACATGATGCTTTATTTTATTGATTTTTCAAAAGAATTACATTGCTTGAAGGCATAGCCTTTGATGTACAATGATAAAGTCCAAAAAAGAAACCTATACAAGCCTTCTACGAAAGTTAGAGATGCCTCTGGCATCTGCTATGGCATATCCTTTTGCTCTTATAGGTAGCTCCCGAATTGAAGTGAATTCAAGATTGCATCCGGCCTACACAGCATGGTTGGCAAGTGCATCCGCAAGCTGATTCCCCTCTCTATAGGAATGAATAATGGGACAATGAAAAGAAGAGAGGATTTGTTGCAAAGAGTCCCACCATGGAATAAGAGACCAAGGAGGGTCATTTTTGTTTTTCAGCAACATAATCAAGGCCAGAGAATCAGTATAGATGGCTGATATAGTGATGTTGTGGTGTTGTGCAAGTTGAAGGCCATCTAAAAGGGCTCGGCCTTCTGCCACCATATTAGATCCAACCCCGTAGAAGTAAGAAAATCCGAGCCTTAGTTGGCCATATTGATCGCTGAAACATCCACCGCCCCCAGCAAAACCTGGGTTTCCTTTGCTGGCTCCATCTACATTTAAGATAAAATCTCTATCAGGGGCTTTCCAGCGGACAAGGATGAATGTTGAAAGATGGCTGCTAACCGATATACCAAATCCTTGCAATACTATCCGATATTCACTACTAGCTTCTTGTTTAAATTTAATCCGACTCACAATAAGTTTTCTATCTGCAATGATTTGTTCCGAGGTCTTTTCTGGATTAGTTCTGATCCCTTCATATCTGGCTTGACATCTGAGTTTCCATATTTCCCAAACTATCATAATAGACACTAGCATTGAAACAAATCCTTCGGGTTTGCTCAGAACAGTCTCATTAATAATGAATCTTAACCTGCTGCAAATAGTGGGAATTTCCAAAAAAGAGGGAGTAACCAATGAGAAAAATTTGGACCATAGGAAATTAGCCATCTCACCATCAATGAATAAGTGGTTTTCGTCCTCAATTTCATGGGAATTTAGACAGCACACACAGCTGGAAGCAATATTGATCCCACATTTTTGAACTTGTTTGTCCACGGGGACTGCATGCTTCAGAAATTTCCAACAAAACATAGATGGCCGAGGAGGGAGTTTTAAGTTCTAAATTTTACTGTACAATATACCCTGCCTCAGTAACTGCTCATTAATAAAACTGTATGTAGATTTGATGCTAAATTTACCTGAGTTGGTAAGGGACCAAACTGGAACATCTTCACCATTTTGTAGAGGGAAACTCTGTGCTGCACCTCTAAGCTGCTGCTTTACCAAATGTTGCCAGACTGTATGTTGAAGGTTAGCCATTGCATCCTGAACAGAGCAGTCTTCAAGGATATGAGAGTGATGTATATTAAGAGTGTCAATCAGAGGCATATTATTGTACCGATTGTCTTTCAAAAAATTAGTGGAAACACCAGTGAAAACTATCATTCGGGAGTTGGCTAGAAGTATATTCCGAGCCTTCTCAAAATCTCTTGTTTTTATGCCAGCAGGGAATGGAGAATTACAGTCTGATGTATGTAAGCCATTAAAATATTTACTTCTCACAAACCTAACCCAAAGTGAATTACTGTGGACTGACTACCAAAGTAGCTTGACATAAAAATCCAGTTGCATATCAGATTGGCTTCGGATGACTAACGGGGTGTTTGGTTACGTTTTTTTTCTCTCTTTTTATCTCAAATTTAAAAAAGAGAGAGAGAACTCATTAAAAGGTGTTTGGTGTTCCTTTCTTAAATTTTAGAGAAAAAATCTGTCCACGTTGTAAGCTCTGTCAAAAAAAAAAATAACTCCCCACTTATTTTTTTTTTGAAATTGCTCTCTCTTCTCTCTCTCCCCCATGCTGACCCCTCCCCCTGCATCCTCCCCCCGCCGGTCCCCCATCTCCCTCGCCGGCCTCTCCCCCCTCCCCCTGCGTCCTCCCCCGCCGATCCCCCCTCCCCCGTCGGTTCCCCCCCTCCAGTACCCCCCTGTGCAGCCCCCTCCCCCTCCCCGGCAGCCGGCTCCCCCCCTGCGGCCCCTCCCTCGCCCCCTCCGGTCTCCCCCTTCCCTCCCTTCCCCTCCCCCGCGGCCGGCCCCCCTCCCTCCTGCAGCCCCTCCCCCACGACTCCCCTCCCCGGCAGCCGGCTCCCCCCCTGCGGCCCCCTCCCTCGCCCCCTCCGGTCTCCCCCTTCCCTCCCTTCCCCTCCCCCGCGGCCGGTCCCCCTCCCTCCTGCAGCCCCTCCCCCACGACTCCCCTCCCCGGCAGCCGGCTCCCCCCCTGCAGCCCCCTCCCTCGCCCCCGCCGGTCTCCCCCTTACCTCCCTTCCCTTCCCCCGCGGCCGGCCCCCCTCCCTCCTGCGTCCCCTCCCCCGCGACTCCCTCCCCGGCAGCCGGCTCCCCCCCTCGCCCCCGCCGGTCTCCCCCTTCCCTCCCTTCCCCTCCCCCGCGGCCAGCCCCCCTCCCTCCTGCGGCCCCTCCCCGGCAGCCAGCTCCCCCCCTGCCGCCCCCTCCCTCGCCCCCTCCGGTCTCCCCCTTCCCTCCCTTCCCCTCCCCCGCGGCCGGCCCCCCTCCCTCCTGCGGCCCCTCCCCCGCGACTCCCCTCCCCGACAACCGGCTCCCCCCCTGCGGCCCCCTCCCTCGCCCCCTCCGGTCTCCCCCTTCCCTCCCTTCCCCTCCCCGACGGCGGCGGTGTTCCGGGTCCTCCCCCTCCCCCTGCGGCTCCCCCCCTCTGCCGGCGGCCCTGCCGTCTCCTTCGGCCCCCCTCCCAAACAGGTTACACCGATTTTTAAAAATTTTGTCAATTTTGCCAAACATCTTACATTAATTTTTATCAATTTTAAAAATAAAGTTAAAAATCAACCTAAACTATTTTTTTAGAGAGAAACAGTTTCTGAAAAAAAAATGTTCCCAAACACCCTATAATCCACCCTCAGAAATGGGACAATACATTTTATTCCATGATACCCGATGCTTCCTATGGACATTTTCATATCCCTACCAGAAAAAATTGGAGCAGAAGCTCCCAATTTGTCATAGGCTAATAACACCTTTGAGGAGAGCTATCTCATTACTTTGTCGAGCACTTATCTCGTTACTCGATCAAACGGTCCTTAACGAATGTAAATATTGTGTACAGAATGTGATGTAATAACAGTACTGCCCAAATTTAAAATACAAGTGCAATGGAAAAGGCGTGGTGAGTCTGTCAACGTTTTAGTCTCTTCCTTCCGACACTCTGGGTGTCTGTTTGCAAATAAACAAACCAACATTATCACCTGGCGAATAACAAGCGTGACAATCCTCGTGTTATCTCAACCAGCAAAGGCAGGTCCACGGTGCCTAGTTTCATTTGCGCTTCGGCACACACCTTTGAGCACCCGAACATGACTTGGATCCGTGTCACAGTTGGCCCAATAACACTATAAGGATAGGCCGGTTTATGAAGACTTTCACCTCTACCTGTGCATACATACACACGACAAGTATAAATCAATTGGATGTGTCCCAAAAAAAAATCACTTCATAATCTTAATTTTTTACACATTATTGACATTCCTAATGACATATATATGCGGACTCAATTATATGAGATATGAATATGTAATTTCATTCAAGCAAAGATGCACAAGCAAACATCTCGATCGAAGTATTTCTTGAGACCAAAACGTTTCATCAATATATATATATTGATTTTGACATGAAAATTATTATTAGAGATGAATTTATAAAAAAATTATTCTTAAAAATATATTAACAGATATGTCATTAAGTTAATTCATATAATGTATAAATGTCATTTAAATACGATTATTTTTTTATAAATTTTTGATAAAAAGAAGTGATACGTGTATAAATAAATATGATATTTTTACGTAATTCATTTAAATAAATTTAATAATAATTTTTATGAAAAAAACCCATATATATTGTTTTGTATGCACGTTAATTGTTTCAGGCTTTCGGCATGGCAACGACAGGATGGCCACGTGGTTTTTCCTCTACGCAATGCTTATGAAATCCTTACATCACCTCGTCAACCGGCGCCGTCGCTATCTGACGTGGATGAGAAGTGGGAAACCCTACCAAACTGCTCAGAAAGAAGAGCTGACAGGTGAGTTCCTTCCTCACCTAAACCAGAAACGATATGTATATATATATATACCCCCCCCCCCATTATAAATTTATAACCACGTGAGCAGCAAACTCGGAGGTCAAATCCAAATCATAAGTTTAATATCAGCTCCATTCCAATGGAGAAAAAAAATATCTAAAAGTTTCGACGACGACGACGACGACGAGTTTGTTCTTTAAATTTTGATCTCTCCCGCCTGGGTTAATGTGGGTGTGTATGGTGGTGATGCTTGGAGCCGAAGGCGGCTGCTGCTGCTGTTGCATGCGTATCTCTGTGAAGACCCTCTTTTTGTCCTAACCACCACCACTTCCGGGGCTCACCATTGACAGCCCCCTATATATATATATATATATTCCCCATCTCCTCCCTTCCTTGTTTCAGATGGAATTTATTTATTCAGGTGGGCTTAGTGGTGTTCAGTGGGTGTGAAGCATCCGAGTGACCTCCCAACGGAGTCCTAAAACACAGACAAATGAGAGCCCTGTTCTCACAAAGAGAATAGACTGGCTTTGTAGTGACTGAAAAAAAAAAAGAACATATGCCCGTCTGAGAGATATCCTCTGTTCAAACTAGCTCATTTAAGGATGTGGAAGGGGCATTGGAAGGGCTCTGTTCAAACTACATATTGGAATGGATGATATCCTCTGGGCACTGGTGGTCATAATTAGCATCTCTCATATCCTGTCTTTTTTGTTTTTTTGCCTTTTTGCCAGACAAAAAATCATCTACCTTTAGATTATAAAAAAGTACAGTTTAACCTAATGTTTGATCAGGGTACGTATGCCCGTCCGAGAGAGCTGACCGAGGATTTTAGCAGAGTTTCTGTAACATGATTCGTCCCTGGTTTCGGATCTTCTCTCTGTTTCTCTGCGCGCCTTCCACTCATTCTAGTAGCTTTATGTCATAAATATATATACATATATACATATATATATATAATGATACAAACACCGTAAAATGTGGTCTTTTCTGGTGGTTTTTTATTATAATGTTGGATGTGGTGTAGACATCTGAATTTTATAATGTGATGGAGGTCATCCGGTTTCATGCGACGACATAGTCTTGGTTATCCTACAAGTACGTGAGAACACACGTCAATAATATAGTTTCACATGAAAAGTAGAGATCAAAATTAATAAACTGAGAATATAATGTGATGTAATTCACTGAAAATTAATTAACAACAAGTGAAGAGGCCCATTTACTTGTAAACCCAAGACCTCCATCTATTTATAACCGATGTGAGATTTTACTTGTAAACCCAAGACCTCCATCTATTTATAACCGATGTGAGATTTAACTCTCTCTCTCTCTCTCTCTCTCTCTCATGTCCAGTCCAATATCGAAGGAGAACTGGTATATATGTGGGATACAACAAACAAGATATGTAGACAAAAACAGAAGTGGGAGGGATCGATTTACTTACAAACTCATGTTAATTAATTAGAGTATCCAAAATATAATTAATCTTGTGGAACTGACATTATTCAATATATATATATATATATATATATCCACGAGGTGGTGGGACCATTAATTAATTAATGCTACCCACCTCGATCGGAGACAAGCATGTATAATTGTCTGGTTAATAATTACGAACAGGTTAATTATATTAACGTCACCTGAGGGAGGGGATGTATGGTTTTATCAGGGAAATGCAGTACGTAGCAACTCTGGTAAATTAAAAGAATAAAATCTTAAATGGAATAAAAGATTTAAAATCAATGATAAAAAGTTCAACTCATATACATTTAAAATATATAACAAAAAGGGCCAAGATAAATAACGTCTCTGTTAAAGTCGTCATTTAATTGAAGACTGTTCACGCAGTCGTTAATTTAAGAATTGACGCCCTCTTGACAAGCGTCATATAAAAGAATTGATGACTGTGACAGAGGCGTCATTTTTAAATAACGCTCTAACCTTAGGCGTCATTTACAAACAGAACCGTTGGTGTTTGGTTCGAACAGGGATGTTATCCGGGATAAGTTTTGATTAAGAAATGGATTGATACGTGTATATTTAAGTTTAGTAAGGATTCTACCCAGGACCATTAGGATTCCTTCCCTATAAATATCCCCTCCCATCGAGCCAACCTGTTGGCTCTTTTCTTCATCAAACCTACTGTTGCTGTCGATCGTCCAAGCATCAGGGAGCCTTCCTTTCTATCCTGTTGTTGATACGAGGAGGGGTTCCCATCATCTTCCTCTTCGTCCTGCCGTGGAGAACGTGAAGAACGTAGGAGTTCTTCTTCTTCCTCTTCCTCCTGCTGCTTCATCCGTTGCCGTTGTTATCAAGTTCCTCTGTTTGAAATAGAGTATCGGCTGTGGTTATTATTCTCATCTTTTTCATCGTTCTATCAACCAAAGGCCATCCAAAGCATCAAAAGGTAGGTTTTCTCAAGACTTAGCAAAACCCTGTAATTCTTAGGTTAAAAACATGCATATAGGTCTGTAAGAGTTACATATTTCGTTTCTGGATTGTGTTTTCTCTGTTTACTGCATAAATGGAAATAGCGACCCAAGCAAGGGCGCTATTTGATTCAACGACCGTGCAAACAGTCGTCAATTTCTTAGATAATTAATAATTATACCATGTTCAAAATTTAATAACTATGAACCCTTACATGTAAACTAATGTACGATCCTGTCCATAAATTCATGCTATTTTTCTCTATCTATTCAGGTCTTTAGAATCTTGATCAGACATACTCCAAAAAAAACTATGTGTCTGTGATTGTACCTGCCCGGTGTAAATCATATGACAAAGAATTAGCGACCCAGATTAGGTCGTCATTTGAATGAACGCCCCTATACATGGGCGCCAATTTAGTGATAAACTGTGAATTATAGAAATGGTTATAATATTCTTAGATATTGAAATGACGACATATACCCTGCCCTTTAATTTGATATATGACGCCCCTGACTAGGGCGCTGTTTACAGAATTGAAGCCTTCATGAAAGGCGTCATTTTTATAATAATCGAAATTTAAAAATATTTACAGACATTAATATTTACATAATCCGGATGTAACGACTGAGTGAATAGTCGTCATTTACTTAACTGACGACCCTGACTAGGGCGCCAATTCAGAAAATGAAGACTTAATCTCAGGCGTCAATTTACTGATCTCCTAATTTCCTGATTTTCGTGGTTTTCTATAACCCTTGACCATGGGTTGTGTACATTGGCACTATATTCCATTCCGTGAATATAGCCCCACGTTTCATGATATTTTATCGATTATCCACTATTTCTCGGTGATAGATGAACCCTTCATGGGACATTCCGTTCCTTTGGACCGGTGACTTTATCATAGAGACCTCCGTAAGACTTCGCTAGCCTTGGATTCCCTCAAGGCAGCTGAGCAGGTTGTACCATCAAAACCCATGACACTACTTGATTTCTATGTCACTCTAAAGAAACATGATATACCGACCCTCATGATATGCTATTTTGATGTCATGAGAGTACTCTTTAATGGAATGAGAAACCATGCCATTAATACTGCTTAAGAATGATATGCCATACTTATGGACACTAATTCTATCTACCTTATCATGTACAAGAACGAGCGACCATCTCTATATGAGCGCTTATTCTTATTGTCTTGGCACCCAAGTTAGGGAGCCGATTCCACCTAGTTTTAATACAAATCGTGATTATACCGTTATTATCGTCCCTACATGTTCAATCCTTGTGATTCTATTCCGCACGATATACCTTAAAGTTCATACCGGCTTGAATCCTTGGAATTCTATATTGGCTATAACTAAAGTGGATGTCAAAAATACATGATCAATGCCTGCGCATATAGTGTCCGATCTGGTCCTAGGAGAAGCACCCAAAAGTACTAGTGCCCATGAGAGTTGTAATGATCACGATATGGCATTGTACCGAAGTGCATGACTAACTTGATAGACATTCCACAAATCTCGTACTTGACTTGACTTGACATGACATAACTTGCGTGACCCAGAAAGGGTATTTATTGTACTTGCTTGAAACATGATAGCCAATTCTTGACATGACATGATCACTTGACATGATAGATATACGTGCTCTATTATCTTGCTATCTTAACATGAGTTCTTGAAAGACTTGCTAATTCACTCACTATCACTTGATATACATTCTCTATTCTCTTGTTATACATTCTCTATTGTCGTTTTACGTGAACATGCATAGCTAAATTGTATTCATCTAACTTGTAATTTACTTAAAGCAAGCTACCTCTTGAGATATAATCCCTACTAAGCGTTCGCTCACATAGTATTTTTCCCTTATTTTTCAAGTAAGTCCGAGGACGGAACTCTTTCGGATGGGGAAAGTCAAGAATGATGAGATTAGAGCTACTCCAACTATCCGAGCGTTGTCTAGTCTTGACTTTTCTACATTCTTGAGTCAATCATTGTACTTATTCGTTTTATTGAGTCTCAGCACTAAGAGGATTGTAATAGAAGTACTTTGAAGGTTTTGATGAAATAAATGATTGGGTTATCTTTACTCTTGCGCGCTATGTCTTTGTGTTGAATACACTAACGCTCTGATTGACATGATCGATATAAACTCGTCACGCGTCTCCGGGTTCCTTCCGCGCTCGGGGCGTGACACCGTACCTCCCGAAAAGATGTAACGTGGTGGTGTTCAACTCTCCTTCCCTTCTTTTCTGTGCATGAGAGATCGGCATATCCACAATGATCGCTCGCTGCAGCGCAATTTTTTTTATTTTAAGAAACATACGATATTCATTCAAAGTAAAAGATAACCTTGGTACATGGGCAACCTTGACACAGAACCATACATGAGTTGTCATGCCTGGCCCATACCGTCATCAACCCATTGAGAATACAGAGAGATAAACAAGAACTATAGAGATCACTGACGCCCAGCTTGGGTGGGGGTTTCTGAAGGCACCGAGGAAGAGGCAGCCACTGCTGAAGATGGCGGGTTCCGTCCTCAAGGAGCACAAGGCTGCCAAACCGCTCTAACTGATGGCGGTGAGAGAAGGATGCTCGGGTGGCCAGCATCTCGTGGGATGCAGGGGGGGCATGCTCAGTATCTCCGAGCCCTTTTGAGACCGAGGGTGGAAGCCCACAATCTGCATCGTAGATCTGGCCCGAGCTTCGTCGAGTACTCACAGAAACGCCCATCACCGAGAGAGAGTCTCGAACAGCGGAGGATGGTGGAGTGGGAGAGACGGTATGTTTTTTTTTACTAAAGTAATACCTGAGAGTGGGGGTAGGAGAGTGCTCACCCCCTCAAAGAGGGAATGAGTTGTTCACTCCACCACCAACCACTAACAGGCAAATTTATTAATATAAGAAGAGGAAAGTACAGTATAGAGAGGAATAGATAATACAAATGTTTAGGGACTAATAGTAGGACACCCTATCTTATCAAGATGATAGGGGTCCTTTACACAAGTGGGAAGATCAGCCCATGCAACAAACAAAAGAGGAGAAACGGACAAAAAGCAACCATGACCAGCAAGAGAATCAGCAACCTGGTTGGCCTCCCTAAAGATGTGAGTGAATGTGGCCTGGAGCGCCTGAGAGAGGGCAGCAATCTCATGGAGGATATAAGTCAATCGCCAGGGGCGGGAGCAGGCACCCTTTATAATCTGAATAAGCACAAGGGAGTCCGACTCAATGGAGATAGATGAGAAACCTTTGGACCAACAATAGAAAAGTCCATCACGGAGGGCCAAGGCCTCGGCTTCAATACTGGAAGATACCCCATGGTAGGTAGCAGCAAAAGCAAACAAGAGGTCACCACTATAGTTGCGAACAATACCCCCGCCACCAGCAACGCCGCAACTAGATTTGAATGCACCATCGACATTGAGCTTCAGCCGTCCAGTAGGGGGGGCAAGCCACCGAATCACCTTAGGTGGGGTAGGGTAGGCGGGGGAAAGAACCATGCCCCAAGAAGCCAGCACCTGTCGCTGCAAGTGGGGGATGTCTCTCCCTTTGAACTTGATAGAATGAACAATCGGGCAAACCGCAAGCATGACCCGACAAAGGATACGCCGAGAGATCATAGGTTGGTCGCCATAGCGGGCTGAGTTTCTGCTGCACCACAGCTCCCAGATGACAGCCATGGAAAAGCATTTGGAGATGCAACCAACCAAGGAAGAGAGGCGGTTGTCCATAAGGTAATCAAGAACCCCATTAGTTGCATTCAGGACCGCTTGGTTGTCAAAATTGAGGACTGCATACAAGGCAGTCCAAACCTCATTCGCAGCATGCCCATGGAAGAATAGATGCAAATCTGATTCAATGAAAGGCGTAGGGCAGCAAGAACACATGGAACATATAGGAATACCACAGGTCTGGATGGCAGCATCAGTAGGGAGGCAGCCGCGAACAAGCCTCCAAGCTAGAACCGACCATTTCAGAGGGTATAAAGAAGACCATAGAGCAAACCAGCTAGAGGAGGATCGTCCTTGGAGCAGCTCACGGATAGATTTAGAGGAGAAAGCACCATTAGAGGTGGGGCACCACAGCTATTGATCTTTGCTATTAGATGAGGATAGAACATAGTCAAGGCACCCAGGTTGACAGTAGTTCCGAACAGTGTCAATATGAGAATGCAACGGATCAGCAAAAGCTTGTTGAACTGACCAGTGTTTATCAACCATTGTGGACCATGCATGAGAGGGTAGAAAGCTGTAGAGGGGGGCAGCACCTGCCCATCTATCCATCCAGAAGCTGGTATGAGTTGAGGTAGCCGTGACCAATACACGGTGGTTCTCAAAAACAAACCTTGCAGCCTGCTGCCATAACTTGCGGTCTGCAGTAATCATTAAGGGAAATCGAGATTCAGAATAATGTGTATTGAATAAATGCTTGGCCCTAAAGAACCTAGACGACAGGGAGTCAGAAGAGATAGCAGCCCACATCATTTTGGTCCTTAAGGCAACCTACATAAGATGAAGATTCAGCACCCCCAAATCTACACTGTCAATGGGCTGAGATATGGAATCCCAGGAGATCCAATGCTTCTTAGGTGACCCCTCATACGAGCCCCAGAAAAACTTAGCAAGGAGTCTATGGAACGACTTCATAACAGGGGCTGGTATATTGATGGCAGACATAGTGTAAATGGGGAGGGTTGAGAGAACATGCCGAATGAGCACAAGTCTGCCACCCGAGGAGAGGAAGTTAGACTTCCAAGCCTACAATTTCGTAGCCGTCTTGGACAAAATGTGGCTGAAGTAGGAGGACCGCTGCCGTCCCGAGTAAAGGGGCACCCCAAGGTAGGAGATGGGTAGCCTGCTACTAGAGAATCTGGTGGCCTCTCCAATAGATCTGCATGATGCCTCAGGCATGTCTTTGGAGACAATATAGGAGCTTTTGTTGGTATTGATGAGATGCCCAGAAGCAAATTCATATTTTCACAAGAATCTCATAAGGTTTTGAATATGGCGAATGGAACTATTAGAGAAGATAAGTGTATCATCAGCAAATAGAAGGTGAGAAACCATGGGACACCTCAGAAAAGACTGATACCAGCCCCCACTGCTGCAAGAAAATAAAGAAGACAAACCCCGACTGAGTGCTTCCTCTGCAAGGATGAACAAGGCCGGGGCAATAGGATCCCCTTGATGGAGGCCTCTGCTAGACATAAAATAACCATGCACACTGCCATTGAGAAGAATAGAAAACCAACAATTAGATAATAATGGTTCCAGCAAGGAGATGAAAGCTAAGGAGAACCCAAACCGACTGAGTACAGCATAAAGAAAGTCCCATTCAAGCCGGTCGTATGCTTTGGACATATCCAGTTTCAGCACAATGTTCCTGCCCCTGCAAGACTTGCTCAAGTGCTGAACCAACTCACGAGCAAGAGAGACATTCTCGATGATGGATTGCCCCTGCACAAAGGCCCCTTGCTACTCTGAGACCAAAAGAGGAAGGATAGAAGCAAGCCGATCACTTAGGATTCTAGAAATAATTTTGTAGAAGAAGTTGCATAGGCTGATCGATCGGTAGTCTTTGCATGACTTGGGGGCGTCCACTTTGGGAATCAAAGCTATAAGAGATGACGTGAGACCTTTAGGCATAGGGTGGTCACAAAAGAAGGCCTGAATAGCTCCACCAACATCACCCTCAATGAAGTCCTAGCACGCATGAAAAAAGTGACCAGTGAGGCCGTCCGGGCCCGGGGCGCTATCCGGTGACATGCTGAACACAACCTTTTTAATCTCATCAATAGAGGGTACAACACAAAGCATGGAGTTGTGTTCATTGTTCAGCACCAAAGGAATAGAAGCCAAGACCTCTGGGTGAATGGCATGTGTTGAGGAAGAGAAGGCCCTAGTAAAATGGGAGATAAACAAATCAGCAATAGCATCATGGCCGGACACAATAGACCCATCCTCATCATGAAGTTCAGAGATAGTAGCACGTCGCAGCTGAGAAGAAGCATAGGCATGAAAGAATTTTGTGTTTTGGTCCCCTTCTTTCAGCCATTTAATACGAGAGCGCTGCCTCCAAAACATCTCTTCCTGGACAAGGACCCGATGAAGGGCCTCCTTGGCTGAAAGAAGGGCTGAATGAGCAGGGCCAGAAGGTAGCAGGCCATACTCCTATTGGGCGGCATTAAAACTTTTTTCAGCATTCTTAACATTAGAAGAGATATCATGGAAGGTATCCCTATTCCAATCCCAAAGAAAACCTTTCATGTGCTTCAGTTTAAGTGCCATAGTGAGCAGCGGATAGGAGGACAAAGGGGCAGCATCCCAGACAACTTTAGCATCGCGGGCAAAAGTCTCAGGAGCAGTCTACATATGCTGAAAACAAAACCT
The DNA here is from genome assembly GCA_022559845.1 of Amorphophallus konjac. Lineage (NCBI taxonomy): Eukaryota > Viridiplantae > Streptophyta > Magnoliopsida > Alismatales > Araceae > Amorphophallus > Amorphophallus konjac. The sequence goes on from CM040129.1 coordinate 37,222,440, forward strand.
TGATGGTCTTCGGGGAGAGTCACAAGTGGCTGATACAAGCAGTGGCGCATGGTCACTGCATGCCCGGGATAGATGTTGCACTGAGATGGCCGGGCAGGCTAAGAACCAATCACCATTGGCAAGCACCCGATCAAGCCTAGCCCAAATACCATTGGCCGCCTGGCCATTATACCATGTGAAAGTCCTCCCAACGAAACCTGCATCCTGCAAGCCCGAGGCCGAAACGCACGCCTGGAAGTCCGACATAGATAGAGAGAAAGCCCGTTTGCCTCCACGTTTCTCAGACGGGTCAAGGACACTATTGAAGTCCCCACCAACCAGCCACGGGCCATCACAGGTGGTGGAGAAATCAGCAAGATAATCCCATAGAAGCCTTCTATCAACTAGGGAGCAGCTAGCTTGGACAATAGAAACATAGAACTTGCTGGATAGAACAGAGTTAACAGCCATAGTGACACACTAGTCCGAGGAGGCAATCATAGATACATCAAATGGTGAGCGCCCGAAAACCCAAATGCGTGCCTTAGCCGAAGGATCAGCCGGGCAGAAAGCCATACGGAGCTTTTTCCTAAAGGATTCTAGTTTTGAAGTGGGGGCCTTAGGTTCAATGATAGCAACAAAATTAATGTCATGCTTCCTGATGAGGAGTTTAACTTTGCTAATGGTGGGAGCATTCTGAATGCCCCTTACATTCTATCTGAGGGCCTTCATTAATCAGATATCAGGGTATGTTCAGCAGAGGCAGACCTTCTCAGTCCACTGCGAGAGCTAGTACTAGTGGGTTCAATCACAGCAACAAAACTAATGTCATCCTTCTGGACCAAAAGCTTGAGCCTACTAACAGAGTGGGCATTGCTGATGCCCCTAATGTTCCAAAGGAGTGACTTCATTGATCATAATTCTGAGGGGTGTTAGTGGAGGCAGACTTGCGGAGCCTATTGCGAGTCTGAATGCCACCAGCCCGAGTAGCTGGGTGTTGAGCCTTACCAACAAAATTAGTATGAACCTGGGTGAAGTAAGCCTCACAGGATGAATGTTCCCAGCCAGGAACCGTTAGCACTTGGTAAAAGATAGGTACAATCTGTGAACTGGTGGCAGCAAATGAAGACACCTTGTCCCTGTCTTCATTCTCAGCAGAGACTTCAACCACAGTAGCATGAGGTGGTGAACCTTTGCCCGTAGAGACAATAGTCCTATTTGAAGAAGCAGGGGGCTCTAAACATGCATCAGCAGCAGTGTTGTCACTGCCATTAGGAGAAGTAAGAGCATTAGCAGGTGAGGGAACCTTAACTAACAGGCCGGGCATGCCAATACGGTGAGGTCCCGGAGAAGAGCGGCCAGAACTATCGCCAATCAGATTGAGGATGCTGGGTGGGTCCTGACAGAGAGCACTAGAAGGAACCATAGAACCACCACTAGGCTCAATAAGACCAGCAGAGACTTGAACAGCCGTGGGGGCATGGCCATCAATATGTGGGGAAGCCTGCGGAGAAGAAGCCAATGGCTAGCTAGATGGAACCACTGGTTGCAGAACAGAGGGAGGCGTAGCACTTTCAAAGCCAACAGAATTGCCAAGAGGAGAGGGGCCCTTGGAGACAAGATGTTGCTACATGGAGGCCGAGCCCTCAGGAATAGAAGAGATGCCATGGGGAGGGCCAGCTACCGTCGCCTGGGCAGTGCCATCAATAGTTGGGGAAGCCTGCGGAGGAGAACCGGTTAGCTGGGTAGATTGGACCGCTGTTGGCAGAACAATGGGCGGCGTAGCACTATCCAGGCCACCAGAAATGCCAAGAGGAGGGGGGGCCCTTGGAGACAGTATAATGCTGCATGGAGCCTGAGCCCACAAGAATAGATGAAATGGCATTTACAGGGCCATCTACTGGCGCTTGGGCAGGGCGCCACATACGCGTGGTCCCTGGCTGTGTGAGAGGTGGAATCGGAAGGGCCTTAACAACATGGGGTGGAGCACTATTCTGATCCGCATAGGGAGATGGCAGAACAGGGGGGGCCTCCATGCACATCAGTCTTCTTTTTGCATTCGGAGTGAAGATGCCCAAGTCGCTTGCATGATGCACAGAACAAGGGCATGGCTGGATAAACCACAAGCTGCCACTTACCACCAGATCCAACACCAACCCAAACGCAATTTGGCAGCTGCTTAGACACATCAAGTTGGACACAAGCACGTGCATCATCAGTGTGGGTCAAGCAAAGGGTGTTTCTATCCACTTGAAGGACATGGCCAACGCTGCCCACAATGGAGTGGATCATGCCTTCACTATAGAAGTTAGCAAGAAGTCATGGAAGCTCCAACCACACAGGGACTAATGGCGAATCTTCATCCGGGGAGAAATCCATCGTCCACTTCGAGAACTAGAAGGGCTTGCCTTTGATAAATAGGGATTCCTTGAGGAGCACTTCCAAGAAGTCATCATGATTCTGGAAACGAAGCATCAAGTGGCGCCCATCCATGGCGCTGAGAATGAAATCTTGCTTAAAGTGGAACCGTTGGGCAAGGTGCAGCCTAATATCTTGATAAGAGGGTCTGCCCATGGGTGTCTTTGCAACAATAGTATGTTCCAGTGGCTTGCACGAAAGATTGATCTCATCCATAGTGAAAAAAGCTACTGGCTCCCCCAAGTCTGTGAGAGCGGGACTGTGAGTTGCAATAGGAGGGGCTGGCGGTGAGACCGATCGAAGAATCACCTGAGCAAAGGAAGGTGGGGCAGCAGTGGAGGGGCCAACGGCAGTGTCTCCTACAGAAGAGGATGAAGGTAGAGCAGGCCATGGGTTTCTCGTACCAGACTTCGATGAGGAGGGGGGTCTACCACGAACGGTTGGAGGGACCACTCGGTTAGCAGACTGAGTGTAGCCAGAAATAGCAGCACCAGTTGTAGCGAAGCCTGGAGCTCCCCCACGCATTGCAGCAGCAAGAGGAGCTTTGGCAGGAGCAGCAAGCAGGCCACCGCGAGCGGGATTATGCTGTGAGGTGCCAGGTAATGCACGAGGCAGAGGATCATTGAAGGCAGATCTGGTAGAAGCGAGGGGTTGATGCGCACTTAGATCTAGATCTGGAGGCACCTCAACAGGATAAAAGGGGGTTGGAAGTGGATTTGCAGCAGTGATTTCCGGTGCTTGTTGTCCAACAGGAAGGCCACCTCTAGCAAAGGCTGTCCCAGCACGTGGAGATGCTTGGAAAGATCCATCCGGCGGAGGACAAGACCGGGAGCCACCAGGTGCAATGATCAGGCCATCCACACAAGCACCAACAGCTTTGGGGGACGGAGGGGACACCAAGGGACTACCATCTGCATCTCCTTGCACACCAGCTGAATGGGGGACCGATGAAGGCAAATCAGATCCGTGCGCAGTAGTATGGGCATCCCTTGGCTTGGCACATGCAGCAGATGTTGGAGGGAGAGCAGAGGAGCCACGAACAACAGCTGGGAATGCTGTAGATGGACCAACATCCAATGAAGTAACATGAAGGGCATCATCAAGAAGACGATCCGTGGACGGGGAGGGGGGAGGTGGAGCCCCCCCCCCCCATGGCCAGCCATGGCCGGCGAGCAGGAACCCTAGATCGCCCAAGGAAGGAAAGCTCCCACCTAACCCCAGATTCGTGCAAACACTTCGTCTTACATGCGTGCCATCTGTCTTTTCAAAATTTGAGATATTGTCATGGGTAACATACTTTTTCATCACATTTGACAGTCTTTATAAGCCCCATCATACTTTTAACGAGAGACAATATGTTTCAAAAGGGTCTAGGGGAAGAGCAGGAAAGTAGGGGGAGGTAGATGGGGAGGACGGAGGGAGGGAGGCAGGAAAGGGGGTATCTGGGAAGGGGGGGGGGATCAGATGGGGGGGGAGCCGGGGCTCTGCCGTTGATTTAATATCTGAATTTTTTTCCATATATATATATACACTCTTGATGATAAAAGTGAATTTATATAAAACATTTATCTTGCATTCACATTTATATTTATATATTTTTCTTATTTGAACTTAATGTCATATATATCTTTTCGCTAACTTTCGATCAAAATATCTGAACAGGCGAGACATTACACCAAAGAAGACCTTTACCTACGACACTTACCTACGATTCTAGAAGTCGTAGGTATAGAATAAGTTATACCTACGATTTTGTGGATTTATATATTACTTACCGTCAATGTGGTAGGCAATAGAGGTATCTTGCCAATGGTTTGGTAGCGCCGTAGGAATAGATAGATAGATTAAACTACCGATAAACCATGTCGTAGGTAAGTGATATATTATACCTACGGTTCTGTAGAATTGTAGGAATAGATAATTCTATTGAACTACCTACCGAGAATGTCAAAGTTACGTGATGCCACAACCTACCATTTGAGAGAGTCGTAGGAATAGATGGCCATACTGCATTACCTATGGCCATTATCATAGGTATGTGATATGACATACCTACTGATAGTTATGTTATAGGAATAGTTTTTATTTTTATATATTACCTACGATTAATGTCGTTGGTAAGTTATAGTTTATACTTATGATTTGATAGTATGATAGGAATAGATATCTATATGAAATTATCTACGGTACGAGTCGTAAGTACATGAAGTAACATACCTACTATTTAATTATGTCGTAGGAATAGTTTTTAATTTTATATAGTACCTACAGTCAATATCTTAGGTAAGTTATGTTGGAAATATGTGCTGAAAAATTAACATTATTAGCACAAAATAAATTAAGAAGTTTAGAGAGCGTAGCCTTTTGGTCGAAGCGCGATGTCACTGAACTAAGAGAACTTTTTACCGGCCGATGTGTGATCCTCGTGACAATGTTCTCCTAGAGATACGACGACGCTGGGTAAGCGACACCCTCTCTCTCGTCGGCACGTCCTCAAAGAGAGACTTAACGAATCTCAACCCAACTTTCAAGAACTCAGCACAAAGGAAATAAAAATTGTGGAAGAAAAAAAAGGAGAAGAAAATTTGGACTCCTTTCACGTTGTTGCTTCTCTTGTGATTGTTACATTTTTAGGTTGGCCAAAAGGGGTCTATATATAGGCCTTTGGAGAACCCCCAACGTTCACACATTGATGGGCCTCCATAAACACATTTACGTTTTTTCTTTTTTTATTAATGGTAACGTTAGGTTGAGGTGTGTAACGTTTCCATTAAACATTTTTGTTAATGTGATATAAAAATGGAAATGTTACATGTTGCAACATTCAAGTGAACGTTGCAACGGTTTGCAGGTTTTATTAGTTTTAAACATTTTTATATCACATTCATTTAATAATCCCCCACATGATTTAAAAACTTTTAAAAATTATTAACTTAAAAATAAACAAATAAATAAAAGACTGCTGAGTACTTTATACTATGTAATAGGTGAAAATACCTTTCGGTTTGAATTTTCACTTAGTGATATTTGAGCTTATCTATGGAAACGCTTGGTGGACTATGCCTTGAACCAGGTCCCATGGTCCAGACTCTCCCAAATTCACACATAGTATAGCTGAATCGAGATTGTATGCAGGTTGTGTTATTAATGGCCTTGCGCAGGTATCTAATGTGTGTTTTAGAAAATAGCCCACATTTTCATAGTCGCGGCCTCACGACTCCACACATGTCTGTGAATCCTACAAAGGGTGGAAGCAAGGGAACCATCCTGCCACTTGGGTCTCGGATTTATTAAGAGTATAGCACTCACCCTTACCTCTTGCTTTTAAATGAGCACTAGCGCCATAGGGATGAGAACATATTTCATTAGTGCTCTCCCAAGTTACCTATCAAGCTTGTTTCTATCCATTGAACCTCCGTGGGGTTGGGTTACTGATGTGGTAACTTCTTTCTCTTATGGGCTCAATCCCATCCCCCTCGACGTCTCTAGAATAATGATTCTAGATAAGCCTTTTGTAAAGACATCTGCCAAGTTCCTTTCTGATTTAACAAAGTTTAAAGTAATTAGTTGTTACTTCATTTTATCTCTTATTGATTTATGTCTCACTTTTAAGTGTCTATTCATCTTTACATCTGCATTAGCTTGCATGCATTTATCAATGGCAGATTTACAATCACATAGTATAGATATGGGAGGTAGTGGATTAGTTATTAATGGAATATTAGCTAGAAGGTCTCTCAACCATTCTGTCTCCGTGCAGGTGGTGTCTAGTGCAATCATTTTTGATTCCATAGTGCTCTTAGCTAACACTGTTTGTTTAGTTGATTTCCAAGATACTGCACCTCCTCCCAGGAGAAAAATAAATCCTGATGTGGATTTTACATCTAAAGAATCACTAATCCAATTTACATCACTATATCCCTCTAAGATAGAAGGATAACCAGTGTAGTGTAATTCCTAAGTACTCTTTCTAAGGCTTTCCAATGACTTTCGTCAGGGTTTATGGTGTGTCTACTAAGCCTGTTGACTGTATATGTAATATCAGGCCTGGTGTAATTTGTTAAGAATCCAAGTAACCCTATGATTTATGCATAATCACTTTGTAGTGTTGGATGCCCTAAATTTTTCTTTAAGTGAATACTAGAGTCATAGGGAGTAGACACAGGTTGGCAATGTAAGTAGTAGAACTTTTTAAGAATTTTCTCTATGTAATGAGATTGTGATAAAGTTATCCTGGATGAATCTTTTATGATTTTTGTGTTAAGAATTAAATTTGCTTCTCCTAAATCTTTCATGTCGAAGCTTTGGGAAAGAAATTCTTTAACTTATTTTACTATTTTCATATTAGACCCAAAGATTAAAATGTCACCCACATATAAACAATGTAACTCCCAAATTGTTTATGATATACGCACGTATCAGTTTGATTGATTTTAAATCAATAGGATATTATAGTCCCGATTAATTTACAAAGTTTCTTTTCTTGTCCTGAGACTATAAAACCTTCAGGTTGATCCATATAGATTTCTTCTTCTAATTCCCCATTTAAGAATGCAGTTTTTATGTCCATTTAGTGAATGACTAATTTATGTATCGAGACTAAGGCTATTAGGATCATAATAGTAGTGATCCTAACTATAGGGGAATATACATCAAAGTAATCTATGTTTTCCTTTTGGGTAAACCCTTTGACTACCAATCAGGTCTTAAACTTGTCTATGGTTTCATTTGGTTTAAGTTTCTTTCTAAATACCCATTTACATCTAATTATTTTACATCCAAGAGGTCAGTTATAGACCCATGTGTTATTTTGAATTATAGAGTTCATTTCATTATCTATTGCTTCCTTCCAAAAAGGTGAATCTATAGATTTCATGGCTTCAATATAAGTAGATGGAGAATCTGCAACTAGAAGAGCATAAAAATCATCAAAGACTTTTTATGTTCTTGCTCTTTTACTTCTTCTTAGTTCTATAGGAGTTTCTTCTTCTTATTCTCTAAGTCTAGTAATGTTAGAGCTAGAGTTAATTTTATTATTTTCTATGTTAGTTTCAATTCTAGTTTTAAAGGGAAATACATTTTCATAATGCACTACATCTCTTACTTCAATTATTATGTTATTTGATGTATCACTAATTTCAGATTTTATTACTACAAATTGGTTAGTATTGCTAGTAAACTTATATGCATTGTTATTTGTTGTGTAACTAATAAAGATAACATCTATAGTTTTAGGTCCAATTTTCTTTCTTTTATTTTCTGATATTTTTACTTTAGCAAAATACCCCCACACTTTGAGATAATTTAAATTAGGTCTACTTTTCTACCAAATTTCACAGGGTGTAGTATCATTTTGTTTGAATAGTTTTCTATTTAAGACATAATAGACCGTTATAATGGCCTCCCCCCATAAGTTCTCAGGTGCTATCACTAATTGATGAGATTAAGCCTAGGGTAGTTAGCCAAAACCTCGTTTGATTTTACCATCTTCTAAAATTTTCAACACCAAATTTATTTGATTTGTCACTTAAAGTTTCTTTAGTTATCCATTGAGAATGTTTAAGAGTTGACAAAATCTGTTAATGAGATGTGTTGAGTTTTGTCAAAACACTTGAATATATAAAGTCAACAAATAATCACTTTAAATTTAAATTATCACAGAGTAACTGACAAAAGCGCAAATTTAATAAGAGCAGGAATAATAAAGATATATATTTCCAGCAAATAGAAATTGCTAACTTTTATTTTCAGCAATTAAGATTAGTTAATTCATGCAAACTAATCAAAAGTAATGATTTTCATAATTTTATTTTCTAAAACTAGAAATAAATATATGTTTAACAGATATATACTAATGATTTTTTAAAAACTAATTTTTATTAAAAAAATTATTTCAATTTTTAGAAAATTAGAACTAATTTTTAGATATTTATTTTCTGAAAAAATAATTATTATAAACAGAAATAATTTTCAGAAATGTAGTTTTTATATAGCATAAAAATTATTAAAATAGAAAAAGGTAATTATCAGAATTTTATTCTCTGAAAATAGAAACAAATTCTTTAAAAAAAGAAATGATTTTTAGAATATATTTACCTGAAAATGAAAATTATTTATTTAAATAGCAACATTAACATGAATTTTCTAAAATATCAGAAATGATTTATTTTTCTGTAAACAGAGATATATTTTATAAAAAAATAATCTGTAAACAGAAATTATTTTCAGAAAAACCAGAAATGAATTAATATGGTTAGAATTATAGTTTATAAAAATAATAATAATAGCTATTTTCTACAAATGAAAATTACAAAAAATATTTTCTGTAAAATAGAAGGTTTTCAGGAAAAAAACAAACAGAAACCTTTTATTATAATCAGTTATATTTTAAAAATAGAAATATAATTTCAAAAATATAATAATAGGAGCAATTATATTTCAGATATATAATTTTAGGTGGTATAAACAATTATATCATAATTTTTGATTTCAGAAATTTTAGAAACTTAATTCCAATTTCAGAAATTTTACTAAATCTTAATTTCAGAAATATAATTTAAATTTCTAACATAATATAAGTAATTTTTCTTCGATACTTCCTTTTCTGAAATGAAAATAGAAATATTTTTTTTGAATTTTAGTTTCTGAAATCAGAAATGAATGTTTAAATGGAAACTTACAACAGAAATAGACATATAAACATGAATAGTCTTCCAAATTTAAAATAGGAATTTGAAGACAGAAAACTAATTATTTTCAAAAGATTTTAAATCAGAAATAATATGCCAAATATTAATTTCAGAAGTATAAGTTTACAAAGAAAGAAAATCGAAACAGTTGTTCAAAATTTTATTATAATAGAAATCAAAGTGGCATGAGTGTTAAATACGTTGTTAAGCAGAGAATAACGTCAATTGTGTCGACGTTATACTATTAGATTAAACAATATGTGACGTATAACGTGTAATGTATATTTTGATGTATATGTTATAACAAAATAATAAGTTTTAAGAGAATAGACTTTATACTTTTTATCCGCAAATGCTGATATGAAATGTCTTGGATTTTTTTTTTCAACAATGTAATGCAAATAAGTTCTCTCAGATTGTTGGAAATATGTGTTGAAAAATTAAAATTGTTAGCACAAAATAAATTAAGAAGTTTAGAGAGCATAGCCTTTTGGTCGAAGCGTGATGTTGCTGAACTAAGAGAACTTATTGCTGATCGACGTGCAGTCCACGTGACAATAGTCTACTAGAGATACGACGACCTCGGGTAGGCGACACCCTCTCTTTCGTTGGCACATCCTCAAAGAGAGACTTAACAAATCTTAACCCAACTTTCAAGAACTCAGCACAAAGGAAATAAAAATTGTGGAAGAAAAAAAAGGAGAAGAAAAATTGGACGGCTTTCACGTTGTTGCTTCTCTTGTGATTATTACATTTTTAGGTTGGCCAAAAGGGGTCTATATATAGGCCTTTGGAGAACCCCAAACGTTCACACATTGATGGGCCTCCATAAACACATTTACGTTTTTTCTTTTTTTGTTAATGGTAACGTTACGTTGAGGTGTGTAACGTTTCCATTAAATGGAAACGTTACATGTTGCAACGTTCAAGCGAACGTTGCAACGGTTTGCATGTTTTATTAGTTTTAAACATTTTTATATCACATTCATTTAACAAGTTATAATTCATACTTACAGTTTGATAATATGGAAGGAATATGTATACATATTTTTGGTGTCATGAACAAAGTTTCCCACGCTCCTGCATGAAACACCTATGTCTTTCCCCTCTTTCCTCCCCAAAATCATAAACCCTCTTTCCTCTTCCCTGACGTCACTCATCTCCACACAACAACTCGGCAATGCTCAGCCCCACACGACATATTGGCGATGCTCCATCCTCCTGACATGTCAGCACAGCGTTCCTTCCTCCTTCGCTCAATCCTGCAGCTTGTGCTTCATTCCCTAGTAAGTCTCTCTCTCTTTGTATGCTATTTTCTTAGCTTCTATATTTGTTGTTGGTATTCACGGAGGGAGGAGAGGGCGAGGGAGAGACTCCAAAAATTGAGAATGGAGGCTCAATCTCTTGTACTGTGTAATATATGTGGGTTTCAGATCATATTTTCAGTGGACATTTAGATCATGAATGATGAACCTTCGGATCTCGAATGACAAATACCGAGTTTTTAGAATTTTTTATAGCTCAATTAAGATATTTTATGTTAATTAAGATTTTATCACATCCTTTACAAAAATGAAAGAAATAGAAGAAAAAATAAAAGAAAAGACAAAACCCTCCCTGCCACATAACTCACTGAAGCCACCCCCTTTTATCTCCTCTTCTCCTTTGTCTTCCTCCTCCCATTCACCATCTTCCTTCATCCCCCACCATCGATGGTCAGCGACGAGACAAGAGGAGATGGCCTCGGTGATGATGGTGACGCCAGGGAGATGCGGCGCTGACGACGATGGTGACGGCAGATGATGGGAATGGGGGAGAGCAGGGGCGGTGACGGTAGGGCATGGGGGCAAGGTGAACGACTGTTGTGGAGGCGCATAGAGCGGCGGCCTCACTAGCAGGGGAGAGCAGCAGCTTTGCCGACGAGGGCGAGCAGCGATGGTCATAGGCTGGGGGATGATCCGGCGGCAAGCTAAGCAGTGGTGGTGGCAGCCACGACCTGCTACTCGTGGCACAGGACGGTGATCGACTTCGTAGGGTGGCGATCAGGCGAGGGTATTCACCCTCGGAGGTAGGGGGACAAACCCTAAGCTTCCCATGATGATGTTGTACACCTCTTGTTTTGATGATGACAAACTATAAGTCATTATATCCAATAGCTCATTGAACTTAGCTCTTATGCATTGTATAAATGTGAAATGCAGGTGTAAAGGTCAAAGCAATTACAAAAAAAGGGAAGAGAAGCAGTCAAAAGCCTCATACGAACAAGAGCACTGTGTAGGAGTCGACCACAGACTCCAGCCAGAACCTGGTCTATAACAGGAGTCGACACCTAGGGCCTCGAGAGTCGACTCCCGTTCCAGACAGAAGCTGGGTTATTTGAGCAAGTGCTGAGAGTCGACCAAAACCGCTTGTGAGTCGACCAACGCCGGAAACGCGGGATAAAACCCTAGAACCGAACTCAGCTTGCTCCAGATCCGAAACCCAGGATGGTAATCCAAGTTTGTGCGTGATTTAAGGTCTCAAATGGGCACATGTGAGAGAACTTTCAAGTATTTCTGTTGCTGCAACAGATCAAGACTGAGTCTTCAACCACTTCCTTGAAACTAGGAGGATCTCCAACCTCCGCCCAGCAGATTCGCAGGAGAGCCTCTTGCGACTGGAATAGAAGAATTTTAGAAAAGAAAAAAGAGAGGCTGTTGAAAAAGAAAAGGGCACTACATCTCGTGGGAAGGAGAAGAGAGCAAGGGCCTGCGCGACCTAGATCAAGAAGAAGAAGGAGAGGAAGAAAACTAGAGAAGCACCAAGAGATCCAGAGTTGTAGCATGACCTCTACAAGTGGAAGATCAGCAACAATAGAAGATTAGCAACATCAAAAGAGTAGCAGGAGGAGAAGCATCAGTAGCAGCACCAGATCAGCCCAGACCTGGAATTAGAGAAGAAGCTCGACGGACTCCATCCACAGATCGAGATACCCAATCATCATGAGAATTCTACACTCGATCTGTGTTCATTCATTTATTAAATATTTCATTTTTTTTTGTTCTGTTAATCAAGCTGTGAGTCAGCGGAGTGTTCAAGCTTTGAGTCAGCGGAGTGTTCAAGTTGTGAGTCAGCAGAGTTTTCAAGCTGTGAGTCAACGGAAGGAAGCCTCACCGGGTTTGGTGAGGGGTGGACATAGGCAGACTGGATGTCTGGCCGAACCACCTAAAAATCTTGTCTCCTTTTGTGTGTGATTGTTTGCATTCGCTTGTGACTTCCGCTAGATGCATGCCTAGGTCCGTCTTTGTTATGCATAGAGTATACGCTTTAATTTCCGCTTACGCCGCATAGTTTAAGTTGTTCACATAAGTCTGCAATAGTTTTTGAATTTGGGGGTGGATCTATGCACCCCCCTCTAGACCACCATTCCACCTGCACAAGACAGAGCAGGTTCTCAATTCAATTGGTCCAACGACCAAGAGCTCTGTAGTGGAATGGCTACCTAGGGATAGGTTGCTGAAGGTCACTCAGTGACCAGACCACCCTACTTTGATGGTTCTGACTATTATTATTGGAAAAATCGAATGCAGGTTTTCCTCCAAGCACAAAATCATGAAATCTGGAGAGTAGTGAGCAAAGGCCCTTTTGAGCTTCCTGATGATGAAGACACATGGACAAGAGAGCAGATCAGAAAGTCCAATCTGAATTGGGGAGCAATGATTATGGTGTAGTGCACACTCCACCCTACAGAATTTTCCAGAGTTTCATCCTGCGCCAGTGCCAAAGAGATGTGGGACAGACTTGAGGTAATTTATGAAGGCACATCACAAGTGAGAGAAAAAAAGGTAAATATGTTAATTTCAGAATATGAACTATTCAAAATGAAACCACACGAATCTATTTCAGACATGTATGCCAGGCTATCTTAGCTGATAAATAGTTTAAAGAGCATAGGGAAAAGTTATTCAGAGCAAGAACTTGCAAGAAAAGTCCTTAGGTTATTAACCCCTGCATGGCATTCTAAAGCCACAGTCATAGAGGATTCCAAAGATTTATCTATGTTGACTATTGATCAATTGATAGGCTCTCTTATGACTTATGAGCTTAATATGCAAAGAACAGAAGAAGAAGAGCAGAAGAAGAAGCCATTGGGACTAAAGGCTAACTTTGAATCTTCTGAGGAATGTAAGTCATCCAGCTCTGAAATAGACCCAGAAGAAGTTTACCTGATAACAAAGAAGTTCAGAAAATTCTTAAGGAAAGAAGGTAAGAACTTCAAGAATCCAAAGGGTCAGGTAAGAAAGTCATCCAAGTTCAAATCTGAATCATCTAAGAAAAAATCTAACAATCTTGTTTGTTACAATTGCAGCAAGCCCAGACATATCAAAACTGAATGTCCACAAAATGAGAAGAAAATGTACTCTAAGAGGAAAGACAAGAAGAAAGCTATGATATGCACCTGGAGTGACGAAGAGGAAAGTGAAGGGATGAATTCATCTAGTGAAACCAATGAAGACTTAGGTCTTATGGCAATAGGTCAGTATGAGGTAAGTGAAAACTCGTTTCCATTTGAGCATTTCACTATAGATGATTGGCAAGAAGCATATGGTGAATTGGTTGATAAATGTGATATTGTTAGAAAGGAAAATAAAGCTCTGAAAAAGAAAATGAATACCATGATTCATGATACAACCTCAACCGATAAGAATGCATGCTTGCAAATTGAAGTTTCAAATCTAAAGAAACAAGTTCCTGACTTAGAGATTTCCAAATCTAAACTAAGAGAAGTGGAAGATGAGAATTAAAATCGAAGAGATGAAATTGATGAACTGAGAATGAGAATGCAAAAATCAGAGTCAAAAGATTTGAAAGACGAAATGAAAGTTTGAAGAAAACAATTGATGAACTTAAGCTAAAAATGCAAGATTATGAGAAAGAGACAAGACTGACAAAAGATAAACATACTGCCATCAAGGAAGTTAATAGTCAACTTCAGAAGGAAATTGAAAAGATTCAAGAAGAACTGAAAGACAAACAAGAATCCTTGGAAAAACTGGTAAAAGGAAGAGAAAACCTGAATGCAGTGTTAGGATCAAGAGTAAACTATCAAAAGGAAGGATTAGGCTTCAACCCAACAGCCAAAAAGCAATTCCAATTGAAAACAATCACCTTCGTGGCTGAGCAAGACATAAAAGGAAAGAGAGCTCTTGTTGATATGTATGGGTCAAAAAAATTGGATGAAGCAAGTGGTTCTACTAAAAACCAAGCAACAGTGAAAGCAAATGATAAAAGCCCATGTGAAAATTCCATGAATCAACCTGGCCCACAAAACATAAAATTCAAAGTTTAAATTATTCAAAATCTCACAAAAACCAATAACAAATTATCAAATCAGGGTTCAAAGTCAACTAACCACCATCAAGTGAGAAAACAAGAGTTCTGGAAATTCAAGAGTCGACTCAGACCCCATCCTGAGTCGACAATGGGCAGAACCAGAAGCTCCCCTAGAGCCTGGCAGAATAAGAGTCGACTCGGACCCCTTCCAGAGTCGACATGGAACATAAACAAAAACCCATATGGATTCTGGGAACTCAGGAGTCGACTCACACACCCCTCTGAGTCGACCAAGAAAGCTGACAGAAATAAATACCATGCTTTAATGAACAGAGAAAGAGAGTGGAGGTCAGGGAAGAAGTCACAGCCCATAAGATCCATCTGGGAGAACCAAGATCATTGGCTCTTTGGGCAGGAAAGTAAGAATTCTAAGAGAAGCTCAAAATTGGTGAATCAAAATAATGAATTGTTTGCTTTGAAGAGATTTTTCTATAATAAATGCTACAGTAATGACCAGGTCACCCAGCTAAATGGTCAGTCCAAATCACCCTCTGCTTACTGGCAAGATAGAAACAAAAATTTTGTAAAGAAGCAAAAATTTGTGAACCATTCTAATGCTTTTACCTCTATTGTTGAGAAATCTTCATGCAGGCATAATGAGAATCCAATGCGAGTAAGGCAGCTGTGGATACCAAAAGACATATTGTCATGTCTTGAAGAGTTAAACATTCAAAAAGGACCCAAAGCTACTTGGGTTCCCAAATTGGCAGTTTAATTTACTTGCAGCTAAGCTTTGCAGCCATACATATCAAATGGCTTCATGATAATGCCTGTCCAAGGCATGTCAAAGGAGGAACAAATGCAAACTCTTTTTATGATTGAAAAGTAAGTTTTTGCCTTCTTAACTTGCCTGCACAACACGTGGAATCAGGTAATCCTTCAAAATTGAAACTTATATTCTGCTGTATTGGACTGTTGGAAATTTTAATTGCTTTGTGATATTTTGAACACTACTGTATTTGTCTATTGACAGATTCCATGATCATGCTGCAACTATCTTGATTTTAATTGTTAAATGTATGTCACAGTGAGGGGGAGATGCACATATGGTATAGGTACTCTGCATGAGTCATGCATCCATTTTCATATCTGAGTTTGCTTGTGCAGTAGTCATGCATTCATACCATGGACACTTGTGGTATATCAAATGGTGATTGGTGGAAGGGTAGGTTAAGCTTGTCTGAAAGCCACACTATGCGTAGAGGACTTACCTCCGCCAAGTACCAAAGGTCCAAAATTCATGTAAATAAAAGCTTTGTATAAGTCAATAGGGGCATTACATGTCATGGATGCATATAGAGTCACCTGATTTGACTGAGGGAGAGCTCAGACCATCATTTTTCTTGATTTACATTGTTCTCAATTGAAAGTCAATTTTTATTCTCTAAAAGTTGACTTATTGATTAGAGCCACATTTACAATCCTTGTGTCCCTACTGTTCTGAACATCATTTGTGTATCCATTCTCATCATGTCAAGAAGCCTAGCAAAACTCCTCATTCTACCATCAACAATTGGTATCATCACTCTTGCATCTCTGTTGCACTAATTTTATTCTGAATGCTTTCTGACCCATCTGATTTCAACACAGGTTCATAATTTTAGGGGGAGCTATGGGCAATCACTCTTTTAGTTTCTTAGAGAGCTATTAAAATTAACCCATGGAAATAAGTTAATAGTTTGGGGTCTATAAACCTCTGAAATTTAAAATTAAACGCCTATGAAAATCTCGGCATGTGTTCATATAACTGTTTTGAATCAGCCTAAGAGAACTATGTCTTCACCTTCTCTTGAGATTGAATTTTTGATAGTAATAAGGCCACTCTCGTTGAAAGGTTTTAACTTAGTATTATTTTTAAACCTGTATCTTGAAAAAGTCAAAAGGGAATACGCCATTAAATTTCTGCAAGATATTCTGAATAAAAAAGGGGGAAATGCAGAGCAATGGCATATTTCATTGAGAAACCAAGTCCCTGCACCAATGAAGTGCTGTGGACAGTGTCATGATATGAAATGCTAACTCTGTCCAAAAGGAGGCGAAATGGTCAGTTGTACGAAGTAATCGGGGACTCTGGTGTCTGATAAACATGTTTCCTCGCACTGAAAAGCCATGCTGAACTTGATTGCTCATTAAAGCAAAAAAAAGGGAGCAAATTGTAAAAATAATTGACCCAAGGTAAATATCAAAACTTATGCATGTTTAACCTTAATCCTAGTGAAAACCCTTCCTAGAAGTGTCTAATGAAATCATCTTGACGATCAAAAGAGCTTGGATGGGAACTAGTTTGAAGAGGTTGCTTTAACACTGTTATATCTGCTAGAATGAAATTGCTCTTAGTTTTTAACTTCAGATTTAAGGGTTATATGTCTTGAACCATTGGCAGCAATAAGGTCACTTACCTTAACCTTTAAGAAAATTGATGAGTGTTTCTCAATTTCTACCCTCAAGTGAAATTTCTCATATGAACCATGTTAGAAATCATGAATAGTCTCATTCATGCCAATGTTCCCTCTCATCCCTAACAGCGTCATTCATTTTTTTTACCTGGTATTAGTCTTGTCTCTCATCCTCTCAACTCCCCAGTCTTGTTTTGATGATGTCAAAGGGGGAGAGAGTGTCAAGTCATTGTGACAAATCACTGTATTGCATTTAGGGGGAGAGATTGATGTAAACGGGAGATATGAAGAGGGAGAGAGTGTAAAGAGTATCAAGTTAGGAAAGTTTGATTTAAGGGGGAGAAAGTGTCAAGTCAATGTGAGTAGTGTAGTGTGAAGTCGGAACAGTTCGATATGCTTGTTTGTCTATTCACAATGTCTTATTTATCATAATGACTTATTTATCATGAATACGTTTCATTTATAGTTCACAATGACTAATAGTTGCCATCATCAAAAAGGGGGAGAATGTTGTACACCTCTTATTTTGATGATGACAAACTATAAGTCATTATATCCAATAGCTCATTGAACTTAACTCTTATGCATTGTATAAATGTGAAATGCAGGTGTAAAGGTCAAAGCAATTCAAAAAAAAAAGGGCAGAGAAGCAGTCAAAAGCCTCATAAGAACAAGAGCACTGTGCAGGAGTCGACTCACAGGCTCCATGAGTCGACCACAGACTCTAGCTAGAACCTGGTATGTAACAGGAAATGACACCCAGGGCCTCGAGAGTCGACTCCCGTTCCAGACAGAAGCTGGGTTATTTGGGCAAGTGCTGAGAGTTGACCAAAACCGCCTGTGAGTTGACCAACGCCGGAAACGTGGGATAAAACCCTAGAACTGAACTCAGCTTGCTCCAGATCCGAAACCCAGGATGGCAATCCAAGTTTGTGCGTGATTAAAGGTCTCAAATGGGCACATGTGAGAGAACTTTCAGGTATTTCTGTTGCTACAACAGATCAAGACTGAGTCTTCAACCATTTCCTTGAAACTAGGAGGATCTCCAACCTCCGCCCAGTAGATTCGCAGGAGAGCCTCTTGCGACTAGAATAGAAGAATTTCTGAAAAGAAAAAAAGAGGCTGCTGAAAAAGAAAAGGGCGCTGCATCTCGTGGGAAGGAGAAGAGAGAAAGGGCCCGCGCGACCTAGATCAAGAAGAAGAAGGAGAGGAAGAAAAGTAGAGATGCGCCAAGAGATCTAGAGTTGTAGCACGACCTCTACAAGTGGAAGATCAGCAACAATAGAAGATTAGCAGCATCAAAAGAGCAGCAGCAGGAGAAGCATCAGCAGCAGCACCAGATCCGCCCAGATATGGAATTAGAGAAGAAGCTCGACGGACTCCATCCATAGATCGAGATACCCAATCATCAGAAGAATTCTACACTCGATATGTGTTCATTCGTTTATTCAATATTTCATTTTCCTTTTTGTTATGTTAATCAAGCTGTGAGTCAGTGGAGTGTTCAAGCTGTGAGTCAGCGGAGTGTTCAAGTTGTGAGTCAGCGGAGTTTTCAAGCTGTGAGTCAGCGGAAGGAAGCCTCACCGGGTTTGGTGAGGGGTGGACATACGCAGACTGGATGTTTGGCCGAACCACCTAACAATCCCTGTCTCCTTTTGTGTGTGATTGTTTGCATTCGCTTGTGAGTTCCGCTAGATACATGCCTAGGTCCGTCTTTGCTATGCATAGCGTATACTCTTTAATTTCCGCTTAAGCCACATAATTTAAATTATTCACATAAGTCTGCAATAGTTTTTGAATTTAGGGGCAGATCTATTCACCCCCCCCTCTAGACCGCCATTCCACCTGTACAACAGATGATTTTCCTTCGACTTAAGCTCAATTAGGGGGTTTATTTCATGTATTAGGGTTGATTCCATACTAGAGTCGTGGGATTTTAATCCAATAAGTTAGCATAAATTTGTGGTATGAATGGAGGGGAGATGATTCCTCATGTTTTCCCCATCATTGCCCTTTAGTTTGATACGTTTAGGGCGTGGTTTGATTTTCATCCCTGGTTCACCCGGGTTAGCCGTCTGACGTGGTTGTCATCTGATGGGTCGAACTGCCGACGTCCTTGCCATCCAGGGATGTTCAAGGGCTGGAGTGTACTGCTCAGGGCCTATGTAGACCATTTTTTCGTAATTTACGAGATGTGTAGGCTGTCCTCTAGCGGGTTGCCCAACTGTCCGGTGGGGTTAGCCGGGTGGAGGAGGAGGACGTGGCACCGCCGGCTCTTGGGCGAGCCTGCGCTGCCGACCCTAACCAACGTCCCAGATCATGGAGAGGGTGAAAATGGAGCTCATCTCTAGTGCCGACAGATCCATCGAGTACTTTTTTTGTGGAGAGAAAAAAAATCTGCTCTTAGATGTATTCATGAATGGTATATTTTAGAAATGGCCCTCATTATTGATCTTGAGGATGACAATGCTTGCACAAAGGTTGGTTCCACAGAAAAATTCATAACTGTTGTTCACCTATTTCATTTTTTGAGATTAGATCTTGTCCTTGATTCCCTATTATGTTAGCTTAGCCTTTTTTGAAAGCATATTATGTCAGCTTGATGAACTACTTTACATAAGAACAAAATTTTACTCATGCTCTTTTTGTTTTCTATGTTAGCCTTTTAGACAGCTTTGTTTCTTTTAAGGGAGTGGTGGTAGATGTTGATACAATTTTTGTACCGAGTTTCAAAAGAGAAGTCTGCAGCATGGCTATTGTTCTCATATTTTTTTGGCTTGGTAAAGTCTGCACTCTTCCATTCTCAAGTGTACTGCATATGCATGCATTGAGCTTTTTCTTGACTTTTAATTTCACACCGCTTTTATTTATGAAGGCATGTCCCGCTTTTATAATTTAAGTTACATGTGATCAGAAGAACACATGCAAAATCACTCATAAACTGATACCTTCTTTTTGGAAGCATCTCTGTTTTCTCTTTTGTCTAAATTTGGTCAAAGCTGCCACTCTCTCTGCAGATCGGTTCTCATCCACCCCACTGCTGCTTCCACTACAACTACCATTGCAGCCTCCTACTTCATTCTTTGCAACCAACTGTTGGCCACAGAATGATATATATATATATATATATATATATATATATTCAAAATTCGATGGTGTTCTTTTTGAAAAGAAACACTTTATATGAGAATTTATTATGTGGATGTGCATTGTATCACATGATTTGAGTTCGGGTGCTAGACCTTTCCCCACTGCCCGCAGTCAGTGTTGATTTATATCGACCTAACATTCGAACGCCTTGATTTAACTGTCAAAGAAAACCTTAAGACCCCCCCTTTTATAGGTCCTGATGTTGAGGGCAAGCTCACTTGCATGACCCACAGTCACCTCTTATTCACCACCAAAGGATTATAGAATTAGGGCTTTACCCAAAGACCCTGTTGAGTTCAGGCCAGAAGCCCTATGATTTAGAAAGCATGAATGCAGTTTAGCAGAAGCCAGTGTTTTGAGGTATTGAGAGATTTCTTGGATCCTGAAGATATTTTGGTAAGTTTACGTGTCCAGGGGTATCTTAGTAATTTTACCAGGCTGAGGGGTTTCTTCCAAAATTTTTGGGTAGGAAGAAAGGGTAGGACAGGATCCCTGACTTCCCTATGCGCTGAGGCTATTTATGAAGGGTTTTAGGGGGCAACTAGGCCATTCTTAAGTCATAGGGGTATTTTGATAATTTTACCAAACCCTAAATAGACCTAGATTTGAGGCTGCACCCAAGTGTCAGGCTAAGTTGACAATATTTTCAAACCAAAGGAGTGACGAGGGGCTTCATGGAAGACGCACATGTGTCAATTTTGCCGAAGGAGGGATATGTATGCAATTCCAAAAACTCAGGGGGGTTTTCTTATAATTTGCCCCAATTGGTGTATAGAAGAAATTTGTAAGATACACCAAATGCTTTTAGGGCCCAAATGAGTACAAGGGTTGTCGGTGAATTGTCAACTGTACATCACAGGTATCCGCACTAACGCGGGAAGAAGGGGCGTAGCCCTAAATGCAAGAGATTGCAGGGTAAAATTGTAAACAACAGAACTTTTTGTTTCTCGCAATCATTGGGGAGGATATTTCCGTAATTCCCCTGTTATAGGGGCCGAACTACATAATTTAGTCACCCCGGGGCGTAGAAACTTACAAACATGGCCCGTAGAGGGGCATAATTATACAAATACCCCTTAGGGACATAAATACAAGACCCGGGGGTATCCTACCCCTCAAGGGTCAACACAAATGAACAAACGTCTTGTCAAGATGCTAGATGCTCTGTAAATGCTGAGTCTTCCCTCCCTCTTTGGCCCATGGGACTATTTATAGAAGTGGGAGAACCCACCTTGACAAAAATGCAAGGATTTGCCTCAATTCTGACAAAAAATGAGTTTTAGCCCCAATTCTGTCAAGGTGGGGTGGCCCATCCCTTTTTTTCCATTTATTTCTTTTTTTCTTTTTTTTGGGAACATGACCTGTGGACACCATAAATTTCATTAGCAAGAACTCCGAGTCTTGTCGAGCCGAACAAACTCTATATCCAATCCGATCAAGACGAAAATACACATGGTGGTCCGCCACCTGATAAGGAAGCTTTCTGACATGAAGAAATACACTTGGTCCCTCCAAACAGGGTGTCAAAGGTGATGTCACCATAAAACCCGAGTGACCCGATCAGGGCACGCATTATACTAGAGAGGTCCGTAGGAGGCCGAAGAGCTGCCCAATGGGGGCGAAAACACTTTGAGTGGTTGCCCACTCGATGAAGACACTCCCCACAGGCAGGGAGCAGGTTTAAGGGCACAATTCATAGTGCCGAATGTCGAATCAGATGAAACCCGAGTAGTCTGATGCGGGTTCTACATTTTTCAAAAATCACTCGGAATTACAAACCGAAGCCCAAGAGCTTCGAAATAAACACTCTGGGAGTGGTTCATCAAAACCAAGGCAGCGCAGGATGTCAAGCACTCATCTGAGCCGGTTAGGAGTCAACAAATCAACGAAGAATACAAAATTGACCAAAATGCCCCTAATGGCCAAGTGAACCGGCGCCAAGATGGGAAGATGAATCGGCGCCAAGATGCCACTTGATACGACGCGGCCCTCCTCTCCCCATCTGATCTGGCACGGCCTCCACCTTCTCTCCCTCGGCATCCTGATACGGCGCAACTTCCTCTCTTCGAGTGAACCGACGTGGGAAACATCCCATCGCTAGCACGGGCCCCTGTTTTCGCACTGGTTCACACCCAGTAGAGCAGGGGAAGAAGAAGATGGAAAAGGAGGGGCTTGAGGCCCCCACCTGGAGGCCCTCAGCCGGTGGCCCTGCCTTCTATCCGGCGTACCTTCAAGCTCCCCTCTTGCATAGCAAGAACTTGCTCGTTGCCCATTGGCTGCTCCCCTTTGCTCACCGTGCATAAAGCCTACGTCGCTTCAAACCTCAAAAATGGTAATCTTCGAGTGGACCGACGAGTGGGACGGGTGCCTCTCAAGCCACCCATCACCTTTAATCAATCCTGTGGAGGAACCTAGCCTCCCCTCTGCTGTCCATACGCATAGGTCACTCGATGGGCTCGATCGAAGTGAGGGAGAAGAAAGGGATGGGGGCTCGAAGGCCCTCACACCCTCCCCTATAAAGGTAGCTCAAAACCCCCGTTGGAGGGCTCTCTCTGGCCGGCTTCTTCTGGTTCGGCTGATGAGAATAAAAAGCTATTTGCTGAAAAGAGAAGAAGAAAATGAGGAGGGACTTGAAAGCCCATCTGCTCGCCTGTGTCTCCAGAGTGTAGAAAAGAAGAAGGGTGAGGGAGAGAAGAGAATGAGAGAGGTGAGGGTTTAAGGGGGAGGTGCATGTGCTCCGTTCCCCCCCACCTTTGTATTCTTGTTTCTTCACTTTCCGTCTTTCCACCATGATGTATGCTTCCTCGTTTACTCTTTTGTTTTGATAGAGAATGAAAAGAATCCCACTATTTTTTGGATGTTATGGGCTTGATCTTTGTCCCCCTCTATTAGCTTAGACAGTCCTTCCTCCCCTCTATTAGCTTAGACAGTCCTTGCTGTTTCCTTGAGGCTCGATGCTTAATGAATGTATGATGCCCCCTTTTTGGGAACGATGGGAACGACAGTTGCCCTTTAACCCACACCCATGGGTTGTGGGGGCTCCATCCCCTCCCTGCAGTCAGCTAGAGTTCGTAACTCTCCTCCCTCCGTCAAGGCGTATACCCCTTTCTTTCCTTCACGGTGACCACTCCCGGTCCCTCAGAGGCCCGCTTCATAGCAAGACTTCGGGGGAACCTCATTCAAGGAGTGAACAATAGTCTACCCCATAACGGGCTACATAATCAACCCATGTCCCGAAGCTTCGAATACTACTGCCCATGGGTCGCTAGAGCCCCTTGTAGGCCAGTCCTCGGGGTTCCATACTCAACTTGGGTTTTTAGGGTAGCCGCTGTGGGTGTAGAAATATGGAACGTGGCGTCACAAGTCACATGAACAAGCATATGTGTATAAGTGATAACATAATGTGCCAATCAAGTGAAGATCATGAACATGTGACTATGTAAATATGATAGGATGATCATACAGCAAGGTAAAGGCGATAAAAGATGTAGAAGAATACCGTGATCGCCACCAAGGAAAGACAACGCCAAAGAATGTGAAAGAAAACTATGTTCACGTTGTGTACCTTGGAAAAGAAGATGATCGCGCTCAATATAAGTAATGCGTGGATAATGTCGATTACCTCTCCTCGCCTTCCAGCCGGCTAGAAGGTAAGGGCCTCACTTTCCATGCTTTCCTGCGAAACAAAGACAACACAAGAGGCAAAACCCATTAGAAAATGCTAAGAGTAGAAATCTGCCCAAGTTCATAAAGTAGCATGAAAGATTGAGGGCAAACTCACCGGGGGAGGGTTTTTAAGGCCTATAAATGGGTGGAAATAATAGGTGTGTATATTATGATGAGATTAAAATGCAGAGATTGATTTAATATGCCACAATTAACAAAGATAAATGAGATGCAAAAATGCGGTTTATGAGAAAAACTGTGCAAACTAAGCAAACACGGTGCAAAGAATGATGAAAACAATATGGCAAACGAAGTCCAAACAGGGAGAAAACAGGGATGACAGAAGACTTTAGTATTTTGAACAAGTAGGAGCAAGAATCAGGCCAAAATGGACGTCTGGACAGAAAGTTAGTTATAGCACCGGAGATTTGGCAAAAAATGCAGACAGTGCAAAAAATGCAGAATAGTGCACAAATCGGACCCAAAGAATGAAGAATAACTTGCAGAATAAGACACCAAAAAGGGATAGAAAGGATGATATGGAAAGATGGGAATATTGTGGTGGAACTAGGGCAAAAAGAAGGGTTTAAAATGGGCAATACAACAGTGAAAAACGGGGTGGAAAACACAAGAAAACGAAAGGTGCAGAACAGGGTAGAAAAATGACTTTTCAAGTATGAAAACTATGTGAAAGTGCAAAATGATGGACAAAAATAAGCATCAAGAGAAATAGATAATGAGCCCAGAACGGGGAAAAATGAAGAGTATACTTCCCTTAAGAGCCTGGAGTTGAAAAGAATGATCAGAGATACACCCTGGCCTCGCCCTGGCGACGCAAACGTGCCCCCTTCGCAAGAAATCTGGGTTTCAGATTGACAGAACAGATTGGTGAAACCTGAAAGGTTGGGGCTCGGGAATAAGGAAACGAATGATGAAAAGGACGCCCAAATATAATCAATACGAAGCTAATACTCTCCTCTTCAAGATAGCGTTGAAGGAAGACGAAGAGGATGCATCATAACTCTGACCCGGCTTGAAGAATAGGCCCCCATCGTGAAGTTGTAGTAGAAAACTAGAAATCTGTGATGATTTGTCAAAAGTAGGGGAGAAGAAAAGAGGCTAAATAATGATGAAATAAAGCTCAAATAGAACCAACACGAAGTTAATAATTCCCTCTTCAGGTTAAGGTCGAAGAAGGATGAAGACAATGCGGCATGGCTTCGCCGTCGCCTCAGAAACACGCCCCCATCGCGTAGTTCCTACAGTGTTCTTTATATAGAAACTGCATAAATCCAGAACTTTCCCTCACGATTTTAGGAGATATAGCCCACCAAAACTCGAGTTCTTTGGATCAATCTTAAGATAATTGTAAGGAAAAGGGATAGGAACAAGTGGGACTCAATTCTGTGGAAGAATCTGGTAGATATTCACGTGGAAAGGAGAGCCCAGAGCTTGATCAGATAGAGTTTTGACTTGTATAGAAATTTCATAAACGCAGAAGTTTCCTCCACATTTTCAGAGGATATAGGCTACCAAAACTTAAGTTCTATGAGTCAAATTTGAGATAATAGCAAGGACAAGAGATAGAAATAAATGGGACTCAATTTTGTGGATAATCCTAGAAGATATAGGCCTTAGAAGAAGCCCCCGGCGAGCAAAAACGAGAGTCCTATGAGAGCTGGACTCTTCAGCCAAGAAACGACCGATTTTAGAAAGTGGAGAATATCTTCAAAACGGTGCAGAACTAGCAAAAGGTGAAGATGAAGAAACTATAGATAACGAAAAAATGAACAACTTTCATAAAAGGATCAAGATGAGAAGACGAACAGAAGAGGGAGAAAATAGGGGGAGAAAAGAGAAAAATGTTGGGTTCGCAGAAACATCACAGGATGTGGAAAAAAATGTAAATAACTTAAAATTGGTGGAGAACTGGGTAATGGCAAAGAAGAAGAAAATTTAGGACTTTAAAAAATGAACAACTTTTATGAAAGGCACCTAATGAATAGAGGAACAGAAGGGGATGAAAAAGGGCCCCGTTCAGGACTATGTAGCGAAATGTGTCGAATGCTTGATGGAAGTCGACCTAAATGGGCCGCAAGTCGACTTAGAAGGTCAGAAGTTGATAAAATAAGTCCCAGGGCTCTAAGAAACCATGATCTCCGAAGTCCAAAGGCTAGGGAACAATGAAATGGGCTCGAAATCTATCGAAGGAAGGCTCCAAAATAATTGTTAACTCGGGGACATCACAAATGATGAATAAAAGAAATAACGTAACTTGTGGGCTAAAAATGGGTGTCAACAGAAGCCCCTCCTTGATATTCGCTTTGCAAGAGAACGAGCGAAGGTGACGTGGAGGCGGAGTGGAAAGGAGATGGAGCGAAAGCGATAATGATGCGAAATGGAGATGAAGCAGAGATGAAGCGGAGAGAGCTGAAAAGCGGGTATCAAGGCAAAAGACACCGGTCACAACCAACAAGCGACAGTAATTCTCTCGAAAACGTCAAACTAACCACAAGGACTTGATGACAAGGATGAGACATGTCTGGAGAACTAAACTAAAGGAGGAAAAGGAAACATGACCAACCTCGTCAGGGGACACAATCCGCGACCAATGAGGGGATCGGAAGGAACACATCTGAAAAGCTGGAAAAGAAGCAATTAAAACTGAGATAAAATCTAGACTGGAATCACGCCGACCAACCAGACCAAGTGGGTAGATTAGAGAAATCATTCAAATTCAGAGTGGAATGAGGAATCTGTTACCCAAGAGAGAATAGGCATAATGAACCATTGCTAAGGAGAAACTTTCACGAGACGTGAGTGCTTAAAAATGACATGATGCATGCTGGGATAAAATAAAGAAATCATCAAAACGAATGCAAAGAAAGAATAAAATAGAAAGTACTTAAGGATAAATATTGCTATTCTCAGCAAGATGGGGTCAAGAGTCTTCTTGCAACCACGACGTGCGAGACCGAGTCCATCATCCCCTACCCGACTCAAACTAACGCCTTATCCAACGATTAACCGTATGCTCCTAGATCATCATCGTTTTTGATGAAGGGGAACATCAGATCCCAGAACACACGGACAACCAGCCGGTCCTTGAGAGGCTATAATAACATAGATACCATATAGTAATGCAACAGTGAGCAGGGATAGAGTGCGATACCTGACTTACATGCCAAGCGAAACAACATTTTTTTGAATTTTTGAATAAGACACAAACAACAATTTAAGCATGGAGATGAACATAACATAATGAATGAAATATAGCACAACAAAGATGAACAAAACATAGTGAAAACGAACTGAACAGAACATAACAACATAACAAACACCATAAGAACAAACGGCAAGCATGCGTGGGATTTGAAAACACGATGGGACAAAACAACACAACGCGGTGGGACAATGACAAGTGGGACAACAATAACACAACGCGGTGGGACAGCACACGCGATGTGACAAGAACATGGTGGGACGAAAATATGACAAACACGAAGGGACAAAACAACACGTGTGATGACATGAAGGGACATAAACACGTGTGACAAGGACACGGATGGACAAAAGACATGACAAATACGCTCTTCAACCAAAGCCCAAGATCAGATGAAGCAGAACCGCCAGGTTCATAATCGTGAGGCAATGCCCTCTCATGGAGACATGATGAGATGAAGTGAAGCAAAAGCTGAGAAGGACACAAGCTTCAGAACAGATCGAGAGAGTGGATTGAAGAAGGAAGACAGAATAGAAGATATGAACGGGAGGCAAATAGAATGAATGATAAGGAGCAAAGGAAGCTTTGAACACCTGCAACCTGCACACTTAACAAACAAATCATACATATTCTCAAAATAAACAGATAGAAAGCACATAAAGAAGGGAACAAAAGACAAGTATTTTTAAATTTTTGTAATTTTTTGATTTTTTTTTTGGATTTTGAAAATTTTACAAAATTTGATTTTTTTTTAATTTTTTTGAAATATTTTATTTTTTTTGGATTTTGACCATATCTGATTTTTTTAGATTTTTGACATAGCAACCTGCAGCACCTAAAGACGGGCTCAAACTATTGGTTAGGGGTCGCCATTCCTCCCCTCTCATTAAAGACATCCCTTGAGCAGAGCGTGCGTTTAGGGATAGCTCGTCACAACCAACTGCCCTTAAAGAACGGTGCCCTTATTAAGGTCATACTCGGGATACAATCTAGCCTAAAAGGGGAAAATAGAAGAAATGGAGACAAGCTTTGTGCAGGATGAGAGACATCAGGATTTGAATTCTTCTAGGGCACTACCCCTCAAAGATACAGTCTGTTGCACTGGGGTTTTATGTCTTTGATTTTGAGGCCCAATTTTAGGAACGCATATGACCTGGCTCATGACGTCCCGCGGGGAACTGTGCTACCACTCTTGCCATGCCTTCGATTTCATTATTTTACATATTGATTGATTTTCTCATTTATAGCCCTTGTTGGCTAGATATATCATGAAAGCTCAATTTTCAAGGGTCAAGACTGCCCCTATTTGAGACCTCTCTCCTATGAGGGAGCGCCTAGGTTGGTCATCTCACCCGTCAATCTCTTGCTCCTGCACTCGGTCGAGCAAAGAAAAGGAAAAAGGCTTTTGTGCATACCCATGGTATGGCCAAAGCAGCAACGGTGTTGTTCAAAGGAAAATCAGCTATGGCTCGCCATGTAGTGTGTGAGAAACTCATACTCAAAGGTCACCCTCAACGATCGGGGAGAGAAACTAGACTCCTAGCACAGAGCTATCACCAGCCTAAGAATGCTGCAAAAGCGAACTTGACATTTTGACACTTAACTAAGCAAACTCAACTAATGCCACTCAATCGTGTTGAGGAACCATCATTATAATAACAATGCGCATGAAGTAATAATGGAAATGATAGCATATTCTTACACAAAATAAAAGATACCTTGTAAATCCGTGGCGTTATCATAGAGCTTAACTAAGCAAGGATGCCCTTATTAAATAGCATCCTGAAGCGAGAGCTTGATCATCGAGCTTCGAGCAACACAAGCTTTATATTCCTTGCTTGTCAGGATCAAGACGGAAAGGATAGCAAGGCTTGAAGATTCCTCTACACGGAGGAGTGGCAGACACCAAACTGGACGAAGAAGGATAAAAAGGAAGAGAGACGAGGGCTAGATATCCCTTGTTAAGGCGTAGAGACCTTGATTACAAGGAACCAAATACAGAATAAATAGAGATCAGTTGAGATCAAGGTGGGCTAAAGCCTCGAAAATAGCAAGAAAAAAGGCAAGAACCCCGAAAGGGTGAGGAAGAAGGAATAGAAAGATGATGAGTAGATTGTGGCAAAGATGAGGAAGAAGGAGAGTAATCATCCGACGTGGTCGGAGAAGGATCAGAAGTAGCATCCGGCAAGGCTAGAGAATGAAAATAGTGGTCACCCGACAAGGTCGGGGAAGGAGAATGCTAGTCATCCGACAGAGTCGGAGAAGGATCAGTAGCAACACCCAAGAGTCCCGGGGATGAAGAATCAGATGGAAATCAGAGATGGGCTCCATAGGAAAGGTGAGACGGTTCCGGAGGAGAAGAATTAGAAGGGGTACCGTAATTGGGATGAAAGGAGGATGACCCAAGCTGGGGCCGAGAGTTGTGAGAGGAGGGAGAACCCGGAGGCTCTAGATGGGAAGAAGAAGAACAGAGGCTTGTGGACCGGGGAAGAGAGGAGAAATGATGCGGGACAGACACGCGACCTGGGACTCTAGTTCGCGATCGCCCCTAAACGAGGGAAGATGTGGGACCGTGCACGGTTGAGAAACCGGCAGTGAGTCTCGGGTATCAGCTTTCCGCGTGTACTCGGATCGAGTCACGGGACAGGTCACTCACTCTCGCTCTCTCGCAGCGGTGATAACAATATGTCAGGCTAAGAATCCTAACACTCGCAGCTGCATATACAAATAGATACGAGTAAAGCAAATGTGAAAGAGAGAGGGAGCGAATTTATCTCCACGCTCCGGGCGTGGGGAAGATGATCCCGGCCAAGTACGGTAACTCTCGGTAACAACGGTTAAAATTTAATTATAGCAGTGAATTATATTGTCCACTCCACGCAGGGAGGTAAAGGGCTACAAGTGGCCCCGGGAGGACCGATCCTGGGTTGACGGGCAGCAAGCTAGACGGGCGTTTTAGGCAAACTAGGCCTGCTAGTCCGACTCGGTACTGCGCCGACTCGGTGCTGTGCCGACTCGGTTCTGACTCGCTGGACAGCAAGCCTTGGTCTCCAAAGGAACATCGCCTTCCTGAGATCTTCTGGAGGTATCGCTTGGCTGGAACGTTGGCAGGACGTCCTTGGTCTACTCCTAGGAGTGGCGGCTCCTGAAGTTGATTTTTGATATTTATTTGTGATTTTTTTCCCGGACTGCAATTTCGGACCTGCACAGGGAACAGATTTGCACGCCTCGACGACAAGAATTAATTCTCACATATCCGGAATCAGATCGAGGCAAGACCAGTGGCGTTGGAAAGAGGACTCCCAGATCTACAACATATATTCGTTTCAGCTTGATCCAACAAAAGGATGAGAATTGGCAGGCTCTGCAAGACTGTGTTTATTCTGTGGATCTGTTTACAGACACTCAGGACAAAAGGGGATCTGCCTGAAACTGACCTTTGACCGAGAGTAAATGATTTTTACAGGGGCGGACAAAATTATGGGAGGTAGGGGGGACGTGAGGAACACTGGGGAAGTTTTACGGATTTTCTAAAAATTGTTAATGGGGTGGGAAAAATACGAAAGGTTGACACTATCTCGTGGATCTGCAGAATGACAGATTACAGGGGGGGAACAAGAAATATGGGGAAAATACTAAATGATGTCCAAATGGCATGAAATTTAAACGGGAAAATAGGGGAGACAGGTAGAACAAGACCTCAAAGTTTGGGCTCGATCAGACAACAAGAACAAAAGATAAAATTCCGAAGTTGAGGTTCTATCCTGATTTGGACAGAACTCCGACGATGGTGGCAGCGGTGGCTGCGGCAGAATCAAAATTCAGAGGATGAGTGGGAGAGATAGAATGGGTCTCACACCCTGCAAGGCTGGAGAGGAAGAACCATAGCAGAGAGAGAGAGGGGAGGGGCGCACCCTACAAGGAGCTCCAAGAATTTTCACCAAATTTTCATCATTAATTCACATAAAATGGAAATACAAGCTATTTGTATGAAATGTAAAAAGACTCTAAATATCCCTAGATCTAGAATTGGGAGGGGTAAAAGCGGGAGTTCAAAAGTTATTCTCCCATGTGATTTGGAACCACATTAAACAAGTAATTAAGGGGGGGGGGCGCCCCTTGGACTTCCTTGGTGGCATCTTGGACTTTTTAGTCCATTTGTCCCCCTTTGAATGTCAAACCATCTAGAAGCCACCTAGGATAGTTGACCTGCCCCACATGGACCCCTATGACTTAGGTGGACCAATGGGAAAGGAGTGGGGGCCCCCTTGTTGGACCTACTGACATTTTGAAAATATACCCAAAGATCCTTAGGGGATGACACATTGGCTTATAAAGCCGTACAATTGTAAACATACTTTCCCAAGGATATAAAAGCAAACTAAAAGGGCACAAATTTAAAATAAAATGTTAGTGCTCCTTCTCTGATGTCCCCATCAATTCTCCCTGGGTGGGAAGAACTCGACCCCGTCGAGTAAGGGGTGCGGCTGCTCGAGTAGCTCCGGCGGATGCGTCATCGTACTAGGAAGCGCGGAGTACGCTCCACTCCAAGTAATCGACACCTGCTCATCCCGTATAGATTCGATATGCACACGCTACTGGGGAGGAGGCTTGAGGTGGACACTCCGGGGTGGGGTCACTCTCAAATGAAGGGAGGCGGCTCAAAAGCTCACTAGGAATCACCGCTTGTCCCTTATGTGACTAGATCCGATATGTGAGGTAGAACCGATCCCAAAGTCCGACAAGTCTCATACTCGAAAGGGACTAACAACGCAAGCGTACAAAATCGACTCGACTCGATGTATGCATAGACACACAAGACCCTAGACACACCTAATGTTAGTCCGACCTATGCATAGGCGATAGTGGACCAGGACACCCGAATGTGTGCCATACATGCATTTGACGTAACCGGTGGTTGGCGGAATGGGGAATTCCTAGACCTACTAAAGTGGACCATGCATGCACATTGGACTTGGATGTGAGAGGGCCATGCGTACCAAATGCATCTTCTTCCTTTCCCCTATATGATGGTGTATTTCCTAAGTGAACGGGCTTGGTGGGTGTAGATGACCCGGCCCATGGGTAAGGGGTGTGGTAGTGGACTCCCTCGAAGAAGTGAAGTATATATGGCGGGTCACGGGGTCCACTAGGGAATGGGTCAAAGGGATCAAAGAAGGTATGACCCCTTGTGGTGGGTTCCCACAAGTCACGGTCCCACGTATGGAAGTCTTGAAGGTGTAGATGGTCACCTTCATACAGTGTGGTAGGTGGGATGGTGATCATATGTAGGAAGTATGATTCCTCCCTCGGATAAAAGGGTATGAAGTCGGGCTCGGCTGACATGGGGAGGAATAAGAGAATCTCTGTGGTGACACAACCTACGGTGCACACGGAGGTAATGGACCCTAAGGCCGGATGGGTGAAGCTAAGACTAGTGGGTTGGTCGAAGCCTCGGGCCAATAAGTGTGTCAACTTCCGTTGCCAACCTAAATCTAAAATAAGGTCACCCAATGTATCAACATGGTGACTAGACCGGAATATCGTGTGGTAGGAGTTGTCTTGCACTAATGGTAGGGTAGGGTCCATGGATGGGTAAGGAGGTGGGACCAAGCCATCCTTGAGCCAGCTAAGAAGTGGCTCGGCTATAAAAAGCGTAACCATTAGAAACACGGGTGGCTCGAGCTGAGGTGGCTCCGAATAAAGATTGGAAGGTGAGGGTGATGGTAATGAAGCCCTCTTGGGTGGGGAAGGACTATCCTCCTTGAAGTGAAGAGGTCCTGTTAGTATTGGTGTGCTATAGGCCAATTTAGGGTCGAGTAGACCCGATATATGTACGGTCTTGTTCATTATTAATAAAGTGGTATTTGAGCGTAAATATACGATTGTATATTACTTTACAATGTCCCTACGATATGTGGTTGTAAAGTCAACTCGAGAAGTGATCTCGATCATGAGACTGACTTTACATGGACACATACCTTAAATTGTTCCTGGTTGGAGGGTAATCACTCGGGGACTTTGATTACCTATTAAACCAGTACACATGATGTGTGACTGACCAGTCTCATGGTCATTGGTGTGGGGGCACCAACACATATTTGTAGGTGTACGTCCTGGGAGGAAGTGCACTGAACTGATCCGCTATTGGATCTTCAGATGGTAGATTATACCTAATTTCAACTGAAGATCCAACGGTCTCAGTAGCATCGTTGGTCTTTGACCTGAGACATTGATCGGATCTTACACGAGGACTGGAATGGTTTAATTGCTTGGCTAAGTGACTTTAACTATAAGTCATGAGTTGCCGAGTCATTAACCACTCCAAGATACGTGTGAAGATCATCAATGGTCAAGAGGGGATCGCTCACTATCGGATATATATCTGACAGTTAATGGGTCATGACATTGGCACTCCATTAAATCCCTGGCCATGGTCGTGTGAGTTCGTTTAGAACGGACATCATACACTTTAAGGAGGTCATGGTCAAATGGTACGATCATGGGGTTTGACGGAAACCATACCCTAGATCATACCAGACTCATAGAAGGAGCGAGG
The DNA here is from genome assembly GCA_022559845.1 of Amorphophallus konjac. Classification (NCBI taxonomy): domain Eukaryota; kingdom Viridiplantae; phylum Streptophyta; class Magnoliopsida; order Alismatales; family Araceae; genus Amorphophallus; species Amorphophallus konjac. The sequence continues at coordinate 37,255,893 of CM040129.1, forward strand.
GATTATATCGATGCGGTAACTGTAGACTTATAGGTACCAGACAGGCTAGTTTAAACCCGGCGTCCTCTAGGATCACACAGATTTGCTTGACCCAATGTGATCAAAGGTTCGGAATAAATTAAACTATTATTCGGCTCTAGTAGAAGAGAATAATAAGTTTAATTTACTTCTAATTGGGAATTAGAAGTTAATGGGCCCTAAACTAGAGTGACTATGGGCCTAGAGGATCACACACAATAGATTCTTGGGCGACAGATTATTATTGTACAAATGTATATATTAATTCCCTTTAATTCCTTTTAGAAAGGCATATAAAAGGGGCTTAATATATATGTACAATAATGGGAAGGATATATATACGATTTCGGTCCTTATGGGTTCTTTTAGAAATGGACAAATCCTATATATAGACATGTTACGAGAGCTTCTTCTCTCCTTTATGGCTAATCAAGCATTAAGCTTAAGAGAGGAGGATTAGCACCTCCCCCCTTCCTCCCTCTTGCTCTCTCTCTCTTCAGAAGGTGAAAGGATCGGGGAAGGTTGTGCCGGGGGGTACCGTCGCTGTGCAAGGATCCATGTGGATCTGTTCTAGAGGCCGTACTTCTGTGCGGCTCGGTATTCTGCATTGGGCTTTGCGGACAGCGTCGTTCCGCACAAGGTATAAATATGCAACCCATAGTTAGGGGTTGGGGTGATTAAAACGTCGATCAGAGCATGGATCTGGGATTCCATGAAGCCGGGTCGGGCAAATAAAAATTTTGTTATCCGCTGCGTTGCCCGATGGTGCTATGTGGAACCTTATAGGTCCTTGGGGTGGCACCGGGATGTGAGGCTCGGGCAGGCCTAGGCCATCCACTTGCGTACTCAACCCTTCCATCGGATCTACCGCTGTGGTAAACACATCTAAGCATGTACTCAACCCATCTATACATGTAGTCAACCCTTGCATTTGTCCCATAATGGCTTGGAACATTGCAGCCACTTCATCGGAACTATAGGCTCGGGATTCAGCAATGGGTGCAAAGATGGGGTTGGATCCCCTAGGAAAGGATATGCAAGGCCAATTTTTTTTTGTTTTATAAGCAAAATGTTATGCCAACTAATTCAAGCACCTAGACACGACTCAGAATGCGATGCAAATGCAAAGTTGAAATGAGGCTCGACTACACACCCAGACACAACCAATAGACGGTACTTGGCGGAGCTAATCGATCCGAAGATCCACACACAGGAGGCTGCTACCTTCCCGATAGGCGTAACCTGTCATTCCGGGAACACCTTTTGATATACCGAATAAAGGTATGCGATGCAACCTCGGACTGACTTAAACTTAGACTCGACTTAAACAACTCTTTTTTTTGTTTTGTTTTCTACCCTAGACTCAACTGGTGCTCTGATACCAAATTGATGTGGGACGGACACGCGACCTGCGACTCTAGCTCGCGATCGCCCCTAAGCGAGGGAAGATGTGGGACCGTGCGCGGTTGAGAAACCGACAGTGAGTCTCGGGTATCGGCTTTCCGCATGTACTCGGATCGAGTCACGGGACGGGTCACTCACTATCGCTCTCTCGCAGCGGTGATAACAATATATCGGGCTAAGAATCCTAACACTCGCAGCGGCATATACAAATAGATACGAGTAAAGCAAATGTGAAAGAGAGAGGGAGCGAATTTACCTCGACGCTCCGGGCGTGGGGAAGATGATCCCGGGCAAGTACGGTAACTCCTAGTAACAACGGTTAAAATTTAATTACAGCAGTGAATTATATTGCCCACTCCATGCAGGGACGTAAAGGGCTACAAGTGGCCCTGGGAGGACCGATGCTGGGTTGACGGGCAGCAAGCTGGACAAGCGTTTGAGGCGAACTCGGCCTGCTGGTCCGACTCGGTACTGCACCGACTCGGTGCTGCGCCGACTCGGTTCTGACTCGCTGGACAACAAGCCTTGGTGTCCAAAGAAATGTCGCCTTCCTGAGATCTTATGGAGGTGCCGCTTGGCTGGAACGTTGGCAGGACGTCCGTGGTCGACTCCTAGGAGTGGCGGCTCCTGAAGTTGATTTTTGATATTTATTTGTGAATTGTTTCTCAGACTATAATTTCGGACCTGCACATGGAACAGATTTGCACATCTCGACGGCAAGAATTAATTCTCACAGATCCGGAATCAGATCGAGGCAAGACCAGTGGCGTTGGAAAGAGGACTCCCAGATATACAACATATATATTTTACAGCTCGATCCAACAAAAGGATGAGAATTGGGAGGCTCTGCAAGACTGTGTTTTTTCTATGAATCTGTTTGCAGACACTCAGGACAAGAGTGAATCTGCCTGAAACTGACCTTTGACCGAAGAGTAAATGATTTTTCCAGGGGCTGAAAAACTTATGAGAGGTAGGGGGGGACGTTCGAAACACTGAAGAATTTTTTTGGATTTTCTGAAAATTGTTAAGGTGGTGGGAAAAATACGAAAGTGTGACACTGTCCCGTGGATCTGCAGAATGGCAGATTATAGGGGGGAAAACAAGAAATATGGGAAAAATACTAAATGATGTCCAAATGGCACGAAATTTAAACTAAAAACTAGGGGAGACAGGTAGAACAAGCCCTCAAAGTTTGGGCTCGATCAGACAACAAGAACAAAAGATAAAATTCCGAAGTTGAGATTCTGTCCTGATTTGGACAGAACTCCGACGGTGGTGGCGGCGGCAGCGACAGAATCCGAATTCAGAGGATGAGAGGGAGAGATAGAATGGGTCTCACACCCTACAAGGCTGGAAGAGGAAGAACCACAGCAGAGAGAGGGGGGAGGGGCGCACCCTACAAGGAGCTCTAAGAATTTTCACCAAATTTTCATCATTAATTCACATAAAATGGAAATACAAGCAATTTGTATGAAATGTAAAAAGACTCTAAATATCCCTAGATCTAGAATTGGGAGGGGTAAATGAGGGAGTTCAAAAGTTATTCTCCCATGTGGTTTGGAACCACATTAAACAAGTAATTAAGGGGGGCGCCCCTTGGACTTTCTTGGTGGCATCTTAGACTTTTTAGTCCATTTGTCCCCCTTTGAGTGTCAAACCATCTAGAAGCTACTTAGGATAGTTGACTTGCCCCACATGGACCCCTATGGCTTAGGTGGACCAATGGGAAAGGAGTGGGGGCCCCCTTGCTGGACCTGCTAACATTTTGCAAATAAATCTAAAGATCCTTAGGGGATGACACATTGGCTTATAAAGCCTTACAATTGTAAACATACTTTCCCAAGGATATAAAAGCAAACTAAAAGGACACAAATGTAAAATAAAATGTTAGTGCTCTTGCTCTGATGTCCCCATCAAGAAAACCATGGAAATTGGATCAGAGAAAGGAAGATACACCACCCAAGGGTGGGAAATGAGCAGAAGGAAAGATGAATGAAAAGAAGGGGAGGAAGAGGTGGACCCATGAATGCACAATTGACGGCCCTTGAGCTTGTGCCGCCGCCTCCTCTTAGCCGAAACTGGCTTGTAATGGACCCGCCTGGCGCGAACTCAAATCTTTGGGCTTCTTATCTTGTAATGTCTTCTCAAGTAACGGGCCCACCTGGAAGACGGCCTGGCCGGTTATGAACATGTAGCTTGATCGGGGCGGTTGCCCCTAGACAGTTGGTGCTAACATCAGACGGACATTCTTGAACAACTGACTCTTTTGGCGCATCAGCATCATGAAACCATGGAGTTTTGTCCCTCGGCACAAAAAGCTTAAGGTTCGACAACTCCACTCGGCACTCAGGCTTGTAACACAATTCCCTTGATAGAAGGGAAGGACGAAACTGAGGGAGATCAATGCGCGGCATTGTCGTGGCCGGCTTACCAATAAACCGAGGGAGATTGCATAGAATGTGCAGAATGACCTTAGAAAATCTCGAGAATATGGTCAATTACCCCTTGAATATATAATCCCACAAACTCTTGGCAACCGTACGAGTGAGCACGATCTGGGAAGAGAACCCTTCTTAGCTAGTCATCTGAACAGCAATGGAGCGAGAGATAATAATAGCATCAATTACAAAACCTTCGGCGAGCAAATAGATTGCCACTGGCCTCGCTTGAGAAGAAACTGGCACAAGGGCAAGGGAACTTTTCTTAACAACCATCATAGGCAATGGAAGTTCATCATTCCCAAAATTTCCCAGGATCAAGATACGGATCGGCATCTGATAGATAAAATCATGAATCTTGAACTGCATAACCGGCGCTAGATCCACCTAACTCGGCTTATTGACTTCCCAGGGACCTGACCCTAGGGGCACCAAAGGTGGCACACACCCGCTCCGAGAGGTGGAAATAGAAGGCAAAGTGGAGATGGTAGGCTTGAAAGGTGAAGGAAGAAGTGTAGGTGAAGGTGCTGTCGAGGGTAAAGGTGTAGCTTGCTCAGGCTCAGGCGAAGACAATGATGAAGAAGGTGGTGATGTTGGAGATGGGATGTACAAAGGCAGTGGAGACGGATCGAGGTGATGCGGGCAATGGGGGTGATGAAGAGGGAGGTGATGAAAATGGTGCCGGCAAAGAAGATGGTGATGGCGAAGGCGAGCAGGCACACAGTGCCCACCATCGGTGCGCCGAGATGACACGTCGGGTGACGTTAGGAGCGGAAGCGGGGGTGGCAACGGGAGTGAAGGAAGGGGTAGAAGTACCTGTCTGAGCAGAGGCTTGGGTATGTGGCGGCGATGGAGCCGGGGTAGGAGATGGCGATGGGGTAGGAGACATAGGTGAGGGAACGGGTGATGGACTAGGCGACGGAGCGGATGATGGAGGGGGTGCAACACTAGACGAAGAGGAATCACAGGGGTGCCCCTAGTCTTGCAGTGATGGAGATGGCTGCTTGGGCGGCGCTTCTTGCGGCTACTTGCTACGGAGATCTAAAATAACTTTATGCATGGCAGCCCAATCAATCCTCTTCTTATCTTCTAGATCATAAACAAATCCCTAGAACTCGAGGCAATCCTCGACCAAATGCGCCTGTTGGCGTGTGAAATTCACAGAATTGAAGCATATTCTTGACTGCGGGTCGGCAAGGCACAACCGAATTAAGGGAGTTGTAATGCGTGAGTGGCCATCAAAGCCCCGAAAATGTCAGTGAAACACTCCGGCAACAGAGGATAAGAAGGAGCCCACTTTGAGCAAGGTGGATGCCGCGGAATTTGGGATGGAGGAGACAGTTGTGGAGAAGGAAGCGACGATTGCATAGGCAATGGTGCACGGTGACTCGTGGAGGGACTAGGCGGAGACGCATGTGGAGCGGGATGTGGAGGTATGTAATGGACGGCATCCACCTACTCGGGGTATGAAGTTCCTTTGACAGGGGGAGATGGAGATTGGCGTGGGTATGCAAGGGCGGAAGTCTGACTCGTGGATGGTTGGCTCGTGGGAGCGGACGGGTGTGTAGAGGGTTGGTATGTGGGAGGCTGACTCATAGAGGGATGGCATGCGGGAGCGGACGGGTGCGTAGGAGTGGAGGGTTGACTTGTTGAAGGCGAGTAGTAAATGGTGGATGTGGATGGCGAGGCGTATGTGGAGGGTTGTTGTGCGGGAGTGGTGGACGCAGATGGAAAAGTGTATGCATACGTGGAAGATGGGGAAGACTCGGTGTCAAGGGAATCTTGAAGTTGTTGGTGAACGAAGCGAGATCGGCTATAAAGTTGTTGCCAGGAGGAGACGTCATTCAAGGCTAAGATGAACCAATACTCGTGCGTTACATTGGAAATGAGCATCATGATTTGTTCCCCCTCTGGAATGTGCCCCGGGACTTGTGTGGCGAGGCGACACCAGCGGTTAGCAAAGGCGGAGAACTCCTCATCGGGATTCATCTTTTCATGGGCCAGATCCACCATAGAATACTTGGGCCCAACCTTGTCTTGATATTGTTGAATAAACTTCTCTTGGACAACTTGAAAATTCACAATTTGCTCTTGCGGCAAAGAGAAGAACCAATCCTAAGCCGAACCTTCTAAAGACAGACCAAATAGATAAGCCATGAAGAGTTGGTCATGTCGAAATTGGGCCGACTCATAAATGAACTCCTTCAAGTGCACATACGGGTCACAGACTTCACCATAACGACGATATGCAGGAATTTGAGAAGGGGGTGGAAGCCGAAGATTTTGAAACGCAAATGAGACACTCAAAGAATGTTTAGGATCGATCCGGCGTTGTAGTTAATCAAGTTGGCGTTGGGCTTGAGCGATCATCTCCGGGGTAGGGAGAGATTGAGAGGAATATGGGCCAACTTGAGCAAGAGAATGTGAATTCGGACTAGGAACATGATAATGGGCTGGATAAGAGGATCCATGCTGAAAAGAATAACGAAAGCCCATTTCGGGAGGAAAAGGATACGTAGGGTTGGAAGGAACCTGAACATGAGGACCAATTGGGCTAGTAGCAACATGGGTAGAAGATGGAGGCCCATTAAAAAAAGCAGGCCCATTAAAAGAAGGAGGAGGCCCACTAAGTGAAGAAGACCCATTAAAAGAAGAAGGCCCATTAGAGAATGGAGGACCATTAGGAGAAGGAGGCCCATTAAGAGAAAGAGACCCATTAAAAGAAGAAGGCCCTTTAGAGGATGGAGGACCATTAAAGGAAGGAGGCCCATTAAAGGAAGATGAAGGCCCATTAAAGGATGGGGACCCATTAAAAGAATGAGGCTCGTTATGAGAAGAAGGCCCATTAAGGTGATTTACAATGAGTTTTTGGGTGTGGGCAGGGTCCATTTGGTAAACAAGAGATGATAGATGGGACATGAGGTTTGCTTGTTCATCCGACAGGTCGGAGGGGCCACGAGGAGATGGGCCCGCGTGGAAAGAGGATTCCACACGGGAGTAGGAAGATGAAGAAGGAGGATACAAGGGATTGGGGTGGTGCTCCATGAGGATAAATGGAGACTTAATATAGAAAAATCAAGGGAATACAATTAGGGAAGTAAGTGCTCGAAGAACAAGGAGAGGAGGCGACGTGACGGAAGAAGGCGAGAGACAGACAGACTCATTCAAATGCAAACGCGACTCGGAACTGAAGTCCCGCGATCAATGACACCCAAGAGGGGGGTGAATTGGGTGATAACAAATTTTAAGAAAACTTTTGGTATTTTACAAAATATGTGATAAATAATAATTAGCAATTGAAAATTAATTAACCAATTCTCTCAATCTTTCCGTTCCCACACGACCATACAACGAAAACAATCAAACCACACAAATAACACACAATGTACAGTAGTTTTTAAGGTGGTTCGGATGCAACGACGGCAATCCTACGTCCACCCCTCACCAAACCCGATGAGGCTTCACTCGGGGATAAATCCCCAAACGGAGACAACGCTCCAAACACACACGCAGGACGATGCCTGCCCACACACACGGGGACGCGCCCCAATACACACACACACACACACACGGAGATAAAGTCTCCAACACGATCCAACAAGCGGATCAACAAAACAAACACCCGCTGCCACAAGTGCAGCACTCCACACACACAAACACAAGATCTGGATAAATCCACACACACACCTAGATCTAAGAAGACCTACGCACACACGAATAGAACACCACGACCACACACGACCACGGATCTAACTTGATCCACACACACACACACACATATATCTTCTGATTACAAAGAACAAGACTTGAAATTCAAAACACCAAGACTAATAGAGCAGAGTTTAGAAATCTCCTGGTTTGGTTTCCCCCTGAATGTATGATGTAGAACTTGGAACAATGCTTCCTGCTTCACTTAAATGTCTTGGTTGATCTCCCTTGAATGCTTGCTTGCTTCTTCACTTCCTTGAAGGTTGCTAGCTTCAGATCTAACCTTGAGTCACCTTGAATCACCTTGAATCACCTTAGGTTGATGGAGAGATTTAAGGATGCAGATTTGATCTACCTTGAGGGCTTGCTTGCTTCTAAACTTGCTTGGAGATTGATGGCTTCAGATCTAACCTTGAATCCCTTGGAATGGATGAAGAACTCCAGCCCGAAGCACTATTCACGAAGGTGCTACAGTACCCGTGAATCACCTCCTCTAGCCTCCCTTGATCTCTCTTGTTCCAATTGAAGCATTAGTCTTTCCAACCCTTCTTATGTAGGTTTTATAACCTTTGAATGGTCCTTGGACATCCTCCAGACCAGATCCACGTTTTGTGGATGATTGGGTGTCATTAGGATTAAAGAAATACAAGGAGAATGGCTCTTCTTGAAGTGGAGAACAAAGTCAACTTTTGTTGGCTCGGGGCTGGCGGTCGACCTGTGGAAGCTGGCGGTCGACCGCTACTGAGAAACCCTGTAGAAATTTGATCCCTGGAATTTTTGGTCGACCTTGGGCGGTCGACCGTTGCTGCCGGTCGACCTAGGGCAGTCGACCGCCAGTTCTACAGTATGAGACTTTTCACGTTTGGCGATTCTGGTTGACCGGAATGACCTAGTCCTACAAAGTTGAAGTGTTAGCCCAATGAAATACATCTAAATAACAATGACTTTAAGTAGATGTTTATTTCATACATTTGGGGGTTGGATTTCACTTGGTTTATGCATTAGAAACATCAAGACCATTTGAGCATGTTACCATGATTGGAATGAGAAACTAATGCATTTGAAGAGTGAGCTTGTAAGTTATCAAACCAAGTTATCATTGTGAACCTCAAATATCATGAATGAAGTTTAGAAATGAGAGGTATATGGAATACCCATGGTGAGATTGATGATTATGACAAGGTAAGAATCTTACCAATGGTGCTTGACAGTAAATGACATATACCACCTGTAATGAATTGTAGAGGAGCAGGGGGTGCTTATCCACACGTTTGGTTCACCAGGTTACTGCCATGAGTTTGATCCTACATGCAAGATAGTCAGGGTTAATACCATACTTGTTGATATTAAAGAGGTTATGAAACCTCTTGCCTCTTGTAGAACCAACATATGCAACCAGCATAAACAACAAGATGAATAAACATAATCTTCAAGAACATGTGTAATCAACTATAAGTTTAGTTATCATCACGTAATCACATATTAAGTTTAATTATCATCACGTAATCACATATTAAGTTTAGTTATCATCAAAACCATAACTTAACAATTACAACAATCATCAAAACCATAACTCAACAGGAACGACGGACCACAAATGACTATATGAAGGGAAAATGTAGCAAACAACACCACAAATGGGCTTGGGGGTAAGCCCAACAAACGATATGAATGTGAGAGGATTCAACCAAGATCAAACAAGTTGATATGATCGTTAATTTTTATTAGTTTGAATGGACCTTTTAATGATTTGAATTAAGCACAATTCCCTCAGGACATGGGAATCCTATGGGAATAAAGTCCAAACTTTTGGGTTGAACTAAGGTTAACTCCCTCATACGTATGCAAATGCAAACTTAAGGGGTGGAAAGGTACAACCGGCTCGACGTCTGTGTGGGAATCCACGGCTCATGAAGACTTACGGAGGTCCCAGATAAGATCACCTAGTCAACCCTAAGGAATATGGAGGCGAGAGGATCACTTACCAAGGTAGGAATGCAACTACAATATGAGAATGCATGGCCCTATGCGCACCGGAGTGCATGCAAATTCTAGTCTAAATCAAGCAAATCAAGGTAATAACGAACATATGCTAACATAACAAGATGGATGCAACCAAGATAAACAATATGATCATGAAATGCTATCTAAACATGGATATACACGCCAAAATCGCAGAAAAGCATAGACAAAGTGATGGGAACTAGAGGTCCCACTATGATCGCCAAAAAGAGCTGTGGGTGTAGAAATATGGAACGTGGCGTCACAAGTCACATGAACAAGCATATGTGTATAAGTGATAACATAATGTGCCAATCAAGTGAACATCATGAACATGTGACTATGTAAACATGGTAGCATGATCATACAACAAGGCATAGGCGATAAAAGATGTAGAAGAATACCGTGATCACCACCAAGGAAAGACAACGCAAGAATGTGAAAGAAGACTATGTTTGCGTTGTGTACCTTGGAAAAATAAGATGACCGTGCTTGATGAGGGCATCTCTCATCACTCCCTATGGCTAGGGTCGCCTGCACATCCTTGAGGAAGCTCGACGGCGATTGTCTCATGTTATCTTTATTTTCATGTCTTATTTATGTAATTTTTCTTTATTGAGTCATGTGGTCATGAGTCCAATTTCCCTTGTTTTGTATTAATTGGGCCTTCGTATCCTAGTTTGGGCCCATATTAGTTGTTTAGGATAGCTTGGGTCTTTTGTATAAATGCCAAGGGCATTTCGGTCAAGTAAAGAGTTAGGTGCCTATAAATAGGACCCAACCCCCTTCCATTTGTAACAATTTGATGCTTGAGAAATTGAAATCCACCTTGAGTGAATTCTCCCTCCCCCTCTAGGAGTGTGACTCCCCTTCTCTCTCTCTCTCCCTCTCTCTCCCTCCACCCCTCTCTCTCTACCCAAGAGTGTGGGCCCCCTTCTCTCACCCTCCACCTCGTTAAGAGCCCCATCCCCTCCCCAATTTAAATTTTGAACTTCATCTCCTGCGTCCCGAGACAACCCCTCCCTCTTCCCAAGGTCTCCTCCACCCTTCCCTAGGCACCCACTAACTCCCCATCCCCTCCCCAATTCAAATTTTGAATTTCATCTCCAACATCCCAAGATAGAACCCACAAATCCCAAGCCACTTTCCAACCCCAACCACCCACTCCCCTTCCCCATGCACAAACCCACATCCCAAGGCTAAAGGGGCATATCCCTAGGCAAAATTCAAATCTCCCTCTCCCTAACTCCCCATCCCCTCCCCAATTCAAATTTTGAATTTCATCTTCCACCCTTCCCTAGACACCCATTATATCCCCTTCCTATCCCCAATTCAAATTGGGGTTTTCATCTTACCCCCCTCCCTTGACACCTTGTCCCCCCCTCTCTCTTTCCACCCCTTGGCACAATTTCACCCTCCCACTCACTCTCAGAGCCCTAGGGTCGTCCGGCACCTTTCCCCCACTCCTACTCTCACAACCCATCACCCTGCGCTGCACCAGTTTGTAGGCAGCAGTCTTGGGACGATTTACAGAGCCTGCCACATTGTCATCTCGCATACTCTAGTAGTGTATCCTATACTGATGGAAAGCTCTTCGAAGCAGCTTCGCAGGAGAGGTGGTCTCGCGTCCATCCGATGTCTGTGCTACCCGGGAGAGCCATTCTCCCTTGACTGTGCAGAGCTGCTCCGGCAGGGAACCAGAGGCCAAGTGAAGAAGTGACCACAGCCGCTCCAGAGAGAATCTGGATGTGATTTTTGGTTGAGGTCTTCTCCTCCAAGCCCTCTATCAGCACCAACAAGGAGGGAGCCATTTGGACCCCGGAGCATGGAGTTCCAAATTTTCTCCCCGAGGTGCGCATGTCAGTTCCCACTGAGTCAGATCCGACCCCCTCCCACCCTTCTGGTTCCCGCGGTCTGCTCTGACCTCCTCCGGTGACCCCGTTGGTCTCTAATCGAAGAAGACTCATCCACTATTGCAACGGCTCTGGTCCCGCCCTCATCGGACCCCGGGAGTGATCGTGGCGGCCACTTCTTCCAGAAGCAGCAATTTTGGGATAGCCAGAGCCAGGTCCGACCAGCCCTGGTCCCGACTCCGCCTTGGCCACCGTCGGCATCAGAATAATCTCCAGAAATTTGGGCGTCTTCCTAGGCCAACCCAAGACATTTTGGCATTGGTCCCATCATCACCTGAAGTCAGGGGACTCCATGGCGGCGCCGTCAATGACTTCCTGTTCTGCTGTTCCAGAAGCGGATAGAACCGGCTTAGCTCGCCAGTTCGACTTTTAGCTCAGTTTCCCCCACCCCGCTTGGCGGCTTAAAGCCCCTCCCTGCGGGAGGTAGTATTTGCATGTAACCATTCAATTCCCACCCCTAGTCTAACCCCCTTGCAAGGGGAGTTATGATTGTAAATTGTTAATTTTGGTTGAAGCTTCATTGGCGCGGCGTGCGGGTAAGCCCACGCTTCCTCGCTCGCCCTCGTCTCCGTCTGGGATCGGTTTCTTCAAATCGATCAGGATAGCGCTTGGTTACCCTTCCTGGAATTTCATTTGCTTACCTTGTATCATATCTTACTGCCCGTCGGATGGTGAGTGAGTGCCCGTTCTCCATTCCACTCAAGTGTGCAGCCCACCGCGGAGAGAGGTGTGAGTGCCACCCACTAGCCCACGCCCTCGGCGTGCTGGCCACCCATGATTGTGGGAGTCCCAATGTAGCAACGCTGGAAAAATAAAGATTTTTAAATAAATCAAATTAAAATAAAAGATAAGTAAATAGATGACAATGAGCCTAAATGAGTAAATCATTAATCAAGAGGAAAATAACGCCTTTTATCAAGGCGCTAATTCAAAAGGAAACGCCTCTGTATAAGGCGTTAATTTAAAAAGGACGCCTACACAATAGGGCGTCAAATTTCAAACGACGGGAAATAAAATTAAGGAAAGGAAAGGAAACGCCCTCCATCTGGGCGCGTTTTATACAAGAAACGACGCTTGACAAGGCGTCAATTTAAATTAACGCCCTCACTTAGGACGTTAATTTAGTTTGAGTTTCGTTCGACCCAGGAGACTATCCAGAGCAAGTTTCTGGATAACTACGAGGAAGATTGAATAGGGTAAGAACTCTATTAGGGAAATATTACTTCCAATACAACACTAACTCTATTACGATTCTAAAAACCCTATAAATACCCTCCTAATTCACCCAGATCGCTACTTTGGCGATCTAACGTTCGTTTTGCTGCTGCTGTCAACCGTAAAGAACAGGTAATGTTCTTTCCCCTGCCTTCAGTCATGGTTATGAAGGATACTGATGTTCTTCATCATCTTTTGCTATAGGTTGCCTGCCTTGCGTTTCCTGACGTGCTGAAGAACGAGGGGTTCTTCATCAAACATCATCTTCTGGAGGCTGGTTAGAACAGAGCATCGGTTTCTTACCAAAACCTTCACGTTTCCTCTCCCAGATCACCTTCAGGTAGGTTTTCTCAAGATCGTAGCCCAAACTAGCTTAAGATCTTAATAATATCATCGGTCGTGCATGCATATAGTTTTATGGTGGTTTCAGATGTTTTCTATGTAATTTCAAAAAGAAACGCCCTTGACAAGGGCGCTAATTTAAAGAAGCGACCCACACTAGGGCGCTAATTATTGTTTTGACGCCCTGCCCAGAAGTTGTCAATTACATGTAATTAATAAATACCCACGTTTAAAATTTAATATCTATGTAACCATGAATCTAATATATTGCATGAGTATACCTGTGAAATCCTGCTATTTTTCATGTCATGATCATGTACCCTTTTTCCTGAAATTTTATTATCTGAAAATTGGTAAATTCTTGAATTCACGACCTTGTCTAGGTCGTCTCCTACTGAACTGACGCCCCAGACCAGGGCGGTAATTGAAAAGTAATGCCCCTGTTCAGGGTGCGTTTTTGTTAATATTCCAAAATTATCTAAATTCTGCAAAAAAATAGAAATACAGAATGGACGACTGATTTATAAGTCGTCAAATTGTAAATAAACGCCCCTGAGAAAGGCGTTAATTTTATAAGTAACGACTTATATTAAGTCGCTATTTTCCTGTGATACTATTTTACACTATTACTGTTAACCGAGGGTTTCATATATATATATTTATATATATATCGGCACTATATTCCAGTCCGTGAATATAGTCCCATGTTTCATGATGTTTTATCGTTTACCCACTAATTCTCGGTGACATACAAGCTCTCCATTGGACATTCCGTTCCTTTGGACTAGCGAGTTAGTCATAGAGACCTCCGTAAGACTTCTCGAGCCTTGGATTCCCTCAAGGCCGACTGAGCTGGTTGTACCATAAAAACCCATTACACTATTTTGCCATGTCACTCTAAAGAAACATGGTATACCGGCCCTCATGTTATGCAAAGTGTGTATCATGAGAATTCTCTTAATGGGATGAGGTTATCATGCCATTTGATGCTGTTCTTGTAAACCCCAGTTCTATATTCAACATGATGTTCTTGTGGACCTCAATTCTATATTAAGAATGAGGACGTCTTGCCATTGATGTGCTGTTCATTTGGACCTCAATTCTATATAAAGAATGTCCATACTTGTTTGTCATGGTACCCAAGTTAGGGAACCAATTCCACCTAGTTTTATCGATAATCGTGATTGTACCATTATTATCGCCATTCTATGTCAAGTGTCATATTTTGGACTCTGTTCTATCAAAGTTTATCCTACATGTCTACAAGCTTTATTCTTGAAATTCTATATTGACTATACACAAAACTGGATGTTAAAATACATGATTAATACCTGCGCATATAGGGCCCGATCTGGTTCTGGGAGGAGCACCCGAAAGTACTTGTGCCCATGGGAGTTGATTGATCACGGTATTGGCATTATACCGAAGTGCATGACTAGCTTGATTGAACATTCCACAAATCTTGTACTTGACTTGATATTACATGACTTGCGTGGCCCGAAAAAGGGTAATTGCATACTTGCGTGCTTGAAACGTGATAGCCAAGTTCCGACATGACATGATGCGTCTACTTGCTTGAGTATCTTGATAACTTTTGATATAAGTTCTTGAAAGTTCATGACTAGTTCTTCTTGCTATCTTATTGTTATACTCTCTCTCTATCTTGTTGTTTTGCGAGCATGCATAGCTATAATGCATTCATGGAAAGTGTAATTACTTAAACCCCTTGCTAGTTCTTGAAATATAATTTCCTACTGAGCGTTCGCTCACTTAGTGTTTCCCTACTTTTCAGGTAAGTCCGACGATGAGGGAACTCAAATGGATGGGGAAAATCAAGAGTGAAAGAGATAGAGCTTCTTCCGTGTTATCTAGTCTTTTTCATATTTTCTTGAGTCAACCTTGTATTTTTCCTTTATTTTAGTTAGTACTTCAAAGGTTTGTAATAGACATATTCTTATGAAGGAATAAAGGATTGGGTTATCTTTACTTTTGCGCATCTCTGATTTTGGTGTCGAATACACTAATACTCTGATTGACATGATTGATATAAACTCGTCACGCGTCTCCGGGTATCTTCCGCTCTCGGGGCGTGACAGTTTTTGTGGTATCAGAGCCTAGGGTATTCAATTCCTAGGAAAACCCAAGTCCAAGGATAGGTTTAACCTTTAACCGGTGAGATTGGGTAGAACCAAGGGTTAAAGTTAACATAAAAATGATAGCTTCTAAATGAAATCACGTATTAATCTAGTTATTGTAATTATAGGACGATGGCTGCCGAACGTGCTCAGTGGCGCAACATGCAGCGTACACTTCAAGGCATGACTCAGGTGCTGCAACAGGTAGCACAAGGAGGAGCACAACGAGCAGGGAGTCTCCACCAAGTCTTTAAAAACATGAACCCGCCTAAATTCACGGGTTCTACTGATCCGGACGACGTAGAGCACTGGATCAGGGAGACGGAGCGTATATTCCGTGTTATGCAGTGCACGGATCAAGATAAAGTCTTATTAGCCAACTTTCAGTTGGAAAGGGATGCCCGATGCTGGTGGGAATCAATAGAAGCTACTTTAAATCAAGACCAAGTTACATGGGAAGAATTCGTTGAACATTTCAACGCTAAATATTTTTCGGACCGAGTATAGGAAAAGAAAGCTATCGAATTTGCCGCACTCAAGCAACGGTCATTATCGGTGGCGGAGTACGAGGCATAATTCTCTAGATTGTCTCGGTATGCTAAGCACTTAGTTAGCACCAAGAAGATGAAAGCTAGGAGGTTCCTTAATGGGCTCAGGCCCCAATATATTACCCAACTGGCGCCGATGGATATTCAAGTCTATTCAGAAATTGTGCGCCAAGCTCAGCTATTAGAAGACGCCACAGAACTATCTGATAGAATCCGTGGGAAGGACAAGAAAGAACAAGTTACAAGTTCGGGTTCCTTTAAACCCAACTTCAAGAAGAGGCCTAGCAATGGAGGCACTTCCTCACAAGATCAGAAGTTTAAGAAGACCAAGCCCTTCTACATCACCACTACCCCATCAAATATAGTGTGCAAGCATTGTGACAAGGCGGGCCATAGAGCAGAAGAATGCTGGAGGAAACTAGGAGCATGTCTCCGCTGTGGGAGTCGCGATCATCGAATTCCCGATTGCCCATTACTCAATGATCAAGCCGGGGACGGGAAGCGCCCAGTAACCAAGAATGCTCGTCTTCACGCCATTAAGGAGACCGAACAAGAAGAAGAAGGCAGACTAGTAGAAGGTACATTGAAAGTTTATTCCAAGTCTGCATATGTCTTAATTGATACTGGTTCTTCACATTCAATTGTTTCCAAGAAGTTCACTGATTCGTTACCTCTAGAACCAGAATGGATAAAATTAGTCTTGTCTACTCCTCTAGGAAACGAGACTGATATTACACACCATTACCAGAACTGTGAAGTATTGGTTCATGGTAAGAATCTCCCTATTGATCTTATATGTTTAGATCTAAAGGAGTATGATGTCATACTAGGAGCGGATTGGTTATCCAAATACCAGGCAACAGTCGATTGCCGCAATAGCAAGGTTACTTTCAAGGACTTTCCAGAACTAGTCTATACTAGCCCCAAGAGTCGGAGCAAATCCCCTTTTATTTCGGCTCTCCGAGCTAGCAAGCTCATCAGGAAAGGATGTGTATCTTTCCTTGCATTCGTCACGATTAAGAAGGCTAAGGAAACTAAGATAGAAGACATTCCGGTGGTACAAGAATTTTCGGACGTATTTCCGGAAGATTTACCTGGATTACCCCCACAAAGAGAAGTGGCCTTCACCATCGATTTAGTTCCTGGTGCGGGTCCAGTTTCTAAGGCACCGTATAGAATGTCACCTGCTGAACTCAAGGAGTTAAAGGAGCAATTGATGGAACTCATTAAGAAAGGATTCATAAGACCAAGTACTTCCCCATGGGGAGCGCCTGTATTATTTGTAAAGAAGAAAGATGGATCCATGAGGTTATGCATCGACTATCGACAGTTGAATCATCTCACTATCAAGAACAAGTATCCACTGCCGAGAATCGATGAGTTGTTTGATCAAATTTCAGGATCCAAGTACTTTTCCAAAATTTCAGCATCCGAGCTAGAGGAACAGCGGGTCAGAACCGGTGGGTTTGAGAAAACTGTGGAGATAAAATTGTTGCACTCCTACAATTTTGATGATGTCATACACTATAAGTCAATCATGATAGTCTATCTTAATGCATATTTGTGTTTTATATATTCATTCTTCATACAATGCACTCTCTAATCCTACCCTGAAAGTCCGTGCATACTTAGCTTTTCTCTGCAGTTGAGTCCATTCATAAACTGCATCTTTACTGAATAGAGTCTGTGCAAGCAAGCATCAAGTCGGTGCAACCCTCATTGAGGCACGTGACTATGTCCGTGCATGTTGAAGTCCAGGCACAACAAGTCTGTGCAATAATCGTTCTGCACGTAATCAAGTCGGTGCAGCTCTCACACTGTGCACATATAGTCTGTGCACAGTTCATTGCTAAGTATGTGCATTGTCTCAGTGCATGCTTTTGTTAGTATTCATAAGGTCGGTGCATATGCTTTACTGGACGTCTGCTAAGGCAGATCGGTGCAAGCTTTGACTCGCACAGGTCGGTGCAAGCTTTGGCTCGCACAGGTCAGTGCATTCGTGGCCTGCACACACATACAAGGTCGGTGCAAATGTCATTCATGCTTGATCAACGTCCTTAAAATTTCTTGTTTTAGGCATGATCAAGTCAGTGCAATGTTCTAGTTCTGTGGAATAATGTCTGTGCATGATCGTGTTTCACTGCACTTCAAGTCTGTGCATTCTTTGCTTCAGGGTACTTGAATTTCGTATAGTTTCTATCTCGGTGCATACCTATCTTAGCCGTGTTAGAGTCAGTGCATGTTCAGTCCTAGCTACACCCAGGTCGGTTCACGTGTGTTAGAAGATAAGTAAAAGTCAATGCACATCACTCTTTGTGCTAAACAGGGTCAGTGCATGTCAGTTAGAGTCTGTGCTATATGATACGTAAAGTCTGGGCATTACCTTAGTCTATGTTGCCCCAACTAAAATCCTCTTTTGGTTGGCAGGTTTGTCTCCTGATCGAGCATGTGTTCGGGGAAAGTCAACATACCAGGTTAAGGGCTCGTGATCCGAGGCAACGAACCAAAAAGAATGATCCTGACACGTGGAACCAAAAAGGGAATCAGACCCGTGAAAAGAAATGTGCGGGAATCGTGTTGGCCACGCGCGCTCATCTGGCTATAAAAGGAGGCTAAAGATAGCAAGAGGACGCTGCTGAAGATTAAAAAGAAAGAGTGCATCTGCAGCCACTGAGTTTAGAACAATTTCCCTATTCGAGAGAAGAGCTTGAAGTGTTTGAGTGATCATTGTTGGGTTTTAGAGCTTGAAAGACTACTTCTCTAGAAGATATATTTTTCGTTATTTTGAGTGACTGGTTTCTTATCATCTTTTCCTTTTCGAGTTGTTTCACCCATTTCTTCCATACTGTTTTACCCTCTAAGTGTGCTTGGAGGAACGGAGATTGGTTCTCTAGTTGCGAGTGTAGGCATTACACTCGTGTGTTCCCTCTGGTTTAGAGGAAGGGAGGTTGATCCTCTAGTTCTGATCTTGTAGGGGCAAGTTCAGGTTCAGATCCTGTAGGTCGCAGGATCAGTGTTGAGGGATTTATTCCCTTGTGGCAAGCTGTGCGACAACGAATGTCTGCAGACTGAGTCTGCTGTGCTTTACATTGCTTAGTGCAAGGAAGCCTTACTCCAGTGGAGTAAGGGGTGGACGTAGATTGCTGACCGCAATCGAACCACCTTAAAAATCTTCTGTCCCCTTGGTGCGATTTGATCTCGTCTGCTATTCTATTTTCAGCTCGCCATGTGTTTGTTCTTTGCACTAGTTTTGTCTCAGTCTCACTGAGATTTTGCCTCTCTTGTTGCTTCGTGGCTAATATTGAGAAGGTTCCTTACTGCGTTTTGTTTCATGTTGTCGATCTTCGAATTAAATTGAATTTCTGGGTGACCTATTCATCCCCCCTTCTAGCTCACCCTTCGTGCGTACTATCAATTGGTATCAAAGCGGGTTACCCATCATGTGGTCCAACGGCCAAGGTAATCCTAGATCTAGCGGTCCTCGAAGCTCCATGGCTGAGGGATAGTCCATAAGTCGCCCTCCTTCTTTGATGGTACTAACTATTTCTACTTGAAAAACAGGATGGAGGTGTTTATGAGAGCCCAGAGCCACAAGCTCTGGAGAGTGATCACCGTAGGGCCTTATGAGCTTCCACCGAATGAAGATGCGTGGACGGATGATCACGTCAAACTTTCAACCATCAACTGGTCGGCCCTGAACATCATACAGTGCGCGGTTCACCCTGATGAATACGCCCGAATTTCAGCCTGCAAGACTGCCAAGAAGATGTGGGATGAATTGGAGCTGATCTACGAAGGTACATCCCAAGTGAAGGCCACTAAGGTAAACATACTTACCTCAGAATATGAACTATTTAAAATGAAATCTGAGGAGACGATCACTGAAATGTATGCCTGGTTGTCTTTGATTACTTATAGTCTTAATGGGCTTAGGAAACAAATTTCAGAGGGGGACATTGTCAGGAAAGTTCTTAGGTCGCTATCCCCCGCTTGGGACACTAAGGCCATAGTGATAGAAGAGTCTAGGGACCTGTCGAAAATGACAGTCACTGAACTGATAGGATCCCTAATGACCTACGAAATGAACTTCAAAAGGAATGGTGAAGGAAGTGAGAAGAAGGGCAAGAATATTACCCTCAAGGTGTCCAGCAGTAAAGCTAGCAGCAGCAGTGGTAGTAGCAGTGGGAAGTCTGACGGCTTGTCAGACCTTGATCAAGAGGAGAAGGCTATGCTCACTCGTCAGTTTCGAAAGTTTTTGAGAATAAAGGGAAAAACTATTAGAAGGAAAGGGTCGTATCCCTCTGGTAAGAAGTTTGATTTTAACAATGATAAAAATAGGAGCACTAAGAAGATTACATGTCATCACTGTAGGAAGACAGGACATATAAAAGGTGAATGTCCTGATCTCCAGAAGACGGCCTCCAAGGTGCAGAAGAAGAAACCTCAAGCTATGGTCTGCACGTGGAGTGATGAGGAGGAAGACCCAGAGGCTAGCTCTTTAGAGGAAGATGAAGAAGGAATATGCCTCATGGCCAAAAGTGACAAAGAGGTAACAAACATTTTTGAGAACTTTACAATTGATGATTGGGAAGATTCCTATGCCGAATTGCTAGCTAAGTTTAATGGTTTAAGTAAAGAGCATAGGATGGTAAAGAGAAAATTGACTGATGTCACTGAAGAACAGATCCAAACTAACGAAGAAAATAAAAAGGCCAAGGAAGACTTAGAAGAATTGAACACTCTCAGAAAAGAAAATGATGAACTTAAATCAAAACTTCAAGAGAGTCGGAGTGAAAATAACTTAATGATTGAGAAAAATGAAGCTGTTAAGAAAGTGAATTCTGAACTCCTCAAGAACCGTGAAACACTGTAGAGAGAGCTGGAAGATAAACAAAAAACCCTAAAAAAAATTGTTCAAGGAAAGTCGAACTTAGATAGTATGTTGGGCGCTAGGGTTAATTTCAATAAGGAAGGATTGGGCTACAATCCGACACAGAAAAGACCCTTTGAATTCAAAACTATAACATTCTGTCTAGAAAAGGGAAAAGAGAAAATGGACACACCATCAAGCTCTAGTCATGTTCAAAGTGTCCAGCAAACTGGGAATAAGTCAACAAAACATGTCCAACAACACTCTAAAGCTATTAAGAACTTAACTAGACAAGCTCCCATGCTCGTCAATCAGAACAAGAGTGTTAACAGAACCAGGCAAATGACCAAGAATAGAAATTCATATTCTAATAAGAACATGGGTCAGTACAGAAGATAATGGGGAAGTCATGCTCATCCTCAGAGATTCTCTAATGAGTATACTTTTCCTAGATAGTCTGGGTACAGTAGATACCCGAGGAATGAACAGTCCACCAGCAGGAACAGATTCAACATCAATAAATCAAGTGGACAAAACTTGAGTCATAACTTCAACAAATAGAGTGCAAACGAAAAATACCATGAGACAAGTATGGATTCCAAAGTACTTGCTTAGAGAGTTGAATAATATTTTTGGGCCCAATCTATCTTGGGTTCCAAACCACTTTGCTTAATTTGCTCCATGTAGGTTAGCCTAGCAGCCGAGAACAACAAGTGGTATCTAGATAGCGGCTGCTCCAGGCACATGACAGGTGACCGATCCAAATTCAGCAAGATAGAAATGAAGGTAGGGGGTCTGGTCAAATTTGGAGGGAAGAATAGAGGTAAACTAGTTGGCATTGGAACAGTTGGTAAGTCCCCCACAACCTCTATTGAGAAAGTTCTTCTAGTAGAAGGTCTTCAACACAACTTGATCAGTATTAGTCAGCTATGTGACAAGGGTCACAGAGTTGTATTTGATAATGATTCATGCAAAATTCTGGAAATAAATTCTGATAATGTGAAGTTTGTAGCCAGTAGGATCAATAATGTCTACATTATGGACCTAGATGATAAATCTTTGTTTGTCGGCTGATTTTGAAAATAATGCTTTAACTTGGCACATACGTTTAGGTCATGCTAGCTTTTCCTCTTTGAATAAATTGGTTAAACATGATTTAGTTAGAGGTTTACCAAAAATCAAAATTTACTCTATTTCAAAACCATGTGATGCCTGTGCTCTAGGCAAATAGTCCCGAAAATCATTAAAACTCATATCTGAGTCTCAGTCATCCAGACCAATGGAGCTTATGCATATGGACCTCTTTTGTAGCGACCCTGATAAAATTAAGATTTTTAAATAAATCAAATTAAAAATAAAAGATAAGTAAATAGATGACAAAGAGCCTAAATAAGTAAATCATTAATCAAAGGAAAAAAAATAACACCTTTTATAAAGGCGCTGATTCAAAAGGAAACGCCTCTGTCTAAGGCGTTAATTTAAAAAGGATGCCTAGACCATAGGGCGTCAAATTTCAAATGACGAAAGATAAAATCTAGGAAAAAGGAAATGAAACGCCCTCTACCTGGGCGCGTTTTACATAAGTAACAACGCTAGACAGGGCGTCAATTTAAATTCGACGCCCTCGCTTAAGACGTTAATTCAGTTCGAGTTTCGTTCGACCCAGGAGTCTATCCAGGGCAAGTTATGGATAACTACATCGAGGGTAGGATATAGTAAGGACTCTATCAAGGGAATACTACCCTTAATCAAATTCTAACTCTATTAGGATACCCAAAATCCTATAAATAACCCTGCCCGATCAAACCCTAAAGCTGTTGCTGCTGCGTGAAGAACAGGTGGTTCTTCGTACCGTTTTCTTCCTCTGTCCATAATTCTTAGTCA
The DNA here is from genome assembly GCA_022559845.1 of Amorphophallus konjac. Lineage (NCBI taxonomy): Eukaryota > Viridiplantae > Streptophyta > Magnoliopsida > Alismatales > Araceae > Amorphophallus > Amorphophallus konjac. The sequence continues at coordinate 37,278,369 of CM040129.1, forward strand.
TGAAGGATGCTAATATTCTTCATGTGTTCTGTAGGATGACGTGCTGAAGAACGAAGGGTCTTCATCATCGTCTGCATCTTCTTCAAACTACCGAAGTATCGGAGGAGTTTTTCCTTATCATCTTCCTCTACTTCCGGAAGATCAGAGCATCGTTATTATTGAACCTTCCTCCGTTCGTCGGTCAAAATCTTCTTAAAGGTAGGTTTTCTCAAGGACTGTAGCCCAAACTAGCCTAATAATGATTATAACATCATCTGTTAATACATGCATATAGTTTTTTGCGTTTCTGCAAAGTTTTTGAAGGAAGTGTCCCTGTCAAGGGCGCTAATTTAAAAGAAACGACCATGATTAGGTCGTCAACTCCATATTTGACGCCCTTCACACGGACGTCAATTTCTCTTAATTAATAAATGACATGTTTAAATTATATATCTATTCAAACATGATTCTAAGTTAATGCATGATCAATCTCTTGTAATCCTGCTATTTTTCCTGCCACGACCATGTACCCTGTTTCCTGAAATTTTATTATCAAAAAAATTGGTAAATTCCTGAATTCACGACCTTGTCTAGGTCGTCTCATGTTTAACTGACGCCCCAGACTAGGACGCATATTGAAGAGACACGCCCCTGTCCAGGGCGCGTTTCTATTAAAAATTCCAGATTATTAATAATCTGTAAATTTGAAATATTGAAAGGACGACTTCTATGTACGTCGTCAAATGTAATATAAACGCCCCTGATTAAGGCGTTAATTTCATGAAAAACGGCTTTACCAAAGTCGCTATTTTTCTGCATTACTATTTCACTGATTACTGTTAACCGAGGGCTTCATTATATATATATATATCGGCACTATATTCCAGTCCGTGAATATAGTCCCATGTTTCATGATGTTTTATCGCATTACCCTCAATTCTCATTGACATACAAGCTCTCCATTGGACATTCCGTTCCTTTGGACTAGCGAGTTAGTCATAGAGACCTCCGTAAGTCTCCTCGCAGCCTTGGATTCCCTCAAGGCCGACTGAGCTGGTTGTACCATAAAAACCCATTACACTATTTTGCCATGTCACTCTAAAGAAACATGGTATACCGGCCCTCATGTTATGCAAAGTGTGTATCATGAGAATTCTCTTAATGGGATGAGGTTATCATGCCATTTGATGTTGTTCTTGTAAACCCCAATTCTATATCAACATGGTTATGCTGTTCTTGTAAACCCCAATTCTATATTCAACATGATGTTCTTGTGGACCTCAATTCTATAGTAAGAATGAGGACGTCTTGACATTGATGTGGTGTTCATGTGGACCTCAATTCTATATAAAGAATATCCATACTTGCTTGCCATGGTACCCAAGTTAGAGAACCAATTCCACCTAGTTTTATCGATAATCGTGATTATACCGTTATTATCGCCATTCTATGTCAAGTGTCATATTTTTGGACTCTACTCTAGTTTACCCTACATGTCTACAAGCTTTATTCTTGAAATTCCATATTGGCTATACACAAAAGTGGATGTTAAAATATATGATTAATGCCTGCGCATATAGGGCCCGATCTGGTCCTGGGAGGAGCACCCGAAAGTACTTGTGCCCATGGGAGTTGATTGATCACGGTATTGGCATTATACCGAAGTGCATGACTAGCTTGATTGAACATTCCATAAATCTTATACTTGTATTTGACTTGATATTACATGACTTGTGTGGCCCGAGAAAGGGTAATTTCATACTTGCTCGACTTGAAACAAAATAGCCAAATTCCAACATAACATGATGAGTTTACTTGCTTGAATATCTTGATATCTTTCCATATAAGTTCTTGAAAGTTCATGACTAGTTCTTTTTGCTATCTTATTGTTATACACTCTCTCTCTATCTTGTCGTTTTATGCGAGCATGCATAGCTATAGTGCATTCATGAAAGATGTAATTACTTAAATCCATTGCTAGTTCTTGAGATATAATTTCCTACTGAGCGTTCGCTCACTTAGTGTTTCCCTACTTTTCAGGTAAGTCCGACGAAGAGGGAACTCAAACGGATGGGGAAAATCAAGAGTGAAAGAGATAGAGCTTCTTCCGTGTTATCTAGTCTTTTTTTCATATTTTCTTGAGTCAACCTTGTATTTTTCTTTTATTTTAGTTAGTACTTCAAGGTTTGTAATAGACATATTCTTATTAAAGGAATTAATGGATTGGGTTATCTTTATATTTGTGCACTCTGTCTTTGTGTCGAATACACTACTACTCTGATTGACATGATTGATATAAACTCGTCGCGCATCTCCGGGTACCTTCCGCGCTCGGGGCGTGACAGTTTTTGTGGTATCAGAGCCTAGGGTATTCAATTCCTAGGAAAACCCAAGTCCAAGGATAGGTTTAACCTTTAACCGGTGAGATTGGGTAGAACCAAGGGTTGAGTTAACATAAAAACTTAAAAGCCCTTAACGCAAGTATATACTAATATAGTTATTGTAATTGTAGGATAATGGCTGCCGAATGTGCTCAGTGGCGCAACATGCAGCGTACACTTCAAGGCATGACTCAGGTGCTGCAACAAGTAGCATAGGGAGGTGCACAACGAGCCGGAAGTCTCCACCAAGTCTTCAAGAACATGAACCCTCCCAAATTCATGGGTTCTACTGATCCGGATGACGCAGAGCACTGGATCAGGGAAACGGAGCGTATATTCCGTGTTATGCAGTGCACGGATCAAGATAAAGTCTTATTAGCTACTTTCCAACTAGAAAGAGATGCCCGATGCTGGTAGGAGTCAGTCGAAGCTACTTTAAATCAAGACCAAATTACTTGGGAAGAATTTGTTGAACATTTCAATAATAAATATTTTTCAGACCGAGTCCAAGAAAAGAAAGCTACTGAATTTTCTGCACTCAAGCAATGGTCATTATCGGTGGCGGAGTACGAGGCACAATTCTCTAGATTGTCTCGGTATGCTAAGCACTTAGTTAGCACCGAGAAGATGAAAGCTAGGAGGTTCCTTAATGGGCTCAGGCCCCAATATATTACCCAGCTGGCGCCAATGGATATTCAGGTCTACTCAGAGATAGTACGCCGAGCTCAATTGTTAGAAGATGCCACGGAGCTATCAGATAGAATCCGTGGGAAGGATAAGAAGGAACAAGTTACAAGTTCGGGTTCCTTTAAACCCAACTTCAAGAAGAGGCCTAGCACTGGAGGTACTTCTTCTCAAGACCAAAAATTTAAGAAGACCAAGCCCTTCTCTATCACTACTACACCTTCGAATATAATATGCAAGCATTGTGACAAGGCTGGTCATAAAGCCGAAGAGTGCTGGAGGAAACTAGGAGCATGTCTCCGTTGTGGGAGCCGTGAGCATCGGATTCCCGATTGCCCATTACTTAATGATCAAACCGGTGACGGAAAGCGCCCAGTAACCAAGAATGCTCGTCTTCACGCAATTAAGGAGACCGAACAAGAAGAAGAAGGCGGACTAGTAGAAGGTACACTAAAAGTTTGTTCCAAGTATGCACATGTCTTATTTGATACGGGTGCATCACATTCTTTTATTTCCCAGAAGTTTGCTAACCCCCTACCTATGGAACCAGAATGGTTGAAAATAATTTTATCTACTCCTCTCGGAAACGGAACCGATATTACTCACCACTATCAAAACTGTGAAGTCTTGGTAAAAGGAAGAAATCATCCTATCGATCTCATATGTTTAGATCTAAAGGAGTATGATGTCATACTAGGAGCAGATTGGTTATCCAAATATCAGGCAACGGTCGATTGTCGCAATAGCAAGGTCACTTTCGAGGAATTTCCCGAACTGATCTATACTAGCCCCAAGAGTCGGAACAAATCCCCTCTTATTTCGGCTCTCCGAGCTAGCAAGCTAATAAGGAAAGGATGTGTATCTTTCCTTGCATTTGTCACGATTAAGGAGGCTCACGAAACTAAGATAGAAGATATCCCAGTTGTGCAAGAATTTCCGGATGTGTTTCCGGAGGATTTTCCGGGATTACCCCCGCAAAGAGAAGTGGCCTTCACCATCGATTTAGTTCCTGGTGCGGGTCCCGTTTCTAAGGCACCTTATAGAATGTCCCCTACTGAACTCAATGAGTTAAAGGAGCAATTAATGGAACTTCTTAAGAAAGGATTCATTAGACCGAGTACTTCCCCGTTGGGAGCGCCTGTGCTATTTGTAAAGAAGAAAGATGGATCCATGAGGTTATGCATCGACTATCGACAGTTGAATCATCTCATTATTAAGAACAAGTACCCACTGCCGAGAATCGAAGAGTTGTTTGATCAAATTTCAGGCTCCAAGTACTTTTCCAAAATTGATCTTAGGTCGGGATATCATCAGTTAAGAATCAAGGATGAGGACATTCATAAGACTGCATTCAGAAGCAGGTACGGCCATTATGAATTTGTTGTTATGCCTTTCGGACTAACGAATGCCCCTGCTGCCTTTATGCAGTTAATGAATAGTATATTCAGGCCTTATTTGGATCAATTCGTGGTAGTCTTTATAGATGATATATTGATTTATTCCAAGACTAAGGAAGAGCATGAGGAGCATTTGAGGATTGTATTACAGATATTGAGGACAAACCAATTATATGCAAAGCTCAGTAAGTGTGAGTTCTGGCTTGAAGAAGTGACTTTTCTCGGACATGTTATATCAAAGGATGGCTTATCAGTAGATCCATCAAAAGTTGAAGCTGTAAGAAATTGGGAAAGACCGACCAATGCTAGCGAGATCCGAAGTTTCTTAGGTCTTGCCGGCTATTACAGGCGATTCATCAAAGATTTCTCTAAGATCGCCGTACCACTTATGAGATTAACTCGCAAGGAGATCCGTTACGAATGGAGTGAGGAATGTGAAAGAAGCTTCCAAACTCTCAAGGATCATCTTACTACAGCTCCTGTCTTAGCTTTACCCATGGAAGGAGAGAAATTCGAGGTATACACTGATGCTTCTGGTATTGGCCTTGAATGTGTTCTAATGCAACAAGGAAAGGTTATAGCTTACTCTTCTCGTCAATTAAAGAAGCATGAAGAGAACTACCCCGTCCATGACTTAGAATTAGCCGCGGTAGTATTTGCACTAAAGATCTAGAGGCATTATCTATATGGAGTACAGTTTACTGTATACTCCGATCACAAGAGTCTCAAGTATCTTTTCTCTCAAAAGGAACTAAATATGAGGCAAAGGCGTTGGCTAGAATATCTCAAGGACTTCGACTTCAATATACAATATCATCCCGGAAAGGGTAATCATGTAGCAGATACCCTTAGTCGAAAGCCGAGAGCACTGTTAGCCAATTGTATGATTCAAGAATGGAAGTTGCTGGAACAATTCTCTAAGCTCAATATAAGCATGGACACAAACTTCAAATGTGTCACATTGTCCCATATAAGCATTCATCCAGACCTGTTAACTGAAATACAAGCACTTCAGGATGATGACCCAATATTAGTGGAAATCAAGGGCAAACTAGAAGGAAAGTCTGATTTCCAATTAGCATCAGATAGAAGGTTGTTATTCCAAAACAGAACTTGTATACCGGATTGGCCCTAATTAAAGAAGAAGATTTTAGATGAAGCTCATAGATCAAGGTACATGATTCATCCTAGATCTACCAAAATGTACCAAGATGTGAAAAGAAATTTTTGGTGGCCCAACATGAAAAGGGAAATAGCGGACTACGTGTCGCACTGTCTCACATGCCAACAGGTCAAGGCGGAACACCAAAAGTCTGCTGAAAAACTACATCCTCTAGATATCCCTAAATGGAAGTGGGAGGATATTGGTATGGATTTCATCATGGGTTTATCTAAATCCAAAGGAGGACATGATGGAATATGGGTTATTATTGACCGATTGACTAAATCGGCGCATTTCTTGCCAATCAAGAGCCGATGGTCAGTCGATGTTTTGGCTGCATTATACATTAGGGGAATAGTCAGATTACATGGTATTCCTATTTCAATCGTGTCTGACAGAGATCCCCGTTTTACTTCTCATTTTTGGAAGGGACTACAACATTCGTTGGGAACAAGGCTTAACTTTAGTACAGCTTTTCATCCTCAAACGGATTGTCAGACCGAGAGAACTAATCAGGTGGTTGAAGATATGCTCAGAGCTTGCATCATTGATTTCGATGGAAGCTGACATGATCACTTGCCGTTGGTGGAATTTGCATACAATAACAGCTACCATGCAAGTATACAAATGACACCTTTCGAAGCCTTATACGGAAGGAGTTGCCGATCACCCTTATGCTGGGACGAAGTTGGAGAAAAACAACTGCTAGGTCCAGACATGGTAAGGGATACCACTGAGAAGATACAATTGATTAGAGAAAGACTGCAAGTTGCTCAGTCTAGGCAAAAGGCTTATGCTGATACAAGAAGGAGAGATCTTGAATTCCAAGTTGGAGATCATGTATTTCTCAAGATATCGCCTGGACGTGGTATACAGAGATTTGGTGTTAAGGACAAGCTTACACCAAGATTCATTAGACCTTTTGAGATACTAGAAAGAGTTGGCGAGGTTGCTTATCGCATCGCATTGCCTCCTCAATTGTCCGATGTTCATAATGTGTTCCACATATCTATGTTGAAGAAGTATGTACACGATCCATCACATATTATTGAACATGGAGACTTAGTCATCCAGAAGGATCTCACATATGAACAGAAGCCCATAAAGATACTAGATCGTGAAGTACGTACTCTAAGGAATAAGGTTATTCCCATGCTAAAAGTACAATGGAATAAGAGTTCCGATCATGAAGCCACATGGGAGACCGAGGAATTCATGAGGAAGCAATTTCCAGAATTATTTTAAGGTATATACTCTACACTCTCCACATATATATATATACTATGGAATTTGGGGACCAAATTCTTTTAAGTGGGGGAGGGTGTGGCAACCCTGGAAAAATAAAGATTTTTAAATAAATCAAATTAAAATAAAAGATAAGTAAATAGATGACAAAGAGTCTAAATGAGTAAATCATTAATCAAGAGGAAAATAACGCCTTTTATCAAGGCGCTAATTCAAAAGGAAACGCCTCTATATAAGGCGTTAATTTAAAAAGGACGCCTACACAATAGGGCGTCAAATTTCAAACGACGAGAAATAAAATTAAGGAAAGGAAAGGAAACGCCCTCCATCTGGGCGCGTTTTATACAAGAAACGACGCTTGACAAGGCGTCAATTTAAATTAACGCCCTCACTCAGGACGTTAATTTAGTTTGAGTTTCGTTCGACCCAAGAGACTATCCAGAGCAAGTTTCTGGATAACTACGAGGAAGATTGAATAGGGTAAGAACTCTATTAGGGAAATATTACTTCCAATACAACACTAACTCCATTACGATTCTAAAAACCCTATAAATACCCTCCTAATTCACCGAGATCGCTACTTTGGCGATCTAACGTTCGTTTTGCTGCTGCTGTCGACCGTAAAGAATAGGTAATGTTCTTTCCCCTGCCTTCAGTCATGGTTATGAAGGATACTGATGTTCTTCATCATCTTTTGCTATAGGTTGCCTGCCTTGCGTTTCCTGACGTGCTGAAGAACGAGGGGTTCTTCATCAAACATCATCTTCTGGAGGCCGGTTAGAACAGAGCATCGGTTTCTTACCAAACCTTCACGTTTCCTCTCCCAGATCACCTTCAGGTAGGTTTTCTCAAGATCGTAGCCCAAACTAGCTTAAGATCTTAATAATATCATCGGTCGTGCATGCATATAGTTTTATGGTGGTTTCAGATGTTTTCTATGTAATTTCAAAAAGAAACGCCCTTGACAAGGGCGCTAATTTAAAGAAGCGACCCACACTAGGGCACTAATTATTATTTTGACGCCCTGCCCAGAAGTCGTCAATTACATGTAATTAATAAATACCCACGTTTAAAATTTAATATCTATGTAACCATGAATCTAATATATTGCATGAGTATACCTGTGAAATCCTGCTATTTTTCCTGTCATGATCATGTACCCTTTTTCCTGAAATTTATTATCTGAAAATTGGTAAATTCTTGAATTCACGACCTTGTCTAGGTCGTCTCCTACTGAACTGACGCCCCAGACCAGGGTGCTAATTGAAAAGTAACGCCCCTGTTCAGGGCGCGTTTTTGTTAATATTCCATAATTATCTAAATTCTACAAAAAAATAGAAATACAGAATGGACGACTGATTTATAAGTCGTCAAATTGTAAATAAACGCCCCTGAGAAAGGCGTTAATTTTATAAGTAACGACTTATATTAAGTCGCTATTTTCCTGTGATACTATTTTACACTGTTACTGTTAACTGAGGGTTTCATATATATATATTTATATATATATCGGCACTATATTCCAGTCCGTGAATATAGTCCCATGTTTCATGATGTTTTATCATTTACCCACTAATTCTCGGTGACATACAAGCTCTCCATTGGACATTCCGTACCTTTGGACTAGCGAGTTAGTCATAGAGACCTCCGTAAGACTCCTCGAACCTTGGATTCCCTCAAGGCCGACTGAGCTGGTTGTACCATAAAAACCCATTACACTATTTTGCCATGTCACTCTAAAGAAACATGGTATACCGGCCCTCATGTTATGCAAAGTGTGTATCATGAGAATTCTCTTAATGGGATGAGGTTATCATGCCATTTGATGCTGTTCTTGTAAACCCCAATTCTATATTCAACATGATGTTCTTGTGGACCTCAATTCTATCTTAAGAATGAGGACGTCTTGCCATTGATGTGCTGTTCATGTGGACCTCAATTCTATATAAAGAATGTCCATACTTGTTTGTCATGGAACCCAAGTTAGGGAACCAATTCCACCTCTTTTTATCGATAATCGTGATTGTACCGTTATTATCGCCATTCTATGTCAAGTGTCATATTTTGGACTCTGTTCTATCAAAGTTTATCCTACATGTCTACAAGCTTTATTCTTGAAATTCCATATTGGCCATACATAAAAGTGGATGTTAAAATACATGATTAATGCCTGCGCATATAGGGCCCGATCTAGTCTTGGGAGGAGCACCCGAAAGTACTTGTGCCCATGGGAGTTGATTGATCACGGTATTGGCATTATACCGAAGTGCATGACTAGCTTGATTGAACATTTCACAAATCTTGTACTTGACTTGATATTACATGACTTGCGTGGCCCGAAAAAGGGTAATTGCATACTTGCGTGCTTGAAACATGATAGCCAAGTTCCGACATGACATGATGCGTCTACTTGCTTGAGTATCTTAATAGCTTTTAATATAGTTCTTGAAAGTTCATGACTAGTTCTTCTTGCTATCTTATTGTTATACTCTCTCTCTATCTTGTCGTTTTGCGAGCATACATAGCTATAGTGCATTCATGGAAAGTGTAATTACTTAAACCCCTTGCTAGTTCTTGAGATATAATTTCCTACTAAGCGTTCGCTCACTTAGTGTTTCCCTACTTTTCAGGTAAGTCCGACGATGAGGGAACTCAAACGGATGGGGAAAATCAAGAGTGAAAGAGATAGAGCTTCTTCCGTGTTATCTAGTCTTTTTCATATTTTCTTGAGTCAACCTTGTATTTTTCCTTTATTTTAGTTAGTACTTCAAAGGTTTGTAATAGACATATTCTTATGAAGGAATAAAGGATTGGGTTATCTTTACTTTTGCGCATCTCTGATTTTGGTGTCGAATACACTAATACTCTGATTGACATAATTGATATAAACTCGTCACGCGTCTCCGGGTATCTTCCGCTCTCGGGGCGTGACACCCAACCCCTCAAAGGGGTCAACCCTGGCATAGCCAAGCCCTCATCACAGTAAGGTCCTACCCCGGGCCCTCACGATCATCCCGAGTCGCCTTCGGGAGAGAGTGCGCCGATATATCGAGTCCGATACTACTCCTTGTGTGTTTGTGAATATAGGTCCTAGGCGCATCATGTCATCTTGTGGCATACTTTGCTGTGCCACATCAAGTGGTATCAGAGCGGTCATAGGCTTGTTCCCACAAGTCTAGTCCTTGGGCACTTTCACTTTAGGTCGCACATAGGTTCACACCCGGGCATAGCCAACCGGTTGTTTCTGTTGAGTATTGTTGAATCTTTACATGTTTTGATGATGACAACACTATAAGTCTTAGTGGTGTTCAAAAATATGTTTCTGTGAAGAATAAACTTTCATTTCACTTCAGGTATTTTTAAGGACTATCTTCGTGTTGGTTGGCACTTCGTCATGTTTGTGTATAACACCACGTGTTGAACTATTTATCTTCGTGTCGTTTTAATTTTAGTACTATTTGTATTTCCAATACGCCGTGTCGTCTTCTCTTACTGCGTGTTGTTTATGTTTACTGTCCTTCAGGTCGTGCGTCCGTGTTGTTTTCACTATATTTCGTGTCGTTTTTCTCTGTAGTGTTTGTTTTGATTCAGTGACACGTCCTGTCATTGATCTTTACTTCGTGCTGTTTTCATTGTCTTCGTATCGTTCTCTGTGGAGTGTGAGGTTCTGATAAACTTCACTTCGTGTCACTTACTGTTGTTCCTCGTGTCGTTTCTTTCTGGTCCCACTGCTTCATCACGTGTCGTGATAGCCGTGACATCTTCTGTCTTCGTGTCGTTTTGACTTCGTGTCAATTACTATTTTATCTTCGTGTTGTCTTCACTCCGTGTCGATTTCTGTTCTCATCGTCTTAGTGTTGTTTTCACTTCGTGTCAACTTCACTTCGTGTCATCTCTTTGTATTCTATCTTCGTGTTGGTTTTTTCGTTTTAGACTTCGTGTCTTTCTCGCCTTGACCACACTCCGTGTCGATTTCAGTTTTCGTCTTCGTGTTGTTTTCGACTCGTGACGGCCTCTGTCATCTGTCTCCATGTCGTACTTACTTCGTGTCATTTTACTTCTTGTCATTTTGACTTCGTGTCAAATTACTGTTCTGTCTTCGTGTTGTTTTCATTCCGTGTCGATTTCAGTTGTCGTCTACGTGTTGTCTTCACCTCGTGTCGTTTCTTCATCTCTTCATGTCGTCTTTGTTCTATTGCGTGCAGGACATCGCAGCACCTCGTGTTGCTTCCTGTTTCACTTTCGTGTCATTTGTCTTGTTGCGTATTCGTGTCATTTTTATTCGTCCTAGTCCTCGTGTCTTTCTTGTGTTGAAACCATACTTCGTGTTGGTGTCTGTTCTCGTCTTCATGTCTGTTATCAGCACGGGTCGTTCTCTTTGCTGTGTGAATATGTTGTGTTGTTTTTTCGTTCATGTCTCCGCGTTGTTCTTGTCTTCGTGTCTTCGTGTTGTTTTCTTTCTACCTCGTGACGTTCTCTTAGTAGTGCTCCTTGTGTCACCACTGTATCTCGTGTCGTTCTCTGTTTAGTGTACCTTTTGTCGTATCCACTAACCTCATGCAGTTCTAGTTCTTATGGCACTCAATATTAATGGTTCTTATCTCGTTGCAGGTCTGAGGAAAAACATTCATCAGTGTCTGGGTGCACATGATCCGATACTAAAGAAACAAATACGAAAAGGGCACGTGGCAGGAAGGTTCTGGATCAAGCGTGTGAAGCACACGCACTCTGTACCCCATCCTCCTGCTGGGTGCTGATATAAAAAGAAGAAAGGCTGGTCGGGCAGGAATCAAGGAAGAACAGAAGCAAAAAGGAGCAAAAAGAGCAGAAGAACAGAAGAAGAAAAAGTGAGAGAGGAGAGATAGTGCTCGTGTGAAGAAAAAGAAAGAGAGAGTTGAAGAAAAAGAAAGAGAGATAAAAGAGAGAGAGAGAGAGTTCATGGAGAAGAAGGACGAAGCTATTGAAGATCTGTCTACTGGACCGTGGATCAAATCCAGGCCAGTCAGCTCCGTTGAGAGCCACATCTATGTTTTCATCTTTTACAGCTTTCTGATTGCTGTGTCATTTTCGTTTATTGTTTTTCTTTTGCTTTTCTGATTATCTTTGGTCTTTCGATTGCCCTGTTGGGAATCGGGTTCCTCCTATTGGTTCAGGAGAAGGGAGATCTGATCTCCGGGTTACAAGTGACAGGTTGTCACTTGTGGGTTTCCCTCTGGTTAGAGGAAGGGAGGCTAGTCCTCCGGTTCTGGGCTTGTGGTTGCAAGCCCAGGTGTCCCTCCTGGTCTGGAGGAAGAGAGGTCTTCGACCTCTAGTTTCCAAGTGACTGGGAGTCACTTGGCTGTCCCTCCGGTTGGGAGGAAGAGGGGAGGCTGTTCCCCTAGTCAAGCTGTGTGGCAGCAATTATTTGCAGACTGAGTCTGCTTGGTTCTAGCATTTGCTAGTGAAGCCTCACTCCGGTTGGGAGTGAGGGGTGGATGTAGGTCTGAAGGACCGAACCACCTAAAAACCTTTGTGCAGTGGCTTGTTTGTCAGATTTGCTTCCGCTAGATGCTTGAATAGGTGCGCTCAATGTGTTTGTGTTTGAGTTGAATAGAATTGGTTCTATTCTGTTTCTCTATCTAGCATCATGTTTTAAATTTGGCCATTATTCGTAGAAGGATTCATTCACCCCCCCCTCTGTATCCGGGCCAAGCACCCTAACAGTTGGTATCAGAGCAGGTGTCTGCATATAAGGTCCAGCGACCTGCAGATTCGTTCTTGCGGTCTTAGGTGCTTATTTGCCTTTAGTGCATCAATATTCATGTTGCATTGAATATATCTGCTTTTGCTTCAATGGCTTGTCCACCTGTCTTCAGTGGTCTTGATTTCAACAAGTGGCACAGTGCTTTACGTGCTTATGTTAAGTCCGTTGACCCAGACCTGTGGAAAGTGATTTCACATGGTCCTCATGAACTACCAAAGAAAAGGTCCAAATGGACTAACAGTCACGAATCAATGTATGAGAAGAATCAGACAGCTATAAATCTGATGAAAGTAGCCACTAACAAAGCTTTTCACTCATGTTTCCTTGATTGCAGATCTGCAAGGGATATGTTGGAAATGATGAAGAGAAGCGGGAAAGGAAATCAAACAGGCTGCATGATGGCCAACAGAAGCGATCAAAGCAGCAATCAAACTGAAGAAGATGATGATGATGAGGTAAATCTCTTCGAAAACTTCTCTCTAGAAGATTGGGGGAATGCATATGCTGAACTACTTGAATCTCATGAACTGTTAAGAAAACAGTATAAAAAGTTGAAGAAGAGTACTCGGGTAGATAGTTCTAGCTCTCCATGTAAAAACTGTTCAAGTACGAAGCAATCTCATGATGCATGTCTGTCTGATAATCATATGCATAAAAACCAGAATGCTGAACTGAAGAAGGAACTTGAATGTGTTTACTCTGAACTGAACAATCTAAAATCTGAAGATGACTCTCTCAGAAAATTCTCTAAAGAAAATGAAGAACAATTAGAGAAACTTAAACGAGAGAATGAGTTGCTGATTGAAAAATTTAATGCCATAAAATCTGTAAACATAGAATTACAGAAAGACTTTGAAAAACAACAAAAGGAATTGAGGGAGTTTGAAGCTAGGAGAGAAAGCATGGTTAACTCAGAAGATCAGCTTCTAACAAATGAGTTAATTCAAAATGATAAACTTAAAGAAGAAGTTGAAAAATTAAAACTGATAAACAGTGCCATGTCTGAAAGACTTCTCACATTGGAAAAAGGAAAAGCTATCTGTACAAACGAGACTGAAGAGGTAGATGAGCTGAGAAAGGAAATTGAAGAATACAAAACAGCTAACAAGGTTTTGAAGGAAGCTGTTAATTGTAGTGAACAAGAGATCGCTAGTTATGAAATACACATTGCATCTCTTGAAAATGAAATTCAGGACTTGAAAGCTTCCTTGTCTAAATTTGTTGATGGGCAGAAAAACCTAGACAAGCTGCTAGGTGTAAAAGTCAATGTCAAAAAGGAAGGGTTGGGCTACAATAATCTAACTAAGAAGGCTTTGCAGAACAAAGTAATGACATCCTTTGTAAATACTTCAAATGTAGCCACTACATCAAAAGACAAACAGCCCATTGTTCAGAAAATTCTGGGAACAAAGATTAACTTTAACAAGGAAGGACTGGGTTACAATCCAGTCATGAGGAAGGTTGATGGAGTCAACCTGAAAACTGTCTTTGTCAAATCTTCTGAATAGGAAAAGCTTTCTATCTCATCTCCACCTCAATACAAGGCTAAGAAAATAGAAAAACAAAATAAAAATCATAAAACATCAGAAATTCAAAGGAACAATCTGCATGCTAAAAACTCATCAGATAAATGCCATGTTTTAAAGAAATCAAATGGCTCATGTCATTATTGTGGTAAGTATGGACATCTTATGAGTAACTGTTTTGTGATGGAAAAAGATGACAACAAGCATGCTAGAAAATCTGTGTCTGGTCAGAAAAAGAATGTCACATGTTCTAATTGTGTTAAAGTAGGACACACTACTGCTCATTGTTGGTTTGCAAGTAGTAAGGAAAAATCATGTTCATATCATACAAAACACTTTGCAAATCAGCATGCCTTTAACAAGAACCAGCACATTATATGTTTTAATTGCAACAAAATTGGTCACAAGGCCTCTGAATGCTGGTCAGGTTCCTTTAGAAGAAATTCTCTCATTTGTTCTCACTGTAGAAAGCATGGCCATACAGTCAAGGACTGTTGGCATATTCAGGGTAGAAATGTGAATCTCAAACATGCTAGATTCCCTGTAAGAGAATCTACAAAACCTTCATGTCATCACTGTGGGAAGCCAGGTCACAGGGCTACAACCTGTTGGCTGGCAGGATATCAAAACCAAACCAGTTTTGGTAAACAGAAATTTTACCCTGTTAACAGAAAATCTCATGTGTATGCACATAGAATTCATGCTAATAAGAATGTGCATAAATCAGATCTGAAAACTACTCCTGGAAATGTGCTGAGAAAACTTGCTAAACATAATAATGTCATGTCAGGACCCAAGACTTCTTGGGTACCTGTTTGTGCAAAATAAACCTTGTTTTGCAGGTGTGCCTTGGGACTGGAATAAAAGGGGTAATGATCCAAGGCACTCAAGAATGAAAACCCCATTCTCATATTGTTCAGATAATCTCTCTGCATGTCTCATTTTGAAACCTATTGCATATCTGGTTTGATGTATTCTTGCTTATTCTGCTCTTAGTCTCATCTAGTGCATGCATATTGAATCTGTTCTTGCATAATTCATGAAAATCTGAATTGCTGATAGGACTGTTGAGTTTACTCTGTTTTCATGACCTCTATGGTATATCAAATAGTAAGCTACCAAAGGCAGGGAAATCTGTCCGGAGGTCCTTACTATGTGTGAGGTGGTCTTTCAGACCAAATGCTCCGCCTAGTACCATAAGTCATTCTGTTGATCAGGGGAGCCTGTATGTGCATGTTTCACATCTCACATGTTTAACTCTCTTGGCAAACACTGCATACAATAAATAATTAATTCCTCCAAGAGTCGTGTGTGAGATGTCCTTGAGTGGGCTGAAAAGGAGCTTGTCAGGCCATTTGGTTTCTGAGGAATGGTGTCAGCCAATGCAGTTTATGAGGTATTAAGATCTGTCATCTCATGAGGTTGCAGTTTGCTGCCCAAGAGCTTCTCTGGATGTGAGACAGAACTACTTCAAAAATACTATATTTGGATATGTCCTTAGTGCCTAATGTCTTGAGTGATCTCTCACTTGTTGGCTTGCTGATAGGAGTGCTGCTTATCTCATCTCATCTCTCTCTATTCGATCAGCCACCTCCTTATCTCTCACCTATCACTCTTGGTTCAGATTCTCTCTCGAAGAAATTGTGGTTTCAGTCTTCTTGCTCTTATCAGATATGATCTGTATACCTTAAACCACCCAATATCTAGTGTAACAATTTACACCTGTTAATAAAGAACTTCAATGTTTGGGGGTTATATTTGGTCCTTGATCCTTCTAAGTTATCTTCTCAAGTGTTGGTCAACATATTATAAAACTTCCTGTTAAATGAGAAAAACTTATTGAGGGTCTCGACTTAACTGAAACTTATGTGAAGAGAGCTCTGAGATAAAAAATTGTGTTAAGTAAGATATTTTTTTTTTTGTCTAAAATCATGAGAAGTGCTACCAGGGAATACGCCATTATTTGTGGCAGAGCAATGGTTTTTGTGGAGAAATAGACACTCTAGATCAGAGAAGTCCAGAGTCTCTGTCATGATACAATTAGCTATCTCTGTGTAGAAATGTTAAAATAAAAAAAAAGGGGGGAAAGTCCTCAAAGAAAAAAAAAATCATTGGCATAAAGGTAGTTCGTCCTGAGTAACCAGGGTCTCTGGTGTCTGATAAACATGTCTCCTTGTGTAAAAAGAGACCATTCTACCTTGTGTTCAACAAATTGGTTGACCATGTATGCCTTCTCGTCCATTAAATGAAGAAATGAAATCTGCTTGACATTGATGTGTTATTTCGTTGCTTGACAAACATAATGAGCAATTTAATCGTGTCTCTCTCTAGGTTAAGCAACTTTAACAGCTAATTTTGTGATTATGCTGATTTAATATCTTGAGTTAACTGACCTTGGTTTTTGGAAGAATATAACCCGTCCACATATTGAAGGGCTAACTTTAACATGCTGTAGCTGCGTTACATCAGGTCTAAGGGTATTTTGGGTATTTACAGAAAAAGTTGATAAGAGTAAAAAGCTACCCGACAAAACCCTTCTTGTTTCACACGCCTTCCACCTCAAACCCTTATTTCCCCTGCCGCTTCCTATTCATCCTCGTGCTGCTCTACCTTGAGCGTCTTCTTCAAACCCATCTCCATCTCTTCCCGCTCACTTTCTTCCCCCACAGCTTCACTTCCAATAGCAGCCTGCAAGAGAGAGTTGATACTCTGGAAGTTCCGGCAGATGGATCAGCAAAGGTCAGCAGCTCCGGGTGAAAGAAAGAGGAAGGGAAAAGAAATAGTTGAAGAGCCTTCATCTAAGCAACAGAGATGTCTTGAGCCAGAACCTGCTGCGGAAGTCTCTTCAGAACAAGGTACCAGGATTTCTCAGTCTACCGTGTTCTTAGAAAGTGGGAAAATCATTCCTCCTAGAATAATAGATTTCGGAGATGAAACCTTGGTCTCGAAGTTTCCAGAATTGTTGAAAATCTTTGAGTTTCAGGAGTGGAGAAATTTCTTAGAAAATCACCGTGTCTATTACCCTAGGCCGGTAATGGAATTTTACAATAACTTGTCCTTGAGCCGAGACAAGTCTGCCTTGTTATCATCTGTTAAAGGGGTCGAGATAACTGTTACATGTGACTCCCTTCACAAAGCTCTCGGTATTCCAGATAAAGGGGAGGTAGAGGGAAGCTTTCGATACAGTCTCCATGAAGCTTTCTCTGTCATTACTGGTAAACCCAGTAACATTCATGATAAGGGGCAGTTGAAGCTAAAAGCTTATCAGACATCGTCATTTCCTCCTCTTCACAAGCTCCTTCAGAACGTCATTGCTTCCATTATCACCCCACAGACTGGGGCTAGAGGAAGAATTACAGACACACAGAGATTTCTACTGTTTTGTCTGATTCAAAATGTGAAGATATGTCTGCCAGAGATCATTTTTAATGTCATGAAGGGATGCATTGGATCCAAGAGACATCTTCCCTATGCCGCCCATATGACAGACATCTTCAAGCATTCTGAGATTTGCTTGGATGGAGAGGCCGCATCAGAAGTTAAGGCCCGAAACATTTTTAATATGAATTTTGTTTCAGTGTTTTTGGGCTTAGAGGACTCTTCTATGGTGGGGCAAGTTAAGGTCCAAAAGGCCAGGGAATCACAAACTCAGGGGGAGCATTTGGAAGAATTTCAAGTCTTAGCCCCAACTGGTGAGCAATTAGTTTCTGAGATTGATCATCAGGAAACACCAGCTGAACAACCAGAGTCCACCTTGCCAGCTGCACCCACCGAAGTACCCTTCTCCTTTCAGAGGCTAGTTGAGGCTGCATCTGAGGACATCAGATTGTCTGACGAAAGCATTCAGACAGATCTAGATGCAACTATTGCTGGGCTATTTGATTCTTTTGGGAAGACATCTGAAGAGGTAATAGTGCCTGAAGAACAGCCAGCTAAAGAGCAAGACAGTACTGATCAAGATCTTGCTGTTTTTGTTAATGAAATTTTAAGAGAAACTGTTGAGCGAAGCTTGGAAGAGGCTACCAACTTGGTCGTATCTGAAAGTCTTGAGCAGGCCTTTGTTGGCAGCCCTGCAGATCAGGAACTCATGGAAGATAGAGAAAAGGTTCCTGTCATAGAACTAGATACAGAATCTTCAAGTGAAGAAGAGGAACCTGAAGATGTATTCCCTCAGAAAGAAACTCAAGCTGAAGATGAAGTTCAGGTCCCAGCTGAGAGCAGTCAAATGCCAGTACAAGAGGAAACAGCTGAGAGAACTGAACCTGGCAGTGAATTTTTTGGTACACCTCTAGGTCCACCTAGACTTCTATCTGCACAGGCGCCCAACATTGAATCTGCTCGGGCGCCCAACATTGAAGAACTTCTTATAAACCTGACTCAGCAGATGCAGAAACAAGATAAGAATTAGATGACCTGCTCACATATGTCACCCTCAACATAAATCAGGTACATTCCAGGCTACTGAAGCTCGAGATATCTCTCCTCACTGAATGGAAACGATTCCTTCTCAACAAAAAGGCTTCAGATGATGCCAACAGATCCCTGATGCAAGGGTTGCAGGAGGTGTGTTCAAAGATAGCTAAAGCACTGAGTGAGTTGCAAGATGTTCAAATCTCCTCCTTCAAAATGTCTTCCACCATTATAGATCACTGCTATGAGATCAGAACATCTTTAGAACTTTTGAAGAAGTCATCAGTGCCCTGGGTCCAGGTATTCAACAGGTCTATGATAAATTGGTCGCCTTTTTAACAGAAATGTCACTTCTGACTGACAGATATGAAACTGTCAATGTTCGCCAAGATGACATCATTTCTGAAGTGGCACATGTCCGAAGCTCTGTGGTGTACTGGCTAGCTGAACTGTCAAATGACCTAAAGGAATTTCAGTCTACCTTGGGTTCAGCACCTGGCCAAGCTTCTTCCAGCAGAACTCCACCTCAAGAATATTCTTCTGCTTCTCCAAGGGGGAGACCACCTCATGGCAGGCCGCGTGGCCCTTCTAGCAGACAAGCCAGATACTTTTCTTGAACAGACTATGCTCTGTATCTTGTTGACCATTTTGAGGCTTTCTCTATCACACTCTTGGACTTATTAATTAAAACTCATATCATTTGCATTGTTGCATTCTTATTGTTTCATTTTTTTTTGATGGTGTCAAAGGGGGAGAAATCAGGCTAGCTCGTTGAGAATGTTTAATGTGTGTTTTTCATTGAGAATGGTTATTTAGTGTTTTCTCTTTCTCTGCAAAGACTCAAGACTCATAGTGTTGCCATCCATCAAAAAGGGGGAGATTGTTGAGTATTGTTGAATCTTTACATGTTTTGATGATGACAACACTATAAGTCTTAGTGGTGTTCAAAAATATGTTTCTGTGAAGAATAAACTTTCATTTCACTTCAGGTATTTTTAAGGACTGTCTTCGTGTTGGTTGGCACTTCGTCATGTTTGTGTATAACACCTCGTGTTGAACTGTTTGTCTTCGTGTCGTTTTAATTTTAGTACTGTTTGTATTTCCAATACGCCGTGTCGTCTTCTCTTACCGCGTGTTGTTTATGTTTACTGTCCTTCAGGTCGTGCGTCCGTGTTGTTTTCACTATATTTCGTGTCATTTTTCTCTGTAGTGTTTATTTTGATTCAGTGACACGTCCTGTCATTGATCTTTACTTCGTGCTGTTTTCATTGTCTTCGTATCGTTCTCTGTGGAGTGTGAGGTTCTGATAAACTTCACTTCGTGTCACTTACTGTTGTTCCTCGTGTCGTTTCTTTCTGGTCCCACTGCTTCATCACGTGTCGTGATAGCCGTGACATCTTCTGTCTTCGTGTCGTTTTGACTTCATGTCAATTACTATTTTATCTTCGTGTTGTCTTCACTCCGTGTCGATTTCTGTTCTCATCGTCTTAGTGTTGTTTTCACTTCGTGTCAACTTCACTTCGTGTCATCTCTTTGTATTCTATCTTCGTGTTGGTTTTTTCGTTTTAGACTTCGTGTCTTTCTCGCCTTGACCACACTCCGTGTCGATTTCAGTTTTCATCTTCGTGTTGTTTTCGACTCGTGACGGCCTCTGTCATCTGTCTCCATGTCGTACTTACTTCGTGTCGTTTTACTTCTTGTCATTTTGACTTCGTGTCAAATTACTGTTCTGTCTTCGTGTTATTTTCATTCCGTGTCGATTTCAGTTGTCGTCTACGTGTTGTCTTCACCTCGTGTCGTTTCTTCATCTCTTCATGTCGTCTTTGTTCTATTGCGTGCAGGACATCGCAGCACCTTGTGTTGCTTCCTGTTTCACTTTCGTGTCATTTGTCTTGTTGCGTATTCGTGTCATTTTTATTCGTCCTAGTCCTCGTGTCTTTCTTGTGTTGAAACCATACTTCGTGTTGGTGTCTGTTCTCGTCTTCGTGTCTGTTATCAGCACGGGTCGTTCTCTTTGCTGTGTGAATATGTCGTGTTGTTTTTTCGTTCATGTTTCCGCGTTGTTCTTGTCTTCGTGTCTTCGTGTTGTTTTCTTTCTACCTCGTGACGTTCTCTTAGTAGTGCTCCTTGTGTCACCACTGTATCTCGTGTCGTTCTCTGTTTAGTGTACCTTTTGGCGTATCCACTAACCTCATGCAGTTCTAGTTCTTATGGCACTCAATATTAATGGTTCTTATCTCGTTGCAGGTCCGAGGAAGAACATTCATCAGTGTCTGGGTGCACATGATCCGATACTAAAGAAACAAATACGAAAAGGGCACGTGGCAGGAAGGTTCTGGATCAAGCGTGTGAAGCACACGCACTCTGTACCCCATCCTCCTGCTGGGTGCTGATATAAAAAGAAGAAAGGCTGGTCGGGCAGGAATCAAGGAAGAACAGAAGCAAAAAGGAGCAAAAAGAGCAGAAGAACAGAAGAAGAAAAAGTGAGAGAGAGAGAGATAGTGCTCGTGTGAAGAAAAAGAAAGAGAGAGTTGAAGAAAAAGAAAGAGAGATAAAAAGAGAGAGAGAGAGTTCGTGGAGAAGAAGGATGAAGCTATTGAAGATCTGTCTATTGGACCGTGGATCAAATCCAGGCCAGTCAGCTCCGTTGAGAGCCACATCTATGTTTTCATTTTTTACAGCTTTCTGATTGCTGTGTCATTTTCGTTTATTGTTTTTCCTTTGCTTTTCTGATTATCTTTGGTCTTTCGATTGCCCTGTTGGGAATCGGGTTCCTCCTGTTGGTTCAGGAGAAGGGAGATCTGATCTCCGGGTTGCAAGTGACAGGTTGTCACTTGTGGGTTTCCCTCTGGTTAGAGGAAGGGAGGCTAGTCCTCCGGTTCTGGGCTTGTGGTTGCAAGCCCAGGTGTCCCTCCTGGTCTGGAGGAAGAGAGGTCTTCGACCTCTAGTTTCCAAGTGACTGGGAGTCACTTGGCTGTCCCTTCGGTTGGGAGGAAGAGGGGAGGCTGTTCCCCTGGTCAAGCTGTGTGGCAGCAATTGTTTGCAGACTGAGTCTGCTTGGTTCTAGCGTTTGCTAGTGAAGCCTCACTCCGGTTGGGAGTGAGGGGTGGATGTAGGTCTGAAGGACCGAACCACCTAAAAACCTTTGTGCAGTGGCTTGTTTGTCAGATTTGCTTCCGCTAGATGCTTGAATAGGTGCGCTCAATGTGTTTGTGTTTGAGTTGAATAGAATTGGTTCTATTCTGTTTCTCTATCTAGCATCCTGTTTTAAATTTGGCCATTATTCGTAGAAGGATTCATTCACCCCCCCTCTGTATCCGGGCCAAGCACCCTAACAGTTTCATAAGCACACATAGTGGGACCCTTTACCAGCCTGACCCATCTTCTTCAAACCCTCCCATGGATCCCAATCCCCAAGGGAACCCCGCTGCCAACGAGCGTGAGCTCTCCGACCAAGTCACCTTCCTCTTGGAGGCCATTACGAATGTCTTAGGGCGGCTTGATGACATAACGGTCCGACTCAACCACATGGAGGAGAATAGGCCCGCCCCAAGGGTGGATGATAGAAGGGCACTTCCACGACATGAGGAACCAGCCATAGGAGAGTTAAACCCTGACCATCCACCCGAGCATGGAAGGGATCCACCCCCTAGGGGAAATGATAGGCACCCCCGGGACAACCCGGATGATCACCTCTTGAGGCTTGTAAAAGTCGATGCCCCCACCTTTGATGGATCCTACAACCCAAGTGTCTACTTAGATTGGGAGGCTTCAATGGATCAATACTTTGATTGGTATCCTATGTCCGAGGATAGGAGGGTTCGGCTTGCCAAGATGCAAGTTACCAAATTGGCCAAGACACATTGGTTGAACATTGAAGGGTTAAGGATGGTTAGAAGGCAAGCTCCCATCACCACATGGGGGGGCATGAAAGAGCAACTTAGGCTCAAATATGTTCCCCCCTCCTACCACCAAACCCTCCTTGATGAATGGCAGGCTCTAACCTAAGATGGGAGGTCTGTGATGGAGTATATTGAAAAATTCGATTATTACCACCTCAAGTGTGGAGTCCAAGAGGACCATGCGGTCACCTTATCCCAGTTTAGGAATGGGCTTCAATTCCATATAAAAAAAGAGTTCTTCATGCGTCATGTGACCACCCTAGAACAAGCCTATCAAATAGCTCGGGACGCTGAGAAATTCTCTCGATATCCCCGAATGGCTCTTCCTCGTATGTCGGATCCCAAGTCGATGGTGCCTCAAACCAACACACCACCCCCTCAACAAGGCATCCTTCCCACTCCCATGGGAACTTCTCCCGTTCGAGTAGCCCCTCCTAGTGGGACCCTTCTCTCTCGGCCCACAAATGGCCCTCCCAACCCCACTCCCAATCGTCCCAACCCGGGACCCGCTCACCCTCCCACTAGAGCTACCCCTAACCACCATAGCGGGTAGCAATACTTTAGGTTCCTGGGTATGGGCACTTCGCCAACCAATGCCCCACCAAGGGAGCATCTAATTTGCTCATTGGGGAGACTAATCTCCTAGCCCAAGTTGGGGTTGAAGAAGAGGCTGAGGTTCACGAGGCTTCTCCCGATTGGGAGGAAGAGTATGAAGCCTACTATATCGAGTCCGCTACTACTCCTTGTGTGTTTACGAATATAGGTCCTAGGCGCATCGTGTCATCCCGTGGCATACTTAGTTGTGCCACATCAGCGCTCAATATAAGTAATGTGTGGACAATGTGGATTACCTCTCCTTGCCTTCCAGCCGGCTAGAAGGTAAGGGCCTCACTTTACATGCTTTCCTGTGAAACAAAGACAACACAAGAGGCAAAACCCATTAGAAAATGCTAAGTGTAAAAATCTGCCCAAGTGCATAAAGTAGCATGAAAGATTGCGGCAAACTCACCGGGGGAGGGTTTTTAACCCCTGTAAATGGGTGAAAATAATAGGTGTGTATATTGTGACGAGATTAAAATACAGATATTGATTTAATATGCCACAATTAACAAAGATAAACGAGATGCAAAAATACGGTTCATGAGAAAAATTGTGAAAACTGAGCCAATAGGGTGCAAAGAATGATGAAAATAATATGGCAAACGAAGTCCAAACAGAGAGAAACAAGGGATGACAGAAGATTTTAGTATTTTTAAAAAGTAGGAACAAGAATCACGCCAAAAGGAGTTATGGACAGAAAGTTATAGCACCGGAGATTTGGCAAAAAATGCAGACAGTACAGAAAATGCAGAACAGTGCACAAATCGGACCCAAAGAATGAAGAATAACTTGCAGAATAAGACACCAAAATGGGAAAGAAAGGATGATATGGAAAGATGGGAATATTGTGGTGAAACTAGGGTAAAAAGAAGGGTTTAAAATGGGGTAGACAGTAGTGAAAAATGGGGTGGAAAACTCAAGAAAACGAAGGGTGCCGAACATGGCAGAAAAATGACTTAAAAGTATGAAAACTGTGTGAAAGTGCAAAATGATGGACAAAAATAAGCATCAAGAGGACGAGATAATGAGCCCAGAATGGGAGAAAACGTAGAGTATACTTCCCTTAAGAGCCTAGAGTTGAAAAGAACGATCAGAGGTACTGGTGCGGACACATGCCGTAATACGTGTCGGTGGACGAGGACACGCCGGGGCCCGCTTAGCTCGCGGAGGACGTGGACGCGTCGGCCAAGCCATCATCTTTTTTTTTCCACATTTTTAGGCCATGTTGGGCCCTATTGTAGTCCATGATTGGACAATTATGGTATTATATGTCAAATGGGCTAGGATAGCTAATGGGCTAGAGTTAGTGGGTTTTAGGCCTTAAATGGGCCAAAGAGGTTCAATGTGAACAAGTCTAGAGGGTTTAGTGGCTATGTGTGAATGGGGTTAAAGGAAAATGGGCTAAGGTGGCTAGTGGAAGGGGGCGCCCCCCTTCTTGGTCCAAGAGGGTGGCTGCCACCTACTTTCCTCCTTTGAAAATTCAAAGGAAGGAAGCTTCCTTGTCCCCCTCCCTCTCCCCATGGTCCATGTGCACATCCCCCTCCCCCTCCCCCTCCCCTCTCTCCCATGAGATTCCCAGCCCCTATCCATTGTCATTCTCTATTTAAGGGTGTGTATAGTGTCATTTATAGAATTAATGAATGAATTTTATGAAAAATAGCCAAGAAGGCCAAGTGCGCCCTCTTCCTCTCTCCTCTCTCCCCTTGCAGCTGTGAGATCTCCAATTCCTGAGATGTGATTCCTCCCCACCAGTCCCCCTTTGAGTGTGAAGCTCATCGCCGCCGCCGCCGCCGCCGCCATCGAGCCACCATCGCACCGCCGCCGCCACTTCGTCGGTGTTCTATCCACTCTTGACAGAAGTCTAGTCCGTGATTTTTAGCTCTCAATCAGAAGCTCAGATCATAATAAAATTTGGAGGGTGCGTTCCCCACGTCCACCCCAGCCTCCACAAAAAAATTCAAGTTATTTTCCCCTTGTTTACCATTTTTCCCTATCTGTTCTTCCCACCCCTAGTAATCTGCCTCCTGAGCAGATCCACCAACCAGCAAGCCACCTCTTCGCCCTTTTCACCCCCTTTCCCATTTCAGAATGATATAAAATTTTAACTAGGAGTTCTGTCTACCAAAATCATCGTCTCCAATTTTGTTATGTGATTTTAGGAATTTTCTTTCCCATCCAAAAAATCACTGCCTTTTCCCAAAATCTGTTTTGTCCTGTGCAGTCCAGATCCGACCCATCCCCATTAGAAAATCCATTTCCCATATCAAACCTCCACCAAAATTTACAAAAAAATTATCCACGTCTTCCTTACTTCCCCCTCTAGCTTCCATAAAAATCCCATCACCCAGATCCGAAGTTTGAGTCTGGTCAACACACTTTCTCAGGCAGATCTCAATCTGCTCGGCCAAATCTGAGATAGGAACTTTTCCTGTTGAAAAATCCCTCATGAAAATACGGGTCCAGAAAAATTATTTTGATACTAGAGGGTTGTAGATCTCTGAGTCAGCTTCGCAACGGCGCTAGTTTCGCGTCGAACTGACGTCCGTGCTGATCGTAGAAAATTTTCTCATCGAGTCGCGCAGTGCTGAAACAGCAGAACTAGCTCGGGATAGCAAGTAACCCGGCCACCGGACGGCACCGACGGAGCTGTCCAGCACGCCGTCAACCCAAAATCAGTCCTCCTGGGCCCCACTTGTAGCCCTTTACCTCATTACGTGGAGTGGGCAGTAGAATTCATTTCTGTAATTATTGTAATTATTTGTACTGGGAGTTTATCTTGGCCGAGATCATCTTCCCCACGCCCGGTAGCGTGGATGTAAACTCGCCACTCTCTCTATCGCATTTGCTCAATTCGTAAATTTTCATATGCCGCTGCTAGAGTGATAGGTTACTAGCTCGATTCAATTTAAACACCACTGCGAGAGAGTAAGTGAACCCGTCCCGTGACTCAATCTGAGTACACGCGGAAGAGCCGAGTACTCTTGACTCATTGCCGATTTCTCAACCGTGCACGATCCCGCATTTCCCTCGCTTAGGGATGTCTGCGAGCTCGAGTCCCAGGTTCGCATCCCATCCTGCATCAAATTGGTACCAGAGCGAGATGAGTCTAGGGTAGTCTTTGCTTGAAAACAAAAAAAAAAGTCTAAGTCGGTCCAAGGTGTTGTGCCTCTTAGGCACAAGCATGTGCTATGTTGATTTGATGATAGTAATGTTGTTTTGTTTTGATGATTGCAACACAGTGAGTGCATTTGATATTGTGTTTTGATGATAGCAACATGACTGCGACTGGTATATTATCTGGAGAATGCATGTGCATAATTGATATATTGTTTGTGCTTGACTTCTGTTCTATACATTGCATTCCTAGCAGACCAGCAAGTCTATACACTACAGGGTAAAGCTTAGTCTAGACATTGCTGCATTGCTTGCATTTCTGAAGTCTACACATTGTCTTGGGCTAAGTATGTACATCCGATTGTGCGGTGTTCATGAGTAAGTCTGTACAGTCTCTTACATTGGACTTAAAGTCTTTACACTGGGAAGTCTGTACATTGAGCACGCATATTGCTCTTCAAATCCACACACTGCACTGTACCATGCATCTCATGCAAGTCTGTACATCGCATTTGACGTTGAGCATCAAAGTCTGCACATTGGAGTCTTTACCTATGTTCAAGCTTTTCAAGTCTATACTTTGGTCGGTGGCAAGTCTGTACACTGGTCGAGCTTTCAAGTCTGAACATTTGCAAAGTCTATACATCGGCCCTGTAGCTTGTCTAGCCAAAGTCTATACATCGGGCTGGTATGCATAGGTGAAGTCTTCACATTGAAGCATGCATTGCGTCTAGTGTCTTACTGTAAAAGTCTGTACATTGCTCACCGTCTCACTGAGCGTCTCAAGTGGACACCAAGCGTGTACACTGCCATCTTGTAGTACAGCATATGCTCTCCAGTGACTGTTAATGCTCTGATTGGCCAGCGTCTCTCTTGATCAAGTCTATACACTCATTCACTGTTCATGCATTCACAGTGAAGTCTGTACATCACTGTAGCTGTATCGTCTTGGTCATCGTCTCACTCGAGTAAGTTTGTACATTGGCTTCACATTTGCTTCGAAGTCTGTACAGCCCTTTCGCTTGGCAAGTCTATACATTGACCTCAGCTTTCAAAGTCTGTACAGCCTTTCATGTGAAAGTCCATACATCGCCCTTGGAGTCCAAAGTCTATACATCGTGTTTGGACTAAGTCTGTACAGCCATTTACATAGTGAAGTCTGCACATTGCTGAATGCTCTTCAAGTGTGTATGTTGCTTGGTTAAGTCTATACGCTGCTTCATATGCAGTGAAGTCTGCACTTTGCTGAATGCTCTTCAAAGTCTGCATAGTGAAGTCCATACACTGTCACACTCATATTTTCAAGGGTGATTGAGCATCGTGAAGTCTGATTGAGCATCGTGAAGTCTAATTGAGCACTGTGAAGTCTATTTAGTGGATGAGCATTGTAAAGTCTATACATTGGTAGAGTCTGTACATCAGACGTGCATGCTCGCCTGTCCCCCCGGATGCTCTCCTGGGACCGAGTATGCCCTCCAGTGACTGCTAATGCTTACCTAACTTTGAGGATGCTCCCCTGGAGCAGCGATTGCTTCCCAGAGACAGCATGTGCTCCACATGCTCTCCTGACGCTGGTGATGCTGTCCAGGGGCCATAGATGCTCCCCTGAGACTTCATATGCTCCCGTGCGAGAACACACTAGTCTCTGGGTATTTAAAAGAATTGTATTACATGCATTCCCTTTCACTAAGTCTGTACAATGCATGCTGCTTATAAAGTCTATACAATGCATTTCATCTTCAAAGTGTGTACAGAGTTTACACTTGAACTGATACGCTTATTTCGACTGACTAACAGGGATTTGGTACTGGGATTGCTGACATGGCTCGTGATCCAAGGAAGGACAAGGCTCCCTGATCGTGACATGTGGAAGCACTGTGCTGAAATGCTGCCACGTGGACTGAGGTTTCTTGGCGGGAGATGTGGAGAGCACACGACTGCCCTAATCTGCTGATGCTATATAAGGGAGTCTCCTTTATCTGAAGGAGATTGATCGTGATCGACTGAAGCAGAGGCAGAGTGAGATCTTCCACGATCCAGACAGAAAGAAGAACAAAAGAAAAGAGCAGAGTGTGAAGAGAAGAGAGAAAAGAGAGACAGAGAGCTATCGAGAGAAGAAGAAGAGAAAGAAGTAGAGGAGAGATAGTGAGATCGAGAGAGATCTGCATTCACTGGACCGTGGATCAAATCCAGGCCAGCCAACTCTTAGGAGCCACATTTATGCTTTCATTATTTACAGCTTTCAGTTGCTGCTGCTACTTGTTTTCGTTTTCCATTTTATCCTTTCTTCAAGCTGTTAGTCAGCGTTTGTAGAGGTGCTGCCTCTGGACGGGTAAGCTGTAATCCCCAGCGGTTGCAGTGGTGGATTCCACTGGACAGCAAGCTGTGTTGCTCAGCGGGCGAGGAGGATTCCTAGGATGGCAAGCCGTGTTGCCCAGCGGTTGTATGGCAAGCTGTGATGCCCAGCTGTTCAAGCTGTGAGTCTGCG
Organism: Amorphophallus konjac; assembly: GCA_022559845.1. Taxonomy (NCBI): domain Eukaryota; kingdom Viridiplantae; phylum Streptophyta; class Magnoliopsida; order Alismatales; family Araceae; genus Amorphophallus; species Amorphophallus konjac. Next base: position 37,307,000 of record CM040129.1, read on the forward strand.
GAATCCACACTCGGTTTGAGTGTGGGGTGGATGTAGGTCTGCTGGACCGAACCACCTAAAAACCCCTTGTGCAGTGGTTTGATGTTTCTATCTATTTGCTTCCGCTAGATGATTGCATAAGGGCGCTCCATGTGTTTGATCATAGGTTCAGTAGATGAGTGTCTAATTTGTCTTGTTAGCATTCCAGTTATCAAGTGAGTGAAATCTTAGTTTGATTGCACACTGAGTGTTTGTTTATTTCTGCCATCGCTTATTAGACTTCAAGTTTGTCTAGTTAAGCGAACTGTGCCCATTATATGCTTGAGTGTGATATTGAGATTCCATACTTTTCTGCTTAGTGGCTTATAAGAGAATTCAATTAGATCTTCAGATTGTTTAAATCTGTCCTGTGAGTATAAGTTTTTTATTTGGGCGAAAGGTCTTTAAAAGGGCTATATTCATTCACCCCCCCTCTGAATACCTGCACCGAACCCAACACTTGGTATCAGAGCAGGTCTCTGACTGAACAGATCTAACAATCTGCGGAGGATCCTGCTAATTGTTGGTGCATTTCAGAGTGGGTCTTTTGGAATCATATTTTGATTTACTGTCTTAGTGCTTTACGTTGATCATCTGGTTTAGTGCATTTCTGTTTGGTGCATTTTATAAGTGTGCTTCTTGTGTTCTGTATTAAGTTTCACTGAGTTAGTTCCTTGCCTTGCTTATCTGGTTGTGGTGCGTTGTTGTCGATTGCTTCGTGCCTTGAATCTGCTTGTCTTCTGTTCTGATGGTTCATCCTCCGATATACAGAGGTGATGACCTTGGCCCATGGCTGGAAAAGTTGCATCGGTATGTAAGCACAACCGATCCTGACTTGTGGAAGGTAATAACTCACAGTCCATATAAATTGTCGAAGGATAAATCCAAATGGACCAAGAAGGATAAGCTGAAAGACTCTGTCAATAATAGAGCTGTAGTTTTATTAAAAGAATCAATTGACAGATCTCTAATTGAATGCATTTCTTCTTGCAAGTCTGCCAAAGACATTTTGGATAAACTGAAGCTAATCAGGAATCACAGCAAGTGCTTAATGGCTGATCGTAGAAATGCTGATGATGAAACTTCATCCGAGGTAAGCTCTGAATCAGAAGGACACTCTTTCGATGAATTGATAGAGATGTATGAAAACTTGTTAGAAGTTTCCAAGAAATTGAAATCTGAAAATAAAAAATTGAAAAAGAAATGTGATAGAATAAATCTGAAAGATTCCTGTGAAAACTGTCCAAATATGAAAAAGTCTTATGATGCTTGCATGCTAGATGTTCAGAATCTTAAGAAACAAAATGATTCTCTAAAAATTGAAAAACAAACATGGTTGGATAAAATGTCAGAAATAGAGAATCAGTTGAATGATAAGAAAAAGGAGCATCTAAAAGGCATGCAGGAACTCACTGAAGTTAATACTGGAATGGACAAACTGAAATTGGAGAATGAAGATCTTCAAAAGAAAAATAAAACTCTTATGGTCAGAATGAATGAAATCAATGAGGAGGTTTCACAGTCCTCTTCTGCTAAATCAAACTGTAAAATATGCTCAGTTTTAAGAGAACGTAATGAAGATCTCTTTAGTGAGAATGAATGGCTAAATAAATAAATTGCCTCACTTAAAGTTGATCACAAAAATCTGCTCGCTGAGAAAATTAAAGCAGAAGAAAGAGAAGATGAACTGATTGAAAAATTGGAGCACATGTCTGGAAGAGAGAGATGTGCTAATAATGAAATTCAGGATAAAAATCTTGAGGAAGAAAACACTGAATTAAAAGCTGAAGTTGAGAAACTGAAATGGTTAAATACTGGACTATCTGAAAAACTTCTCACTACCGAAAAGGGAAAAGCTGTTTGTAGTGAAGAATCAGAAATGTTGAACAGTCTATAATAAGAAATTGAGAAGTATAAAACTGCTAACCAAGTTCTAAGCGAATGTGTAAACTGTAGTGAACAGGAGATAGCCAGTTATGAACTTCACATTGCTAGCTTGGAAGATAAAATTCATAATATGGAAAATTCAGCTATTGAGTCTGCCAAGATTAAAGGAAAAATGAAAACTGTTGGGAAGAGGAAGGATGATAACTCAGAAGGGGGAACAAATTGCTGTTCTGATGTTAAGAAAATTACTAAAAACCAGCTATATACCACTTTTGTCCAAAGCACTGATGTAGCTAGTACTTCAGACAATCCCCAAAATAAAATGAAAATCAGAAGTCACCTTCAAAATCTGTCTTTCAGTTTAAAGCTCAGAAAATTGAAAAAAAAACAAAACCTGTTGAGGATAATCAGAAATTGAAAAGAAAGAGTCAAACAAAAAGGACAAAGAATAGTTCTGGTTATACTCTGAAATTTGTTAGCTCTGCTGAATCTGATGGGTCCATGCAAAATGCTCATGCTTCTTGTACTCATTCACATGCATCTGTGAATTCATCTGATAGAAACCATGCCCCTAGGAAATCTGATACTTCTTGCTATTACTGTGGTAAGCATGGGCATATCATGGATGATTGCAGAATATTAAAAGAGGATGAGCATGCAAATAAAACAATGCATTCTAGGAATCTATCTGGAAGAAACCATGCCTTCAGGAAATCTAATGCTTCATGCTATTATTGTGGTAGGCGTGGTCATGTAATGAATGCATGTTTTAAACTGAAAGAAGATAACAATGTGAATCCTAGATCTTTCACACATGCTCATAACCCATATAGATATAGATCTATTTCAGGCCAGTATATCATTTGTTTCACTTGCAACAAGCCTGGGCATAAGGCTAATGAGTGCTGGTCAGGAAATCATTGGGGTAAAAATGAATCAAGAAGCAAGCATCTTAAATGCTTTGAATGTGGTAAGTATGGGCATGCAGTCAAAGATTGCTGGCATGCTCAGGGAAATAGATTAAACTCTAAATCTATCAAATTCCCTGCTTTCTATGATTCTGCTAGAAATAACTTGAGAGATAAAAGTAAAAACTTTGCATGTTTTGAATGTGGTAAGCTAGGCCACAAAGCTGCCAACTGTCGGCTGGCTGAGCATGGAAAGAAAAATTTTCATGTCAACAAAAGAAATACTTATGCTCATACACATAATTTTCATACTCATATGCATGCACATGGGCATCATGTTTATGCTAACATGAAGAATAAAAACAAAAATTCTGTGGCTTCATGTCATTATTGTGGAAAAACTGGACATTCAATGTTTGAGTGTAAACTGATGGAATATGATGATTATGTTGCTAAAAGATTGTTTAGAACACCTGTTAGGGCTCATACAGGACCCAAGGCAGCTTGGGTCCCTGCAGGATCAAATTGATTGACATGCTGCAGGTGTGCCTTGGAAGCTGATGAATAAAGGGGTTAATGATCCAAGGCACTCAACAGAAAACCCCAGGATTCTATATTTCAGGTCAGTTCTGAACTTTGTTTAAATTCATTATTTGAATTTGTGAGTATAAAAAAAAATGAGAACTTCATGTTGATTTGCTTGGTTGATGTATGATCTTCTCTTGTTTAGCTGATCAGTCTGCATTCCAGACTCAGCTACTGAGTTTTATTCTGCATATCCGATGCTCTTCTCTTGCTATATGTTAAACTGAATTTGAATACTTCTTTAGTGTATTGAGTTGATGCACTATATAGACTTTGTGTAAATGTATGTGTTTTGTGTCAATGCATTGCATGCCTGTTGTTGAATGCATACTTGGACTAAGTGTGAATGGTTCATTTAGTGTACACAGTCAATGCATGTGTCTTATGTCTGCATACATCATTTGCATGACTGTCAATGAAGTTGTTCAATGCATGTAGGACTGCTTTATGTTGCACTGTCTTGCATAACCCTGGTATATCAAATGGTATGTTACTAAAAGGCAGGAAAATCTGTCCGGAGGTTTCTACCATGTGTGAGATGGTCTTTGAGACCAGATTCTCCGCCTAGTACCATGGGTCCTGTCTTCATGTAGAGCAGTGTCCTACATATAATTAAATTTTGAAAAATATAAAAAGAAATGACTTGGATGCATAAACTTGAATTGATTGCATACTTGTCTCATGTATCCTTGGTGCATAGTCTGCATGTAGAACAGTCTAGTGCATAACATATTTTTGCATCATGGTGTCAGGGGGAGCTGTGAGTTTAGTTCAATTCTTGAATCCTATTTACTCCTCATTGTCCCCATTCAATTGATTCATATCTTTTGACATCAAATGCCATTGGACCATATTGCCAATTGCTATCTTTTCCCCATCTTTTTCACTGAACAACAGCAATTGTTTCTGGTTTAGTATATTGAGCTGTGATTAATGCAATTGTTCACTTATAAGAATCACTCTTACAAATTGAAAGGAACTAAAGGTTTAACCTTTATAAATTGGAGAGTTAAGTGTCTGCACTTCAGAATTTGAGATAAAAGAAAACTTTTATAGCTCTTAATCTTTGTCTCATGGCTAAAATAGAAAAAGGTTTTTTTTAATGCCTAAATGTGTTGAACTGGATATGTCTAGAACAGGTGAATAAGAGTATGTAATGATTTTTTAAACAATCACTCTAAAAGAAATAAGGGCAGCAGTAAATAAGATCACAAATGTAAAGAACTGAACATTGTGACAGAGCAATGGTTCATTGCACTGAGAAACTGTGAACTCCTCCAAAGAAGCAGGAAAATTCACATGTCATGAAGTGCTTTAGAATATCTCTGTTCATAGGGTCAAATCTATAGGGGGAGTCCTCACCAAGTAACTGGGGGTACTGGCCTCTGATCAAGGTGTGCCCTTAATGTCAAAAGTGAAGACTATTTCTTGTAGGTCTTGATCTGAAATAGGTCTTGTAGTTTATGCCTAGTAACTAGGGGTACCTGCCTCTGATCAAGGTGTACACCTAATGTCAACAGCATAAATGCCACAGGTCTATTCACTTAGTTCAGTTTCTGAAAATTCAAAAATGAAAATCAAACTGCTGTAACCCTTTGAAATCAAAAGTCATTGAGTGAAAATTATTTTTCTCAATACATATTCAAGTTGCCTTTCTTGAACTTCCATGTTTAAACACAAAAGGGTATTATTTCAGACTTATCTATTAATACCATGTGCCCTAGATTCATTGCTATAAATGGAATCTATAAACTCTTTTTCAAGGGTCAGGTGTTTTACTCTAGATTTATCACTGTTAAACCTGAATTTTTGAAAATTGTATGTTGCTGATTCTTATACTTTAACTATTGTTTATAATCAGGCTTATTTTCTGAACCAATGATTCAGCTGTTGTCAAGTGACCCTCCTACCTTCTCTACCTTTGTTTATATGTTCATATTCCTTCTCAAAGGGGGAGCAATTATTTAAGGGAAAAAATAATTCAGGGGGAGTCTTACATTCAGGGGGAGAATGTTCATAAAGGGGAATTTGCATGCATAATGCACTTTGCACTCTTGTTTATACTGTTTTTCTCTTTTTGATTATGTCAAAGGGGGAGAAAATTTTATGTGTGACTCACTGTCACAGTGTGTTGCCATCATCAAAAAGGGGGAGAATGTTGTGCCTCTTAGGCACAAGCATGTGCTATGTTGATTTGATGATAGCAATGCTATTTTGTTTTGATGATTGCAACACAGTGAGTGCATTTGATATTGTGTTTTGATGATAGCAACATGACTGTGACTGCTATATTATCTGGAGAATGCATGCGCATAATTGATATATTGTTTGTGCTTGACTTCTGTTCTATACATTGCATTCCTAGCAGACCAGCAAGCCTATACACTGCAGCGTAAAGCTTAGTCTAGACATTGCTGCATTGCTTACATTTCTGAAGTCTACACATTATCTTGGGCTAAGTATGTACATCCGATTGTGCGGTGTTCATGAGTAAGTCTGTACAGTCTCTTACATTGGACTTAAAGTCTTTACACTGGGAAGTCTGTACATTGAGCACGCATATTGCTCTTCAAGTCCACACACTGCACTGTAGCATGCATCTCATGCAAGTCTGTACATCGCATTTGACGTTGAGCATCAAAGTCTGCACATTGGAGTCTTTACCTATGTTCAAGCTTTTCAAGTCTATACTTTGGTCGGTGGCAAGTTTGTACACTGGTCGAGTTTTCAAGTCTGAACATTTGCAAAGTCTATACATCGGCCCTGTAGCTTGTCTAGCCAAAGTCTATACATCGGACTGGTATGCATAGGCGAAGTCTTCACATTAAAGCATGCATTGCGTCCAGTGTCTTACTGTTAAAGTCTGTACATTGCTCACCGTCTCACTGAGCGTCTCAAGTGGACACCAAGCGTGTACACTGCCATCTTGTAGTACAACATATGCTCTCCAGTGACTGTTAATGCTCCGATTGGCCAGCGTCTCTCTTGATCAAGTCTATACACTCATTCACTGTTCATGCATTCACAGTGAAGTCTGTACATCACTGTAGCTGCATCGTCTTTGTCATCGTCTCACTCGAGTAAGTCTGTACATTGGCTTCACATTTGCTTCGAAGTCTGTACAGCCCTTTTGCTTGGCAAGTCTATACATTGGCCTCAGCTTTCAAAGTCTGTACAGCCTTTCATGTGAAAGTCCATACATCGCCCTTGGAGTCCAAAGTCTATACATCGTGTTTGGACTAAGTCTGTACAGCCATTTACATAGTGAAGTATGCACATTGCTGAATGCTCTTCAAGTGTGTATGTTGCTTGGTTAAGTCTATACGCTGCTTCATATGCAGTGAAGTCTGCACTTTGCTGAATGCTCTTCAAAGTATGCATAGTGAAGTCCATACACTGTCACGCTCACATCTTCAAGGGTGATTGAGCATCGTGAAGTCTGATTGAGCATTGTGAAGTCTGATTGAGCACTGTGAAGTCTATTCAGTGGATGAGCATTGTAAAGTCTATACATTGGTAGAGTCTGTACATCAGACGTGCATGCTCGCCTGTCCCCCCGGATGCTCTCCTGGGACCGAGTATGCCCTCCAGTGACTGCTAATGCTTACCTAACTTTGAGGATGCTCCCCTGGAGCAGCGATTGCTTCCCAGAGACAGCATGTGCTCCACATGCTCTCCTGACGCTGGTGATGCTGTCCAGAGGCCATAGATGCTCCCCTAAGACTTCATATGTTCCCGTGCGAGAACGCACTAGTCTCTGGGTATTTAAAAGAATTGTATTACATGCATTCCCTTTCACTAAGTCTGTACAATGCATGCTGCTTATAAAGTCTATATAATGCATTTCATCTTCAAAGTGTGTACAAAGTTTACACTTGAACTGATACGCTTATTTCGACTGACTAACAGGGATTTGGTACTGGGATTGCTGACATGGCTCGTGATCCAAGGAAGGATGAGGCTCCCTGATCGTGACATGTGGAAGCACTGTGCTGAAATGCTGCCACGTGGACTGAGGTTTCTTGGCGGGAGATGTGGAGAGCACACGACCGCCCTAATCTACTGATGCTATATAAGGGAGTCTCCTTTGTCTGAAGGAGATTGATCGTGATCGACTGAAGCAGAGGCAAAGTGAGAGCTTCCACGATCCAGACAGAAAGAAGAACAAAAGAAAAGAGCAGAGTGTGAAGAGAAGAGAGAAAAGAGAGATAGAGAGCTATCGAGAGAAGAAGAAGAGAAAGAAGTAGAAGAGAGATAGTGAGATCGAGAGAGATCTGCATTCACTGGACCGTGGATCAAATCTAGGCCAGCCAGCTCTTAGGAGCCACATTTGTGCTTTCATTATTTACAGCTTTCAGTTGCTGTTGCTACTTGTTTTCATTTTCCATTTTATCCTTTCTTCAAGCTGTTAGTCAGCGTTTACAGAGGTGCTGCCTCTGGACGGGTAAGCTATAATCCCCAGCGGTTGCAGTGGTGGATTCCACTGGACAGCAAGCTGTGTTGCTCAGCGGGCGAGGAGGATTCCTCGGACGGCAAGCTGTGTTGCCCAGCGGTTGTATGGCAAGCTGTGATGCCCAGCTGTTCAAGCTGTGAGTCAGCGGAATCCACACTCGGTTTGAGTGTGGGGTGGATGTAGGTCTGCTGGACCGAACCACCTAAAAACCCCTTGTGCAGTGGTTTGATGTTTCTATCTGTTTGCTTCCGCTAGATGATTGCATAGGGGCGCTCCATGTGTTTGATCATAGGTTCAGTAGATGAGTGTCTAATTTGTCTTGTTAGCATTCCTGTTATCAAGTGAGTGAAATCTTAGTTTGATTGCACACTGAGTGTTTGTTTATTTCTGCCATCGCTTATTAGACTTCAAGTTTGTCTAGTTAAGCGAACTGTGCCCATTATATGCTTGAGTGTGATATTGAGATTCCATACTTTTCTGCTTAGTGGCTTATAAGAGAATTCAATTAGATCTTCAGATTGTCTAAATCTGTCCTGTGAGTATAAGTTTTTTATTTGGGCGAAAGGTCTTTAAAAGGGCTATATTCATTCACCCCCCCTCTGAATACCTGCACCGAACCCAACACAAGGTTGCATTTGCATTCCTTTATTCGGTATATTAAAAGGTGTTGCTCGAACGTTAGGTTATGCCTATCGGGAAGGTCGCACATTTGCGTGAGAGGATCTTCGGATCCCGGAACTCCGCCTAGTACCGGATATGGGTTGAGTCTAGGTTTGTAGTCGAGTCGGTACTCCAACTTTGCATTGTTATTTTAGGGTCGTGTCTAGTCCAAGAGAGTCCGATCTTGTCACCGTGTGTCTACATGTCCACTACCCGCCACCCCCATGGCCGTCCTCCGAGACCATGCATCGGATTGGTCATCCCTGGTGGACGAATTCAATGCTTTCATGGCCCGACACCCGACCCCTAAGCCAACAACTGAGTCGTTCCAGCGACCTATAGTGTCCACTGCCATCCTTCCTAATGGGTTGCATATGGAGATTGACTTCATCAGTAGGGTGTCGTCTAACTGTGTCTCACAAGACATAGTTGAGTCCTCTCTAAGACCGGAGAGATTGTTCTCAATGGTGGCTTAGCATTTGTAGAGTTCAAATGGAGGTTCGGCCCCGTTCTTTTTGATGATGGAGCATGGTGCAAGGTCGACACACTTGCTGGCCCATGCATCATTTTAGGGCAAGAGTGGTTGGAAGAAAGGAGAGCGACCTTTGACTGGGATAGGAGGACCTGCACCTTATACCCATCTCACCTACCCGGCGAGTTCCTCTTCCATGACGACATTCAGCCGACCACCTCCGTGTCACCAACCACGCAGCCCCAGTGGCTCGTTCTGCCTCCGGACTCAAGCCCACCACCTCTCCCGGAGCCCACCCATGTGACCCCCTGTAGTGGGATTAGCTATTTCTCCGACCCGTGTCATTCGCATTACCCTACCTTAGAGGACAACCATTCGGAGGATGCCTCACCCGAGCCTATTCTAGTGAGTTATGAGGCTGACCAAGAGTTGACCGAGGAGTACCTCACTGATGTTTTGGGGTTAGAGAGTGATCCAATAGAGGGCCAGGGACTGTTAGTCACCCTAATCCCACCGGTCATCCCGAATCTGTCTGTCCCGCCCACTTTGTCCTCGAAGGACCCCACCACCCCACTTCTACCCGTCTCCCCTACGGTAGCGCAGCCAATAGTGACGACCGTACCACTGTCGACGCCCTATGTTGACACGGTATCGTTGGATTTCTACCACGCGTATGAGAGACAGTATCCAGACTTCCTTTTTGTTGTGCTTCACACTAGACGTCCGGATTACATTCCTGTCACCCGCCTCCTGATCCACCCGCACTTTCATACCCGAGGGCGAGTCTTCTCAAACCGGCGATGGTTGACGAGGGATGAAACTCACGGCTTCAAGTTGTGGGTCAACTTATCCTTACACTTGGTATATGCAGACGGTGTCTGTCATCCTTACCGAGTCTTCCTTAGTATTTCCCTTGTGTTGTGCCTCTTTGTCGTCAGTCATAGTAGTACTATGAGTGTCCAAGTTTGCCTACGGTCATTATGGTCTAGAGTCGTGTGTGAGTTTTATTTCATACAGTCTGTGAGAGTCTGCATACGAGTCGGTCTTTGTTAGCTCGCATTGTTAGTCCCTCTCGAGTGCGAGGCAAGTCTGGTCTATTGTGTACGTTGTAGACTTTCTGGAATTTGCGTTCAGCTCTATCTATGTGTCGGATCTAGTCACATATAGGGATTCAGTGGTGATTCCTAGTGAGTCACTGAGCCATCTCCTTCCTTTTAGAGTGACCCCACCTCGGAGTGTCCACCTCTAGCCTCATTCCCACAGTAGCGTGAGCATATCAAATATATACGGGATAAGCAGGTGACGGTTACCTGGAGTGGAGCGTACTCCGCACTACCTGGTCGGTGATAGATCCGTCGGAGCCACACGAGCACCCGCACCCCTTACTCGACGGGGTCGAGTTCCTCCCACCAGGGGAGAATTTGTGCGGACACACACCGCAATACGCGTCGGTGGACGAGGACACGCTGGGGCCCGCTTAGCTCGCGGAGGATGTGGACACGTCGGCCGAGTCATCATCTTTTTTTTTTCACATTTTAGGCCATGTTCGGCCCTATTGTAGTCCATGATTGGACAATTGTGGTATTATATGTCAAATGGCCGAGTTAGTGGGTTTTGGGCCTTAAATGGGCCAAAGTGGTTCAATGTGAACAAGTCTAGAGCGTTTAGTGGCTATGTGTCAATGTGGTTAAAGGAAAATGGGCTAAGGTGGCTAGTGGAAGCCCCCCTTTCTTGGTCCAAGAGGGTGGCTGCCACCTACTTTCCTCCTTTGAAAATTCAAAGGAAGGAAGCTTCCTTGTCCCCCGTTGGTCCCCCTCCCTCTCCCCATGGTCCATGTGCGCATCCCCCTCCCCTCTCTCCCATGAGATTCCCAGCCCCTACCCCTTGCCATTCTCTATTTAAGGGTGTGTATAGTGTCATTTGTAGAATTAATGAATGAATTTTGTGAAAAATAGCCAAGAAGGCCAAGTGCGCCCTCTTCCTCTCTCCTCTCTCCCCTTGCAGTTGTGAGAGATCTAATTCCTGAGGTGTGATTCCTCCCTACCAGTCCCCCTTTGAGTGTGAAGCTCATCGCCGCCGCCGCCGCCGCCATCGAGCCGCCATCGCACCGCCACCGCCACTTCGTCGGTGTTCTATCCACTCTGGATAGAAGCTTAGTTCGTGATTTTTAGCACTCAATCAGGAGCTCAGATCATAATGAAATTTGGAGGGTGAGTTCCCCACGTCCACCACAGCCTCCACAAAAAAATTCAAGTTATTTTCCCCTCGTTTACCATTTTTCCCCATCTGTTCTTCCCAACCCTAGTAATCTGCATCCTGTGTAGATCCACCAACCAGCAAGCCACCTCTTCGCCCTTTTCACCCCCTTTCCCATTTCAGAATGATATAAAATTTTAACTAGGAGTTCTGTCTACCAAAATCATCGTCTCCAATTTTGTTATGTGATTTTAGGAATTTTCTTTCCCATCCAAAAAATCACTGCATTTTCCCAAAATCTGTTTTGTCCTGTGCGGTCTAGATCCGACCCATCCCTATTAGAAAATCCATTTCCCATATCAAACCTCCACCAAAATTTACAAAAAAAATATCCACATCTTCCTTACTTCCCCCTCTAGCTTTCATAAAAATCCCATCATCCAGATCCGAAGTTTGATCACGGTCAACGCACTTTCTCAGGCAGATCTCAATCTGCCCGGCCAAATCTTAGACAGGAACTTTTTCTTTTGAAAAATCCCTCATGAAAAATATGGCCCCAGAAAAATTACTGTGATACCAGAGGGTTGTAGATCTCTGAGTCAGCTTCGCAACGGCATTGGTTTTGCATCTATCCGACGTCCGTGTTGATCGCAACAATTTTTCTAGCCGAGTCGCGTAGTGTTGAAACAGCAGAACCAGCTCGGGACAGCAAACAACCCGGCCACCGGACGGCACTGACAGAGCTGTCCAACACGCTACCCGTCAACCAAGGATCGGTCTTACCGGGCCCCACTTGTAGCCCTTTACCTCCCTACATGGAGTGGGCAGTAGAATTCATTTCTGTAATTATTGTAATTGTTTGTACTGGGAGTTACTATCTTGGCCGGGATCGTCTTCCCCACGCCTGGTAGCGTGGAGGTAAACTGGCCACACTCTCTATCACATTTGCTCAATTTGTATATTTTCATATGCCGCTGCTAGATTGATAGGTTACTAGCTCGATTCAATTTAAACACCGCTACGAGAGAGTGAGTGAACCCGTCCCGTGACTCAATCCGAGTACACGCGGAAGAGCCGAGTACCCTTGACGCATTGCCGATTTCTCAACCGCGCACGATCCCGCGTTTCCCTTGCTTAGGGACGTCCACGAGCTAGAGTTCCAGGTTTGCGTCCCGTCTCGCATCAGGTACACGATGGCCTCGCCCCGACGATGCAAACGTGCCCCCTTCGCAGGAAATCTGGGTTTCAGATTGGCAGAATAGAATGGTGAAACCTGAAAAGTTGGGGCTTGGGAATAAGGAAACGAATGAAAAAAAGGATGCCCAAATATAATCAATACGAAGCTAATACTCTTCTCTTCAAGATAGCGTTGAAAGAAGACAAAGATGATGCATCATAACTCTGCACCGGCTTGAAGAACAGGCCCCCCGTCGTGAAGTTGTAGCAGAAAACCAGAAATCTGTGATGATTTGTAAAAAGTAGGGGCGAAGAAAAGAGGGTAAACAATGATGAAATAAAGCTCATGTCACGCCCCGAGTGCGGAAGATACCCGGAGGTGCGCGACGTGTCTATATCAATCATGTCAATCAGAGTGGTCGTGTATTCGACACAAAGACAGAGATGCGCAAAATAGCAAGATAACCCAATCCTTTATTCCTTTATAATAGACTATTACAAATCCAATACTCTGTTTAATAAAAAGAAAAGTACATAGTTGACTCAAGAAAACTATAGAAACAACTAGATGACACTTGAGTAGCTCTATCACTTTCACTCTTGACCATTCCCATCCGATTGACTTCCATCGTCGTCGGACTTACCTGAAAAGTAAAAAGGGACAAACGGGATGAGCGAACGCTCAGTAGGAAATTATATCTCAAGTACTAGCAAGGGGTTTAAGTAATTACATTTTCATGAATGCAATAAGGCTGTGCATGCTCGCATAAAACGACAAGATAGAGAGAATGTAATATGAAGGAAATAAGATGGACTAATCATGAACTTTCAACAAGATAACAAGTTTATTCAAGATATTCCAGTAAGTACGTTTAACAAGTCATGTCAAGAACTTTGGCTATCATGTATCAAGCAAGTAAATTACCCTTTTTCGGGCCACGCATTTCATGTCAAGTCAAGTACGATTTCAAGTACAAGATGTGTGTGGAATGTCCAATCAAGCAAGTCAAGTACTCGGTATAATGTCAGATACCTTATCATTTTAACTCCCATGGGCACAAGTACTTTCGGGTGCTCCTCCCAGGACCAGATCGGGCCCTATATGCGCAGGCATTTATCATGTGTTTTGACATCCACTCTTGTTTATAGCCAACATAGAATTTCAATAATCAAGCTTGTAGACACGTACGACAACTTTGATAGAATAGAGTCCAAAATATGACAAAGGACATAGATTGGCGATAATAACGGTATAATCACGATTATCGATGAAACTAGGTGGAATTAGGTTCCCTTAACTTAAGTACCATGACAAATCGATATGGACATTCTATATATAGAATTGAGGTCCACATGAACAGTATATCAAAGGTAAGATACCCTCATTCTTATCATAGAAATGAGGTTTACAAGAATGACATGATATGGCATGATATCATCATTCCATTAAGAATTTCTTATGATATACTCTTTGTATCATCATAAGGGCCGGTATACCATGTTTCTTTAGAGTGACATGGCATCAATGGTGTAATGGGTTTTTAGGGTACAACCAGCTCAGTCGACCTTGAGGGAATCCAAGGCTACGAGGAGTCTTACGGAGGTCTCTATGACTAACTCGCTAGTCCAAAGGAACGGAATGTCCAATGGAGAGCTTGTATGTCAATGAGAGTTGAGTGTGATCGATGAAACAACGTGAAAAGTGGGACTATACTCACGGAGTGGAGAATAGTGTATAATATGAAACCATCGGTTAACAGAATCAGGATAAAAAATCATTTTTACAGAAAATAACAACTTACGCTAAGTCGTTTCTCAAGTAAATAACGCCTAACAGAAGGGCGTTTACATATGTTTCCATTTTGCAGAATTTTCAATAATTTAGTAATTTATCTAAAAAGCGCCCTGGGAAGGGGCGTTTCTTCATGATTTGACGACTATACCAGAAGGCGTCTTTGTATTTATAATTTTGGACAGGACAAAATAAATTTCAGGAATTATCAAAAACGCGCCCTGGGAAGGGGCGTTTACTATTTAATTCTATTTTTCAGAATAGATAAATTTCAGGATTTTAACTGATAAACGCCCTAGGAAGGGGCGTTACCTTTCAGATTCACGCCCTGATTGGGGGCGTTAACATATGGCAAACGACCTAGTCTAGGTCGTGAATTCAAGGAATTCAGGAATAAAATTTCAAGAGACATGATACATGGTCATGACAGGAAAATTAGCAGAATTTCATAGGTAAAGTCATGCAAGATATTAGAATCGATATCTCATATTTAATGAATTTTTAAACAGGATCAATTATTAATTACATGCGATTTTCATGAAAGTAACGCCTGCGTGCAGGGCGTCAAATATGAAATTGACGACCTGGACATGGTCGTTTCTTGTAAATTAGCGTCCTTGACAGGGGCATTTCTTTCAATAATATTCCAGAAACGAAAATAAAACTGTATGCATGCCATGCTTATACATATATCTTGCGTTATTTTCATTTGGGCTACAATAACTTGAGAAAACCTACCTTGATAGTTTGATCGAAGATGAACGTGAGGGACTTTTAACTAGAAGAAGATGCTGCAGTTCCTATAAGAAGAGAAGAAGAAACATATATTAATTTCTTCACTTATCAGAACAGAGGAGATAGTAGAAGAACGTTACCTTGTTCTTCACTACGTGTGCTCTCTTCGACCTGTAAGAAGAGAAGGAGATGAAGAACGTTATTTCTTCATACACTCGAAACAGAGAAAAAAAAAGAATAAGAAGAACAGTTCTGTTCTTCACTTACCGTCGCAGAGGCTTGAATCAAATAGGTTTAGGGTTTGTTCGATCAAGACTATTTATAGGATTTTGGGGGTCCTATTAGGGTTAGAGTTCTAGTGGAAGTAATGCTTCCAATATAGAGTCCTTACCACCTTTTAACTCTTTCTAATACTTATCCATTACCCTGGATAAGTTCTGGGTTCGAACGGTTCTGGAATGTAATTAACGACCTAGGTCAGGGCGTCGATTCTTAAATTGACGACCTGGTGCAGGTCGTTTCTTAAGAAGCGCCTTGTGTAAGGGCGTTCCTTGTTTTAAAACACGCCTAAGATAGGGGCGTTACTTTGCCTTACCGTTTTTGGCGTTTAGAATTTGACGCCGTGTGGTCAGGGCGTCACTTCTTGAATAACGCCTTATCCAGAGGCGTTTCTAATTTGAATAGCGCCTTTATCCGAGGCGTTATTTTATTTTGTTTTATTTATCTATTTATTTGATTTATTTTAAAATCTTTATTATTATTAATATTTTATCAGGGTTGCTACACCCTCCCCCACTTAAAAGAATTTGGTCCCCAAATTCAATTGCATAATATGTATATACGTGGAGAGTGTAGATCATATACCTCCTAGAATAACTCGGGAAATCATTTCTTCATAGATTCCTCGGTCTCCCATGTTGCATCGTGTTCAGAATTCTTATTCCATTGTACCTTAAGCATGGGAATAACCTTATTCCTTAGAGCACGTATTTCACGGTCTAAGATCTTCATAGGCTTCTGTTCATAGGTGAGGTCTTTCTGGATCACCAGATCTCCATGTTCAATAATATGAGATGGATCGTGTACATACTTCTTCAACATAGATATGTGAAATACATTATGTACCTCAGACAATTGAGGAGGCAATGCGATGCGATATGCAACCTCGCCAACTCTTTCGAGTACCTCAAATGGTCCGATGAATCTTGGCGTAAGCTTGCCCTTAACACCAAATCTTCGTATGCCACATCCATGCGATATTTTAAGAAATACATGATCTCCGACCTGGAATTCAAGATCTCTTCTCCTTGTATCAGCATAAGCCTTTTGTCTGGTCTGAGCAACTTGCAATCTTTCTCTGATTACTTGTATCTTCTCAGTTGTATCCCTTACCATGTCTGGACCTAACAGTTGTTTCTCTCCAACTTCGTTCCAGCATAAAGGTGATCGGCAACTCCTTCCATATAAAGCTTCGAAAGGTGCCATTTGGATACTAGCTTGGTAGCTATTATTATATGCAAATTCAACTAGAGGCAAGTGGCCATGCCAGTTTCCTCCAAAGTCAATGATGCATGCTCTAAGCATATCCTCAACAACTTGATTAGTTCTCTCGGTCTGACCATCCGTTTGAGGGTGAAAAGCTGTACTAAAATTTAGACTTGTCCCCAACGAATGTTGTAATCCCTTCCAAAAATGAGAAGTGAAACGGGGATCTCTATCAGACACGATTGAGACAGGAATTCCATGTAACCTGACTATTTCCTTGATATATAATGCAGCTAAGACATCAATTGACCATCGACTCTTTATTGGCAAGAAATGCGCCGATTTAATTAAACGGTCAATGATAACCCATATTCCATCATGTCCTCCTTTGGATTTAGATAGACCCATGATGAAATCCATACCAATATCCTCCCACTTCCATTTAGGAATATCTAGAGGATGTAGTTTTTCAGCAGGCTTTTGGTGTTCCGCCTTGACCTGTTGGCATGTGAGACAGTGTGATACATAGTCCGCTATTTCTCTTTTCATGTTGGGCCACCAAAAGATCCTCTTTACATCTTGATACATTTTGGTTGATCCTGGATGAATAGTGTACTTTGATCGGTGAGCTTCATCTAAGATCTTCTTCTTTAATTCTGGACAGTCGGGTATACAAGTTCTACCTTTGAATAGTAATCTTCCATCAGAAGTTAGTTGAAAATCAGATTGTCCTTCTAATCTGCCTTTGATTTCCACTAATATAGGATCATCATCCTGAAGTGCTTGTATCTCAGATAATAAATCCGACTGTATGCTTACATGAGATAATGTGACAAATTTGGCTTCCTTGTCCAAGCTTATATTGAGCTCGGAGAATTGTTCTAGCAACTTCCATTCTTGTATCATACAATTGGCTATCATTGCTCTCGGCTTTCGACTAAGGGCATCAGCAACATAATTACCCTTTCCGGGATGGTATTGTATATTGAAGTCGAAGTCCTTGAGATATTCTAGCCAGCGTCTTTGTCTCATGTTTAGCTCCTTTTGTGAGAATAGATATTTGAGACTCTTGTGATCGGAGTATACAGTAAACTGCACTCCATATAAGTAGTGTCTCCATATCTTTAGGGCAAATACCACCACGGCCAGTTCTAAGTCATGGACGGGGTAATTCTCCTCATGCTTCTTCAGTTGACGTGAAGAGTATGCTATGACCTTTCCTTGTTGCATTAGGACACATCCGAGGCCAATGCCAGAAGCATCTGTGTAAACCTCGAATTTCTCTCCTTCTATTGGTAGAGCTAACACCGGAGCTGTAGTGAGATGATCCTTGAGAGTTTGGAAACTTCTTTCACATTCCTCACTCCATTCATATCGGATCTCCTTGCGAGTTAATCTTGTAAGTGGTACGGCGATCTTAGAGAAATCTTTGATGAATCGTCGATAATAGCCTGCAATACCTAAGAAACTTCTGATCTCACTTGCATTAGTTGTTTTTTCCCAGTTTCTTACAGCTTCTACCTTTGATGGATCAACAGATAGACCATCCTTGGATATCACATGTCCGAGGAAAGTCACTTCTTCAAGCCAGAATTCACATTTACTGAGCTTTGCATATAATTGATTTTCCCTCAATACTTGCAATGCGATCCTTAAATGCTCTTCATGTTCTTCCTTAGTCTTGGAATATATCAATATATCATCAATGAAGACTACTATGAATTGATCCAAGTAAGGCCTGAATATGCTATTCATTAACTGCATGAAGGCAGCAGGGGCATTGGTTACTCCAAAAGGCATAACAACAAATTCATAGTGGCCATACCTGCTTCTGAACGTAGTCTTATGAATGTCATCATCCTTGATTCTTAACTGATGATATCCCGACCTGAGATCAATCTTGGAAAAATATTTGGATCCGGAAATTTGATCAAATAACTCATCGATTCTCGGCAGTGGATACTTGTTTTTGATAGTAAGATGATTCAACTGTCGATAGTCGATGCACAATCTCATGGATCCATCCTTCTTTTTTTACAAATAAGACTGGTGCTCCCCACGGGGAAGTACTTGATCTAATAAACCCTTTTCGAATCAGTTCCATCAACTGCTCCTTCAATTCTTTGAGTTCCGCAGGGGACATTCTATAGGGTGCCTTTGAAACTGGACCAGCACCAGGGACTAAGTCAATGGTGAAGGCCACTTCTCTTTGAGGGGGTAATCCCGGCAAATCTTCCGAAAAATACGTCTGGAAATTCTTGCACTACCTGAATGTCTTCTATCTTAGTGTCCTTTGTTTCCTTAACTGTGACAAATGCAAGGAAGGATACACATCCTTTCCTGACGAGCTTGCTTGCTCGAAGAGCCGAAATAAGAGGGGATTTGCTCCGACTCTTGGGGCGAGTAAAGATTAATTCTGGAAAATCTTTGAAAGCAATTTGGCTATTGCGGCAATCAACCGTTGCATGGTATTTGGATAACCAGTCCGCTCCCAGTATAACATCATACTCCTTTAGATCGAGGCATATGAGATCTATAGGTAAATTCCTACCTTGAACCATTACCTCACAGTTTTGATAGTGATGAGTAATATCATTTTCACTTCCCAGAGGAGTAGTTAGAACTATTTTTATCCATTCTGGTTCTAACGGTAACGGGTCGGCAAACTTCTTAGAAATAAAGGAATGCGATGCACTCGTATCAAATAAGACATAAGCACTTTTGGAACAAATTTTTAATGTACCTTCCACTAATCCGCCTTCTTCTCCAGGTTCGGTCTCCTGGATTGCATGAAGACGAGCATTCTTCGTCACCGGGCGTTTACCGTCACCGGCTTGGTCATTCATTAATGGACAATCGGGAATCTGATGTTCGCGACTCCCACAACGGAGACAAGCTCCTAATTTCCTCCAGCATTCTTCGGTCTTGTGACCAGCCTTGTCACAATGCTTGCATGTTGTATTAGAAGGGGTAGTTGTGATAGATAAAGGCTTGGTCTTTTTGAACTTGAAATCTTGAGAGGATGAACCTCCATTATTGGGCCTCTTCTTAAAGTTGGGTTTGAAAGAACCCGAACTTGTGACTTGCTCCTTCTTATCTTTCCCACGGATCCTATCAGATAGTTCCGTGGCATCTTAAAGTAATTGAGCTCGGCGCACTATTTCGGAATAAACTTGGATGTCCATAGGCGCCAGTTGAGTAATGTAGTGGGGCTTAAGCCCATTAAGAAATCTACGGGCTTTCATCTTCTCCGTGCTAATAAGATGCTTAGCATATCTAGACAACCTGGAGAACTGAGCTTCATAATCTGCTAATGATAAAGATCGTTGCTTCAATGCAGCGAATTCTGCAGCCTTCTTTTCTTGGACTCGGTCCGAGAAATATTTAGCATTGAAGTATTCCACAAATTCTTCCCATGTTACTTGAGTAGGATCGATGGTTGCTTCAATAGACTCCCACCAGCATCTAGCATCTTTCTCTAACTGGAATGTAGCTAATAGAACTTTGTCCTGATCCGTGCATTGCATGACACGGAATATGCGTTCGGTTTCCCGAACCCAATGCTCGGCATCGTCCGGATCGGTCGATCCCATGAACTTCGGGGGATTCATGTTCTTAAATGCTTGGTGTAAGCTTCCAGCTCGTGGAGCACCACCTTGTGCTACATGTTGTAGCACTTGAGTCATCCCTTGGAGGGTACGCTGCATGTTGCGCCATTGAGCACGTTCGGCAGCCATTATCCTACAATTACAATAGCTACGTTAGTATCATATCACTGTGATCTTATTAAAAGACTTATTGACTCTTAACCCTTGGTTCTACCCAATCTCACTGGTTGAAAGGTTCAAACTTATCCTTGGACTTGGGTTTTTCCTAGGAATTGAATACCTTAGGCTCTGATACCACAAAGACTGTCACGCCCCGAGCGCGGAAGATACCCGGAGGTGCGCGACGTGTCTATATCAATCATGTCAATCAGAGTGGTCGTGTATTCGACACAAAGACAGAGATGCGCAAAATAGCAAGATAACCCAATCCTTTATTCCTTTATAATAGACTATTACAAATCCAATACTCTGTTTAATAAAAAGAAAAGTACATAGTTGACTCAAGAAAACTATAGAAACAACTAGATGACACTTGAGCAGCTCTATCACTTTCACTCTTGACCATTCCCATCCGATTGACTTCCATCGTCGTCAGACTTACCTGAAAAGTAAAAAGGGACAAACGGGATGAGCGAACGCTCAGTAGGAAATTATATCTCAAGTACTAGCAAGGGGTTTAAGTAATTACATTTTTATGAATGCAATAAGGCTGTGCATGCTCGCATAAAACGACAAGATAGAGAGAATGTAATATGAAGGAAATAAGATGGACTAATCATGAACTTTCAACAAGATAACAAGTTTATTCAAGATATTCCAGCAAGTACGTTTAACAAGTCATGTCAAGAACTTTGGCTATCATGTATCAAGCAAGTAAATTACCCTTTTTCGGGCCACGCATTTCATGTCAAGTCAAGTACGATTTTAAGTACAAGATGTGTGTGGAATGTCCAATCAAGCAAGTCAAGTACTCGGTATAATGCCAGATACCTTATCATTTTAACTCCCATGGGCACAAGTACTTTCGGGTGCTCCTCCCAGGACCAGATCGGGCCCTATATGCGCAGGCATTTATCATGTGTTTTGACATCCACTCTTGTTTATAGCCAACATAGAATTTCAATAATCAAGCTTGTAGACACATACGATAACTTTGATAGAATAGAGTCCAAAATATGACAAAGGACATAGATTGGCGATAATAACGGTATAATCACGATTATCGATGAAACTAGGTGGAATTAGGTTCCCTTAACTTAAGTACCATGACAAATCGATATGGACATTCTATATATAGAATTGAGGTCCACATGAACAGTATATCAAAGGTAAGATACCCTCATTCTTATCATAGAATTGAGGTTTACAAGAATGACATGATATGGCATGATATCATCATTCCATTAAGAATTTCTTATGATATACTCTTTGTATCATCATAAGGGCCGGTATACCATGTTTCTTTAGAGTGACATGGCATCAATGGTGTAATGGGTTTTTAGGGTACAACCAGCTCAGTCGGCCTTGAGGGAATCCAAGGCTACGAGGAGTCTTACGGAGGTCTCTATGACTAACTCGCTAGTCCAAAGGAACGGAATGTCCAATGGAGAGCTTGTATGTCAATGAGAGTTGAGTGTGATCGATGAAACAACGTGAAAAGTGGGACTATACTCACGGAGTGGAGAATAGTGCCGATATATAGATTATATAATATGAAACCATCGGTTAACAGAATCAGGATAAAAAATCATTTTTACAGAAAATAACGACTTACGCTAAGTCGTTTCTCAAGTAAATAACGCCTAACAGAAGGGCGTTTACATATGTTTCCATTTTATAGAATTTTCAATAATTCAGTAATTTATCTAAAAAGCGCCCTGGGAAGGGGCGTTTCTTCATGATTTGACGACTATACCAGAAGGCGTCTTACTATTTATAATTTTGGACAGGACAAAATAAATTTCAGGAATTATCAAAAACGCGCCCTGGGAAGGGGCGTTTACTATTTAATTCTATTTTTCAGAATAGATAAATTTCAGGATTTTAACTGATAAACGCCCTAGGAAGGGGCGTTACCTTTCAGATTCACGCCCTGATTGGGGGCGTTAACATATGGCAAACGACCTAGTCTAGGTCGTGAATTCAAGGAATTCAGGAATAAAATTTCAAGAGACATGATACATGGTCATGACAGGAAAATTAGCAGAATTTCATAGGTAGAGTCATGCAAGATATTAGAATCGATATCTCATATTTAATGAATTTTTAAACAGGATCAATTATTAATTACATGCGATTTTCATGAAAGTAACGCCTGCGTGCAGGGCGTCAAATATGAAATTGACGACCTGGACAGGGTCGTTTATTGTAAATTAGCGCCCTTGACAGGGGCGTTTCTTTCAATAATATTCTAGAAATGAAAATAAAACTATATGCATGTCATGCTTATACATATATCTTGCGTTATTTTCATTTGGGCTACAATAACTTGAGAAAACCTACCTTGATAGTTTGATCGAAGATGAACGTGAGGGATTTTTAACTAGAAGAAGATGCTGCAGTTCCTATAAGAAGAGAAGAAGAAACATATATTAATTTCTTCACTTATCGGAACAGAGGAGATAGTAGAAGAACGTTACCTTGTTCTTCACTACGTGTGCTCTCTTCGACCTGTAAGAAGAGAAGGAGATGAAGAACGTTAGTTCTTCATACACTCGAAACAGAGAAAAAAAAAAGAATAAGAAGAACAGTTCTGTTCTTCACTTACCGTCGCAGAGGCTTGAATCAAATAGGTTTAGGGTTTGTTCGATCAAGACCATTTATAGGATTTTGGGGGTCCTATTAGGGTTAGAGTTCTAGTGGAAGTAATGCTTCCAATATAGAGTCCTTACCACCTTTTAACTCTTTCTAATACTTATCCATTACCCTGGATAAGTTCTGGGTTCGAACGGTTCTGGAATGTAATTAACGACCTAGGTCAGGGCGTCGATTCTTAAATTGACGACCTGGTGCAGGTCGTTTCTTAAGAAGCGCCTTGTGTAAGGGCGTTCCTTGTTTTAAAACACGCCTAAGATAGGGGCGTTACTTTGCCTTACCATTTTTGGCGTTTAGAATTTGACGCCGTGTGGTCAGGGCGTCACTTCTTGAATAACGCCTTATCCAGAGGCGTTTCTAATTTGAATAGCGCCTTTATCCGAGGCGTTATTTTATTTTGTTTTATTTATCTATTTATTTGATTTATTTTAAAATCTTTATTATTATTAATATTTTATCAGGGTTGCTACAGCTCAAATAGAACCAACATGAAGCTAATACTTCCCTTTTCAAGCTAGGGTCGAAGAAGGATGAAGACAATGCAGCATGGCTTCGCCATCGCCTCAGAAACACGCCCCTGTCGCGTAGTTCGCACATGGCTCTTTATATAGAAACTACATAAATCCAGAACTTTCCCTCACGATTTCAGGAGATATAGCCTACCAAAACTCGAGTTCTTTGGATCAATCTCGAGATAATAGTGAGGAAAAGAGATAGGAACAAGCGGGACTCAATTCCGTGAAAGAATCTGGAAGATATTCGTGTGGAAAGAAGAGCTCGGAGCTTGATCAGAGAGTTTGACTTGTATAGGAATTACATAAACTCAGAAGTTTCCTCCACGTTTCTAGAGGATATAGGCTACCAAAACTCAAGTTCTCCAAGTCAAATTCGAGATGATAGCAAGGACAAGTGATAGAAACAAATAGGAATTGATTTGGTGGAGAATTCTAGAAGATAGAGTCATTAGAAAAAGCCCTCGGCGAGCAAAAATGAGAGTCGTATGATAGTTGGACTCTTCAGCCAAGAAACGACAGATTTTAGAAAGTGGAGAATATCTTGAAAACGGTGTAGAACTAGCGAAAGCTAAAGAAGAAGAAATTGTAGATAACGAAAAAATGAATAACTTTCATTAAAGGATCAAGATGATAAGACGAACAGAAGAGGGAGAAAATAGGGGGAGAAAAGAGAAAAATGCTGGGTTCACAGAAACAGCGCAGCGCGTCAGAAAAATACAAATAACTTGAAATTGGTGAAGAACTGGCTAATGGCGAAGAAGAAGAAAATTTAGGGCTTTAAAAAAAGAACAACTTTTGTGAAAGGCACCTAATTAATAGAGGAACAAAAGAGGATAAAAAGGCCCGCATTCAGGACTGTGTAGCGAAAGGGGCTGAATACTTGATGGAAGTCAACCTAAATGGGCCGCAAGTCGACTTGGAAGGCCAGAAGTTGATAAAATAAGCCTCAGGGCATTAAGAAATCATGATCTCCAAAGTCCAAAGGCTAGGGAACATTGAAATTGGATTGAAATCTATCCAAGGAAGGCTCAAAATAATGGTTAACTTAGGGACATCACAAATGATGAATAAGAGAAATTAAATGACACAACTTGCGGGCTAAAAAATGGTGTCAACAGCCGCTCGCAGCTTACCCATGATTTTGGAGCTCATCTTAGATCTTTTTGTGGATGGGTCTCTCTTTCACACCCCACAAATCCCGGTTCTGGGGGAGGTGCTATCGAAATTCCGCTAGGAACACGGTTAATGAGAAACATGACTCAATAATGCTAACCACAAGAGCAAGATAAAAGAAGATGAATTAAAGACCCCCACGAATCGAGAGCAAAAATTATGCATTTCATGAACAAACGCAAACAAAATGAAAGGAGCTCCACGGGTTCAACGAATACATAAAAGAAAGGGCCAGTCATATCTTCCACTTTTGCAGTGAACCACATGCATCATAAGAACATAATAAACCCCACATTTGCATAATAAACTCGCCTTCATACTCATGAAGATTTATACCCCGAGCACCCAAAAGGATTCATTAATCTACGTCGCTAAACGAACACTCTAAAAACAAGAAGCGACAAAACAAAAAAAATAAAAAAAACTTTGGCCAGTCTCGAGCAAGTCGACTTGGCTAGGCCGCAAGTCGACTTGCCTCTCCTCTCCACCACTACATTCAGCTGTTGGGGGGAGGGGAGTCGACTTGGCCCCGCCGCTGGGTGCTTCGGTCGACCGATAGCGCTAGTTCGGTTGACCGAATTCTCCCCCATTTCAAAAAAAAAACGTGGAGAGCAGGGATGAACCGGCGCGCACGCGGGCGTGCCGGATCACCCTCCTCTCATCTTTCTCATGCCGATTCAGCTCCTCATATAAAAAAAACACAAAGCAAAATCAAAGAAAGGGGTGGGAGAGGTGATCCGGCGCCAGTCTGTGCGTGCCAGATCCCTCTTCCCCCGCCGATTCATCTCCCGTTTCCCCCCTTATCATATATATATATATATAAATAAAAACTAAAACAAACACAGACACACACACAGTGTTCACATTTTCACACACTCTCTCTCGTAATACACATGTTCAACTCACACAACACAAATGCAACAATAATACAAATGTAATAGTGCCCAAGATGTGAATTGACGGGCACTATGGCCCCTTTTCGTTTAACCCCTTTTTTGTTTTTTTATTTCTATTCATGCATTCTGTTCACTTAAAAAAATCAAAACAATAAGATAATGTAAAATAAATAAATAAATAGATAAATAAATAAATTGATAAATAAATCGATAAATAATAACAAAATAATGTTAAAAAAATAAATATACATAAGAAAGTTAAAACAACAAAAATAGAAAAAATAATCAAATAATGATAAAATAAATGAAAACAAAGGAAAATCAAATAACCAAAAAATATGATAATAATATCAACAAGTGAATAAAATTATACACATGTGCTTTTAAATAAAAAAAAGAAAATCAAATAACCAAAAAAAACTATACACATGGCATTGCAGGTTTCTATCACGACATGATACTCACATTCGTCTGATCAGTCACACGACGTGTGCCAATGGCTTCCTCGAAGTCCGAATAAATCGTCACATATGTGACTGGCACGCCGACACACTAAATAAATGAATAAACAAATGGATTATCCCAAAAGTGTGTCCACAAGTCTGGCATGCTCGGTGGGACAGAACTTCCCTTCATCTCCCTGCCAGGATTAGGGGCCCAATGGCCTCTTCTTAAAATTCTAACTATTTAATTTGATCTTGCAGATCACTTTCCGACAACTACGATGGTCGTGTCGCTCGGACCCCTCGTTGTCGCTAGCCATGCCACCCACAGCTACTTGGCGATGCTGATCCAGTTCGGCAGTTTCCCGTCTGTTGTCGGCTTCCCCAACTTCTTGGAGGTCGCATTTGTGGAACTCCTGGACACTCAGGAGATGAAGCATGTCGCCACTGCACTGGCGACGTCTTAGAAGATTAAAGTGGTGGGCTGCTTCGTCTACCGAGCCGATTCCCGCACCTCAAGCGATAGGAGGCGCACCTCAGCTGCTAGGAGGGAGGCCAAGAAGAATGCTGGCATGCCCACACATAAATAAACCGAATAAACGAATAAATAAATGAACAAATGAATAAACAAAAGGATAATCCCAAAAGTGCGTCCACAAGTCTGGCACGCCCGGTGGGACAGAACTTTCATTCATCTCCTTGCCAAGATTAGGGGCCCAATGGCCTCTTCTTAAAATTCTAAATATTTAATTTAATCTTGCATATTACTTTTCGACAACTATGATGGCCGTGTCGTATGGACCCCTTGTTGTCGCTAGCCAAGCCACCCATGGCTACTTGGTGGTGCCGATCCAGTTCGGCAGTTTTCCACGCGTCATCGGCTTTCCCAACTTCTTGGGAGTCACGTTCGTGGAACTCCTGGACGTCCAGGGGATGAAGGTTGTCGCCATTGCAACGGTGACATCTGAGAAGACTCAAGTGGTGGGCTGCGTTGCTCGCCAAGCTGACCACCGCATCTCAAGTGGCAAGAGGCACACCCCGGTTGCCAGGAGGGCGGCCAAGAAGAGCACCGGCACGCTGTAAATCTGGCTATCCACGTCAGGCAAGCCCTTGATCATCGGAGGCGTCCGAGTATTACTCGACGGTCGATAGGCCAGGATTACACCCAACAGGGTGATTTCAATGGTGCCGGTGCACAATGCCTTCCAAGTACTGGCCCAGTGCAAGATGGACCACTCCGAGTCCAAGATGAAGGGCGGGTTGGCCGCAAAGCCAGCCAGATGCAAGCAGATATGGGTACTTGTTGTACCCAGACAATTTTCCAGTGAATTATTAAAAAATAAGGGTTCGGGAATTTTCCCGAACACCTTTAAGGCGTGGGCTACCCAGCCCTTCCTATAGATCCTCGGGCCCAGTCAAGGGTCCCAACCAGCTAGCCGTGGCCCATGGCGACATCAACTATCGATTGGGGCTATCCCCGATCGCTCAGTTTGTGGATTTTCCCACATTCTACTCGGCCACCCGAGCCAACCCGGGGGCGGCCCGACGACCGACCACGACACGTGGCACCGAGCGATGAGGCTGGGATCTACCCCCAAGATGCCTCCATCTAGTCTTTCGA
Source organism: Amorphophallus konjac (assembly GCA_022559845.1). NCBI lineage: Eukaryota > Viridiplantae > Streptophyta > Magnoliopsida > Alismatales > Araceae > Amorphophallus > Amorphophallus konjac. The sequence goes on from CM040129.1 coordinate 37,334,437, forward strand.
GGTCAAAGGGAGACCTATCTTGGTCAACCACGGGCTTTAGAAACCCATAGCACCCGTATGCGGCCCATACACGCGTGTAAGGAATTTTCCCGAACACCTTGTGGGCGTGCATATGGCAGCCATTCTACAACTAGCCGAGGGCCAACCTGTGGCTCCAGCACTCCAGCCACATCCTATGACGACCCTCCAGAAAGTTGGGGCCACCCTCAACCCTCAGACACGCGGCCATGAGCCGCTTATTTCTAGTTCACGGGCCGACCCGGGGCTGCCTATCAACTCACCGCACTATGCGGCACACGTTGTGAAAGCCGAGCCCACACACCCATAAGACACCCCCTCAGCTCCTATGAGCCCTTGCCCTCAGCACGAGGCCAGATTTAAGGCCCGCCAGTCACACACCCAAGCCGATCAACAACCCAAGGTGTGTCGGGAATTTCCCCAAACACCTTGCGAGTGGCAATGCCAACGCAACAACAGCAAGCCCCCACAGGCTAATCCCAGCATCCTGGAGCACTCTAACCCTCAAAGGACACCCTCAGATGATAAAAGAAGACCTCGGGGGCCACCCCTCAGGGTCACGGCTCGCTCGGGGCAGAGTTCACCCTGGGCGCGGCCACGCCCCAGGGAGGGTGAACCCCCTTGGGGGACGTGCCCTCCTCCAAGCCCTTTGGTCGCCGTGGACATGCCCAGTCCTAGTTCCATGCAATTCCCAGTCCCAGTCGCATGCAAAATCAACCGGCGTACCCGTTCGTGGAAGGAGCCGACAACGAAAGCTCGGGATCGCGCAAGTCCCACGTCAACACTCGTGCTCCTCATACCACGCGGCCGGTCAACCAGTATCCTCCAGTATCCTTTTTTCCTCTTGTACTTAGTCAAAGTAGGATAAAAATAGAAGAAAATTGGATTTTATAAAGGTGGGGACTGCCCCCCCTCTCTCTCCCTCTTTGCTCTGCCTAAACCCCCGGGGGGAGGGGGTTTAGGCAGACCAACCTGACCCCCTAGGTTGGTCCGCCTAAAACCCTGCTACAATAAAATAAAAGTTTTTTATGAAAAAACCCAGCCCCCAAGCCCAGTCCATGCTAAACCCTATGGGTTTAGGCAGACCAGACTCAGGGCCCAGTCTGGTCCGCCTAAACCCCATCGAAAAAAAAACCTTTTTTCAAATGAAAAAAAAAACTCAGTTTTTGCTCCGTGTAAACCCCTCCGGGGAGGGGTTTAGGCAGACCAAATCCAACCCCTGGGTTGGTCCGCCTAAACCCTCCCTCCCCTACTCCGTAAACAAAAAAAATATTTTTTTCTAAGGGTTTACCCGGACCATGTTTGGCCCTTAACTTGGTCCGCCTAAACCCTTCCCTAACCCTTCATCTTTCCCTATAAACCCCCCCTTGGGAGCTCCAAAAAAAAAAGGACAACAGAGGAGAAGGGAAGAACCCACAATCTAACTGCTGCACCCTCGGACTTCCGCAGGCATCCAACAAGGATCGGGGACGGGAGGAGCTAAGTGTGTGCACGTGGTTGGCTTGTTGATGAGCTCTCACACGTCGAGGGTATGTCGCTCGCACTTCCCCCGTACGACGTTTAGCCATCTCATACAAGCCCACCTCCATCACACGTAAGGTGCTACGACAATGGCAAACACACCCGCATCCCGAGTATACCCACGTATGACAACCTACGACGGTCCCACTTGCGCCATGGTGACTCACCTACCTTGGCCACGGAATTGCGTGCCCATCGCTCACCCCGAGTTGGCCACCGATCGCTCTGACCGATGACTCAAGTTAACCAGACCCTGGCCCAGGAGCCACATTCCTAGGACCGACCTAGACACCCTAGCATGAAGATACTCGCCCCTTAGGACACGTACCCGACTGCTCATCCCGAGCAGCGTCCGGCCCTCTTCCAGGCGGCAACCAGTATCTTTCCCTGCCATCCAGTCTAGCCCTCCCTTGACAAATCGGGCACATCCCTCGCCTCGTGGAGAGCCTCTGTAAAAACACGCGGACGTTCGCCTTATTATGTATTCACCCGGGGGCCGACCCACGTGTCAGAATTGTCCCGTGGCATGCACCAGTTGTAGTTTGGCCTCCTAGGCCCATTTGTAAAGCCGTCACAGCTTCTATAAAGTATAAAGCCAGTTGAACACACGCACCCGTATCCGGATCTCAGTCTCCTCCCATACTACTCAGTGTGTGTCCAGTGTCTCCCACTCTAGTAAATCAAACCTCCCAGTCAAATGCGCCCTCATAGCTGCGAGACACCCCTAGCCCCCTATCCGCGGCTTCAGACATATACAAACTTATCTTCAGCACAGAACAAAGGTGTTCGCATTCAATCCGATGTAAATAAACACCGACTGCTTGCGATCGATGGGGAAAGATGTCCAGTACATGATTCCCCATAATCACCTGCGCACTCACACCCATCGAACCTCTTCTCTCCATGTGTCGCCCGACTACCCGAGCCCACGTGCCGCGTCCTGGCGACGCTTCCCTAGTCAATCTTCAGTTCCATGGGTGATTGTCGAGAAATCGACTGGCACGCCCACACCCCTGTCTAGTTAACCTAGACCCCCAGAAACTTATTGTGCCATTCCGTAAAAGGAGAGTGCCCGGTACCTCCGTGAGAGGTATATGGCCGTGAAGGAGGATACCCGAGATACATCAAACTCCCGTATTTTCCTTTCTCGCTTTATTCCTTCCCTCATCTGGGTTATCGACATAAAAACCCTCGCAACAAAAAGGATGGCATGCCCGGTGGGACTTCTCCCGCCTTTCTTCTTTCTGCTGAAGAGAAGCCTATGCCAGCCCTAAAGTCATGGTGCCCTTTTTCCTGTCCTTGCAGGAGAGGTAGAGGGGGGGACACATGCGCGTGTTTTTCGATAGCTCCCAGTTTGCGTTCCGACAGCCAGACCGCGCCCGACGACCGTCTCTGACCGCTGCCTCTCCAGCAGCCAACATCCCAGCAATAATGGCGGCCGTGACCTATGGCCCCATTGTCATCACCACCCATGTGCGGGTGGGCTACTTGGCGACGTCGATTGCTTTCGGTGACTTCGCCCCCGTCATCGGGTCACCCTACTTCCTGGGCGTGATCCTCGTGGCTGTTCCACAGCGGATCCCAGTTCCACTGCCTATTTCCAGCATCGGAGGCCCCTCCGAGCATCAGGCTTGAGGCTTCCATTTCTGGCCCCTATCGGGGTCCCAGATCATCTACTGTCCGGGTAAGCGTTAGCCCCCGGGTCCAGCACCGGCTGACCTCCAATGCGGGCCTCGCACCCTGGGTCTCGACCACCACTCCAGTACTTTGCTCGGGTCTCCAACCCAGAGTTTCAGCAAAGTCGACACCCGACGTCGGCTCCTTGCCACGGGTCCTCGACTTTCCAGCATCTTACTCGGGTTCTCAGCCCCGAGTCCCATTCTAGCCAGCCCTCCACACGGGTCCTCCCCTCCGAGGCCATGGCTTCTCAGCTTTTCACTCGGGCCCCCAGTCCCGAGCCCTAGCCAACCCAGCGTCCCACTCGAGCTCTCAGCTCCGAGTCCCAGCCGAGCTGGCTCTCTATAGGGGTTTTTCATCCCGGGGTCAACGCTCCCCAGCACTTTGTTCGGGTCTCCCGACCTGAACTCCAAAAGAGCAATCACTCAATATTGGTTTCCAACCTCGAGTTCGAGGTTCCCCAGCATCCAGCCCGGGCATACGACCCCGAGGCTTACTAAGGTCAGCTTCCGGCATGGACTCTCCACATCGAGCCCCCGGCCTCCCAACTCTACAATGGGATTTTTCCCCGTGCCGTCCAGTAACGCCAACTCCTAGCACAGGTCTGTTGAATTTTTTTGCTTCCCTTCTTCTTTTTGTTTTGATGTGTAATAAAGATGATAAGCAAAATCAAAGATCTCAATCAACCCAAGGACATGTGAATCATGAACCTAGGCAACCAGAACAAGCTCTAGCATGGGCATGCTATCTCAATCATCAAGCTAAACTAAGGGAATAAAGAAAAACACACGCCAGGGCGTGGAGCAAGAGCAAATAAAAACACACCGCAAGGGTGGAGCAAATAAAGGAAATAAGAGATATGAGATGGAGAGAAAGCTAATGCTCAATACTAAGAAAGAACGTGATCGCCACCAAAGTAAACACAAGATAGAGACTTGAAAATACCGTGGAAATAGGTGGATGAAGCACCCGCCCATGGGAGAGAGAAAACCAGTGAAATCTGCAGATCAACCGAATGTAACGGTCCAGACCCTGTGCGTCACAGGAGTGTGACGGTCACACGATGCACCGTTATATGAACCTGACGCGTCTTCTCAAGACCGTTAGACAACCTGCAGTAAGAGCTTATGAATTCTTTAAACTCCAAATCTTCTAGCCAGCCAGAAGACTTGGGCCTCGTGTAGTGAACCTGTAAACCTGCCAAAGAACGTGAAACACAAGAAAACAGACCCAGATCAACCCTTTAAACAAGCGTAGTATCAAATCTTAAAAGGCTTAAGAGCATGCAAAAGGAAAGGGAAGTACCGGGAAAGTTTTGGTTTTTTAACCCCTCTCGGTGTTTTTAAAAGATAGGAGGATGTTTAGATGATGAAAAACAGATGCAGAACGTGGAAACAAGGAGAGGGACAATGACCAACCTCCTTGTAGCCTAGTTGGTGAAGGTTGTTCACTTTCAAAAGGTCAAGGGTTTCAAGGTTGGTAAGAATAGGGCAGAAGAAAAAGGAGAGGGACAATGCCTATTGTAGATATATTTTTCTCCTCCTACTAAAGATCAATATGCATCATGAATGGAACAATATGCGATGAGCAAATAACAACGTTCAGAGGAGAACAGAAAATAAAAGATCGTGATCGCCACTAAGGTGCCGTACGTGATGGACACGCCGTACCTTGGAAAGAGGGGAGAGTACTCGCTTAAGTTGCATCGCTGGATATATGAACAGCTCCTGAAGAACCGCCTTACGGTGTACGGTCTTACGATAGACCGCCTAAGTGCGCTGCAGAAGGTGCGGGAGGAACTACTGCTGGAGGAAGAACGGCTTTATATTGACTGCACGAACAGGAAGAACGGCCCTCTATGAACCGCACATACTGTGGAATGGCGATAATGAAACCGCACAAGTCTACCACGCAGTAAGTTGCAAGGGGTCCAACCTCCACCCTCTCCGGCCGGCCAGAGGGGTTGGGCCTCGTGCTGATGATTGCTAACCTGCGAAACAACGTAAGAAACACACAGAAAACACCTAGATTAGAACTGGACAGTGTAGTAAACGTCAAAATGGTAAGAGATGAACATTAACAAATGGAAAGGAGGATACCTGGGGGGTTTTAAACCCCTAGGGTGACAAAAACGTCGGTGGATGTGTGCATGGTAGTGAGAAAGAAGGGGGACGTAGGGAGAAAACGATGCATGCAATGAAGAACGTAATGGAGACTATAAACCAAAAGGACTCAAAAATCAAACTATATTCATTCACCCCCACTCTGAATACTTGCACCGAACCCAACACTTGGTGAGGTTGTTCCCCTGGTCAAGCTGTTTGGCAGCACCTGTTGTAGACCTACGTCCACCCCTCACTCCCAACCTCCCCTCTTCCTCCAATCGGAGGGACACCCCAAGTGACTCCCAGCCACTTGGAAAACTAGAGGTCGAAGACCTCTCTTCCTCCAGACCAGGAGGGACCCCTGGACTTGCAACCCACAAGCCCAGAACCGGAGACAAGTCTCCCTTCTCCTGAGTCCACAGGAGGAACCCGACCTCTATCCAGAGAATCGGAAGAACAAGGATAACCAAATGAAAAAGGAAAAATAAGAAATGGAAAATACATAGCGATCGGAAGGCTATAAATGAAGAACAAGACTGTAGCTCTCAAAGGAGTAGATCTGGCTTGGACTTGATCCAAACGCCAGAGGACAGATCTTCAAGCTTTTCTCATTTCTTCTCTACGAAATCTTTCACTCTCTCTCTTCTCTGCTCTCTTCTTTTTTTCTTCTGCTCCCTTCTCTCTTTTCCTTTCTCGATCTCTCATGAGCTCTCTCTCCTTCTCTTTTTCTTCTGCCGGTCTCACTCTCTCTCTTCACTCTTCTTCTTCTCTTCTGCTGGATCGAAGTCTCTGCACTTCTGCTTTTTTCTTTCTCCACTTCGATCAGCCTTCAACTGAGGACAAAGGCTTCAATATATAGCAGCAGCAGGTGGATAAGGGCGCGTGGCTTCCACAATTCCCGCCCAAGTGAATTCGCCAGATCCGAGGCAATTCCATCCACGTGTTAGCATCTGCACACCTCGTCCTCCTAGGATCACGAGCCAGGTCATCAATCTCGGTAAGAATCCCTGTCAGACAGAGTATCGGATTGTCAGGTTAAGTGAAGAACTCTGTATAGACTTGTAAAGACGAACATGATGTATAGACTTGTGAAATGAGAACATATTGTATGGACTTTAGTTTGAGGCCAACGTACAGACATCAATGTATGGACTTTACAAGACAAACAACAATGTATAGACTCTTCAATCGACAGGGAGACAATGTATATACTTGCTCAGTGAATGGACTTTATTAAAAGAACATGCAATGTATATACTTGCTCAGCCTGAAGCAATGTCTAGACTTCAGCACAAAGCTAGTGTATAGACTTCAACCATGATGCATGCAATACAATGCAGATACAGACTGTATAGACTTTGGAGTCTGAGACCAATGTACAGACTTTGACAAGCAGAAGCCTGTATAGACTTTACTTAGAAGATGCCCGATGTACAGACTTCAATCAACAACCAATGTGAAGACATCACGATGTATAGACTTTCTATATGAAGGGCTGTACATACTTGAACACGGGAGCTCTGAACAGACTTGATCAAGGCAAAGCTGAAGCAGTGTATAGACTCTGCGAAGCTAAAGCAATGTATATACTTCACATAAGCAGAGCTATGGCATTGTATAGACTTCACGTTGTGAAGCAATGTATACACTTAGCTGAAGACTGCCAGTCGATGTATAGACTTGGCTGAAGCCAAACTGTCACGCCCCGAGCGCGGAAGATACTCGGATATGCGCGGTGAGTTTATATCAATCATGTCAATCAGAGTAGTAGTGTATTCGACACCAAAACAGAGATGCGCAAAATAGAAAGATAACCCAATCCTTTATTTCATAATGGATAGACTATTACAAATCCAATACTCTATTCAATTAAAAAGGAAAAGTACATAGTTGACTCAAGAAAATAGGAAAAAGACTAGATGACACTTGGAGAAGTTCTATCTCTTTCACTCTTGACCATTCCCATCCGATTGACCTCCCTCGTCGTCGGAATTACCTGAAAAGTAGGGAACACACGGAGTGAGCGAACGCTCAGTAGGAAATTATATCTCAAGCGCTAGCAAGGGGTTTAAATAATTACATCTTTCATGTATGTACTGTAGCTATGCATGCTCGTATAAAACGACAAGATAGAGAGAGAATTTATCAATAAGACAGCAAGATGAACTAGTCATGAGCTTTCAAGAGAAGATAACAGATATTCAAGCAAGTACTTTTTAGCAAGTCATGTCAAGAACTTTGGCTATCATGTATCAAGCAAGCAAGTAATTACCCTTTCTCGGGTCACGCAATTCATGTCATGTCAAGTACGAGTCAAGTACAAGATTTGTGTGAAATGTCCAATCAAGCTAGTCATGCACTCGGTATAATGCCAGATACCTTATCATTCAACTCCCATGGGCACAAGTACTTTCGGGTGCTCCTCCCAGGACCAGATCGGGCTCTATATGCGCAGGCATTTATCATGTATTTTTGACATCCACTCTTGTATATAGCCAATATGGAATTTTAACAATTTAAGCTTGTAGACACGTAGGATAACTTTGAGAGAATGGAGTCCAAAAATATGACATTGGACATAGATAGGCGATAACAACGGTATAATCACGATGAACGATGAAACTAGGTGGAATTAGGTTACCTTAACTCGGGTACCATGACAAGTATGGACATTCTTTCTATAGAATTGAGGTCCACATGAACAGTATATCAAAGGCAAGATACCCTCATTCTTATTATAGAATTGAGGTCCACAAGAACATCAACAAATGTCATGATATCATCATCCCATTAAGAATTCTCATGATATACTCTTTGCATATCATAAGGGCCGGTATACCACGTTTCTTTAGAGTGACATGGCAATCAATAGTGCAATGGGTTTTTAGGGTACAACCAGCTCAATCGGCCTTGAGGGAATCCAAGGCTTCGAGGAGTCTTACGGAGGTCTCTATGACTAACTCGCTAGTCCAAAGGAACGGAATGTCCAATGGAGAGCTTGTATGTCAATGAGAATTAAGGGTGATCGATAAAACATCATGAAACGTGGGACTATACTCACAGAGTGGAGATATAGTGCCAATATACATATCTATATAGATATACTGAAACCATCGGTTATCAGAAACAGGGTAAAAATATTTTTACAGGAAAATAACGACTTAAGTAAAGTCACTACTCAAGTAATTAACGCCTTCAGTAAGGGCGTTGATCTATTTTACATTTTTGCAGAATTTCAATATTTCAGTATTTTACCAAAAACGCGCCCTGGTAAGGGGCGTTTAATTACAAGTTGACGACGTATACAATGGTCGTTCATTCTTTACTTCTATTTTTACAGAATATATATTCTCAGTAATTTATCAAAAACACGCCCTGTACAGGGGCATTAATTTTAAATTCACGCCCTGAACATGGGCGTTAGTCAAGTGAGAGACGACCTATACAGGGTCGTGTATTTCAAGAATTTACAATTTTTTTCAAGTATTGAAATTTCCAGAAAATGAGATATGGTCATGACAGGATAATATCAGGATTAATGATCATGCACTGATTTAGAATCATGTTTAAGTGAATATTGGACTAATTAACATGGGTAATTATCAGGTAATTAAATTGACGTCTGTGTACAGGGCGTCAAATCTTTTGAATTGATGACCTTGTCAGGGTCGTTTATTTAAATAGCGCCCTAGTCTGGGTCGCGTATAAAATTAGCGCCCTTGGAAAGGGCTTTTCTTTCCAAATAGAAACCTTCAAAACTCTCGAAAACTATATGCATGAATTAATATATATTGTTTAACATAGCTATTATGGTGATTTGGGCTACAATGCTTGAGAAAACCTACCTTATAGTTGATTTGAACGGACGCAGGTTCTGTGAAGAAAGAACGATATTCTATTTTATAAACAGAGTCTTTTGAAGCTTTCGATCTTAATAGCAGTAGCAAGGGTAGTAAGAGGTTGCAGATGAAGAACTCACAATTCTTCAATCGATCGGTTTCACTTCTACAGGCAACCTGTAGAGGCAGAAAAAATGAAGAAGAAGATATTAAAATCTTCTTATACGTAACCGAAAGCGAGGGGAAGAACTTACTTGTTCTTCGGAAGATAGAAGCTTTCAACCTGTAATCAGAAGTAGATGAAGAATCATCAGTATTCTTCACAAATTCGATAGACAGAGTAAAGAAAAAGAACATGCTGTTCTTTACGTACCTTAGAAGAGTCCGAACGCCAAATAGCGTTCTCGGTTCAAGCAGTAGGTTATTTATAGGATTTCTAGAATCCTAATAGAGTTAGTGTTTGATGGGAAGTAATACTTCCATATTAGAGTGATTACTACATTCGAACTCTTTCTCATAGTTATCAACTTACCCTGGATAGACTCCTGGGTCGAACGAAACTCAAACTAAATTAGCGTCCTAAGTAAGGGCGTCGAATTTTGAATTGACGCCCTGTCAAGCGTCGTTACTTGTTGAAACGCGTCCACTCAAAGGACGTTACGCTAACTTGCCCTTTTTATTTATTTTGGTCGTTTGAAATTTGACGCCTTGACGTGTGGGCGTCCTTTCTCAAAACACGCCTTAGGTGAAGGTGTTTTATTGTAAAGTAGCGCCTATATCTGAGGCGTTATTTTCATCAGGGTTTAATTATTTTTATTCCAAGCTCTTTCGTTTATTTACTAAATCTTTTAATCTATTTTGATTTATTTATTCATTTTTATTTTATCAGGGTTGCTACACCCTCCCCCACTTAAAAAGAATTTGGTCCCCAAATTCCATATCATATATTTACATTTGGAGAGTGTAGAGTATGTACCTTCTAAAATAAATCTAGAAATTGTTTCCTCATAGATTCCTCGGTCTCCCATGTAGCTTCATGTTCTGAATTCTTATTCCATTGTACTTTTAGCATGGGAATAACCTTATTCCTTAGGGTTCGTACTTCTCGATCTAGTATTCGTATGGGCTTCTACTCATATGTGAAATCTTTCTGGATCACTAGATCTCCATACTCAATAATATGTGATGGGTCATGTACATACTTCTTCAACATAGATATGTGGAACACATCATGTACTTCGGACAGTTGAGGTGGCAATGCGATGCGATAAGCAACCTCGCCAACTCTTTCCAGTATCTCAAAAGATCCGATGTATCTTGGTGTAAGCTTGCCCTTAACACCAAATCTCCGTATTCCACGTCCAGGCGATATCTTGAGAAATACATGATCTCCAACTTAGAATTCAAGATCTCTTCTTCTTGTGTCAGCATAAGCCTTTTGTCTAGACTGAGTAACTTGCAGTCTTTCTTTGATCAATTGTATCTTCTCGGTAGTGTCTCTTACCATTTCTGGACCTAACAGTTGTTTCTCTCCAATTTCATCCCAGCATAAGGGTGATCGGCAACTCCTTCCGTATAAGGCTTCAAAAGGTGCCAGTTGTATACTTTCCTGGTAGCTATTATTATATGCAAATTCGACCAGCGGCAAGTGATCATGCCAGTTCCCACCAAAATCAATGATGCAAGCTCTTAGCATATCTTCGACTACTTGATTGGTTCTCTCAGTCTGACCATCCGTTTGAGGATGAAAGGCTGTGCTAAAGTTAAGTCTCATTCCCAACGAATGTTGTAGTCCTTTCCAAAAATAAGAAGTAAAACGGGGATCTCTGTCAGACACGATTGAAACAGGAATACCATGTAATCTGACTATTTCCTTGATGTATAGTGCAGCTAAGACATCAACTGACTATCGACTCTTGATTGGCAAGAAATGCGCTGATTTAGTCAATCGGTCAATGATAACCCATATTCTATCATGTCCTCTTTTTGATTTAGATAAACCCATAATGAAATCCATACCAATATCCTCCCACTTCTATTTAGGGATATCTAGAGGATGTAGTTTTCCAGCAGGCTTTTGGTGTTCCGCCTTGACTTGTTGGCACGTGAGACAGCGTGATACATAGTCCACTATTTCTCTTTTCATATTGGGCCACCAAAAATTTCTTTTTACATCTTGGTACATTTTGGTAGATCCAGGATGAATCGTATACCTTGACCTATGAGCTTCATCTAAGACCTTCTTCTTCAATTCTGGGCAGTCCGGTATACAAGTTCTATTCTTGAACATTAATCTTCCATCAGAAGCTAATTGGAAATCCGATTGTCCTTCTAATCTGCCCTTGATTTCTACTAATGCAGGATCATCATTCTGAAGTGCTTGTATTTCAGACAATAAATCTGATTGTATGCTTACATGAGATAATGTGACACAACTAGGGTCCGTGTCCATGCTTATATTGAGTTCAGAGAATTGTTCCAGCAATTTCCATTCTTGAATCAGACAAATGGCTAACAGTGCTCTCGGCTTTCGACTAAGGGCATCTGCTACATGATTACCCTTTCCGGGATGATATTGTATATTGAAGTCGAAGTCCTTGAGATATTCCAGCCATCGTCTTTGCCTCATATTTAGTTCCTTCTGTGAGAAAAGATATTTGAGACTCTTGTGATCGGAGTATATAGTAAATTGTACTCCATAAAGATAATGTCTCCATATTTTGAGTGCAAATACTACTGCGGCCAATTCTAAGTCATGGACGGGATAGTTCTCTTCATGCTTCTTTAATTGACGAGAAGAGTAGGCTATAACCTTCCCTTGTTGCATTAGAACACACCCGAGGCCAATGCCAGAAGCATCAGTGTATACCTCGAACTTTTCTCCTTCAATTGGCAATGCTAAGATAGGAGCTGTAGTAAGATGATCCTTGAGAGTTTGGAAGCTTCTCTCACATTCCTCATCCCATTCATAACGGATCTCCTTGCGAGTTAACCTCGTAAGTGGCACGACGATTTTAGAAAAATCCTTGATGAATCGCCTGTAATAGCCGGCAAGACCTAAGAAACTTCGGATCTCGCTAGCATTGGTCGGTCTTTCCCAGTTCCTTACAGCTTCAACCTTTGATGGGTCTACAGACAAGCCATCCTTTGATATAACATGTCCGAGAAAAGTCACTTCTTCAAGCCAGAATTCACACTTGCTAAGTTTTGCGTATAACTGGTTTGTCCTCAATATTTGTAATGCAATCCTCAAATGTTCCTCATGCTCTTCCTTGGTCTTGGAATAAATCAATATATCATCAATAAAGACCACCACGAATTGATCCAAATAAGGCCTGAATATACTATTCATTAACTGCATAAAGGCAGCAGGGGCATTCGTTAGTCCGAAAGGCATAACAACAAATTCATAATGGCCATACCTGCTTCTGAATGTGGTTTTATGAATATCCTCGTCCTTGACTCTTAGTTGGTGATATCCGGACCTAAGATCAATTTCGGAAAAGTACATGGATCCTGAAATTTGATCAAACAATTCATCGATTCTCGACAGTGGATACTTGTTCTTGATAGTGAGATGATTCAACTGTCGATAGTCGATGCATAACCTCATGGATCCGTCTTTCTTCTTTACAAATAATACAGGCGCTCCCCACGGGGAAGTACTTGGTCTAATGAATCCTTTCTTAATGAGTTCCATCAATTGCTCCTTTAACTCCTTGAGTTCAGCAGGTGACATCCTATAAGGTGCCTTTGAAATCGGACCAGCACCAGGGACTAAGTCAATGGTGAAGGCCACTTCTCTTTGCGGGGGTAATCCCGGCAAATCTTCCGGAAACACGTCCGGAAATTCTTGTACCACTGGAATGTCTTCTAGCTTAGCTTCCTTAGCTTCTTTAACTGTGACAAAGGCAAGGAAAGATGTACATCCTTTCCTGATGAGCTTGCTAGCTCGGAGAGCTGAAATAAGAGGGGATCTGCTCCGACCCTTGGGGCTAGTCAAGATTAGTTCTGGAAATTCCTTGAATGTAACCTTACTATTGCGGCAATCAACCGTTGCCTGATACTTGGATAACCAATCTGCCCCTAGTATAACATCATACTCTTTCAGATCTAAACATATGAGATCAATAGGGAGATTTCTACCCTGAACCAATACTTCGCAGTTTTGGTAATGATGTGTAATATCAGTCTCATCATCCAGAGGAGTAGACAAAACTAACTTTATCCATTCCGGTTCTAGGGGTAATGGGTCAGCAAACTTCTTAGAAACAATAGAATGCGATGCACCAGTATCAATTAAGACATATGCATTCCTGGAACAAACTTTCAATGTACCTTCCACTAAGCCGCCTTCTTCTTCTTGCTCGGTCTCCTTGATTGCATGAAGACGAGCATTCTTGGTTACTGGGCGTTTCCCGATATCGGCTTGATTGTTAAGTAATGGGCAATCGGGAATCCGATGCTCACGACTCTCACAACGGAGATATGCTCCTAGTTTCCTCCAGCATTCTTCTGCTCTATGACCCGCTTTATCACAATGTTTGCACACTGTATTTGGAGAGGTAGTGGTGATAGAGAAGGGCTTGGTCTTCTTGAACTTTTGCTCTTGCGAGGGAATACCTCCATTGCTAGGCCTCTTCTTGAAGTTGGGTTTAAAGGAACCCGGACCTGTAACTTGTTCCTTCTTATCCTTTCCACGAATCCTAGCAGACAGTTCCGTGGCATCTTCTAATAGTTGAGCTCGGCGTACTATCTCCGAGTAGACTTGAATGTCCATCGGCGCCAGTTGAGTAATAGCTTGGGGCCTAAGCCCATTAAGAAACCTCCTAGCTTTCATTTTCTCGGTGCTAACTAGATGCTTAGCATACCGAGATAATCTAGAGAATTGGGCCTCATACTCGGCCACTGACAAAGATCGTTGCTTTAATGCAGCAAATTCTGCAGCCTTCTTTTCCTAAACTCGGTCCGAGAAATATTTTGCATTGAAGTGTTCAACGAATTCCTCCCACGAAACCTGATCTTGATTTATAGTAGCCTCTATTGATTCCCACCAGCATCTAGCATCCCTTTCTAACTGAAAAGTAGCTAATAAGACCTTATCTTGATCCGTGCTTGCATAACACGGAATATTCATTCTGTTTCCCTAATCCAGTGTTCAGCGTCATCTGGATCAATAGAACCCGTGAACTTGGGCGGGTTCATATTCTTGAAAGTCTGGTGGAGACTTCCTGCTCGTTGTCCACCTCCTAGTGTTACTTGTTGCAGCACTTGAGTCATGCCTTGCAGTGTACGCTGCATGTTGCGCCATTGAGCACGTTCGGCAGCCATTATCCTACAATTATAATAACTAGATTAATACATGATTTGTATCTTAAAGACTAGCATTCTATGTTAACTTTAACCCTTGGTTCTACCCAATCTCACTGGTTAAAAGTTTGAACATATCCTTGGACTTGGGTTTTCCTAGGAATTGAATACCCTAGGCTCTGATACCACAAAAACTGTCACGTCCCGAGCGCGGAAGATACTCGGATATGCGCGACGAGTTTATATCAATCATGTCAATCAGAGTAGTAGTGTATTCGACACCAAAACAGAGATGCGCAAAATAGAAAGATAACCCAATCCTTTATTTCATAATGGATAGACTATTACAAATCCAATACTCTATTCAATTAAAAAGGAAAAGTACATAGTTGACTCAAGAAAATAGGAAAAAGACTAGATGACACTTGGAGAAGTTCTATCTCTTTCACTCTTGACCATTCCCATCCGATTGACTTCCCTCGTGGTCGGAATTACCTGAAAAGTAGGGAACACACGGAGTGAGCGAACGCTCAGTAGGAAATTATATCTCAAGCGCTAGCAAGGGGTTTAAATAATTACATCTTTCATGTATGTACTGTAGCTATGCATGCTCGTATAAAACGACAAGATAGAGAGAGAATTTATCAATAAGACAGCAAGATGAACTAGTCATGAGCTTTCAAGAGAAGATAACAGATATTCAAGCAAGTACTTTTTAGCAAGTCATGTCAAGAACTTTGGCTATCATGTATCAAGCAAGCAAGTAATTACCCTTTCTCGGGTCACGCAATTCATGTCATGTCAAGTACGAGTCAAGTACAAGATTTGTGTGGAATGTGCAATCAAGCTAGTCATGCACTCGGTATAATGCCAGATACCTTATCATTCAACTCCCATGGGCACAAGTACTTTCGGGTGCTCCTCCCAGGACCAGATCGGGCCCTATATGCGCAGGCATTTATCATGTATTTTTGACATCCACTCTTGTATATAGCCAATATAGAATTTCAACAATTTAAGCTTGTAGACTCGTAGGATAACTTTGAGAGAATGGAGTCCAAAAATACGACATTGGACATAGATAGGCGATAACAATGGTATAATCACAATGAACGATGAAACTATGTGGAATTAGGTTCCCTTAACTCGGGTACCATGACAAGTATGGACATTCTTTATATAGAATTGAGGTCCACATGAACAGTATATCAAAGGCATGATACCCTCATTCTTATTATAGAATTGAGGTCCACAAGAACATCAACAAATGGCATGATATCATCATCCCATTAAGAATTCTCATGATATACTCTTTGCATATCATAAGGGCCGGTATACCACGTTTCTTTAGAGTGACATGGCAATCAATAGTGCAATGGATTTTTAGGGTACAACCAGCTCAATCGGCCTTGAGGGAATCCAAGACTTCGATGAGTCTTACGGAGGTCTCTATGACTAACTCGCTAGTCCAAAGGAACGGAATGTCTAATGGAGAGCTTGTATGTCAATGAGAATTAAGGGTGATCGATAAAACATCATGAAACGTGGGACTATACTCACGGAGTGGAGATATAGTGCCGATATACATATATATATAGATATACTGAAACCATCGGTTATCAGAAACAGGGTAAAAACATTTTTACAGGAAAATAACGACTTAAGTAAAGTCACTACTCAAGTAATTAACGCCTTCAGTAAGGGTGTTTATCTATTTTACATTTTTGCAAAATTTCAATATTTCAGTATTTTACCAAAAACGCGCCCTGGTAAGGGCGTTTAATTACAAGTTGACGACGTATACAATGGTCGTTCATTCTTTACTTCTATTTTTGCAGAATATATATTCTCAATAATTTATCAAAAACACGCCCTGTACAGGGGCGTTAATTTTAAATTCACGCCCTGAACAGGGGCGTTAGTCAAGTGAGAGACGACCTATACAGGGTCGTGTATTTCAAGAATTTACAATTTTTTTCAAGTATTGAAATTTCCAGAAAACGAGATATGGTCATGACAGGATAATATCAGGATTAATGATCATGCACTGATTTAGAATCATGTTTAAGTGAATATTGGACTAATTAACATGGGTAATTATCAGGTAATTAAATTGATGTCTGTGTACAGGGCGTCAAATCTTTTGAATTGACGACCTTGTCAGGGTCGTTTATTTAAATAGCGCCCTAGTCTGGGTCGCGTATAAAATTAGCGCCCTTGGAAAGGGCGTTTCTTTCCAAATAGAAACCTTCAAAACTCTCAAAAACTATATGCATGAATTAATATATATGGTTTAACATAGCTATTATGGTGATTTGGGCTACAGTGCTTGAGAAAACCTACCTTATAGTTGATTTGAACGGACGCAGGTTCTGTGAAGAAAGAACGATACTCTGTTTTATAAACAGAGTCTTTTGAAGCTTTCAATCTTAATAGCAGTAGCAAGGGTAGTAAGAGGTTACAGATGAAGAACCCACAATTCTTCAATCGATCGGTTTCACTTCTACAGGCAACCTGTAGAGGCAGAAGAAACGAAGAAGAAGATATTAAAATCTTCTTATATGTAACCGAAAGCGAGGGGAAGAACTTACTTGTTCTTCGGAAGACAGAAGCTTTCAACCTGTAATCAGAAGTAGATGAAGAATCATCAGTATTCTTCACAAATTCGATAGACAGAGTAAAGAAAAAGAACATGCTATTCTTTACGTACCTTAGAAGAGTCCGAACGCCAAATAGCGTTCTCGGTTCAAGCAGTAGGTTATTTATAGGATTTCTAGAATCCTAATAGAGTTAGTGTTTGATGGGAAGTAATACTTTCATATTAGAGTGATTACTACATTCGAACTCTTTCTCATAGTTATCAACTTACCCTGGATAGACTCCTGGGTCGAACGAAACTCAAACTAAATTAGCGTCCTAAGTAAGGGCGTCGAATTTTGAATTGACACCTTGTCAAGCGTCGTTACTTGTTGAAACACGTCCACTCAAAGGATGTTAAGCTAACTTGCCCTTTTTATTTATTTTGGTCGTTTGAAATTTGACGCCTTGACGTGTGGGCGTCCTTTCTCAAAACACGCCTTAGGTGAAGGCGTTTTATTGTAAAGTAGCGCCTATATCTGAGGCGTTATTTTCATCAGGGTTTAATTATTTTTATTCCAAGCTCTTTCGTTTATTTACTAAATCTTTTAATCTATTTTGATTTATTTATTCCTTTTTATTTTATCAAGGTTGCTACACAAACGCTGAAGTAATGTTCAGACATTGAAGAACACAACGTACAGAGTGTACAGACTTATCCAGCAGACTAGTCCGATGTACACACTTGCTCGTTGTTCAGTCTTCATGTACGATGTATGGACTTCAAGTCTAATATGCACAATGTACAGTCTTTGCGAAGGTAGTGCATTGTATAGACTTCAGGTGTGAAGACATTGTGAATGCAGATGCAATGTTCAGACTTGAGATGAGAAGGCACTCGTTGTACATACTTGCTGAAGAGAATGCAATGTGCAGACTTTGACTCGATGTACAGACTTCACAACTGATGAATGCAATGCAATGTATAGACTATGCCTTAGAATGAATATGCACACTTGTAGAGCATTCAACAATGTGAAGACTTCAATGCATATGATGCAGCCAATGTATGGACTTGAGTAGTCTGCTGCTGAACAACCGATGTATAGACTTCACAGTCTGCTAAGCAAGCAATGTATGGACTTGGCCAAGGCAGACTGAAGAAGCAATGTACAGACTATGCAATGTTCAGACTTCATCTTAAAGCCAAGAGAAACTCTGTACAAACTTCCAATGAATGGAATTTAACCCAAGGATGCACAATGTATAGAGTTCGCCTTTGAAACAAATGTACAGACTTTGAGGCAGAAGCCACGGCTGTACAGACTTCAGAAGAACAATGCATGAGCAAGCCTAACGGATGTACAGACTTTAAGATGTGTAGACTTTGCCAAAGAGCTGGACGATGTACAGACTTGAAACAAGGCGAAGTCTGTACAGACTTGAAGATTCACAGTGTGTAGACGTTGGCAAGGCAACGTCAGTAAAGCTCCCAATGTACAGACTTTCAAAGCTGATCGTAGGTAAAGACTCCAATGTGCAGACTTGGAGTTGCAACGTAGGAACAGACGCCAATGTACAGACTTTGGCAAGCAACGATGTACATACTTTACCTATTAGTTCAATGTACAGACTTCGAAGCAAATGTGAAGCCAATGTACAGACTTGCCACCTACCAATGTATAGACATGGTGGAAGTCATGCAATGTACAGACTTCACGATGAAAGCATGAACAGTTCGATGTATGGACTTGGCTTCGAGTATGCTACAGTCCAGTGTGTGGACTTTGAGTGTTGAGGCATGAACAGTGCAATGTATACACTTCAGCTAAGCAAGCTTCAGTGAATGTATGGATTTTATGAACGATGCAAACAGCTCTGTATACACTTGACGTAATGCATGCCGATGTACAGACTTCAGTTGAAGCCAACGGAAGAGTGTATAGACTTGTGAGATGCGTAGACCACAGCGATGTGTGGACTTCACCAAGACACTGCATGAACAAGATGATGCAATGTACGGACTTGCTATGTGAGTGTTGCAATGTGTGGACTTTAAACCATGCATGAGACGAGTGTATGGACATGAACAAAACGTGAAGCACACTGATGCAGGAATGTATAGACTTGGAATTCTGGGTAGTCGACCCATTTCTGTCCAAACAATGCAGAGAGTGCTGAAGAACATCTATGCAATCTATATGCTAGAACATTCAAACAGAATGATGCATTCATGACAACATTTCATCATCATACATGTTGCTATCAAAACAGTATCCAAATGCACTCATCAAAATAGAACAGCATTGCTATCATCAAACTATGTTGCTATCATCAAAATAAAACAGCATTGCTATCATCAAAATAACATAGCACATGCTTGTGCCTAAGGGGGCACAACATTCTCCCCCTTTTTGATGATGGCAACACAAAGTGACAGTGAGTCACACAGAATTTTCTCCCCCTTTGACATGATCAAAAAAGGGAAAAATAGTATAAACAAGAGTGCAACATGGCAGTATGCATGCAATAAACTCCCCCTGAAGGTATGACTCCCCCTGAATTATTTCTCCCCCTAAATAATTGCTCCCCCTTTGAGAAGGAATATGGACAGATATACAAAGGTAGAGAAGGTAGGAGGGTCACTTGACAACAGCTGAATCATTGGTTCAGAGAATAAGCCTGATTATAAACAACAGTTAAGGTATAAGAATCAGCAACATACAGTTTTGACAAAAATTCAGGTTTAACAATGATAAATCTAGAGTAAAATAGCTGACTCCTGAAAAAGAGTTTTAGATTCCATTTATAGCAATGAATCTAGGGCACATGGTATTAATAGAGAAGTCAGAAATAATACCCTTTTGTGATTAAACATGGAGGTTCAAGAAAGGCAACTTGAATATGTATTGAGAAAAATAATTTTCACTCAATGACTTTTAATTTCAGAGGGTTACAGCAGTTTGATTTTCATTTTGAAATTTTTTAGAACCTGAGCTAAGTGAATAGACCAGTGGCATTTATGCTTTTGACATTAGGTGTACACCTTGATTAGAGACAGGTACCCCCAGTTACTAGGCATAAACTACTGGATCTATTTCAGATCAAGACCTACAAGGAACAGTTTTTCCCTTTGACATTAAGGGCACACCTTGATTAGAGGCCAGTACCCCCAGTTACTTGGTGAAAAATTCCCCCTATAGATATGACCCTATGAACAGAGATAGTCTAAATCACTTCATGACATACGAATTCTCCTGCTTCTTTGGAGGAGTTCATAGTTTCTCAGTGCAATCAGCCATTGCTCTGTCACAATGTTCAGTTCTTTACTTGAAGATCTTATTTACTGCTACCCTTATTTATTTTAGAGTGATTGTTTGAAAAATAGTACACATTCTTATTAGCCTGTTCTAGATATTTCCAGATTAACACATTTAGGCATTACAAAACAACTTTTTCTATTTTAGCCATGAGACAAATATTAAGAGCTATAAAAGTTTTCTTTTATCTCAAATTCTGAAGTGCAGACACTTAACTCTCTAATTTATAAAGGTTAAACCTTTAATTCCTTTCAATTTGTAAGAGAGATTCTTATAAAAGAACAATTGCAATAATCACAGCTCAATATACTAAACCAGAAACAATTGCTGTTGTTCAGTGAAAATGATGAAAAAAAAATAGCAATAAGCATTATGGTCCAATGGCATCTGATTGTCAAAGAATACGAATGAATTCAATGGGGACAGTGATAAGTAGCAAGGATTCAATATGATGAACTAAGCTCTCAGCTCCCCCTGACACCATGATGCAAAAGATATGCTATGCAGCACACTGCTCTATATGCAAACTATGCAACAATGAAACATGAGACAAGTATGCAATCATTTTAATTTTATGCGCCCAAGTCATTTCTTTTTAGATTTTTCAAAATTTAATTATATGCAGGACACTGCTCTACATGAAGACAGGACCCATGGTACTAGGCGGAGAACCCAGTCTCAAAGACCATCTCACACATGGTAGAAACCTCCGGGCAGATTTCCCTACCTTTTAGTAACATACCATTTGATATACCAGGGTTATGCAAGACAATGCAACATAAAGCAGTCCTACATGCATTGAACAGCATCATTGACAGTCATGCAAATGATGTATGCAGACATAAGACACATGCATTGACTGTGTACACTAAATGAACCATTCACAATCAGCAAGTTATGCATTTAACAATAAGCATGCAATGCATTGACACAAAGTCTATATAATGCATCGACTGTATTCATTAAACAACCATTCAGCCTCAGTGCAAAATATGGCAAGAGAAGATCATCAGATATATGCAGAAATGAATTCAATAGCTGAGTCTGGAATGCAGACTGATCAGCTAGACAAGAAGACAACATCAGAAATCAAGCAAGCAAATCACCATACAATTCACATCTTTCATACTCACAAATTTAGATAATGAATTTAAAACAAAGTTCAGAACTGACCTGAAGAATTGAATCCTAGGGTTTTCTTTTTGAGTGCCTTGGCTAAATCAACCCCTTTTATTTCTCTCACCAGGGCACACCTACAAGATAAAATCAAGTTGATCCTGCAGGAACCCAAGAAGTCTTGGGTCCTGAATTAACTCTCACAGGTGTTCTGAATGGTCTCTTAACAGTATTATAATCATAGCCCATCATCTTATGGTTGGACAAGGAATAACCGAATTGACCAGGCTTACCATGATAACTAACAGAATTTAAGTTCCTTTTATGCACCTTATTGTAAGCATTAAATTCATGTGCATGGACTTTAAAATTTCTGTTGTGTGCATGGGCATTTTGTTTTTTGAACCCTGCCACCCAGCACTCAAAGGCTTTGTGGCCAGGTTTTCCACAATTAAGGCATGAGAATTTCACAAATTGTTCAGCATGTAATTTGACAGCATGAGGGTTAATATGATTCTTCTGAACATGCCAACAGTCCTTGACTGTGTGGCCATGTTTTCCACATTCAAAACATGAAGAATTTATTCTGTCAAAATTCTTATAGAATGCATGTCTTTTTACAGGTATTTTAGCAGGTTTGGAGTTAATTGTTCTTCCCTTAGCATGCCAACAATTTACAGCAATATGGCCCAATTTGCCACAATGAAAACATTGAATCTTCTTTTTATGAGATGCATGATTTTTAACAAGAAATATTTTTTCATGCATTTTCTTAGCATAAAGATTCCTAGCATGCTTTTTATGAACATTCAGATCATCATTCTTCATGATAAAACAGACATCCATCTCATGGCCAGATTTACCACAGTAGAAACATTTCAGATTCTTTCTTTTAGCATGAGTCAGTTTGGCCTGAGAAGTTTTAGCATGCAAATTCTTATTCTGTCTTGTTTTCTTTTTCTGAATTTTCTTTTGTTTTTCCAATTTTTGCTTTTCTCTCTGGTTAGAAGGCAAACATGAAGGAGAAGCTGAAGTGCTAGCTAACTCAGAGCTACGCACAAAGGTTGTATACATTCTTTTTCTCTCTTCCTGTTTACTGCCTACATCAGAGACTTTCTTCTTAGAAACAGCCTTTGGATTTTCTGTGTTTTTAAACGACTCTGACAGAGAATTGTTCAATTCAATGATTTCATTTTTGAGAGAGGAAATGAGAATTTCAGAATCTGTGATCTTTTTATTAAGTAAGACATTAATGGCTTTGTAGCTCTCAATCTCTTCTATTAATGTACTCACTCTCTCACATTCATTTTCAATTGAACTCTTCCCTCTTTCAAGCATTAAGAGTCTCTCAGACATGGCAGAATTTAGAAGATTCAGCTCTTCATTCTCCTTTCTTATTTGTTCATTCTGAACAAGTTCATCAGTTAGGTTTTGATCATTTCCTAATGAATTCAGCTTATCTTCCAGTTCAGAATTCTTATCTATGAGTTCCTGATTTTTATTTTCTAAAACAGAGATTTGTTCCTTACTCTTATCAACATTTGCTAAGCAGATTTCATGAGATTTTCTCAGTTCCTGACATTTTTCACAATGAACATTCGAATTAATCTGATCCAATTTCTTTTTCAACTTTCTATTTTCAGATTTCGAATGTTTACATCTATCAGACAATTCCTCATTTATTTCTCATAATTCATCAATTGAAATCTCTTCGGATTCAGATTCAGAATTTACCTGGGATGAGGAATCTTCATTATCCCGGTTGGCCATCAAACAGCTATCATTCTGTTGGTTATGCGCAGAGATAACTTTGTCATATATCTCTTTTCTAGAATTGCACCTGAGAACAAAAGGATATATATCAGTATTGACAACAGCTCTCAGGATATTGAGAATCATGGTATTTTCACGGTCCTTCACTCTGTCCTCTTTAGACCATTTGGTCTCATCATCAGGTAATCGGTGTGGGCCTTTAGATATAAGATTCCACAAATTTGGATTGTCAGACAGAGTATCGGATTGTCAGGTTAAGTGAAGAACTCTGTATAGACTTGTAAAGATGAATAGGATGTATAGACTTGTGAAATGAGAACACATTGTATGGACTTCAGTTTGAGGCCAACGTACAGACATCAATGTATGGACTTTACAAGACAAACAGTAATGTATAGACTCTTCAATCGACAGGCAGACAATGTATATACTTGCTCAGTGTATGGACTTTATTAAAAGAACATGCAATGTATATACTTGCTCAGCCTGAAGCAATGTCTAGACTTCAGCTCAAAGCCAATGTATAGACTTCAACCATGATGCATGCAATACAATGCAGATATAGACTGTATAGACTTTGGAGTCTGAGACCAATGTACAGACTTTGACAAGCAGAAGCCTGTATAGACTTTACTTAGAAGATGCCCGATGTACAGACTTCAATCAACAACCAATGTGAAGACATCACGATGTATAGACTTTCTATATGAAGGGCTGTACATACTTGAACACGGGAGCTCTGAACAGACTTGATCAAGGCAAAGCTGAAGCAGTGTATAGACTCTGCGAAGCTAAAGCAATGTATATACTTCACATAAGCAGAGCTATGGCATTGTATAGACTTCACGTTGTGAAGCAATGTATACACTTAGCTGAAGACTGCCAGTCGATGTATAGACTTGGCTGAAGCCAAACGCTGAAGCAATGTTCAGACATTGAAGAACACAACGTACATAAGTGTACAGACTTAGCCAGCAGACTAGTCCGATGTACACACTTGCTCGTTGTTCAGTCTTCATGTACGATGTATGGACTTCAAGTCTAATATGCACAATGTACAGTCTTTGCGAAGGTAGTGCATTGTATAGACTTTAGGTGTGAAGACATTGTGAATGCAGATGCAATGTTCAGACTTGAGATGAGAAGGCACTCGTTGTACATACTTGCTGAAGAGAATGCAATGTGCAGACTTTGACTCGATGTACAGACTTCACAACTGATGAATGCAATGCAATGCAATGTATAGAGTATGCCTTAGAACGAATATGCACACTTGAAGAGCATTCAGCAATGTGCAAACTTCAATGCATATGATGCAGCCAATGTATGGACTTGAGCAGTCTGCTGCTGAACAACCGATGTATAGACTTCACAGTCTGCTAAGCAAGCAATGTATGGACTTGGCCGAGGCAGACTGAAGAAGTAATGTATAGACTATGCAATGTTCAGACTTCATCTTAAAGCCAAGAGAAACTCTGTACAGACTTCCAATGAATGGACTTTAACCCAAGGATGCACAATGTATAGAGTTCGCCTTTGAAACAAATGTACAGACTTTGAGGCAGAAGCCACGGCTGTACAGACTTCAGAAGAACAATGCATGAGCAAGCCTAACAGATGTACAGACTTTAAGATGTGTAGACTTTGCCAAAGAGCTGGATGATGTACAGACTTGAAACAAGGCGAAGTCTGTACAGACTTGAAGATTCACAGTGTGTAGACTTTGGCAAGGCAACGTCGGTAAAGCTCCCAATGTACAGACTTTCAAAGCTGATCGTAGGTAAAGACTCCAATGTGCAGACTTGGAGTTGCAACGTAGGAACAGACGCCAATGTACAGACTTTGGCAAGCAACGATGTACATACTTTACCTATTAGTTCAATGTACAGACTTCGAAGCAAATGTGAAGCCAATGTACAGACTTGCCACCTACCAATGTATAGACATGGTGGAAGTCATGCAATGTACAGACTTCACGATGAAAGCATGAACAGTTCGATGTATGGACTTGGCTTCGAGTATGCTACAGTCCAGTGTGTGGACTTTGAGTGTTGAGGCATGAACAGTGCAATGTATACACTTCAGCTAAGCAAGCTTCAGTGAATGTATGGATTTTATGAACGATGCAAACAGCTCTGTATACACTTGACGTAATGCATGCCGATGTACAGACTTCAGTTGAAGCCAACGGAAGAGTGTATAGACTTGTGAGATGCGTAGACCACAGCGATGTGTGGACTTCACCAAGACACTGCATGAACAAGATGATGCAATGTACGGACTTGCTATGTGAGTGTTGCAATGTGTGGACTTTAAACCATGCATGAGACGAGTGTATAGACATGAACAAAACGTGAAGCACACTGATGCAGGAATGTATAGACTTGGAATTCTGGGGAGTCGACCCATTTCTATCCAAACAATGCAGAGAGTGCTGAAGAACATCTATGCAATCTATATGCTAGAACATTCAAACAGAATGATGCATTCATGACAACATTTCATCATCATACATGTTGCTATCAAAACAATATCCAAATGCACTCATCAAAATAGAACAACATTGCTATCATCAAACTATGTTGCTATCATCAAAATAAAACAGCATTGCTATCATCAAAATAACATAGCACATGCTTGTGCCTAAGGGGGCACAACACAAACTACTCCCTAAACTGGAGGCTTATGTGGACGTAGAAAGCCTCCCTCCTTGGTGCTAAGTCGCTCAAAAACTCGGCAGGGCTCCGCCGTCGACCAAGATCTCCCCCCTTTTTCAAGTCCAGTCATTAGGTTCTATTTATAGAGCCTAGAAAGTCA
This sequence comes from Amorphophallus konjac, assembly GCA_022559845.1. Taxonomy (NCBI): domain Eukaryota; kingdom Viridiplantae; phylum Streptophyta; class Magnoliopsida; order Alismatales; family Araceae; genus Amorphophallus; species Amorphophallus konjac. The sequence goes on from CM040129.1 coordinate 37,360,510, forward strand.
GCCCCGAAACTAGGGTTTTGAGCTATTTTCAGGTCGAGATTATAAAAGATAAATCGTAGATATTATCATTATCTCTCATCTAGTTGAAACGGCATCAAAAATGGTTGATTATCCACGGAGATATCGATAAAAGAAGTTGGGGATAAAACCATGCATAAAAGGGATAAAAAACTGTTAAAAATCACCAACCGACATATGAACGGTCTTACGATAGACCGCTCAAAAGAATGGGCGGTTCAATTTGGACCGTCCAAACCCGTCGGTGGAAATTCAAATAATCAGAAAATTAGCCCAATTATCGCTCGAACTGACCGAAACGTCCGCCGTTGGACCCTCAAAGATGTACGGTTCTAATAAGACCGTTCAAATGTAGAGCGGCCAACCAGCGACCGTTCTAACCCTGTCGGGGATAATTCAAATAATTGGATAATTATCTGAGAAAATTGGCACGCGTAGGACTCTGAGATATAGGCGGTTGGAATTCGCCCGTCCATTGGTTTGAATGGGCCTGATAGGGCCGCACAAAATCCTGTCGGTGAATATTCAGAAAACCCTCAGAAATTAGCCAAAATGTATGAACGGTCTGGGGTCAACCGCCCCAGTCCTGAACGGTTGATGTTGGACCGTTCACGCTCTTGGATACTTGACTTTCATAAAACACGTTCAATTAATCAAAGCCAAGGTCCAATAAGCCCTGAATTGATACGGACTTTACCAAGGAGGGAGGCCACCCATAAAATGGGCCCAGGACGTGCCATAAAAAATGGCCCAATGAATGATGGACAACTTAGGGCATCAACTAATGGGAGTAAGAGAGACGACTCAGCTTATCGGCATAAAACGGGTGTCAACAGATGCCCCTCCTTAACGTCCTCTTTGCAGGGGAGTGAGCAGAGGTGAAGCGGAGGTGACATGGAACATGAAGGTGGAGCGAAAATGCAGCGAGTGGACCGGAAAAGTGGGCGTTAAGGTAAAACGACACCCGTTTCTACCAACAAGTGTTGAGAATCTTCTGGAAAACTCTGAACCGAATGTAAGAACGATTAGACCAAAAGTGACGCCAATCTGGAAGAACTAAACTAAAAAAATGAAATAAATCGACAAGACCAACCTCATGGGGGACACAATCCCGCGGTCCAATGAGGGGGCCACAAAAGAAAATAGGCTAAAGCTCCAGACGGGGACCCTTCAATCAACCAAACCAAATGAATCGACCCAAGAAAACCTTCCAATTCAGAGTGGAATTGGTTCTTCTTACTCGAGCATTCGAACATATAGCTGACCATCACTGATGGGACATTCTTCAAGCAAACCATGGGGCATGAAAGCTCAAAAGATGCGTATGATGCATGCTGGGCTAAAATAAAAGAAATCGTAAAAATAAATGCGAAGAAAGATTAAAATATAAAATACTCGAGAATAATATTGCTAAGCTGAGAATATCAGAGTCAAGATACCATCCGCAACCACAGCGTGCAGGATAGAACCGTCCTCCCCGTGACATCACAACCTAATGGCCTATCCAAAGATTAAATACGTGAACCTGGATCATCATCATTTTTGTTGAATGGGAACATCAGATCCTGGAACACGTAGATAACCGACTGGTTCTCGAGATGATATATTATAGTATCCTATAGTAATGCAGTAAGGGATTTAGGGGTAGAAAGCCATACCTGACTTACCTGTGCAGGTGAAACGGCGGGTGAAAGTCTTGATTACTGCACATGAAATTGTTACCAAGATTCGCAATATTATCAAAATTCATCAATTTTAGTGCAACCACCATTTAAGAATGAACGGTTAAGAACCAACCGCCCCAACGTAGAACGGTTACATTCTAGCCGTATATTCTAGGGAATTTGAACCGACTTAAGAAGTTTACCGTTGAGGATGAACGGTCATGACCTAACCGCACAAACATAGAACGGTCTATCGCTAGACCGCGCAAGTTCTGCAACTTCGAAAAAAACAACCCTTCGCCTCCCTCCACCGTAACCAACGGTGGAGGGGACGAAGGAGAGGAACCGAGCCCCATTCTCTCAACTCTCTCACTCTCCTCGCTCTCTCCCTCTCAGCTCTCCCCCCCCTCATGCGCCAAAAGCACCAGGCGAGGCGTTCTGGGATGGCCGAAGAAGAAATGGCCGCACCACCGCTGTCAACGACCGCCGTGGCCGCGGCGGCGAGCACCGAAAGGATACCGCCGGAAGGGACCACGCCGCCACCCGCGGCCGAGGAAGGGGCCGGAGCGATCATACTCGTGGAGGAGGTCCCTGTCGCGGACGAAGACGCTGGCGAAGAAGGACCGGCGGAGAAACCGGCCAAAAAACCACGGGACCCCGAGGTAGGAGCTTCAAAAACCCTCCCCATTTCCATTTTTATTCCATTTTTAAGCCATGCATGTTAGTTTAGGGGGTTTTAGAGGGCTTAGGGGGCTGGTTTGGGGGCTACGGCAGCCTCTTTGCCGACCGGGGGACGCCCACCATCGTCGGGGAAGACGATGGTGGGGCGGTTAAACAGAAACCGCACAAACCAAGACACGTGGCCCACATAGGACCGCTCAAACCAATACGGCATTGGAAGGACCATTCATAATCACACAGCAAACGAACCGAACCAAGACAGGACGGTTAAGGGGTCACCGCACAAATAGTGAACGGGCCACATTGGTCCGTTCAGCAACCAAACAATGCAAAACTAAACGGTTCCCATAGGACCGTCCATAATTCACGTAGCCGAGGAGTGGCCGTTCTACCCTAGGAAGATGAAAAGACGGACGGCTCGTGATGGCCCGTCCAAGTTAAGGACGGTCAAAGGCAGACCGCTTAAACACAGAACCTGAAGAATCAAACAGAGAGTTAAACCCTGATGACTTTATTCAAATGAGATAAAATGCAAAACTAACTTACTAAAATGTATCTAAAATGGATGAAATGAATGCAGGGGAAGCACAGGACCCGCACCTCGTGGCTGCAGGTCCGCTCAGTGTACTTAGCACTGCCGGACTTTCAGAGGGAGCAGTTGGCTGCCATGGGGATCGCCCCATTCTTGAACATTGAGGTGTGTCGCTTTGACGCAGCTCTACTCTACGCCCTGCACGACTGCTGGGACCTAGTGAGTCGGACGTTCCTTTTTCCGTGGGGGCATATGGTCCCCACGCTAGAGGACGTGGCCAGGCTCACTGGCCTTCGCGTGCACGGGTCACCGGTTAGCGGGACTACTTTTCCCGACTGCCAGGGGATGGCTCGGGAGTTGCTGGGCTTACAGCTACGGCGCCCCGAGAGGCAGTCGACCCTCCTACCCTGGGCTAGTCTCCAGGATAGCCTGGGATTACAACGAGCGGGGGCTGCAGTTGGCGAGCAGCCGGAGGAGCACCTGGAGCGGCTGATAGGACTGGCGAGGCCGAGAGTTGCGGCAGGACTGGGAGCAGAGGCGGACCGAGTGCTGAGGCGGTTCTTGATGCTGATGTTCGGGCGACTTCTCTTCTCCACGCGAGTGGACGTGATGAGCTGCCGGTTCTTACCTTCCTCCAGGAGATTGAGCACATGGGTGACTACGCCTGGGGAGCGGTAGTTCTTGCCTTCCTTTTCGACACGCTGAGTTCGACGGCCCGTCGGACGATGCTTGGGGGTTTCTCCCCCTTACTCCAGGTACGACTCTTGCCCTAGACTTAATTATGCGACTCTACATGTTTCCTAAATGCTGACACAGTGATACAATGCAGGTGTGGGCCTACGTATACCTACGTGGGTTGGGCAGAGGCGAGGAGACCCATCCTGGGCTCCTGCCGATTGCACGGAGGTGGACAGCACCTCGGGAGATGGCAGCCCTGAGACGACAGGTCCGGGAGTTGCAGGATGACCTGGACGCTCTACCGTATACCTCAGTATGCATCTAAACTCAGACTCTTGCAGTTCTTATATGATTATGATGCTGATGAGACTTTCTATTCTATCCAGGTACGGTGGACACCCTATACGGGGGAGAGCCAGGAGGACCAGCCGTGGGTGGCTGAGGCTCTAGCCTTTTCGGGCGAGACGTGTGGCTTCACTGCATGAATGTGGTGGAGCCACTGCACTTAAAGTTGGTGATGAGGACCATCGGGGTCCATCAGCCCGCGGTGGAGTTCCCTACGCCGGAGAAGGCGGGGGAGCGAGTGACGAGGATGACACGAGGACTCCGCGAGGCGTTTGACTGGACAGCGAGGAACGCCACTCAGGTTGCCGACTGGACCGCACGAAGGCGAGTGGTGACTGCCCGAGCCGAGGGTGACAGTGCGTACTACACCGCGTACGCACGGCACTACCGGGACAAGGTTTTTCGGGGTGCTCACCGACTGGTACGACTTCTAGACTTAAACTCTTTTTATTATGCTTATGATTCCTATATGATGATGCACTGACACATGGACTTCTGAATGAAGATCGACCCCGCGGGACGAGTGGCGGAGTTGCAGGGACTTTTGCACTCTACCATCAGGGTGAGAGATGAGGCCCGGCAGGCCCTGGCCTTACTGGTGAGTTTTCTAAACCCCAAACTCTTTAAATTATGCAATTCTATATGATTATGCATGTGATTGACCTGGAGTATTTGGATGCAGCGCGCCGAGGGAGCTCAGAGGGCGGGACCAGACGCCCCTTCTTCTTCTACGAACCGACTCCGGTCGACCGGGCTGGGAGAGATGCAGGCTTTGACAGGATGGTGAAGCGGGCCAAGGCGGCCGAGGTGGCGCTCACCGAGAGGGTACGCAACTCTAAACTTCCCTTTGTTTATTCATGCTTATGAATAGAATGCTTATGCAACTGACTAACAATGCCATGTGGATGCAGACGGCCGAGCTGACTCGCCTCCAGGCAGAGCTAGAGTAGAGCCGGGTGGCGGCTAGAGAGGAGGTGGCCCGTGTACTGGAGGAGGCTACGCGGAGCCGACCGGCGGACACATTGGAGACGTCACTTCTCTAGGCCGAGCTGGAGCGACTCCGGGCCGGTGCGGCCGAGGAGGATCGCCACCGGGCCAAGGCAGAGCGGTGCCGGACCAAGGCGGAGCGTTATCGGACTGAGGCAGAGCAGGCTTGACTGCAGGTTTCTAGGTTGGAGGGCAAGGTGGAGGGTATGAGAGAGGCGAGTCGAGAGTGCAGCAGGGCGACTGCTATTGGTAGCCATGGCACCCACGGCTCCGTGAGGAGTTACTTCACTAGTTCTTCCGGCCACCGGAGGAATGAGGAGGAGGAGCGGCGCCGGCGACGGCGTGATGAGGCGACCTCAGCGATGCCTCCCCCACAGAGGCATGAGGGCGGTGGAGACAGCGACGGGGGCCAGGGAGAGGGACAGGTTTGACTTTGCACTGGGCCTGCATTTTGTACATGATGTGATATGATATGATAGTGATATGCATGCTTTTGTTTTGATTTTTGCTTTGTGGGATGAATGTATGCATGAATGAACGTGACTTAGCTACTAGAGGGAGTGAGGCAAACAGGCGAAATTGAGAGATGCGCACGACCTGAGAGAGGGACGCACACGCCGACTTGAGTGAGGTGAGTGACGCACACGCCGACTTGAGTGAGGGAGAGACGCACACGCCGACTTGAGTGAGAGGAGTGACACACACGCCGACTTGAGTGAGAGGAGTGACGCACACGCCAACTTGAGTGAGAGGAGTGACGTACACGCCGACTTGAGTGAGAGGAGTGGCGTACACGCCGACTTGAGTGAGATATGAGAGTGCGCCAAATGAGTGAGATAGGAGTATGATTATTAGTTGGGTAGGTTGATAGAAAGGACGGACAAGATGGACGGTCCTTAGAGAGCCGCTTCAAGAATACAAACGGTTTACAATAGACCGCTCCAAGGGGAATGGAACGGTTTCACAATAACTGTTCGGCACGGTGAACGGTTCAATATGAACCGCGTGACAAGTAGGCCCGGGTTCTCTAGAAGAAGATGAACGGTCCGCTACAGAACGCACAAACGGATGGGCGGTCTATCGTAAGACCGTCCAAGTGGATACCCTGCAAGCTAAAAAGGGGACTCTCTGGGGAGTCCTTAACCCGAGGGTAAGGCGATTTGAACTTATCTAAACCTCATCTTAACCCGTCCTAGACTTATCCAACCCCAATCTCAAGAGGCCTAGGCTTCCTAACAATCCCTATAAGTGGGAGAGGAGTCTAAATTCACAGCTCACACGTCCTCTTCCTTCCAATCCTTGAAACCTTTGATTCTCACCATCAAATCATCATGAAGAGGGTTCTAGAGGGAAGTTCTATGGAGGGAGCATCTTTTGATGGGCCAAAACCGGCCAGAAAGGAGCGGGAAGTGCTCCAACGGCTAAGCTCAATCCCTCAGCATCTCAGTGCTGCTCCTATGAGAGAAGTAAGTTCATCATGAGTTCATTCAATTTCTTTTCCCTCAACTTCACTTATATCTCCTCTTCCTCTTATGCTCTCTCTCTTCTTCTTTCAGCTCCTTCCGGGCCCGAGGCGCTATTCTGGTTTGAAATGGGTGGCTCCCATGATCCGTGCATTGCCCCTAGGGGTGACTTACCTTCTCAAATCTTGGCACCTACACTCCCTTTTAGTTCTAGGCCAGAACTACCCTAAGCTCTCTTTGGATTGGCATAGCATTTATGCTTTGATAGAAACATGGCATCCTCAGACCCATACCTTCTTCTTCCCATCCTTCGAGGCCACTATCCTGTTGGAGGAGGTAGAGACCTACTTCGGGTTCCCTAGGTCCAAGGTAGGGGAGGAAGGCCTGATATGCCATACTGTTGTCCCTATAGACCCAAAACTCATCCTAGGAGGGTTCATACCAGACAGCAAAGACATTCGTACCTTTGTAGGTCCTTGTCATATTTACCTCCTTCCTCTTAGTCAGTGGGTAGTAGAGCATTACAAGAATAAATGTGGGTAGATCGTGGCCATAGCCAAAGCTGCATCTATCTGCCTGTGCGGGGCCATCCTCTTCCCTTCGGCTGACCATGTCTTAGAGATTCCCTTACTTAGCACCATCAGCGGCCTATGGCAGGGGCTTTCCATCTCCCAGGCCATCTTAGCCTACTTGTATGAGGGTCTCAGCTCTGCGGCCCTAGGAGGTCCTCTCTTTGGCACTATGATTCTATTGGAGTGCTGGATGGGAGTCAGGATGAAGTTCATCCCGAGAGAGGATATTACTTCTGTTAGCAGGATCTTCGGGAGCCACCCCCTTTACTTCATAGGAGGCGCCTTCAGGTTCTCTCCACAGGTTGAGTGCAGGACGGCCGAGATGAAGACCAGGGATGAGTGGCGCCCGTACCTCCACAGACTGCCCCTGGATAGATTTGTGATGCGCCCGACTTCCTTCACGACACCACCATCAGGCTACCTTGGAGAGTGGGCTTGGACTTGAGGCTCGTGAGCGATATTGCATTGGCAATGTACAGCCCACACAGGTGCTACCTACAGGTTGGACTACCCCGGACCGTGCTACCGACGCTACCCCACCTTCCTGTGCTACAGGCGAGGAGGATCGGGACAGAGGAGGACGAGCAGGCGGTCAGGAGCGCGCTGATTATGTGGGAGGTGAGCAGGGTGCGCACCCTACCAGCAGGGGTTGAGGAGGTTCCAGAGACACGATAGGTTTACCTTAGGGAGCTGAGAGAGATACGTCCCCGCGGGGATGCCCAGCGGGGGCCAGCGTGATTGTTTTATCTTTTCATGATGATATGGATATGGATGTTTAGAGTTGATATGAGAATGAATAAGATTGATGATTGAGATGTTTTTTTTTTGAGTTTGGATATTCTCTGATGTGATTGCGTGCGTCCATGGCTTGGCTGTATCTTCGATCTTCTGTTTGCCCCTGTGCTTACACAAAATGAATAAAGAAAAATAGGTTAACTCTGTTTTAGACTTAACCCCTTGCCCGCGGCAAGTTTAGAAAGTGACCAATCCTTGATTTTGGTCAAGGGGGCAAGCCTTATCAACATAGGCAAAAAAGACACAATGACAAAGTGCAATGCATGTGATGCATATGAGAAACCAAAATCTTTTTTGGAGGTTTTGAAATATTTGATTTCTTTGAGTTTTGAAAATATCTGATTTTTTTGGGTTTTGAATTGTTTAATTTTTTTTGGAGTTTTGAAATATTTGATTTTTTTTTGGGTTTTGAAATATTTGATTTTTTTTGGGTTTTGAAATATTTGATTTTTTTTTGAGCTTTGAAATATTTGATTTTTTTTGGGTTTTGAAATATTTGATTTTTTTTAGGTTTTGAAATATTTGATTTTTTTTTTGGGTTTTGGAACCAGCTCAAGCTTAAATAACGGGGACCCTCTCATCTCGCTATGGACTTCCCGGACCCAGCACGTGCGAAAAGGGGGGCCGCCCGTGGCCGGGGTCAACTTTGCTCAACGGTGTTTCTACCGAGGCCATACCCGGGGTGGGATTCGTTCCTTGGAAAATTGAAAAAGATTGAGTAGTGAAGCTGGTGGTAGGTGTAGAGGTTTTAGGGCTTGAGTTCTTCCCAAGACACTCCCCTTTTCAAAGAATCCGGTCTGTTGCGTCGGGGCTATGTGTCCGTTATCGAACCTACATCCGCTCTAGGCACGCATACGACCGGGCTCATGATGTCCCGCGGGGAAACTGTACTGCCACTCTTGCCATGCCTAGTTGTATTATTTGGGGATTTTGAGAGCTTCGAGCTTTATGCTCTCAGCCTTGACTTTTGATTTTGCCCCTCTCCCCCCCCCTTTTTTTTTTACTTTTCTTTTTCCTTTTCTTTGCGAAATAAGGTCTTAACAGGCTGCCCCTATTTGAGACCTCTTTAAGAGGGGGGTCCAGGTCAGTTCTCGCCCCCTTATTTACCACTTGCCCCTATTTTCAGCCGAGAGAGAGGAAATACAGGGACCTTCACTTTCCCTAGGCATGGCCAACGGAGAAACGGTGTCGGGAAGGAAAGTAGGAAACCGAACCACGGGCGGCCGTGTAGTGTCTGAGATGCTGGACGAGGGTCCTCCTTTCGTGGTTAGGTGGGGTGCACCCCGCCATCGAGCCATTGTTGGTTTGGACTCTATGGATAGAAACGTTTTAAATACAGCCCATTCCACGGGTTTGGCAATTCTTCACCCTCCGCGTTGATTAGACGATACGCGTTACCCGGATAAGCTTCCTTGATTACGAATGGCCCTTCCCAGTTGGGTTGCAGTTTAGACCTGGGACCTGCAGATCTGATGAAT